>JBBGZY010001166.1:0-2407500 GCA_037952925.1 Lithobates clamitans
TACTGGGAAGCCAATCACATCTGGCTCAACAACCCCTTTACCTCCCATATAGTGTTCTATGGGAGGTATATAGATGATATCATCATCATTTGGGATGGCCCGGAGTCGCTTTTCTCTGACTTCATCAAACACTGCAACAACAATGAACATGGCCTCAGCTTCACCTCCGAACATGATCAGTCCCAACTCGCATTTTTAGACCTCCTACTTTTTCATGACAAAGGTAAAATTCTGGCCAAAAACTACAACAAGCCGACAGCCGGTAACTCCTTCTTGCACCATCGGAGTTGCCACCATCCAAGATGGATTGCCAACATTCCCAAGAGCCAGTTCTGCAGGTTACGCAGAAACTGCACCAGACAATCTGACTACATCACGGAAGGGTCCCACTTAAAACAAAAATTTTCAGACAAGGCTTTCCCACCAAAACTCATAAACGAAGCCTTTGATCTTTATCTGACAGAACCCCCCATTTCCACCAGCGAAACCACCCAATCCGCAACACAGCCGGTGAGATTTGTAACCCAATTTCACTCCAAACACAAAGCTATGGAACGCATACTCACCAAACATTGGTCGATCCTTTTACAGGATCCACACTTAAAATCCATCATCACTCCTAAACCCAAATTCACCTATCGAAAGAGCAGAAACATCAAAAATCTAGTAGCACCCAGCAAATACAAAAGTCAACAAAATTCCAAGACAACATCTCTTTGTCTCGTCCCCCTCATTGGGATGTACCAATGCCGTAAAAAACTGTGCCTTACGTGCAGCCATGTCCATCATGGCCAGAAAGAATTCACCATCAAGGGACAGACTTATCAGATCAGTAACTTTTATAACTGTTCCACCGAATTCGTCATCTATTGCTTGACATGTCCTTGTGGGTTACACTACGTAGGCCGCACTATACGCACGTTGAGAAAGAGGTTTGGTGAACACCGCCGCCTAGTAGAGGCAGGAGATGACCATCACAGTGTTCCCCTCCACTTCCTACGCAAACACAATCATTCTTCATCTGGTCTCAAGGTTTGGATTATTGAATCAGTTCCCAGTACGTTCACACTGGCAGAGCGTTTCAAACGCCTCTGCCAGAGGGAAACTTACTGGATATTCACTTTGGACACTTTGACCCCTGGAGGACTCAATGAGGAAATAGAGACAAGCAGTCTCATCTGACTACTCTCCTAGTCCTCCAAGCCCCACCGGAATGCTCCCAGTCCCAACATTTAGTCTGTCCTCTAACCCCCTTCTTTTTGCATCCTGAATCAGGAACCCCAGCAATACCAAATTAATCTGTTCCTTCCCCCCCCCCCCCCCTCATCTTGTTTCCCCCCCCCTTTTTTCCCCCTTTCCCAACCCCCGCCCAACCCTTTCCCTCCCCCCTCATCTTGTTTCCCCCTCCTTTCCCCAGCCTCCCTCCCACCCCCCTTTTCCCCCTTTCCCCCCCCCCCCCAACCCCCCTTCCTACCCTCAGGTTTTTCCATTCTATGTATCATTGACCACAAACATATCATGTTCAACTTCCCATTCCGAGTATGATATACTCTTTTTTCCCCCTTCTTTTCATAATTAAAAACTCACCAGTGCGGCCTCATACCAAATTATACCTCTACCCCCTTTCACAATTCAGCATTATTGCCAAAAATATCACCCCAACATCATCCATTCATCATTTTCTCAAGAATTTTACCTTTATATATATAACATTTCCTTTTTTATATATACATAATATTCCTTCTTTTTTTAGATATTTTTTATATATATAATATTCCCCCTTTTTTTATATACATTTTGCCAACATATATTTTTATTATTTTTGAATTTTTTTATCTAATTAATTTTTTATCAGTTTTGTTATAACACATATATATATACATACATAACTTTTTAACAACACTATTCTTATAATCTATCCAATCATTAATCCATCACCCTCATTTTCTAATAACACAACATTTTCTTATTATCCTTGTGTACCATAATTTATCGAGCTCCTTGAATTACCCATTCCCCATCTCATTAGGTATGCATAATACCTAATTTACAACATTGTCATAATAGGGAGTTCTTCCAACAGCAGTTACTCCAGCTACACATTCATTTACCAATATATGCCTATCCTTTTTCTTTCTTTCTCTTTTTTTCTTTCTTTGTGGTTTTATTTCAAAAACCCTCTGTCGCTTTCCCCCTTGTTTTCTCATAGACTATATGATCTCAATCAATAACATCATCTTTTCTCCTCTTGCAAACACATGCCGCTGTTTTGCACTAAGATTCGATACAACTGTAGACGCTGGCATTCCAGCACACAGCGTCCAGTACACAGCCTATGCCTTACTGTGATTGACAGATCTCTCTTCCAATCGCAGCCCATGTAAGACTATAATACCATTGACCAATCACAGGTCACGTTAGGCCTGAGGAAGGAGCGCAGCTCCGCAAACGCGTCGCCTATTCGTCACCCCTGCACAGACTCGGAAGTGCCTTCGTTCCCACAGATCTACACGTCACCACAGTGCGTTCCAGCAGCCGGATCTGCCGCCCATACAGCAGCACATCTCGTCTCTAAGCGGAACTACTACTGAGGACGTGACCGGAACAAACCCCTGGGACACCTGGCATTTCCTGCCCAGCACTTACATGCCTGAATACTTGTACTTTTGTGAGTACCTGTTTTTATGACTCATTAAATTTGTTTTAATTACTGCACTTAGAGTGGCGCCATTGTTGTTCTTCTACTTCTATCATGTCCACAGCCTCTGTCCTTCTCCTGTAGTATGTCCGCAGTCTCTGTCCACCTCTTGTAGTATGTCCGCAGCCTCTGTCCACCTCCTGTAGTATGTCCGGAGCCTCTGTCCACCTCCTGTAGTATGTCCGCAGCCTCTGTTCACCTCCAGTAGTATGTCCGGAGCCTCTGTCCACCTCCTGTAGTATGTCCGCAGCCTCTGTCCACCTCCTGTAGGATGTCCGCAGCCTCTGTCCACCTCCTGTAGTATGTCAGCAGCCTCTGTCCACCTCCTGTAGTATGTCCGCAGCCTCTGTCCACCTCCTGTAGTATGTCCGCAGTCTCTGTCCACCTCCTGTATCATGTCCGCAGCCTCTGTCCTTCTGTAGTATGTCCGCAGTCTCTGTCCACCTCTTGTATGTCCGCAGCCTCTGTCCACCTCCTGTAGTATGTCCACAGCCTCTGTCCACCTCCTGTATCATGTGTGCAGTCTCTGTCCACCTCCTGTATCATGTCCGCAGCCTCTGTCCCTCTCCTGTAGTATGTCCGCAGCCTCTGTCCCTCTCCTGTAGTATGTCCGCAGTCTCTGTCCACCTCTTGTAGTATGTCCGCAGCCTCTGTCCACCTCCTGTAGTATTTCTGCAGCCTTTTTCCACCTCCTGTATCATGTCCACAGCCTCTGTCCACCTCCTGTAGTATGGCCACAGTCTCTGACCATCTCTTGTCTTTTATCATGTCTGCAGTCTCTGAGGGGATCCTAGAAAGGAGTCAAGAGTGGGAGCGTCGCCAGGATAGGGGTTACGGGAAGAAACAAACACGTGTGGACTGTGGAGAGACTATAGAATAGCCGCCAAGCTGGAGCCGTCTGACTGAGCCATGCTGGGTGCACCTGAGAGGAGGTTAGTGACAACGCCACCAGGCCAGTCTGAGGGGGGTCACTGATGTAAGGGGGGAGTGAATACAATAATGTAAGAGGGCACTGATATAAAGGTTCCCCTCTATATTAGTAATCCCCCCCTTACCTTAGTGTATTCACTCTGCGGAAGGTGGTCTCTGGTCACCATCCTGCAGACTCTGATGTAAGAGGGAACTCTCTGCTGGCCGGGTTATAGTAACCTGACCTTCATGTAAATTGAGAAATATGTTTTTTGACTTTTGTTTAACTTAAACACATTGCTAATTGCACTAGCAATGTGTTTACAGTTCAAATATTGATATTTGCACTGTTTAGCACTAAAAACAGTAATTGCAGGTACAGGTTTTTGCAGTGTCAGTAAAAAATGTGAATCTGCCAGTAAATGTCATGATTTTTTTGCCAGTAAAAAAAAAAAAAATTGGCGCCGTTGGTAAATTTTGGGGTTCTGCCAGTAAATTTCACTTCGGGGGGTTGGCAACACTGGCTGTGTCCCCCCTCATGGCTTCTCGCAGACTGCAAAGGGGACTTCTTATGGCTTTCTTCTCGTGACTCTTTCATAAAGGCCAGATTTGTGGCGTGCACGACTAAGACTGGGTTCACACTGCTGCACGGACCGGCTCACAGCAGGGCTCCGGTGTGTCCCTGTTCTGATTTCAGTCCGAATATTTGGCTTAATTCCGACCTGAAACGGACCGGAGGACACACAGGACTCCTGTGCAATTCGCACTGAAGATGTGCGAGCCGGCTCCATACAGAGCCGGTCACAATCTCCGGACATGCGAATTGGATGTGGTGAAAACCACATCCATTTCGTAATAGTGTGAACCCAGCCTAATAGTTATCATGTGGACAGATTTCCCACCTGAGCTGCGGATGTCTGAAGCGCCTCCAGAGTTACCATGGGCCCATGGCTGCTTCTCTAAATAATGCTCTCGTCGGGCCTGTCAGCTTAGGTGGACGGCCATGTCTTGGTAGGTTTGCAGTTGTGCCATACTCTTTCCATTTTACGGATGATGGAATGAACCGTGCTTTGTGAGTTGTTCAAAGCTTGGGATATTTTTTCATATTCTAACCCTGCTTTAAGCTTCTCCACAACTTTATTCCTGACCTGTTTGGTGTGTTCCTTGTCTTCATGATGCTGTTTGTTCACTAAAGCCTCGTACACACGGTACAATTGTTGGCCAACCAAGCGTCTGATTTTTGTCAAAAGGGGCATGTCAGGATCTTGTCTTGCATATACGGTAAACAATTGTCCTGTCACAAACACGAACATAGTGACGTACTATGAGGAATTTCAGCTCTTGAGCACCACCCTCTGGGCCCCTTCTGCTAATTTCGTGTTTGGTGAGCATTGATTCCGAGCATGCGTGTTTGTACTTTCGACATTTGTGTGACGGATTTGTCTACCGACCATACGAAAAATCAGTCAACAGACCAATGTCCACCAAAATTTTACTAGCCTGCCATCCAACATTTGCTGGCCGAAAGTTTGACAATTGTCAAAAGGGGCGTACTAACAATATGATTTTAGGACAACAGTCTGTCAACAGACAATCCTCTGCCAACAATCGTACCGTGTGTACGAGGCTTAAGGTTCTCTCACAAACCTCTGAGGGCTTCACATAACAGCTGTATTTATACTGAGATCAAATTATACACAGGTGGATTCTATTTACTAATTAGGTGACTTCTGAAGGCAATTGGTTCCACTAGATTTTAGTTAGGGGTATCAGAGTAAAGGGGGCTGAATACAAATGCATGCCACACTTTTCGGATATTTATTTGTAAAAATTTGGAAAACTCATTTATAATTTTCCTTCCACTTTACAATTATGTGCTACTTTGTAATTAAATCCCAATAAAATACATTTAAGTTTTTGGTTGTAAAAATGTGGAAAATTTCAAGGGGTGTGAATACTTTTTCAAGGCACTGTATATCTGTAACGGGTTAATAAGTGTTAGCTGGAGTCTAGCTTTAAAATGTTAGTCTCTTATGTAAAATCCATTTAAATCTACTAGTCCATCTAGCACAATTGATAATGCTGCTGTCCAAAGGTGGCTACAGTGCACCAGCTACAGTAGAGGAGTTAAAGCGGAGTTCAGCCAAAAAAATAAAAAAAAATAAAAAAGTCAGCAGCTACAAATACTGCAGCTGTTGACTTTTAATATATGGACACTTACCTGTCCTGGGCGCCCGTGATGTCGGCACCCAAAGCCGATCTATCTCTCGGGTGGAGGCGCCACCATCTTCAGTAAGGGAATCAGGAATCACTTCCTGGTTCCCTACTGCGCATGCGCGAGTTGCGCCGTGCGATCCCACTGGTCCCTGCTGTCTTCTGGGACCTGTGCGTCTCCCAGAAGACAGCGGGGGAGATGGAGTAGGCACCGAACATGGCGTAGATCACCGCAGTGATCTATGCCCGGAAGTGGGAGCAAATACCTGGATCACACAGGTATCTGCTCCCTCCTCCCCCCTGAAAGGTGCTAAATGTGACACCGGAGGGGGGGAGGATTCCAAAAAGCAGAAGTTATATTTTTGGGTGGAACTCCACTTTAATGTAGCCACCCCAAAACAGAAGGTATTTAAGGCACTATTTGCATGAATGCTTTGCCACACTGTGAATCCCATGTGCCAGGAACCTACCAATTCATGCTGCTGGGATTAACAGCTACATGTGGATAGCCTATGAACTCCAATGACAGGCTTAGTAATCACCTGTGGCCATTGCGGCTGGACACATGCAAAGATCACCGCAGGTGATCTCTAGCTAAATGCAAACAGGTGCAAATAGCTGAGGCCGCCAACAGCCTGTCATTGCAGTGTACAGGCTTGGTGGCCACTGCTATCTGCATGCAGCTGTCAGTCCCAGCAGAAGGAATCCTTAGATTCCTGCCACTGGGACTCACAGTATGGCAAAACACCTGTGCAAATGGTGCCTTACTGACTGATTACTAAGGGTGTTGAATATAATTGCAGCATGAATGCATCACAATTCAGACATTAATGCTGCGAGTCGGCCAAATCTATGTCTGGTGACGGCATCCTTCGATCTGCGCGGTGCTCTGCCTCTCCAGGAGAAGCACAGAGGTAGAGCCTGCATGGTGGATAAAGCCCCCTCCTCTTCACTGAAGCGTTAAGTCAGCTGATGAGCTATCAGCCAGTACAGTACAGGGGGAGGAGCTCAAGGAGACCCAACATCAGGACAAGCTTCACTTGAGGCACCGGAAGTAGAAAACACACTGATCAGCATGGAGGAGGAGGAATCGACTGACACCGAGAGCAGGTGAGTGCCAGTGTCACTGATCCCATCCCTCTGCCTCTGATCCCAGCATCCCTCTGATCCCATCCATCCCTCTGCCACTGGAGAAAAATTTAGTTTTTCTGACTGCTTGAATTTTTGGATAAAAAGTTTTAACCATGCGCACTGGCGCAGTAATCGTGATGGATCGCGGAATCAAATCGTGAGACCAGTGAAGATGCGCACCCTTACTGATCACCAGGTGAAAAGAAAGAAAAGGAATAAAAGCTTGAAGAAGAAAAAAATACTAATGAAGCCACAACATCCAATGATCAGTACGGTAAAATATATTACATTTTGGTTTTTTGGGCTTAGTTACACTTTAAATATCTATTTCATGTGAAAATTTCAAACTTAGTCAACATTAACATTTGTGAATTTAAAAATGTACACAAGATCATTAGTGAAGAGTGTACAGGAACATGTGCTTTTTAGTAAACTGACCCTCTGTTCATCGCACTTGGGTACAATTTTTGTAGTAACTGGATTAAAAAAAAACAAAAAAAAAAAACAGACAGCCTCAAAATGTGTATTGCCTTCTTGTGAGTATGACAACACTGGGACATGCCATACAATGTATGCAGTCTACCACCAGAAATTGCATTTTCACACTCATCCTTACTCACCTCTTCACCTAGCCATTTATCTTTAATTACAACTCTGATGCTGATCATATGATTACATTCTACTTAGCACTCAGGAAGAAGCAGCAACTGGAATGAATGTGCCAGTTTCAGCTATAGAGGGTGAAAGTTACTTAAGGCTCAGTTTACACTGGTACGATGCGGGAAACCCTGCAAATCCAGTGCGGGTTCCCGTATTGCACTTGAATCACCAGCGGTTTACACTGCCCTATGCGGACTGCTGCGGGTGTCAATACAAAGTTAATGACACCCCCAGATCAGATCGCAGTGCGAACTGTAAATTTGGACAGGAATCGGATCGCATGAGTGCGGATAAAAAAATTTGCATCGCACAGACATCACATGTGATCTACACAGCAATGCAGTGCAAATCACATGCAATGTCTGGCATCTCACCAGTGTGAACAGGCCCTCTAGTGTATGTATAGAAGAACATTTTTTGGCTAGATTATTTTTTTTATTATTTACAGGCAGGGTATGGAAGGGTTAAAAATACAACTGATTATTTTTTCACTTTTGGCCACTGTGGACGCAACAAAAAGTGAGACAGTTAATAAAACAGATGTCCCCATTGGAAGCTTTCCCCTCACTGCTAGTTATGGTGATGATGCAGACATTTTCCCTCAAATTCCGTCTCAGTAACAATGGTCACCGGGGCAATATAAGAGTGGGAAAGTTCTGGTTATACATACAATTTGAACTGCAATGAACATAACTGAACTAGATTGTTTTTCTCCACAACAGAGTTGCAATTTAACCGCTTGACTTCCAGAAGAGTTTACCACCATACCCCACCATGACCAGAGCATTTTTTGCAATTCCCAGTCTGGATGCCTAAAACCCTCTTCCAACAACTAGATTCTCTAATGGCTTCCTTTCTGTGGCAATCACATCCGGCCAGATTTAGCAGGAAAATTCTACGCAGGCCTTGTACACAGGGGAGACTTGCTTGCCCTGACTTTCACATGTATTATTTGGCAGCAATGCTCACCCATGCCCACAATTGGCTGGTCTCAGAGGATACCGGTGCATCAGTAGTCCTTGAGGCAGCACATCTGGGATCTTATGAGGCCCTTTGCAACGCACTCTACAGGGGGATAGGGGGTTCACTGATAACCCTAACACAAGCTATGAAAGCAGTTGTCAGGGCTTGGCACACAGTGGTAGTTAAGCCTAACCTGGTAAAAGGCATATGGTCCCCTGACACACCACTTTGGTGTAATCCCAAGCAGAAGGAATTTCACTCTTTACAAGACCCCGGCCTGTGGGCTGGCAAGGGCATCAAATACTTGAAGGATGTTTGCGATGGCTTGGGGTTGTTTACCTTTGACAGACTGAAGCACAAATTTCAACTCCCAAATTCTTTCTTTTGTAGGTTCCTGCAGCTCCGCCACGTCTTTGACTTACAATTCAGATCGGTTCGGCTCAGGGTTGAGCATGACGATCTTGAAACTCTGCTAAATGATATTAATCTCCGTAAGCCACTATCGCAAATATATCAGGCACTGCTGCCGTCTGTTCAGGTCGGATTGGATGGCAAATATATCAGGCACTGCTGCCGTCCGTTCAGGTCGGATTGGATGGGCTACAGGACCGGTGGCGGGCGGAGGTGCAGGAGCTGGACAGAGAAAATTGGGAGGACATGTGGGATTACCCATTGCAACCACTAGTGGCAACTATGGACAAGGTAATACAATTCAAAATCCTGCACATAATATACTACACACCCCAACGCCTTCATCGCATATACCCTACCTCGTCGGCAGCTTGCTGGAGATGCTCTGGTGTCCCTCCTGGTTTCCTACATATATTCTGGGATTGCCCACAGATTCAGGAATATTGGAAAGAGGTAACTCAATTTATCCACAAACTGACTACTATACCTATTCCTCTGACAATTAGTGCGTCTCCTGGGTCTTGTGGAACAGTTGACGTTAGCTACAGCAACCCCTCATAGGTACTCTATTATTTTATGCCAGGAAAGCCATAGTACTAAAATGGAAGTCAGCCAATCCCCCTACCTTGTCATCGTTGAAAACATTAATTAACAAAATTATCCCCCTATACAAAGCAACATATTTATCCCGAGGATGCCCCCAAAAATTTGAAAAAGTCTGGCATTTGTGGACAGATTCAGAGTCCACGACAGATGACCAATGTGTTGGAAACTGCCCTGACTAGATGCCCTGGGTGCCTACCTAGCCCTGTTGAGTGTTGGGGTCCAACCCCCATGCAAGTGAAAGGTGGAGTCAGTCCAGAGGGTAAGTGACTTCACTCGACCCTAGCTGTCCTTGCAACATCTGGCTCTGACAGATAAGAGGGATGAGAGGTCCTACAAGAACAGATATATCCTGTCAATATCCTACCATGTTGAAACTGGGTACTAGATACGTTGTTGGTTATTTTAACTGTAGTTAGAATTGTTTAGTTTTGAGATGCACCGTGAGTTGTACGCTGTTATGCACATGGCTATGTGCACCAATAGGCCGGGGTATGCCCCAATGGCCCTGTTTTGTACCGCCACATGAAAAAATTTTCAATAAAAATAATTAAAAAAAAAAAAAGTAAGTGTATATTATTTGGTTTATATGAAAGTTATAGCTTCTGGTATAGATACTGGAGTTTTTTCTTTTTTTTATACTACTAATGACAGTGGTCAGTGACTTATAGCGGGACTGCGATGGCATGGCGAGCATTCTGACAATAGCCGACGCTGGCACACTAATTGACTGACACCGGCATCAATAGTTACACTAATACAGTGATCAGTGCTAATACTTTACCCTGACACTGTAAGAATTACACTGGCTGGGAAAGGGGTTAAAATTTAGGGGCGATCAAGGGGTTAAATGTGTGCCCACCAATGTTTACTGTATGTGTGTTATGTGCCGTTTTTTACTAATTGATCTTGCCGTTTTTTTCTGCTTTGCCAGGGAATAAAAAAAACAGCAAGATTGCCTGTCAGTGTTCAGAGCTCTGTGTTGTTTACAACACATAGCTCCCTTCCCTGAATGACAGACCAATTAGAAGGTGCCAGCGATCAATCATTGGCCGGGACCCACTGATCAGCTTGTGCTGTAACAAAGCAGGTGGCTGCTCCCCCTACCCAAAATGCAGATACGTGATCTAGAGCAGTTGCCCTGCAGCAATTTTTCGGCAGGGTGCGGTTGGCAAGCAGTTAACCATGGTACTATGGATTTGCCATGTCTGAGTTAACAAGTGATGTACAGTTGTGGGATACACTACATAGAATTTCTTTGGCTCATTACATATTTTCCACAAACAAGTTGTCAGGGCCAACACAGTTCCTAGAGGGGTGTTATAAAACTTTGAACATAGAGTGTTTGTAACATTACAAATGTCAAGTCCTTGTTGTATAAGGTGATTAAAAAAAAAAAAAAAAAGGTCACATATTCACAAAGAAAACTTTTATTGGTCCTTTGAGGGCTTATCCAGATCTTCAGGACTAAAGGTGAAGGGTTTATCAAAGCCCATAAGGTGATGGTAGTCCCAAGGATTTGGGAAGAGGTCTGGATTGACCAGCATTGATTTCTTCTTAGCATAGAAGGTTGTGAACATCTTACTCACACCGGGGACAGCCACATCAGCAGGAGAAAACACAGTCCTCTTTTCTTTAAGAAGGGCATTATATGTAACTGCAGTGAACAAGTCTCTGTCGCTGTTGTGATACAAGCGAGCCACGTATCCCTTTGTTATTATGTGCAGAGTAACGGGGGTGACAAAAGTGAAGAATCCCACTGTACTGCAGAATACTACTTTCAGAACAAGGCTGTCCACTCCAATACCAGTCTTCAGCAAAATATACGGCATAAGAAACAAGCTAGCAATGCTGGTGGAATAGGAGAAGAACTTCACACCTGTGTGGGGGGAAAAAAAAGGCATATCATGTAGAGCTCATCACTGCTGGTGTAGTACTGATTATTTCAAACCTCCCCACATTCATTGATCGATTCAGCCTCTTTCAACTTTACCCTGAAGGAACCCTTAAAACATTTCAGATCTCTGGAAACATCTGGAGTTCAGTTCAAAACCCACTTATTATATATTAGTGTTCAGTGCAAACCCCACTCTGCATCCATGTGTAGCGCATGTTAATTTTCCATTTCATTCTTTTTTAACTTAGGCTTTAAATTGGACTTGTGCCTTGAATAGTCCTCAGAATACAGGCCCTTACCCTGTACGTTACTTGTATTAACCTACCGGTATTAATCGTGGTAGGAAATCAAATCACAACCCAACCACGTTTTAAGACTTACCTCAAGTGCTACACAGGAGTTATTTCACTTCACATCAATTTTTTTGGTGACATGAAGAGCAAGCACTCTAAAAAGGCCCATACATACGATCAAATATGCCTACAACAATTGTGTGATGGACGTGTTTTGTCGGATAATCCGACCGTTTGCACGCTCCATCAGACAATTGTTGTCAGAATTTCCAACAACAAATGTTGGATGGTCATGCTCTAAAATTGTCTGACAACAAATGTGTTCCGTCGAATTATCCGATCGTGTGTACACAAGTCCGTCGGACTAAAATCCAAAACATGCATGCTTCGACCCAATGCTAACCTTAAGACAACATTAGCAGAAGTTGCCCAAAGGGTGGCGCTAAAGAGCAGAAAAACCACATCGTTTTGTGAAAGTTGGCTGAAAAAGTTCTGCCGTCTGTATGCAGAAAAAGTTCACGGCCAATGCCCTTCGGACAAAAATCCACGGATTTGTCTGATGGAAATCCGATCGTGTGTACGAGGCTTAAGAGTACTTTTGGGCTGATATCAATCCACCTGAACAGTGTCAGAGGATGGAAGCCACCACTGAACAGGTATAAATTTGCTGCAACAGTGGATCACGGTGGAACTCTTGTTGAGTAATCCTGAGCTTGACAGGTATAGCTGGATAACCCACTGGCTTCTTATGCTTCTAAAGGACTTAACAATAAGTTCTCTTAGATGCAGATATTTACTTGGGTTCCCAAGAGATATAAAAAACAAATAAAAACCAGAAGAGAGACTGAACCCACACGGTAGCTACACAAAACGGAATGACTAGATTAGAAAGCCTAAAGGATGCAGGCTTCTCAATCTACGTAAATGGCCTACACCCATGGTATGGCCATTATTTAACTTTGGTCAAAGCTGCAGTTTGTTTTAGTTTACAAGCAGCCCCTTACCTGCATAGTCCCGGTTTTTCACTTCAGGTTGGCCTCTTTTGCAGGTATAGCTATGTAAAACATTAACAAGAAGTGCCTGTACCATTTAAAATCCAGTAATACACTGTCTGACCCTGTTCTGCACATGCTCAGTTGCTCTCCATTTTCAGCATATAATTTACAGCTTATTTTCTTCACTCCCCGATCATTCTTCTTAGCTGCCCTGTGTAAGCCCTACACCTACTCGTTGGTCACAAAGTGCTATCAACTTCTTTCTAGCCCCCAAGTAACAGCTCTGGGCCAATCACAAAGCACCTAATCCTCACATGGTAGAGGGGGAGTGAATCATATACTAATCTCTTATTTATAGCTCAGAAATAGTAGCACAACTACCACAGAATAGTGTTTTGGGTTTTTTTTGTTTATTACACACTGCACTACACAATGTCCAAATTGGGCCCAAAGTGTTAATATTTTGTGTGGCCACCATTATTTTCCAGCACTGCCTTAACCCTCTTGGACATGGAGTTCACCAGAGCTTCACAGGTTGCCACTGTAGTCCTCTTCCACTCCTCTATGATGACATCAAGGAGCGGGTGAATGTTAGAGACCTTGCGCTCCTCCACCATCCATTTGAGGATGCCCTACAGATCCTCAATAGGGTTTAGGTCTGGAGACATGCATGGCCAGTCCAGCACCTTTACTCTCAGCTTCTTTAGCAACGCAGTGGTTGCCTTGGAAGTGTGTTTGTGGTCGTTACGTTGAAATACTGCCCTGAGGCCCAGCCTCCGAAGGGAGGGGATCATGCTGTGCTTCAGAAGGTCACAGTACATGTTGGCATCCATGGTTCCCTCAAAAAACTGTAGCTCCCCAGTGCCGACAGCACTCATGAAGCCCCAGGCCATAACACTCCGACCATCATGCTTGACTGTAAGCAATACACACTTGTCTTTGTACTCCTCACCCGATTGCCGCCACACATGCTTGACACTATCAAAACCAAATAAATTTACCTTGGTCTCATCAAACCACAGGACATGCTTCCAGTGTGGTTGCATCATCTTTAGAAGAGGCTTCCTTCTGGGACAACAGCCATGCAGACCAATATGATGCAGCGTATGATACTGACCCCCCCTTCAACCTCTACAGCAATGCTGGCAGCACTCATATGTCTATTTCCCAAAGACAACCTCTAAATATGATGCTGAACACGTGCACTCAACTTCTTTGGTCGACCATGGCGAGGCCTGTTCCGAGTGGAACCTGTACTGTTAAACCACTGTACAGTCTTGGCCACTGTGCTTTAGCTCAGTTTCAGGGTCTTGGCAATCTTCTTGTAGAGCAACAATTCTTTTTTTCAGATCCTCAGAGTTCTTTGCCATGAGGTGCCACGTTGAACTTCCAGTGACCAAAATGAGAGAGTGAGAGCAATAACACCAAATTTAACACACCTGCTCCCCATTCACACCTGAGACCTTGTAACACTAACGAGTCACTTGACACCAGGGAGGGAAAATGGCTAACTGGGCTCAAATTGGACATTTTAACTTAGGGGTGTACTCACTTTTGTTGCCAGTGGTTTAAACATTAACCACTTCCGGACCGCTGGACGATATACGTCAGCAGAGGGATATCTTTGTTGTGGCAACAGCTAGCTGCCATAACCCCGGTATCCACTTCTTCAGTGAGCGGTCTAGTTTTCGATAATAGTGGTCTCTGCGGCGGATTCGCCACAGGATCATTTTTATCGGCTGTGTACCCTCCCGCCACACTCCGGTACTCTCCGCCGCTTACCGGAGGCGTCGGCAGCAGCAGAGGCAATTGGGTCCTTTCCCTGGCTTGGCATGGAGACAAGTGAGGGGAAGATGGCCCCCACCCATCTCCATGCCATTGCAGGGCGGAAGCGGCGTCAAAACGTCACTTCCGCCCATAGCTCTTAAAAGGGACATTTTTTTTTTTAAATGACAAAAAATATATATTTGTTTTTATTGCATTTTAGCGTAAATACGAGATCTGGGGTCTTTTTGACCCCAGATCTCATATTTAAGAGGTCCTGTCATACTTTTTTTTTTCTATTACAAGGGATGTTTACATTCCTTGTAATAGGAATAAAAGTGACATTTTTTTTTAAAGAACAGTGTAAAAATAAAAAGGTAAAATAAGTAAAAAAAAATATATATTTTTTAAACGCGCCCCGTCCCGCCGAGCTCGCGTGCAGAAGCGAACACATACATGAGCAGCGCCCACACATGAAAACTGTGTTCAAACCACACAAGTGAGGTATCGCTGTGATCGGCAGAACGAGAGCAATAATTCTAGGCCTAGACCTCCTCTGTAACTCAAAACATGCAACCTGTAGAATTTTTAAACGTCGCCTAGGAAGATCTTTAAGGGTAAATGTTTGTCGCCATTCCTTGAGCGGGCGCAATTTTGAAGCGCAACATGTTGGGTATCAATTTACTTGGCATAACATTATCTTTCACAACATAAAAAAAAATGGGCTAACTTTACTGTTGTCCTTTTTTTTAATTTTAAAAAAAAAGTGTATTTTTCCCCAAAAAAAGGTGCTTGTAAGACCGCTGCGCAAATACGGTGTCACAGAAAGTATTGCAACTGACGCCATTTTATTCTCTAGGGTGTTAGAAAAAAAAATGTATAATGTTTGGGGATTTTAAGTAATTTTCTAGCAAAAAAAAAACTATTTTTACTGTAAACAGCAAATCTCAGAAAGAAGCTTGGTCCTTAAGTGGTTAATGGCTGTGTGCTGAGTTATTTTGAGGGGACAGCAAATTTACACTGTTACTGTACACTCACTACTTTACATTGTAGCAAAGTGTCATTTATTCAGTGTTGTCACATAAAAAGATACAATAAAATATATGTACAAAAATGTTTTTGTGAGATCCTGTATGATCACACTCAGAAGTCCTGCATCATTTTCTTGCCCTGATTAAACCATCACGTCTTGTGCTGGTGCTTTACTGCCCTTAAAATTATATTTAGCAGCAAGCTTTCCAACAACAGCATTTCTGTTTGAGATTCACTGGAAATGCATTCTGGGACATTTGTACAGCTTTCCCAAACATCTAAATGATTTGTAAGATCAACGGGGCATTGCTGCCATCTGTCCAGCAATTTGTTTCTTTCTAGGCTCTTATCATGTGCATGTACATTTCTGATTCTTGTACTTCCTTTATCTCAAAATTTTTATTAGATCTTTTCCCATAGTATTGCTGCATCCATACTATGTTGGTTAAATAAGGGGGTTGGGGTTTGTTGGGACTTTAAATGAAGCGGTGACCTGGTAAGGCCATATGCTTCTATCCCTATCTAATTTGAAAGGACGGCAGAGAGGGTGGGACTTTAAATGAAGCACGCAGTTAATAAAATAAATCAGAATTTATTATATTGCAGTATATTAATAAAGAGAGACATTATTAATACATGTTAATGATAACAATGGTCAGTATCCCAATGTACTATGTTGTTGCCCAGAGCAATCAATCAGCTTCCAACTATCATTTTACAGTTAAGCTTCTGGGAAAATTAAACAATACATGTGCCTTTTTTGCTCCCTTTTAATTTGTTAGCCTAGGTTCACATTGGAGGGATTTGGCATGCAATTTGACATGTCGAATCTCATGCCAAATCAGTGGCTATTGCCGGCAATGGCACTGTCCGAATACGTGCGCCGTTGACTTTGCGGCGCCGCACCGATTTCCAAAAGTAGTTTCTGTACTACTTTTGGCGACTTCAGGTGCGATTTCAATAGACACCTTTGCAGGAACCTGCACAGATGTCTCTGAAATCGCCCCTGAAGTTGGACTGACATGCGGGTATGAAATTGTGCGACTTCAGCTAAACTGCACAATTTCAATCCCGCAGAACTGTGAACCTAGGCTAAAGGTTTTTTACCTTCATGCATTCTATCTAAAGATAAAAAACCTTCAGTGTGCAGCTCCCCCCTCAGCCCCCTAATACTTACCCAATTCGATCCATCGATGTGCACGAGACCCGAAGCTCTCCCAGGTCATTGGCTCCCGCTGCTGTCAATCTCAGCCAGCAAGGTGGGAGCGGGGCTGAGCCACGCTCTGTGTCTTATGGACGCAGAGAGCCTGCTCGGTAGCGAGCAATACTACGGGAAAAGAAGATATAATATATATTCTGAGATAAAGGAAGTACAAGAATCAGAAATGTACATACACATGAGAGCCTAGAAAGAAACAAATTGCAGCAATGGCACTCACTGAAGAGGAGGAGACGCACAAAAAGAGGAGGATCGGGGCTGCCCTGTGCAAAACCATTACACAGAATAGATAATATGACATGCTTATTGTTTTAATAATAAAAAAAATAAGGTTTAATAACACTTTTAAGTAGAACCTTAGGCAAACATTTCTATGCATTTTGGAGAGAGTAAGGAAGACTGTGTTTTTGTTTTGTTTTTTATTCTATGCATTAGGAAAACCTGTGTGTAGCAGCCTCCCCAGCACCCCCCTAATTACTTACCCGAGCCCCATCTCTCTCCAGCAATGTTTAAGCCATCCGGGACACTCCACCCGATTGGCTGAGACACAACAGAGGTGCCCATGACTCCCGCGGCCGTCAATCCAAGTAAGTCAGCCAAATAGGGGAGAGAGGGGGCAGGGCCGGGGCTCCGTGTCTGATTGGACACACAGAGCTGTGACTCGGCTCCAGTGCCCCCATAGGAAGCTGCTGACTGTGGGGGCACTCGATAGGAGGAAGAGGCCAGGAGCAGCAATGAGGGACCCGAGAGGAGGAGAATCTGTGCATAAAACCAACTGCATAGAGAATGTAAGTACAACATGTTTGTTATAAAAAAAAACAAAAAAAAACAAAACACAAGGACTTTATAATCACTTTAAGCTCCAAATTTTCCGTAACTGATGGCTATCACAGTACAGGACTCTACTAATGCAAGTCAATTGACTTAGGAAGGTTGTAGGACATACCGAGGACTGCTCTGCCCAGATTACCAGTATAAACCAATCTGCCTTCTTCGGGTAGTGAAGAACTGGGTGACGTACTGAAGAAATGAACGGGTCTCAAGTCATGTAGTACCTAAAAAACAGAAATATAACAGAAGATAGTCACACACACTGCCCTTGATGAAAGAGAAAGAATAGAATTAGGTGAAAATGAGCCCTATGAGGAGGTATACATAAAGATCCAAAACAAAGCACGTTACAATCCAATCAGTAACACTGATCCAAAAGGCTGATAAAGGGAAATGCCTGAGGCAGGAGAATTACAAGAGTCCGGTAGCCATGTACCTAAAATGACAGCAGAAACCTAACATTAGTTGTATCCACTGCTGTCAGCAGACACACGTACTCTGGATCCTTAACCACTTCAGCCCCGGAAGATTTGGCTGCTCAATGACCAGGCCATTTTTTGCGATACGGCACTGCGTCGCTTTAACTGACAATTGCGTGGTCGTGCGATGTTGTACCTAAACAAAATTGACATTTTTTTTCCCCACAAAAAGAGCTTTCTTTTGGTGGTATTTGATCACTCCTGCGTTGTTTTATTTTTTGCGCTATAAACAAAAGAAGAGCGACAATTTTTTTTTTGGCAAAAGCAATATTTTTAACTGTTTGCTATAGTAAATATCCTAATTTTAAAAAAAAATTCTCAGTTTAGGCCGATATGTATTCTTTTACATATTTTTGGTAAAAAAAAAAAAAAAATCAAAAAAATCTCAATAAGCGTATATTGATTGGTTTGCGTAAAATTTATAGCGTATACAAACTATGGGAAAGATTTATGGCATTTATATGGCGTTTTTATAATTTTTTTAATTTTTTTTTTTACCGATTTTTAGCGGTACTGCGACATTGCGGCGGACAGGAAGGACACTTTTGACACATTTTTGGGACCATTTACAGAGCGATCAGTGCTATAAATATGCACTGATTACTGTGTAAATGTCACTGGCAGGGAAGGGGTTAACACTAGGGGGCGATCAAGGGGTTAACCGTGTTCCCTATTGTGTGTTCTAACTGTGGGGGGATGGGACTAACTAGGAGAGATGACAGATCGCAGGTTCTACTTTGTAGAAACACACGATCTGTCTTCTCTCCTCTGACAGCACAGGGATTTGTGTGTTTACACACACAAACCCCTGTGCTGTCGCTTGTGCGTGCGATCGCACCCGCCAGTTAGGTTCCCCGCTGTGCGGCGGGGGCACGCATGTGCCTCCAGCAGCGATGGCGCGCCCTCTGGTGGCTCTCCTGGGCAAAGCCTTATATGTACGGGATTTCACCCAGGATAGCCATTCTGCCGCAGTATATCTGCGTGAGCCGGTCGGGAACAGGTTAAATGATAAAGTTCAACATTTGTAAAGAAATAAAAAATAATAAATGCACATCTTTTTGCAGGTAAAAAAATATGGAGCCTGTAAAGCATTGCCCCCACAGGTGCTATACAGGACTCCTGCAGACTTGTCTGTGTATATGTGTGCTCATATCTTGTATGGGCATACAGATACACACTGACCAGGAAGAATGAATGAACTATTAGAGCACTTAACAGGACTATGCTAGTTTACCGAGAACTACAAGCCGACAGATGCAAAGGCTGTTGGTACTTGTAGTTTTTCATTCACAGAACTCTGTGACTGAATGATGCGGCTGGAGCGTTATTTTCAAATTGAAAGCGGACGCCCGGACAAGATGTCCTTTCAATGTCACTGTGGAAGGCTGCAGCTGCTGGAACATGTTACACCCTAAATATGGGTAGAAGATGTAACATGTTGCAAAACATGAACTTATCCTTTAATATGGCCCTTTAACTGAGCAATCAGATGGGAAGGAAGAGAGTATATCTAAAGGCAAAACTGCTTTATCATTTAGGATAGAGGAGGGAAGGGTTAAAACTGCTGATAGTTTTCTTTTTTGCCTATTTCACCTGCGTCTCAATAAGGAGATCTCACTTCATTGCCTGTCATGTGTAATTTGGTATGTAATGATAACAATTTTCAATAAAGAAATAGTAAAAACGCAGGAAGTGCGAGGATATGCCACCAATGTAAGGGAACGCCCCTCTAAAAGAATGGCTCTCCCCAGTGGGGACGCACACACCAATAAAAACAGTGACAGAGGGCCTAACCCTTCCCTACTTTATACAAAACTTAACCAGCCTATACAGTCTGAAATACTGCTGCCCTTCGCCCATGACACAGCACTAGTGATTGGCCCAGGCCTGTCACATGGGTGGAGGAGACCTGACTGGTCAGTGTTCTTTCCTGACAATTGGAGAGAGTGTATGGGGGAGGGGTGATGTCCCAATCACTGGGGGTGCTGCCTTCACATTCACTGTCCTGATCACATTCCGTTCCCATAGGGCCACAGAGGACCCCCACCTATCATTTCCCTGCAGCTCTGGGGCAGGTTAAAGGCAGACTGGGCAAAACGATTTTCTTATATTTGAAGATTAATGTTTAGAGGCTCTCTCACTGTCCACAGGAAGGATGAGCTCCGGCGTGTTCGCATGCTGCACATGTAGAGCGCGCCAGGAAGTCGGCACTGCACAGCGCTAATCACAGGCAGTGAGACATTTCCCCGATCTCTGCAGCCACGCACTGGGAAATGTCTCACTGCCTGTGATTAGCGCTGTGCAGTGCCGACTTCCTGGCGGGCTCTACATGTGCAGCATGCGAAAACACCGGAGCTCATCCTTAGTCCACACTGAGGAGATTTTACCTCACTTCCTATCTATTAAACACACAAGTACACTATACACCCTCCATGCACCGTGTCCCCCCAATCGGTACACCCTCCATGCACCGTGTCCCCCCAATCGCTACACCCTCCATGCACCGTGTCCCCCCAATCGGTACATCCTCCATGCACCGTGTCCCCCCAATCTCTACACCCTCCATGCACCGTGTCCCCCCAATCGCTACACCCTCCATGCACCGTGTCCCCCCAATCGCTACACCCTCCATGCACCGTGTCCCCCCAATCGCTACACCCTCCATGCACCGTGTCCCCCCAATCGCTACACCCTCCATGCACCGTGTCCCCCCAATCGCTACACCCTCCATGCACCGTGTCCCCCCAATCGCTACACCCTCCATGCACCGTGTCCCCCCAATCGCTACACCCTCCATGCACCGTGTCCCCCCAATCGCTACACCCTCCATGCACCGTGTCCCCCCAATCGCTACACCCTCCATGCACCGTGTCCCCCCAATCGCTACACCCTCCATGCACCGTGTCCCCCCAATCGCTACACCCTCCATGCACCGTGTCCCCCCAATCGCTACACCCTCCATGCACCGTGTCCCCCCAATCGCTACACCCTCCATGCACCGTGTCCCCCCAATCGCTGCACCCTTCATGCACCGCGTCCCCCCAATCGGTACACCCTCCATGCACCGTGTCCCCCCAATCGGTACACCCTTCATGCACCGTTTCCCCCCAATCAGTACACCCTCCATGCACCGTTTCCCCCATCGGTACACTATACACCCTCCATGCACCGTGTCCCCCATCGGAACATTATACACCCTCCATGCACCGAGATCCCCATCGGTACACTATACACCCTCCATGCACCATGTCCCCCATCAGTAAACTATACACCCTCTATGTACCGTGTCCCCCCAATCGGTACACCCTCCATGCACCCTGTCCCCCCAATCTGTACACCCTTCATGCACCGTTTCCCCCCAATCAGTACACCCTCCATGCACCGTGTCCCCCATCAGTACACTATACACCCTCCATGCACCGTGTCCCCCATCAGTACACTATACACCCTCCATGCACCATGTCCCCCATCAGTACACTACACACCCTCCATGCACCATGTCCCCCATCGGTACACTATACACCCTCCATGCACCATGTCCCCCATCAGTACACTACACACCCTCCATGCACCATGTCCCCCATCAGTACACTATACACCCTCCATGCACCGTGTCCCCCATCAGTACACTATACACCCTCCATGCACCATGTCCCCCATCAGTACATTATACACCCTCCATGCACCATGTCCCCCATCAGTACACTATACACCCTCCATGCACCGTGTCCCCCATCAGTACACTATACACCCTCCATGCACCATGTCACCCATCAGTACACTATACACCCTCCATGCACCATGTCCCCCATCAGTACATTATACACCCTCCATGCAGTGCCCGCACCTGACTGGAAGCCCCTAGGCTCGCTCTCTCCGCTCCTCTTTCCGGGAGGGAAGGACACACTCGGCCCCTCACCGCTCCACAGCATGTGAACCGGAGAAGGCCCACCGGCCGTCTCCCGCACACCGCCAACCGGAGCATTCCACCAATGACAGGCCGACTTTTGTGACCCGGATGTTCTCCCTGGACTCTCATTCCTGTGTGTAGAGCGTCTACCTGCTGCTCACCGCGCCCCCTGCCGGCTGTCATTAGACACAGCACTCATATAGAGAATACCAGAAGGGGCTTTCATCCACAGCTCACCCCCTGTGTGAAAGGACACTGTGTAATGATATCAGACTCTGCAATAAAGGAGTGAAAGTTTTCTCCATGACAACAGATCTCTTCATTTTTTTTAACATTACCATTAGCTGGGTATAGGCTGACCTGTGTTTTATAAACCACCTACGCTTTGATTTACAATGAGAGTGACAGAGGAGGAGCGATGAAGTTGTAGTTAGCTTCTTATTCAGGTTGGATCTTTATTCTCAAAAGTGATTATTTACTAAACAATCATCTGCAATGTTTATAATAAAATTGTGAACTTTTACAACAATTCTATCTCCCTAAATGCCATGTATTTAAAGGGGTAATTCTGAATAAATATCTGAAATCCATCTTGGCTCACCCAAATTCCGCTTGTTTTATACTCATTGGGCATCCTACTATATAGGAAGGTTCAATTTAGCCGGAGCCAAGTGCTAGAAATCCTACAATATGGCATCTTTACCGCCATACATTTCAATGGGAAATTCCAAATAAGAAACCAAGATATTCCTATATGAAAACCACTTTGGCTCACCCAAATTCGACTTGTTTTATACTCACTGGGCATCCTACTATATAGGAAAGTTCTATTTGGCCCGAGACAAGTGATGGAAATCCTAAAATATGGCACCAAACTTGTCACCCTGTCACCCATGCATTTCAATTGGAAATTCAGAATAAGAAGCCAAGCTATTCCTATATGAAATCCATCTTGGCTCATTAAAATTCCATTTGTTTTATACTCATTGGGCATCCTACTATATAGGAAAGTTCAATTTGGCCCGAGCCAAGTGATCTAAATCTTAAAATATGACACCATGACATCCATACATTTCAATGGGAAATTCTGAATTAGGTACCAAGATATTCCTATATGAAAACCACTTTGGCTCACCCAAATTCCACTTGTTTTATACTCATTGGGCATCCTACTATACAGGGAAGTTCTATTTGTCCCGAGCCAAGTGATGGAAATCCTAAAATATGGCACCAAACTTGTCACCCTGTCACCCATGCATTTCAATGGGAAATTCTGAATAAAAAGCCAAGCTATTCTTATATGAAAACCATCTTGGCTCACCCAAATTGCATTTGTGTTATACTCATTGGGCATCCTACTATATAGGAAAGTTCAAATCGGCCCGAGCCAAGTGATGGAAATCCTAAAATATGGCATCTTGACCTCCATACATTTCAAAGGGAAAATCCAAATAAGAAAACAAGCTGTTCCTATATGAAAACCACTTTAGTCCACCCAAATTCTACTTGTTTTATACTCATTGGGCATCCTACTATATAGGAAAGTTACATTTGGCCCGAGCCAACTGATGGAAATCATAAAATATGGCACCAAACTTGTCACCCTGTCACCCATGCATTTCAACGGGAAATTCCGAATAAGAAGCCAAGCTATTCCAATATGAAATCCATCTTGGCTCACTCAAACTCCACTTGTTTTATACTCACTGGGCATACTACTATACAGGAAAGTTCAATTTGGCCTGAGCCAAGTGATATAAATCTTTAAATAAAATACCTTGACAGCCATGTATTTCAAAGGGAATTTCTGAATAAGGAACCAAGATATTCCTATGTAAAAAACCACTTTAGCTATCCCAAATTCCACTTGTTTTATATTCATTGGGCATCCTACTATATAGAAAAGTTCAATTTGGCCCGAGTCAGGTGATGTAAATCCTAAAATATGGCACCAAACGTGGCACCATGACAGCCATGCATTTCAATGGGATATTCCGAATAAGAAGCCAAGCTAATCTTATATGAAAACCATCTTGGCTCACCCAATTTGCACTTCTTTTATACTCATTGGGCATCCTACCATATAGGAATGTTCAATTTGGCCCGAGCCAAGTGATGGAAATCTTATATTATGGCACCTTGACAGCCATACATTTTAATGGGAAATTTCGAATAAGAATCCAAGATATTCCTATATGAAATTCATCTTGACTCACCCAAATAACTTGTTTTATAGTCATTGGGCATCCTACTATATAGGAAAGTTCCATTTGGCCTGAGCCAAGTGATGGAAATCATAAAATATGACACCAAAATTGTCACCCTGTCACCCATGCATTTCAATGGGAAATTCTGAATAAAAAGCCAAGCTATTCTTATATGAAAACCATCTTGGCTCACCCAAATTGCACTTGTTTTATACTCACTAGGCATCCTACTATATAGGAAAGTTCAATTTGGCCCAAACCAAGTGATAGAAATCCAAAAATATGGCACCTTGACAGCCACACATATCATACTATATAGGAAAGTTCAATCTGGCCTGAGCCAAGTGATGGAAATCCTAAAATATGGCACCAAACTTGTCACCCTGTCACCTATGCATTTCAATGGGAAATTCCGAATAAGAAACCAAGCTATTGCTATATAAAATCCATCTTGGTCCAACCAAATTCCACTTGTTTCATGCTCATTGGGCATCCTACTATATAGGAAAGTTCAATTTGGCCTGAGCCAAGTGAGGGAAATCATAAAATATGGCACAAAACTTGTCACCCATGCATTTTAATGGCAAATTCCGATTAAGAAGCCAAGCTATTCCTATATGAAATCAATCTTGGCTCACTAAAATTCCATTTGTTTTATACTCATTGGGCATCCTACTATATAGGAAAGTTCAATTTGGCCCGAGCCAAGTGATCTAAATCCTAATATATGGCACCTTGACAGCCATACATTTTAATGGGAAATTCTGAATAAGAAGCCAAGATATTCCTATATGAAATTCATCTTTAATTCTGAATAAATATCTGAAATCCATCTTGGCTCACCCAAATTCCACTTGTTTTATACTCACTGGGCATACTACTATATAGGAAAGTTCAATTTGGCCCGAGCCAAGTGATGGAAATCCTAAAATATGGCATCTTGACCGCCATACATTTCAATGGGAAATTCTGACTAAGAAACCAAGCTATTCCTTTATGAAAACCACTTTGGCTCACCCAAATTCGACTTGTTTTATATTCACTGGGCATCCTACTATATAGGAAAGTTCTATTTGGCCCGAGACAAGTGATGGAAATCCTAAAATATGGCACCAAACTTTACACCCTGTCACCCATGCATTTCAATGGGAAATTCTGAATAAGAAACCAAGCTATTCCTATATGAAATCCATCTTGGCTCACTCATCTCAACATGTTTTATACTCATTGGGCATCCTACTATATAGGAAAGTTCAATTTGGCCCAAGGCAAGTGATATAAATCTTAAAATATGGCACCTTGACAACCAAGCATTTCAAAGGGAAATTCTGATAAAGGAATCAAGATATTCCTATATGAAAACCAACTTGGCTCACTCAAATTCCACTTGTTCTATACTCATTGGGCATCCTACTATATAGGAAAGTTCAAATTGGCCCGAGCTAAGTGATGGAAATCCTAAAATATGGCATCTTGACCGCCATACATTTCAATGGGAAATTCCGAATAAGAAACCAAGCTATTCCTGTATGAAAACCACTTTGGCTCACCCAAATTCAACTTGTTTTATACTCATTGGGCATCCTACTATATAGGAAAGTTCAATTTGGCCTGAGCCTAGTGATGGAAATCCTAAAATATGGCACCAAACGTGGCAACATGACAGCCATGCATTTCAATGGGAAATTCAGAATAAAAAGCCAAGCTATTCTTATATGAAAACCATCTTGGCTCACCCAAACTGCACTTGTTTTATACTCATTGGGCATCCTACTATATAGGAATGTTCAATTTGGCCTGAGCCAAGTGATGGAAATCATAAAATATGGCACCAAAATTGTCACCCTGTCACCCATGCATTTCAAAGGGAAATCTCGAATAAGAAGCCAAGCTATTCCTATATAAAATCCATCTAGGCTCACCCAAATTCCACTTGTTTTGTACTCACTGGGCATCCTACTATATAGGAAAGTTCAATTTGGCCCGAGCCAAGTGATATAAATCTTAAAATATGGCACCTTGGCAGCCATGCATTTCAAAGGGAAATTCTGAATAAGGAACCAAGATATTCCTATATGAAATCCATCTTGGTTCACCCAAATTCCACTTGTTTTATACTCACTGGGCATCCTACTATATAGGAAAGTTCAATTTAGCCCGAGCCAACTGATGGAAATCCTAAAATATGGCACCAAACATGTCACCATGACAGCCATGCATTTCAATGAGAAATTCTGAATAAGAAACCATGATATTCCTATATGAAACTCATCTTGGCTCACCCAAATTCCACTTGTTTTGTACTCATTGAGCATCCTACTATACAGGAAAGTTTAATTTGGCCTGAGCTAAGTGATATAAATCTTAAAATATGGCACCTTGACAGCCATGCATTTCAAAGGGAAATTCTGAATAAGGAACCAAGATATTCCTATATGAAAACCATCTTGGCTCACCCAAATTCCACTTGCTTTATACACATTGGGCATCCTACTATATGGGGAAGTTCAATTTGGTCCGAGGCAAGTTATCTAAACCATAAAATATGACACCAAAACCTGGAACCATGACAGCCATACATTTCAATAGGAAATTTTGAATAAGAAGCAAAGCTATTCCTAAATGAAAACCACCTTGGCTCACCCAAATTCCACTTGCTTTATACACATTGGGCATTCTACTATAGAAAAGTTCAATTTAGCTCGAGCCAAGTGATATAAACCATGAAATATGGCACAAAACTTGTCACCCTGTCACCCATGCATTTCAATGGGAAATTCTGAATCAGAAACCAAGCTAATCCTATATGAAAACCATCTCTTCTGCCCTCACAGCACTGGCCTCTCCAATGTCAGAGGTGTGGTGGGGAGCAGAGAGGTGACATAATCTCTCACTGCCCGCCCCACATTACCACTCTCTTGCCCTCACTCCAGAACGACCACTGCACAGAGGTCTGCCTCTGTGGTAAAAGAACAAGTCACTAGTGCCACCAATGCAGTGACAATCCACATCTGGTGGCACTGGTAGGCAGCATGGCAAGTGGCATTCCTCATCTGGTGGCAGGCGACGTGGCAAGTGACAATCCACATCTGGTGGCAGGTGACGTGGCAAATGACATTCCTTATCTGGTGGCAGGCAGCATGCCAAGTGGCATTCATCTGGTGGCAGGCAGCATGGCAAGTGACATTCCTCATCTGGTGGCAGGCAGTGTGGAAAGTGACATTCCTCATCTGGTGGCAGGCAGCGTGGCATTCCTCATCTGGTGGCAAGGGGCATTCATTTGATGGCAGGCGACGTGACAAGTGGCATTCCTCATGTTTTGGCAGGCAGCGTGGCAAGTGGCATTCGTCTGATGGCAGGCGACGTGGCAAGTGACATTCCTCATCTGGTGGCAGGGGACGTGGCAAGTGGCATTCTTCGTCTGGGAGCAGGCAGCGTGGCAAGTGACAAGCTGCATCTTGTGGCAGGCGACGTGGCAAGTGACACGCTCAGGGCTCCCACTGATTCTGCATTATGGTGAGTTGAACTAATTAATCTTATATTGCAATGTAATAATAGAAATAATGTGCTTCAATCACCCTGGCACCATAGCAACCATGGTGCCGTGATGATTGAAGCGCCAACACCAGCTATTGCCCCGATAAATTGCCCGCGAAAAATCACTTACCCCGTCCACGCGTCATCATGACAGCCATGTATTTCAATGGGAAATTTTGAATAAGAAGCCAAGCTATTCCTATATGAAAACCATCTTGGCTCACCCAAATTCCACTTGTTTTATACTCATTGGGCATCCTTTTATATAGAAAAGTTCACTTTGGCCCGAGCCAAGTGATATAAGTCATAAAGTATGGCACCAAACGTGGAACCATGACAGCCATGCATTTCAATGGGAAATTTTGAATAAGAAACCAAGCTATTCCTATATGAAAACCGTCTTGGCTCACACAAATTCCACTTGTTTCATACTCATTGGGCATCCTACTATATAGAAAAGTCCGGCCCGAGCCAAGTGATCTAAATCATTAAATATGGCACCAAAACGTGGCACCATATACTCAAGTACCCACGATGACAGAATGGCTACTTGCTGTGGACTCCAGAAGTAGAAGAAAAAGTATGGTTTAAAAAAAGTATCTTTATGTATAACCCTTAACAGTTTTTCTCTTGCGCCCTGGATGTACGCTTAAGATTGATGTCACTTGTTGCACTGGAGCAATTAACGCTACCGTTTATGCTCGACATATTATGTGTAAAACTGTTTTTGTACACTAATGTTCAAACTGTTGTCATTTCAATAAAAACCTTTATTGCAAAAAAAAATATATAAGACAAAAAACGTGGCACCATGACAGCCATGCATTTCATTTGGAAATTTTGAAAAAGGAGCCAAGCTATTCCTATATGAAAACCATCTTGGCTCACCCAAATTCCACTTGTTGTATACACATTTTGCATCCTTCTATATAGGAAAGTTCAATTTGGCCTGAGCCAAGTGATATAAACCATAAAATATGGCACCAAACGTGGAACCATGACAGCCATGCATTTTAATGGGAAATTTTGAATAAGAAGTTAAGGAATTGGCTATATAGCTTGGCTTCTTATTCAAAATTTCCCATTGAAATGCATGGCTGTCAGTGTGCCACGTTTGGTGCCATATTTTATGATTTTTATTACTCGGGCCAAATTGAACTTATATAGAAGGATGCCCAATGAGTATAAAACAAGTGGAGCCAAGATGGTTTTCATATAGTAATAGCTTGGCTTCTTATTTGGAATTTCCCATTGAAATGCATGGCTGTCAAGGTGCCATGTTTGGTGCCATATTGTATGATTTATATCACTTGGCTCGGGTCAAATTGAACTTTATCTATAAGAGGGATGCCCAATTATATAAAAACAAGTCACATCTGGGTGAGCCAAGGTGGTTTTCATATAGAAAAAGTTATATGTGCAGAATTACCCCTTTAACCACTTCAATACAGGGCACTTATTCACCCTTTCTGCCCAGACCAATTTTCATCTTTCAGCGCTCTTGCCCTTTGAATGCCAATTACTCAGTCATGCAACACTGTACCCAAACAAAATTTTTATAATTTTTTTTAACACAAATAGAGCTTTCTTTTGGTGGTATTTAATCACCACTGTTTTTTTATTCTTTGCGACATAAGTGAAAAAATGCGAAATTTAAAAAAAAAAAACACTTTTTTTTAGTTTATATAATACCATTTTGCAAATAAGTAATTTTTGTTCATAAATTTGGGCCAAAATTTATACTGCTTCATATCTTTGGTAAAAATAACCCAAATAAGTGTATATTATTTGGTCTGCGTGAAAGTTATAGAGTCTACAGGCTATGGTGCAAATTATTAAAAATTGATCTCACCTGATGCACTGATGGCCTATCTCACCTCTTGAGGCCCTGAAATGTTAGCGAAGTAAAAATAACCACCTAAATTACCCCTTTTTGGAAAGTAGACAGACCAAGTTTTTTAGTAAGAGGCATAGTGAGTTTTTTGAAGTTGTAATTTTTTCCCACAATTCTTAGGAAAATAAAGAAATTATTTTTATTTATTTATTTATTTTTTACACAAAATTTTCATAATAACAAGTTATTTCTCACACACAGCATATGCATACAGTGGAACCTCGGATTACAAGCATTATCCGTTCCAGGAGAATGCTCGTAATCCAAAGTACTCGCATATCAAAGCGAGTTTCCCTATTGAAGTCAATGGAAACAAAAATAATTTGTTCCGCATTGACTTCAATGGCATGCAATACTGTATGCGGCCAGGGGTGGGGGGCGCCGGAAAGCCTCAGGAACGGACGGAAGGGCCCGAGGACAGTTCGGCCGATCTCGGAAAACCTCGGAAAGACTCTGTTCACGAGCCTTTCCGAGGTTTGCCGAGGTCAGCCGAACTGTCCTCGGGTCTTTCCGTGCATTTCTGAACGGTGACGATCGGCGCTGTTCGGCTCCGGCGCCCCCCCACCTCAGGGCAAAAGCGGTACTGCACACCGCTTTGGCCTGAATCCTGCTTGTTTTGCGAGACAACACTCGCAAACCGAGTTGGGATTTTTAGAAATACAGTGCTCGTATTGCGAAATTTCCTAACGACCTATCACATTTTTGAAGGCCCTGGAGCACCAGGACAATGGAATTACCCACAAAATGACCCCATTTTGGAAAGCAAATACCCCAACATATAATCTATGAGGCATAAAGAGTCTTTTAAACGTTTATTTTTTTTTCCACAAGTCTTCGGAAACCGTGGAAAGAGAATTAAATAAGTATTTTTATTTACAGAAAGTGGTCAATTTATAAGATATTTCTAACACACAGCATGTACATAGCAAAAATGACACCCCAAAATATGGCAATACCACATGCGTGAGACTTTTACATAGCCTGGGCACATAGAGACGTCCACCATTGAAGTAGTACCTTCAGGCGTTCTAGGAGCATAAATTACACATCTCATTTAATTTCTTCCTATCCCACTTTAGTGGTGACAGGTACTCAGGTAATCTGATGGGCTGGTGACAGGTACTCGGGTACTTTGATGGGTTGGTGACAGGTACTCGGGTACTTTGATGGGTTGGTGACAGGTACTCAGGTACAGAGTACCTGTCACCAACCCACCAAAGTACCTGAGTACCTGTCACCAACCCATCAAAGTACCTGAGTACCTGTCACCAACCCATCAAAGTACCCGAGTACCTGTCACCATGGGTTGGTGACAGGTACTCGGGTACTCTGATGGGTTGGTGACAGGTGCTTTGATGGGTGGTGAGAGGTCCTTTTTATTGGGGGGGCAATCAGTGTGTTTGGTGTATCGGGCATGGGCTGTGTCAGTGTGACAAGTTAACTCCCGGATCGCCGCTTGTGCACTCCCCTAGGGCGATGTGCACGAGGACAATGCATGTGACCGACTGTGATTAGACACAGCTGGTCACGTGGTAAAGAGACTATTTTTATTGGCTCTTTACACTTATCTGGGATGGGCTGCAACCCGAGGGACACGCCTCACCTCCTGGGGGCCCGTAGGAGCGCCGAGAAGCCCAGGGAGTCATATGACGCCCGCCCGGAGAGACAGAGTGTTCCTGCGGACGTCATATGACAATGGCCTGGTATGGAAGTGGTTAAATACATGGCAGTTAGGGAGACAGAATTCACAATTGTATTATAAACTGCAGATGATTGTTTAGTAATTAATCACCTTTGCGAATAAACATCCAACCTGAATAAGAAGCTGGCCGAATAAGAAGCCAACTTCAGCTTCATTAGTTAGCATGTTAACATTATAAACCACAGAGGAGAAACTAATAACTGCAGCTGAAGTAATATTAAATACATTTATAAAAACATTATTATTGAATAAAATAACATTGCTATTTGTGAGACATGGAGTAAAAGGGATTCACAGATTGGTAGCCGAGGAGCTAACACTCCATGTAAAGCCATAGGTCTCCTTGTGTCTTCACCAAAATGACGGCGCCCTGGACGCTCATTCCGCAGCTAGGCAACCGGCGCCCGGATAAAACGTCATTTCCGCTTTGTTGCTGGGCGTGACCTTCCGGAAGTGATTGTTGCAGCTGTCTTTAAGGGGAGCGATCGGGCCGCTGGAGGAAGAACGGGCAGTGCGGCCGGGTGAGCATTGCTGTGCAATGTAGACTTCTATTGGTGGGCGGAGGACATTCTGGGGGCACATTGTACACATATTGAGGGGGAGGGGACTGACTACATGGGTGCACCGCGCTGTTGTCTGGGTGTTGTGGGGGGAGGGGTGCTTCCTAGTATATTGTTTGGCCTTTCCACTAAGTCATTGTTAGGACTGTACAATGGTGATATGATATGTATGGTCACCTTATGAGAGATTGTTTGAACAACACATCCTCCTGCAGTTTATCACAAACCTTCCAATCTGATTGTACAATCTCCTCTAGGTCTGCCAACAGCTCTGTAGTGCATTGGTTTTCCTGATTGGATAATTTGGATTGGTCCTCATACCACATAGTCTAGCTAAACGTAAAATTGATTGTAACGTGTGAGGAGTCTGTTGGTGGCCAATGGCCATACACACTTCCAATAAATGATCGATCTCCGATAGGAATCATCGATCTATAGCCAACAGCACATTCCATTTATAGATCACATACAGGGAAGTGGATTTCAATCGCTAGTTAAAAGACAACTGTAACTTTGATCGCAAGTTATCATCTCTGTGATTGTACCATGTGGTCTGATAATCTGACCGATCGATATATAATAGTGTGCATCAAAGCATCTCAGTGCTTCTCATCAATGCAAACTAGGGGGGTACCGAAATATATAAATCCATCAGAAGGGAAGTTTGTATGCAGATTTGATCATATCACACATTGATAGAGTACAAAATGGAAGCATGTGTGGCCACCATAAGGCCTCATTCACACGGGTGTACTACTACCGTACTCATGGGGATGTTCTGTAAATACCGGTGCAGACAGTCCCCTATGACATGAAAAGGACTGTCTGTATGGACATTCATGGAACACCTGTGTGGGAAAACGCAGCCATCACACTGGTGTGACTGTAAAGTGTTGTTTTAAAAAAAAAAACAAAAAAAAAAAACTAGGGTTGCACCGATACCGAGCATTTGTCTGATGCCTGGGGGGGGGGGGGAGTTAAAATCACCGATCTCCCTGTATGCATTTCAATAAAGAAGCTGACAGACACTTCTCTTCTCTCCCCCGTCATCAGTGCTGCGTATTAGTGCCACTGTCACATAACATTAAAAAAAAAAAAGTATTGGTATCAGCGAGTACTTGAAGAAAAGGATGGGTACTTGTACTCAGTCTTAAAGTGGTATCGTGCAACCCTAAAAATAACAAAACAGCGCCCCCTATACTCAAAGTGCCCACCGTACAGCTATGGCAATTTGCTCAGGAGTGCCATTCTGCCGCCGTCAGTTGGCAAGTGGTTAAAGAGAACCTGTCGTCAAAAAAAAGTCACATAGGGGACCTTTTGTCCATTATGTGATGGGGAGAAAAATAAGTTAAGTAAAAAAAAATTGTAAAAAAATGAAAGTTGCCCATAAAAATCCCCCCCCCCACATATGCGCATGTACGAAAGCGAGTGCCTGTGCATGCGATACACATGTTGCATATTACCGCACACAAACTGGTTTGTAACTTTTTCAAAGCGGATCTGTCCAGCCCTGCCTTCGATCTCACACACTGCAGATATACAGAACAGCAATGCCTGAGCATCTTTACATAACAGGAAGTGCACTGCTATATCTCAAGAAAAATTCCAAATAAAACATACGTTTTTTAATGCGTTAGTTTTTTTTTTTACATGATTTACTAACAAACTTAAAGGTCTCCCTGCAGGTTCATGTCATAATGTGCTAGTATGCACCGCATGCTAGCACATTATGAGACACTTGGTATTAAAAAACAGATCCCTCCAGCGGTGCGCTGTTACCACTGACAGGGATTCATCTTCACCTGGTCTTCCTTCTGGCTGTTTGAATGGCTGATCTGCAATGATGTCGCACAAGGACAAGCACACGGGAGTCACGACCTTGGCGCAGCTCTCTAAATGGACAGCATGCGGTTCATTGAGAGCGCAGTGCGCATGCGCCGATGACGTCACTGGGTACTACACATGTAAATATATCAAACGGTGCAAGTTTAGGAGATATTCACTATACCTACAGGTAAGACTTATTATAGACTTACCTGTAGGTACAAGATAAAAAGCAGTATTTACTACCGCTTTAATGGCACCCCATGCATCTCGCAAATGTGAGTGCGTTCACAGCCGCCATAACACATGGTACTGCAGTACCCTGCGGTTTGGTTCAGCACAATTTAAACAAATCACACACTCAGTACTTTCTGCATGTTGGGAAGCCCTTTGAAATAAATAAATGGGCTGCCCTAAACACTTTGCAAGTGCACTCGGATGCACCTTTGTGGTGTGAACCAGCCCTCAGGGTACTGTTTGGGCGCAATAAACATTTATACATGTTCCCTATGACATAGCAAATCTTCACTGTTTCCGTTCAGGTCCATTTTGACAGTTTTGGTATCAATGTGTAAGTAACCTATAAGAATGTTATTTGCAGGAAATGGGTAGTAAGCAATACACCTTCCATAGAAATAAACAGTACCGCTTGTAAAGCAGAATTAAGTCCATTTATTCTTTACAGCCAAAGAAGCTGCCATCATAGCCTCTGTTTTATCTGCAGTCGTCATGGAGTTACACTTAGATTAGTAATGACACCAGCCATTTGATGGCATGACACTTCGGTTGAGATCACAAGCAACTGTGACGGTGATTCACGACTTGCCTTAGATATAACTTTTTTGGGAAACAGTGGGTTTAACTCCACTTAAAGAATCTGTATGATACGCTAAAGCTGCATTGCATGAAAACCACAGAGGAGTGAATGTAGCCCCTGGTGGTGGGTGTGGATATTGTCAATGCATGGTTGTACTGTATGCTCTAATGTGTGATAAATCAGCTGTATATCTCATGTGTTCTTATAAGGTTACTTTTTATTTTCTAGACAATTCTATTCAGTCTCCTGCCAAATCACCTAATTAGGATGGGTATGTAATAACAACATTTTTTTATTTGGTTTATAATGCTTGAGTCTTAAGAACATTTTTCATTTTTATTTATTAGTACAATTGTTTTAAGGGCAATGTCATGCAAGTAATTTTTGGAAGCCACAAACTCACTGTGGTTTTGTTGCTTGGGGGGGGGGGGGGGGAGGGAGTAAATGAAAGGTCTGTATTTCAGTAGGGGTGCTGGAATTAATCGATGCATCGGGTGTCCCCGGTGCAGCATTGATGCATAAGGACCGGAAAATCGATTGCGGGTGACGTCATCCCGACTTGCCCCGCCCTCCCGGGAAAGTGCTCAGAGCGTATTCTTAAAATGACTTTCTTTTAATAAATGCCGTGTTACAATGAATGATGTGCCCAGCTGTATGTGCTTTTTTAAAAAAAATGTCACTTCATACCGAATTTCACAGCAATACATCCCTCTCATGTGACTCCCGGCCCGCTCCCCCCTCCCCCCCCCTTGTTAAAAGTCAGCAGCTACAAAAAAAAGTGTATCTTCTGACTTTTAATAAAAAGACACTCACCTGTCCCACAATCTAGCGATGTGGCCACCCAAACCCTCCATTCTCTCCCCCGCCTGTTCACGGCGCTGGCAATACTACTGTGGGCATCCGGCTGTGCAGCTTCACAGCCAGGTGCGCATGTCTCACTGCGCTGTCCTGCATAGCCGGGCAATCTTTTGGGAAATGTGATGTGTCCCAGAAGATTGCAGGGTGGAACGGCCGCCTAGGCGGCCCAAGCGAAAGTGGGAGCTCGTCAGTAATCGTGATGCATCATCGAATCGTTGACCCAATAATCGTAATCGAATTGTGAGACCAGTGAAAATGTGCACCCCTATTGTTCAGGGATGTTTGTAGATCAGCTGTTGAGTGATTGACATTTTGCAGGGCTTGAAACTAGATATAGTATCACTGGGTTCTATTAGTAGAATACAGAGCCCAGTTCTGAAGACCCTCCATGGCTGTTCTCAGTTTCTCTTTTTGGAAGCAGGAATTGGAGGGAGGGCTGCTGGAGGTGAAGTGGTGACATGGGCCCAGTTAAAGTGATTGTAAAGTCTCGTTTTTTTTTAACTTTATATGTATAAAAATACCAAACATGTTATACTTGCCTGCTCTGTGTAGTGATTTTGCACAGAGCAGCCCGGATCCTCCTCTTCTCCGGTTCCTCTTCGGTGCCCCCACAGCAAACGGCTTACTATGGGGGCACCCGAGCTGAGCCGCAGCTCCGTATATCCTCTCCCCCCCTCTCTCCCCCTCTCTCCCCCTCTCTCCCCCTCTCTCCCCCTCTCTCCCCTCTCTCCCCCTCTCTCCCCCTCTCTCCCCCTCTCTCCCCCTCTCTCCCCCCCCCCGCTGCTGTCAAAGTCAGTTAGCCAATCGGAAAGCTTTGTGGATCCGGACAATATTTTTCCTGGAGCTACTCTGCCCTGTTAATTGATAATAGCCGGCTATCAGCTGACTCTAGGTCACAGGAGAGCAAAAGTAAATGTACTTCTGTGACCCCAATGAGAAGCATGTCGTACTTTTCTTTTAACACACCAGAAAATTTTAATGTTTTGCACATACTCTTGTCATCGAACCTTGTCTTGTAATAGGGCAGCACAACACCATATAGCTATTTTTGTTAGAGATCCTAGAACACTGCAGACTCCAAGCCACTTCCCTGCCTTCTGTTTTTTTTTTCTGTGGATTATAATGAACTCCATCAGATTGGTGATGCCTACACCAGAGCTCTCTTCTGTCTCTCCTCCTGTTTTTTTTTTTTTTTTTTTTTTTTTTTTTTATAATTTTTTTATGTATTTACCTAAAACTATTCTTTGTGGGGGTTTTTTGTCATAGTGGCACATAAGTTAAGTTCACCTTTTTATAAAAAAATAAATAAATTCACACTTTTTGCAGGTAAACAAAATTGCATTTATTTATTTTTTACACTGAGGCTTGTAAAGCATTGCACCTGAGATCAGAAGATTGCGGGTGCAATGCCAGGACTCTGCAGACTCTCAGTAGATTGTCTGCACGTACCGCCAATATGGGCCGGAAGAATCGGTGAGCTACGAGGATACTTTCCAGTGTCCTCGTACATTGAGAACTACAAGTCGGTACCTGGAGTTCACTCATTCACAGAGCTCTGAGAATGAATGATGCGGCTGTGTGAGCACCGCACGGCCATGTTGTTTTTAAATTGTGGCAGTGCGTGCCGTGAGAGGATCCCCCACCCACTGTCACAGGGGGGGATTGGAGGAAGAGGAGGCAGGAACTGGAACATGTAAAATTTTCCAAAGGTGAAATTATCCTTTTAAAAAAAAAAAAAAAAAAAGCATACTTCTATTCCAGCACTGTTCCCACCATGAAGTAAGGGGAGAATTTAAAGTGGTTTAGGGGTGTAGATTTTTTTTTTTTTTACCCTAATGCATTCTCTGTATTAAGGTAAACTTTGTTCAGCCTCCCCCTAAGTACTTGCCTGATCTCCATCCAGCACTGTGCCCAAGAGCAGTGGAGCTGCTTTCTCTTTCCACCCTCCTTAGACTCAGAGAGAGCAGCAGAAGCCATTGGTTCCTGTTGATGTTAATCAAACCCAGTCGTGGGGCTGAGACAATAGATACACACTGCGGGCTCAATCCAAAGCTGCGCATGTGTGCCACCATAGGAAGTGGATCCCTATAATGGCATGTGGAGGAGTGGACAGCGCTGGCAGGGGACCCCAGAAGAAGCGGATTGGGGCTGCACAGAGCAGGTAAGTGTAAAATTTTTGTTTAAAAAAACAAAACAAAAAAAAAACCCTTTAAATCACTTTATAGTAGACTCTCACTCAAATTTAAATTTTAACTGTTCTAATTCTCCCCCTTCCCTTTTTTAAAATCCAATATTTCTTCATTTTTCTTTACCCTTTTTATTTATTTATTTCTGCTACACCCACTCCCTGCCTCCGTTTTAACTCTTCTCCTGAGATACTAATGTCACATATCTTAGAAGGCATTACTTTTCATTTATGTGCTCAGAGGGATCCCCAACTCTGGTACATGCACAGACAGATCTGACACTGTTCAATTACATTTTGGTTTTATGAATGGTAAAAAGTAATGTCTGAGATATGAGACATTGGTATCCCAGGAGAAATTACTAGCTTCCAGTCATAGAACAATATGTAAACAGTCATGGTGACAGATCTCTGCCTGCACGTGTGCGAGATCTGGCCCATGTCATTGAGGGTTTAACTACATGAACTAGGAAGCCTGGCAGGGCAGGACCTGTAGTAGGCCAACGATGTGATAGGAGAGGACAATGCTGGATCTGCTAGGATTGTAGGTATACTATTACAGCAAGTAAAGGGGAAATAGATTGGAAATTTCATTGGGAGAGCCCTCACCTTACCTCCTGGCGCCTTGTTTTTCTTGCTAGAATTTGTCTTGGGAAAATCACAGAAATGTGGAATCCTATGGTGGCAGCAATAATATGAAGAAGCCGTGTTTATTTTCACCAGGCAAAAGCAGTTTTCATTACTGCCCTAAAGAAAACCTTTGCTTAGGAAAAATACATGCTTGCATGAATGTTGCTATTACTAATATAAAAATTATGGTAGATGTCTGGTGGTCATACTGATCAAAAGATTGTACTACTTTGATGTAGAAAAGGCAGGTAGCAGTATTCAATGTTTGATGTATGTGCTTGTTTGGGTCAGTGACTCAGTTATAGTGCTATTGTTTCAACAAGCAAGCACTTTTAGGAGAGGACAGCAATGCTCAACACAAGCGGTAATACTTATAGGCAAGATATACACACTCTGGTCTTACAAGTGTTATGTGACCCCGTTATGTTCCTGACAGCCTAATAGCTTTTCTTTTCTTGTGGTGGTCTAGATGGTGAAGAGAAAACATACGGTGGCTGTGAAGGGCCAGACGCTATGTATGTCAAATTGATTTCCTCTGACGGCCATGAATTTATTGTGAAACGTGAACATGCATTAACATCTGGGACAATAAAAGCCATGTTGAGTGGTCCAGGTATGTGTAAATGGTATCTTTTAAACAGTAAAAGTGTGTTTTGCATTACATTTTTTTCATATCTTTTTGATTGCATTCTGTCATCAGTTCTTTGAATACAATAAGATTGCAATATACAGTAGAAATACTCCAAAATATATTTGCAAATAAGAAAATAATATTAGTATAAGGCATTCAGACAGGCGCTGGCATCTGTACTGGTTGCAGGCTGCATGTTTTTAATCATGCAGATGGCTTGGGGAGATGCAGTGGCTGCCTGGACACAGCCACATGTCAACATTTGACAGTTGTGCTGGAGAGCCTTCAAGGCAGACAGCGTCTATAATACTGAATTTTTATAGCATCAACAGTTTGTGTAGCACTTTACAAAGTTGGGGAGACAGTACAGTTACAATACATTTCAATACGAGAGGCTTCCGGAGGGTTACAATACTTTTCTTTACTATAATGATTTAAAAGTGATATTTAAATTATGGGTGGGATATCTTGGATGAAGCTCCTTCTCTTTTTTTTTTTTTTTTTCTGATATCCAGCATAGTAGTCCCAGGTCTGCACCCACCAGTATTTGACGTAGCAGAGGGTGGAGGCACAGCATGATTCAGCAGTGAAAGCACCTGAAATACCTGGAAGAGTGTCAGATGCTAAAAAATTTCTAGGATGAGTATTCTCCTTTTACAGGGTACAGTTAAAGGAGAAGTACAGCCAAAGCTCTTTTGGTTGTACCTCTCTTGTGGATCCCAGGAGTGCAGTTCGTTCTGCACTTCTGTGAACCCTTTTTTAGCTGAGAGTGGGCAGCGCGCTGACGGCTCAAAATGGATCGCAGACATCACAGAGCTGGTCCAGGCTGGGGAAAGATCATGACCATATGGTCATATCCACCCAGATGATATGCTCCCGCCCATCTCCACAGCCCAGTACTCCAGTGACCATGTGGAGGACAGAGCAGACAGCGATGACTTACCATTACCAGCTCTCTGCTCATGGAGCACTAAGAAAATAACCAAACCATCAACAGTGTTTGATTGCTCGGTCGGTTCTCACCCTTGGAGTCGGCTGGAGACAAATGCAGCATCCACCTAGCTAACTGTGATTTAAAAAAAGAAAAAAAAAACTTCTCTTTTAATTTGTTTGTATATATACACGCACAGTGAGGCGTTTTTATTTATTTTATTTTTTTTCATGTGTGTGTGTGTGTATGTGTGTGTATATATATATATATATATATATATATATATATATATATATTTATATATATATATATATATATTTATATATATATATATATATATATATTTTATATATATATATATATATATATATATATATATTTATATATTTTTTTTTTTTTTTTATGTTGTGTATTTTTCTCCAAGCGTCTTCCAGGACAGCCCATGAGACCTTGGGCTCCTCCTACCAGGACAGGAAACACGTCACCCCCACCAGATAAAAGGGCGGTCCTCCAGGCCAGGCCCATGTCAGTTATTTGTGTTTCCTCCGGACGGGAGGTAACATGTTCATGGAACCTGCTCCCATAGGCCTTATAAGCAGGGGCTTTGTATGGCTTTTTTCTGGGGCATATCACTTACCTCTTCCTCTGCCAGAAGCAGCACACCGCTGGGGAGGTTGGCTGTGTTGCTGTTCTCTGTCCTCAGTGCCTGGAGAGGGCCAGGACCGGTGTGAGGTCGTGCCCCTAGCGCAGTGCATTGCACTCTAGCTCAGCTGAGCTTCGGTTGTCCTTCCCTGCCGACAGCCTGGCTGATCTGAGCAAGGAATGGAGGAAGCCGCAGCGTTCGAGGGGGCGGAGCTATTGCGCTCCAAGCTGGCCCACAGGAAGTGCCTGGAGAGGGTTACTTCCGGGGCATATGACATCATCATCGGGCGCCGGAGACGAGGTTCCAGTCTTCATAAACGGCGCGAACAGAGAACGCTGGCTGCTGGTGTTTCTTGGTGTTAAGCAGCCAGGCTGTGTATGACCAAGAGGGGCAGAATAGATCCTCCTGCAGTACCTGCACAGGCAGCGGATGCAGTTCCCAACACCAGCACCTCACAGGTAAGCCTGGGGTGTTCTGTCACCACCTTGCTATCCCTGTGAGTGTTCCCTACCGCTCCCCCCTCTGTAGTAGTGGGTGTAAGGGGACACATTTCCTCCCTCCTGCACGTGGTGTTACGGAGTGATTGTGTGGCTTTAACCACTTTAAGACCAGCCTCGTTTTGGATTTTAGGTGTTTACATGTTTAAAACAGGTTTTTCTGCTAGAAAATAACTTAGAACCCCCAAAATACAATGGCGGTCATTGCAATACTTTTTTTGCACCGTATTTGCGCAGCGGTCTTATAAGCGCACTTTTTTTGGAAAAAATTCACTTTTTTGAATAAAAAAATAAAACAACAGTAAAGTTATCCCAATTTTTTTTTATATTGTGAAATATAAAAATATAATGTTACGCCGAGTAAATTGATACCCAACATGTCATGCTTGAAAATTGCGCCCGCTCGTGGAATGGCGTCAAACTTTTACCCTCAAAAATCTCCATAGGCGACGTTTAAAAAATTCTACAGGTTGCATATTTTGTGCTACAGAGGAGGTCTAGGGCTAGAATTATTGCTCTCGCTCTACCGGTCGCGGCGATACCTCACATGTGTGGTTTGACCACCGTTTTCATATGCGGGCGCTACTCGCGTATGCGTTCGCTTCTGCGCGCGAGCTCGTCGGGACGGGGGTTTTAAAAAATTTTTTTTTTATTATTTATTTTACAATATTTTATTTATTTTTACACTTTAAAAAAAAAAAAAAAAAATTGTGTCACTTTTATTTCTATTACAAGGAATGTAAACATCCCTTGTAATAGAAAAAAGCATGGCAGGACCTCTTAAATATGAGATCTGGGGTCAAAAAGACCTCAGATCTCATATTTACACTAAAATGAAATAAAAAAAAAAAAAAAAGTCATTTGTAAAAATGACATTTGAAAAAATATGCCTTTAAGAGGCGTGGACGGAAGTGACGTTTTGACGTCGCTTCCGCCCAGCAGTGTCATGGAGACGAGTGAGCGCCATCTTGGGCTCACTTGTCTTCAGACACACCACGGGAGTGGACGCGATCGCCTCCGCCGCTACCGACGGCTCCGGTAAGCGGCGGAGGGCACCGGATCGCGGCGGGAGGGGGGGGGCCCCTCTCCCGCCACCGATAAAATTGATCTCGCGGCGAATCCGCCGCAGGGACCACTTTTATCTGAAAGCCGGCCGCCGCACGAAAACGGGGATACCGGGGTTATGGCAGCTAGCTGCTGCCATAACAACGATATCCCCGTTCAAACTTAGGACGTACATCGTCGTGCGGCGGTCGGGAAGTGGTTAATTACATTGTGGGTCATTTATTTTGTCTTGCAGACCAAGACTCAGGACAAGGCCCAAGCGCAGCCACTTAAAAGGAAATGTGCGGTTTGCGCAAACAAATTGAGCTCCTCATGGAGCAAAGCAGTTTGTCGCACCTGTATAGAAGGCCTAGTAAAGGATGACCCGGTTGCCTCTTGCCAGAAGATGCTTACTTCTGTTAGGGATGAGCTTGCGTCCACCTTCAGTTCCTTTAGAACGCTTATTGACAAGCTCCAGACTCCAGCGGAAAGTCCGTCTTCACTGAAGGCGTCAGTAAGCACTCCGCTGCAGGCAGAGAGTGAAGACTCTGAGGCTGAGGTCAGATCTACCCGTTCTTCTCTGGAAGAATCAGGGTCAGATACAGAGCCCAGAGATAGAGAATCCACTCGAGGCTCAAGATTTAAGTTATCTGTTGAGGATGTAGATGACTTATTAAAGGCTATCTATACTACCCTTGAATTAAAAGAGGAAGAGGTTCAGTTATCCAAACATGATCTTATGTATAAAGGATTACATAAGAGAAAATCAAGAGTGTTTCCAGTTCATAGTTCTTTGGTTGATACTATTAAACTGGAATGGGATAATCCTGAGAGAAAACCATTCTTCTCTAGTAACCTAAAAAGGAGGTTTCCTTTTGATGAGGACACTGCGCAGCCATGGAATAAGAATCCCAAGTTAGACGCACCTCTTTCAAAAGTTTCAAAAAACTCGGACCTGGCGTTTGATGATATGGGTACGCTTAAGGATCCGATGGACAAGAGGGGGGATATCCTTCTCCACAGAGCCTGGGACTCAGCAGTTGGAAACCTGAAACCAGCTTTGGCTTCCACTTGTGTGGCCACAAATCTGGAGGTTTGGTTGATTCAGATTCAGTCACATCTGTCAGCAGGTACCTCCAGAGAGCAAATTTTAAAGTCTTTTCCTCTCCTATTTTAGGCAGTGGGTTTTTTGGCAGATTCTTCCGCTGAGTCGGTAAGAATGTCAGCCAGGACTTCGGCTCTAGTGAACTCGGCCAGGAGAAGCCTTTGGCTTAAGACCTGGTCAGGGGACTCGGCCTCCAAGTTGCGCCTTTGTGGCCTTCCTTTAACTGGCGATCATTTATTTGGCCCAGGTCTACAAGAGGCACTGGAACGCACGGCTGATAAGAAAAAGGCGTTTCCAGAGAAAAAGAGAGTTCAGACAGCCAGAAAATTTTTTCGTGGCCAAAACAGGCAACAGAGTCCTAGAGAAAAGGACAGCAGGCCGAAAAAGCATTGGACTGGGCACAAAGGCAGAGGCAAAGGGGGAGTGCTATTTAACCCTCCTCCAACAGCCCGCCAAGCCGCAGTGACTTGTGTTCCCCGGTGGGAGGGAGATTGAGGGCCTTCATCCCACAGTGGGCAGCAGTCACTCTGAGCCCCTTCGTCCTGGACCTAGTGACCAACGGGTACAGGCTGGAGTTTGTTCACAAACCACCAGAACGTTTGTTGGTCACATCTCCTCCACAAGATCGGGAGAAAGCGAGGGCTCTGGGTCTCCAGATCGGAGACTTATTAGATCAAAAAGTCCTGATTCCTGTTCCTCGATCGGAGCGGGGCAAGGGATTCTATTCCCATGTATTTGTGGTCAGAAAGCCGGCAGGAAAGTTTCGACTTATCCTGAATCTCCGGACCTTAAACAAGTCCATCAGATACAAGCATTTCCGTATGGAGACGGTTTTTACAATCAAAAACCTACTATACCCAAACTGCTTTATGGCCACGTTGGACTTAAGGGATGCTTATCTTTACATCCCTATCCATCCAGCCTTCCAAAAGTTTTTGAGATTGGCAGTGAAGACGGGTATGGGGACCCAACATTTTCAATTTCAGGCCCTCCCCTTCGGTCTTTCCTCAGCCCCACGCATCTTTACGAAGGTGTTGGGGGAAGTGCTGGCTCCTCTAAGATTAAAGGCAATAACGGTTATCCCTTACTTAGACGACCTCCTGATAGTGGCAAAATCATACCAAAGGCTGTTGGAAGATCTCCAGGCTGTACAGGACTTCTTACAGTCCCTAGGCTGGCTAATAAACATAGAAAAATCGTCCTTGATTCCGGCCCAGAAAGTAACTTATCTGGGTTACGATTTTTGCTCCGTGAACCAAAGAGTTTTTCTTCCTCAGGAGAAGATTACCAAAGTGTTCCAGACTATGTCAACATTGCAGACCAACCAGTCGGTCTCTCTGAGACAGGTGTCGAGGGCAGTGGGTCTTATGACCTCATGTTTTCCCGCAGTACCATGGGCGAGACTCCGTCAGCGTCCGTTACAAAGGTTTCTTTTAAGAAACTGGGACGGGGACGTAAGGTCCCTGAAATCAAGGATCTGGCTTCCCGACAGGATAAAAAGAAGCCTGTGGTGGTGGAGAGCTGGTCAGCACCTAGCAGGAGGTCTCCCATGGTCCTTTCCCATTTCCCGAAGGATTACCACGGATGCGAGTTCCTGGGGATGGGGGGCCCACCTCAGCAATGCAGTAGCACAAGGAGAGTGGTCCCCAGAGGAGGCAAGGGCCTCATCCAATCAAAGAGAGCTGCTTGCAGTCCAGAGAGCCCTCCAGTCTTTTCAGATGGAGATCAGGGGTCACAACCTCCAAATCCTGTCAGACAATATAGCGACAGTCGCGTATATCAACAAGCAGGGAGGCACGAGAAGCCGGAGGCTTCAGTCCATTGCCCAGGAGATCCTTTCATGGGCAGAGGGGAATCTAGCCTCCATTTCTGCTGTACACCTGAAGGGGAAAAACAATTGCCTGGCAGATTATCTCAGCCGTCACAGGATAGACCGAGACAACTGGTCCCTTCATCCCGAAGTCTTTGCAGACCTCACCAAGAGATGGGGTTATCCGGTAGCGGATTTGTTCGCAAACCGAAACAACCGCAAGACGGAGATATTCTTTTCCATGAACCCGGCAGACCAAGCCTTGGGGATCGATGCTCTGGCGAACCCGTGGCCTCCAGGCCTATGTTATGCCTTTCCACCAATCGGGCTGATTCCAGAAGTCCTCCGGTAGTTTCAGCTGGAAGAGACAGATCTGATTCTAATTGCCCCGTTTTGGCCCAAGAGGCCATGGTTTTCCCTGCTACAGTCTCTGGTTTCAGAGCCTCCGTGGAGTCTTCCGAAAAGGGAAGACCTATTATTGCAGGGTCCAGTATCACACCCTCAGGTGGTTTCCTTAAACTTGACGGCCTGGTATCTGAAGAAAAGATACTGAGCGCCCAAGGGTTCTCTGACAAAGTAGTCAGGACTCGTTAATTGCAGGAAGCCAGTTACTAGAGCCATATATTCCAAAGTTTGGAAAAGGTTTAACTCATGGTTATCTGAAAATGATAGATTAACTCATGATATTCCGTCTATTTTGGAATTTTTCCAAGAGGGTGTCGACAAAGGTCTTTCTGTTAGTACCTTAAAGGTACAGGAGGCAGCTATTAGTGTGTTCCTCCAGTTTTCTCTCCTGGAAAATCCCACTATAGCCAGATTTTTCAAATCTATCTCTAGGGCCAGACCAGTAGTAGTGAGAAGTTGTCCAACGTGGGATCTGTCCCTAGTGCTTCAAACTCTGGTAGAATTTCCGTTTGAACCTCTGGAAAGAATGTCAGTTAAGATACTTACATTAAAAACTGTGTTCCTTTATAGCTGTTACCTCAGCTCGTAGGGTAAGTGAGTTGCAGGCCCTATCAGTTAGGGAGCCCTTCCTCATGATTTTTGATCATCGAGTTGTGTTACGAACCGATCCAGGTTTTTTGCCCAAGGTGGCAAGTACATTCCACCAATCTCAGAACATTGTATTGCCAACCTTTTGTAGTTCGCCACAGGGCGACTTAGAAAGAAAATTTCGTTTTCTAGATGTAAGAAGGATTCTCTTGATCTATCTTGAGGTCACAAAGACCTTTAGGAAAACTGATGCCTTGTTTGTCCTCTTTTCTGGAGTTCACAAGGGGAATAGTGCATCTAAAGCCACATTGGCTAGATGGATAAAGCTTACAAAATTAGGGAGGTCCCTACACCTTTTGTTACTGCGCACTCAACTAGAGCCTTGTCTACGTCTTGGGCTGAGAGGGCTGGTGCCTCACCGGAACAAATTTGCAGGGCTGCCACTTGGTCCAGTTACTCGACCTTCATTAAACATTATCGCCTGGATCTCCTATCAGCTCAGGGGCAGGCGTTTGGTCGTAAGGTCCTTCAGGCAGTTGTCCCTCCCTAGACTGGTAAGTTCTGGCTCATCGTCTCATGGGCTGTCCTGGAAGACGCTTGGAGAAAAGCTGAGTTAGACTTACCGGTAACTCCTTTTCTGAGAGTCTTCCAGGACAGCCGGATTCCCACCCGGTATTGTCTGAAGTTATGTGTATTATGCATATGTTTTGCAGGGTCCTACGGTTCTTGAGAATACTGACATGGGCCTGGAGGACCGCCCTTTTATCTGGTGGGGGTGACGTGTTTCCTGTCCTGGTAGGAGGAGCCCAAGGTCTCATGGGCTGTCCTGGAAGACTCTCAGAAAAGGAGTTACCGGTAAGTCTAACTCGGCTTTTTTTTTCCAACTCTTTACCATTGGTTCTATATTTGGGGAAATGTAAGATTTGGGGCACAAATCTAGGGCTGCAACTAACGATTATTTTCGTAATCGATTAGTTGGCCGATTATTGTTTTGATTAATCGATTAATAACCTTAGAAAAAAGTGTGGTGTATAATTTAGTTAATAAAAGTTTTTTAAAAAAAAGCCAATTTATTCTTAAATATCTCTATGCAGTGGTAAATATAAATAACCAACTACACGGTTGTGGAGAAAAATATCTAATCCACTCTGAGAATAACAGACAGAAGAGATATACTGTATATACTATTACAGGAGATATACTGACTATATTGATCCATGTGGCCAGCATAAGGCTCGGTACACATCTATGCAGTTTGCTTTTGATCTGTTTCTGCAGTGCTTTTTGCTGTGCGTTTTGATTTTTGCGCATGTGATTTTGCTGCGATTTGCGTTTTTGCAATTTTTTTTGGCCAATTTGTTGTTGGGCAGATTAAAAAACACAAATTGCAGCAAAAATGCATTACATGCTTTTCTGCAGCTTCTCCATTGAAGTATATTGAACCAAAAAAAGCACCGTTTTGCGTTAAAGTCCCTGACCCTTTCCAAATACGCAGCGGCTGAAAAAGCATAGATGTAAACTTGTCCCGTAGGAAACCATGTAAATGAACTGTAGTGCGTTTCTGCAAAAAGCACCAAAAACACATAGGTGTGAACCAGTTCTAAGACGTTTAGTAACATAATGGGGTTAAAAAAACTAAAATTAGCCCTTTATAGTACAAAAAAAGCAGATCATCACTACTGTAAGGGGTTCATTTTTTTTTTTTTTTTTTTTTTTTACTGTAGAACTGTGAAAGTAATATTTACAGTAGCAATTATTTGCTCTTTTTGTACTATAAAGGACTCATTTTAGGTTTTTTTTAACCCCATTATGTTACTGGCCGATTAACCGATTATGAAATTAATCGATCACTATTTTCATAATCGATTAGTTGACGATTAATCGATTAGTTGTTTCAGCCCTACACAAATCCCATCACCAAAGGCATTTGTTAGACCTGTTTAATGCAAATGATTTTAAGCTGATTTCCATCACTTACATACCGGTAATTTGATTGGACCAAACTATTTCCTTTATGAATCGCTGCAGTGTCTCTAGACACTGTATAAACTGCATGTAGCTTCAGTTCCATACAGTACATAGTGCTGGCTTCCTGCTATGAGACAGAGACTTCCCGTCTCACACCTGGAACAATGTGATGCTCAGCCATTCATAGGAAGCTTTGTATTCTGTGAATTGGCCAGAGAGCATGTCATCAGCTTGCCCCTCCGACTCGGCTAGTCAGAAGAAGCTTTGTATTCATTTGCAGATTACAAAGCATTATGTGAGTGGCTGAGCATCGCATTGTTCCGGGTGTGAGACGGGAAGTCTGTCTCACAACCGCAACTCGGCACTATTTACTGTATGGAGCTGAAGCTACATGCAGTTTATATAGAGCCAGTGCAGCACTTTATGAAGAAAAAAAGTTTGTTTGGACCAAGCTGGTCTAAATTAACTATTTAAAATGGCAGGAGGCATGTTTAGGAGATATTCACTGTACCTACAGGTAAGCTTTAACAAAATGAGTTTACTATCACTTTAATGCAGAGAATGCATTAAGATGAAAAAAAAATACAACCATTTTACTTTTTACCTCAACACGGTCTCCTCCTTCCTAATAGAAAAGTTGAGATTTAACTTGCATTTTAACAATAAAATTATTAGAATTCACAAACGTTTGCACAAAAATTGTTCGATAGGAAAAATCAGGACTGCTATATTTTTATCCTGTATAGTTTTTGGTGTTGTCTATTAACTTTGCCACTGGTAATGTGCATTTTACCTTGTATATGAAATGCTGTTCTGGCAGCGAAAGGGTCAAATGCACATGCTCTGGGTCATCCATATTCTCTCTGTACTACCTGGCAAGTCAGCAATGACATAGATCTGACAGTTTAACATTTATAAAATTGAAAAACAAGTGAGTTATAAATATGGTCAGTTCCCATAATTTGTATTCTGACGGGCTCACATTAAGTTCCTCTGTTCCCATTAGAATAGATGTTTTTAGTATTGTAATTAGACGCTAACCTTTATTTATTTTTTTCAGGTCAGTTTGCTGAAAATGAAACCAACGAAGTGAATTTCAGAGAGATCCCCTCTCACGTTCTATCCAAAGTCTGCATGTATTTTACTTATAAAGTTCGTTATACGAATAGTTCTACAGAAATCCCAGAATTCCCCATTGCACCAGAGATTGCACTGGAGCTCCTGATGGCTGCAAACTTCCTAGACTGTTAAATAAAGTAACTTATGGGAAATTACTATGTTAAATGATTTCTTTTGTATTTAAAAACTTCAGTTTTGGTTGGTATTCTTATTTTTTATCCATGTAGCATGTTTGCATCCTTCTGAGTGATGTACAGTATGTAACCGTATCTTCATCCTACTTTGGCAAAGCAAGTGCACTGAAACGCTTTGCTTCCTGTGTTACATTTCTTTTACTTTTCCTTCACTGTAACATTAATAAACCAGTATGACAATTTGGTGTTGCCGTTACGGTTCAGAGCTTACTTTCTGGCATAATCTGTCATATTTTTGACAGAAGGAAAAGAGGGGAAAACGGTATAGTTTTTTGATTTATAGAGAGCAAAAGGTGGGAATCTGGCTTTCTGTCAAGCCTGACACGTCTTGAATTTTGTATTAAACACATCTTCTGTACTGCATGTTGTCTTGGAAATTTTATAGATAAGCAACTCATATCGTTATATTGATGGTTCCTACTGTATTTGTTACAGGTACTTACTGTACAAAGCACTGTCAGTTTATGCAACTCTTTACATAAATATTGTACATTCACATCAGTCCCTGCCCTCAAGGAGCTAACAATCTAAGGTCCTTAACTCACATTCGTACATGCATATACTAGTGCCAATTTAGACAGGAGCCAGTTAATATACCAGCATGTTTGGATTGTAGGAGGAAGCCTATGCAGGTACAGGGAGAATGTGCAAGTACTGCTGTGGTTGTAATTTTAATCCGGAGACCCTAGTGCTGCTAGGTGGAAGTGCTAACCACTGAGCCACTACGGCAGTAGGGAAAAGGCACAAAAAAATACACCCAGCATCTTTCCAAATAACTGTTTTGTTTATTTGGCATATTTGAGGTGTTTTTTTTTTTCTCCCCCTTTAACCACTTGCCTACTGGGCAATTGACCAATAAGAGGTGATCGAGCCCTGTATGCAGGAGGATACCTGCTCATTCTGTAACCATCCTGGAGAAAGCCTCCTGTTCTCCTCCCAGCTGGGAAGCTGAGAGTAAGGGACAATTGGTTGTGATACGATATGCCCCTGGCCAGGTAATCAATCTCATGTGTATATGGTTGCAAAGCAGAGTTACCGAAGGCCAGATCTATCCTGGCCGACGAACAATTGTGTGCTGAGACGTGTGAGTAGACCCTACCGAAAAAGTTCCTGGATCGCCACAGCTCAGTCAGCCCAGTCACCGAAGCCCAGGAGAGGAGGTCAGCAGACCCCATCCACCCAAGATTGGATGAGTCCAACGTACCTAGAATCGCATTGAAATCTCCCATTAGTATCAGTGGGAGATGAGCAAAGGGAGCCAGTTCGACAAATGAGTCATACAAAAGTTCAACGTTGACCGGAGGGGGCAAGTACACATTCACCAGTAACATTTTATGATTAGAGATATCCAACAGAACCCCCACATACTGTCCCCCGGGGTCTGAGAGCACCTGATGTATAGTACATGGAATAGCCTTACAAATGAGAACTGAAACCCCCCCCCCTATATGGTGGAAAATGTAACGTGAAAGGCTTTCAGGGCCTGCGCATGTCCAGAACCCTGTTACCATCCAGGTGTGTCTCTTGCAGGAAGATGATATGTGGCATGAACTGCTTAAGAAATTGAAACACTGAGGCCCTCTTTAATCTGTTGTTCAGCCCTCTAACGTTATTCCATGACACTATTTTTACATAGTTGAAGTGCAGATCAAACTCTGCATACCAGGAGCCCGGGTACAATACCCTATACAATTTTAAAGTGCTTTTGGAGATACTGTAATGATGCCACACACAATCATTGATAATTGTCTCCTGTGATCGGTGAACTGAGTTAAAACAATCCCCCCCCTGCCATTATACCAGAACTAAACTAGAACTAAGGGAAAAAACTAAGTCTGGTATGTAGCTTGATCCCAAACTCAAAAAAAGTGAAAAAAAGTAGTACTGGAAGTCTTTAACCATGTAACCAACTGTTCGGATATTCCTGTGTTTCCTCATGGAGCCCCATGTTCACTAAGTGTGCATGGAAAAAGAAATGTTATCGGATGATCTCCTGGTGCCATCTACTAATACAAATTAGGTTTGACATCTCAAAACTTGTAGCTTATGAGCAAAATGATTGATGAGATTCATGCAGGCAGTAACAGCCTGTATTTCCAGGGTAAAGGCACAACAAGTGCAACAGTACTCAGAAACCAGAGACTCCAGGGGCCATCCTAAAGTAGTAAATAGCAAGTCATATAGCTGAGTGAATTTAAGGATCTCTGTCAAGCCACTTGCTGGCCTCTAATGGGTTATCAAAGAATTTAACAGCTCCTTTATATTGCACCCGCAGCCTGCTGGGTTAGAGCATACTGTATTGGATTTCTTTATCTCTCAAAGGCTTTCCGACATTAAAGGAACGCCTTTTCCTCTGGGTTTCAGCTGAGAAATCCGGGAACAACATTACTCGGGTGTTCTCAAAGTGCAATTCCTTATGTTTCCTAGATTCCGCCAGGATCATATCCCAGTCACGATAGTTGAGGAACCTGACCAAAAATGGTCGTAAGAATGCACCAGGGGGATGAACGCCTGTGGTGACTCTATGGGCTTGTTCGACCACGTAGGTGTGGGGGAGGGTAGCTCACCCAGTTCCAGGATCTGTTTGAAGAACTGTTCAGCAAAGATGGTGGTCTTACCCCTTCTGCCCCCTCCGGTAATCCCACCACCCACACATTATTCCTTTTTTGTCTGTCCTCAGCGTCATCCGCCCTGTGTTCGAGTGATCTTACCAGCTCCTGTAGCTCAGATAACTGAACCCTGCAAGTGGGATGCATCCTCTACTGCGGATTTTCTGTCCTCCACCATAGTGCGCCTGCCACAGATTTTATCCAGGTCATGCCTTATGAGCGTGCATTCTGTGGCAAGATGGCCTATGCGCACCATCTATAGCCTCCAGGATGGGTCTGGTAATGGCATCCGAAGCATTCTCCAGCTCTGGGGAAGCCTGACTGTGTCCCACTGCAGGCACTGCTTTCTCCATCCTCTTTGCCACCTTTCTGGCACCTTTCTGCACAGGAGGCAAGATGGCGGAGACCTTGTCCCGGGCCTCGTGTGGAGCGTGTCTGGTGCTGTGCTGGCTTCCTGAGTTTGTGCACTGCCGTTTGTATGTCCAGGATGTCCCGCATGCAGTCCGGTATCTCAGTAGTGCAAATGTGGGCAGAAAAAGCTCAGAAAATCGTATTAGAGCCAGGAGATATGTGGAGCTCCAGAGAAACACCTGCTGCCTCGTTCACATTCGGTCACCCCCCCGAATCTAGCCTTATTAATGGCAGATTTTAGCCACACAACATTGTAACCATTACTGCACTTCTTTGAGGGCTGGCCTTGTTTCTATTTATTTTTTAAAGTAATAAAGATTTGATTGCTTTAACTTAACCACTTCAATACCAGGAACTTTCACTTCCTTCCTGCCCAGGCCAATTTTCAGTCTTCAGTGCTGTCACACATTGAATGACAGTTGCGCCGTCATGCAACACTGTACCCAAATGAAATTCTTATTTTTTGAGACAGAGCTTTCTTTTGGTGGTATTTAATCACTGCTGCTAAACCAGCAAAAAAAGACCGAAAATTAAATATATATATATATATATATATATGTGATTTTTCTTCTTCCCTGCTGGGCACTGATAGACTGCACTGATAGGTGGCATTGATAATCGGGGCACTGAATAATTGTATAAATGTTTTGTCACATTTTCCAGTTACCAACTCCTCTCTCCTCACACTGTGACAGCCCATGAAGATGGAATGCCAATAACCGGCAAGTTTGTCCCGTTTACCATTATTGGTGACTGTAAAAGAAAATCCCAAATTTTGAGTTGTCCCCAGAATAGTAATAGAGGGGAAATCTTCCAATGGGGACTAAGTTCTGGTGACCTGGGGGTCCCCAAGGAATTCCCTTATTAGGTCTGTACTTGCCTTGTCAGGTGCCAACATTCCCTGTCCTGAGCTACAATATACTGTGAACAGTACAGCAAATTTAGTGTTAATTTTCGTCTGGAGGACTTGGTAGGATGGCTTACCTGAAATACATTTTTCAAGTCTGTCAAAGTACAAAAAAAATAATAAAATAATGTGTAGGTCAACCTCAGATAACCCATCCTACCTCAGTATTTTTCTAGTGTCCTAGGAGGATGGACATTTTCTCTTCAGTCCTCTTGAGAAAAGCCTAACCAGCCTGAGTCTTTTTTTCTTTTGGATTCTTCAATCTACTTCAGTCTAGATACTTCAATGCATACCTGCTATTTCCTAGGTCTCACTATGAAGTTTTGTATCCTGACCCGCTGGACTGAACGTGTGGGGCTAGCTTGGAATGTGACCTTTAGTCACTGGGCTCTGCATTGTTGAGCTTTCCTAAACTTCGTGTACTGGTTAAACCTAGCTGTGAAGTGCTTTCTGGTTCTAGAGCTGTGCCATTACCTCCAAAATTGACTTGTCACTAGGGACTTGTTCTGTTTAGTAAGACCATTCAGGCTAAAGCACTGGGAACTACCTCCCTATTTGCACCACTGGGCGCTTATCAAATTTCCCACTACCGCCAGTTTTACTTCAGCAAGGGATAACTCAGAGGGACTAAGTGATGATATTATCGGTCGCACACTCACTCATCTTTTTGTGTAGAGGGAGCAACATCCCACTGCTGCTCCTGCTGGTCTTTTCCTACCACCTGCTTACAGTGACCTGATAATCATCAGCAGCAACTCCTTGTGAGTATCTGATTTCTTTGGCTCGTACACTGAGCGTAATCGCATTACCACTACATGGGCGCAACATGACTGATATTAGGCGAAGTGACGGACTAAGCAATGACATTATCCACTGGGCAGGGGCCTCGTGCTATGCACTCTGATGCAGTGTAGAGCAAAAAACATCTCACTTCAGCTTGCTACTCCTGCTTTTCCAAAGCAGCATTTGGAACTCCAATCTGTTCCTACTGCCTGCCTATAGTGACCTGGTCACCTTCATCAGTACCATCCTCCTAGGTTTGTGATGACATGAGACCTTGCCTCATATTCTTGGCATAGTTGCATCACCGCTATGCAGACAAAACATGTCTGCGCATAGATACAGAGCAGAGTTTTTTTGTTTTTTTTTTGCCTTCCTCTGGATCAATTGTGGGTATAGGAGTGTATGAAACCCCCCCCCCCCCCCCTTTTATTGGTTGAACTAGATAACTAGATGGACTTGTGTCTTTTTTTTTTTTTTTAAACCAGGCTAACTATATAACTATGTAGCAGTTCTGCTTTTATGAGTGGCCCCAGCCTATATACTCCAACCAGTCCTGGGAGTAAACAGATGCCTGCGATATGGAATCTGCTATCCCTGCATTTATAAGGTATACATTATTGGAATATGGTTTAGCTTCTAAGGGCTGGTGCCGAGTCACCTTCCCTGTTTCAGGGGTCTCTCCTGCAACTCAAGACTTTGTGCCCAGATTCACCCAATTCCTTTTAGCTACCTTTTAGCTACTTTCTTCAGAGGCTCTAAGCACCCCCCTGCACCATCTCCCGCAGAGTCTATCTGACCTTTTTGAGGCTTTGAAACAGGCTAGACCACTGGTCTTTATCACTATAGTAAAACCTTGGATTGCGAGCATAATTCGTTTCCGGAAACACAGTTGTAATCAAAAGCACTTGTATATCAATTTCCTGATAAGAAATAATGCAAACTCAGTTGATTTGTTCCACAAACATTTATTCCTAAGTCCTTCTGTTAATAGTCCATATAAAAAGATTATAGCAATGTGAATAATTGTGTAACCATAAAATGTCCATCCACAAATGAAAGGGGATTAGAAGCAAAATCCAGCAGGAGATACAGAGTATAAAAGAGAAGAGAGGCGCCTCTAAGTGTAGCAATATAGATCTCACTGCTGTTGGTCTGTAATCATGACTGGGAAGACTACCCTGCAGTAGAGTGATCTGAAAGTGAGGCTTGAAGCACTCGTGGAGTGCAGCGTGGAAGGGATGACGTCGATGGCGGTGCGGAGGACGGTCTATGTGGACAGCTTTACCCCGGATGCCTGCATACTTAGATGTGCCTGTTTTAATCATCAACAATGCAAGTTGCTAAATGTTGTACCTTCATTAAATGTAACAATGAGGTGCCTCTCTTCTCTTTTATACTCAGTTCTGACATGACGCTACTTGTATATCAAGTCATAATGTATTCAAAACCTTTGCTTGTCATGCAAAATGCTCTCAAACCAAGGTTTTACTGTATTAGATTGTAAGCTCTAACAAGCAGGGCCCTCTGATTCCTCCTTCATTGAATTGTATTGTAACTGTACTGTCTGCTCTAACGTGAAATGCTGCGCAAACTGTTAGCGCTCTATAAATCCTGTATAATAATTTTTGACTCAAATTTAGAGTCTTACCTATGAGTATGTTTTTTACAAATGTTTTTGAGGCATCACAGTTCCTTGCGATCACCTCAGGACTACAAGGGGTTGTTTTCAGACTTATTCATGCAGTAATTTACCTAAGCCCTTTACCTAGGACCTATTTCAAGGTATTTCTCTATGTGGATTGGAAACATCTTGAAGCCTGGACCCCACCTGAGAATTTGTTAAATGGTGGACTATACCCAATATGGATTCATCGGTGACCCACTTTAACAGACTGTCATTTGGAATCGCTGCCTAAATTCATGTTTGATCTTACCATTCGATCTGTGTTGGCAGTGACTTTAATCTGTCAAACTGTGGCAATATGGGATTGTTCCCTCACAAGCTAAGCTAAGCCCTCTAAAAAGCCTTCTGCGTCTTCTTCAAGTGAGGGGCTTACTGTGAACCCTGGTGGGTCATTGGGTAGTTTGCCTTTCTGGTATTCAGATGTAGAGAACGGCCCACAGACTACTCCTTTGCCTCTATCTCCCGTCTTCTGCTACTCCTTTTTATCTCCTATGTGCTATTGCACAGATTGACGCACCTTCCCCAATGTTCCTGGTTTCTTCCAACCCCTGGACCCCTTGCTCCAGACTATACTATATTAGACATGTGCAATTCATTTTGTTCCACATTTGTTTTACTAATTTCGACAAATTCGTTAATTCGGAAATACCCGAATTAATGAAAACCCGTTTAAGAAATTTTTCCAAATATTCGTAAATTATAATATTCAAAAATGTGATAGGTTATTAGTTGTTATTTCAGAATTTCAAATTAACTATTACATTATTACAAATTTAAAAGGAATTTCCAATACTTATAATTTAATAGTTAGTTATTCTTTTGAATTCACTTTCTTATTTTCACTTTTACGAAATGCGATCATAATGAATGACCCGAAAAACAGAAAAAGAAACGAATGAAACGTTAAGAAACTCATTTTTTGGCAGTGCACATGTCTATACAATATCTCTCTGGAGCTGTGCCCCATATGAGCCTCCACTATTCCTCAGGAATAACTCCAGTCATTTGGACATAAAAAGCCCTAAATGTTAAATGGTATACCTCGGTGCCTTACCTCTCCAGACTACCTGGTTCTTTATTTTTAGATTTTCATCCCTTGAGGATAGAGGATCAGGGTGCAAAGTCCTTGGGCCTTTTTTTGTAGCCCATCTGATCTTTTTCACATGGACCTGGTTGATCCTAGGTTACTTTCTGAGACCTGTGTTTTCTAGGGGTTGGGCTCTCTTGTCCCTTCACAGGAATAATTTATGGTTTCACCTGTTTGGTTGATCACCATCTAGCTAGTTCAGGTTTCATGCCTATTCTGTATAGAGTGATTCCCGTTAGAGGTGACCTTCTTCTGGGCCATGAGTATCAGATTGATTCTCTGTGTCCTTCCACTGGTGGTGTTAGCAGGTTACCCCATTGAGCTTGGGGCTCAGTCTCATCTGGTTTAAATATGGGTTGTGATTGGTCAGGCAGTCCCCAGTTCTCTTGTAGGGCCTGCAACGGTTGTTTTTGGGTTACCCACTACTCATTTGGACTGCTTTTGGACAACCTGACAGTATCTGAATTTCTGTGTTCTTCAGTAGAGAAAGAAAAAAGGATATTTGTACTCATTGTAAAATTCCCACCCCTCTGTTCTGTTCATGTGGTGTACATTTTTATTGTTTGTCAATCCTCCTATAAATGGCAGTATAACCCAATAGTATCTGAATTCCTGTGTCACTCAATAAACTCAGTAAATGGGGTTTTACAGAAAGTACAAAATCCTATTTTTCCCTTTAAATGGAATGTAAAGTTTTATACAGGCAGTCTCCAGGTTACAAACAAGATAGGGTCTGTAGGTTTGTTCTTAAGTTGAATCTGTTTGTAAGTCGGCACAGGTACATTTTTGAAGTGCAGCTCCAGCGGAAAAAAAATATTTTTAAGCTTTTTGGATAGCATAGGGAAGGGTTATCATCACCCCTCTAACGTTTGTTTTGCTGTCTGTGGAGAAGATTTCACCTCACTTCCTGTCCCAATAACAATTGGATTTTTAAAATTTTGGGTTGTTGTGGAAACAAGGATTGGTGATAAAGCATCAGTGGAGACACCTTTTTCCCATAATAACTCTTATAGGGCGTACACACGGTCGGACTTTGTTCGGACATTCCGACAACAAAATCCTAGGATTTTTTCCGACGGATGTTGGCTCAAACTTGTTTTGTCTACACACGGTCGCACAAAGTTGTCGGAAAATCCGATCGTTCTAAACGCGGTGACGTAAAACACGTACGTCGGGACTATAAACGGGGCAGTGGCCAATAGCTTTCATCTCTTTATTTATTCTGAGCATGCATGGCACTTTGTCCGTCGGATTTGTGTACACACGTTCGGAATTTCCGATAACGGATTTTGTTGTCGGAAAATTTTATCTCCTGCTCTCCAACTTTGTGTGTCGGAAAATCCGATGGAAAATGTCCGATGGAGCCCACACACGGTCGGAATTTCCGACAACACGCTCCGATCGGACATTTTCCATCGGAAAATCCGACCGTGTGTACGGGGCATTACAGGAGTGAATTTCCCTTCCTAGGAGTAGATTTCCTGTCACTTCCTGTTGTCTCCCTCCGTTTGTAAGTAGGAGTCGTTTGTAAGTCAGGTGTTTGTAACTAGGGGACCCCCTGTAATGTGTTTTTTTTTTTATAAATATGTAAAAGATCATATAAATGTAAATTGATCAATGTAGATTAGTGTTTAAAAATACCATTTCTGTGTAATCCTTCGTAATTTTATATGAACATGGAGGCAGCCACATTTGCTCATTATATATACTAGCTGTTCTTTCTGCTTTGCATGCAGTGATTGTGCTTTACTGCTCCTTCTCACAATGCAAGATTATGAGCTGGCTGACTCACTGAAGGCATTGCATATACAGTATGCCGAAACATTATTTTTCACAGTTCTTAAATTCAACTCCCAGGACTGCCGAAGGGTGACAACGTTATCTTTCTGTGCTCTGCATGCAGTGGCATTGTTGTCACACTAAATCCACATTCCTGTGGTGGATTATAAGAAAACATGTTAATATAACAGTTGCTGACATCTGCTCAGATCCTCAAATGCCTCTATTCAGGCCTCCCATTACAGGTCTGATTGACAGCAGATCCCAGGGGAGCATTCATTATATGTCTGATTATATAGTGCAATTCATGCCAGAGGTTGTACAATGAGCAGCGGGAAGCCATGCCATGCATGGTGCTGAAAAAATCCAACCGATTTAATAGTGAACAAATATGCCTTTTTTTTTTTAGTAAAGACAAAACACACTTACTTATACTATTTTATGTGAAAGTCACTTCATAGAAGCTTTACTACTGGAGGGTTTGGTTGCACTGTAATGCATATTCATAACATTTATTACATCACCTTAATCTTATTCACATGTTCATATAAACAAAACTTTAAGGCCCCTTTCAGACAGGTGGACCCAATCCGACCATCCATAGCTCTGGAGCGGAAGACACCCACAGACATCCTATACTGGCTACCAAAAGCAGAGGGATGGGGATCCGTTTCCCATCCTTCTGGCAGATCAGATGGGATGACATTTGGATTGAAACAGACAGGCCGTTTGTTTACATCCGCCCCATAGAGTAAAGTGGGCTGCGTCCTTGTCTGCTCTGCATAACGGAGCGGACACAGAACTGTCATCTGCCTGCTCTACGGGAATCAGCGGCGAGACCCCCCGCTAAGCAGGCAGATCCGCTGGACAGAGTCCACCCCGCATGAAAGAGGCCTTATGCCGTGTACACACGACCGGACTTTTCGTCAGACTGAACTCCGAAAGACTTTTCGACGGAGTTCCAACGAAACGGACTTGCCTACACATGATCACACCAAAGTCCGATCGTTTCCACCGTGATGACGTATGACCGGACTAGAATAAGGAAGTTCATAGCCAGTAGCTAATAGCTGCCCTTGCGTCCTTTTTTGTCTGTCGGACTAGCATACAGACGAACGGATTTTTCGATCGGACTCGAGTCCGTCGGAAAGATTTGAAACATGTTCTATTTCTAAAGTCTGACAGATTTTTCGATAGAAAAGGTCCGATGAAGCCCACACCCGATTGAATTGTCCGACGGATTTGTTCCGTCCGCCTAGTTTGGTCGAAAAGTCTGGTCGTGTGTACACGGCATTAGGCTTCTTTCACACGGCTGTAAACAAAAAAAAGCATATACAAGTGTTTGGCAATTTCAGATCTGAAAGCAGCTGCATTGTTTTGAAAAGAGCCATTTACACAGGTGCATAAACATGAGCTTCTTTTAGATCTGTAAGACAGAATCCAAAAATCTGTGTCTTAGAACATGTGCTTTATCCACTTACGCATGTACATGTGTTTGTACATGTGTAAATTAACTCTAAACAAAGGGGGAAAATAAATTGTGTATGCTTGGCGTCATTATTTGTTTATCTGCATCTATACACAAGTATTTTTTTTTTTTAAATCTTTTTATTTTATTTTTTATAAAATACACAAGTATTTTACTGATTATTACGTCGGAGGTTTTCAACTAGAAAACACGTGTAATAACTATTTGGCTATGTGAATGAAGACTAAAGCCTCGTACACACGTTACGATTGTTGGCCAACCGAGCGTCTGATTTTTGTCAAAAGGACGTGTGCCTGGATCTTGTCTTGCATACTAACGTTAGACAATTGTCTTGTCACAAACACTAAAATGCACAGTGATTAATAGTGGTTATAGGTCATATTCTTTTAATAAATCAACAAAGTCTGCAAAATTATACCACGTGTTCAAATTTCCGTGTTGCACCCTTCACCTTCCACCAGCAGGTTAAAACCATAAAGTACAAAAACACCACGTTCTTCATATAGGCTCCCAGAACTCTCACCTCAAAATATGTATCAATAGTGCATGCATTGACCGATACACCTTGTATTTCTCCTTCTTTAGATGGGCACAAATCTCTTCTCCTGTCCACAGGGGTCCCAGATCACTCCTCTTTATTGTGTATGTAGGATGTATGTATGGCTCCTTTAATTTCATCCATAAAATGAATGCGGCCATTCTGCATAGCTCTCAACAGAGGAAGTGAAAATACATGGCTCCCGTAGTGAAGTATATTAAAAACCAGCATCCATTTATTAGGTTGTTATGAACTCACATTTAAAATGATATTAAACCACGCTTATAAATCAAACCAAACACTCCCAAACATCCTACCACATCACTTCCGGTCCGAGTCAATCTCTCCTCTCGCCCTACGCGTTACGTCATGCTCACGTGAAATCCTTAGATTTTATTTTTTTTTTTACAATAATAAATATTAAATCATATTAAAAATGATTATAACACTGTAATATCTAAAATATGCACTCACTGTAAATACACTACATTCAGGACCGGTGCTAGACTATTTTGCGCTCCCTGGGCAAGATCAGCTACTTGCACAACCCAGTCAGCAATTTTATATCTGTGAAGTGCAAAAAGTAACAGATAGTTTGCAGCAAAATGCAGCCCCTGAATGAACACAAGGCTGTGACAGGCTTACCGGTCCAACTGCCCCATCCAGGAAAAGAACTAAAGGGTAGTACCACCAGTGCCTCTACAAGAGGCCAGATGACCTGCCAAGCTGCCCTCTATACTCCCCATGGGAGAGAATGCACCACCCACACCGGTCACCATCCGGTGCGCGTCACTCTCCCAGTCGCAGACCCACAGTTCAACCACACGTGATCGTGCATGCGCAGCAAAACCTATTACCGTTGCCGCCATCTTGAAAGAGCAGCATACCAAGATTCAGGCACTGGAGCCAACAGGGAAAGCAGGACAATCTGTCCGCACTACACCGAGCCCCAGGCATCCAAAAAAAAAACATACTATAGGGACTACTGTAGGTCAAGGTCAAACAGTACAAACCTGTGGCTGTGGCTGCTCCCCTATAAGGCAGGGCGCCCTAGGTGGCTGCCTAGTTTGCCTAGTGGTAGCACCGGCCCTGACTACATTAATGTTTAAGCTAAAAACCTATGGACATAGTTCTAACACCATTAGGAAAAAGTTGAATGGGTGGTTTTCAGTGCATCAAACCTTAGCTGCTTCTAGCAGTGTAACCAATTCTGGCTTCATCCCAATGCCCTATCAGTTTTCACTTACTGAATAGCTTAGCTGTATTACTCCTGATTAGCTGAGAAAGTTGTCTACAGTTCAGGTCGTCAACAGTGCATTCCAAGAGATGTTTTTTTTTTTTCTCTCATCATCCTGTTTCTGCCGTGTGAAATTTGTGCATTCAGGAGTTCACAAATCTCAAATGGAAAATATTTTAGGCTACATTACGCTCAGAATGAAGGGTGGTTAAACTTGAATGGGGGTCAAATACTGTAGCTCACTTGCCTGCTAGCACCTTGTAAAGTTACATCAAATGTGTGTTTATTTACAGGTGTAATGAGACAGTATACCCCTACAGATTATGGACTAAAGCCCTACTCCCAAGCCTGAAATTAGAAATATTCAACTTATTTTTGGAATATGTGATAGAATAAGGCTGGGTTCACACATATGCAAATTGAATGTGGCCTACACCGCATCCAATTTGCAGAACATTTGAAAACATGTTCTTTTCAATGGGTCTGGTTCACATTTGTGCGTTGCATCTATAGTCCGCATTGCACAAAAACATGAGATGTTCAAAGCTTGGGATATTTTTTTATAACAACCCTGCTTTAAACGTATGCACAACTGACCTGTTTGGTGTGTTTCTTGGCCTTCATAATGCTGTTTGTTCACCAAGGTTCTCTAACAAACCTCTGAGGGCTTCACAGAACAGCTGTATTTATACCGAGATTAAATTACACACAGGTGGACTCTATTTACTAATTAGGTGACTTCTGAAGGCAATTGGTTCCACTAGATTTTAGTTAGGGGTATCAGAGTAAAGGGGGCTGAATACAAATTTACTCCACACTTTTCACATATTTATTTGTAGAAAAAAATTGAAAACCATTTATCATTTTCCTTCCACTTCACAATTTTGTGCCACTTTGTGTTGGTCTATCACATAAAATCCCAATAAAATACATATACATTTTTGGTTGTAACATCACAAAATGTGGAAAATTTCAAGGGGGAAGAATACTTTTTCAAGGCACTGTATGTACATTACAAGGGTTTTAACAAATTTTGTTGCAGATTCCTAACTTTTGTTTTTCGGAAGAAATCCATGTGTGTTTGTCTGTGCCCATGTACTCAGTGAATCTAATGGGAGTGGTTTCATAATTATTAATCAGCTGCTACAATAGCAGGGCTCTAATGAGGACCAGGGTCTGCATCCCTTTAGATGCGATTTCCCATTGGGAGGATCTCACCAAAAATGAATTTTTCGTTGCAGGGGATGCCTGATATCTGACTTGTATCTTAGTGTAGACTTCTGGGAAAATTATTGAGCCAATCACACAAGCAGGAAATGATGCTTCTGGGGGGCGTTCTGTACACGGAACACCTCCAGGTAGCCATATTGCATTTTACAGAAAATTACAGAGCTGCAGATTGAAAAGGAAAGGTAAATTATTACATTCAAAATTGTACTGTATATGCTATATTATTATTTTTTTCCCTGGAAAAGTGGAGTTACCTTTTAACCACTTCCCGCCCGTGAGAATGACGTGCGCAAAGTGGCGCATAATCAGCGCATTGATTATCAGCTCAGCCCCCATCAGAGGTGCCCACCACATCTGCCAATCACTGCCCATCAGCTGCCAGTCAGTGCCCAAAGTTCCCATCAGTAACGACTGTCATTGCCCTTCACAGATGCCAATCAGTGCCCATTAGTAATGACTGTCAGTACCTGTCATCAGTGCTGCCCATAAGTGCCGGATGCCAGTGCCGCCTATCAGTGCCCATCAAATCTACATATTAGTCCCTCCTCATCAGTGCAGGAGAAAACATAATTTTATACCAGAAATGAAAAAAACAAACTTTAATGTATGAGTTATTATCAGTATATTTATTATTATTGATTTTACACCGTTTTGGTTTATGACACTGTGCTGCCTGATGTTTATATGGTATCAATCAATATTTATTTCAGGTAATTATATAGCGCTGTCAATTACTCAGAGCTTTACATATATATATTGTACATTAACATCAGTCTCTGCCCTCAAGGAGTTTACAATCTAAGGCCCCTAACTCACATTCATACACACACACACTGTGTGTGTGTATTGGACAGGATCCAATTAACCTACCAGCATGTCTTTGGAGTGTGGGAGGAAACCGGAGTACCCGGGGAAAACTAACGCAGGCACAGGGAGAACATGCAAACTCTAGGTAGGTAATGTTGTGGTTGAGATTCGAACTGACGACCCTAGTGCTGCTAGGCGGAAGTGCTAACCAATTATGCCACAAACGAGGGGGGAGGGTTCGATTTTGATGGATAGTTGGTAGATTCAACCATAAGTTATCAATCTCTTCTCTGTTGTTACCATGCAATCTCATGATCTGGTTGATCAAAATATGATCAAATTGGTTATTAAGTTGGATACAACCTATATATTCATTATTCAATTATTTGCTGATTCAATTTTTTTTATTTAATCGCACTTTGATAGGATAATAAAATCAAAGCATTTATGGTAACGATAAATGTACAACTTTAAGAAACTCTGCAAATGTGTAAATGGGCTTCCACAGCTCTCACTATTGCAGGCTGAAATTAAAATGATTATAGAAGACACGTTTTATTATAACCTATAGTGCCTGAACTTGCAAATGATGTCACGTTTAGATTTTATATACACTATATTACCAAAAGTATTGGGACGCCTGCTTTTACACACACATGAACGTTAATGGCATCCCAGTCTTAGTCCATAGGGTTCAATATTGAGTTGGCCCACCCTTTGCACCTATAACAGCTTCAACTCTTCTGGGAAGACTGTTCACAAGGTTTAGGAGTGTGTCTATGGGAATGTTTGAGCATTCTTCCAGAAGAGCATTTGTGAAGTCACTGATATTGGACGAGAAGGTCTGACTTGCAGTCTCCACTCTAATTCATCCCATTTAGGTCTATCAGGTTGAGGTCAAGACTCTGTGTAGGCCAGTCAAGTTCCTCCACCTCAAACTTGCTCATCCATCTTTATGGACCTTGCTTTGTGCACTGCTCCAAATCATTTGGTCTAGGGGGGATTATGGTGTGGGGTTGTTTTGCAGGGGTTGGGCTTGGCCCCTTAGTTCCAGTGAAGGGAACTCTTAAGGCATCAGCATACCAAGACATTTTGAACAATTTCATGCTCCAAACTTTGTGGGAACCATTTGGGGATGGCCTCTTCCTGTTCCAACATGACTGTGCACAACAGTGCTCAAAGCACGGTCCATAAAAATATGAATGAGCAAGTTTGGGGTGGAGGAACTTGACTGGCCTGCACAGAGTCTTGACCTCAACCTGATAGACATGAATGGGCTGTTTTACGCTCAGTTGTCAGGCTTGAAGACCAGTTGCTATAGCAGTTGCAGGATTACCATCGACCAGCAGGATAGGTACACAGGCAGTCACCCTGACAGATGACACAGGCTCACCTGAGGTGTGGAGTCTAAATACTAACTGGTGTTCACCAGAGCTCCTGATGGTGGAGATGGATTTAGCTGCGTGCTAGTACCAGGGCACGGTCCTCAGGTTTGCCCCACAAGGGTGTGAGCAAGCCAGGGTCTAGCAGTGCATGAGCAGATAAGGATCAAACGGCAGCTTGGTCAGTAAACTAACCAAAAGGTCAGTAACGAGTAGTTGCAGGTTGGGATCAGGCAGTAGAATAGTCAAGGAACAAGCCAAGGGTCGATCACGAGTGGTAGCAAAATACAGACTGCAGCAGGGCAGACAAGAGCAAGGCACTGGCTGAGAAGGCACAATAACCTGGCAAAAAGTAAGTGCTGAGATAAGGCTTATATAGGAAGTTCATGGGAGGAGCAAGGAGTTCAAAGTTCAACAGCAATCAAGACACAAGGCAGAGTTGTCCAATGGATCAGGCATTCTTGTCCACATCACAAATGTGTGGGCTTATGGAAGAATGGTCAAACGTTCCCAAAGACACACTCCTAAACTTTGTGGACACCCTTCCCAGAAGAGTTGAAGCTGTTATAGCTGCAAAAGGGTAGGCCAACTCAATATTAAACCCTACGGACTAAGACCAGGATGCCAATAAATTTCATGTGCTTGTAAAGGCAGGCGTTCCAAAACTTTTGGTAATATAGTGTATATACAGTATATACAGTACTGTGCAAAAGTTTAAGAAAAACGTGAAATAAATGTAAAATAAGAATGCTTTCAGAAATAGAAGTAATAATAGTTTATTAAATTGGAAAGTAAGGCAGACCATAGACAAGTCAAAAACCAAACATTCTGTCGATCAAAAAACAAAAATGATGCATACGATTGTGCCATCATTTGTTTAGTTTCTCTAAACAAAGTCCAGCATGTTGGATCAGGCACTTTCGATGGTGACATGAAAAACGCGTGTATGATGCATACGATTGTGCCATCATTTGTTTAGTTTCTCTACACAAAGTCCAGCATGTTGGATCAGGCACTTTCGATGGTGACATGAAAAACGCGTGTATGATGCATACGATTGTGCCATCATTTGTTTAGTTTCTCTAAACAAAGTCCAGCATGTTGGATCAGGCACTTTCGATTGGTGACATGAAAAACGCGTGTCACAGCTGGCACACTAATGATGCGAAAAATTAACGACCAGTTCGTTCAGTTTTCAACTAGTCTATGGCCTGCCTAAATGAACAGAAGAGAAATCTGAATCTAATCAATATTTAGTGTTACCACCCTTTGCCTTCAATATGGCATCATTTCTTTTAGGTACAGTTTTTGAACACAGGAACTCAGCAGGTAGGTTGTTTCAAACATCTTGGAGAACTAACCACAGATCTTCTGTGAATGTAGGCTGCCTCAAATCCTTCTGTCTCTTAATGTAATCCCAGACAGACTCGATGATGTTGAGATCAGGGCTCTGTGGGGGCCAAACCATTACTTCCAGGTCTCCTTGTTCTTCTTTACACTGACGATATTTCTTAATGATATTGGCTGTACATTTGGGGTTGTCGTTCTGCTGAAGAATAAATTTGGGGCCAATCACACGCCTCCCTGATGGGATGGCATGATGGATAAATATTTGCAGGGCCGGACTGGCCTACCGGGATACTGGGAAATTTCCCGGTAGGCTGCCCGCCCTGGGGCCGCTTTGATGTGTGGCTGCAGTGCTCCCCTCTTGCCTCCTCCTCTTGTTTGTCACACACAGCTAGAGCGCTGTGTGTCACGGAGCTGGGTCTGTGTGTGTTGTAGGCGGCGCTGACCGCCTATCATACGAGACAGTCTAGGGGGCGAGTTCTTGTTACAGCACCGCCTACAACACACACAGACCCAGCTCCATGACACACAGTGGGAGATGCCCACTGTGTGTGTGATCCAGGGCAGGCAATGGTGAGTCTGCATTCATGGACAGTGAGGCTGCCTTTAATGGACACAGTGAAGCTGCATTGATGGGCAGTGAGGCTGCATTCATGGGCACAGTGAAGCCGCATTAATGTGCACAGTGAGACTGCATTGATGGGCACATTGAGACCGCATTGATGGGCACAGTGAGACAGCATTGATGGGCACAGTGAAGCCACATTGATGGGCACAGTGAGGCTGCGATGATGGGTACAGTGAGACTGCATTGACGGGCACAATGAGGCTGTTTTCATGGGCACAGTGGGGCTGCATTCATGGGCACCGTAAAGCTGCATTTGATGGGCACAATGAGGCTGCGATGATGGGCACAGTGAGACTGCATTCATGAGCACAGTGAGGCTGCATTAATGGGCACAGTGAGGCTGCAATGATGGGCAGTGAGGCTGCATTCATGGGCACAGTGAGGCTGCATTCATGGGCACAGTAAGGCTGTTTTCATGGGCACAGTGGGGCTGCATTCATGGGCACCGTAAAGCTGCATTTGATGGGCACAATGAGGCTGCGATGATGGGTACAGTGAGACTGCATTGACGGGCACAATGAGGCTGTTTTCATAGGCACAGTGGGGCTGCATTCATGGGCACCGTAAAGCTGCATTTGATGGGCACAATGAGGCTGCGATGATGGGCACAGTGAGACTGCATTCATGAGCACAGTGAGGCTGCATTAATGGGCACAGTGAGGCTGCAATGATGGGCAGTGAGGCTGCATTCATGGGCACAGTGAGGCTGCATTCATGGGCACAGTGGGGCTGCATTCATGGGCACCGTAAAGCTGCATTTGATGGGCACAATGAGGCTGCGATGATGGGGACAGTGAGACTGCATTCATGAGCACAGTGAGGCTGCATTGATGGGCACAGCGAGGCTGCGATGATGGGCACAGTGAGACTGCATTCATGGGCACAGTGAAGCCGCATTGATGGGCACAGCGAGGCCGCATTGATGGGCACAGTGAGGCCGCGATGATGGGCACAGTGAGGTCGCATTGATGGGCACAGTGAGGCCACATTCATGGGCACAATGAGGCTGCATTGATGGGCAGTGAGGCCGCGATGATGGGCACAGTGAGGCCGCATTGATGGGCACAGTGGGGCTGCATTCATGGGCACCATAAAGCTGCATGTGATGGGCACAGTGAGGCTGCATTGATGGGCACAGTAAGGGTGCATTTGATGGGCAGTGGTAGGTTGCATTTGCTAGGCACTGGTGAGAATGCATTAATGGGCACAGTAAGGGTGCATTTGATGGCCAGTGGTAGGCTGCATTTGATGGGCACTGGTGAGACTGCATTTTATGGGCACTGGTGAGGCTGCATTGATCTCTTGTATCATGTCTGCAGTCTCTGACCATCTCCTGTATCATTTCTGCAGTCCCTTACCCTCTTTAGTATAATGTCCTCAGTCTCTAACCATCTGCTGTACCATGCCTGCTGCCTCTGACACCTCCTGTATCGTGTCTGCAGCCTCTAACCATCTCTTGCATCATGTCCGCAACCTCTGACCATCTCTTGTCTTGTATCATGTCTGCAGTCTCTGTCTGAGGGAGTCTGGAGAGGAGTCCAGAGTGGGAGTGCCTTTCAGATGGGGTTCATGGGAGAAGTCAGACGTGTGTGGACTGTGGAGAGGAGACTATAGGATAAAAACAGAGCCACCAAGCTGGAACCCACTGACTGAGCCCTGCACGGTGCACCTTGGAGGAGGTCAGTGACAGCGCCGCCAGGCCAGTCTAAAGGAAGGGGTCACTGATGTAAGGGGAAGTAAATACAATAATGTAAGGGGCACTGATATAAAGGAAGGTTCCCCCCTTATATTAGCAACCCCCCTTAACTTAGTGTATTCTTTCTGCGGAAGGTGGTCTCTGGTCACCAGAGTAACCCCCCTCCCCACGTTCCCAGAGTTCCTGGGGTCCCCCTTGATGGATGTCCACTTTATAACTGGAATTTACTTATATATATAAAGCCCTATGTGCTTTCATATCTGTCTTCTCTATATATAATACACTCTTCAAATGTGCTTTAAAATGCATGGTTTTCCCTTTCATGAACAAGAAAATAATGACGTTATGATGTTGGACTGGTATAATAATGCTATGGGGCTGGTATGACATTTTTTCCAGCGCTGGTTTTTATTCCCAGTCTGGCCCTGAGTATCTGCCTGTATTTCTCAGCACTGATGACACTATTGATCCTGATTCCTGACCAAATCCCCAACTCTATTTGCAGAAATGCAGCCCCAAACTTGCAAGGAGCATCCATAATGCTTCACTGTTGCCTGCAGACACTCATTATTGTACTGCTTTCCAGTCCTTCAGCGAACAAACTGCCTCCTGCTACAGCCAAATATTTTTTAAAATTTTGAATTATCAGTCCAGGAGCACCTTCTGCCATTTTTCTGCTTCCCAGTTCCTATGTTTTCGTGCATAGTTGAGTTGCTTAGCATTGTTTCCACATCAGAGGTTTTTTGGCCGCATTTCTTCCATGAAGACCATCGCTGGCCAGACTTCTCTGATTTCTGCCAGTTCTGTGATGAGGGCACTGCTGGACATCTTCTGATGTCAAAGGGAAGTAAGCATGATGTGTCTTTTATATGCTGCATTAAGTTTACTTGGCTGCTTTGAAATCTTTGCCTGCGAGAGATATTTCTGTTGCAGTAAACCTTGTGTATTGTTGCCAGGGCTGCTGTTAGAAATCATGGGGCCCGTACAGCCTACCTGACAGGGCCCCCTCCTTTTTTTTTTGTTTTACAATTTTTTAACAGCCTTGTTGGGGGCTTTGGTGGAATATCAAGGGTTTAAACAAACCTCTGACGTCTCACATTTGTGCTCTTGCCATGGTTTATGATCTGTGACATGAAACTGTCTTCCACAGCCTCACCTTAGTAGCAGAGTTTGACTGTTCCTCAGCCAATTTAAGCCTCCTACACAGCTGTTTATGTTTCAGGTATTGATTGTGTTTCAACCTACTTATGAAATTGATGATCATTAGCCCCTGCCTGGTATAATTCATAAATCATACACCTGACTGTAATCCTACCAAATTGCTGACTTTGTGCAAGTGTACAAAGTGTGCAAGCGTAAATGATGCTGGTTTGAAGTCAAAGTGTAGTCACACCAAATATTGATTAGATTTACAGTGGGGACGGAAAGTTTTCAGACCCCCTTAAATCTTCACTCTTTGTTATATTGCAGCCATTTGCTAAAATCATTTAAGTACATTTTTTTTCCTCATTAATGTACACACAGCACCCCATTTTGACAGAAAAACACAGAATTGTTGACATTTTTGCAGATTTATTAAAAAAGAAAAACTGAAATATCACATGGTCCTAAGTATTCAGACCCTTTGCTCAGTATTTAGTAGAAGCACCCTTTTGATCTAACACAGCCATGAGTCTTTTTGGGAAAGATGCAACAAGTTTTTCACACCTGGATTTGGGGATCCTCTGCCATTCCTCCTTGCAGATCCTCTCCAGTACTGTCAGGTTGGATGGTAAACATTGGTGGACAGCCATTTTTAGGTCTCTCCAGAGATGCTCAATTGGGTTTAAGTCAGGGCTCTGGCTGGGCCATTCAAGAACAGTCATGGACTTGTTTTGAAGCCACTCCTTCGTTATTTTAGCTGTGTGCTTAGGGTCATTGACTTGTTGGAAGGTAAACCTTCGGCCCAGTCTGAGGTCCTGAGCACTCTGGAGAAGGTTTTTGTCCAGGATATCCCTGTACTTGGCCGCATTCATCTTTCCCTTGATTGCAACCAGTCGTCCTGTCCCTGCAGCTGATAAACACCCACACAGCATGATGCTGCCACCACCATGCTTCACTGTTGGGACTGTATTGGACAGGTGACAAGCAGTGCCTGATTTTCTCCACACATACCACTTAGAATTAAGGCCAAAAAGTTCTATCTCGGTCTCATCAGACCAAAGAATCTTATTTCTGATGCAGAAGGTCACACTTTATAATGTTGAAAACGTACTTTTTCTTGGGGACTTTAATATGGCTCCATCTCCAGCTATGGACAGACTCCACGCTTCTGGCCCTCCGCAGCTGGGGCTCTCCTGTTGGGCTTCCACATTCCACTTGACAGACGTATGGCGTCACTTCCATCCCTCTGACAGGGAATATACATGCCTGTCTACCACATACCGGTCATTGTCTCGTATAGACCTGATTTTTGCCTCAGAGGCTTTGCTGCGGAGAGTGATCTCTACAGAGATCCTCTCACGTGGTATTTCGGACCATGCTCCGGTATCTGTTACATTTAGGCTCTCTGAGGAAGTGGGGGTCAGGGCTTGGAGGCTGTCCAAGTATTGGATTATGGACCCGGATATACAGGAGGAGATGCCGGAGGAACTATGCAATTTTTGGACTGGGAATATAGGATCGGCTGGACCCTTGGTGGTCTGGGACACCCTTAAGTCTTGGCTTAGGGGATCATATATGGTGCGTATTGCTGCCAAGAGGCGGCGGTCTGAGCAGTCTCTGAGGCACCTGGAGGGGCAGGCACGATTGAGGGAGGCTGAGTATGTGCGAGCTCCCACTCAGGGAACTTATGTCCCCTGGCAGGATACCCTGAGGGACTTGTCCTTACTCAGGGTTGACCTTACAAAGAAGGCTATGCTTGACAGTGCCCAGAGGGTGTTTGAGTTTGGAGATAAAAATGGGCGGCTATTGGCATGGCTAGCTAAAGGGCAACACCCTGTGACCCACATTGGCAGAGTGAGGGATATGGATGGCCGCATTTTGACCGACTCAGCAGATATAAGTGCGAGATTTCTGACATTCTATCAAACGCTATACTCTTCTAGGGCAACTTTCCTCACCTCTGAACTTATAGAATATCTTGACATGATTCCACTCCCCTCTCTAGAAACAGCTAAAAGCGAGGACCTGGATAGGGACATTTCTCTTGAAGAGGTGCAGGAAGCATTGGGGTGTATGCAAGCAGGTAAATCACCAGGACCAGATGGTATTCCTATCGAATTTTATTCTACGTACCAAGAATTTTTGGCCCCTAAGTTCACCTCATTGCTACATCAGTCCCTTGACCTGGACTCTCTTCCGGAGTCGTGGTCTGAGGCGATAGTGGTGTTGGTGCCCAAACCTGGTAAGGACCCGGAGGAATGTGGCTCCTACAGGCCTATTTCCCTGATAAACGCTGATGCCAAGTTATTGGCGAAAATTCTAGCACGCAGGCTCAGTGGGGTCATAGAAGATCTGGTCCATGTAGACCAAACCGGGTTCATGCCGGGCAAGGGCACGGACATCAATATCCGTCGGTTATTCCTTAATCTAGCCACTCATCATCAAAATGCAGGTTCAAGAGTCATAGCCTCTCTGGACGCGGAGAAGGCTTTTGACTCCGTAGAATGGGAGTACCTGTGGGAGGTGTTGAGGAGATATGGGGTTGGACCTAGGTTTTTGCATTGGTTAGAGCTTTTATATAGGGCCCCTAGGGCAAGGATTAGGGTCAACAATACCCTCTCAGATTTTTTTCTCCTCCAGAGGGGAACCCGGCAGGGCTGCCCTCTGTCTCCAAGTCTCTTTGCTCTGGCCCTGGAACCCCTGGCGGTTTTGGTCAGGGAGGCTGATAATATTAAGGGATTCAGGGTGGGCCCTCTGGAGGAGAAAATATCGCTATATGCAGACGATACCTTGTTATACCTGCAAGACGCTGGCCCCTCCTTGCAGGCTGCGTTAGCGGCCTTTGACAAATTTGGGAGATTTTCTGGGGTCCGGATCAACTGGAGTAAATCAGTTTTGTTCCCGGTTGATGCGCAGGCCAGACAGTCCGCGGTGCAGTCGTCGCTGAGATGGGTGGAGGAATTTATGTATTTGGGAATCAAGGTAGCGAGAGATCCCCAGTCCTACCAACGCCTTAATATTCAACCAGTGGTGTTACGCCTTAAGGAGCATTGTTCCAGGTGGGCCAACCTACCCCTTAATCTGCTAGGGCGTATCAACGTTCTCAAGATGATCTATCTCCCTAAGTTTATCTATCTGTTTAGGAACTGCCCGGTCCTGCTGCCTCGTTCCCTCTTCCGGGAGCTGGACAGTTGTATCGGTTCCTTTTTGTGGAGGGGCTCCTCCCCTAGATTGGCTAGGTCGACTCTGCAGCTCCCGGTGGATTTTGGGGGGTTGGCACTGCCCAGCCTGCTGATCTACTACTGGGCAGCCATATTGGTCACGGTCAGATGGTGGCTAGAACAATCTAAAACCAATGCTGCAGTCTGTCTGGAGGCGACCGTAGTGGGGTCTCTCAAGGAATTAGGGAATTTGATATATCGGGGAGGCTCAGCTTACCCCTCCTTACCGATATCTACCAAAACTACGTTAGCAGTATGGAGCCTGGCTAGGAAAAGATTTATCTCTCCAGGTAGATGGTCGCCCTTCTGTCCCTTGTGGGGAAACCCTTCCCTTCCACATTTCCGGACAGTCCCTGACCCACAGGTCTGGGCTAAGTATAATATTAAACTGCTAAAAGATATTGTGGTAGCCGGCTCTATCCGCTCCTTCTCAGATTTGGGTAAGATGTTTGGCCTTCCTCGGTGGATGCTGTTCCGATACCACCAGTTGAGACACGCCTTCCGTGCGCAGTTCCCGACCCCGCCAGATCTCACATCTGATGCGGTTGAGGACTTGTTGGCCCAGGAAGATCTGTCCAAGCCCTTGTCGGCTCTATATTTCACTCTTATTAAGAAGGACTCTCCCAAGATGGAGATGCTTTGGACTAGGTGGAGTGCTGACATCCCTACCTTGGATAGGGAATCCTACGAGGAAAGTTTTGAGGACAGCTTTAAACTTGTGATATCCTCTAGGGACAAATTGGTACAGGCCAAGTTTTTCCATAGGGCTTATCTTACGCCTCAGAGACTGCACAGAATATACCCTGATAGATCCCCTGAGTGTCCCAGATGTGGATCACCGGATGGTTCATATATGCATATGTTTTGGTCCTGTCCTAGGCTGCTGATCTACTGGTCCACAATAATGGAAAGTATTAATGCACGTCTTCAACTAGAGCTCCCATTAACCCCCGAATTAGCGCTGTTAGGTATCCACGATGATGACCAACGACCCAGATATACCAAGTTGTTGATATCTTTGCTGCTATTTTATGCCAAGAAAGGGATTGTATTGAAGTGGAATTCTCGCAACGCTCCCACGGTAAAGGCGTGGGAAAATGCAGTCAATGCCGTCCTACCTTTGTACAAACTGACCTATATAAGTAGAGGGTGCCCTCAGAAGTATATGAGAGTGTGGCGTCCCTGGACGGACCCTGGATGTTGAGTATATGAATACTACGGTTCCAATGCTACATGTAGTGTGTTGGTATTTCTGGCCTTCCTCCCCCCCCCCTCCCTTCTCTCCTTTTCCCCCCTCCCCTTCCTCCCTCCCTTCTCTCCGATTCCCCCTCTCCCACCCCCCCCCACCCCTATTCCATTGATAAGATCAAGTCAATTACTTATGTTATACTCTATGTAATTGTTTCTTCCTGTAAACCATCTGTGCATTATCTTGTGGCCACTCACTATTCTGATTGACTCTACTGTGTATGCCATTCTTTTTCAATAAAGACCAACCTTGTTGTTAAAAAAAAAAAAGAATCTTATTTCTCACCATCTTGGAGTCCTTCAGGTGTTTTTTTAGCAAACTCCATGCGGGCTTTCATGTGTCTTGTAAGGCAGATCATGTTGAAACGATCCACATTAATATAAATAAATACTTAAAACAACTATTAATCAAATGCTGTTAATACATAATATAAAGTGCAAAGTGTACTAGTGTGCTAGAAACCATATATTAATACAAAACTTAAAAATTCCCACACTAAATAGACTGTAACATTAACCAGTCCTCTAGGCTCTATAAGAGCTTCTCAGAAGTGAAAAGAATAGGTAGTCCATAGAATGGATGACGGAAAGAAAAGTTCCATAGGTAATTAACCGCTTCAAAAGAACACAGGAAAGCTTCCACGATCCATTAGGTCAAACAACCACACAGGTGCATGGAGAAGAAGGAAGTGTGTACACGAGGTTCCCCCAGAATCCAAGGATATAAAAGGTGGATCCTTACCCTCAATGGTGGACCTCCCTTCTTGCGAGGTCTTTGCAGGCAAGCAGACTTGGCCCTCTACGGGGACTGTGGATGGATAGTATCCAAATCCTTTGATGTATCCTGCTTCTCCGACCTGGCGTGAACCAACGCTTCCACCTGAGGAGGGGTGATAAACCCACTGTTTCCATGTGTTCATCTCCTAACCTTAGGAGATGAACACATGGAAACAGTGGGCTTATCAAGGCAGATCAACATGATCTGCCTTACACAAATATCTTTGCACTGATTACGAGTGCACGTTTTTTGGTTTTATTTGTCTTTTCTTACACAGATATTGGTGTTTTATTTGTGCAGCCTTAAGCTTTTGAGTACATTGAATTCTTTAGCGCGGTTTAATTTTCTGTTTATTTTTCATGTGTCTTGCACTGAGGAGAGGCTTCCGTCGGGCCACTCTGCTATAAAGCCCCGACTGGTGGAGGGCTGTAGTGATGGTTGACTTTCTACAACTTTCTCCCATCTCCCAACTGCATCTCTGGAGCTCAGCCACAGTGATCTTTGGGTTCTTCTTTACCTCTCTCACCAAGGCTCTTCTCCCCCAATAGCTCAGTTTGGCCAGACAGCCAGCTCTAGGAAGGGTTCTGGTCGTCCCAAATGTCTTCCATTTAAGGATTATGGAGGCCACTGTGCTCTTAGGAACCTTAAGTGCAGCAGAAATTTTTTTGTAACCTCGGCCAGATCTGTGCCTTGCCACAATTCTGTCTCTGAGCTCTTTAGGCAGTTCCTTTGACCTCATGATTCTCATTTGCTCTGACATGCACTGTGAGCTGTAAGGTCTTATATAAACAGGTGTGCGGCTTTCATAATCAAGTCCAATCAGTATAATCAAACACAGCTGGACTCAAATGAAGGTGTAGAACCATCTCAAGGATGATCAGAAGAAATGGACAGCACCTGAGTTAAATATATGAGTGCCATAGCAAAGGGTCTGAATACTTAGGACCATGTGATATTTCAGTTTTTCTTTTTTAATAAATCTGCAAAAATGTCAACAATTCTGTGTTTTTCTGTCAATATGGGGTGCTAAAATCAAGTGCTTAACTTGATTTTAGCAAACGGCTGCAATATAACAAAGAGTAAAAAATTTAAGGGGGTCTAAATACTTTCCGTCTCCACTGTAGATTTTTCTTCTGTTCACTGCATTTTGTAAATTGATAAAAAATAAACAGTTAAAATAAATATTTTTGAAAACATTCTTACTTTACAGCATTTCTTTACACCTGTCTAAATCTTTTGCACAGTACTGTATCTCAGTAATAACTGATCCACCCACTGTTTTGACCCTTGCCATGAGGATAGACACCTGAATCCTGTCTGCCTGGCTAGGTTGCAGATCATAATTAATTAATCCCTGGCTGCTTTCTCCAGTCTCTGGGGTGTCTTCCAAAGAAGCAACTGTCCGCTTGCTAGTACAGCTGTACTGTTTTAAAAGTATGACAGACAGGAGAGAGGGTTGGGCGATCGGGGAGAGGTGCACAGTACCATGTTACATAACACCTTAAATACGGGTTACAATTGTGCTTTGCAAACACGTTAGGCTTCGTTTAGATGTGCAGTTGGGAGGTGACAAAAATGCACAGTTGAGCTGCGTTTTTGCCACCGGCCAACGACCCCTTCTTAGGCTGCAATAGACACTGGACAGAGGTGTTTACATTCCACAGTCGTGATGATTTGCGTCCACAGAAAAGTTTACCCAACATGTAGCGAACGCCACACACTCATGCAAATGGGGACGTGCCACAAACGCGTGCAATGCATGTGGTTGCAGCGCATTTGTCAGCAAAACACATCACATTGTGTCCTCACCACCTGTTAGTAGTCTATGAAGCGCAAACTGAATGATGGCTTCAGAGTTAGGCCTGATTCACATCTATGCAGGTTGCAGTTTGCATATTGCAAGTGCATTTTGCGTTTTCCAATACATGCTTTTGATCCACTGAAGTCTATGGAACCAAAAACCAGAAAAAAGTCCCTGGTCCTTTCCATAAAATGCACAGATGTGAACTACATTCCTAGGAAACCAAGTTAAATGGACTGTAGTGTGTTTCTGCAAAACTGAAAACACACTAAAAAAATGCACAGGTGTGAACCAGGCCTAAGGCTCGATTCACACCTATGCATGTTGCTTTTGAGCGTTTCTGCAGTGCTTTTTGCAGTGCTTGCCACGTTGTTGAACATGCGTTTTTGCCGTGTTTTTGCGTTTGGCGGTTTTTTTTTTAAAGTTTTTTTTTTATACTGTGTACAGTGTTAAAAAAACGAAAGGAAAAAAAACGCAAAACGCGGCAAAAACGCGGTACTTGCGTTTTTGGATGCGGGTCCATTGAATTCTATTACATGGAAAACGCTGCATTTTGCCTGAAAATAAGTCTCCGACCCTTTCCAAAAACACAGAGGCACAAAAATGCATTGATGTGAACATGTTCCATAGGAACCCATGTTAAAAAATTCCCATGCATTTCTGCAAAATGAAAAATGCATCAAAAAACGCATTAGTGTGAATCGAGCCTAAGGCTAGATTCACATCTATGCATGTTGCTTTTGAGCGTTTCTGCAGTGCTTTTTGCAGTGCTTGCCGCGTTTTTGAACATGTGTTTTTGAACATGTGTTTTTGCAGCATTTTGTGTTTTTTTTTATAATGTATATAGTGTAAGAAAAAAGAAAGAGAAAAAAAACGCAAAACATGGCAAAAATGTGGTACTTGCGTTTTTGGATGCAGGTCCATTGAATTCTATTACATGCAAAACGCTGCATTTTGCATGAAAAAAAGTCCCCGACCCTTTCCAAAAACGCAGAGGCACAAAAATGCATTAATGTGAACATGTTCCATAGGAACCCATGTTAAAAAATTCCCATGCATTTCTGCAAAATGCATCAAAAAACGCATTAGTGTGAATAGAGCCTAAGACGCACGTTTAATTCTACCCTAAAAGTGACACCAACATAAAAGTAACAATACAGTTAAAGTGCCGTGTCATGCAGGCAGCAGCAGAAGTTCTTTGCAGGGAGACTTTTATGGCACATTTTATTTAATTGATGGTCATTCTATAGATTTCTTTTTAGCAGAAGCCCTACACAGTATTTGCGCAGCGGTTTTTCATACAAACATTTTTTTTGGGAAAAAAAAACACTTTAACCACATAAAGTGCCACAGGGCACCTATACACCTTTCTGCCCAGACCAATTTTTAGCTTTCAGCGCTGTCGCACTTTGAATGACAATTACGCGGTCATACTACACTGTACCCAAACAAGATTTTTATAATTTTGTTCCCAAAAAAAGAGCTTTCTTTTGGTGGTATTTGATCACCTCTGGGATTTTTATTTTCTGCTAAACAAATAAAAACAAGACCAATTTTTTGTTTGTTTGTTACAAAACTTTGTAAAAAAGTAAGTTTTCTTCTTCAGTGACGGGCACTGATGGAGCTGCAGTGACTGGGCACTGATAAGGTGACACTGATGGGCACCGATGAGGTGGCACTGATATGCAGCACTGATGGGCACACATAGGTGGCACTGATAGGCGGCATGGATGGGCACTGATAGGTGGCATGGATGGGCACTGATGTACACTGATGGATGGTACTGATGGGCATCACTGATTGGCAGGCATTAGTGTTTGGCACTGATTGGCATTGATTATGTGCACTGATTGGCATCAATTGTGGGCACTGATTGGCATATCTGGTGGTCAAAAGTGGTGGGCATCCCTGGTGGTCCAGTGTGGGCATCCTGGGGGGGGGGGGGGGGACTGCGCTTATAATCAATCAGTACAGACCCCCCTGTCAGAGGAGCAGCCGATCGGCTCTCCTCTATTCGTGTCTGAGGAAAAGCCCATACATGGCTTTTCCTGTTTACACTGTGATCAGCCATGATTGGACACGGCTGATCACGTGGTAAAGAGTCTCCATCAGAGACTCTTTAACTAATTCGGAGTTGCGGTGTGTCAGACTGACACGCTGCACCACCGATTGCTGCGCTCCCCCACGGGCGCATGCCGGCTAGTTATCCTGATTACATCATATGCCGTCCAATCAGGATAATAGAACCACTTTGTGGCCATCATTTTGCTATATGGTGGACGGCAAGTGGTTAATGAATTTGAATGCGAAAAACACAATGTATAGCCCAAGTTTTTTTGTTAACATTTAAAAGATGATGTTACTCTGAGCAAATAGATACCTAACATGTCACAAATTAAAAATGTGCACGCTCCTGGAATGGCGACAAGCTACTATACTTATAAATATCCATAGGCGAGGCTTTCATTATTTTACAGGTTACCAGTTTAGAGTTACAGAGGAGGTCTAGTGCAAAAATGATTGCTCTCGCTATAACGTTTGCGGTGATAGTTTAGTTAGATAGATAGTTTTCTCATTAGGACAGGAACAAGAAAGTAGAGTGGACACTGGGAACAACTCACTCATCCCCATCCTCTCCTCATCCACTCATCTCCATCCTCCACATTCACTCATCTCTACCTCCTCCTCTCCTCATTCACTCATCTCCATCTCCTCCTCTCCACATTCACTCATCTCCATCCCCTCCACATTCACTCATCTCCATCCCCTCCACATTCACTCATCCCCATCCTCTCCTCATCCACTCATCTCCATCCTCCACATTCACTCATCTCTACCTCCTCCTCTCCTCATTCGCTCATCTCCATCTCCTCCTCTCCACATTCACTCATCTCCATCCCCTCCACATTCACTCATCCCCATCCTCTCCTCATCCACTCATCTCCATCCTCCACATTCACTCATCTCTACCTCCTCCTCTCCACATTCACTCATCTCCATCCCCTCCACATTCACTCATCTCTACCTCCTCCTCTCCACATTCACTCATCCCCTCCTCATTCACTCATCTCTACCTCCTCTCCACATTCACTCATCTCCATCCCCTCCACATTCACTCATCCCCATCCTCTCCTCATCCACTCATCTCCATCCTCCACATTCACTCATCTCTACCTCCTCCTCTCCACATTCACTCATCTCCATCCCCTCCTCTCCACAATCACTCATCTCCATCCCCTCCACATTCACTCATCCCCATCCTCTCCTCATTCACTCATCTCCATCCTCCACATTCACTCATCTCTACCTCCTCCTCTCCACATTCACTCATCTCCATCCTCCACATATCTCTACCTCCTCCTCTCCACATTCACTCATCTCCATCCCCTCCTCTCCACATTCACTCATCTCCATCCTCCATATTCACTCATCTCTACCTCCTCCTCTCCACATTCACTCATCTCCATCCCCTCCTCTCCACATTCACTCATCTCCATCCCCTCCTCTCCACATTCACTCATCCCCATCCTCTCCTCATTCACTCATCTCCATCCTCCACATTCACTCATCTCTACCTCCTCCTCTCCACATTCACTCATCTCCATCCCCTCCACATTCGCTCATCCCCATCCTCTCCTCATTCACTCATCTCCATCCTCCACATTCACTCATCTCTACCTCCTCCTCTCCACATTCACTCATCTCCATCCCCTCCACATTCACTCATCCCCATCCTCTCCTCATTCCCTCATCTCTACCTCCTCTCCACATTCACTCATCTCCATTCCCTCCACATTCACTCATCCCCATCCTCTCCTCATTCACTCATCTCCATCCTCCACATTCACTCATCTCTACCTCCTCTCCACATTCACTCATCCCCATCCCCTCCACATTCACTCATCCCCATCATCTCCTCATCTCCATCCTCCACATTCACTCATCTCTACCTCCTCCCCACATTCACTCATCTCCATCCCCTCCACATTCACTCATCCCCATCCTCTCCTCATTCACTCATCTCCATCCTCCACATTCACTCATCCCCATCCCCTCCATATTCACTCATCCCCATCCCCTCCATATTCACTCATCTCCATCCCCTCCACATTCACTCATCCCCATCCTCTCCTCATTCACTCATCTCTACCTCCTCTCCACATTCACTCATCTCCATCCCCTCCACATTCACTCATCCCCATCCTCTCCTCATTCACTCATCTCCATCCTCCACATTCACTCATCTCTACCTCCTCCTCTCCACATTCACTCATCCCCATCCCCTCCTCTCCACATTCACTCATCCCCATCCTCTCCTCATTCACTCATCTCCATCCTCCACATTCACTCATCCCCATCTCTCCATATTCACTCATCTCCATCCCCTCCACATTCACTCATCTCCATCCCCTCCTCTCCAAATTCACTCATCCCTACTGGATCCTTCTCTCCAGATTCCATTATCCCCTCTAGATTCATTCATCCCCCATCCCCTCCACATTCAATCATCTCCATTCCCTCCTCTCCACATTCACTCATCTCCATTCCCTCCTCTCCACATTCACTCATCTCATCCCCTCCACATTCACTCATCTCCATCCTCCACATTCACTCATCTCTATCTCCACATTCACTCATCCCCTCCTCATTCACTCATCTCTATCCCCATCCTCTCCTCATTCACTCATCTCCATCCCCTCCACATTCACTCATCTCCATCCCCTCCTCTCCACATTCACTCATCTCCATCCTCCACATTCACTCATCTCTATCTCCTCATCTCCACATTCACTCATCCCCTCCTCATTCACTCATCTCTATCCCCATCCTCTCCTCATTCACTCATCTCCATCCCCTCCACATTCACTCATCTCCATCCCCTCCTCTCCACATTCACTCATCTCCATCCTCCACATTCACTCATCTCTATCCCCATCCTCTCCTCATTCACTCATCCCCATCCTCTCCACATTCACTCATCACCATCCCCTCCAAAATCACTCATCTCCACCCCCTCCACATTCACAAATCTCCATCCCCTCCTCTCCACATTCACTCATCTCCATCCCCTCCTCATTCACTCATCTCCATCCTCCACATTCACTCATCTCCATCCCCTCCTCTCCACATTCACTCATCCCTATTGGATCCTCTCCTCTCCAGATTCCATTATCCCCTCTAGATTCACTCATCCCCCATCCTCTCCACATTCACTCATCCTCATCCCCTCTTCTCCACATTCACTCATCCCTATGCTCTCCCCTCGCCTTTTTCTCTGGCACATGCGCAGCACGACACCGCACACAGCCTGAGCGCAAGCGTGCCTGGAAAGGCTTCGTTTCTGTCATGTGACATGTGACGTCACGCCTGGAGGGAGGGGGCGGGTTCCCATCATGGCGTCAATGCAGGTGAGTGCTGCGTGAATGTACATCCGGATGACCCGTATGTGGAGCCTTGTAATGCGGCGGGGGGCAGGGAGCGGGTGTGGGGGGCGAACAGCGGGGGGGTCAGGGGAGCTTCTTTTATTAGTTTCCTCAGAGTTTATATCTCCAACATCCTCATACTGGAGGAGTGCGTGCTGTCACTTCATCACCATCTCTATGATACTCACTGACACCCACCTCACCCACAACATACACTGACACTGACACCCATAACATACACTGACACCATCTCACCCATAACATACACTGACACCCATAACATACACTGACACCATCTCACCCATAACATACACTGACACCCATAACATACACTGACACCCACCTCACCCATAACATACACTGACACCCATAACATACACTGACACCCACCTCACCCATAACATACACTGACACCCACCTCACCCATAACATACACTGACACCCACCTCACCCATAACATACACTGACACCCACCTCACCCATAACATACACTGACACCCACCTCACCCATAACATACACTGACACCCATCTCACCCATAACATACACTGACACCCACCTCACCCATAACATACACTGACACCATCTCACCCATAACATACACTGACACCCATAACATACACTGACACCCACCTCACCCATAACATACACTGACACCCACCTCACCCATAACATACACTGACACCCACCTCACCCATAACATACACTGACACCCACCTCACCCATAACATACACTGACACCATCTCACCCACAACATACACTGACACCATCTCACCCATAACATACACTGACACCCATAACATACACTGACACCATCTCACCCATAACATACACTGACACCCATAACATACACTGACACCATCTCACCCATAACATACACTGACACCCATAACATACACTGACACCCACCTCACCCATAACATACACTGACACCCACCTCACCCATAACATACACTGACACCCACCTCACCCATAACATACACTGACACCCATCTCACCCATAACATACACTGACACCCACCTCACCCATAACATACACTGACACCCACCTCACCCATAACATACACTGACACCCACCTCACCCATAACATACACTGACACCATCTCACCCGTAACATACACTGACACCCACCTCACCCATAACATACACTGACACCCATCTCACCCATAACATACACTGACACCCACCTCACCCATAACATACACTGACACCATCTCACCCATAACATACACTGACACCATCTCACCCATAACATACACTGACACCCACCTCACCCATAACATACACTGACACCCACCTCACCCATAACATACACTGACACCATCTCACCCATAACATACACTGACACCCATAACATACACTGACACCCACCTCACCCATAACATACACTGACACCCACCTCACCCATAACATACACTGACACCCACCTCACCCATAACATACACTGACACCCACCTCACCCATAACATACACTGACACCCACCTCACCCATAACATACACTGACACCATCTCACCCACAACATACACTGACACCATCTCACCCATAACATACACTGACACCCATAACATACACTGACACCATCTCACCCATAACATACACTGACACCCATAACATACACTGACACCATCTCACCCATAACATACACTGACACCCATAACATACACTGACACCATCTCACCCATAACATACACTGACACCCATAACATACACTGACACCCACCTCACCCATAACATACACTGACACCCACCTCACCCATAACATACACTGACACCCACCTCACCCATAACATACACTGACACCCACCTCACCCATAACATACACTGACACCCACCTCACCCATAACATACACTGACACCCACCTCACCCATAACATACACTGACACCCACCTCACCCATAACATACACTGACACCCACCTCACCCATAACATACACTGACACCCACCTCACCCATAACATACACTGACACCCATCTCACCCATAACATACACTGACACCCACCTCACCCATAACATACACTGACACCCACCTCACCCATAACATACACTGACACCATCTCACCCATAACATACACTGACACCCATAACATACACTGACACCCACCTCACCCATAACATACACTGACACCCACCTCACCCATAACATACACTGACACCCACCTCACCCATAACATACACTGACACCCACCTCACCCATAACATACACTGACACCATCTCACCCACAACATACACTGACACCATCTCACCCATAACATACACTGACACCCATAACATACACTGACACCATCTCACCCATAACATACACTGACACCCATAACATACACTGACACCATCTCACCCATAACATACACTGACACCCATAACATACACTGACACCCACCTCACCCATAACATACACTGACACCCACCTCACCCATAACATACACTGACACCCACCTCACCCATAACATACACTGACACCCACCTCACCCATAACATAATACACTGACACCCACTCACCCATAACATACACTGACACCCACCTCACCCATAACATACACTGACACCCATCTCACCCATAACATACACTGACACCCACCTCACCCATAACATACACTGCACCCACCTCACCCATAACATACACTGACACCACTCACCCATAACATACACTGACACCCATAACATACACTGACACCCACCTCACCATAACATACACTGACACCCACCTCACCATAACATACACTGACACCCACCTCACCCATAACATACACTGACACCCACCTCACCCATAACATACACTGACACCCACCTCACCCACAACATACACTGACACCATCTCACCCATAACATACACTGACACCCATAACATACACTGACACCTCTCACCCATAACATACACTGACACCCATAACATACACTGACACCATCTCACCCATAACATACACTGACACCCATAACATACACTGACACCCACCTCACCCATAACATACACTGACACCCACCTCACCCATAACATACACTGACACCCACCTCACCCATAACATACACTGACACCCACCTCACCCATAACATACACTGACACCCACCTCACCCATAACATACACTGACACCCACCTCACCCATAACATACACTGACACCCATCTCACCCATAACATACACTGACACCCACCTCACCCATAACATACACTGACACCCACCTCACCCATAACATACACTGACACCCACCTCACCCATAACATACACTGACACCCATAACATACACTGACACCCACCTCACCCATAACATACACTGACACCCATCTCACCCATAACATACACTGACACCCACCTCACCCATAACATACACTGACACCCACCTCACCCATAACATACACTGACACCCACCTCACCCATAACATAGACTGACACCCACCTCACCCATAACATACACTGACACCCACCTCACCCATAACATACACTGACACCCATAACATACACTGACACCCATAACATACACTGACACCATCTCATCCATAACATACACTGACAGCCATAACATACACTGACACCATCTCACCCATAACATACACTGACACCCATAACATACACTGACACCCATAACATACACTGACACCCACCTCACCCATAACATACACTGACACCCATCTCACCCATAACATACACTGACACCCACCTCACCCATAACATACACTGACACCCACCTCACCCATAACATACACTGACACCCACCTCACCCATAACATACACTGACACCCATCTCACCCATAACATACACTGACACCCACCTCACCCATAACATACACTGACACCCACCTCACCCATAACATACACTGACACCATCTCACCCATAACATACACTGACACCCATAACATACACTGACACCCACCTCACCCATAACATACACTGACACCCACCTCACCCATAACATACACTGACACCCACCTCACCCATAACATACACTGACACCCACCTCACCCATAACATACACTGACACCATCTCACCCACAACATACACTGACACCATCTCACCCATAACATACACTGACACCCATAACATACACTGACACCATCTCACCCATAACATACACTGACACCCATAACATACACTGACACCATCTCACCCATAACATACACTGACACCCATAACATACACTGACACCCACCTCACCCATAACATACACTGACACCCACCTCACCCATAACATACACTGACACCCACCTCACCCATAACATACACTGACACCCACCTCACCCATAACATACACTGACACCCACCTCACCCATAACATACACTGACACCCACCTCACCCATAACATACACTGACACCCACCTCACCCATAACATACACTGACACCCACCTCACCCATAACATACACTGACACCCACCTCACCCATAACATACACTGACACCCATCTCACCCATAACATACACTGACACCCACCTCACCCATAACATACACTGACACCCACCTCACCCATAACATACACTGACACCCACCTCACCCATAACATACACTGACACCCATAACATACACTGACACCCACCTCACCCATAACATACACTGACACCCATCTCACCCATAACATACACTGACACCCACCTCACCCATAACATACACTGACACCCACCTCACCCATAACATACACTGACACCCACCTCACCCATAACATAGACTGACACCCACCTCACCCATAACATACACTGACACCCACCTCACCCATAACATACACTGACACCCATAACATACACTGACACCCATAACATACACTGACACCATCTCATCCATAACATACACTGACAGCCATAACATACACTGCCACCCACCTCACCCATAACATACACTGACACCCACCTCACCCATAACATACACTGACACCCATCTCACCCATAACATACACTGACACCCACCTCACCCATAACATACACTGACACCCACCTCACCCATAACATACACTGACACCATCTCACCCATAACATACACTGACACCCATAACATACACTGACACCCACCTCACCCATAACATACACTGACACCCACCTCACCCATAACATACACTGACACCCACCTCACCCATAACATACACTGACACCCACCTCACCCATAACATACACTGACACCATCTCACCCACAACATACACTGACACCATCTCACCCATAACATACACTGACACCCATAACATACACTGACACCATCTCACCCATAACATACACTGACACCCATAACATACACTGACACCATCTCACCCATAACATACACTGACACCCATAACATACACTGACACCCACCTCACCCATAACATACACTGACACCCACCTCACCCATAACATACACTGACACCCACCTCACCCATAACATACACTGACACCCACCTCACCCATAACATACACTGACACCCACCTCACCATAACATACACTGACACCCACCTCACCCATAACATACACTGACACCCACCTCACCCATAACATACACTGACACCCACCTCACCCATAACATACACTGACACCCACCTCACCCATAACATACACTGACACCCATCTCACCCATAACATACACTGACACCCACCTCACCCATAACATACACTGACACCCACCTCACCCATAACATACACTGACACCCACCTCACCCATAACATACACTGACACCCATAACATACACTGACACCCACCTCACCCATAACATACACTGACACCCATCTCACCCATAACATACACTGACACCCACCTCACCCATAACATACACTGACACCCACCTCACCCATAACATACACTGACACCCACCTCACCCATAACATAGACTGACACCCACCTCACCCATAACATACACTGACACCCACCTCACCCATAACATACACTGACACCCATAACATACACTGACACCCATAACATACACTGACACCATCTCATCCATAACATACACTGACAGCCATAACATACACTGACACCCACCTCACCCATAACATACACTGACACCCACCTCACCCATAACATACACTGACACCCATAACATACACTGACACCCACCTCACCCATAACATACACTGACACCCATCTCACCCATAACATACACTGACACCCACCTCACCCATAACATACACTGACACCCACCTCACCCATAACATACACTGACACCCATCTCACCAATAACATACACTGACACCCACCTCACCCATAACATACACTGACACCCATCTCACCCATAACATACACTGACACCCACCTCACCCATAACATACACTGACACCCACCTCACCCATAACATACACTGACACCCATAACATACACTGACACCCATAACATACACTGACACCATCTCATCCATAACATACACTGACACCCATAACATACACTGACACCATCTCATCCATAACATACACTGACAGCCATAACATACACTGACACCCACCTCACCCATAACATACACTGACACCCACCTCACCCATAACATACACTGACACCCACCTCACCCATAACATACACTGACACCCATCTCACCCATAACATACACTGACACCCACCTCACCCATAACATACACTGACACCCATCTCACCCATAACATACACTGACACCATCTCGTACACTGACACCCACCTCACCCATAACATACACTGACACCCACTTCACCCATAACATACACTGACACCCATCTCACCCATAACATACACTGACACCCATCTCACCCATAACATACACTGACACCATCTCGTACACTGACACCCACCTCACCCATAACATACACTGACACCATCTCGTACACTGACACCCACCTCACCCATAACATACACTGACACCATCTCGTACACTGACACCCACCTCACCCATAACATACACTGACACCCACCTCACCCACCTCATACACTGACACCCACCTCATACACTGACACCCACCTCATACACTGACACCCACCTCATACACTGACACCCACCTCATACACTGACACCCACCTCATACACTGACACCCACCTCATACACTGACACCCACCTCATACACTGACACCCATCTCATACACTGACACCATCTCCCCCATAACATACACTGACACCCATCTCATACACTGACACCCATCTCACCCACAACATACACTGACACCCACCTCACCCATAACATACACTGACACCCACCTCACCCATAACATACACTGACACCATCTCACCCATAACATACACTGACACCCATCTCACCCATAACATACACTGACACCCACCTCACCCATCTCATACACTGACACCCATCTCACCCATAACATACACTGACACCCATCTCACCCATAACATACACTGACACCCATCTCACCCATAACATACACTGACACCCACCTCACCCATAACATACACTGACACCCACCTCACCCATAACATACACTGACACCCATCTCACCCATAACATACACTGACACCCATCTCACCCATAACATACACTGACACCATCTCGTACACTGACACCCACCTCACCCATAACATACACTGACACCATCTCGTACACTGACACCCACCTCACCCATAACATACACTGACACCATCTCGTACACTGACACCCACCTCACCCATAACATACACTGACACCCACCTCACCCACCTCATACACTGACACCCACCTCATACACTGACACCCACCTCATACACTGACACCCACCTCATACACTGACACCCACCTCATACACTGACACCCACCTCATACACTGACACCCACCTCATACACTGACACCCATCTCATACACTGACACCATCTCCCCCATAACATACACTGACACCCATCTCATACACTGACACCCATCTCACCCACAACATACACTGACACCCACCTCACCCATAACATACACTGACACCCACCTCACCCATAACATACACTGACACCATCTCACCCATAACATACACTGACACCCATCTCACCCATAACATACACTGACACCCACCTCACCCATCTCATACACTGACACCCATCTCACCCATAACATACACTGACACCCATCTCACCCATAACATACACTGACACCCATCTCACCCATAACATACACTGACACCCACCTCACCCATAACATACACTGACACCCATAACATACACTGACACCCATAACATACACTGACACCATCTCATCCATAACATACACTGACAGCCATAACATACACTGACACCCACCTCACCCATAACATACACTGACACCCACCTCACCCATAACATACACTGACACCCATAACATACACTGACACCCACCTCACCCATAACATACACTGACACCCATCTCACCCATAACATACACTGACACCCACCTCACCCATAACATACACTGACACCCACCTCACCCATAACATACACTGACACCCACCTCACCCATAACATACACTGACACCCATCTCACCAATAACATACACTGACACCCACCTCACCCATAACATACACTGACACCCATCTTACCCATAACATACACTGACACCCACCTCACCCATAACATACACTGACACCCACCTCACCCATAACATACACTGACACCCACCTCACCCATAACATACACTGACACCCATAACATACACTGACACCCATAACATACACTGACACCATCTCATCCATAACATACACTGACACCCATAACATACACTGACACCATCTCATCCATAACATACACTGACAGCCATAACATACACTGACACCCATCTCACCCATAACATACACTGACACCCATAACATACACTGACACCCATCTCACCCATAACATACACTGACACCCATAACGTACACTGACACCATCTCGTACACTGACACCCACCTCACCCATAACATACACTGACACCCACCTCACCCATAACATACACTGACACCCATCTCACCCATAACATACACTGACACCCATCTCACCCATAACATACACTGACACCATCTCACCCATAACATACACTGACACCCATCTCACCCATAACATACACTGACACCCACCTCACCCATAACATACACTGACACCCACCTCACCCATAACATACACTGACACCCATCTCACCCATAACATACACTGACACCCACCTCACCCATAACATACACTGACACCCACCTCACCCATAACATACACTGACACCATCTCACCCATAACATACACTGACACCCATAACATACACTGACACCATCTCATCCATAACATACACTGACACCCATAACATACACTGACACCATCTCATCCATAACATACACTGACACCCATCTCACCCATAACATACACTGACACCCATAACATACACTGACACCCATCTCACCCATAACATACACTGACACCCATAACGTACACTGACACCATCTCGTACACTGACACCCACCTCACCCATAACATACACTGACACCCACCTCACCCATAACATACACTGACACCCACCTCACCCATAACATACACTGACACCATCTCGTACACTGACACCCACCTCACCCATAACATACACTGACACCATCTCGTACACTGACACCCACCTCACCCATAACATACACTGACACCCATCTCACCCATAACATACACTGACACCCACCTCACCCACCTCATACACTGACACCCACCTCATACACTGACACCCACCTCATACACTGACACCCACCTCATACACTGACACCCACCTCATACACTGACACCCACCTCATACACTGACACCCACCTCATACACTGACACCCACCTCATACACTGACACCCACCTCATACACTGACACCCACCTCATACACTGACACCCATCTCATACACTGACACCATCTCCCCCATAACATACACTGACACCCATCTCATACACTGACACCCATCTCACCCACAACATACACTGACACCCACCTCACCCATCTCGTACACTGACACCCACCTCACCCATAACATACACTGACACCCATCTCACCCATAACATACACTGACACCCACCTCACCCACCTCATACACTGACACCCACCTCATACACTGACACCCACCTCATACACTGACACCCACCTCATACACTGACACCCACCTCATACACTGACACCCACCTCATACACTGACACCCACCTCATACACTGACACCCACCTCATACACTGACACCCACCTCATACACTGACACCCACCTCATACACTGACACCCACCTCATACACTGACACCCATCTCATACACTGACACCATCTCCCCCATAACATACACTGACACCCATCTCATACACTGACACCCATCTCACCCACAACATACACTGACACCCACCTCACCCATAACATACACTGACACCCACCTCACCCATAACATACACTGACACCATCTCACCCATAACATACACTGACACCCATCTCACCCATAACATACACTGACACCCACCTCACCCATCTCATACACTGACACCCATCTCACCCATAACATACACTGACACCCATCTCACCCATAACATACACTGACACCCATCTCACCCATAACATACACTGACACCCATCTCACCCATAACATACACTGACACCCATCTCACCCATAACATACACTGACACCATCTTACCCATAACATACACTGACACCATCTCACCCATAACATACACTGACACCCATAACATACACTGACACCATCTCACCCATAACATACACTGACACCCATAACATACACTGACACCCATCTCACCCATAACATACACTGACACCCACCTCACCCATAACATACACTGACACCCACCTCATACACTGACACCCACCTCATACACTGACACCCACCTCATACACTGACACCCATCTCATACACTGACACCATCTCCCCCATAACATACACTGACACCCATCTCATACACTGACACCATCTCATAAATCATGACACCTGTACCGTACGTTGCCTGACACCATGACACCCTCTCCATACACAGCCCACACCCCTGACGCTCCTCACAGGTGCTGCCTGCACATGACTGACTTCTTCACAGTAGTGTTCCCTGTTGGTGAATATTCATGTTTCCTGATACAGATATTGTGATATTAGCTTAATGTAGTCCTGCTTGGGACTCGTATTTACTGGAATGTAACCCAACATCCTCCCACATCCAGCACCTCCTGGGTGCGGTGTGTAAGAGCCGCCATCAGAGACCATTCCTCTATGGGGGAGTCTGGTTGGTGTAGCTGAGTCTTGGAGAAAAGAATGCTGACAACAGGCAGGTGGGGAAGGTGGGCACACGGCTGCTTTATAGTTATGAAACTTTCCGCGTATATGTGCACCTCTGTGCTTTACTATTCTTCCAGCTGCTGCTTTGTTGCAGTTTCCAGCAAAGCGCACCTTGCATAGTTATCAGTGTTGCTCTTTGTAAAATGGATAAAATCATGTTTTAAATGAAGGATACCTTTAGGGTATTTTGTAGGGGCTGTAACATTTAACCCATTCTGCATATAGCAGAACTGACATCCCTGTATGCAATCACAGCAGGGGGAGATCTTCAGAATCTGAGAGAGAGAGAATGATCTCCCTCCAAGGCGAGGCTGAACCACTTACATGAGGAGATACTAGAGCAGGGCCAGGTGGGAGAGAGGTACAAGGAAGCTTTGAGGGGTTGGGGTTGCACACTCCTAAAGCCCGCACTCTGTACACAGCACACCCCTGCACTCTGTACATAATGCACCCTTGAACCCTGTACACAGCACACCCCTGTACTATGTGCTCGGTACATTATGCACCCCTGAACCCTGTACACAGCACACCCCTGTACTATGTGCTCGGTACATTATGCACCCCTGAACCCTGTACACAGCACACCCCTGTACTATGTGCTCGGTACATTATGCACCCCTGAACCCTGTACACAGCACACCCCTGTACTATGTGCTCGGTACATTATGCACCCTTGAACCCTGTACACAGCACACCCCTGTACTATGTGCTCGGTACATTATGCACCCCTGAACCCTGTACACAGCACACCCCTGTACTATGTGCTCGGTACATTATGCACCCCTGAACCCTGTACACAGCACACCCCTGTACTATGTGCTCGGTACATTATGCACCCCTGAACCCTGTACACAGCACACCCCTGTACTATGCGCTCGGTACATTATGCACCCCAGCACACAGCACAACCCTGTACTCTGCATTCTGTACATAATACATTCCTAAGCCCTGTACTCTGTACAGAATGCACTCCTGAACCCTGTATGCCTCTATACTCTGAGCTCTTTACATAATGCTCTGCTGAACCCTGCACACAGCACACCTCTGTACTCTGCACATAATGCACCCCTGAACCCTGTACAGCACACCCCTATACTCTACACTCTGTACATAATGCACCCCTGAACCCTGCACACCCCTGTACTTGGCACTCTGTTCATAATGTACCCCTGTACTTTGCACTCTGTACATAATGCAGTCCTGAACCCTGGACAAAACACACCCCTATACTCTGTACATAATGTACCCCTGAACCCTGCACAGCACATACTCAGGTACTCTGTACATAATGCACCCCTATTTTCTGCACTCTGTACATAATGCACTCCTGAACCCTGCACACAACACACCCCTGTACTCTGTACATAATGCATTTCTGTACTCTGCACTCCGTACATAGCACACCCCTGAAATGTGCACTCTGTACATAGTGCACCCCTAAACCCTGCATTCTGTACTTTGTGCACCCCAGATACAACCATCCCTTTAAGGGTAACCATACTGCCGATGCGGCCCACAATGAAATTGAGTTTGACACCCCTGATCTAAATGAACAATTGTGTCTCTTAGATCTAAAGCAGAAGTGAAAGGGAAAATATACTAGGAGGTAGAGATTTTTTGGTAGAAGCAACTTGCATGTGTCTTTTTTTTTGTGCCCACTGCCTATGGCACATAGGGCTTGCTGAGAGTGCAGCCAGGTGGAAGGTCAATCTATCTCCAGCACACACATGAGTTTTATTATCAATGGCCAAAGAAAGAACTTTGAAAGGGGAAGGATGATCCTAGAAGGGGACAATGACCAGGGGGTGCATAGACCTTTCACCGCTTGATAACTCCAGACTAAGAGATACGTTTGCCATATTGTGCAACTATAATGGGCGTTCTGGCAAGTAAAATTGGGGCTCCAGGGTGACTTCAGTTCTACTTTAAGTTGAAGATCAAGGCACCAAAATAAGGGCCCACTCACACAGGTGGCTGCTGACAAGAATCTTCCTTCATGCGTAGTATGTGGGTGCACAGCGTGGCCAGCAGTCATGCAGCTAGATTTGTACCGTGCACATGTCTATGTCCAGTGCCGCCATTGTTCACAGATAACTTCTCATTTGAGTGGTTTTATGTGATTAGGGGCTTTGGCTGGTCCTGGACAGTTTGCATCCAGGCATAGAAACAATCCAGCATTTTAAACGGAACTTCAAAGATGATTGTTTATTGAAGTCCTCTATCTGTATATACACCAAGTTTCAAGGGTATGCAGACCCTCTTTTTCAAGGTGACTGTTTGTTATCTTGAAAAAGAGGCTCTGCGTACCGTCAAAATGTTGGTGTATCAATAAATATGGAACTTCGGTAAAGAGTTCAGTTGGAGTGCTGGATATTTTTCTATGTTTGTGTCTGCGTGGTGTTGTCGTTTAGGCGAGCACCCACCCCTATTGATGGGTTATATCAGGTTTGTGTGGGTGGTTTGATGTGCTAAAGGCCAGACACAAACTGGATGCAGCATGTAGGTGGATGTGGAATTTACTGCATCTGAAGGAGCCACCAGGACAAAGTTCAGAAGAGAAACCTACAAATACATGCAATAAACCCCTTTTTAAATGATGTAAGTAAAATGATCCCCTACCATTCGGTCACAGGACCTTGCCTGTCTCCTCCCTATTTCTAAAGAAACAAGCCTGGGAAGACATTACAGTAGAGGCTTTGTTTGGTAGCATGTGATGTACCTGCATGACACTGGGAGATTTGCCTTGCAAAAAAATTAGGCTTTTTAGGAGGAGATAAATGCTGTCAGGCCCTTTATGGACAGAGGAAATAGTGTAGAGGAGCTGATGTCACTGGAGGATTCCACCACCTTGCACACTTAGCTGTAATGCCAGCGGGAATAGCAGAACCGCTGCTGTTCCATTTTGCATTGTTGCTGCTACAGCCCATAGGTACGGTTACCCAGACTGGGACTGAGATTTAACGCCTGGTTAAGTAAGAATGCTGGTGGCATAAAAATAATGTGAAAAGACTGCTATCCACGGGGAAAAACTTCTACTCTGACCCATGCAGTTTTAGCTGTTTGAGGTGTAGCGGGCACATAGTATGGGGGGGTCTAAAGTTTGGCATAACATGATACTATGAAATACACATTAACCTTCAGAACTGTCTTCACTAATGTCCTTCTTCACATTGTGATCTTCATTACTATAGTAACACCGTACTGTAAATAGGACAATCCATGTCTAAGGTGCACCTAGACTTTTTCCTGTTCTCTGCAGAAATCAGGTCTCTGCGCTGCATATTTTTAGAAGGTATACTCTCTTCACACGCTACACTGAAGATTTAGGATTGTCTGTTAGTGTAAGGGAAGAGGACTTCATGCTCTAGCAGAAATCTATGACATTGTCTTAAAGAGACCCTGGGGTCATTTCACAAAGAGATAAATACTGTATGAATTTTACTTTAACCACTTGCCAACCTGCCAAATGGAATTTTACTCCTGGCCGGCGGCTTGAGCAGGCCCCGCGATCTACCTGTACGTTGCCCCACTCGTGGCACTGTGCACACCCCCTGGAGCATGCAACAGCACAATCTGCGCCCTTGGGGTGCTTGGTATCAGGCCCTGATCACCTCCCCAGAGTTGTAGTGTCACTATGGTGACAATGTTCAACTACTCTGAAGATAGTACAGGTAGTCCCCTAGTTACAAACATCCGACTTCCAAACGGCTCCTACTTACTAATGGAGGGAGACAACAGAAAGTAATAGAAAATCTACCCCTAGGAAGGGAAATTCACTCCTGTAATGCTGTGTACACACGACAGGTCTTGCCGTCGGAATAAACTCAAAGGTTTCTCCGACGGAATTCCATTCAAGCGGGCTTGCCTACACAAAGTCCGACCGTCCAGAACGCGGTGACGTACAGCGCGTACAATTGGACCAGAAAAAGGAAGTTCAATAGCCAGTAGCCAATAGCCTCCGTCTCGTACTTGCTTCAGAGCATGTGTCATTTTTGGTCCGTCAGAGCAGCATACAGACGATCGGTTTTCCCGATAGGAATTGGTTCCTTCGGAAATATTTAGAGCATGTTCTATTTCTAGGTCCATCAGAGTTTTCTAAAAAAGAAGTCCGATGAGGCCTACACACGATCGGAATAGACGATGAAAAGCTTCCATCTGACTTTTTCTGTCGAACATTCCGCTCGTGTGTACAGGGCATTAGAGTTATTATGGGTAAAAGGTGCCTCCACTGATGCTTTATCACCAAGGCTTACTTCCACAACAACCCAAAACTTTCAAAATCCAATTTTCATTGGGACAGAAAGTGAGGTGAAATCTTCTGAACACGGGCACAGACAGCAAAACAAACATTACAGGGGTGTTAACCCTTCCCTATGCTATCCAAAAAGCTTAAAAAGAATTTTTTTGGCTGGAGCTACACTTAAAAAAATGTACCTGTTCCGATTTACAAACAGATTCAACTTAAGAACAAACCTATAGACCCGATCTTGTTTCTAACACGCCTGTATGTGAAAACTAAAAAAATTCAAATGTAGCGAATTCACTTAAAAATGTAACTTATATAACCAATTAACAAAATATTTCTTTTGTGATATTCAGTACTAAAATTTGGCGTTTTTATCTGCTTTTTTTTTATTACAATTTTTCTTTCACAAGCTAACTGCACTGGTGGGGAGTTTGTTGTGTAAATGAAGGGACATAGCAATATTGTAAGGCTCCATGCACACTAGCATTTTATTAAGCACCTAGAAGCTGCTGTTAGGCCCTTTTCACACTGGGGCGGTTTGCAGGCGCTATTGCGCTAAAAATAGCGCCTGCAAACCGACCTAAAACTGCACACTGGAGCGGTGCGCTGACAGGAGGGAAAAAAAACTCCTGCAAACAGCATCTTTGGAGCGGTAAAGGACCGGTGTATACACCGCTCCTTCACTGCTCCTGCCCATTGAAATCAATGTGGCAGCGTGGCTATACCGCCGGCATAGCGGTGCTTTGCTGGCGGTTATAACCCTTTTTCGGCTGCTAGCGGGGGTAAAACCGCCCCGCTAGCGGCCGAATACCGCCACTAAAACGACGGTAAAGCGCCGCCGACGCCCCCACCGCCCCAGTGTGAAAGGGGCCTTAGCATTTTTTCCAGTGGAAATGCTCCTTAACACCACCAATAGTGTTTTTTGAGCTTTTTTAAATGAATTAATTTTTTTTTTTTTTTAAAGGAACTGCAAAAAACACTTTTAAACCGCTCTAAAAACGATACTACAAAAGCTATTGCCAGCGTTTTTTTATCCAGAATTTTTTCCAGCTTTTTTTTAGCTTAAAAAAACAAGTGTGCATGGAGCCTTAAAGTGTGAAAACATTTTTAGGCTAGGTTCATACGTTTGTGGCTGGGGAATGCGCACAAAATTGTGTGCGTTACTGACCCGCAGAAAAACACCCTGCACTGGGGGTACCATTATGTCTTAATGGCACCCACCCACATCGGAACCCATGGGAGCATTTTCGCACGTGCTAAACCACATGGTGCCACACCACCATAAATAATGCACAGGATTTAGATAGCTATTCAGTATGGTGCGATTTAAAAAAAAAAAAAAAAAAAAGGTTGGGGACTTTTTCCCTGCATTTCTGTGGGTAGGGCAGTCCATTAAAATGAATAGGCTGCCTACACGCAGAACACAGACCTGCACAGATCTGAACAGAGCCCTAGTGTGCCTACATTCACAGAACAATCACCCTCCAGTGCAGTGTTACATTGTGTAATCCTGAGCTAAGGGCAGAACTTTTCCATAGAAATCCATTGTTTTCTTTTAAAGCCTAAATTTACCTTTAAAAAATACAAAATAAGCACAAGGGAGGGTTTCCATGTGCTTCTTCCTTCTAGTTCAGTAACAATCTTACTCCTTCAATGCCATCCGCCCCACTACTGTAATCTCCCTGGTGTGGCGGGGGTTAATAGAACTGAAGTGCTGTCACGGGCGCTCATCAAGAGTGCCCGACTATGCCCGCTCTTTCCGCTCAGCTCCTCTATTCATGGAAGCCATACTACAGCTTCTATGAATGAAACTCAATTCACGAATGTAGGATGAGTGAAAGACACACCCCCTCCATTCATAGATTGTGTTTCCCTGCATAGTTGTGCTGATTTTTAAAAGTGACATTTGTTGCAGGGGAGAGGAACCTCCGTAAGCTGTGTGGGGTGGGGGGACATTTGCACGGTTACATCCTAAACACAGGTGTAATATGGGGCAGTTGGCCTGTAATAAAGGAGACCATAGTTGTTTATGGTGAGCAATGTGACTTATAAAGATGCTGTAAAATTTCTGCTTGGAGTCCTGCAGGACGTCATAAGTGGCTGACACATGGATGAAAACTTATAGTTTTAAGGGTTTTTTCTGTATCCCTGCGTAAAGCTTATGACTTATAGCGGAACTGCACCCAAAAGTGAAAGTTCCGCTTTTCGGTACAGAAGGGAGGGATCATTTGCAGCAGCGCTCATATGACAAGATCTGCCTCATCCAGCCATCCATCCATACTCAGCAATACTCATCCATCCATCCATACTCAGCAATACTCATCCATCTATCCATACTCAGCAATACTCATCCATCCATCCATACTCAGCAATACTCATCCATCTATCCATACTCAGCAATACCCATCCATCCATCCATACTCAGCAATACTCATCCATCTATCCATACTCAGCAATACTCATCCATCCATCCGTACTCAGCAATACTCATCCATCTATCCATACTCAGCAATACTCATCCATCCATCCATACTCAGCAATACTCATCCATCCATCCATACTCAGCAATACTCATCCATCCATCCATCCGTACTCAGCAATACTCATCCATCCATCCATACTCAGCAATACTCATCCATCTATCCATACTCAGCAATACTCATCCATCCATCCGTACTCAGCAATACTCATCCATCTATCCATACTCAGCAATACTCATCCATCCATCCATACTCAGCAATACTCATCCATCCATCCATACTCAGCAATACTCATCCATCCATCCGTACTCAGCAATACTCATCCATCCATCCATACTCAGCAATACTCATCCATCCATCCATCCATACTCAGCAATACTCATCCATCTATCCATACTCAGCAATACTCATCCATCCATCCATACTCAGCAATACTCATCCATCCATCCATACTCAGCAATACTCATCCATCCATCCGTACTCAGCAATACTCATCCATCCATCCATACTCAGCAATACTCATCCATCCATCCATCCATACTCAGCAATACTCATCCATCCATCCATACTCAGCAATACTCATCCATCCATCCATCCATACTCAGCAATACTCATCCATCCATCCATACTCAGCAATACTCATCCATCCATCCATCCATACTCAGCAATACTCATCCATCCATCCATACTCAGCAATACTCATCCATCCATCCATCCATACTCAGCAATACTCATCCATCCATCCATACTCAGCAATACTCATCCATCCATCCATACTCAGCAATACTCATCCATCCATACTCGGCAATACTCATCCATCCATCCGTACTGAGCAATACTCATCCATCCATCCATACTCAGCAATACTCATCCATCCATACTCAGCAATACTCATCCATCCATCCATCCATACTCAGCAATACTCATCCATGCATCCATACTCAGCAATACTCATCCATCCCACCCACGCTGCGGGTTGAGATGTATGGAAGCGCCATCAAGAATGAATGGCAACCCCGTGCGTCTCTACAGAGCAGTGCAAATAGGTTGCAGGTGGTTTTCGGATGCAGGAACCGCTGCGATTCCCGCAACCACCCGCTGAAGTGCGGTCAAGTGTGAACCTAGCCTTGGTGTGCTCTTAGTTTGTTTCACTTGAGGCTGGGTTCACACTATTGCGAATTGGATGCGGGGCAGGAGATTTTGACCAGCTCTCTATGGAGCCGTTTCACACATTTCCGCTGCGGCCTCTGATGCGAATTTGCACAGGAGCCCTGTGTGTCTTTTGGTCCATTTCAGGTCTGAATTCAGCCAAAAATTTGGGCTGAAATCGGACCTGAAACGGTAAACGAGGACGCACCGGACCCCTGCTGGGAGCTGCATCGGTATTAGCTGTGAACCCAGCCTGAAGCAGAACCTACCTCAGCGGCTCCCGTGCGCATGTGCTGAAGTGACGTCATCGCGGCTCCGACCAATCACAGCGCCAGAGCTGCAATACTCGAAAGTAACCCCCAGTGAGATGTCAGCCGCCGGAGCGGTGAACGAGGACCGCTGGGGAGGGGCTTCGATTTCAGGTAAGTAATTCATAATGAGCTAGTATGCAATGCATACTAGCTCATTATGCCTTTGTCTTGCAGGTTTTTTTTTGTTCTTCTTTTTTTTTTTAATTTTTTAAAAGGGTTTACAACCACTTTAAAACTTTTTTTTTTTTTAACATTTTTTTAGTTGCTTCCTGGGTTCTGGCCTAGACCAAAATAATGTCATACACCCCATGAGCTTTCTTGGTAATTTTTTTCTTTCATCTGGAGAAAAGGAGGAGGGGCTTTCTCATCTAAGCGCACCCTCATGCCTGCACTAAGGGCAGATGGATTCCAGGAAGTAAATGCTACATGAATCACCAGCCCTTACTCAAGATGGCTACATCTAGAAATGCTAGGGGGGGTTCTTAAAGTGATTTCTCAACAAAATAAAGGATGGATGGGTGAGTTTCCTTTGAATATAAAAAACTCTGTTTTCAGTTTGTTGTGCTTAGATAGTTAAAACGTTTGTTACCCCAAAACTTTATATTCCTAATATGTGGCTGCTGAACCATGTCCTCACATGTCCTCACATGTCCCTGCTGCACAGCCATTCACTGGGAAGCTCAGAGTACTGTGGCTTCTCCTCCCCCAGCTCTTTGCAGCTGAGAATATTATACCCAAATGTTTTGCCTTTCATTTCTATTTCAAACTGAATGGGTTGTTTTACAAGGTGATCGTTTACAATCACTTTAAGTGGATGTAAACCCTCACATTTACCCAGTGAAGTGAACAGCCTCAGATACACAGAGATGGAACAAATCTCCCTACATAAGTTTTACTTGTATATCTGCTGTCTTCAGCTTTCTATGCTCTTTAGAATTCTAACATTGGGTTAGAATCTGTTCTTCCTCATACAGCAGTGGGGGTGGATTCTTGGCACACACTGTGTGAGAGCTGATTGGAGGAAAGGGACCCCCCCCCTCCACAAAGCCAGAGGAAGGATGGAATGTGCAGAGCTGTGCTGTAAATAGACCAGCTCTCTGCTAATCTATTTATAGCACCCACCCCAACACAAATTTCAGGCTGGTTTTATCTTGGTTGTCAGAGAACTTGTCAGAAGTTAGGCTGATAACAGAAGAACGAAGCAGCAGAAGGACACAAAACACTGGCCCCTTTCACACTGTCGGACCGTTCAGGTCTGCCTGTCAGTTTTGTCGGCGGACCTGAACGGGCGCTCCATGCTAGTCTATGGAGCGGTGACATGTCCGCTGACACCCGATCCTATCCGCTAAAATCAGACGGATGGCCCTATGTTCGCATTTGTCCCTGGCGGATCGGATCGGGTGAGATCTGATGAAAACGGACATGCTGTCCATTTTCATCTGATCTCTCCATAGCAACCAGCGGCGCTCAACAAGCCCCTCCCCGCTGAGCAGAGAGGGACCTGTCATCCACCAGCTCAGCGGAGATCAACGGAGAGATCTCCCGCTGAGCTGGCGGAATCCATGGCAGCGGATCCGCCTCGTGAGAATGAAGCCTTGGGGCTTTGGAGAGAGATAGGTTAACACTACAGATATGTGTGCCTAGGTCAAATTTCATGAATCAGGTTTACATCCACTTTAAGTTTCGCTTTAGGGTAAAGTCACTGTTGTAGCATACTATTCTGTAAATGCATGTCATCTTATACCGTGGTCTTATTCTCACAAATCTTAAGCTGGCCATAGATGGATTACAATGAATTTGGTTCAGCAGGGACGATCTAACAGTTGACTTCTATTGACTGGGCTTGTTGGAAATTTTTTCTCGATCAGTGGCTGAAGTCGGTGAGTTGCAGCTGCTGATCAGTGTACTTTGGCAGTGGAGAGTGTCGCCTTGCTTGTGTTGTGTGGATAGAGAAATCTTTAAAAAAAAAATTTTCATTCAGCCCACTGGCTGAATGAAGAAAAAAAAATCCATCCATCTTTGGCCAGCCTTAGCAACTGCAAGGATCAGTAAACAGAGTGTGTTTCTGGTTATTTTGACTGATCATGTTTCATTTTTTCCGATTGAACAAATCCATATAGCAGTACATTATGGATTTGTTTTATTCTTTCTGATTACGGATCCTATACTTTGGTACCGTATTATAAAAATACTCTCAGCCAGCTTTTACCCTTATCACCAGTGCTGCGTACATTCTTATTTTGAAGCTTTTCACAGCTAGTCACACCTGTCATGTCCTGCTGTGGTTATGTCAGTCAGTTTTATGTCATAGGAGTTTCATAAGGAGTGCGAGAACTGCAGGAATACAGAGGGTATAAAAAGTCTATACACCCCTGGTAAAGGTTTCCGTGATGTAAAAAAATTGGATAAAAATAAATAATTTCAGAACTTATTCCAGTTTTAATGTGACCTATGAACTGTACAACTCAATTGAAAAACATACTGAAAATCTTTTTTTTTTTTTTTTTTTTTTTTTGGGGGGGGGGGGGGGGGGGTAAATAAAATAACGTGGAGGCATTAGGCTCCATGCACACTGAAGCTCATAAACGGGCGTTTTTGGGAGTTTGGGCGTTTATTTTTTTAACAGCCCATAAACTCCCCTCTATGTTATCCTATGTTTCCCATGCACACATGGACGTTTTTGGATGTTTATCAGCAGTGGAGTTTATGGGCTGTTTTCTGAACACCATAAAATCGCGTTCAGGAGTTGGTTTTCTGACCACAAAAAAGCCAGACACTGATAAACGTCGATAAACGCTCAAAAACGTGGCTCACCAGCGTTTTTTTTAATGTTTTTGATCCATTGAAAAAACTATTAAAAATGTAAAAAAAAAAAAAAAAAACGCTAACGCGGAAAAACGCTAAAAAAACGCTATTTCAAAAACGTTAACATTGAAAGACTCACTGCAAAGCTACTGCCATTTTTATAACATTATTTACGTCCAGTGTGCATGGAGCCTAAGTGCGGTGACTCTTATAAAAGGAGATGTAGCTGTGTTCAGAATTAACCAATTAAGGACCGAGCCTCTTTCTGAGATTTGGTGTTTAAACGTTTTGGTTTTTTTTGCTAGAAAATTACTTAGAACCCCTAAATATTTATATATATTTTTTTCTAACACCCTAGAGAATAAAATGGCAGCCGTTGCAATACTTTTTGTCACACCGTATTTGCGCAGCGGTCTTACAAGCGCACTTTTTTTGGAAAAAAATCACTTTTTTTTAAATAAAAAAATAAGACAACAGTAAAGTTAGCCCAATTTTTTTTATATTGTGAAAGATAATGTTACACCGAGTAAATTGATGCCCAACATGTCACGCTTCAAAATTGCACCCGCTCTTGGAAGGGCGACAAACTTTTACTCTTAAAAATCTCCATAGGCGACGTTTAAAAAATTCTACAGGTTGCATGTTTAGACTTACAGAGGAGGTCTAGGGCTAGAATTATTGCTCTCACTCTATCAGTTGCGGCAATACCTCACATGTGTGGTTTGAACACCATTTTCATATGTGGGCGCTGCTCACGTATGCGTTCGCTTCTGCATGCAAACTCGGCGGGACGGGGCGTGTTTAAAAAAAAATTTTTCTTATTTATTTTACCTTTTTATTTTATTTTTTTACACTGTTCTTTAAAAAAAATACATTGTGTCACTTTTATTCCTATTACAAGGAGTGTAAACATCCCTTATAATAGAAAAAAAAGCATGCAAGGACCTCTTAAATATGAGATCTGGGGTCAAAAAGACCTCAGATCTTATATTTACACTAAAATGCAATTAAAAAAAAAAAATTATGTTATTTAAAAAATAAAAAAAAGTCCCTTTTTTAAGAGCTATGAGGCGGAAGTGACGTTTTGACGTCGCTTCCGCCCTGCAGTGGTATGGAGACGGGTGGGTGTCATCTTCCCCTCACTTGTCACCATGCCAAGCCAGGGACAGGACACGATCGCCTCTGCTGACAGGTCCGGTAAGCGGCGGAGGGCACCGGAGAGCAGGGGGCGATAAAAGTGATCTCGCAGTGATCCGCCGCAGAGACCATTTTTATCTTGAAGTGGACAGCCCGCTGATTAAGAGGATACCGGGGGTTATGGCAGCAGCTAGCCATAACAACGGTATTCCTCTTCAAAGTAGCAAAGTAAAATGAAGGCGGGCGGTCCGGAAGTGGTTAAGCAATCACATTCAAACTCATGTTAATAATAGGAGTCAGTACACATCTGCCATCATTTAAAGTGCCTCTGATTAACCCCAAATAAAGTTCAGCTGTTCTAGTAGGTCTTTTCTGACATTCTCGTATGGCCCGTACACATGATCCGAATATCGTACGAAAACGGTCATCCGGGGAAGAATCGTACGATTTTCGGATCGTGTGTACACTACTTTCAACAGCCGATTACGACAGTTCATTCGATATTATTCGATCGGACATGTACGAAAATTTTCCTCGTAAGATTCCAGATCGTGCGATTTTCGTTTAGTCAGTATAGTTGTTGTCCGAAAATACAATATAAATACATTACAACACATGACATCACTTCTGATTTTTTTTTTCTGTCGCACGAGAATTTTCATGACTTTATTTACCTATTCAATTTCTACTTGCGACTATTAAGCGAAAACGCTCGTACGATATTCGGATCGTGTGTACGGGCCATAAGTCACATCCTACAGCAAAAGCCATGGTCCGCAGAGAGATTCCAAAACATCAGAGGGATCTCATTTTTAAAAGTTATCAGTCAGGAGAAGGGTACAAAAGAATTTCCAAGGCATTCGATATACCATGGAACACAGTGAAGATAATATGGCGCAACAGTGACTTTACCAAGAACTGGACGTCCCTCCAAAATTTATGAAAAGACAAGAAGAAAAATAGTCAGGGAGGTTGCCAAGAGGCCTACAGCAACATTAAAGGAGCTGCAGGAATATATGGCAAGTACTGGCTGTGTGGTCCATGTGACAACAATCTCCCGTATTCTTCATATGTCTGGGCTATAGGGTAGATTGGCAAGTCAGAGGCCTTTTCTTATGAAGGAAAACATCCAAGCCCGGCTAAATTATGCAAAAACACATCTTAAGTCTCCCAAAAGCATGTGGGAAAATGTGTTATGGTCTGATGAAACCAAGGTTGAACCTTTTGCCCATTATTCCAAAAGATATGTTTGGCAAAAAAACAACACTACACGTCACCAAAAGAACACCATACCCACAGTAAAGCATGGTGGTGGCAGCATCATACTTTGGGGCTGATTTTCTGCATCTGGAACAGGGGCCTTAGTCAAGGTAGAGGGAATTATGAACAGTTCCAAATGCCAGTCAATATTGGCACAAAACCTTCAGGCTTCTGCTAGAAAGCTGAACATGAAGAGGAACTTCATCTTTCAGCATGACAATGACCGAAAGCATACATCCAAAGCAACAAAGGAATGGCTTCACCAGAAGAAGATTAAAGTTTTGCAATGGCCCAGCCAGAGCCCAGACCTGAATCCCATTGAAAATCTGTGGGGTGATCTGAAGAGGGCTGTGTACAGGAGATGCCCTCGTAATCTGACAGGTTTGGAGTGTTTTTGCAAAGAAGAGTGGGCAAATGTTGCTAAGTCATGATGTACCATGCTCATAGACTCACACCCAAAAAGACTGAGTGCTGTAATAAAATCAAAAGGTGCTTCAACAACGTATTAGTTTAACCCCTTCCCGCCGAGCGTACGCAGATGTGTGTACTCGGCCTTCCGGGGTTATACCGGGATGATGCCCGTAGCTGCAGGCATCATCCCCGTACCGTTTTTTACAGCGGGCGATCGGCTACCCGAGTATAACAACTGATGAGGCTAAAAGCCGCTCGGCTGTTGTTATACCGGAGCAGCGGGAGGGGACGTCCCCCCCCTCCTGCCACCTCCCACCGCTCTTACCGGGCCTCCCGTTCGATCGAGAGGCCCGGTGACCAATCAGCTGCCTCCGGCGGCTGGGGGCGGGCTGGAACGAGGCTGTGGGCAGCTTCGTTCCAGCCTTCTAATTGTAAACGCGGAAGCGATGTCATGAGGTCACTTCCCGTTTACTCGGCTGCCAATGGCGCCGATTTAAAAAAAATACACCGTATTCAGAATCGCCGTTTTCGGCGATCTGAATACTTTGAAGTGCAAAGGCAGGATCGGGGGTCTTTTAGACCCCCGATCCCTCCATAAAGAGTACCTGTCACCACCTATTACTGTCACAAGGGATGTTTACATTCCTTGTGCCAGCAATATAAGTTATCAAATTTTTTTTTTTTAACACAATTTATAAATATAAAAATAAATAAGAAAAAAAAAAATTTTTTAAAGCGTCCCCGCAAGCTCGCGCAGCAAAGAAAACACATACGGAAGTCGCGCCCGCATATGTAAACGGTGTTTAAATCACACATGTGAGGTATCGCTGCGATCGGCAGAGTGAGAACAATAATTCTAGTACTAGACCTTCTCTGTAACTCTAACCTGGTAACCGTAAAAAAACTGTAAAGTGTCGCCTATGGAAATTCTTAGGTACCGTAGTTTGTCGCCATTCCACAAGTGCGTGCAATTATAAAGCGTGACATGTTTGGTATCTATTTACTCGGCGCAACATCATCTTTCACATTATAGAAAAAGATTGGGTAACTTAACTGTTTGTTTTTTTTTAAATTCATGAAAGTGTCCCTTTTCCCAAAAATTTGCGTTTAAAACACCGCTGCACAAATACCGTGTGATATAAAATATTGCAACAATCTCCATTTTATTCTCTAGATTCTCTGCTAAAAAATATATATGATGTTTGGGGGTTAAGTAATTTTCTAGCAAAAAATATGGATTTTAACTTGTAAACACCAAATTTCAAAAATAGGCTTATGGGGCATACACACGGTCGGACTTTTCATCCACAAAAGTCCGACAGCCTGTCCGACAGACTTTCGGCGGACTTTCGGCGGACTTGCGGCGGACTTGTGGCGGACTTTCTAACGAACGGACTTGCCTACACACGACCACACAAAAGTCAGACGGATTCGTACGTGATGACGTACACCAGACTAAAATAAGTTCATAGCCAGTAGCCAATAGCTGCCCTAGCGTGGGTTTTTGTCCGTCGGACTAGCATACAGATGAGCGGATTTCGGGGTCCGTCGTAGTTACGACGTAAAGATTTGAAGCATGTTTCAAATCTAAAGTCCGTCGAATTTGAGGCTGAAAAAGTCCGCTGAAAGTCCGAAGAAGCCCACACACGATCGGATTACCAGCCAGCTTTAGTCCGTCGGCGTACGTTGGACTTTTGTAGACGAAAAGTCCGACCGTGTGTACGCCCCATAAGTCATGAAAGGGTTAACCATCTCAATACCGGGCACTTTCACCCCCTTCCTGCCCAAGCCATTTTTCAGCTTTCAGCGCTGTCACAATTTGAATGACAATTGCACGGTCATGCAACACTGTACCCAAATGAAATTTTTATTATTTTTTCCCCACAAATAGAGCTTTCTTTTAGTGGTATTTGATCACCTCTGCGGTTTTTATTTTTTTGCGCTATAAACAAAAGAAGAGGGACAAGTTTGAAAAAAAAAAACACAATATTTTTTACTGTTTGCTATAATAAATATCCATTTTTTTTTTTTTAAACAAATTTTTCCTCAGTTTAGGCCAATACGTATTCTTCTACATATTTTTGGTAAAATAAAATCGCAGTAAGCGTATATTGATTGGTTTGCGCTTGATTTGTTATAGTGTCTACAAAATATGGGATAGATTTATAGCATTTTTATTATTTTTTTGTTTTGTTTACTAGTAATGGCGGCGATCTGCGATTTTTTTTTTATCGTGACTGCGATATTGAGGCGGACATATCGGACACTTTTGTCACATTTTTGGGACCATTCACATTTATACAGCGATCCGTGCTATAAAAATGCACTGATTACTGTATAAATGTCACTGGCAGGGAAGGGGTTAACACTAGGGCGTGATCGAGGGGTTAATTTATGTTCCTAGGGAGTGTTTCTAACCGAAGGGGGAGGTGACTCACAAGGGGAGGAGACCAATCGGTGTTGCTCTATCGGTCACACCCACATTGGTCTCCTCTCCTCTGACAGGACGTGGATCTGTGTGTTTACACACACAGATTCACGGTCCTGCCGTGTTACCAGGCAATCACGGGTGCCCGGTGGACATCGCCGTCGCCGGGCAGATGCATGGGGTGCCCAGTGACTCGGCAGGCGCGCGCCCCCTGGTGGGCCGTGAAGGCGAGGGCGTCATATGACGCCCTCCCAGAATGAGAGCCGCGCCGCCTGGCCGTCCTATGACAGCCGGCGGGCGGCAAACACACTTGTGCAACCATATTATTTTTATTTTATTTTTTTTAATTCACTCCACCTAAAAGATTTCAGTTTGTTGTACAGTTTATAAGTCACTTTAAGTGACTTAGGTGGAAAAAGTTCTGAAATGATTTATCTTTGTCTCATTTTTTTACATCACAGAAACCTGACATTTTAACAGGGGTGTGTAGACTTTTTATATTCACTGTATATTGCAGTCACATACAGGGCAGGCAGGTACCATGCATCCTGCCCGTTCTGTGTCTGTTTTTCTTCAAACTCATGTGTAAAAAGAACCAATAGGAAGCAGTGCTGTGTTTTGGTTTCCCATTTACACCTGGCATTATAATCAAAAAATTGTTCCTAGACAAAAAGCCATTTCATTGTGTAGTTTTTGTAACTAAATATGTACATGGGAGCTGCCATATTTGCTTATTACATATGCAGATTCTGCCTGCTCCTTTGCAGTGCTGCACAATGCAAATGTGTGCACTATTTATTTATTTTGTTGCTGGAAATGCCTTTTTTGGATCACTCAGCTGGAAGTGTACAGAACACTCTAGTACAGAAATTGATCGGATAGCAAGTGAAATAAATATATTAACATTGACTCGATTTGTGCTACCCAGCTTAATGTTCTGCGACCTTTGTCCACCCATCTGACTTTGCTTTTCTTTTTTCTTTTTTTTTTTTTTCTTTTGCAAAATGAAAAATTAGCCTATTAAAGTGTCAGTCTTCAATATACGTAATTATAGCCTGGCTACAACAAACATGAGGATCTGGCGTCACTGTGGATTTTGCAGTGTTTGTGTATCCAGGGTGATTCATCATTTTTTAACAGCAACAGGCTCGTTATCTTCACTTGTATCATTTACTTTACAAGGACAACCTTTTTGCAGCTTCTGGAACAGGATCATTGTATATTTATTTTTGCTTCAGTAGCATTTTATAGAGTTACTAAACCCATTGAAAAAGTTATTATGTAGATACACTTCCATTTTCTCCTGCCTGTACTTTCATTTTGTGGACTGTCTTTTCCTTCCAACACACAATGATTTGTTTTTTGTTTTATTACACACTCTGACTTGTGTTCCTGTAGTGGCTTCTATCTCTAGTTGGGTCCCCCCAGGATTACACACATGAGTGCTGGAGATTAAGGGAATTTGTGAGAGGCTTTCCTCTCCCCCGCTTTGCCTTTGATGGACAGTTCAGCTTGTCACTGATTTATAGCACATTCTAACATCTGCATAGAAAACAAAACTGTATGATAAAGATATTAAAAGAAAAAAAAAGTTTTCATAATCTAAAAAAACAAGTTTACTTCCTTTTCTGCTGGTTTTCCGGACCGGTGCTGCAGTATTAGGGAGGAAGGACCAGCAGAAACTCTGGTTCTTCATTGTACAATAGCATAGGGTACACTGCATCATGGGACATGTAGTTCCACTGTCTGGCATGGGGTGGGGGAGAGACTGTACTGAGCAGATGGAAGGGACCTCTTCTGTACCAGAAGATGGCATGGTGGACTCTTCAAGGTAGACTAGAAATGTACAAAAGGGGTTGCTGAAAACAAAGTTAGTGACTGTATTAAAGTTCAATTACAGAGAGAGTTTTTTTTTTTTTTTACTGAAATATTAGGGCCTCACGTACACTGCTGCTGTTGAACTCACAACTCACATTTTTACGTTTTTGTGAGTTAAGGCATTTTTTTTTTTTTTTCTGCCCTTAAACTCCCCTCTGTTATCCATGTTGTCCATGCACACATGGATGTTTTTAGCAGTTTATCAACAGGGGAGTTTTTTGGATGTTTTTCTGAATGTCCTAAAATTGCATTCATGAGAGTCACTTTTGACTAACCCCTACCCCCTCAACTCTACAAGGGTTAAATGATTGTTCTGTCTAGGAGTGCATGAATAAAGGTGTAAGGGCCAGTTCACACCATAGAAACGCAGTCTGGATGTATTTCTGCATGTGTATTTTTGATGCTTTTCCGTGCATTTTTTTTTTCCCCTCCTTTTTTTTATTTTTTTTCTTCACCTTAAAAGGGGACATGTGCATTCTGGTGCATTTAGGTGCTTTCCCTTGCATTTTTTTATGTCTTTTACCGTGTTCCAGTACAGTTCAGTGCAGAAAAAATGCAGCATGTTCTACCATTTTTACTGGCACACACTAGAACTGACCACACTGGTGTGAACTAGGGGTCGAACGATTATTCACTTTTTTGAAGAATCGTTATCAAATGTACTGATATTACAGATATTGCTTCAAGTGGTTGTACCGGGGTGATGCTTGCACCTGCAGGCATCACTCCGGTACCATCCTTTAGAGCGGACGGTCGGCTTTCTTGTAATAACAACCGTTGCGGCTAAGCAGCCGCTTGGCTGTAATCACAAGTAGTGGGAGAATATTCCACCGCTCAGCCTGGGTCTCCCGTCCCACGGGGAGGCCCGAGTGACCAGCTGGCACGTCCCCCGGCTGGCCAGAGACCCGAACAAAGCAATCCACTATCTAGGATCTAGTAACCCGGAAGTGATGTTATGACATCACTTCCGGATTACTCTCATCCTAAAGGCGCCAGTTTTAAAAAATAGAAAGTATTCAAAAACGCAGATCTTGAGATTTTAAAGACTTTTAAGTGCATTGGAGGGGTTTGGCGCCTTATAGACCCTAGATCTCTCCATAAAGAGTACCTGTCTCACTGCCTATTGCTGTCACAAGAGATATGTACATTTTTTGTGACAGCAATAAAAGTGATAAAAAAAAACAGGACACTTTAAATCTACAGAATATTGGCACCTGATATCCGCTATGGGCCTTAAAGGCAGCCGAAAAATCAATATCGACCCTTTAAAAACAATATTGGTCGACCCCTAGTGTGAACTAAGCCATTGGAAACCATATAATCTACTATCCATGCATTTCTGATGCAGGAAAAAAACACACTGGACTGCATGTAGTGTGAACTGGCCCTAAATACTAACCTTATTCCTTGCTCCTGCGGGGTTCCTCCAGCGTTACAACCGGTCCCCAACAGCCTCCTCTGTAAGCTGTGGCCAGTATTGATCGCACTCCAGCCTCCTCATTGTACAGCTGGTGTAAGGTAAGTACTACAGCCTGTACCTTTTTAAAGTGTTTTTAAAAAAAAAATGTATCCTGTTCCTTTAAAGCATATTATACAGCACAGTGTCTGTGCTTTCTATTTTGGCCCCCTGTATCACCTGAAATACCTGGCTGATCCTGCCTGGTTCTACCCTCCCCCCTGTAAATTGACCATGGTCAGTTTACGTGCCTTTGTCATCCGCAGCTTTGCTCTCTCCCCCCTTTCCTCTCCCTGCCTGTCAGCTCCTGTGTCTGCAAACTTGTTATAAAGTAAATAATAAAAAACTGTCACTGCCAGCCCCGCTTTCATGTAGCCATTACACACGCTGTAAATATTTATGCAAAACGAAACCTCTAATTACTGTTTTTCGTAGCTTCTCAGGCCAGTCACGTGACTCCCGGCCGCACCCCCTCCCCCATCTACGGGATAAAGCGGGAGGTGCTGAGCAGAGCCAGCACAGCGGTCACGTGACCTCCCCGGCTGATGTCAGAGGGAGAGTTTGGCCCTTCCTGCTCTAGCCTGTACATCGGAGTAGGAGAGCATCCAGGAGTCACGTGACTGGCCTGAAAACATCTGAAAAACTGTATTTAGAGGCTTCGATTTTCCACATATATTTAAACTGTATGTTATAGCTACATAAGAGGAGCTGGCAGTGACCGTTTTTAGAAGGGTTACAAACCTTTTAACCACTAAGGCTTGGTTCACACTGCTGCCAAAATGGGATCCGACTTGTGAGACCCCAAGTCGCATGACATGTCAAATTCAATGTATCTCTATAAGAGCTGTCTTCACTGATACTACACAAGTCGCTCCAACTTTAGAAAAGGTTTCTACACTATTTAGATTCGACTTGGGTGCGATTTCAGCCCTTGTACAGGCTCCTAAATAGCATCCAAATCAGATCAAGTCGGAAGGAAGTCGCAGGCAAAGTCGCACGACTTTGCCCTCGCAGCAGTGTGAACCAAGCCGAAACACAACAAGCCTTTAACTCTTAATGTGCATGGTGTGGGGGGCACTGCAAGGGTGGATCTATTACATTTGGGGTTGGGTTTAAAGCAGAGGAGGGGGACTCTGCTATAAAGCGGAGGTCCGCCCCAAAAAAAAAAAAAAAATAAAATAAAAGCCAGCAGCTGCACATACTACAGCTGCTGGCTTTTAAAAATAGAAAACTTACCTGTCCTGGAGTCCAACAATGTCGGCACCGCAGCTGAAGTTTCCATCAGCTGTGTGGTGCTTCCACCGCCATTGCGGGTACGGAAATCCGGAAGTGTAACCTTACGTCTTCACGCCAGGAACCCTACTGCGCATGCGCGAGGCCCCGCTCCTCTCTCCTACTAGCACGGCGGCAGGGGGAGGAGGAGGGAGCCCCGCGGTGACGTCATGGGCCGGGGACTCCCGGAAGTGGGAACAGTCCCCCCTCCCCCTGAAAGATGCCAATTGTAGCACCAGAGGGGAAGAGGAAACAAATGAGCGAAAGTTCCACTTTTGGGTTGAACTGCACTTTACTACATTTGAAGCATTAAAAGGGTAAAAGAGGGTCCTGCTTTATTTTGAGGCCTTCTCTAATGACCGCCTTTTTTCCTCCTTATAGTAATGGGGATGGTCATAGACCCGCTAGTGTTACTTTACAGTCCAAGATTTCATTCTGATGCTTACATTGTGTGAAGTACATAATGACTGGTCTTGGTGATCATTGGATTGTGGTTGAGTTGCAATTTACATAGCTCTGTAGCTGTTATACATGGTTTCATTGTCTATACTATGTGATCTGTGTGTCATTTCTTAGCTAGTGTCAGGTTATTTCTATTTTAGGCCATCAGTCATAGTCTTCTAGGCTGTGATTTGGATGTGATGTGTCTGTACTACATTGCATGCACACTTCTTTAATTAACCTGTAACTTACAAAGCATGGCAAAGCCGATGAATGGAAAGGGTTGAGCACTAGATGAAATCCCCAGATAGGCAATTCATTCTCCTAGCTGTGAAGAGAGGCCCCTTTTCAGATGACCTGATGAAATATTTGCATACTGTGTCCTCAGATGATTTTATTCATTTATACATATTGCTGTGTATTGCCAGATGCTACAAAGGGGTCATTATTGCAAGACGTTACATCAATAATAATTTAGCTAACTTACTCCCTGTGTGTAATAAGAAGTATTGTATGATTACCGCGGGACATAATACAGCAAAAGAGAGTCTGATTCGTTTACATTAGGATAATACCCTTCTCTTGTACATCATTGAACTGATGCCAGCTAATACTGCTATGCCATTAGGAGTATAAAGTGCTCTATGTGTACTGTGGTTGTTTGCTTTGCTGTCAGCTTTGATATTGTTTGTACCGCCCTCATGTAAGGACTTAATGAGTATTGTGATTCTTTCGGCCTGACTTGTGTCTTTCCTCACTTAAGTCACCTTTTTGTAAACTTTCACCAAGCTTTTAAATGCAAAAACAAGCAAACAGGTCCAAGGAACGCACCACTAGCAGTTTGGATTGCGTTGGTAGAAAATGTTTCTGATAAGTTGCTGTGGTTCGTTTCTATGCTAGAAAGCTGGATAAAAATGATTATACAGGAGTTATATAGCACCAACAGTTTATGCTGTGCTTTATAGTGTAAAGGGGTGGAATACAATTGCAATACAGTTCAATACAGTAGGGACGGGAGTGCCTTGCTCGTGGAGCTTACAATCTAAAGGGAGGGGGAGGTGGTGCAAAAGGTAATGGCTGCAGGGGATGATCTGATGGAGGTGATTCAGGTACAGTTCTTAGGTGGAGGTGGGGTAGGCTTCCCTGAATAAGTGAGTTTTCAGGGATCGTCTAAAGGCAGACAGGGTGGGGGCTGACTGGACCTACTGGGGCAGGGAGTTCCAGAGGATGGGAGAGGCTCTGGAGAGGTCCTGGAGGGCGAGCATGGGAGGAGGAGACGAGAGCTAGAGAGCAGGAGGTCCTGGGAGGAGCGGAGGGGACGATTTGGACAATATCTGCAGATGAGGTTGGAGGTGTAGCTGGGGGCGATGTTGTGGATGGCCTTGTATAAATGTTTGAAATTGCTTGAGAATTGTCATTTGGTTATAAGCTCTCATAATATAGTAATATATACGAATTGATATTATTTTGGTGAAAAGCTAATGCACTGTAAACCAAAAACACAATATTAATATATGAATAACACCTAATATTTTGTATTTTTTTTAGAAACGGCTCCAGAAGGAATTGTTGGCTTTACAAAATGAGCCGCCACCCGGAATGACATTAAATGAAAAGAGTGTTCAGAATTCTATTACGCAGTGAGTAAAATGAAATCAATTCAAGTTGATCTTTTAGCAAAACGTTCATAAAGAGTTTACAGTGTAACAAATGAATGGTTATATCTGTTATGACTGGGTGAGACCCGTGTCATGAAACCATTAAAGTGCATTCCTGGTAAATTGTGTCCAATACAATCTACTCTGAAATAGGAACTTGAGAAATAGGTTTTAATGGATATCACTTAATAGAATTTTTTAAAATGGAACCACTTAATAACAGATTTAATGCTACAGGGCAGCGTTCTTTAAAGAATCGTGTATATCCGCCTAGGGGACACATGAGCGCTGCCAGCATGCTGCTTCTGCTGTGATTAGTCACAGAAGAAGCTGATCAGCGGGTGCCGGCCAATGGATGTTGTCGGGAAGAGAGGCTGGAGGGAGCTCTGCATATGTAGACAAACAACTATAAAAGAACACTTTCAGTTGTATACATAGGACATATTACATATACTTTAACCAATTCAATCTATTTAAATCACTGATTTTACTATCAGCAGTCCTACATCTTGCTTCAGTTTTCATACAGTTTTACATTTATCTCCATCCTGCAAACGTTTAAAGTGGTTCTACAGGCAGAAGGATGTTTTTTTACCTTAAAGTGTTATTTAAACTGCTCTGTGCATTGGTTTTTCACCCAACAGCCCCAATCCTCTTCTGGGGTCCCCCTGTTGGTACTCCAGGCCCCTCCTCTTCTGCGGGTACCACCACGGAAAGCAACTTTCCATAGGGGCACCCGTGCATGCTCGCTCCTGAGTCCCGCTGTTGCGTCCATTGATGCAGACAGCAAGACTCCGTCCCGTCCCCCGCTCCTGTTGTAACATCGTTTGATTGACAGGAGCATGAGCCACTGGCTCCGCTGCTATCAATCTGTCCAATGAGAAGGGAAACAACGGCGGGAGCACGCTAGACTCATGCAGGACGCTGGATTGGATCAGTCTATGGTAAGAAAAAGGGGGTTCTGGGGGGATCTGCAGCTGCAGGTTTTTTACCTTAAAGCAGTGTTCCACTTATAAATAGAACTTCCGCTGATCAGATTCCAGCCCCCCCCCCCCCCCCCTCAGGTACCACATTTGGCACCTTTCATCAGGGAGAGCAGATACCTGTGAAATCCAGGTATTTTCTCCCACTTCCGTAATGTCCGGCCCCCTTCCTCCCCCCCCCGCTGCCTTCTTGGAGACACACAGGTCTTAGAAGATTGCAGGGACCATTCAGAAAGCACAGCGCAGTAGGAAACCGGCTGTGAAGCCGAAAGGCTTCACTTTCTCTTTCCCTTAGTAATGATGCCGGCGCCTGAACCCAGAGCCGAGGGACGGGTCGGCTTCAGGTGCCGACATCGCGGGCTCCCAGGACAGGTAAGTGACCTTATCTTAAAAATCAGCAGCTGCAGTATTTGTAGCTGCTGGCTTTCAATTTTTTCTTTACCCAGGTGGAACTTCAGTTTAATGCATAGAATGCATTAAGGTGAAAAACCTTAAGGCTTTCAACCAGCTTAATGCATCCCCCCCTTATACTTACCTGAGCCGATCCAGAGCAGCAGCTCTCTCCCCCCTCACAGGGCAGAACCATTGGCTGCTGCTGCTGTCAATCAAATCCTGTAACATTTTTAGGAGTTGTGGTTTCATTTCTGATACAATCTTATCTCCTGGGGCCATATTCTATTCCTGTGTTCATTTGGCTGTCCTTTTCTATATTCTTTACCTACTGCTGGCATACATATTATTTATATAGCACTCTTATCTCCTGTACAACGTTATAGATACAACAAAGGAGAATTGTACATGTAACCTAATACATAAGATATTTTAAAGACTAGTTCAAAAGGTTGCTCAGCAAGACTAAGTAATGGCAAGAAACAATAGGAGAAGGTGTCCTGTCTGGAGGGGTTAGTGGTAGAAATAATAGGTAAGGTTGTGCTTTTAAGGGAGCCTTTGTGGCCTCTAGATTGATGTACTTTAAATGCACAGGAACACTGCCCTTCTGTGTCTTTGCATGGATTCTGAAAATAGAAATCACAGCCATTTTTAGAGCTCCCTGGATTAGGCAGATGCCAGGATAGTAGATTAAACTCCATTCCAGATGGTACACAAATAGAAAATACAGTCAAGAGTAGCCATAATCTAAAATTTGCTAGCTAATTATGTGCAAGAAAATACAATTCCCGGAGATAACCAAGCACTTCTGCTTAGATATCTTTGTTCAAAGCAGTCGAGTGCAATTTTGCAGTCGACCTTAAAGGTATATACACACTATGAACATTTGGTATTTAAATTGCGATTCTGTTGCGGCTTTCTGCAAAAGCTTTAAAGATGTAAATAAAAGGCCCTCTATTAGCTCAATATAGCAGAATGGAGTGAAGCTGAAAAAGCAATTCCTTCATTGTATCCGTTTTACATTCCACCGTGGTCCTGTATTAGATATAGCTGATGCATCCTACCCACTGGGTGCCTTCAGTTTTCATATTGACTTTTGTGAATGTTGCTGCATCACTTGTTAAATTTGTGTGGCTACAATTATCCTGTTTCTAAATGACCTTAAGGTGTTACTAAACCCAGGACCCTGCTTTCACTAAATATCTTTTCTCATCAGCAGTATATAGCAGTCTTGTGACTTCTATCAGTGTCTGGTTAAAGCGGTTGTATACATAAAAAAAACTTGTAAGTTAAAGCGGATCTCCACCCAATTTCACAACACTAGCTGCAGAGGATTGCCGCAATGTCCTAATGACAAAACGGCACTTTTTTTTTTTTTTTTTTATACTGTACCTTTGTTGTTGATTGTATCTGTGTCCTCCAGGATGTACAGGCTGCGGATAGGGGCGTGTTCTCTGCGGCTAAATTGTCACTTCCTCTTAGCCGCACTGGCTCCTGGGAGCTTGTGTCATTGTTCCCAGGAGTCAGTGCGGCGGCCTGTTGTGAGAGTTATCTCGGGAATTCAATCCTGGGAGTGACGTCATTGCCATCACAAAGGGGCGGGACTTCCTATGACGCCGCTCGTTGTGATGGCAACCGGAGCTGTTGATGGCGCTGCGATGTCAATCTACTGCGCATGCGCGAGATCGAGAACAGAACGGGCGGTGCATGCTGGTTGATCAGCAGCACCGTATCCCGGAAGAGGATGCCTGTGGGTTTCACATGCCCACAGGCAAGATGACAACCGCCTGGATCGTAATTTATAAGTTTCTTTATTAGGAGAAAACGGACAACACTCATCTTTAAAAACCAAACAAGTGAGTTCTATATTCATAGAGCATATTCATTGTCATTTTGCAAAAAAAAAAAAATCTCGGAGATAGTGGAACCCCGCTTTAAAGGCATAATGAGCTAGTATGCCCGGCATACTAGCTCATTATGAAATACTTACCTTAGAACGAAGCGTCGGCATCACATCCCGGTCACCGCCGATGGAGCTGACATTTTCCCCTCAGCATTTCTTCCGGGAGCATGCGCGTGGGAGTCTAATTTGCAGCAAGCAGCTCTGAATTTCCGGCAGCATCCACCGGACCTTCAGAGCACATGCGCCGCTGACGTCAGCAGCTGCATACAAGGTGAATATCTTCTAAACTGTACAGGTTTAGGAGATATTAATTTTACCTACAGGCAAGCCTTATTGTAAGCTTACCTGTAGGTAAAAATGTGCTAAAGGGGTGTACAACCACTTTAAAGTTTGTAGGAGGAGTTTTCATTCTACTCTGACTGTCCTGTGAGGCTGCAGGACCCCTGACCCTCTGTCTGGACAGTGCTAATTGGCCCTGTGATGATCACATGCACCCTCCCAAGAAAAGAAAAACTCTCTAGCAATACACACCAAACTGAGCATGTGCTGAGTGACTCCAAGGCTCTGTTTTATCAGGAGATGGATTGAGTACAGTGGAAGAAGGGGAGGATCAGAGAAGACAAGATCAAACAGCCTGTTTTTACACAATACACAGGATTAACCCCTTAGGTTCCACAGTGAGTATAACAAGTATGCTTTACTGCATATACGGATTGATTTTACTGCTGTGGGTTTAGTAACACTTTAAATCAGAGCCTTTAAGGATGCAGACCAAGAAATCCTTGGCACTCCTGTGAAGGTCTCAGACAAAGAGTTTTTACAGATCATTGCCATTCAGGCTGCAGACCTGTCAAGAAGCACTATGAAAGGCTTGCTGAATTGGCCTAATAAAAATTTATTTTAGGTAAATGCATATTACCAAACATATTTATCTACCCAGTGAAAATGTGCCTTTTTTAGAGCAGTCCTCTATCAGCTGCACAGCAAACCACCAATTAAGGACTGTGGATGAGGGTATGCTTTTACTAAGTATTTCTGGCTTAGGTTGCCCTCAAGCAATCCATATACTGGGTGATTAGGTTTCTCTAGGTTAGCTGTAATATGCTGGGAATTAGCCCTGTATGGTCCATCACTGACTATGAAAATCACCTTATACTAATTCTGCTATTGCACAGCCAATATAGATGACATGATGATTTGAGGATCGCATTAACATGCATACAGTCCTTGTTTGAGTCCTATTTTTTCCCCTGCTTGATCCTGAAGTTTGCACAGTGGCTGCATGCAAGTAATAGTAAAAATAGGTCACTATGTAAAGCTGGGAAAGTAGATTCATAAGCAAATGTTCAAAAATACTCAGTGTGTTCAGTGACTTGACAAATGTTGTTTGAAAGTACTGCACCTCAAAATATTTTTTGCTTTTACCACTCAACCTAGGTTCATACTGCCGCTATGCGGCACATCGCATGTGATTCGCACAGGGATCACACTGCATTCCTGTGCAAATCACATTCAATGCCTGTGCGGTGCGATGCGATTTGAGGCAATCATTTTTTATGGCTCAAATCGCACCGCATGTGCACCAAAATGGTGCAGGACCCTTTTTTTTTGCCACACTGGAATTAAATCGCATGGGTCTTCCCACCCATGCGATCCAATTCAGGTAATCACACTGCGTTTTGCAAGCTTTTTTGGGTTGTCGTTAATTTAACATTGATGCCCTCAGCAGATTGCATGAATACTTTGCAATTCCAATGCGGTGTGGGAAACGCACGAGATTCGCTACGTTTCCCACACTGCATATATGTGAACCGAGGCTCTGAACAAAAGCCACAAACGCTTAGAAATTAATTTGTTATACAATTTATTTGCATTCTGCACCTTTAGAATTTTCTCATCACTGTGGTCAAAAGCAAACATTGATTCAACCCCAATAATGATTGGAAAATCCGACGAACGTTCTTAAAAATGAAAAAAAATGTAAGCAAAATTCTTCTAGTGTATGGCCAGCTTTACAGATCAGGCCAGCTAGGTTGGTTCAAGTAGCCCAGTATGGCCATCTGGATTATTCAGGATAAGATACAACTCACACCACGTCTGGGAGTCCATATAAGAACATAAAGTACATACATGTTTCTAGAGCTGGTTAATCTGGTAAAACCTGTAATGATGATTCCATATCCGTTTGTATTAGTCCACACAAATGCCCTCTAGTCTCGCAGCTTGTATTTACATTTTGGTTGGCTGTAAACATGTTACCATCCATTCTACTTTCAAGAAACTCTGGCATGTTGCCATGTTCAGTAAGGACTGAAAGCATCAATTTCCTAATCAAAGTATGTTTTGCCTAGAAACAATTACTTGTAGTTGTAAATACAGCTTTAACATTTTTCATTAAATGATTTTCAGTTCATTAGTTAATAAATGTCCTGGAGTAAAATTGAACTCCAATATCACTATACTGGTAAGGTCAAATCTGACAAACACTTATGAATAATATGAGGCAAGGGGGTTGATTTACTAAAACTGGAGAGTGCAAAATCTGGTGCAGCTCTGCATGGTAGCCAATCAGCTTCTAACTTCAGCTTGTTCAAATAAGCTTTGACAATAAAACCTGGAAGCTGATTGGTTTCTATGCAGAGCTGCACTCTAGTTTTTAGTAAATCAGCCCCATGGTGTTGCTAAAACAGCACTGTCTAGAGAGTCCATGATCCTTACCGTTTCAGGAATATTGTAATGAATAGAAGACTTTGAATTCTCTGTGCTTCAATTCACTTTTTGGGATTTAAACAGTCATAATGAAACTGAATTGGGGAATCTTGTAAGGTACTAGATGGGGCCCAGATTTTGTCCACTCAGGACCATGTATTCCCTACAGAGCTACAGGGGTTAATTCAAGAGGGTGTTTGGAATAGGAATAGACTATTTATTTATTTATTTTTTTTATTTCAGATACTTATATCGCAGTCAATTTACACAGTGCTTTACGTATACATTGTACTTTCACATCACTCCCTACCCTCAAGGAGCTTACAATCTAAGGTCACTAACTCGCATTCATACATACTAGGGCCAATTTAGACAGAATCCAATTAACCTACCAGCATGTCTTTGGAGTGTGGGAGGAAACCCACGCAGGCACAGGAGAACATGCAAACTCCAGGCAGGTAGTGTCATGGTTGGGATTCGAACCAGCGACCCTTCTTACTGCTAGGCGAAAGTGCTACCCACTACACCACTGTGTATTTATTGCTGCAAATGGAAGTCTGGGGCATTATGGGGCAAGTTAGCCTGTCCCCCTAATTCAGTGTTTCTCAACCCCAGTTTTCAAGGCGCCCCATCAGGTCATGTTTCAGGATTTCCATCAGATGAAACTGCTGTGGTAATTACAAAGGCCCCTTTCACACTGGGGCGGTGGGTGTGTCGGCGTTTTCAATTTTGCGGCGCTATTCTGCCTCTAGCGGGGCTCTTTTACCCCCCTTGCTAGTGGCCGAGAAAGGGTTAAAACCACCACAAAGCGCTGCTGCAGCAGCGCTATGCCGGCAGTAAAGCCGCGCTGCCTCGTTGATTTCAATGGGCAGGAGCAGTGTATACACCGCTCCTTCACCACTCCAAAGATGCTGCTAGCAGGACTTTTTTTTAGCATTCTGCCAGCGCACTCGGGGCTTTCACATTGGAGAGACAGCAGCGGCTCTTTCGAGGCGCTATTTTTAGCGTTATAGAGCCTGCAAAGCGCCCCAGTGTGAAAGGGGTCTAAGGCAGTGAAACTGATCAATCACCTGTGCAAAATAATGGAAGAACTGAAAACATGACCTGTTGGGGCACATGGAGGACTGGAGTTGAGAAACCCTGCCCTAATTGACCAGAAGCTAAAGAACAAGTGCTTAGCTGCAGTGCCATAGACCCAAAGTTAAAACTGTATGTCCAGCCAAATTTCATTTCCTTATTGTTGGATAGTGTGGGGAAGGGCTAAAACCCTTGTCAGTTTTTTCCTGATATAAGGGCTTTGTTAGAGCGACAACATTTATTGGACAGGAAGTGAGGGTAACTCTCCAACAGCAACAGGAATACATTTTTTTTTTCTGTGGTAGAGTTGGTTAGAAGCACTGTAAGGATTTTACTGTAATTTTGCAGCATTTTGCTTTTTCCCGCAGTCAAAACGTTCCTACCCTGAACACCATTCTTCCTTGTTCAGGACAGGGAGGTGTAACATCACTTAAACACGCCAGCTCATAAACTCTAACAGCCTGTATGTACACACATAGGCTTTTATGGAGTTCAGTTTAGGAGCTTTGGCAAAAAACAACAAAAGCTCCTAAACTTGGGTTTAGGAGCTGCTGAGAGCTGCCACAGTGTACATAAAGCCTAAGATTTTTATTTCACATTTTGTCTCTGTTGCAGATTTTTAGCTCACTTCCTATCTGTGTAAGCAGTTCAGAATATGAAAGTCTCTCTAATGGAGCCTTGGATAGCAGTAAAAAATCCCACGGTAGTTGTAATCCCTCCTCTCTCTAAAACTAGAAAACCAGTTTTTGACTTAAAGCACAACCCCTGAATTTTCAAAAAATCACCCCTAATTACCACCCTGCCCCCCCCCCCCCCATGCAAACAAAACACTAAACAGTTATTACATTTGTGATATTTCTTACCATTTAAGAAATGTGGGAGGTACACTAGGTTTGTACATGTAAATGTGAACTCGCCCACTTCAACATAAATCACACCCCTCATTCTACAGCCAGCAAGCCATACATAACACACAGTATGATAGGTTACACCCTTAATAAATGCAAAGCAGGGCAAAGTGTCAGGGACCCACCACCAGAGTCGAATGTCAGGGACCCACCACCAGAGTCGAATGTCAGGGACCCACCACCAGAGTCGAATGTCGGGGACCCACCACCAGAGCCGAATGTCAGGGACCCACCACCAGAGCCGAATGTCATGGACCCACCACCAGAGCCGAATGTCATGGACCCACCACCAGAGTCGGATGTCAGGGACCCACCACCAGAGCCGAATGTCAGGGACCCACCACCAGAGCCGAATGTCATGGACCCACCACCAGAGTCGAATGTCGGGGACCCACCACCAGAGTCGGATGTCGGGGACCCACCACCAGAGTCGAATGTCGGGGACCCACCACCAGAGTCGAATGTCGGGGACCCACCACCAGAGTCGAATGTCGGGGACCCACCACCATCAGGCCCTGTCTGATGTCTGTAGGTTCCAGCCTTTTGGGGGAGCAAGGAAGGCAAAGCAGTTTTAGAAGTTCCATGACCTTTTGGAGAGGTAACACCTGCAAGTGTTATGCTTAAAAATTACTGAGTCATGAAAATATGTCTGGAGCTAGGACTGGTTTCATGATAACTTGGATAACCAAGTGCAAAAAAGTGCTAAAGTGATTGTAAACGTTTTTATTTTATTTTTTTAAAATATTGAACGTGTTATACTTGCTCTGTGCAATGGTTTTGCACAGAGCAGCCCCATTACTCTTCTTTTTTGGTCCCCTGCCTGCGGTCCTGGCTTGCTGGCAGGGAGGAGGAGGAGAAGGAGGACACCTCCTCCATGGGCGGCACAGACCGGGGGCTGCTAAAAATAGCGCCCGTAAAGCGCCTGCAAAATGCCTCACCTGCAATCCCAGTGTGAAAGCCCAAGTGCTTTCACACTGGGGCACTGTGCTGGCAGGACGTTGAAAAAAAGTCCTGCAAGCAGCATCTTTGGGGCGCTCTAGGAGCAGTGTATACACCGCTCCTAAAGCACCCCTGCCCATTGAAAGGGCTCTGCGGGCGCTTTTAACCCTTTATTTGACCGCTAGCGGGGGTTAAAAAAAACCCCGCTAGCAGTCGAAAGCGCCTCTAAAACGATGGTAAAGCACCACTAAAACTATACACCGTTCCTAAAGCACCTCAAAGATGCTGCTTGCAGGACTTTTTTTAACGTCCTGCCAGCGCACCGCCCCAGTGTGAAGACATTCAGGCTTTCACACTGGGATTGCAGATGAGGCAACGCCTCCAGTGTGAAAGGGGTCTTAGTGTTGTCACTACTGTGCTAGTCACTGTTCTCCTTGATGGAGGTTCTGACATGAGGAAGAAAAACCCTGCCTCTCACTGTTCTCCTTGATGGAGGTTCTGACATGAGGAAGAAAAACCCTGCCTCTACTAAGATGTCTGCCTTAATATAGGGACACAGTACAGGACAAGACATAAGTATCTTCCCTTTTAGGCTCCATGCACACTGTGGTCAGACTGCTTGTGTTCAGGGCATTTGTGTTAGGGGCATACTGCCCTAAATCTTCATCTTGCTTGCTGTACAGTCTAGCCCCATACAGCACCAGCAGCTGTCATCCTCTCATAGAGTTTGACAGGCTGCAGCAACGGGGCTGAACAGATCACCTGTGCCCACTGTTAAATGGCAGACCTTCATTAAATAGGACTAAGCACCTAGTGTGCATGGGGCCTTAACGTGATGGGAATATCCTTTTATGGGATTTTCTAATATTTCACATTTGTTCACTTCTTATTTTTACACCATCTAATAGTTTTGTAACCCAGTATAATCCAGTACTAGTTAGTCTTAACTCATTGATGTGAGCTGGCAGGCCGCAGCCTTAGGTCATTTTTAAAAGCTAGTAGAAAGTCAATTGCTTCAATTGTAAATATGTCAAATGTTAGTGCATATGCATGGCAGTCCTCTTCGCTCCAAATTGCTGGTTGCCTAAACAAACACAAGAAAGGAGTTCCCCGGGTATCGTGTTCACAATTAAACTGTTTCCGTCCATAAAAATAACAAAGAGTTAGTTTTGTAGCAGTGATATTCGGGTTTCTCGGTAACTCCTAATTAGAAGAACATCTTACATGTACTCACAGTGACACAATGCTCTTACAAAATAATTATAGCTGACATCGCTAGAAGCTGGAATTTTCAGCCAGGGTTTGTTCTGATAATCGAAGCTTTGTTCATTTTTCATTCTCAGCAGTGTGATGTTTCAGTTCCATGAAATGATGTATATAATGTTCTGTTCAGTTTTTGATTGTCCAAATAATAGTCAAATCAACGTGAAATATATATATATATATATATTACTGTACAAAAAGCACGGGCAAACAGAGCATATTATCCATCACGATTCATTACTGGGAAGGTACTCTCATATTTATTGATTCTTCACACTTAGAAAAAAAAAAAAAACGGAGTATACCCGATGATTTCTGCATTTCTAGATAGGGGCATTCCAAAAAAACACAGAGGCCCTGATAAAATTAAAATCCGGGGATTGTGGGAAAACCCTATTTTGTCTGCTTAAAGTGATACTAAACACACATTGTTTAATTTACATGGTCTCTTCTATCTCTGTATGGGGATGATGGCACTGTTATTGATTTAATAAAAAAATAATCTAAGTACCCTTTTTCTATGTGATATACAGCTGTCACATGACCCAGCTCTTTCCCAGCCTGTCTGCAGGGAAACATGAGCAGGAGGAGCTTCTAGTCCTTTGCTGCTGGTCACATGTTCAAAACAGATTAAAAAAAAAAAAAAAAAATATATACATATATATATATATATATATATATATATATATATATATATATATATATATATATACGTATATATAAAAAAATGTTTTAAATTGTCATTTAAATATAATATGTGTGTGTATATGTGTATATATATATATGTATATATATATATATATATATATTACACACACATATATACACACACATATACCCACCGGTCATGGTATTAGGCACACCTTGCTAGTACCGGGTTTGACCCCCTTTTGCCTTCAGAACAGTCTTAATTCTTTGTTGCATAGATTCAACAAGGTGTTGGAAACATTCCCTCGAGTGTTTGGTCCATAGTGACATGATAAAATCACGCAGTTGCTGCAGATTTGTCAGCTGCACATCCATGATGCAAATCTCTTGTTCCACCACATCCCAAAGGTGCATTCATGCTTTCAGGATGTTTATGACAAATTCTGACCCTACCATTAGAATGTTGCAGCTGAAATCGAGACCCATCAGACCAGGCAATGTTTTTATAATCTTTTATTGTCCATTTTTGGTGAGCCTGTGCGAATTTTAGCCTCAGTTTCCTGTTTTTAGATGACAGGAGTGGCACACGGTGGGGTCTTCTGCTGCTGTAAGGTTTGACGTGTTGTGCATTCAGAGACGGCATTCTGCATACCTTGGTTGTAACGAGTGATTATTTGAGTTACTGTTGCCTTTCTATCATCTCGAGTCAGTCTGCCCATTCTCCTCTGACATCAACAAGGCCTTTCATCCACACAACTGCCACTCACTGGATATTTTCTTTTTTCGGACCATTCTCTGTAAACTCTGGAGATGGTTTTGTGTGTGAAAATTCCAGTAAATCAGCAGTTTTTGAAATACTCTGATCAGCCCAGCTGGCACCAACAACCATGCCACGTTCAAAGTCACTTAAATCTCCACTCTTCCCCATTCTGATGCTCAGTTTGCATTTCAGCAAGTTGTCTTTAACACATCTAGATGCCTAAATGCATTGATTTGCTGCCATGTAATTGGCTGATTAGCAATTTGTGTTACCAGGCAATTGAACCTGTGTATTTAATAAAGTGTTTATATATATATATATATATATATATATATATATATATATATATATATATATATATATATATATATATATATATATATATATATATATATATATTCAGCCTGCTTTGGTCTGGTCATGTGATCATGGCCTATTCTTTGCCGGTGCTCCCTCCTCTTCCCTGTAGCCGCCGCTAACTGACACGGAGGAGCAGGATCATGTGACCAGACTGGAGTGGGCTGAAAATAGGTAAGTATATACATCTTTCTTACGAAGTTTGTCAGCATAGGTGATAGAAGGGGGAAGGAGCATTTTTAGGACACTTTAGGTGGAATCCCACTTAAAGTGGTTGTTAAAGCTCACATTTTTTTACCTTCATGCATTGTAGGAATGAATGTAAAAAACCTGTGTGCAGTCCCCCCCCCCCCCATAGCCCCCCTAATACTCACATGAGCCCTCTCTTGATCCAGCAATGTGCATGAGAGCCTTGGCTGTTCCGGTACTCCCTCTCCTCTTTGGCTGAGACCGCATTGCAAGCCATTGGCTCCCACTGCTGTCAAACACAGCCAGTGAACCAATAAGGAGAGAGTGGGGGGCAGGGCCAGCCATGGCTCTGTATCTTATAGACACATAGACTATGACGTGGCAGCGAACGCGCACCAGTGCCCCATAACAAACGGCTTGCTATTGGGGGGCACTGGTAAAGGGGGAGGAGCCAGAAATGCCAGCAGAGGACTCGACGAAGAGGATTGGGGCAAAACGATTGCACGTGGTGGGTAAGTATGGCTCATTTGTTTTTTCTCTTCTTTTTTTAAAACGCAGATCCTTTAATACCATTTTTAAGACTTGCTCTCCAATGATCAGGACATTTGGAAACTGATTGTTCCTCATTCATTTGAGTTTTTCATTACAAAAAGCTACTTTGCTTTTCCAGGATTTGTGCTTTTCTGTCATTTCAATTTAGGAATACCTTGCTCTTTCACCTAAACTTTGCATGCAATTGTGTCCGGAGAACATCGAGTTTCATACTGTCCTGTTTAGCTGGTTACAGTTTTATTCCCAGTAGTTGATGGGCACTTGGCATGTTTTGAAAATGCTCATCTAGTGAACTTTTCTTAAAGCAGAACCCTGGTCAAGCTATAAACATTCAGATAATTACACATTCTTAAAGTATAACTAATAGAAAAACATGCTTTTAGTTTTGGACGGAGTGGAGAGAGAGTGTAGAACACCTATTAGGTTTTTACCGCTGTCTGTGCCCCTGTTAGGGAGATTAATACTTAAAGTGATTGTTAAGCCACTTTTTTTCTTTTTATAGTTTCCTTTTATTAGATAACATTAGGCTTCCCAGTGAATATCATTTATAAAAATATGCTGCATAATACCTTATTTATGAGCGCTGCTCAGCGCTCAAGTGACTGCCCGCTGGTCTCCTCTCCCGATCTGATAGCTGCAGGGGGAGGTGCTGGGGGCTGACGTCAGCTGAGATGAGGAGAGGAGGAGACCGGCGGGCTGTCACATGAGCGCTGAGAGGCGTTCGTAAATAAGGTATTATACAGCATATTTTTATAAATGACATCCACTGGGTAGCTTAATGTTATATGACAGAGGGAACTATAGAAAGCGCAAGCTGTTTTATTTTTTTTTTTACATCAGCAGGGGAGGATCAGGGGAGCTGACAGGCAGGGAGGGGAGCGGGAGGAGAACACAGGAGACGGAGAGGAGAGCTGCGGCTGGCGGAGGCACGTAAACTGACCACGGTGTCAGGGCTCAGCAGCCACGATATACCATGGTCAGTTTACATAGGAGAGGGTATAGCCAGGCAGGATCAGCCAGGTAATACAGGGGGCCAAATTACACAGCACAGGCACTGTGCTGTATAAAATGCTTTCAAAGAACAGGATATATATATATATACATTTTTAGGGTAACAAATCTTGTTTACCATTATTTTTGAAAGTAAAAGAAAATCCCAGATAATGGGTTGTTGGTAGAAAATTAATAGAGGGGAGATCTTCCAATGGAGAGACTAGTTCTGAAGACCTGGGAGTTCCCAAGGTATTCCCTTAATTTGCAGGGATTTCCTCCCACTTTCTGTTATAGTTATGGGACAAGAAGTGAAGGTAAGAAGAAATTACTCAATCCAAAATGAAATAAAAGTTTTGCCTATAGTTCTTCTTTAACAGGCAGTATATAGGTTTTTAGACTAATCTTCGCTAACCTCTGTACTTTATGAACTCTAGAGCAGCGGTCATCAACCAGTGGTCTGTGGACCACAAGAAATTTTGGTAGTTCTGCCACAAATGTGTTTCCAGTATTGTTCTCAATGCGCACAAACAGTCAATACTGTCAACACATTCATACCCGATGCATACTCTGTAGTTCTGTCTTCTTTGATCTCAGAGGGAGGTGCCGGGACTCCGGGAGTAGTGCAGAAAGCGGGAGGTGAAGGAGGGGACTTCCAAGGGCAGCTTGTCACAGACTGTGGGAGGAAGCACGGAGCTCTAGCACATCGCTGGAAGGAGTTTGCGTAAGGCAGCAGTATGATGCAGAGTGGAGGGGGGGGGGGGCAGAGAGCTGGAGCATTGTGTGTATAAGGCACCAGTGTGATTTGGGGGGGGGCTGGGAGTGAATGTAACCAAGAAACAGCTTCTCCAAAATTTTGACAATTTTTTATTCCGCAGCGGCCAGAGTTCTACCTTTAAAGTGGTTGTAAAGATTTTTTTTTTTTAATAACAAACATGGTATTCTTACCTCCTCTGTGCAAGGGTTTTGCACAGAGTGGCCCTAATCCTCCTCTTCTGGGGTCCCCCAAAGGCGCTCCTGGCTCCTCCCCGCATCGAGTGCCCTCTCGGAGGCCCGCATTCCAAGGGGGCACCCGTGTGGGCGCGCTCCTGAGTCCTGCTGCGATACAGACAACAGGACTCCGCCCCACTCCCGCGTTACTGGATTTTATTGACAGTAACGGGAGCCAGTGGCTGCGCTGCTATCAATCTATCCAATGAGGACCCGAGACAGCGGCTGGAGCTGCTGTGCTCGTCCCCGTCGATGGAACGATCAGGTTCAGGTACGTAAAAGGGGGGCTCTGGGGGCTGGTCTGGTGCACTACAAGAGGTTTTTCACCTCAACGCATAGAATGCAATAGGGTGAAAAACCTCAAGGGTTTACAACCCCTTCAAAAAAACCTGTATTGGTAAATTAACGAAAGTTAATTTACCAATACAGGTTGAAATTTTTACTTCCTTCCAAATTTTTTTTTTCAAGGTTCTTTTCTCTCTGATCTTGGAACAAGCTTTTAGCCAATAATTTGGGAATTCTCAGTCTGAATCCTTTTTCAAAATGTGCTGCTTATATAAATCTTAATACAGGTTCCTTTAATACTTAGAGGAAATGTTTGGAGCAGGGCTGCAGATCATATTTTCCAGTTGTTTGGAGTTTGGCTGTGCCCAGCAGAAAACCTGCCAATGTCATGTGACATATATTCTTATTTATAGGGGTTTAGTGTTAACAATTGTAGGCAGTCCACACTCGCACTGCATTGCTGTAATGTACATAGCACACATCAGTTCCTGTGTATCACATTCATGTTGGAGAACTGAGAACACACATCCAATCCAGTTACTCAGCCTTCTATGAACACATGATATGTATGTCATGCCTGTTGAAAGATTATGTGCTCCAGTTACTTTGAGCTTTGTACTCAGAGGACCAGAACCCAGAACAAAGCATGCAGCAATTCCTGTGACTGGAGATACAGTAATTGGAGCATTTTTCCAGAAATTATTTGCGGAAAACCCTTAAGAGCAATGCATGCTGTCATCACTGTATGAAGAATCGCACCAGTATTATTAACCACTTAAAGACCAGGCCTCTTTTTCAGACTCGGTGTTTACATGTTAAAAACAAGTTTTTTTTGGCTAGAAAATTACTTAGAACCCCAAAACGTTACATATATATTTTTTCTAACACCCTAGAGAATAAAATGGCTGACATTGCAATACTTTTTGTCACACCGTATTTGCGCAGCAGTCTTACAAGCGCACTTTTTTTGGAAAAAATTAACTTTTTTTAAATAAAAAAAAAAGACAACAGTAAAGTTAGCCCAATTTTTTTTTATATTGTGAAAGATAATGTTACGTCGAGTAAATTGATACCCAACATGTCCTGCTTCAAAATTGTGCTCGCTCGTGGAGTGGCATCAAACTTTTACCCTTAAAAATCTCCATAGGCGACGTGGTACAGGTTGTATGTTTTCAGTTACAGAGGAGGTCTAGGGCTAGAATTATTGCTCTCGCTCTAACGATTGCGGCGATACCTCACATGTGTGGTTTGACCACCGTTTTCATATGCGGGCGCTACTCACGTATGCGTTCGGTTCTGCGCGCGAGCTTGATGGGGCGCTTTAAAAAAAAACATTTTTCTTATTTATTTTGCTTGGTTTTATAATGTTTTTTTTTTTTTTTTTTTAAACAGAATTGGGTCACTTTAATTCCTATTTAAAGGAATGTAAACATCCCTTGTAATGTAAAAAAGGCATGACAGGTCCTCTTAAATATGAGATCTGGGGTCAAAAAGACCTCAGATCTCATATTTGGACTTAAATGCAAGAAAAAAAAAAAAGAATTTGTCATTTGAGAAAACGACAACAGAAAAATGGCCCTTTAAGACGTATGGGTGGAAGTGACGTTTTGATATCTCATCCGCCCTGCTGTAGTATGGAGACAGGTGGGGGCCATCTTCCCCTCACTCGTCTCCATACCCAGCCATGGACAGGTCCCGATCGCCTCCGCTCCGCTGCTGTTACCGAGATATCCATCTTTAAACTGCCGACGTATATGTACAGAAGCTGGCTGGCAAGTGGTTAAAAAAATTCTGAGCGCTGCAACTGCCAAACCCTCCTGAAAATGCTATTTGCATATTTACCTTTATGCTGACCATCTTCTTAAAATACCTAGGCCCTATTCACACCTCAGCGTTTTGTAGCTTAAAGTTCGAAGCTCTAAAATGCTGGAGGAGAAAAAAAAAAATCAATTATTCTCTAGAGAATGGTTCACGTCTCAACTACAATTTGCCTGAAGCGCAAAGTTCTGGAGCTTTTTTTGTAGCTCGAATCGGCAGATTGGTGTATTTTTTAAAGTGCTTTTTGTTCCATAGAAATGCTTGATTTGCACGTTTTTAAGTGTTTTAGCATGTTTTGCCACACATTTCTGAGCGTTTTTTTGCTCAAATGCAATAATTAAAGAAAAAATAATAATTGATAAATAATAAATAAAATGCATAAACAATAATAAGCAGAAATCAATAATATAAATAATACAAATAAATAAAATAATCCTAACCACAACCACTGACCCTTAATATTAACCCCTAACCCTGATATTAAACCCTAATCCTAGCCCAAACCTAACAAAATAAATAATCAATAAATAAAAAATAGATATACCCCTAACCAGAACCTTTAAAGCCTAACCCCTTACAAAAATGAATACATTAATAATAAATAATAGTGGATGAAAAGCTGAAAAACATAGCAACAAATGATGAAATGATTATATCTTTCTCTATTGGCTAATAAAAAAAAACTCAAAGCTCAAAAACGCTGTACAAAAACGCCCATGAAAACGCCCAAAAATGCAATGCCCAGGTGGGAATACAGCCCTAGTCACTGACCTGGAACAAGTTTTTAATTTGATCTCCATATTTGTTTTAAGTCTGTTTTAAGTCTGTGAATTATGGAAGTCATGGGGTCAAATGACAGCTAACAGTTTCTAGAGGAAGTGAGTCTTGTGAATTTTCACAATTTTACTTATGGTTTCCCAAATAAAGCAATACAAGAAAAGAGCATTCTTTCATTGCACAAGGGACCCTATTTATAATGGAGTGCAGATGCAGCTATCCACTCTACAATGGACACCTCAGTGTTTATGCCTCACCACATTCTGCATTTTTCACGCCATTTATTAAATGCGCCTGTTGGAGGGTTCTCTGCACAACACTGTGCTATGTGCTTGGAGAGGTTGGTCTTAGGAGTTTGACATATCATGTGACTAGGCTTTTCTCCTCCAGAAACCTTTTTTTTTTTTTTTGGCAGGGGGGGTGGGGGGGGGTTGGGTTTACAATTGTCAAAATGAATGGGGCCTTGCTTACTTTGGAGTCCCAATGTAAAAAGACCTATCACTAGCTTTACAAGTTTACACGACTAAGGCTGGATTCACACTTCAGCACGCAGCAGCTCAAACAAGGAGTCACCGTTTCAGGTCCAAATTCAGTCCAAATTTTTGGCTGAATTCGTACCTGAAACGGACCAAAAGACGCACAGGACTCCTGTACAGTTTGCTTCGGAGATGTGTGAACCAGCTTCATAGACAGCCGGTCACAATCTCCTGCTATGCGAATTGGATGCAAGGAAAGCCACATCCAATTGGCAATATATATATATATATATATATATATATATATATATATATATATATATATATAATCATAAATGATCTTACTTGTAGTAAGTGGTCCTGAGCTCCAGTAAAGTGACTGCCTAAGTACACTCTTCGGCCCCTTTCACACCAGCGGATGGATGGTCTGATCGGGTCCACCTAAAAAAACGTACAGGCCGACCCGATCAGACCACCCATTGTCCTCTATGGGGCGGTGGATGTCTGCTGACACCCGCCGGGCATCTGATCTGACAAAATCCGCTGAAAACAGGCATATGGCGATATGTTCCCCTTCCGTCCAGCGGGTCAGATCGGATGACAATCAGATGGAAATGGACATGCAGTACGTTTCCATCCAACAGCCCCATAGAGGAGAGCAGACTGTGTCCTTGTCCGCTCTGCATAGCAGGGCAGACACGGACCTGTCATCTGCCTGGTCAGTGGAGAGATCCCCCGCTGAGCAGGCAGATTCCGCTCGAACAGATCTGCCCCGTATGAACACCATACGGACAGATCCGCCCTGTATGAACACCATACAGACAGATCCGCCCTGTATGAACACCATACGGACAGATCCGCCCGGTATGAACACCATACGGACAGATCTGCCCCGTATGAACACCATACGGACAGATCCGCCCCGTATGAACACCATACGGACAGATCCGCCCCGTATGAACACCATACGGACAGATCCGCCCCGTATGAACACCATACGGACAGATCCGCCCCGTATGAACACCATACGGACAGATCCGCCCCGTATGAACACCATACGGACAGATCCGCCCCGTATGAACACCATACGGACAGATCCGCCCCGTATGCAATCTAGAAGAAGAATATCGTCGACTCTGCTGCAGGCTTGACAAATCATGTCTCACTCTTCTCCCTTTATTTTGACAGGTGGATCGTAGATATGGAAGGGGCACCAGGAACATTATATGAAGGAGAGAAGTTTCAACTTTTATTTAAGTTCAGCAGTCGATATCCCTTTGATTCTCCTCAGGTAATGTTACAAATACAAAAAAACAACACCACAAACAATACAAAAAAAATCTCCTTAAATGTTATCTTGGTTGAATTGCCTTTGGTCTGTGTGGAGGGGTGTCGAACTGGACAGATACAGGCAAATGGCAATAAAAACATTCTCACTCTTTTAAAGTTAAGTTGGGCTTTAAGCCAAAGTAGATGTATCTATAATAATAATTATGGGTAATAGTTTGTAGAGCAACTGTTGGAGGGTGTGGTGCAGTAGCATATGAGTGCTGATTAGCGAAACGGGATCATTGATTACTCTCTAAGCTCCATAAATGACAGAGAATCTTGGCGTTCCCTAGGCCATGTTAAATTAATCAGGCCACAATTATGTGAAAGGAAGTTTGTTTTGTGGTCATGTAAAGTTAGAAGGTCGGTGGACTGAATTATATACAAGCTTACTTCACCGGTAAGTTTTGCATCTAATTTTCCAGGTCAGCCTATATGATGTGGCAGTTTCAAGGGAGTCTTATTTTCCCTTTTTGCTCGTTTTGTGTCAGAGAAGAATGCATGAGGAATTTTGTAACACCATGAAAGAGGTGACAAAGTGTTTAAAGCAACCCTGCTGAATTAAAAATGATTTAAAAAAACCCCACCTTGCCAAAGAAGATAATACTTAGCTGTCACCTGTCCTGCCCCTTGTGCCTCGGTCTACCCTCTCTTTCAAGGCTGTAGGCGGTGGCAAAATCTTCAGTATTTGGCTGGCATTTCCATGTGTATTCAATGTCTGCATCCCCCACCATGAACGGTTTTACCCACCAGCCACAACGTCACCACTGTGTCCTTGAGATGCATTAGTGCCTGGTGGAGGAAGCAGGCATCTGTCAGAACTGGTGACACTGTTGCTTTAGTGCAGGGGTGGGCAACAAATTTTCCTGAGGGCCACATAAGGTACGTGCAGCGGCTGCAACTTTTTGATTTGGGCTGCAGATTTTGACAAGCAGGGCTCTGTCTGGCACTGGAGTCTCTAAGAATTGCAAGAAAATTGTGAGTAATGCAGTTCAGTATCTCCCACTAGCAACCGCACTGCTGATTATAAATATCATTTGGAAACTATTGCTGAGATCCTAAATTTTGTTGTTTTCTTCTTTCAGGTTATGTTCACCGGTGATAATATCCCTGTCCATCCTCATGTTTATAGCAATGGTCATATCTGTTTATCAATTTTAACGGAGGACTGGTCTCCTGCACTATCAGTGCAATCCGTGTGTCTTAGCATAATCAGCATGCTATCTAGCTGCAAAGAGAAGGTAAAAGCCACAAACAAGTTTTATTTATTTTTTTTTTAGTTGTTATTTTGGTTTTCCTTTGTTTAAATCCTTCAAACTTCATTTCATTTGATAAACCACTTGAGTTCCCGAATCATTTCATTTCTCCCCATTAATTCCAGAGCATTTTTGGGGGGGAACAGATAGGGTTTTAATTTTGTAGAAAATTTGTATACATATATATTTTTCTTTTTTTTTTTTAATTTCTTTTTTATTATTATTATTTTTTTTAAATAGTAAATTTGAAAAAAAAAACAGTTTTCTTTGTTTGCTAGTGCAATGTTTATGCAATTTGCTCACCCTTGCATATTTACCACAAAATATATTCAACAAAGTCTGCTGAAAAAAATTAGATCAAATCAATCAATTAGTGTTTTTTATGCAACATTGCTGAATGGCAAAGCTGAATGTGTTTTACTTTATTCCCCTTTAAATGCTACATTGCAGCACATAGTCAATAAGTCATCTAATGATACACTGACAGTTCCAGAACAGCCTGCAGTGTTCCTCCTAAGGCTGGCTCCTCTTCTAAAAGGAGAAGTTCACTTTAAAAAAAAATAAAAATAAATGTACATTTATTATTTTTTGTTGCAGAAGCATGATGACATGCAGGTCCCCTGCAGACTGTTAGTGTGAGCTGTCTTCCCCGTACATCGTACAGGCAGGCTGTTTTACACTGACAGGAAAAATCAATGAACTACCACCGCGCTGAACAGAGCAGTGGTGGTTCATTGAAAACTACAAACTGACAGCTGAAAAGGATGGGAACTTCTCCCTGTACTGCTGTCACAGAGAGTGCGGGGATCGCCGAGTGGCTGCCGGATCGGGAACATATTACATGTTCCACCCTTAAAACAGGTGGAATATGTAACATGTTCCCAAAGGTGAACTTATCCTTTACGTTCACTTACTGCTTGGAGGCAACCGTAACTCTCTGTGGCCCCTCTTCCACTTTATCCAGGGAAGAGTTCTCTGCATCAATGCTAGATTTTATTGGGCTACTTGCAAATATGATTGTTGACTCAGACCACAGAGGATAGAAGTGTAGTTCTATGCTTTTTCCTTTTTGATCTTACAGAAATTATAAGGTGTTGAGGCTTAGAGCCTCCTTTCTTTTTAAGGTGGTTTCGTCCTTTTTCCTTTACACTAGAATTTTTTTCCACCATCTCTGTCTGTATCAGAAGAAAATTTCCCTTCACTGCCTGAATGTTCATGCTATATGAGTTTATATCTCAGCCACTTTCTCAGATAGAAAGACCAACTCCCCGTAAGGGGAACAGCTTCTCGCCCCACCATTTATAAATGGCTCAGACAGATCATTGCCCAAGCCTATACTCTTAAAGTGATTGTAAAGTTTTTGTATTTTTTTTAACAAGAACGTCATACCTGCTCTGTGCAATTGTTTTGCACAGAGCAGCCCCAATTCATCTCTTCTGGCTCCACCCCCCCCCAGTGCCCCTATAGCAAGCCAGTTTTGTGGGTTCAAATATGATTTGGGCTCGGCCCCACTCCCCTCACAAGCTGTGGCTGAAAACCGCAGGAGCCAATAGCTCCTGTTGTTGTCCTGGTGTTTTCTGAAAGCAGTGGGCCTGTGTGAAAAATTATAAGTCTCCTGGCTGTGAAAAAGGAAGTGCAGCAGTGTGGTTCTCATTGTGCTGAATAGGGTTCAGGGGTCAGTAGTAAGTGAGGCAGAGTTTAGGGGTCAGTAGTAAGTGTGGGGGGGTCATTTTTGAGAATAGTTATGGTTAGGCAGGAATACCACCTTTTATAGCAAATGAAAGAAGCTACCAACCATATAAGGAGTGCATTGTTTCATGGGTCGGTAGACTATAGCACTTCCAGTGTGACAAGCAGGGCAAAATGAGGCATGTGTAAAGTGCTTTTACAGGGGAGGAAGGTTTAGGTGGGTAGGAGAGAGGTGGAATGAGGGGGAGGTGGGTGGGAGATGCTGTAACCTGGGGGGGGTTAGGTGGGTGACAGGGAGGCACAGTGATTAGAAGGTGAGGTGGTATTGGGGGGGTAGGTGAGGGAGTGTGGGGGGTAGGTGAAGTGGTGGCGGGTGAGATGGAAAGGCATTTTTACAGGTACCAGCAGCAGGATATTCACCTGGGTCCCTCAGTTCTGCTGGTCGGCTTGGAATATCTGTGCAGAGCCTGCCCTGTGTCCCAGTTTCCTGCCTGCAGTCATGTCACTCCCTGGCCGGGCACATCTGATGGAGGAAGTTCTGTCCTTTCCCTCCTCCTTCTTTGAATGTTAGGGCCTGGGGGCGGGGCAAGCACATGATTGGCTACTAGGACCCCCGATGTCCTAGCAACCAATCATGTGCTTGACCCGACTTTTAGAGAAGTAGGAAGGCAAGAATGGAGGAGGGGGAAGTCTGGGGACCACACTGATGCTCAGCCTATTTTCTCTGACAGATCTGATTGCTGAGGCTGAATGGCGTGGCTCCATGCAGCAGCAGGGACTAACAGCATTTGGGCAGGGTGCTCTTGGGCTTCCGACCCCCTAACCCCCCCTTTTTTCTACGTCTCTACGGCAAAGAGTAGGGAAACCAGCTTCTGTGGCTGCATTCTAGCGCTGGCCCTGTGCACATGGTGGATTGTATTTCAGGCTATACAATTGAAATGGTCAATATTGCAAATGTACACGTCTTCTACATCACTTCTTTCAAAAGCACAAGCTGTCTGGATGCTGTATCCGCATTACAATACAAAAAATGCAGAGCTAGTGCTGGGCTTAATAAATATAAAGTCTGCGATTCTGCTCAAATAAAATTACATGAAAGCCCCCCGGTATTAAATAGTTATTTGTAAATTAAGAATGTAAACCGTTTATATAAATGGTATGTTAAATATATAAATGCTTTTAAACAATAAAACTGGCTAAAAACCATTTTAGTTTCTTTTTTAGGCAGAAAAAATGAATAATGGTTTATCTACTTTAGACCTGCATCAGGAAGCATCTGGGCTCATTACATAACAATTTAATATCAGTCTTGGTATAGTGGCAGTGTTGTATAATGCGGGCAGGTTTGCTTTATTATCTGCATAAAGATCAAATTGAGGTCATTTTGTTCTTGGCTCAGGAATTTAACCTAGATTTAACCACATAGCCTCAGAACAGTTGTCTCAGCCATCGCTTGCTTATCGGCAAACCTTATTACCTTATTGTGGTATGAAATTTCTACCAGAATATACTGTAGTTTAGGATCTTATAGTACAGGAGAATCTTCTTTATTCTACTCAAATGGTCATATTACTTAACCCTTTTGTAACCAGAGGTCTTTGAAACCTAGATGCCAAACCAAATTTCACAGCGTCTGTATGTGCCAGTTAACTTCACAATAACTCTGTAACTGATTTACCTACTGAAGATATTTTTATTGTTTTTTAAAGGCATATACAGATTTTATTTGGTACACTGTTTTATTTACAATCACTTTAACACTTACATAGTAGTAATACAGTTTTAAAGTTTAGGGTTTTTTTTTTAATTATATTTTTTATTGTCTGTATTTTAATAAAAATTCTGCAGCATGCTGGAGGCAGCTGTCAGTGTGACTCTCTGTGACAGCTGAGCTGGCAGTTTTGTACTGTATGCAAACCCATGTGATCACTATGATTGGTTTTTATGATGACCACATGATGGAAAGCTAATCAGAGTGCCTTCTGATCTGCAGTATTAGACCAGCGCTGTCAGGCTACTTGATCGTTACTGGAATGCAATCTACTGATAACAGGTGCAAGCAAACCCATTAAACTATAAAGCGCCTTGAATGTTAGTTGTTTTTTTTTTACAATAGGAACAGACATTACAGGTACTAGGTAAGAACTTACAAACTAATTGCTTTTGATATTTATTAGGCAAAAAAGGTGGATTCTCTTTTTGCTTGTGTTAGACATGCTTATTTTTGTCTATTTTATTATTTCCCCCTTTTTACCTTAGAGAAGACCTCCAGATAATTCCTTTTATGTAAGAACGTGCAACAAAAATCCAAAGAAAACAAAATGGTGGTACCATGGTAAGTGTCTAAGTGATTTACATCATCTTCTTTTTATTTAAAAAAACAAATGCCTTTTGCTTAAATGGAATGTATAAGTTACAGTATGTTTTTCTTAGAAAATGTATAAATATTTTCTTTTTCTGTTTAGTACACATGCCATAATGCATATGAGTTTTGCTTTTTGAGCCAGCAGGTGGAACTCTAGGTTCCCTTTCTCATGTTTACCAGGTTAAAGCAGAACTAGACCCAAAAAGGAAAGTTCTGCTTTTCTCCCAACCACCCCCCCACACCTTTTGGATGCGTCTGAGCTATGTACAAAGCACAGCGTAGCTCGCTGTGAAGTAGTAAACATGCCGGCGCCAGAGACACAAAGACCGGTGAAGAACCGGCCCAGTTGAGGACAGAGCTGGATCCTTGGACAGGTAAGTAAACTTTAATTAAAAGTCAGCAGCTACAGTATTTGTAGCTGCTGACTTTTAAATGTTTTTCATACAGCCTAAGGATTCTCTTTAAGCTTAAAGTGTTTCTAAACACATAATCATAAAATTAGTCTGTATGTGCAGTAAAGCATGCTTGTTATACTCACTGTTGAACCTCAAGGGTTAATCCTCCGTATTGGGTAAAAAGGCTGTTTGATTCTGTCTTCTCTGATCCTCCCCTTTTTCCACAGTCCTCAATCAATCATCTAATAGTACAGAGCCTTGGGGGCACTCTGCACATGCTCAGTTTGGTGTGTATTGCTAAAGAGTTCTTTTTTTTTTTTTTTTTTTTGGGAGGGTCATTTTCAGCACTGTCCAGACAGAGGGTCAGGCATCCTGCAGCCTCATAGGATAGTCAGAGAAGAATGAAAACTCCTCCTACAAGCTTTAACTAAACACTGATAGAAGTCACAAGACTGTTATATACTGCTGATGAGAAAAGGTATTTAGCAGTTTAGATTTACTAAAATAATGGCATTTCCATGTTCTGTGTACTGTGGGAGACCAGATATGGTGAATGCAGGGTCCTGGGTTTAGTAACACTTTAACTGCTTTGCTTAGAAGAAATACATTTCTTACAGAGCCCAGATGATAAAGCTAGGATTAAACTCCGCTAATTTAAACCTTTCCCCCAGCCGTGCATGCAGTTAAGCTCGCCATACATGGATCTAAATTCAGCTGGTTCAGTAGGGACAGGCCAAATTTCTATCCATGTATGGGCAGGCTGATTGTTCAGAAGTCGATCTACCAATCAACTTCTGTGCAACCAGTCTGTTGGATTTTCTCCACTGGAACACCACTACCGCTGGCTATAGCCATCAGCGCTGATCACTGCGTTCTAATGGTGGGGGAGTCACTCTGCTGTCAAAATACAGTAGCTTAGCAGGGAAGATTCCCAATCATTTACCAAGTCATTTATTTATTTTTTTGCATTAACCACTTAATGACCAGGCCATTTTTTGCGATACAGTACTGTGTCTCTTTAACTGACAATTGCGCGGTTGTGCGACGCTGTACCCAAACTATAACCTCCTTTTTTCCCCACAAATAGAGCTTTCTTATGGTGGTATTTGATCATCTCTGCAGTTTTTATTTTTTGCACTATAAAAAAAAAAAAAACGACAATTTTGAAAAAAAAGAATATTTTTTACTTTTTACTAAAATAAATATCCAAAAACAAATAAAAAATCAAATTTCTTCATCAGTTTAGGCCAATATGTATTCTTCTTCATATTTTTGGTAAAAAAAAAAAGCGCAATTAGCATATATTGGTTGTTTTGTGCAAAAGGTATAGTGTCTAAAAAATAGGGAATATATTTATTGCATTTTTATTACTAATTTTTTTTATTGTACTAGTAATGGCGGTGATCAGCGATCTTTAGCAGGACTGCGACATTGCAAAAGAGTGTATTCACAGGCCCAAAAATACACCACTCAGCGCCAAGGGCCCTAGCAGTGCCCGAGCAGTAATGAACAAATGAATAAATAAAAACTGACACTAAAATATTAAGTGACAAAAGATCCCAAATAGGAATCCCACATAAGAAGCAGGCGTTTAACCACTTGAGCCCCGGACCATTATGCTGCCTAAGGACCAGAGGTCTTTTTCCAATTTGGCACTGCGTCGCTTTAACTGCTAATTGCGCGGTCATGCAATGCTGTACCCAAACGAAATTTGCGTCCTTTTCTTCCCACAAATAGAGCTTTCTTTTGATGGTATTTGATCACCTCTGCGGTTTTTATTTTTTGCGCTATAAACGGAAAAAGACCGAAAATTTTGAAAAAAAATGATATTTTCTACTTTTTGTTATAAAAAAAATCCAATAAACTAAATTTTAGTCATACATTTAGGCCAAAATGTATTCGGCCACATGTCTTTGGTAAAAAAAATGTCAATAAGCGTATATTTATTGGTTTGCGCAAAAGTTATAGCGTCTACAAACTAGGGTACATTTTCTGGAATTTACACAGCTTTTAGTTTATGACTGCCTATGTCATTTCTTGAGGTGCTAAAATGGCAGGGCAGTACAAAACCCCCCCAAATGACCCCATTTTGGAAAGTAGACACCCCAAGGAAATTGCTGAGAGGCATGTTGAACCCATTGAATATTTATTTTTTTTGTCCCAAGTGATTGAAAAATGACAAAAAAAAAAAAAAAAAAAAAATTTACAAAAAGTCGTCACTAAATGATATATTGCTCACACAGGCCATGGGCCTATGTGGAATTGCACCCCAAAATACATTTAGCTGCTTCTCCTGAGTACGGGGATACCACATGTGTGGGACTTTTTGGGAGCCTAGCCGCGTACGGGGCCCCGAAAACCAAGCACCGCCTTCAGGATTTCTAAGGGTGTAAATTTTTGCTTTCACTCTTCACTGCCTATCACAGTTTCGGAGGCCATGGAATGCCCAGGTGGCACAAAACCCCCCAAAATGACCCCATTTTGGAAAGTAGACACCCCAAGCTATTTGCTGAGAGGCATATTGAGTCCATGGAATATTTTATATTTTGACACAAGTTGCGGGAAAGTGACACTTTTTATTTTTTTATTTTTTTTTTTTCATAAAGTTGTCACTAAATGATATATTGCTCACACAGGCCATGGGCATATGTGGAATTGCACCCCAAAATACATTTAGCTGCTTCTCCTGAGTATGGGGATACCACATGTGTGGGACTTTTTGGGAGCCTAGCTGCGTACGGGACCCCGAAAACCAATCACTGCCTTCAGGATTTCTAAGGGTGAAAATTTTTGATTTCACTCTTTACTGCCTATCACAGTTTCGGAGGCCATGGAATGCCCAGGTGGCACAAAACCCCCCCAAATGACCCCATTTTGGAAAGTAGACACCCCAAGCTATTTGCTGAGAGGCATGGTGAGTATTTTGCAGCTCTCATTTGTTTTTGAAAATGAAGAAAGACAAGAAAAAAAATTTTTTTTTTTCTTTTTTCAATTTTCAAAACTTTGTGACAAAAAGTGAGGTCTGCAAAATACTCACTATACCTCTCAGCAAATAGCTTGGGGTGTCTACTTTCCAAAATGGGGTCATTTGGGGGGGTTTTGTGCCACCTGGGCATTCCATGGCCTCCGAAACTGTGATAGGCAGTGAAGAGTGAAATCAAAAATTCACGCCCTTAGAAAGCCTGAAGGCGGTGCTTGGTTTTCGGGGTCCCGTACGCGGCTAGGCTCCCAAAAAGTCTCACACATGTGGTATCCCCGTACTCAGGAGAAGCAGCAGAATGTATTTTGGGGTGTAATTTCACATATTTCCATGGCATGTTTGAGCAATATATCATTTAGTGACAACTTTGTGCAAAAAAAAAAAAAAAAAAAAAAAATTTGTCTCTTTCCCGCAACTTGTGTCGCAATATAAAATATTCCATGGACTCGACATGCCTCTCAGCAAATAGCTTGGGGTGTCTACTTTCCAAAATGGGGTCATTTGGGGGGGTTTTGAACTGTCCTGGCATTTTATGCACAACATTTAGAAGCTTATGTCACACATCACCCACTCTTCTAACCACTTGAAGACAAAGCCCTTTCTGACTCTTATTGTTTACATGAAAAAGTTTTTTTTTTTTTGCAAAAAAATTACTTTGAACCCCCAAACATTATATATTTTTTTAAAGCAAATGCCCTACAGATTAAAATGGTGGGTGTTTCATTTTTTTTTTTCACACAGTAATTGCGCAGCGATTTTTCAAACGCATTTTTTGGGGAAAAAACACACTTTTTTTAATTTTAATGCACTAAAACACGCTATATTGCCCAAATGTTTGATGAAATAAAAAAGATGATCTTAGGCCGAGTACATGGATACCAAACATGACATGCTTTAAAATTGCGCACAAACGTGCAGTGGCAACAAAATAAATACATGTTTAAAAGCCTTCAAAAGCCTTTACAGGTTACCACTTTAGATTTACAGAGGAGGTCTACTGGAAAAATTACTGCACTCGATCTGGCCTTCGCGGTGATACCTCACATGCATGGTGCAATTGCTGTTTACGTTTGACGACAGACCGCCGCTTGCGTTCGCCTTAGCGCGAGAGCAGGGGGCGACAGGGGTGTTTTTTTTTTTTTTTTTTTTTTTCTTTATTATTTTTTTGCTTTTTTAATCTTACTTTTAAACTGTTCCTTTCATATTTTTTTTTTTAATCATTTTTATTGTTATCTCGGGGAATGTAAATATCCCCTATGATAGCAATAGGTAGTGACAGGTACTCTTTTTTGAAAAAATTGTGGTCTATTAGACCCTAGATCTCTCCTCTGCCCTCAAAGCATCTGACCACACCAAGATCGGTGTGATAAAATGCTTCCCCAATTTCCCAATGGCGCTATTTACATCCGGCGAAATCTAAGTCATGAAATACTCGTAGCTTCCGGTTTCTTAGGCCATAGAGATGTTTGGAGCCACTCTGGTCTCTGATCAGCTCTATGGTCAGCTGGCTGAATCACCGGCTGCATTCTCAGGTTCCCTGTTGAGACAGGAGATCCAGAGAAAAACACGGAAGACGGTGGGGGGGGGGGGGGCATTCCCTCCCACGGCTTGTAAAAGCAGTCTAGAGGCTAATTAGCCGCTAGGATTGCTTTTACATGAAAGCCGACCGCTGGCTGAAAAGAATGATACCAAGATGATACCTAAACCTGCAGGCATCATTCTGGTATAACCACTCAAAGTCGTGAATGGCGTACCTGAAGACAAAAAAATGGTTAACAATGGTTAACAATAAAGCACAGTAAAGTGTAAATAATTACACACCTGAAAAACAAACATGATAAAACATAATAACAATAACAATAACAATAACAATAACAATAAAACATTGCAGAATAGAATACAGTAAAAAAGAGCAGAACAATAGAGAGAGAGAATAGAGAGAGAGAGAACAATAAAACAACAACTATTTTTTTTATTTCATATTTTTTTTTTTTTTTTACACTTTTTTTGTAACTAACTTTTATAACGGTAACCGGTTCCAGGTTCGGGTCTCTCAAAATGCGATGGCATCTTGGGAGACCCTGTGAAAGTGTGCCTAGTCTGTGCAATGCTGTACCCTACGCTAATACTCAACTAGTGAATGGTAGCGTTCAAAACATTCACCAATGCAAAGACCAGGATTGTCAGGACAGGAGGGACAATAATAGCGGGTGTCACGCCTATATCCGCGCTTGCTGCAGACACGACATCTTTTTTGGGGGGTTCGCTGGGTAGGGGTACTCGGGAGGACATAAAAATGCCTCTCATGCAGCCGACTGCATTTGGTTGGGGATGTGAATGGGGGAAGTACGGGCGCTGCAGAAGCGGTGGGTTCCCAATTAGGATTGGCGAATGCAGCAGGAAGGGCATTATGGGCACGACGGGCCTGTGTTTGTCTTTTTGGTGGCAGCGGGACACTACTTGTGCTTGCCACCTCACCAGCTTGAACTGCACTTATGGGACTCGCCACGTCACCAAGTGTTACTGCAGTGCTGGTTTGACTACGACCGGGGTGTACTAGGCCGCTGGTGCTTGCCAGTTCACCAAAACGCTACAAAAAAACTGTTAGCGATCGCAGGGATCAGGCCTGACTCTGCGAACGCTGCAGTTATGCGTTTAGTGCCTTGTAAGTGACAGTGATCGATTGATACTGCACTTGGGTGGGCTGGGCCGGGCCGGGCGGAGGGGCAAAACGCAGGTGCTAGCAGGTATCTGGGCTGATCCCGCTAACACTGCATTTTTGGGAACCCTAAACTGCTGGTGACGCTAGTATAGATCTGATCGGATCAGATATTGATCCGTTCAGATACTATACCACTAAGGGAGGTGTATGGTGCGTGCGTGGGTGTTAGCGGTACTGGCGCTAATCTGACGCTGCCTGGGGCTGGTGCTTGCCAGTTCACCAAAATGCTACAAAAAAAACTGTTAGCGATCGCAGGGATCAGGCCTGACTCTGTGAACGCTGCAGTTATGCGTTTAGTGTTTTGTAAGTGACAGTGATCGATCGATACTGCACTTGGGTGGGCTGGGCTGGGCCGGGCGGAGGGGCAAAACGCAGGTGCTAGCAGGTATCTGGGCTGATTCCGCTAACACTGCGTTTTTGGGAACCCTAAACTGCTGGTGACGCTAGTATAGATCTGATCGGATCAGATATTGATCCGTACAGATACTATACCACTAAGGGAGGCGTATGGTGCGTGCGTGGGTGTTAGCGGTACTGGCGCTAACCTGACGCCTGGGGCTGGTGCTTGCCAGTTCACCAAAATGCTACCAAAAAAACTGTTAGCAATCGCAGGGATCAGGCCTGACTCTGCGAACGCTGCAGTTATGCGTTTAGTGCCTTGTAAGTGACAGTGATCGATCGATACTGCACTTGGGTGGGCTGGGCGGAGGCACAAAACGCAGGTGCTAGCAGGTATCTGGGCTGATCCCGCTAACACTGCGTTTTTGGGAACCCTAAACTGCTGGGGACGCTAGTATAGATCTGATCGGATCAGATATTGATCCGATCAGATACTATACCACTAAGGGAGGCATATGCTGCGTGCGTGGGTGTTCGCGGTACTGGCGCTAATCTGACGCTGCCTGGGGCGACGCATATCACCGCCGGGCGATCGGGGGGCTAAACCTTTATTCGGTAATAAACGGCGGGTGCCCTGACACTATAAAAAATAAACGAACTAACCAGCGTCACCCGTAACGGTTATACGGTGATCAGTGGTGAAAGGGTTAACTAGGGGGCAATCAAGGGGTTAAAACATTTATTAGGTAGTATATGGGGGTCCCTGACGCTATAAAACGCTGACGGCGAACCTAAATATTTACCTCACTAACTAGCGTCACCAGCGACACTAATACAGCGATCAGAAAAATGATCGCTTAGCGACACTGGTGACAGGGGGTGATCAAGGGGTTAAAACTTTATTAGGGGGGGTTAGGGGGGTACCCTAGACCTAAAGGGGGGTAACAGTAACTGTGCTAACACAGTAACTGTCACAAACTGACAGCTAGCAGTAATCAGGAAAAAAAAAAAAAAAAAAAAAAAAAAACTGCTGGTGTCAGTTTGTGACAGGGGGGGGGGGGGTGATTGGGGGGGGATCGGGGGGCGATCGGGGGGGGGATCGGGGTGATTTGTGTGCCTGGCATGTTCTACTGTGTGTGTGTAGTGTTGTGCACTCACATACTTGTCGTCTCTCCTCGGGCCGGAACGGAAAATACCGACCCGAGGGGAGATGACATCACTTCCTTTGCTGCTGTTTAGCATACAGCAGCAAAGGAGCGTTTTCATTGGCCGGCGGCGATCGCGAGGGGGGGGCCACGAACGGATGGTCTCCCCCTCATCACCGATCGCCGCTGGACATAGGACGACCGCCTCGGGCACCGGGGGGGGGTCCGATCGGACCCCCCACCCGCGGAAGGCAAATCACGTACCCTGTACGTGATTTTGCCTGTCCGTGCCACTTTGCCGACGTACATCGGCGTGAGGCGGTCGTCAAGTGGTTAAAATTACAGAACCATCATCAAAAATCGTGGCATACCAAAATCAACAAAGTGATCATAGTAACACACTGAAAACAGCGCTAGTGTTGAGCTAAACAGATAATGTGGCCAACTACACATGCAAAAAAAGTCCTTCAAGAGAGAAGAGCAGTAAGAGTGATGGTTCAGATAGTGTTCATAGGCGATCAAAGTAGAAACAGTTCAGCGTGCACCTTCCACCGATCCATCCACCTCCACCTTGTGAGAACACACTCCCCTCAGGGGGTTAAACTCACCAGAGCCTAGTAATAGCAAGCATCCAAGGTAAGGAGAAATCCAAGCCACCAGCCACTGTCAGCTACCCTCCAGAGGAATCCAAGATGGTCAGGGCTCATAAATCACCAAACAACAAAAGATAAAGCGCACATAGCGTAATCCTGTTTATTAGATATAGAGTCCTTCACATCACATAAAGATCCCCCCTTCAAACATTAAACGTACATTATAAAAGCAATCAGATGAGCATATCACAAGGAAGCATAAAGACACAGCACTTCACCGTAATAGACTCCAGCCGGTTCCGCTTTCCAGGCACCAATCTCTGACTTCCTGGTTGCAGTCAAGGCTGTGGTGGAGCGCAATCGTCACTTCCGGCGTCGTGTAGGCCACGCCCTGATGCGTTTCGTCATATCCTGACTTCAACAGAGGGCGTGCCTACACGACTGACGGACAGGCTATAATGTCATGCCCCATCAACCCTAACCAATCAGAACAAGTGTTCGGCGTGACGTCAGGTGCAGGACATCCGCCGAAAGACATACTGACGGCTTCTCCACAGGAGAGGGGGAAGACTAATAGCCGCTCTGCACATTAGTTCACATCAGCGAGTAAGCCCACTCGCAGGCCAGATAGCGCCAGCCGGTGAATGTATAAACAATGAAGAATGACACTGCACATTGGGATTTAAAAATAGGGGGATATAGTATAAAATACTATAAAAAACCCCATGCAATCAGCGCACACATTGAATCTATCATCATTAGCCCTTCAGCATGTGTAAACGTGCAGCAGCAGACAATCCCCAGAACGCTGCATGGCACTGCAACATACCAGGCAATCAAAGTGATGCGCTCACTGCATGTTAACACACCATAGTAAAAACATAAATAAATAAAAACATAGAACATAAGCTAAATGTAATTCATCAAAAACATTAAGTATAAATGGTAAATACGCCAACCTAGATACAAAAATTATATATATATAGAGCCATTCATATTATAATCTTCTATGCAGTAGGTTAGAAAGAGCAATGCGGGTATTAATTACTAAAAACAGGGACCATTCGAATACGATGAAACCCATAAACAAATAAACGACATACATCAATACACGTAAAAATAATGGAGAGAAGAGAAGCATCTATGATAGAGATTACGGCTACCAGCATAAACCATGCGCTATCATCACCTATATGTACATAGGATATAGCACATAATTTAGCATTAAAAAACTGCGCACCAGCCGCATCTGTATATGGCATAGGCCAAAACTGTATGCGGCCTAAGGCCGATCAAGTTTACCGAAACCATTATCCACCTCTACCCCATAGTGAACATTTACAAATCGCTTATAAAGCAGTTAATGTCCAGCTCCACGTTCAACCCTCTTGGCGATAATGTGTCCGCCAAGAAGATCCACTGGGTCTCTCTCTTAGACAGATCGCGGACCAAATTTGAACCCCTCCAGTTTGGTTTTAAATGGTCGATGCCCCAGAATTTAAGGCCAGACGGGTCTTGGTTATGCTTCAGTTTAAAGTGGAGCGAGACACTATGGTCTTTAAAACCAATTTTAATGTTGGTTATGTGTTCTGCGACCCTGATTCTTAAAAGTCTCTTAGTGCGGCCTATATACATAAGACCGCACGGACATTGGAGAGCATAGACAACATGGGAGGTGTTGCACGTAATGAGCTCTTTGATAGCAAACTCCCTATTGTTAGAGGTGGATGTAAAACTCTCCAATGCTCTTAGCGGTCTTTCAACATCCTTACAAGCCCGGCACCTTCTACAACTGTAAAAGCCACTCTTATTCCAAAAAGTCGGGGGCCTGGCCGGAGGGTCCAGCACCTTTTGTACTATTTTATCTGAAAAGCTCTGGGCCTTTCTATATATGAACTGAGGCCTAGGGGGTAGGACTGATTGTAGCACCTTGTCCATACTCAGCACATGCCAATGGGCGGCAAAAATGCCTTCCACTTCTTTGTACTGAGAATGGAAACTTGAAATAAAGCTCCATTCATGACTGTCCCTATTAGGGACCCGAGGACCATTTCCTAAAAAGTTTCCTCTGGGTTGCACCGCTAAGTCATAAATAATAGAATCTAGCGCTTCCTCACGATAACCCTTTTCTATGAATTTTTTCTTTATAATCTGCGCCTGTGCCAAGAAATCTACGTCTTCTGAACAGTTCCTTTTCACCCTAGTAAGCTAGTAAGGACTGCGACATTGCGACGGACAGATCGGACACTTTTTTGGGACCAGTGACATTTATACAGCGATCAGTGATATAAAAATGCACTGATTACTGTATAAATGACAATGGCAGCGAAGGGGTTAACACTAGGGGGTGATTAATGGGTTAAGTGTTCCCTAGGGAGGTGTTTCTAACTGTGGGGGATGGGACTGACTGGGAGTACAGAGAGATTGTTGTTTCTGATCACTAGAAACAGACGATCACTCTGTACTTCCCTTGTCAGAATGGGGATCTGTTTGTTTACATTGACAGATCCCCATTAGTGCTCACTGTGGATAGATCGCCGGTGGCCAGCGGGCACCGGCCACGCGCATCAGCTCCCGCGGCGTGCAGCGGGCGCGTGCCTGCTATAGCTGTTAAAGGGACCGCTGTACAGCGATTTGCGGGAACGAGCCGACCTGCCACAGTATAATGACGGCGGCTGGTCGACAGGTGGTTAAACCCGCTAGTCCACCTTTTTTTTTCTTCCCTTTTATGGTTCTTTTATACTTGCTGTCCAAGTGGACATGTTAAGTGCTGTTCACAATTAAGTTATTTTTTATTACATACGGTTCTCCTGAAGGTTTTACCATAGTATTTCAGGAGATTGCCCTATTCCTTCTGCTGAGATGAGATGAGATGTATCACTCAAAGCTATTAAAGAGGAAGTAAAGTCTTCCTCTTTAATTGTACCTACAGGTAAGCCTAGTGTAAGATGTATACTAGCTCATGCCTTTTGTCTTGCAGGTACTTTTATTTTTTTATTTTTTGGAGGTTTACAAGTTCTTAGCATTGGATTCTGTGAGGTAACACAGTTATCTCTATTCTATCTGTGACACTTTATATACTTTCTATCACTACATACAGTATATTATTGTTGTATATGTTCAGAAGGTATTTTTTTTATTTATTTTTGATGGATATCACAGATGTCATGGCGATTGTGTACTTTGGCTCAAATTGTATTGTGTTCTCTTTTTAATAAACAGATTGAAATATAAAAAAAATCATCAACTGTTTTTCTTTAAAGATGAATTTCAGGTATAACAGTTTTTACATAGTTACCTTGATCGAGACTAGATCAATGAAAGTATGTATGTGCCATACCTGTGAGATCCCAATGGAAGCTGGAAAACACTGTAGTAGGCACCACTACCACAGTGTTCTCCACTAGCTTCTGGGTCTTGTGCCGAGTGGCTGCCCTGCTGCGTTGTGAACACAGGAGGTCGCTGGCTCGGCCCAGGCCCCATTCAAAGAACCCTTTGTATACCCATAATGAAGCAAAGTGTTCTCTGATTGTATAAGGTAACAATTGTGATGCCCCGCCTCTCCACCTCATGCAAACAGAATGATTTACATTCATTAAGAAGATGCCGAGTGTTTGCTAAATGACACCTGCGCCTAATGAGCAACCTCCTCTGTTCAGTATGCATCAGTGCAGCTGCTCAGCAAGGACCTGGAAGCTAGTAGCAACTGCTGTAGTAGTGGTGCCTACTGTAGTGATTTCCATCTTTTGGGGGATCCCACAGGTATAGCACATACATACTTTTGGACTAATGTAACTATCTAAAAATTGCTATACTTGGAATTCAGCTTTAAACTGGCTGGTAGAGGGGGTAGTGGCTTCATACTGAAGAGGATTAAAGGAGATGTATAGCGAAAGCTATTTTGACTGTAATTCTCTAATGGATCACAGGAGTGCAGTTCGTTCTGCACTCCTGTGATCTGTTTTCAGCCAACAATGGGCTGATGTCACATAGCCAGTCCAAGCTCTAAAAAGATCCATGTGGTCAGGATCCGCCCAGAAGCCTGAATCAGCAACTTGCTCAGCCTCTCAGCAATCCGCAGAGAGCCACTGACTGAAAGTCACCGGCTCTCTGCTCACATAACACTGAGAACAGAGTGATCAGCTGTCTTTGATCGCTCAGTTCTCAGTGCAGAGTCGGTGGAGGGCAACTGCAGCATTGGATTGAAGCCGCATCCACTTAGGTGAGTTGAAATTTTTTAATGTTTTTTTTTTCTAATTTCCCTACTTCTCCTATAATCCACTCAAAACCAGTATTTCAGTACAATTTTTAATATATGTACATTATAGCCTAAACTGCATTACTTCTGCTTGTGTATTGGTTTTTATGGCTGCACATTATATCCTGTCTTGTTTTTTCTGTTGAAAGATGACACATGTTGATGCCAGTTTCAAGCTCCCCTAGAAGAAGATATCCTACTGAATACATGAGCACTTTGATCCTTCAGGTCTTTGAACTTTAAACTTTGACTGAAGGTGACCGAATGAAATGAAGACTACTTCCTTTTTACTGCATTTTTACTAGTGTGCATTGTGGCGCATGTTGATAGCTGTCTCAGCACATGCAGCTGACATGCTTTGTTAGTCATACTGGATAAATGCAGATGTCAGGACAAAATTTCATTTTACTTTCTCTTACGCTTTCCAAGATTTCCCAGGTCCTCATGTATTGTGCAATAACGATGATAAATGCATGAGCGGGACTACTGGATATGTTTACCAAATGCATCGGGATAAGAAGGCTTCCAAAATTACATTGCCATCCATGACACCGGGATACCTTGCACTGTGATTGTGAAAATGGCTCCATGGTTGAACATGTTTGACCTCAAGGACTGTGAAACAGGAACTCTGTATATTTATTACCTTGTTTCCTTTATGTCGGGTGGCTTTGTGAATGGACAGGTACAAAAATATCAATCCCATGCAGTAAAGTATATAACTGTATATAGCTGTTGATGCAGTTTAGAGTATAGTGTGTGAGATATGCTAGGTTCTAGATAACATTAAGTGGACGACTTGCCTGTGCATACTTGACACAGTCATTTTGTGGGCTCGGACACCACCCGTGATCCTTGGTTTCTTTTTTTTTTTGGTGGGGGGAAGAGAGGTAGTGTTAAGTTCCAGAAAAGTCCACAAAACTCCACTGGGAAGTTCTCCATTACTTCCACTGTGGGTGTGACAAGGCTTATTTTGTTTTCTGTAAGCCAGCTTTGTTACTTCGGTCCACCTATTTCTCCATATACTTCAATGGAGAGTCTAGTAGGCCTACTGTTATCACTCACATCCTGTTTGGTCATGAGCCTCCGTTATCAAAGTGTCTGGTGAAGAAGCTATTGTCTGTGTTGTCCATAGTAATCATTTTATTTCCCTCTTTAGTATGGGAGTGTGGAAAGATGTCTCTGGTTGCTATGGATGGACCAGTTTTTTTTTTTCGAATCCTGTCTCATTCCATCCAAAACAGAGCATTCATTTTAGGCAGAGTTGCTCTTTACCCTCAGCCTTTCGGCACAGTAGGGAGCAGGAGGCATGGGTGAATTGGCAGGCTGCAATTTGATGCACAATTTGGGCCTACAAAAAGGTGGCACCATTGTATATAGGTGAGGGTAACACTATTCAGGGCTTTATATGAGAAATGTTGGCAGACTTACCTAGGCCTGATTACCAAGTCTAGCTTTTTCTTTTAGTTAATGTTTAGTTATGTTTTCATCAGCTTGAGCCCTGCTCTGTCAAGTATTTGTTGGAAAAAAAAATACATTTGTCACTTTTTTTTTCTGGTCATTGTTGTAAGTCATGATTAATTAATGTAATACAAAATCTTATTTAGAGAGAGAACCTTGTCATATATAATTTTTTTTTGTCTTCATTCCTAAAAACAGTAGAACCCATAAAGTCAAATTGAGGTATATTTCTTGAGAAATTAGATGACATTTTTTTTTAACCTAAGCAATTCAGCCAACTCTTTCTCATTTTTTAAATCGGTTTATAGTTGTTTTCACACAAAGAAAAAATGTTTTTTACAGTACTGACTTAGTTCAGCTCTTACAGCAAGAAAACAGTCTATGGCTTACATTTTATGTATAGAATACCAAGGCTGTGATGTTTAGTGATTATATTTCCAGAGCCACTATTTCAATGAATTGTAGTGTGTGTAAAGGCAAGGTTTTTAGATTCGAATGGAATGAAGAACCGTTAGACCCTCTACCAAGTTTGCATTGCAGTCTGTGTCCATGATGTGGCGATTCACCCCTCCCTATTTGTCTTGATGACCGTTATGACTGAAACAAAATGGAAATCCTAAATTTCAGAGTTATGAAAGCAATAGATGAGGGGGAAGTCTTCCAAATGAGACAAATGTTCTGTTGACAGTTGTTCAAGATAGGATTTCCTTTAACTTCCTGTTGTGTCTGAAGGAAGTTGAGGTATACTGAATATCCCCAGCAAGACGCAAACTGCAAAACAAAATCTGATGGGCTTTTTAACTCTTCTACATTCTATCCAAAAAAAATGTTTTGGCTCTTCATACACTTTAAAACTGAACACCAGCTTTTAATACACTTTACATAGGCTGAAATGATTTATGTCCCTCACTAACACGTGAACCCACTGTGTTCAAGCTGAGACCTTCCTGTCTCATACCCAAAACACATTAGAGTCTATATGATCGACGCTCAGCCATTCAGAGAAAGCAATGTATTCTAGCAATGAATACAAAGCTTCCTCTAATTGACTGAATCAGAGAGGCATTCTAATGATGTCACAAGCTCTGACTTAGCCAATCAGAGGAAGCTTTGTATTCATTGCTATAATACATCGCTTTCTATGAATGACTGAGCTCTGCTCAGACAGACTCTATTGTGGTCGGGCCATAAGACAAGAAGGTCTCGGCACCAACCCAGAATACAGCGCTGTATGCTGTATGTAGCCTCAGCTACTTTCAGTATATACCACACATCCAGTGGTCTCACATGTTAGTGAGGGACATCGTTTGTTTGGGCCAGCTTGGCCCAAACATACTATGTAAAGTGTATTAAAAGCTGGAGTTCAGCTTTAATGAAGATGCGACGTATGAATTGTCGTTGCTAGCTGCAAGCATCCTATAAAATGTTATTGGTTGGGTGTAAAATAACTAATTTTGCTTACGCAATGAAAACCTGTCTTGCTCCGTTACCACCATTTATTAAAGTGTTGAGATTGTATTAGACTTTCCAACTTTTTATTGAAAGTGGATTGTCTGAAAGAGACTGTAGGGTTTCAGGAATACAGTACACTACTTTTATTACAGTTATTTAGATTAGCTAATAATTAGTCATCAGTGTCTAGTCTTGCACCATGTTAGCCATTCACAAATGTGGCCTTAATCTGCTGCCTTTTCATTGGCTAACTTATCAGTAAAAAAAGTATTCTAAACCGGGTCTCTTTGTTGACAGGGTGTTGAAAGGAAAAAGGGTTATGACTGTTAAGCATTTTTGGCCTTTGCAAAGTCAGCCCCGCAAATGGAACTGCTTTGATGTTACTTCTGCTTAGATAATGCTAAAACTTAGTTTAGCACCACAACAGTCTTACTCTTCTGTACTCTTTAAATTAGTTACCAAAAATATATCTGCATAGACAGGGATGTTTTCAAGAATGATGGGTGACCGCTATCTGTCCTTAAAGTCTGTGTAGCACTGTGACCTGGTACAATTCTCCCCTGGCTATTAAAGTGCAACACACATTGTACTTTGCATCAATACTCTTCTAGCTATGGGCCTACTTGAAGTGAGATTTTCCATCAGAAGATACTCAAAATCAGGAGTATATTTTATCACTATCTGCCTGCTAAAGATATGCACGGCCTAATATAAGACTACAAAACAACCAATTTGTACATCTGTTACAAACAATCAGATTGTGCAGGTGGGATAAAAGAAAACCTTCCCTAGCTGGACACTATTATAATTGTGATTTCAAATTTGTTTTTAAAACTTTCCTAGTTGATTGCTCTTTTCTTTTGGTTGAAAATGGAAATGGAACTTATCTGTCAGCAGAGTAGTCACAGGTGAGTCTTGGCAAGCCATTGAGGGACGGCAAGATGTATCACCACTCATCATCCTCCACTGGACATCTGCCCTCATTTTGTAGTATATAGGCTCCATTCTCCTTGTATGTAAAGAAAATTAAAATATATTTATTATAAATTAATATTTGTTCACAGACGTCTGAATGTGACACAGTTGTATCTGTGATTCTGTAGTATAGAAGTTATACTGCTTCTTTACACAATATGCAGAACACTCTGAATTGAAACACTATGACCAGTTATTGTCTTGTCCAGGCTATTGAGTGATGTTTAGACTTTGAATGAAGGAGGCAGAGCAGAGCTGGCAGCTATGAAAGTCTCTTGACACCAGAAAATGCTGTTGCTCTAATCCAACTAATTGTTGGGTTTTATGGAATATTCTTGGTCAAATAAATTATTTTCCATATGTTATTACTGCTTTATGTTTGGTTAATATTTACTATAATAGTCTTTTTTCCATAAGGCAGTACAGCTTTGAGCAGTCAATCGGTATTCTTCTTTCAGTGCCCTGAATCCCACACATGCATAAGGTTCAGGACTTCATACATTGGTCACAGTGGTTTTGTTTTTGTAACAGCTTGCTCCGGCTTCATTAAAACTTGGCTAGAGCTGGCCACACTCACTCATTCACACTAACACTTGCGCACTCACACACTCGTGCTCACGTGCACACACTTACGCACTTGCACACACACTCACGCACATTTTTGTTGATCAGCCTGAAAAAAGAGAGGTTCCTCCAGCCACAGATCTCCCGCTATGGCTGTGTTATTCTGACCACCAGCGCTGACGGCTTTCAGAATGCCCAAAGAGTGCCTGTATCTGATTGGATGCAACTGTTGTTCAGCAAGCATTTTTTTTGTTGACCAGACAACCGTCGGATTGATTTTTGCCCAGTTCATCAGGAACTGGCTATCATTTGCTCTGTGTATGGCCAGGTTAAATTGCTTTTTACATCTGTGATACATTCTATTAAAAAAAATGCAAACACTTACTGGGATTGGTTTATTGTTGCCTAAAATGTATAAATTAGACTGAAATAGACCCTTTTGCCAGACCATTGATTTCAACAAAAACATTCACATAATATATGCATGTTTAACAGTTTATGTACTTTGTTTACCTGTGGAAGCCTCCCTTATGTAAACAGAAAATCCCTGAGCCTGCTTGGATGTGATAGCAGCCCCAAAAAACTCAGAGCTATCATTCAAATGACACTCTTTGGTATTCCCCTTTGCTGCTCTCTTGGAAGCTACATAAAAGGTATATAGAAAAAGCTAGGCCTGTACAAAGACTAATTATAGACTCTTCCGGAGGAGGGAGGCCAATGACGTCCAAGGAGATGGGGAGCTATGCTAGGAAATTGACTCATTCTGAAGTAGTCAATTTATCCAGAAATTCCAAAGGCACATTGCAAATGAATAAATACATTAAAAAAAAACCTAAAAGTCAGCAATTAAAATACTTTTCCTGTGCTGATACCTGCAGTATTATAAGTTTGTGACAGGATCTCCTTAAAGGCAACCTGTCAGATTGGCTTTTCCTTGCACATTTAAAAGCATCAAAGACCTGCGCTAATCACTTATTAAAGTGATACTAAAGTCTTGTTTTTTTAGGTAAAAATAACAAACCTGTTATACTTACCTGCCCTGTGTAGTGATTTTGCACAGAGCAGCCCAGATCCTCCTCTTCTTGGGTCCCTCTTCGGTGCTCCTGGCCTCTCTCTCCTGTTGAGTGCCCCCACAGCAAGCAGTTTGCTATGGGGGCACCTGAGCCACAGCTCCATGTGTCCATTTAGACATGGAGCCGTGGGAGCCAATGGTGCCATGCTTCTGTCTCAGCCAATGAGGAGGGGAGTCCTGGGCAGCTGAAACACTCCTGCAACATCGCTGGATCTCGATGGGACTCAGGTAAGTATTAGGGGGACTGAGTGGGGGTTGCTGCACACAGAAATTTAATTTTATTGCATAGGATGCATTAACCACTTCGGGCCCAGAACAGTTTACCCCCTTCCTGACCAGGCCATTTTTTGCGATACGCCACTGCGTCACTTTAACAGACAATCACGCGGTCGTGCGACGCTATACCTAAACAAAATTTACGTCCTTTTTTCCTACAAATAGAGCTTTCTTTTGGTGGTATTTTATCACCTCCTGTGGTTTTTATTTTTTGCTCTATAAATAAAAGATCTTTGAAAAAAAACACAATATCTTTTACTTTTTGCTATATTAAATATCCTGCTGGGCACACGCATCGGCTCCGGGGACACACTGCAGGTGCGCGCGCCTCCTACAGCATCTTAAAGGGATAACGTACAGCTACGACGACTCGCCCAGGGGAGCCAACCCTGGTCGGGAACCGCTTAAGATAAAAAAACCTGCCTTTACAACCACTTTAAATAAGTAATGTTTTCCAAACACAACTAGAAACAAAAATGTGCAAATTAATACAAATAATTGCACATATTGTGAAAAAATTGTATAAATTGTGAACAATGGTGCACACACACTATAAACAATGAAATAATGCTATGTAATAAACTGTAAGCAAATGGCAATACTGTCCAAATAACCAAAAACATGAAAGATTGCACAAAAATAGCATAGATCTTAAACACTTGCTCACACACGATAAGCAGTGAGATCATATGTGACAATAAAAGAACTATGTACAAAACTGTGTAACACAGTTTAAAAATCCAAATAAATGCATGGAACTGGAATAATTCAAGGTGATCAATTACTCATACTCTATCAATTCTAAGTGGGATGATAAATGCACTCAAAACAGTCCTAGTGTACTGTAATGCTTTTAGTGCAAGAAATCAGTGTATCCGGTGTATCTAACAAGGAACTTTCCGCTATGGTTAAGATATTTCATTCCCAACTAATGAGCCTTCAAAGAAACTGCGGAAGTTGTATGGGCCTTGCACCCAGGAACTAGGAATAGCCTCTGCTCCTCTCTGGAAAAAAGTATGGAAAAAAGAAAGCAACCTTCATAGTAAAGTATTTGAATAAAACCGGTTTATAAAAAGTGCCCACTCAAAATTATAAATGAATAGGTACTGTTTATCTCAGTATATATGACAAAACCCAAAGGTTCCAATCTGCCAGCCGCTGTACATGATGACGTCAGTAAGTCTGGTGTTTTGATTTTATGAAGCATATCTCAGAGAAAGAAACAGCATTTCACAATCATAGTGTACATGACACAGAGACTCTTTTAAATCTTGACAAAGGCCAATATGCTGCAACCTTCAGGTAAGGACACTGGCAAACAAAGTTGTTAAGGGCAGCCCATATACCCACTGCCAGCAATCATCAGTTTTTTGCTAGTGTCCTTAGGTGATGGTTATTCACATGGAGAAATCTCTGGCTGCATCGATGTCACTGCGGCAATATGATTGCAGCTTTTGGATCAGTCACCCCTCAGCAACATCTCAGAGGACTGTACTCAGACCCTGCCACATGGAAGACGTGGGTCTGGCCTGCAATGTTGCCTCCAGCACTGGACTTTGCATTTAGTGCTCACTCTCAGTACAGCAGTGCAATGTGGTGTAGTTAGCTGCAGTATGTTGTATATGTTCATATACAGTGGCAATTAAAAATCTAGGTAATTCCAGTCCCTGAAAACCTTCTTGTGGAGGAAACCATATGCCTTTCCGAAGTGGGCAAAACAGAGAATCTCTACCTAGTGGTCTTTTTAATGGGAAGGTGCCTGTACCATGGTGTGGTGAGTCTGGGGTTGTCCCTCCAGCCTGGACACTGGACTTTAAGGGGTAAGTGGCAAGAGCACCATAGTCATGGGGCAGTGTGTACCAGGGCTTCTGAGACACTTTTAAATATTTGTTTCACCTTGGCCTAGTGTTTGCCACTTAACATGACGTGTCAGCAAAGGCACTCTGTAAACAAAAAGGTGCTTCCAAGTTGATGCGTGCCTCTTCTGACTACACACTGGTTCCATTTTGGGGCCTCATTGTTTTTACCATTGTTCAACAGGTATAATCGGAACCTAGTGCAGTGCAAGAATTTCCAGAAAACCCTGAACTCCAGGAAAAGGTAAATCAAATCCTTTTCCCTTTTTAATCAAGACACATTTTCTTCTAGAAAGATTCTTCAGTTGCTGCAGAGCCGCTGGGGCTCCTCTTTACAGTTTCCGGAACAGTTACTTTACAGCTTTTCCCTGAGGGACTATGCCTGGACCCTGCCAAGAAGTCCAGCCGGTAATGTCACCCTCTGGACACTCGATCCTGCATTTGGTACTTACCTAGGTATGTTGTGCAATATGTTAGCTGCGGGTGCTATAGAAGTCTGGGGCTGAGGTACAGCCATGTGGTGGAACCCAGTCCCTGAAGATTCCTAAGGGGGGTATGCATCACACATAAAGGAAGTGGATTTTGATAGATGGTTGGAAGATGTGATCATTTTTAATTGCATCCCTTTTTGCATAATGTAGTCTCATTATCTGATCAATGGCAATATGATTGAATTCCTTAGCAAAGCATCTTAGTGCTGCTGACTAATACAACGCAATCAAAAAATTTCTGCCCTGGTCGAATACAATCTAAATCGATCAGAAGAGAAAGTTATGATTATTCAATTGTTTGCAGTTTAAATTATTTTCATTGACTCACGCTTCAATTGGATAATGAAATTGAAGCATGTATGGCCACCAAGGCTGTCATTAAAAATCATGGGGTCTCTGTACAGCCTACCCGAGGGGCCAGGGGTGGGTAACGTACATAATTTAGAGCTCGGGTGTGTTTAATGTACAGAGTTCAGGGGTAAGGTGTATGTACTTTACAGTGTGTAGGGGTAATGCTCAAAATGCAGGGGTCATGAATGGGTAATGTACATAGTTCATGGGTCAGCAGTGGGTAATGCATAGAGTGAAGGGGTCAGGAGAGGGTTGTGTACTGGGTTCAGGAGTAAGCATTGTACATGGGTCAGGAGTATGTACTATACAGTGTGCAGGGGTCAGAAGTGGGTAACATACATAGTTAGGGATCAGGCTTAGGTAATGCATAGAGTGAAGTGGTCAAGAATGAGAAATGTACATAGTTCAGAGGTCAGGAACGGGTAATGTACACAGTTCAAGGGTCAGCAGTGGGTTCCAGTGTGCAGGGGTCCGGAATGCGTATTATACATAGTTCAGGAGTATGTAACGTACAGAGTGCAAGAGTTAGGAGGGGATATACACATGCTGTGATACTTCGCATCGCGGCATGGCAAAATTGATCCCCGCTGTCTGTCACATTCTGCAGCTGAACTTGACCAATACCACCGAATGGGGCTTCCCTGCAACCATGTACAATGCAAGCAGTTGCAGCATAGTGGTGCAGGTTTTTAGGATTTAATTAGTTGGTTAGAAGGCACTATAATGCTTTCTCAGTTTCCTAAAAAGTGTGACCTGTTCCTTTTGTGGACCTAGTATTTCTTTTCTCTTCAAGAGAAAAAAAACGGTCCCTGTTGAGGATATCCTGGTGTTCGATGAACCTGTGGATAAATGATTTGAAATCCTTTCTAAAACTGTTCTCCCTTGCAAGTCCTGTCATGCAGCCTGCTGCTACAACCATGTCCATCTGCCAAACTCTTGCTGGGGAGATTTAATAAAAAATAAATAAAGTGCGCTAATTATATGAAAATACACACATAGATGTGAATACATGTGGGTAATAGTAAAAACCACAATCTACTGAGAGCAAGTAAATGACTCCATGAGTGGTAAAAATATATAAGTGCAAAACATAAAAACTCAAATAAAAAGAAGAAACAAAAAATGTGTACATGTGAAATACAATGATATTAATAGCGTGAAAATCTGAAAATCAAACAAACTCAGTCCATGGGTTCAAATATAAAAAGTTCATCAGTGAAAAAAAGCTTCCATCCACTATACAGCTCAGCAGCAACTAATCCCCCTATGAGTGGATTGACAAAGGAGAGAGATGTGCAGGATGGTGCAAATCCACTGGCGGTGACTCCAATAAGTGAGAAAGTGATAAAGGTGGACTCTTACCCTCCGTGTTGGACCCCCTCCTTGGCAGGGTCTATCAGGCATGCAGATTTTTGCCCTCTGCAGGGACCATGTAATGAGAAGATCTCCCCAGCAGCTGTTAGGAATGTTGTCTCCGATCCGGGCTGGTCCAAGTGAAACGCCTGGAGAGGGGGGAAGGAAAGCTCGTCTTCAAAGGGGCCCCTTTGAAGACGTCTACTAATGACGAAACATGTAGGGCGTGGCTATGTTGTAAGCCGTCACGATTGCCCCATGTTATGCACGGGTTATTACGATTTTTATATCCCGGCTTGTTTTTAATTGTATTTTCACCTCACGGAGCGTTCACTCTCTGTTGCGGTCTGTACTTTTATTTAATAAATTCCGAAACTTTTTACACTATTGGAGCTCCGCTCTTTTGTTTTTTCCTTTGCCACACTGGGAGCAAGAGAGCTTTCCTTCCCCCCTCTCCAGGCGTTTCACTTGGACCAGCCCGGATCGGAGACAACATTCCTAACAGCTGCTGGGGAGATCTTCTCATTACATGGTCCCTGCAGAGGGCAAAAATCTGCATGCCTGATAGACCCTGCCAAGGAGGGGGTCCAACACGGAGGGTAAGAGTCCACCTTTATCACTTTCTCACTTATTGGAGTCACCGCCAGTGGATTTGCACCATCCTGCACATCTCTCTCCTTTGTCAATCCACTCATAGGGGGATTAGTTGCTGCTGAGCTGTATAGTGGATGGAAGCTTTTTTTCACTGATGAACTTTTTATATTTGAACCCATGGACTGAGTTTGTTTGATTTTCAGATTTTCACGCTATTAATATCATTGTATTTCACATGTACACATTTTTTGTTTCTTCTTTTTATTTGAGTTTTTATGTTTTGCACTTATATATTTTTCCCAAGGCTTCTTTCAGGACAGCACCTGAGAGATAGCGACTCCACCCACCGGAAACAGGAAACACCTTCTTCCTCCAAACTTTAAAGGGAGGCGCCTCCCTACCATACCTCAGTTTTTGTGTTTCCTCCGGCCCGGAGGGAACATCTTTTTGAAGGGGAGTCAAGGTCTCTCAGATGCCTGGGAGACAGGGCTTCCTTTTCATTTTTCCTCCTTTGGGAGACCCGCTGTCCTCCCGGCCTACCCAAGCCTTTGCAGCGGTAGCAATCGGGCTCCTCTTCCCCTCCTGGTGCTCGGGGAGAGCCGTAGACCCGGTGATCCGCGCGGTCGTAGGAGCGGCGGTGCGCGTGCGCCGCCGCCATGTTTTTTGGCCGGCAGGCGCGGCGGAAGTGACAAGGCGGGTCACTGGGTCAGCAGAAGCGTCATTTCCGGCGTGGATGCGAGAGGGGAGGAGGGAGGACAGGAACTGGCGCCTACTTCCGCTTCCGGTCCGGTGCAGATGCACTATGGGAGTCCGGAAGCGGCATATGAAGCCACAGGTGGAGAGCTGCACACCAGAGATGGAGGACTCAGCGTCTGCAGCGGTGGGGACAGGCACAGGCGCCAGTAAAGCTCAGGTAGGAGCAGCAGTTTAAGTCTGCCTTTCTTCCTTTTCCTGGGTTTGGTCTATTTTCTTTTTCTTACCCCCTAGTGGCAAGGGGCCTGTCTGGGCACTGGAGGCTGACTGGTTTCTTCTTAGTGCACCTGTGGGTGATTCTTGTGTAGCTGAGACCGGGTCTCACTAAAAGGTCCCCTGGTTTTTTTCCCTTTTTTTTGTTTTTTCTCTCACAGGCTAAAAGCTCTGACCCAAAAAAGAGATGTCCTTCTTGCAGGGCCAAAATGGGAGAAAATTGGAAAAAAGTCTTATGCAGTACATGCATCACTTCTTTAGTTAAGGAGGAATCAGCTTCGGTTTGTGATGATCTGGTTGCCTCTGTAAAGAAGGAACTATACGCCACGATTCAGACTTTTCGTGACTCTTTAGTTAATCCAGCTGCTAGTCAGCCATCCACTTCTGAGGCTTCCCAGGGTTCTATTTCTTTCCCCATGGTAGAAGTTTTACCTGAAGGCCCCTCTATCAGGGAAGAGCAGTCCCCTACTCCTTCCGTTAAAGATTCGGAGGAGGAGGGTGAGGAAGCGGAGGTGGCTCCTTCCAAATTTAAGCTTTCCCTAGAGGAGGTAGACGGACTCCTTAAGGCTATCCATGTTACACTTGGCTTAAGTGAGGAAAAGAAGGAGTTATCTCTTCATGACCGCATGTATGCAGGGTTAAATGAGCCTAAGGGGCGAACATTTCCAGTTCATTCGGTCATTTCTGACGCCATTACTAAAGAATGGCAAGATCCAGAGAAAAAGCCCTTTTTTTCCAGAGCCCACAAAAGGCGCTTCCCTTTTGAGGAGGACCCTTCTGCGGTGTGGAATAAGGTGCCCAGGTTGGATGCGGCCTTTTCACAGGTCTCAAGATCCACAGACCTGTCTTTTGAAGACATGGGTGTTCTAAGGGATCCAATGGACAAACGCATGGATCTTTTGCTCAAAAGATCATGGCAATCAATCATGAGCAATTTAAAACCAGCAATGGCCACAACCTGTGTAGCCAGGAATCTGGAATATTGGGTGAATCAACTTAGATCTCATATAGTGGCAGATTCCCCCAAGCAGGAGATCTTAGATTCCTTTCCTACCCTGATTTCTGCGGTTGCTTATATTGCTGATGCTTCGGCTGAAGCTATCAAAATGTCAGCTAGGTCTGCAGCTTTAGCAAATGCTGCGAGAAGAGCTTTATGGCTAAAAACCTGGCCAGGTGATACAGCTTCAAAGAGTAAACTTTGTGGTATCCCCTTTTCAGGTGACCTTCTTTTTGGCCCAGATCTAGATAATATCCTAGACAGAACTGCCGATAAGAAGAAGTCCTTTCCGGTCAAAAAGAAAAAGCAGACCCCAAAACGTCTTTTTCGACCTCAAAAAACTCAACAGCAACAGCAGGAAAGTAAGTTTCAGGGTAGGAGGAAAAATTGGTCTGCGCAAAAGGCGAAGGGCAAAGGTGGAATTCTCTTCCGTCCTCCTTCACAGGCCGAAAACTCACAATGACTCATCTCTGCGGGTCGGCGGAAGATTACGAGAGTTTCTTCCGCAGTGGTCAGTGATAACTACAAATCAGTTTATTCTGACCACTCTCTCGCAGGGTTATACTCTCGAGTTCTCCAGAAGCCCCCCAAGAAGGTTTCTGGTAACAAATGCTCCTCGAGATCCAATAAGGGCCCTGGCCATGAAATCCTCTCTGGAGGAACTAATGCAACAGGGTGTAGTAATCCCAGTGCCACCAGAGGAATGGCACGAGGGCTTCTATTCACATGTCTTCCTGGTAAAAAAACCAACAGGAAGATTTCGTTTAATTCTAAATTTAAAGCCACTAAACAGAGCCATCAAATACAGAAGGTTCAAGATGGACTCAATTTTCACCGCCAGAAATATTCTGACTCCAGGTTGTTTCATGGCGTCAGTGGATCTAAAGGATGCATACCTGCATATTCCAATCTCATCCCAGTCCCAGAGGTTTCTCAGGTTGGCGGTAAGGTTGGAAGGCAGAATTCAGCATCTGCAATTCAGAGCCCTACCCTTCGGGCTATCATCCGCACCCCGAATTTTTACCAAAGTAATGGCAGAGGCCCTAGCTCCGCTGCGTCTTCAGGGAATCGCAGTAATTCCTTACTTAGACGATCTGCTATTTTTCGCCCCCTCAAGAGAGGAGTTGAGGATCAATTTAAGCAGAGCATGCAGCCATTTGGAGTCTCTAGGTTGGATCCTAAATCTCCAAAAATCTTCCCTGGAACCATCTCAGGAGATTCGGTTTCTAGGGTATATAATAAATTCGGTAAGCCAAAAAATTTTTCTTCCTTCAGAGAAGAAAGGAAAAATCCAGGATACAGTGTCTTTTTTGCAGACCAACCAGCAGCTGACGGTAAGATTGGTCATGTCAGCCCTGGGGGTTCTGACTTCGTCAATGCCAGCTGTTCAGTGGGCAAGACTACACTTCAGACATCTGCAGGCTTTTCTTCTGAGATCTTGGGATCACAATTTAGAATCCCTAGACTCAGAGGTAAGAGTTCCAACCCAAGTGAAGAGGTCACTATGGTGGTGGAAAAGGCAGGATATCCTATCGGAGGGGTTAGTCTGGGCCTTTCCAATCGAAAAAAGGCTGACAACCGATGCCAGTTCCTGGGGTTGGGGAGCCCACCTAGAAAAAGGTTTCACTCAGGGAAACTGGTCCAGGAAAGAGGCGACCAAGTCCTCAAACTGGAGAGAGCTCAAGGCGATCGACTTGGCTCTGAAGTCATTTGCTCAGGGGCTTCAGGCCCAGCATGTTCAAATACTAACAGACAATGCCACGGCAGTGGCTTACATAAACAGGCAGGGAGGTACAAGGAGCAAATCGCTGCAAGTACTAGCCATGAGCATTCTCCGTTGGGCAGAAGGACACTTGCTGTCTTTATCAGCAGTCCATCTAAAGGGATCCCTGAACGGAGTGGCGGATTTCCTGAGCAGAAACCCCATTCGGGAAGCAGAATGGTCGCTGAACCCGGAGGTTTTCGCCATGATTGTCGAGAAGTGGGGGCTGCCAGAGGTGGACCTGTTCGCCTCAAAGGAGAATGCCTTGGTTCCGCAATTTTTTTCCCTAAGCAATCACGACGGGTCACTAGGAACAGATGCCTTGGCGTATCCATGGAGATTCCATCTCTGCTACGCTTTCCCCCCATTTCAGTTAATTCCCTTAGTATTAAGAAAAATTCAAAGGGAAACGGTACCGGTTGTCCTAATCACGCCCTTTTGGCCAAGAAGGGCTTGGTTTTCAACCGTTCTGAAAATGGCGGTCAGGCCTTATTGGCATCTGCCCCTCAGGCACGATTTACTATTTCAGGGACCAGTAAATCACCCAGAGGTAGCCACTTTGGCGCTCACTGCTTGGTATCTGAAGAGCAGCTCTTAAGGAGCAAAGGTTTTTCCAACCGGTTAATCTCAACGCTATTATCCAGTAGGAAAAGGGTGACTAGAAATATCTATTCCAAGGTCTGGAAGGTTTACAATACGTGGTGTAATTCATCTGACCAGGACCCAGGGAGTCTTGTTACCATTCTGGAATTTTTACAGGTTGGTGCTGACAAGGGACTAGCAGTTAGTACCTTGAAGGTACAGGTGGCTGCGCTAGCAGTGTTCCTAGAAAGATCTGTGGCCTCAGATCCATTGGTAACCAGGTTTTTCAGATCCCTTACGAGATCCAGACCAGCACCACTTAAGTTGTTTCCCAAATGGGATCTGTCGATAGTCCTCCAGGCTCTAACAAGGAGTCCCTTTGAACCTTTGGAAGAAGCGCCACTCAGATATCTCACTTTTAAGTCTGTGTTTATGATTGCCATGGTCTCTGCACGCAGGATCAGTGAGCTTAATGCTTTATCAGTTAAGGAACCCTATTTATGTATCTTCCCAGATAGGGTTATACTTAGAACAGATCAGAAATTCTTACCAAAGGTAGCTTCAGTACAAAATCGTGTTCAGGACATTGTACTTCCGACCTTCTGCCCCAACCCAGTAGGGGAGAAGGAGACTTGTTTTCACATGTTGGATGTTAGAAGAGTTTTGTTATGTTATTTGGAAAGGACAAAGCTCTTTAGACGTTCAGATTCTCTGTTTGTGCTATTTTCAGGCAACAGGAAAGGTTGCCAAGCTTCTAAAATCTCTTTAGCAAGGTGGCTGAAGCTAGCCATTTCAGAGGCTTATTCGCATGCAGGTGTGTCTCCTCCTGCAGGAATTTCTGCACACTCAACAAGAGCATTAGCGGCCACTTGGGCAGAGAGAGCTGGTGCCACCCCTGAACAAATCTGCAAGGCGGCAACTTGGTCAAGTTTTCACACATTCGTGAAACATTACAGGCTGGACCTCACATCTGCTAATGATCAGGCGTTTGGCAGAAAGGTCCTGCAAGCTGTTGTCCCGCCCTAAGGGGGTAAGTCTCTGTTATCCTCTCAGGTGCTGTCCTGAAAGACGCCTTGGGAAAAACCAAGTTAGACTTACCGGTAACTTGTTTTCCAGAAGTCTTTCAGGACAGCAACATCCCGCCCTATTGTATTGTATATACTATGCTGTGACTAACGTATGTGTTTATGTGTTCCAGCCGGGGCCGGAGGTCTTCTCTACTACAACTGAGGTATGGTAGGGAGGCGCCTCCCTTTAAAGTTTGGAGGAAGAAGGTGTTTCCTGTTTCCGGTGGGTGGAGTCGCTATCTCTCAGGTGCTGTCCTGAAAGACTTCTGGAAAACAAGTTACCGGTAAGTCTAACTTGGTTTTTACCACTCATGGAGTCATTTACTTGCTCTCAGTAGATTGTGGTTTTTACTATTACCCACATGTATTCACATCTATGTGTGTATTTTCATATAATTAGCGCACTTTATTTATTTTTTATTTTTCATGGTATACACAGATATTGGTGTATTTTGTGTGCAGCTTTTACCTTTGACCTTTTTTGCTCTGCAGCGCAGTTTTTCTTTTTATTTTTGGGGAGATTTAATGCAAGAATCATCTCTGAAGGATGATTTTCACCTTGGAATATATTTTCAGTGAATTCATAGACACTTTTATGAAGAAAACGGGAGTACCTTTTGCCCCAGAAAACAGCAAAAAAATCTCTGGTGGCTAAAGCACATTCCTGAAATTAAAAACGGCACATTTTTATTTCTTTTAGACTTGCAAAGTCAAGTTCCACTGTAAGCCCCGAACTCTAAAAGTCCACAGGCAAATTCTCCTCACAAAGAGTAGGTGCCCTATCAGGAAGTTGGAACAAATATTTAGGTCAGCAATATCAATAATTTAATCTATCGATATATTTGACTCCACTTTGACTTGTGTCTCCAATATAAAATAAATTAAATATAATGATGCTGACCTGGTTAGTTATTGTCTGAAATTCGTGCTCTCTGCAGATATTTTTAAGCACAATACATTTGGGTGAAAGTATGGACTATGGAACCAGATCAATAAACAATTTTTTTTTTTACAATTGAGTCACTAACAATCATAAATAGCAGCAGAATTAATAGTATGACGTAGACCAAAGAAATGTTTTGTACAAGTGGACTCCGCCCTCTCCTCCTTTTTCTGGAATAGTTGCCAGCCTCGTATAGCCAAGTTCTCATTGCAGGCGGCCAAGGACGCGGGAGGTCTGGCATGTCCAAACCTAAGGAAGTACTTTATTGCTTCCCGGCTCACCTATGTCCATGCTTGGTTACACTCTGACCCCAGACTCCCTCCACAGTGCTTTTTTTGGCCTTCTTTGGACCTTCCACCTCTCTCAGGGACAAGCTACATAGGTCAAGGAGATCGGGCGGCTCTAGATTTTCTCCTGTTGATGTTAGTTTTGTGGCTTGGAAGGGGGGGGGGATTCTGACACAGGCCCCTCTGGATATGTCGCCACATGCCCCCTTGTGGAGGAGTCCTAATCTCCCTGTGGTCTTGGGTCACCTGTATTTTCCCTGGTGGGGTCCACTTGGAGTTACTCACATCTCTCATATTGTTGAGGACAATACCTTAGTACCCTTTGACACACTTAAACGTAAATATGGCCTTGAAAATAAGTTCTTCTTTAAATACCTATTACTGAGACATGCCATTCGGGAACTCTCATCGCAAATGGCTATTGCTAATGCCTGAGCTTTCTGAGGAGGACTGGGAGGTGACTACTGAGATATGCTTTCGGGACATAATCAGCACTGCTGACCAATTGATTCAACTTAAGTTTATACATTATTTACACTACACACCAGCCCGGCTGTTTCGGGTGGGGTTGGGTCAGGATATTGCTTGTTCTAGATTTGATTGCTGCAAATTTTTTTCATTATGTTCCTCGTACACATGCTAGGACTTTGTTACGTATACTATTATTTTATGCACGTAAAACCATCTTATTGTATTGGAAGAATGTGGGCCCCCTTTTGGCTCATGCCTTCTTTCGTATTCTTCATGGGGTTCTACCCAAATTTAAGTTGATATATGAGTAGGGCATGCTCTAAGAAATTCACTAAAATATGGCAACCATGGTTGGATGTCTCTGAGGGGAATATCCTGTCTTCGCAACTTACTCAATGAGTTCTTTCCACTAATGTAGCCTTTGGAGCAATGATCTGATGGACGGCTACACATTGGCCGGGTAAGGGGTCTTTGAGAATGTGACGTTGATAGGGGGTCGTATGTGGTGCTGGTATAAATGTGTATGTGTAAATGTTGGTTGGGGTTTTCTTTGTTTTCAGCAAGTACTGCCTGTTTGTCGAACATCAGTGGATACATGACTTGGTATGCCCATAAGTACCTTACGTGCCTGTAATGTGATTCCATTTTCTTTGTATCTTGTTTTTTAAAAACTAAAATAAACACCTTTCAAGAAAAAAATTTGTATGACGTAGACATGTAAAATTGATAATTCAGAAAGAAATACCTCAACTTACATGGCTAAAATATACTGTAGATATGCCTGGGAACTAGAGTGAGGTGAATAATTTACTTTCCACTCTTGGATATCATAACTGAGTATTATTAATATAACTAACCTAACAGACAATTATACAAAGTTAAAACAAGAGGGTGCCTCCAGCTCAGTGTAGAAATTTAATAAGAAGTGGGAAACAGTAAAAATGCACTCACTGAATAAAAGAGGTTAAAAGCTTGACATCAGTAGCCCGAAAAGACCACCACCCCTTTAGCAAGCCATATTTTGGTCCTCAGCCATTTGGTGTGCCTATTGGAGCTGTAGCCATCTTGCTATACCCAACAGCTGCTGCTGCCTGCGTGCTAGCCAGAAGTCTGACAGTTCATCTCCCACCAGCAGCTTCCAGCTGAATTCTACCTAAACTTCTTCTTCTCCCTCCTCCTCCTCCTCCTCCTCCTCCTCCTCCTCCTCCTCCTCCTTCTCCTCCTTCTTCTCCTCCTTCTTCTTCTTCTTCCCACCAATAGATTACCCTATCCAGCAAATGCCACTCTTAAGACTAGAATCCCTATATTGGGTTTTCTTGGAATCAAAGTAGATTTATTTGATTCAATCTAGAGCGGATAAAATTGTTTTTCTCTAGATTCATTTAAATATGTCACTTTATTTATAGGGTATATAACTATATCCCGCTGGGGTGTTTGTGGCTTTATTTATGATTTTAATCTTTGGTATATTAGCATCATAATCATGAAACCCTGGCTAAAGAGGTGTCATTATATATATATATATATATATATATATATATATATATATATATATATATATATATATATATATAATATATCAAAAGAGAGAGCAAGAGAGAAATTTCTTGATATTTTAACCTATTACTGTCTTTTCCAAAAGTAGAATGCAATAGCCCTGTGGGAGGCATTCCCTCATCAACACTGTTGATGGGGATTGAGCGATTTTCTTTCCTTCCACACTTGGTTCCAACCTGGATCTAAAAATTCGGAAAACAGATTCCTTTAGGTTAAAAAGTTCTGTATAAAATCTCTCCGGTCAGTCATTGTTTCCCTTCACCCAGGAGATGTTAATACCTCTGCACACTAGGCAATATATCACACAATAGTGAGGGATTACAATCACAATCCAAATATTTGGGCGCTACAGCTCTGCAAACTATACAAATATTGAACACTCAAGCACAAGCACACAGTGCTTCTCAATTACTACTGGTTCGACAGATGCCGGCGAACAACTGGAGCCCCCATTGATCAGTCTCACTTACAAGGGGCCCATCTTCACACTATTCCTCCACCTTCAACACAACGTCCATCTCACGCTAGACAAAGCACTTTAGATGCAGATATTCAATCTAACACTTCTCAGATGAATTTTCAGTTGCCCATGGACACAACGCTCCTGACCTAACATCAGGTTTGGACATTATTAATCTCACCCCTTATCTGTTTAAGGATGAGATACTGAACATTCTTAAGTATGGTCTTAGTTTTTGCCCTTCGGCCAATATTGACAAATACAAAACCATTAAAGATCTGTTCTCACGTAATCTGACCTTTAAATTCCTTTTTGATAAGGAATATCTGCAATCTAAACAAGACAAATTTATTTCTGAGCAAGTTAAGCATTTCTCCATGGAGGACTTTTGGGCCCTTCGTGATCTAATGCTTCTATTGGATGAAAATGATCCATCACTAGAATCTAGTAGTTTAATGCCCATCCAAGGTGCTACAACACCAGCTACATCTACACCTCCAACTAAAGTATTCAAACCTAAATCCCAACGTTTTCCAGATCTAACAACGAATCCTCGCATCTGGGCCTTTCTGATGGGGACGATTAATGATATCAAACACATGGCTATCTTACCTGGCTCTAATAATTTGACCCCTTCCCAGATACAAGTCATTCAGTATTTGCAGAATCTATGTATTATTGGTTCTGCCTACCAGAGAGGCCTCATTGATCAGGATGTTTACAATTATTTGAATGTATGGAACCCCATGGAAGCAACTTTTTATGCCCTACCAAAAATACACAAGCATCTCACTGCGCCCCCTGGTCGCCCCATCGTTTCTGGGATTGGTTCCTTGGCTGAAAACGCTAGTCGCCTAGTCGACTCTGTTTTAATGCCACATGTGCTCGGATTGCCATCCTACACTCGTGAAACACTGGACCTCCTGAAACAATTAGAAGGTTTGGCAGTGCCTCCCGATGCCCTTCTCATGACTCTGGATGTTGAGTCGTTATACTCTAGCATACCTCACGAGCAGGGCATCAGGATAGTCCGCACCTTCTTATGAGAACAGGATCACTATAGTTGGGAATATTGTGAATTTATTCTGTGTTTATTGAAATTCATACTTACCCGCAACTATTTCTGTTTTAAAGGTTCCCACTTCCTCCAGGTACAGGGCGTGGCTATGGGCACATGTTGTGCGCCAGCCTACGCCAACCTGTACCTGGGTAGGTGGGAACGCATCATCTTTTCAGATGAATCACTGACTCCGTTTATTGATCATGCCCTGATTTGGTGACGCTATATTGACGATATTTTCGTTGTATGGATGGGCACTTCTGACCTGCTTGATACATTTATTCAAACTATTAATCAAAACCACTTTAACTTAAAGTTTACGGTTTCCAGTAATCCTCAACAAATAACTTTTCTAGATCTAACCATCTTTAAAGATGAAGAGCATTGCTTAGCTTCTAACCAATATAGGAAAGAGACTTCAGGGAACACCCTGCTACATGCAGGTAGTGCCCACCCCAGACCACTCATTAAGAGTATTCCATATGCGCAATATTTAAGATTGTGTCGCAACTGCACCCATCTGGAGGAATTCAAGCTTCAAGCTAATGCCCTTCGTGCCAGACTTATGGCCAGAGGATATACCAAAACTTTACTTCGTAGTGCCTACAATAAAGCTGTATGCCAATCACGTAGCTCTTTACAATATAAAACCAAACCAGCTACTACTAACTGTTCAGTTAGATTTATCACTAGATTCTCACAACATCAACAATTGTGAGATATTCTAACTAATCATTGGCCGATTCTTCAAGAGGATCCTATCCTCAAAAAAAATATATCGGCCTCTCCCCGGAAATCACTTTTAGACAGGCCAGGTCTCTACACGATAAACTGACTTGCAGCCATTACTCTATGAACCCAAATGTTAAACAACCCAAATATGGTATGTCACGATGTGGGAAATGCTCATTTTGCCCATGGATAAAAGTTGGTACAGCGTTTTTACTCCCCATCGGGGAAACTTTTACCCCCAAATTTCATGCCAACTGTGACACTGAAGGAGTGGTATACCTCATGTTATGCCAGTGTGGCGCTTTTTATGTAGGTAAAACGATCAGACATCTACGATACAGAATAAAAGATCATGTTTATTACTCAACAGAGGTCAAAATGATCACTGCGGTTAGCAGACATTTAGATTTGTACCACAAATTCGATGTATCTTTGATATCATTTATTGTGCTTGCCATTGTCCCTAAAGATCCTAGAGGTGGAGAGTTGGATAAGCATATTTTTCAAAAAGAAACTTTATGGATAGAACGTCTTGGTGCTATTTATGCCCCTGGAATCAATGAAGTTCATACCTACAAGCCTTTCTTGTAATTCTTTTATTTAGTTTTGCTTGGCTTCATATCTTGCTTTCATCTATTTATCAGTTTTATTTATTTTTCACTATAATGCTGCTTGACCTTAAGGGTCATCATGTAAGGTTCTCACTTTTATTCTCATTTTGTATATTGTCTTCATACACTTTTTATGGTAATCCTAGATGTTACAATTCTAAACAGCCGTTACTTCTGCTATTATTTTATATATTGTGTGTATATTTGTAATTGACACAGTTTATCTATTGCAGTACACTGCGATTTTTTTGGAGAATTACTGTGTTGCGATCCTCTGCCAGCCTGGTCATGTCTGTGCTCGGGGCTCAATTTCGCCACTATGCGGCCGCCCAGCACCACATCCCTGTCCTCAGGGTTGTTGGCGCACTCTGGTATCCTTGGGGTTAATCCCCCTGGTATACCTATGGTTGCAGCTGCGCTTCCTATCTCACGCGTCAGGCTGTCCCATTGCTGACGCTGTGAGAAGGGACATGTGCAGTTCGCACTTAGCGGCCGGCTTGGATGAAGTCACGTCGGCGACGCCGTTTGGCTGACTACAAGCGGGGCATGTGTACAAAGGGACGCTGTGCAGCGTCCCTCTACTCAGCCCTATATCACAGTCGCTCTTTACCCGAGCGGCTGTTTCTTTCATGCCACTTATGTTTACGATGGATCAACAGCAGGTACGTTCTTGTCACAGGGTATGGTTACCGGTTTATTTCTATATCCTATTCCTTTCCTCCCCCAGGCCTTATCCTTTTCCCCCTATTTAGTTTTATCTTCCCTTTTGTTTATCGTTTACAATTGTAATTATTTGGCACTTATTTACCCCCTTGAATAACTCCTCCCATGCTTTCTCGTTTGCATCACACTAGGTTCTACATTACTGATATTTTTCTGGGATGTTGAATCACCATTTGAGACTGCATACAAGTGAATGTGACTGCTGTCGTTTCTACGCAATTATACTGGTCCTATACGGCTACTTTTACATCTCCCCTGTTTGGCTTAGCCGTTTTTGTCGGCAATATGTTGTTGCTAGAATGTTCTAGCATTATATTTTAACCTCTTATTGGAGGGATATACAGATACTTCCTCATTGCCCTCCCCTCCTCCCCCCCTCTTCCCTCCCCTCCTCCCCCCCCTCTTCCCTCCCCTCCTCCCCCCCCTCTTCCCTCCCCTCCTCCCCCCCCCTCTTCCCTCCCCTCCTCCCCCCCCTCTTCCCTCCCCTCCTCCCCCCCCTCTTCCCTCCCCTCCTCCCCCCCCTCTTCCCTCCCCTCCTCCCCCCCCTCCTCCCCCCCCTCTTCCCTCCCCTCCTCCTCTTCCCTCCCCTCCTCCCCCCCTCTTCCCTCCCCTCCCCCCTCCTATTTTGGTTGTATCACTACATCATTATGATTACGGTAAGTGTTATTACCTTTTAATATACAATTTAATATTTTGTTAAACTATAATATCCATACTGACACCTGAATTTCAGGATAATTTCATCTACTACCTATTAGATCTATCATCCATGGTGTAATACTGATTAACAACATCTGTGCAATTATTCAGCTTTCAGCTGCATTGATATGGAATTCCACGTCAGTTTAATACTTGTCATATATGAGTAGACATTATTCCTACTAACTCATCTATTTTTAATATATTAACCTGAACCATATCTGGCTATGGTATATTTTGGCCTGGACAACCCTGTTGACTCTCTGTCTCCGTCTTCTTCCTTCCCCCCCCCCTTCTTCCCTTTCTTTTATCCTCCTTTCCTCTTTCCATCCCCCTCCCTCTCCTATTTTCCCCCTTCTTTCCCTTCCTTCCCTTCTGCCTGTTCATTCGTCCCCTTTCCCCTCCCCTTCCTCCCCCCCCCTTTCCCACCTTTTTTCATATTGCATATAGATTAATACCCTGTTTGAGTTCACTTCTATCTGCCCATTGAACTAATAATAATGAGAGTTTTAGGAAAATAGCTTTTTAGCTACGTTGTTGCACACGTCCCCATAGTGTGCGAATACTGCTCAGGCTCTGCCTGATTAATACTGGCTTTTGGGTTCCATTTCAGTATCTCTAATTCGCAATGTACATTGATTATCTTCCTTTATATGGTTGTCAATATTTTAAGCTACTTTTTCAATATATATCATTAGTTATACTTACTTGATGTTTTATATTGCAGTAAATCTGTCCTACGCTCCTGAAGAAGCGCTACGGCGTGTAACATGTTGAGCTCTAGATACCAATCTCTACCAACTACATAGGTCTCTTTTGCAATACAATAATTCTATGATGGAATGATTGGCATCCTATCCTCGAATTACCTATTATAACGCATTGAGCTATGTATGGAGTGTATAATTGTAACTGTATTGTTATGGACTGATTTTCCAGAGATTTCTGTATTCGCTTTTTCTTCCCCTTTATTTAAAAATAATGTTTTTGTATACTCAATAAATTTTAATATTTTTTATGTATCCACAGTACCACTCTGTGTTGATACTTTAGTTGTTGAAGGATGTGTATTTACACATCCTAATCTTCACAGCACATTAGTGCTACCTGTGTTTTTTTTCCATAGGCACACAACATTGTTGCTTTTCCTTATGGCCTATCAACTGCACCTCCAGTCTTCACCAAGGTGCAAGCCCTGTTTTTTGTTTTCATTCAATGTCAGGGAATTCGCACTATGTGGGATATTTGGAAAACCTGAGGGAACAGTCAGTGCAAGTTCTTTTTTACATTGTCTGACGGACTGTGATCCTACAAAGATTCTCATAGATTCTAAATCTTCCTGTCTGCACTGGAACCACAAACTTATAGCTTGGAGTATCTGGGCCTATTTCTGGATATGACCCTGTCTAGAACAAAGTCTAAAATCTTGCTTACGTGGTCAGGCTCTACAATCCAGGAGCCAAACAACCCTCTTTTCTGAGCTTAATGGTGACCTTTTTTAAGCTGTTCCATATGCCCAATGTCACTCCAAACCAGTAATTTCAACATTTTGGCAGTGTGGGACAGTCACGCTTTAATCTCTGGACCCTCGCATCTGCCTGACCCCCAAACCAGACTTGCCTTGGCTTGGTGGATCACGAGTCCAGTGCTGAAAATGAGAAAATCCTTTGAGTCTGTTCTGTGTGGTTCCTGTGACAGATGCCAGCCTGTGAGGCTGGGAAAGGGTCCTCAACACTCTCGGTCAGGCCCGGATTTACTCCCTTTGCCGCCCCAAGGCCGGGCCCTTCAATGCCGCCCCCCCCCCACACCACCAGAAAGAGCCCCCAGACATAATACGGTCAAAGACTGCAGACATGATACAAGAGATGGTCAGAGACTGCAATCATGGAGATGGTCAGAGACGGCAGACATGATACAGGAGATGGTCAGAGACTGCAGTTCCTATGGACATTAGTAGATAATGGCCGATCGGCCCTCTTACCTGACCCAGCGATACAGCAATGGTTCCCCTGATCAGGAGTCAGCTCACTCTGAATTGCCTGTGGCGACTCCGCTGGGTAGCACCCAGATCTGTATTCCTGCAATTACTCCATTCCTTTCTCCGCCAGGGATGGCACCAGGCTGTGTGGCTTTCCCTCTGGTGGTGCAGGGCAGCGGGGTTCTCTCTCTGATGGTGTTCCCTCAGCACTGCCCTCTCCCTCTGGAGCCCTGGGTGTACTTTCCTGGGTGTAGACCCCCCAGGACAAACCACCCCCTTCCATTAGTACAGACCCTCCCCCCCAGGACAAACCCCCCCACCATTAGTACAGACCCCCCAAGGACAAACCCCCCTCCCTTCTTTAGTACAGACCCCCCAGGACAAACCCCCCTCCCTTAGTACAGACCCCCCAGGACAAACCCACCCCCTCCCTTAGTACAGACCCCCCCAGGACAAACCCACCTCCCTTCATTAGTACAGACCCCCCCAGGACAAATGCCCCTCTATTAGTACAACCCCCCCCAGGACAACCCCCCTCCATTAGTACAAACCCCCCCAGGACAACCCCCCTCCATTTGTACAAACCCCCCCAAGACAACCCCCCTCCATTAGTACAAACCCCCCCAGGACAAACCACCCCTCCCTTCATTAGTACAGACCCCCAGGACAAACCCCCCTCCATTAGTACAAACCCCCCCAGGACAACTCCCCTCCATTAGTACAAACCACCCCTCCCTTCATTAGTACAGACCCCCCAGGACAAACCCCCCTCCATTAGTACAAACCCCCCCAGGAAACCCCCCTCCATTAGTACAACCCCCCCAGGAAAACCCCCTCTCCATTAGTAAAAACCCCCCCAGGTCAACCCCCACCCCCTCCATTAGCACAGACCCCCCAAGGACAAACCGCCCCTCTCTTCATTAGTACAAACCTCCCAGGACAAACCCCCTCCATTAGTACAAACCCCCCCGGACAACCCCCCCTTCACTAGTACAGACTTTCCAGGACAACCCCCCCTCCATTAGTACAGACCCCCACCAGGACAAACCCCCCCTTCACTAGTACAGACATCCCAGGACAACCCCCCTTCACTAGTACAGACCCCCCAGGACAACCCCCCCTTCACTAGTACAGACCCCCCAGGACAACTCCCCCTTCACTAGTACAGACCCCCCAGGACAACCCCCCCTTCACTAGTACAGACCCCCCAGGACAACCTCCCCTCCAAGTGTGTACAACAGAACAGATGGAGACAGGCACAGGCTTGGGCGGGAGTGAGAGGAGAACACGCCCCCCCGCCGCTGCACAGAGACCAGCCGCTCCGATCTTCGGCGGCTGCTCTCCTTCTCTGAGAGGAGGAGGGAGGGGGGACGGGCTTGAGCAGCGAAAACACAGCAGTGGCGGCGGTGACCTGCGGAGGGAGCCGCCTCAGTCTGAACACAGAGAGGAGGAGGAGGGAGAGGAGCACTCTAGCGCTTCAGCGCCCCCACCTCTCTGGCGCCAGGGTGCACTGCATGCTGATGTTAGTGTGGGGGGCGGCGGCGCCGCCCCTGTACCACTGCCGCCCCGAGGCCTGGCCTCGGTGGCCTTGTGGGAAATCCGGCCCTGCTCTCGGTGCAAGGAATCTGTTTGCCTGAGGAAAATCATGTCCCGATTAATGTTCTAGAGCTCAGGTGGATTCGGTTGTCCTTATAGTACTGGACCTTTCAACTTCAAGTTTCTACATCCAAGATTCAGTCGCTTTGGTACAAAGTCATGTTCCAGCCCTGTCCGCTGTGTACAACCCAAGTGTAGAAAACTGTCAGACAGAGTTCCTAAGCCATCAATGTCTGGACTCTGAAGTATGATCTTTTCACCCCAAGATGTTTCTGGACATCTTTGAAGGTGGGGAAACTGGGCATAAACCTTCTGGCTTCCAGGTTCAACAACAAAGTGAACAGATTTGTCTCCAGGTGAAGTGATCTTTTGGCCTTCCTGTTGATTCCCTGGTGACTCCATGGGATTGGTTCAACCCTTTCCCACTGGGAAGCATGAGGCTCACATTGTTCCTCCTCTACATTTTCCATTGATTCCATGGGATTTCAACCTGTTTTTGTTGGCATTTCAGAAACCTCCATTTGAACCAATTGGGGATATTTCTTGCAAGGCTGCTTTCTGGTTGCTATTGCTTCTGCAAGGCGAGTTTCTTCTGCTACATAAAGTTGTTTTGAGGGCCAGGGCCTCTTTTCTTCACTAGGTGGTTATTTCCTTTCACATTAACATGAACATTTTTCTACCATCTGGCTGATCCTACACACCCTAAAGAGATTATCCTGCTTTTTCTGGATGTAGTGCATGCTGTTCGAATTTCTTTTGGCTACCAATCCCTTTTTATCCCCCAGGGAAAGTCTGCTTCTTGTTCCACTGTGGCTGGATGGGTTTGTCAGCTCGTCACTAATGCTTTATATGCTTTTTTAGCGTCAGGTATCTGTGTCTTAAGCATAGTACACACCGGCCGAATGTCAGGCAGCATCGGCCGGTTCAATAGAAACCTGCCGACATTCAGGCCGTGTATACTGGAGTCGGTCTGACGGAAACCAGCCGTTCGGCTGGCTTCTGTCGAAGGGACATGACCGAAAAAGGTCTGCCGTTCTGCTCCCGATCAGCATTCTGTCAATGGCTAAGAGTGCTGACTGGAGTGTTCTGGCAGGGGGGGACCGTCCCCCGGTCAGAACACAACAGAACAGCAGGGAAGATTGCTGTACGAACGTCGGATGCTTAGTACAGCGGCTCCTCTGGAGCTGTCAGTTTCTTTTTGGTTCAGCCCTGCTGGATTGGAAAAAAAAAAACTACTAGTGTATACTAGGATTTAGATTTGAAAATTTGAGTGTGCTAAAAGAACAAATTCTTTTACTCCTCTCCATAGACTGCAATGTGTTTTAGTGCCCCCTGCTGTCCCCATGATTGTGTTACAATGTACACTACTGTGCAAACCTTTTAGGCACATGTGAAAAAATGCTGAAAAAAAGGAATGCTTTCAGAAAGAGTAGTAGTAATAGTTTATTTTTTAGCAGTTGACAAAATGGAATGTAAATGAACAGAATTATTGGAAAGATATATCCCATGGGACTTTGTTGCAGCAATAGAACTCCACACAATTTCAAATATATATATAAAAATAAAAAATCATTATTAAACCACAGGTTAAAAATGGACTGGTCTAGACAATTCATGTCCTAACCTTGGGGACTTTCCTACTCGGCACATTTGAAGCAGGGATGCATAAAATAAAAATAAATTGCATATCCACCAAATCAACCCAACGCGTTTTAACTTATGCAAAGTCTTTATCAGGAGCTAAGGAAGTGGAAGAAATCCTACATACATCGAAAAAACAAGAAAAAGTGCACAATGAAATTTATATTGACTTTACTGAGTTATGCATGATTTTATTGTTTCAGTGGTGCAGACCGCACGGGTCTTAGCCAACCCAGGGCAGCTTGCTTGCATTCACTAAATGGCATCAAAGCATAGGAACACTCTATCACTAATCAATGGAATTATTTTATATTTAGATTTTTCTAACTATAAATCTAATGATTTTAAAGATCAGGATGAATGTAACATTGTATATGTTTAAAATCAAATCCAATTAAGTATATTGGACATATATACTGCCATATATGGCAGTACATGAAAGAAACATACCTGTTTAAAAAGTGAGAGACCACAAAAAAAAAGCTGAATAGTATGCTGCAGCAGCAAAGAGAAATAACCCTCCTGAAAAGCCCTGTAATCAAAGAAGGGAAGCTTTATAAAGGCATTCCAAAGTGTAGGTCTACACTTTGAAAGAGGGACTTTTCACACTCGCATCCAGCATGGACTTACGTTATGGACTCCACTGGCTGAATGTGGGAGGGGAGGGAGCTCTATATATCTGTGTGGGAGTACAAGCCTGCATAATCATCCCCAGCTGATGCCATTCAAGTTTGATCCCTTTGGCCATCTCTGGGGGGGGGAGGCGTGGATGGGTGTTGCTGCTGACTTAAAGCGCTCCAGGCAGCGCAGCTAATGCAGATGGCAACCGCAACAGCACGGATGTGTGCCCAAATCTGCCTGTGAGAACATTCAGGCAGGCAGAAAGGCAAAAAGGGGAGAAGCTTGTCTGGATTTGAAAGACTCGAACCCCCCACGTCCATGCTGGGGGGAACTAGGAACCCACATAGACCATCACCGAACAACCGCACCAACATGAGCCATTAGTCTGAGGTCACATCAATGCTAACAAAATCAAATCTTACAAAGTTTATTCAATATTCAAAAAATTACCATAATATATAGAAATTCATGAAGCTAGGACAATAAATCTAAAAAAGAAATAACAACCTCAACAAAAAAAAAAGAAAATTTTTGGAGAAAAAATTAGAATAAAATTTCTTATTGGATAGTCAATCAGTTTTTCCTGACGCAAATCCCTACAAAAAGTTTTTAAGGTGATGGTGTCATTTAACCCCGGAGGGGAAGTGGCCTTCAATTTATATATCCATCTCTGTTCTGTTTGTAAAAGTATCTTATTCCAGTCCCCCTTTCTTTGGGGTATATGGATTCTATCCAGTGCTGAGACTTTGATTTTTGCCCCCATGGACCTTCGTAACATGCCTTCCTAGTGGTAGATCCAGGATGCATGTTTGCATGCAACAGATATGTCTATATAGGCATTGCCATAGTTCTTGTTTGGTTTTACCAACATAGAATGAACACGTGATCATATATACTACCCCTTGCGTGTGGCAATTTGCAAAATGTTTTAAATCAAAGGATTCACCACTGGGAAGAATTATGACTTTTTCCTAACATGTATGTGCAATAGGAGCATCCACCACAGGCAAACGTGCCACCCTGTCGGCATGGATCACTCTTTCCATTCCGGAATTCACTGCTCATAAGTTTGTCCTTCAATGAGGCAGCTCTTCTGAAGGTAATGGCTGGCCTTTCATTCATGAACTGCTGAATGACGGTGTCTTCAGTTAATAGGCAATGCCTATTCAGAATTCTTTTGATTTCTGACTGTTGATTGGTGTGTCTTTATTACACATGTAAATGGAAGATCACTGGGGGCTTTTTTATGTTTAAAGAGTAACTCCTCACAAGGGAGTCTGCTCACTTTTAAAGGCTTTTTGAAGACAAGTTTTGCTATAACCTCTTTACAAAAATCTATTCTTTAATTTGTCTGCTTCTAATTTGAAAGTGAAGTCCATTGAAGCAATTCCTTCTCAGTCACAGATACTGGTTGAAAGGTATTGAATTGACAAGATTGGTTGGATGGAAGCTATGAGCATTGCGTATAGTATTACCAGCGGTACTCTTACGATAGAGGTCGCTGGTAAGGCGTCCATCTGGCATTTAATTGATTCTCGTATCCAAAAAGGTCACAGTGGTTAAGTCATCGTAAATTTTTAATCAAATGAGTTCTTGTTCAAAGCTTCAAGACATTGACATAAAGTGTCTTCCGGACCCTCCCAGACGAGGAATATGTTGTCTATGTACTTGTAGAAACATGTCAAGTGTACACGGACAGTACCTCGTCTGAGAGGAAATATCGCTCCCACTCCCCCAAGAAAAGAATGGCGTAGGATGGAGCACAACATGTCCCCATCGCTACGCCCTGCACCTGGAGGTAGTGAGAGCAATCAAACAAAAAAAATTGTGATGCAGGATGAATGCAAGTCCTGTAAGTATGAACTCATTTAGAGACCAATCGTGCATGCTCCTTTGGGACAAAATCTTTTTTACAGCTGCTAAATTGTTGTATTGAACTGTACAATGCCTCCATGTCAATGGTGTCGAGGTAGGCATTGACTGGAACTGAAAGATTGTCAAAGATCTGAAGAAAATTGATTTTATCGTTTGTGAAAGAGGGTAGGGAAGCAACATGTGGTTGAAGATGTGCATCAATGACTTGACTCAAATTTTTTTGACTTGAAGCAGTCAAGGTGTATATGGCTGTTATTTCAACCATGGAGTCAGAGGGTAGCTACAGGGGTCACAATGGCAACTTGGCCCCATGCTGCAGGGGCCCATGAGGCCTCCCTGTACATATGGCCGGCGCCAGCATAGGCAGCTGGCTGGGTGGGTAGGAGTACCAGCGCCCAGTTGGCTGGAGGACGGGACGGGTAGCTGAGATTCCTGCTCTACCCCACTGGCTGCTCTGTCTCGCATTCCTCGCCCGTGTCCTCTCTCCTTCCCCATACAGCGCCGCTCAGCCCAGTGTGCTCCCCAAACAGAGTCCTGCCCCCTGAGTCGGCTTTGTACAGTGCCCTCTGGTGCTCTTCACACTTTTCCTGTGCAAAGTTTAAGCACACAGGTGCTGCCCTATAAGCACCGGAGGGCACTGGGGCTCCTCAATTAATAAAAATATTGTAAAAGAAAAAAAATAATAAAAAAAAACTACTGATACCAGTAGCGGAACTACAGGGCTCACAAAAGTCGTACTTGCAACCGGTTCCTGGAGTTCCACCACCGGGCTCAAAGGGAAGGGCCCTGGTCAGGGGACAGGGGGGCCCTTCATGATTTATTTCACTGGGGTCCTGAAGGTTCTAGCTTCGCCACTTTATGGAGTCCATATCCTAAAGGATAAGTTCACCTTTGTAACATGTTACACCCATATTAATGCCACTGTATTACAGCTGCCTGCACCCCCCCCCCCCTGCTGTCATTATGAATAGTTGCACAATATCAGAGTTTAACCAGTTGCTGACCGCCGCACGCCAATGTACGTCGGCACAATGGCACGGGCAGGCATAAGGGCTTACCTTAAGGGTCCGATCGTCCCCCCGGTGCCTGCAGCGGTCGGATTCTAGTCAGGAGTGATCAGGGGTGAGGGGGAGGCCACTCATTCGTGGTGGCCACCCCCTCGCGATCGCTCCTGGCGAATGAAATGCTTCCTCGGCTTCTGTTATGTAAACAGAAGCGGAGGAAGTGATGTCATTTCTCCTCGAGTCGGTCTTTTCGTTCTGGCGCCGAGGAGAGAAGACATCAATGTGAGTTTACACCAATATTTTAATATTCTATTTAATGCCATTTCTAAAAATAATTGTTCTATCTACAGCTTGCTGATCATACCAATGTTCCATGAGCTGCAGATCTGAACATTTATTTCAGGGGTTTCCTGAGGTCTCAGACTTTTTTGCCAAGGGTTCCTCCAAGGTAGAAAGGTTGAGAAACCCTGCCTTGGGGAATATTCTACTCAGTCCTATTTTATAATCTAGGTTTATAAACCTAAATAAATTTTGCCTCTTAAAACAGTTTAAGCAAATACATTTTTGTTCTTTCCAACTATTCCTTATCGCTGAATATAAAGAAATAATTGATGAATGCAATCGTGTTCATATTTCTTTTGGATGTATTCAAATTCATTTGATTTTCGGATTGGCAGTGTTAGTGTGTTCTCTGGCCAATGAGCTTTTCCCTTATTCCCTTATGCGTTTTTCTGTCTGACTGGATTCCATCCAAAGTCCAGACAGGGTGTGGTGGGCCGGTGGCACTGTTTTGTTGGATTTGTGACTCTCTTGTGACACAGAGAGGGAAAGATAAATATATCTTTGAATCCGAACTAATGAAGGTTACGAATGATTACGAATACAACCACGAATGCCTTATCTAAATGAATGGAAAGTAACGAATACGAATGCATATGAATTTACAAATTATCCAAAGTAACGAATGCCACATCTAACCCAATGGAATGGAATGAGTATGAATGCATCCGAAGTTCTGAATGATCCGAAGTAACGAATGCCGATCATAAAGAATGATCCGATTAAACGAACAGAATTAAAAAGGAAAACAAATAAAACGAAAGGAAACAAATTTTTCGGTAGAGCACATGTGTAAGGCGTATAGGAACAGAGTCAAGTCAGCACATTTGATGCCGCCACTGGGCGGTGTGGAGACGGCGGTTTACTTTTATGTGGTGGCAAACAAGACATAACTTCACCAGAACCCCCCCCCCCCCGGTTGGTCAGTCCTGCACTTAGATAGGCACCCCCCCAGGTCAGTCAGTAAAAGAGAAATTACCATCCAGCTAGATCATAAAGGTTGCCACCATCCCTGAAGCTAAAGAATAAAAATAATGGGACTTTAACGGCAACTGAGTAATAAAAAACAATTTTATTCAGTGCAAAATAGAAAATACAAAATGACAAAATAGATATATGCATAAAGTAATATATATAACAGTGGAAAGCTAAAATATACTGGTATGCAATAGTGGAGATACTTGTGAGGTCTTACACGCGGGCCTACGCGTTTTGGGACTGAGCAGAACGTCCCTTCATCAGGGGAAACTTGTGGGAAGAATCACACTACATAGTAGAATCCAGATTAAGAAAAGGTATATCAATACATTGTTGCATAGGTTAGAACAATTACTTTACATCATAAAAACCATTCGGCAATGTGGTCACATCAAAAGAAACATACCCAAGCATATCAGTACTGGAATCTCATTGCCAAAATCCCGGTGGCGACTATGTAAAAAAAAACCCAGATCCAAAAGGATTTTTGTGTGTCTCAGCCCTTAAAGAGACAGTACTCCAGCTTGAAATATGCAACTGTGCTGTAGCTCTGCAGTGGAGTGACTGTGAAGATGGGGCGGTCAAAACATGAAGCAAAGTTTGCTGAGATGAGAGACAGAATTCTGTGGTTGGAGGGGTTGTTACTGCTAAGACAAGCCCTATAAATGCCTGAACCAGGGGCGTAACTAGAAATAGCAGGGCCCCATAGCAAAATGTTGTATGGGGCCCCCCTGCAAACAGCCCCCCCCACAGCTGCCCTAGTGTCAATGCAGCGTGACCTGTGCCCAATGCAGCGTGACCTGTGCCCAATGCAGCGTGACCTGTGCCCAATACAGCATGACCTGTGCTCCATACAGCGTGACCTGTGCCCCATACAGCGTGACCTGTGCCCAAAACAGTCTGGTCTGCCTGTGCCCCATACAGCCCCACCTATGCAGAGGAAGAGGCAAGCCACCCGGATCAGCAGAGAGCGGGATTGCCCGCTGTAATAGCTTTCATTTGAATTTCCTGTCTTCCCGGGGCTCACATAGCCCCACCTCTTGGCCGGACGCCTTTGATGACGTCACATGTCCAGCATTGGATCGGCGGTCTTTCTATCAAAGGCACGGGTCAAAAGGTGGAGCCATGTGACGTGAGCCCCGGGAACACTGGAAGTTCTAATGAAAGCTCTTACATCGGGCAATTCAGCTCTCTGCTTCTCTGCTGATACGGACAGCTGGCCTCTTCCTTTCCTCTCTCTTCCCCTGGCTGGGAGACTGTGCCACCTATTTGCAGAATGGAAGAGCTACAGCAGAGATGTGGCTCAAAGTTTGAGTGAAGAGGTTTGTGCAAAACCATGAAGAAATTTTGTTCAGCCTGCAGGGGGTGACAGAGAGGATAAAAAAACGGTGGTTTGATGTTATCTCTGCTTGTGTGAAGTGGTCAGCCCAGAGAAGAGGGCACAGTATCCAGTATCCAGCATCCTGCAACAGGTATGACCATGTGTTTTGGGTCTGCTGTTATATCCTGGTGACAGGAAACCTGTTTGGCCTGCAAGGAATGTTGGAGAGTCCAAGAAGGCTGCAATGTTGCCCTGTGTCCATGTGCGGGAATTAGCTTGTGCGAGTGCAGCAGAGAACAGTCAACGCCCTCAATTGAAGCTTTCAACAACTTGCAAATGGAATGGTAAGACTGTTGCTGTTACAAATGTGAGAGGGACTGGCCCTGGGACTATTCCTGGGGCTATTCCCTGTGAAGTGAGAGTAAATTTAGTAAGAAAATCTGCTTTCAGAGACTTGCTGCAAATGATTACCCTGTGTAGTAGCAAAGCACAGTTTAAAGCAGAACATACAGCAAGCTTGAGGACTGTTAAAGGGGTTGAAAAGGCAGAAGGTTTTTTTTTAATCTTAATGCATTCTAGGTTGTAAAGGCAGACAGTTTTTTATCTTCATGCATTCTATGTAATAAGATAAAAACTTTCTGTGTGCAGCAGCCGCTCCAGCCCCCCCCCCCCCCCCTACTTACTTGCCTGAGCCCCCTCTCTGTGTGTACAGGGGGGTTTAGCGTTAAAGGGGGGCAGTGTGAACAAGAAGGGGGGTGTTGTTTTAAAGGGGGGTAATGTGTACAGAAGAAGGGTGTGGGGTTAAAGGTTACAGTGTGTGCAGGAAGGGGGGGTGTAGCATCAAAGGGGGCAGTGTGTGCAGAAAGGGGGGGCAGTGTCTTCAGCAGGGGAGGTGTAGGGCTAAAGGGCACAGTGTTTGCAGGAATGGGCTGCAGTGTTTAAAGGGGGTGCAGTGTGTGCAGGAAAGGGGGTGTGGGGTTAAAGGGGGGCAGTATGTGCAGTTTTCTTTTTTGGGGGGGGAGTAGCTGGTCTTGCCTAGGGCACAAAATAGTCTAGAACCTGCCCTATGTACACAGCAGAGGTCACTATACTTTATAATGATTTGGAGAGGCTCTGTGTTGCTGAAAATGAGAGGATGAGTATATCACATGCATCTGACAGTGCTCAAGTGGAGCCGCAAGTTGTGGCATTTGCCTCCACAAAGGTGGAGGTCTCAATAAATGTCAACAATTCTGTGTAAAAGAATAATAAAAGAAAAAGAGTCCCTAGAATCCTGTGTTTAGATATGGGGTGTATAGAGATAACAGACACATTACTGGAAATGTTGCAAGTGGTAAAAACACATTTACCATGCACCTGGATGTCCCCACCACATCACTAAAACTAGCGGCGCTTTACCACTGACACCTCAGTGTGAAAGTGCCCTTAGTGTCTTTGGCCAATTAGAAATGGTCAGACAGTATATTAGGCTTCAAGAAAATGTCGTAGGCTTCACTTCCTGATGACGTGCGCATGCGTGAAATGCATTGAGAGGCTTGAGACGCATATGTGAAGGAGCCTTTTGAGTTCAGCTACTGAGCTGGGTGGAATGCATGCTGTTTCCCTTAGAGCGGACGTTGCTTGTCAGAGCAGACGGATTGAGCACCATCGGTCTAGAGCTGCATTTGATCTGATGCTTATTTACCACTGCAAGCATCTGAGTGCAATAAATCAGTGTTTTAACTTTGTCTACTGTTACCCTGAAAAATCTATATTTAAGATTTTTCATATCTCATAGATATGATGTGGGTTAAATAAGAGTTCTTTTCGACGAAGAGTGAAAGCTTAAAATATAATAACATTTATTAGGAAGCAGTTGAAAGTCTAGCTAATACACAATCATCTATCTATCGCCTTACACCCAGGAAGAAAATATTAGGTTGAAATAAAGTATTTACATGAAGGAATATAGAGTATATTCCTCAATACAGTAATCTACACACATATTCAGTTACAAGTAAAAGGGCATTCCTTTCCCATAATTACCCATCCTTACCAAAGCTCCTTTCAGCTCGCTGGTCTATCAGAAAGAGACCAATATCTCCCCCTTAGCTCTGAGTATATCAAACCAAGCTGATGTCTCATTGGTTGGCCTAGCTTGGATCATGATTGGAGGGCTTACTCCATAAGTCGGCCCCCTTTCATGCAAATCTTGTGACTATGTTGGCCAAGTGTGTTAATTGCATTTCCCCAGGAAGTTAGGTCCATTGCATATCCCAGCATGGCACCCTTTCAAAGGAGTAGGTGTAGAACAATGGAATTGGCTCTCCCTTGTTTGCATATACAAGCCTTGGCCCACATTCTATGCTCTTAGCAAAAGCTTAAATGAAACCCTTTTTGAAATATATTCATTATTACAATATTTTACAGTTATTAATGGATATTTCACATAAACTTATAAGGCAACACTACATATAAAACGGTATTACATGATTATCTGCCTCTTTGTGGCTCATTGGTGGAGCATTTCTTATAGATCCTTATTTGCTAAAGGAGATAGGATCTTGAGAGGATCAGGTCTGGCATACCTATTAATGGGAGCGTTTCATCTAATCTATATCAATGCTTGGTGGTCACTTTGTGGCTAATAATTTCTGCTGAGCGCAATTTATTTTCTCACTTTGGGTAGAGCACAGTTTTCCTTAATGAAGCACACTTCTCTGACACATTGGTGTTGGAATCTTTTTGAACTGTTTTTTATTATCATTTTTATATCACTTGTATCCATATATTGTATGGATGGACTTGTTATTAATTAGATTTTTTTTTTCGTTTAAACTGATTATTTTTTATTGATTAGCTTGTTGATTACAGTTATGAAAATATATATATAGCATTTGTTGATTAATCATGGTGTAAGTCAGGTAAGCTTGCAGCGCTTCTTTTTCTCACTTTTTAGTATCAGGGATTCGGCCCATCACCCACAGAGGTAGGCGTTGAGATACCCGGGGACACATTGACAGAAAATTACAGTGTTGGTAACTGTAACAGGGAAATTCGTTAACCCACGTAGAATATTATTGCAAATGAGGTGTTGGTTGCCAAGAGTAACCACAAAGGGTTAATGAATCCAAAAGTACACCAAGAGTGGTTGAAGTTGGTACAAAGGAGAAAGACAGAAAGTGTCTCTGGGTTAAGCACAGGAGGTTCCTTACAGTATCAGGAAGTTGGGAAGGTGGCAGGAAAGCAAAAATACACCAAGAAAATGAAGGTATTCTCAGGACCCTAAGATCAAAGGTTAGAAGGGTTGGTAGAAGGACAGGTAGAACCTCGTCTCAGAAAAAGTGCTTGTGGAAGTACACCGGGAAGAAGACTTGGAAAGGTCTATGTAAGTCTAGTGTAGCAGAATTCCCCTTTAATCGTGCAAGGGAAGGTAGTGACAAACAGAAAGTGTCTGTGTTAAGTGGTCGCTGGCACAGAGCTGCCAAAGTGAGAAGCTTGTGCCTCCTGCCCTTCGGTTGAAAATGCGGGGGGGGGGATGGTGGTATGTGACAGTGGGAGGCTCTGTCAGTGTAAGAATATAGGAAAATGTGACACTTGATTTGCATTAAGGGTTGATGCAAGGTTCAGAACTATAATTTTTGAGTGGAGAAAGCTGTGTTTTTGGCTTTCTTCAGATTCTGTAGCTCTGGATCAGAACAGTCAATCCCGTGTCCGGGTTTTGCTAGACACCTGCAACCTGGCTGACTGCACAAGTGTGCAGGGTATTATATTTTCAGGTCTGAGGATAGCTCAGAACTCCTGTTTTGGAGACTGCTTCCAGTTTGGAGACCTCCCAGTGTGTGAGATGGAAGGTCTCACCCGGGGTCAGGGGGCCCCAGCCAAAAGTCATTAGACAGAGGTCTCATTGAGGGGTCAGAGAACCCAGAGAGAAGCCAGGAGTCAGGCTGGCTCCTATGAGGTGTGTCGGGAGAATCCCAATCCTTAGGCCAGAGGTGGGCCATACAGCAGGGCGCTGTAACTGAAGGCTAGGACAAGACAGGCTGAAGGACAGTCAAAGGGATTGGTAAGAGGAGCAGCAGTACTGCCAACAAGTGAGCCAAGTGGCTCTGTATTTTCGCTTATGCATTATATGTGGAAGAAACTTCTGTGTAGGCAACTGATATACAAGTGAACTTTTCCGTTTATTGAACAAAAGTGGGCTGTAAAATACAGTTTTGGACTGGCGCAACTCATTGTAAAAGGACATATCACTTGAGTTTAATCGCCCCAAACTCACAAGGTGTACCCAAAACAATTATCCAGCCTCTACACACGTATTGCAGTTGTAAGTCAAGATAACCAACTACTCAGTCCAGATCTGCTATTAGAAATCATGGGGCCCCCAGAAACCATCAAAACAATATTTTCACTAAATATACACTAAAGTCATTATTAGCGGACACAAACACAGCATAACTTACAAAATTCCTGCTAAATCTATCAAATTAGGACCTGCGGCTGTGTTCGTAAAGCCAAATTGAAGTAGTAGAGAACTAATGCGCACAACCACGTTCTTAAGAGTCAAGGGCACAAACGCTTAGAAAAGCTGCCAACATAAGAGGTGGCCTCACCCACCCAAATGAGTAGCGTACTAACAGTTAAGAGTATGTGGCGCTAGTCTACATTCTCATCATGAATTCTCATCAACTCATCATGAATCTCCAAAGAATTCTCAATGTTTCCTTAATACACAATAATATCTTCTCCCAATAGGGGGCAGATGAATCAACCAAAGTGTTAAATACTAATAGTCATACCTAATAAAAATAAAATCATCCAATAACTGATGTGTTCCTCAATCAAACCAAATGAAAAATGTGACCATAAAATACTTTTAAAACACAGTGGTAGTGTTGAAAATTAAACAATGGTTCCTTAGACTGTGTCATAAAATGTGCATAGTTTCTTCAACATACTATAAAGTATAACATACAAATAAATATATATATATATAAATTACAGAGCAACTAACATGCAATAATGAATGTGAAAGTGCAACTCAATATCACATATAGTAAACAAAAAGTGATCAAGTGCATAAAAGTGACATAGGTGCAGAGCCGTGCGTATATATAAAAAATTTAGACTCTGAGATGATCTCAAGGATATATATATAACACCTCTTCCACCTGAAAATACTTCTTATAAAAAAGAAAACTGTGACATAAATAGTGATCAAGTCCAAAAAAGGATGTATTGCCTCATGCAATGTGATTTGAAATGTCCATACAGATGGTTAATATTAACATGCCAATAACGTGACTTGGTGCTGGATTCAATCACTTGAAAAAAACTGCTGCAGCACACAGGTGTTTCCCCCAGCCTCTCACCTCAATCAGCGGCCCCAATGGGCCAAGTCAGGCAGATGGTTAGTATTAAGCTGTAAGGGATGATGATCCAGCAGCCGTCCCCTTCTTCCAAAGGATGCACGTGGGTCAGACTCTCACTAACTAGTCACCAGCGCTCCCACCGACCCCAAAATGATAATGAAGAAGGAGATGCTTCCATAGTGAAGTAATATCAAAACCAGTTTATTGTAAAAACATATAGTAACTTACATGTAAAAACGACACTGTCAGCAGAAGTAACAACAGAATCAGTATAAGCTTCCGGGTACGGCCGTCCCCTGGAAGCGTCGGCACCTGGCTCCTCCTACCCTGACGCGTTGCGTCACACCACGTGACTTTATCAAAGGGATGACAGTCATCCCTTTGATAAAGTCACGTGGTGTGACGCAACGCGTCAGGGTAGGAGGAGCCAGGTGCCGACGCTTCCAGGGGACGGCCGTACCCGGAAGCTTATACTGATTCTGTTGTTACTTCTGCTGACAGTGTCGTTTTTACATGTAAGTTACTATATGTTTTTACAATAAACTGGTTTTGATATTACTTCACTATGGAAGCATCTCCTTCTTCATTATCATTTTGGGGTCGGTGGGAGCGCTGGTGACTAGTTAGTGAGAGTCTGACCCACGTGCATCCTTTGGAAGAAGGGGACGGCTGCTGGATCATCATCCCTTACAGCTTAATACTAACCATCTGCCTGACTTGGCCCATTGGGGCCGCTGATTGAGGTGAGAGGCTGGGGGAAACACCTGTGTGCTGCAGCAGTTTTTTTCAAGTGATTGAATCCAGCACCAAGTCACGTTATTGGCATGTTAATATTAACCATCTGTATGGACATTTCAAATCACATTGCATGAGGCAATACATCCTTTTTTGGACTTGATCACTATTTATGTCACAGTTTTCTTTTTTATAAGAAGTATTTTCAGGTGGAAGAGGTGTTATATATATATCCTTGAGATCATCTCAGAGTCTAAATTTTTTATATATACGCACGGCTCTGCACCTATGTCACTTTTATGCACTTGATCACTTTTTGTTTACTATATGTGATATTGAGTTGCACTTTCACATTCATTATTGCATGTTAGTTGCTCTGTAATTTATATATATATATATTTATTTGTATGTTATACTTTATAGTATGTTGAAGAAACTATGCACATTTTATGACACAGTCTAAGGAACCATTGTTTAATTTTCAACACTACCACTGTGTTTTAAAAGTATTTTATGGTCACATTTTTCATTTGGTTTGATTGAGGAACACATCAGTTATTGGATGATTTTATTTTTATTAGGTATGACTATTAGTATTTAACACTTTGGTTGATTCATCTGCCCCCTATTGGGAGAAGATATTATTGTGTATTAAGGAAACATTGAGAATTCTTTGGAGATTCATGATGAGTTGATGAGAATTCATGATGAGAATGTAGACTAGCGCCACATACTCTTAACTGTTTGTGTTCATAAAGCCACTACATCCCCATAGAGTAACAGGCAGCTTCAGACTTGAACAAACTACTCATTCACACAGCCAGAACACCTACAGTGGGAATGGAAAGTATTCAGACCCCCTAAATTTTTCACTCTGTTATATTGCAGCCATTTGCTAAAATCATTTAAGTTCATTTTTTTCCTCATTAATGTACACACAGCACCCCATACTGACAGAAAAACACAGAATTGTTGACATTTTTGCAGATTTATTAAAAAAGAAAAACTGAAATATCACATGGTCCTAAGTATTCAGACCCTTTGCTGTGACACTCATATGTTTAACTCAGGTGCTGTCCATTTCTTCTGATCATCCTTGAGATGGTTCTACACCTTCATTTGAGTACAGCTGTGTTTGATTATACTGATTGGACTTGATTAGGAAAGCCACACACCTGTCTATATAAGACCTTACAGCTCACAGTGCATGTCAGAGCAAATGAGAATCATGAGATCAAAGGAACTGCCTCAAGAGCTCAGAGACAGAATTGTGGCAAGGCACAGATCTGGGCAAGGTTACAAAAAAATTTCTGCTGCACTTAAGGTTCCTGAGAGCACAGTGGCCTCCATAATCCTTAAATGGAAGACGTTTGGGACGACCAGAACCCTTCCTAGAGCTGGCTATCCGGCCAAACTGAGCTATCGGGGGAGAAGAGCCTTGGTGAGAGAGGTAAAGAAGAACCCAAAGATCATTGTGGCTGAGCTCCAGAGATGAAGTCGGGAGATGGGAGAAAGTTGTAGAAAGTCAACCATCACTGCAGCCGTCCACCAGTCGGGGCTTTATGGCAGAGTGACCCGACGGAAGCCTCTCCTCAGTGCAAGACACATGAAAGCCCGCATGGAGTTTGTTAAAAAAACACCTGAAGGACTCCAAGATGGTGAGAAATAAGATTCTCTGGTCTGATGAGACCAATATAGAACTTTTTGGCATTAATTCTAATGCCGCGTACACACGGTCGGACTTTCCGGCATACTTGGTCCGGCGGACCAGAGTGTGCCGGACAATCCGCCCGTGTGTGGGCGGCGGCGGACTTTTCTGGCGGACTTCTTCCCAAAAGCCCGCCGGACCTAGATTTAAAGAAAGTTTCAAATCTTTCCGTCGGACTCAGTTTCGGGCGGAAAGTCCGCTCGTGTGTGTGCTGGTCCGACGGAAAGCCCGCTCGTGTGTAGGCTGGTCCGACAGACCAAATACGACACGAGGGCAGGGTATTGCATCTCGCGCTCGCTGCAATAGGAAAAACAAATCTTCCTATTGCGGCGAGCGCGGGGCATACCAGGCCCTTAGGTCTGGTATGGATTATAAAGGGGAACCCCTACGCCGAAAAAACGGCGTGGGGCCCCCCTAAAATCCATACCAGACCCCGATCCGAGCACGCAGCCTGGCCGGTCAGGAAAGGGGGTGGGGACGAGCGAGCGCCCCCCCCCTCCTGAACCGTACCAGGCCGCATGCCCTCAACATGGGGGGTGGGTGCTTTGGGGCAGGGGGGGCGCCCTGCGCCCCCCCCCCCCAAAGCACCTTGTCCCCATGTTGATGAGGACAAGGGCCTCTTCCCGACAACCCTGGCCGTTGGTTGTCGGGGTCTGCGGGCGGGGGCTTATCGGAATCTGGGAGCCCCCTTTAATAAGGGGGCCCCCAGATTCCGGCCCCCCACCCTATGTAAATGAGTATGGGGTACATGGTACCCCTAACCATTTACCTAGGAAAAAAGTGTAAGTAATAAAACACACTACACAGGTTTTTAAAATATTTTATTAAACAGCTCCGGGGGGGGATCTTCCTCCGGCTTCGGGGGTCTTCTTCCGGCTTCGGGGGTCCCTCCGCTTCATCTTCTCCCGGCGTCCGGTTGGTTCTTCTCTGCTCTCCGGCCTCTTCTCCCGGTGTCGCAGGTCTTCGGCCGGCCCCCTCCGCTGTCTTCATGTAGCTCTATTGCCAGCGGAGGTCCGGACTTCTTGGCTTCTTGGCTTCTCTTCTCTTCTCTTCCCCCAGATGTTGACACGACGCTCTCTCCAGCTGGACTGGTCTCTGAGGGCTGCGTTGTGACTTATATAGGCGGAGACCCCGCCCCCATATGATGTCACAGTCCTTGGGCATGCTGGTACTGTGACGTTTTAGGGGGCGTGGTCGACCACGCCCCCTAAAACGTCACAGTCCCAGCATGCCCAAGGACTGTGACATCATATGGGGGCGGGGTCTCCGCCTATATAAGTCACAACGCAGCCCTCAGAGACCAGTCCAGCCGGAGAGAGCGTCGTGTCAACATCTGGGGGAAGAGAAGAGAAGCCAAGAAGCCAAGAAGCCAAGAAGTCCGGACCTCCGCTGGCAATAGAGCTACATGAAGACAGCGGAGGGGGCCGGCCGAAGACCTGTGACACCGGGAGAAGAGGCCGGAGAGCGGAGAAGAACCAACCGGACGCCGGGAGAAGATGAAGCGGAGGGACCCCCGAAGCCGGAAGAAGACCCCCGAAGCCGGAGGAAGATCCCCCCCCGGAGCTGTTTAATAAAATATTTTAAAAACCTGTGTAGTGTGTTTTATTACTTACACTTTTTTCCTAGGTAAATGGGTAGGGGTACCATGTACCCCATACTCATTTACATAGGGTGGGGGGCCGGAATCTGGGGGCCCCCTTATTAAAGGGGGCTCCCAGATTCCGATAAGCCCCCGCCCGCAGACCCCGACAACCAACGGCCAGGGTTGTCGGGAAGAGGCCCTTGTCCTCATCAACATGGGGACAAGGTGCTTTGGGGGGGAGGCGCAGGGCGCCCCCCCTCCCCCAAAGCACCCACCCCCCATGTTGAGGGCATGCGGCCTGGTACGGTTCAGGAGGGGGGGGGCGCTCGCTCGTCCCCACCCCCTTTCCTGACCGGCCAGGCTGCGTGCTCGGATCGGGGTCTGGTATGGATTTTAGGGGGGGCCCCACACCATTTTTTCGGCGTAGGGGTTCCCCTTTATAATCCATACCAGACCTAAGGGCCTGGTATGCCCCGCGACGGGGCTCGCAAGGTGTCAATCTCGCCGATAAAAGCGGCAAGATTGACATCCTTTTCTAGTCCCGTCGCACCTGAGTCACGTTCAAAATGAACGGACTTGTCCGTGTGTGGGCAAGTCCGTTCATTCTGAAAGTCCGCCGGAACTCCGGCGAAAGTCCGTCGGAAAGACGGGCGGACTTAGCCCGCCGGAAAGTCCCGGCGTGTGTGGGCAAGTCCGTCCATTTTAAAGTTCGGCGCACCTGGCGGACAAAGTCCGTCGGAAAGTGTGACGGACCAAGTAGGATAGAAAGTCCGACCGTGTGTACGCGGCATAAGTGGTATGTGTGGAGAAAACCAGGCACTGCTCATCACCTGTCCAATACAGTCCCAACAGTGAAGCATGGTGGTGGCAGCATCATGCTGTGGGGGTGTTTTTCAGCTGCAGGGACAGGACGACTGGTTGCAATCGAGGGAAAGATGAATGCGGCCAAGTACAGGGATATCCTGGACGAAAACCTTCTCCAGAGTGCTCAGGACCTCATACTGGGCTGAAGGTTTACCTTCCAACAAGACAATGACCCTAAGCACACAGCTAAAATAACGAAGGAGTGGCTTCACAATAACTCCATGACTGTTCTTGAATGGCCCAGTCAGAGCCCTGACTTAAACCCAATTGAGCATCTCTGGAGAGATCTAAAAATGGCTGTTCACCAACGTTTACCATCCAACCTGACAGAACTGGAGAGGATCTGCAAGGAGGAATGGCAGAGGTTCCCCAAATCTAGGTGTGAAAAACTTCTTGCATCTTTCCTAAAAAAGACTCATGGCTGTATTAGATTAAAAGGGTGCTTCTACTAAATACTGAGCAAAGGGTCTGAATACTTAGGACCATGCGATATTTCAGTTTTTCTTTTTTAATAAATCTGCAAAAATGTCAACAATTCTGTGTTTTTCTGTCTTAGCCCTGCCCTAAAAAATCTGACGTCACCACACAGTAGGATACCAGCTTCAATGCGGTAGTACTGCTCAACTTTCGTTCCTTTGATTTCCTGCCATACCTTGATGCCAACCGTGTTATTGATTTTAATAAAGAAGTTTGTTACCTTCTACACCATAGAAGCCCTTTTTCCTTTTTAATCCTCTCTCATACATGACAAGCGATATATCCGAAGCCGGTCCGGTCATAGAGATTCCACAGCATATGTGAAGGATTGGAGCCTGTGCAAGCGGATCAGCTGTTCCAGTCTACGGGACACATTGCCACCCTGATATCAGTGGAGGATCGTATGCGGACAGATGCTTGAATAGCAGGACCTCATTGGCCGTTCCTGCCTGCGGGATTCGCTACATTAGAGCCTGAAAGACCCCCGTAACAGGGGTCCCACATTTCTGGTAAGCGGCCACCTTTTTTCATTACACTACAGGATCCTGGGGCCTAGTGAAAGGACTACTTTATCCAAGAAATTACATACTTGGGTTACAGGGCTGTTTGCAAATCGCTTTTCAATCATCCATCCCTCAAGGGGACTTTGTCACATTGTCACTACTTATCACTTTTGAAGGCTTAATATCTGTGTTTTTTATTTGTAGTTTGTTTTTATTTGTTTTTATTTATTTTGATAGTTTATTTTTGTTATTTAGGATTGTAAAGATAATACTCACATGCACACCCAGAGTAAAGGAGTTCCCTCAGTCTGGTGGATTTGACACTAGTAGCGCACCTGAGTGCTTTCAACATATTGGTAAAACTGAGAATTCCTGTTTTTTTAACGTTGCAGCACTAGTAGTCATTTTGTTTCAATTTTTCTTTTTCAATTCAATTTTATTTATTCCTTATCCAATAGTTACAAAGGGAAACACTTTGTTGCTCATAAAAATTCACATCAAGTAATATGATAAGAGTCGGGGTTAGCGCAGATTTTTTGTGATACAGGATAATTTATATACTGTATGCTGAGATACAAGAATGTTAAGAGTGAGCGTCCTGTAAACACAGTGGTGGCAAAAAGTGGCACAAGACAAAGATACTATTTGCACAAAGGTGACGGGAAAGAAGACTAAAAGACACAAGAGACTGTTTTCATTTTATTTAAATTTTTTATTCATTCATTTATTTTACAATTATGTTCAAAATGTTGTCCGTGACACAATTTTAATTTCATTTGTTTCGGTTTACACAATTGCACTCAATATAGTCACTATATGTATGAATTGATGATCCAGGAATAGGCAGCACCTTATCACAATTTAAGGCACACGTAAGAGTATTATATTTGTGTTGTTAAATGTATATTGTATATGTATATTTTAAAAGCAACTGCTTTAGCACTACTTTGTATGATTGAAAATAGCAGCGCAGCATCAATTTTCTTAGGGACCCAGCTTTTTTCTGACATTTGCTTACAAGTAAAAATAATTTGTATTTTTTTTGTAGACAGTTAACTAGAACCCCCAAACTAATATATATATATATATATATATATATATATAGTATCTCTATGGGAAAACCCTGCTGACGCCGGATGGTTCCCATCTGTAGCGTTAGCCCCAAGAAGCTGCAGTAAGGGGGGTGGGGGGTCACCTCTCCCTCCGCTTCTAAAAGTGATCCAGTTGCAAATTTGCCGCCGGGATCACTATTATTGCAAAGCTGGCCGCCTAAGGGAAAAAAAATCATACCGGGGTTGTGGCATCTTGCTGCAGGCATAACCCCGGTATTTAACATCAAACTAATGATGTATATTCCCAGTTAGGCAGCTGGCAAGTGGTTAAGCTGTGCTCAATTTGTTCCCACAGTCCTATGTGTCACTCTTCTGTAACATCTGCTCCTTTTGCTCAAAGTTCTCAGTATCTTCTGTAAAGCACCACTGCTCTCTACTTCTTAAAGCATTTGTTACCCCAATATTTTTTATTCCTGAGTTTGCATGTACTGCCTAGCTTCCTGCTCTCTGGCCTCTGATTCTCCCACCTCATACAGCTTATTATTGCCACATCACTGTGATTAGCTGTCCCACTAACCAACCGTATACAATGCAAGGTATGGGAGAGTTTGGAATCAAGCCAGCAAGCAGGTAGCTGCCTGGTATTGCATTCGGGAATTCAGGGGTCCACAAATGCTATCGAGCATATTGGATTCAGTGGGCATGTATCTGATGGTTCCTGCTATTGGAAACACCAGATACATGCCCAGGCCCCTTAAACATGGGGCCGTCTAGCTGCAGTTTGTCCCACCTAGCGTTCTAGTGTACCCAGGAGAGACGGGTGCAGTGTCCATCCTTGCTGTCTGCAATCTGTCAGTCTATGGCAGGCTGTAGCTGGACAGGGCTGAACGCCATACTGAGTACTACCAATGTTTAGGGCCTAATGAATGTTCTTCTCTCTTTATTTTATATAGGATAAGCTAACAATCCAAGATGGCAGTGCTCAACAGCGGTCTCATGGCTTTTTATTGTCTACACAAGGGAGGCTTTTACAGGTAAATAACATAACTAAAATATGTAGAATGCCCCTATAATCTTATGGGAAGATTATTGCTGAAATTAATGGTCTGCTGATAGCATCTCCATAACAAAAACTTTCCTTACAGGCACACTTTATGTATTCCCATAGTTCTCATTGTCTAATGATTTAATCTCCTATGATGTCACTAAAGACATTTAAACTGGCCACATAACCCAATCCCATTCTCATTTTGGAGAAACCCTAACCAACTTACATTGCATGGTGCCTCTATGCCTCTGACAGGAAACATTTGAATATAGATTATTTTTTTGGTCAGTACTTTTTGTTAGTATATCAAAGCTGATTAGACTTGAACCAAGAAAAGGTTATATATTGCAGGTTTTCATTGCTGTGATTACAAGGTTATAATACACACCTAATTTTCAAGGGTATCAGGTATTGGACTGCAATTTAAAGTGGAGCTTGTCTGCCCCCCTCCCCCCACACTTGGGACAGAGACAGCAAAAAAAGAAAAAAATTACATGACAGGGGTTATAACCCTCGCTTACTCTATCCACAATAAAAAAAAAAGTTTTGCCTATAGTACTACTTTAACCACTACAATACCAGGCACTTTCACCCCCTTCCTGCCCAGTCCAATTTTTAGCTTTTAGCGCTGTCGCATTTTGAATGACAGTTGCGCGGTCATGCTACACTGTACCCAAATGACATTTTTATAATTTTTTTTCCTACAAATAGAGTGTTCTTTTGGTGGTATTTTATCACTGCTGGGTTTATTTTTTTTTTTTGCGTTTTTTTTTTTCTCAAAATTTTCTGTCTTTTGTTTTTAACGCAAATAAAACAAAAGACAGAAAATTTTGAAAAAAAAAGTTTTTCTTGGTTTCTGTTATAAAACTTTGTCAATAAGTAAATTTTCTCCTTCACTGATGAGGCTACATGGGTGGGCACTGATAAGGTGGTACCGATAGGCGGCACTGGTGGGCACCGATAAGCGACACTGATGGGCGGCACTGATTAGGAGGCACCGACAGGTAATCACTGATGGGAACAGATTGCCATTTTTAATGGGCACTGATTGACACAGATTGGTATCCCTGGTGGACTCTAATGGGCATCCCTGGTGGGCACCCTGGATGGGTCTGCACTGATATTCAATGCGCCGCAAGGCTTCACTGCCAGTTCCCCTTAGTCAAGATGGTGGCACCTGCACCCGATAGCTGATTAAAAAGTCAGCTTGGGTGAGGACACCGCTGGATTCCTGGTCAGGTAAGTGCCCTAATATTAAAAGTTAGCAGCTACAGTATTTTTTGGGAGGGATCCTAGAGCTCCTCTTTAACTGTTATTTTCAGTGCATGGAAAGGAAATAAAACAGATTTTATTCAGTAGCATCTCCAGAGCCCTTTTTTTCTGAAACCCATCCTTAGGCCCAACAGTTCATATGTTGTAGGTATACAGTTAGGAAATTAGTCACAGAATACATTTTGGAGCTGCCCATACACAGATTGAATGAATTGTTTACATTTGTCCTCAATTTGCATAAATGTGGTAAATGTAAAACATAGTATGGAGACCAAAAAATGAGACTGAAAATGCTGACTGTAACTTATTGTTTTTTTAACAAATTGACATGTTCATTTATTCTTCAGTTTTTGTGACTGCTGATATATAGATTTGAAAACCTGTCTGAGATATTTATGTATATATATATATATATATATATATATATATATATATATATATATATATATATATATATATATATATATATATATATTAGCAAAATTACAATTATTTGTTATTGCATTATTTGTTCTGACTCCTTTTTAATATGAAATGCATAGATTAGTTCTCTGAACTATTGCAATACTTCATCTAACCACTAGAGGGAGGGATTTACAAAAACAGCTGTAAGCATGGTGCATTAACCACTTGACCACTGGGCACTTAAACCCCCTTCCTAACCAGACCAATCTTCAGCTTTCGGTGCTCTCACACTTTGAATGACAATTAGTCATGCAGCACTGTACCCATTTGAAATGTTTGTCCTTTTTTTCACACAAATAGAGCTTTCTTGTGGTGGTATTTAATCACCGCTGGGTTTTTTATTTTTTGCGCTATAAATCAAAAAAGACCGAAAATTTGTTTAAAAAAAAAAAAAAATTCTTTGTTTCTGTTAAAATGTATTGCAGAGTATTGGCGAGTATTGCATAGTATTGGCAGAGTATGGCAGAGTATGGGCACTGAGCAGCGCTGTGGGCTGGATCTGTAGTGCCCACAGTGCTGCAAACGATCTCTCCCTCTCTCCTCTCACACTGTACCGATCGGTACAGAGAGGGGAGGGAGGAACTGGCGTCATGACATGGCGCCGATTTGTTTACAAGTGATGCTTCGTCATTTGACGAAGCGATCACGTGGTAAATGGCCGCTATCAGCAGCCATTTACCATGATTCATGATGCGCCGGGTCCCCCGCACCCGGCGGTCACGGATGTTCCCGGGTGCGTGCCCCAGGGGGCGTGTGGGAGTGAGATTCTGTGAGGATGTCTATGGACGCCCACCCAGAATAAGCCAAGCGCGCTGTAGCTGTCTTTCGGCTATGGCCCGGTTGGCATGTGGTTAACTGAGCTGGGTTGGAAGAGCACTTCTGTAGCTGGGAAACACTCTTTGAATGATAAAAAGTGCATTTTATATACAACTATATAGATATGACCAAAATGAGGGACAAAAGAGGAGGAAAGAAGGACAGATAAACTTTGTTCCAAATCAGGGACAGTCCCTCAAAATCAGGGACAGTTGGTAGCTATGTGAACAGCCTGTAATACAGCATTTATTAATATTATTTTTTTTATTATGATGGTTTGACACTTTAAAGCGGAGTTCTGCCCAAAAGTGGAACTTCAGCTCATTTGTTACCCACCCCCCTCCGGTGCCACACTTGGCACCTTTTGGGGGGAGGGGGAGTGGATACCTGTCTTTGACAGGTATTCTGTTCCCACTTCCAGGAGCCACAGCTGCGGCCGTTGACATCACCACTTGGCTCCCCCCTCCTTCCCCTGCCGCCAGGCCAGTAGGAGAGAGGAGAGGAACCTTGCGCATGCACAGTAGGGTTCACTACAGTAAGGCTACACTGCTGGGTTTCCTTACCTGCAATGGCAGCACCTGACGGCTGATGGAAACATCAGCTGCGGTGCCGACATCACTGGACTCCAGGACAGGTAAGTGTCCTTTTAGTAAAAGCCAGCAGCTGCAGTGTGTGTAGCTGCTGGCTTTTAATTTTTGCAGCAGTGGTCGGACCTCCGCTTTAACTCTCCCCACCCCAGTAGTGTGTACTCACCTTTTTATCACTCTTATTGTTCTCCATCTTGCTTCTGGGGCCAGGAAAAAAAGTTAAAAGAAAGCAGTGTGAAAAATGTGTTAAAGATTTTGGGGGGTGGTGAAAAGAGTTGAATGCTAATGCATACCTGAAAGTATCAGCGTTGCCGGACATGCAGTAAAGTTTTTTCATACACTTTACAGAAACAGTAATCGTATTTATAGATTCAAAAGGTTGTAAAATTGATCAAAATGATGATTTTAGCTATAGGAAGCTTGCATGTGCACCAAGTACAATCCTTATGCCGCGTACACACGAGCGGATTTTCCGTTGGAAAAAACTTGGATGATTCTTCCGACGGAATTCCGCTCAAGCTTGCCTTGCATACACACGGTCACACAAAAGTTCTCTGAACTTTCGACCGTCAAGAATGCGGTGACGTACAACACTAAGATGAGCCAAGAAAATTAAGTGCAAGGCCTCCGAGCATGCGTCAAATTGTTTCCGAGCATGCGTAGGAATTTTGTGCATCGGAATTTGTACAGACCATCGCATTTTTGGATAGGAACTTTTTCCGACCGAAAAATTGAGAACCCGCTCTCAATCTTTTGCTGGCGGGAATTCTGCCAGCAAAAGTCCGATGGAGCATACATACGGTTGCATTTTCCGACCAAAAGCTCTCATCGGTCTTTTGCTGGCCGAATTTCTGATCGTGTGTACGCAGCATAAGATTATCTTGGATGGCAGAAAATCCTTTAACTGGGTCTCAATCCCTTTACAGTGAGGGAAAAAAGTACCGGTATTTGATCCCCTGCTGATTTTGTATGTTTGTCCACTGACAAAGAAATGATCAGTCTATAATTTTAATGGTAGGTTTATTTTAACAGTGAGAGACAAAATAACAACAAAAATATCCACAAAAACTGATTTAAAATAAAACTATAAATTGATTTGCATTTCAATGAGTGAAATAAGTATTTGACCCCTTCCCAAAACATGACTTGGCACTTGGTGGCAAAACCCTTGTTGGCAATCACAGAGGTCAGACGTTTCTTGTAGTTGGCCACCAGGTTTGCACACATCTCAGGAGGGATTTTGTCCCACTTTGCAGATCCTCTCCAAGTCATTAAGGTTTTGAGGCTGAAGTTCTGTAACTCGAACCTTCAGGTCCCTCCACATGTTTTTTATGGGATTAAGGTCTGGAGACTGGCTAGGCCACTCCAGGACCTTAATGTGCTTCTTCTTGAGCCACTTCTTTTTTGTTGCCTTGGCCATGTGTTTTGGGTCATTGTCATGCTGGACTACCCATCCTCGACCCATTTTCGATACCCTGGCTGATGGCTGAGGGAAGGAGGTTCTCACCTAAGATTTGATGGTACATGGCCCTGCTCATTGTCCCTTTGATGCATTGAAGTTGTTCTTTCCCCTTAGCAGAAAAACAACCCTAAAGCATAATGTTTGCACCTCCATGTTTGACGGTGGGGATGGTGTTCTTGGGGTTAAAGCAGCATTCCTCCTCCTTTCCCTTTAAGAGGGTGCTCCTAATCTCAGCTCATTACCTGTATAGAAGACACCCCAGAGCCAGAAATCTTGCTGATTAATAGGGGATCAAATAATTATTTCACTCATTAACCGGTTCGGGACCAGCCGCAGGTTGGCCCGGCTTCGCAAAGCGTCATAGCTATACGTCGCATGGCCGCCTGGGGGGCGCACGTGATGGTCATATTTGCATCAGAACCAATCAATCCCCAGGCCAATGGCATCTGGCCTGGACTTGGTGATCGGTCCTGGAGAATGAAATCCTTCCCCTGCATGTGTAAGTGTAAACACAGGAGGGGAAGTGATGTTATCTCTCCTCATGGAACTCTTTTCCGTTCCAGAGAGAGGAGAGGAGAAATCTCAAAGTAAGTGCACCAACACTACACTGACAGCAGTTCACATAGGTACACGTTTCCCCCCCTGATCGCCCCCCCCCCCCATTAAACCCTTGACCCCCTGTCACTGTGTCACCCAGTGCAGCATATTTTTTTTTTAACACTAAACTGGTGTCATAAATGACAAAAATCAGTGTTGGGGTACTTGGTGGTAGGCCAAGATAGGTCTAGGGACCCCCCAACCCCCCTAATAAAAGGTTTAACCCCTTGATCACCCCCTGTCACCAGTGATCACTGTTTAAGTGTCACGGGTGACGCTGGTTAGCTAGTTTTTTTTATTTTTTATTGCGTCACGGCACCCACCGTATATTACATAGAGAAAGGTTTAACCCCCTGATCACCCGGCAGGTGATATCAGTTAGGTTTTAGTGTCCAACGGACCGAATCCGGCGGACAATCCGACCGTGTGTGGGCTTCATCGGACCGTCAGCGGACTGTTTCTGTCGAAAATCTGACGGACTTTAGATTTGGAACAAATCCTTACGTCGGAACTCCGCCGTACCCAGTTCCTATTGAAAAGTCAGCTCGTCTGAATGCTAGTCCGATGGACAAAAAAACGACGCTAGGGCAGCTATTGGCTACTGGCTATCAACTTCCTTATTTTAGTCCGGTCGTACGTCAACACGTACGGATCCGTCAGACTTTAGTGTAATCGTGTGTAGGCAAGTCCGTTTGCTCGAAAGTCCGTCGGAAAGAACGTCGGACTTTTGATGCTGAAAAGTCCGCTCGTGTGTATGCTGCATAAGGCTAAGAAACTGGTAACTACAAGCATTTCATGACTTCATGAGGTTTCGCCAGATATAAACAGCGACACTGGGAAAGTAGGAAAGCCTTTTATCACAACGATCTTGGTATGGTCAGATGCTTTGAGGGCAGAGGAGAGATCTAGGGTCCCCAATAGACTCCAATTTTTTCAAAAAAGAGTACCTGTCACTAAATATTGCTATCATAGGGGATATTTACATTCCCTGAGAACAATAAAAATGATTAAAAAAAATGAAAGGAACAGTTAAAAATAAAAATAAAAAAGCAAAACAAATAATTAAAAAAAAAAAAGTTTTGAAGGCCATAAAATGCCCAGATGGCACAAAACCCACCAAATGACCCCATTTTGGAAAGTAGACACCCCAAGCTATTTGCTGAGAGGCATGTTCAGTATTTTGCAGATCTCGCTTTTTGTCACAAAGTTTTGAAAATTGAAAAAAAAAATGTTTTTCTTTTTTCTTTATTTTCAAAAACAAAACAAATGAGAGCTGCAAAATATTCACCATGTCTCTTAGCAAATACCTTGGGGTGTCTACTTTCCAAAATAGGGTCATGAGGGGGGTGGGGGGTGCTATCTGGACATTTCATGGCCTCCGTAACTGTGATAGGTAGTGAGGAGTAAAACCACCATTTTACACCCTTAGAAAGCCTGAAGGCAGTAGTTGGTTTTCGGGGTCCTGTACACGGCTAGGCTCCCAAAAAGTCCCACACATGTGGTATCCCCGTACTCAGGAGAAGAAGCAGAATGTATTTTGGGGTGTAATTCCACATATGCCCATGGCATGTTTGAGCAATATATAATTTAGTGACAACTTTGTGCAAAAAAAAAAAAAAAAAAGGAGGTTTGTCAATTTCCCGCAACTTGTGGCAAAATATAAAATATTCCATGGACTCAACATGCCTCTCAGCAATTTCCTTGGGGTGTCTACTTTCCAGAACGGAGGTCATTTGGGGGGGTTTGTACTGCCCTGCCATTTTAGCACCTCAAGAAATGACATAGGCAGTCATAAACTAACAGCTGCGTAAATTCCAGAAAATGTACCCTAGTTTGTAGACGCTATAACTTTTGCGAAAACCAATAAATATACGCTTATTGACATTTTTTTAACAAAGACATGTGGCTGAAAACATTTTGGTCTAAATGTATGACTAAAATTGAGTTTGTTTTTTTTCTTATAACAAAAAGTAGAAAATGTCATTTTTTCCCCCAAATTTTCGGTCTTTTTCCGTTTATATCGCAAAAAATAAAAATCGCAGAAGCAATCAAATACCATCAAAAGAAACTCTATTTGTGGGAGAAAAAGGACGCAAATTTAGTTTGGGTACAACATTGCATGACCGCGGAATTATTAGTTAAAGCAGCGCAGTGCTAAACTATAAAAAGTGCTCTGGTCATTGAGCAGCCTAATCTTCCGGGGCTGAAGTAGTTAAAATGCAATTTTTTAAAAATGTGTTTTTCTGGATATTTTTGTTGTTATTCTCTCTCTCACTATTAAAATAATCCTACCATTTAATTATAGACTGATCATTTCTTTGTCATTGAGCAAATGTAAAAGATCAGCAGGGGATCAAATACTTTTTTCCCTCACTGTATGCCAGCTGGAGCCAGCAATTTCAATGAGCCATGGCACTCGGAGTCGGTAGACGGGGCTCCTGATCTTGCTGCACTGTGACTGGCTGCACAATGCTTATGTCAATGGGGGCTGCCTACTGGCTCCCTATTAATATAGCGCCTTGAAAAACTATTCATACCCCTTGGAATTTTCCACATTCTATCATATTACAACCAAAAACGTAAATGTATTTTATTTGGATTGTATGTGATAGACCAACACAAAATGGCACATAATTGTGAAGTGGAAGGAAAATTATAAATGGTTTTCGAAATTTTTTGCAAATATCTGAAAAGTGTGGCATGCATTTGTATTCAGCCCCCTTTACTCTGATACCCCTAACTAAAATTTTGTGGAACCAATTGATTTCAGAAGTCACCTAATTAGTAAATTGAGTCATCATGTGTATAATTTAATCTCAGTATAAATCCAGCTGATCTGTGAAGCCCTCAGAGGTATGTTAGATAACTTTAGTGAACAAACAGCATCATGAAAGCCAAGGAACACACCAGACAGGTCAGGGATAAAGTTATGGAGAAGTTTAAAGCAGGGTTAGGTTATAAAAAATATCCTAAGCTTTGAACATCTCACAAAGCACTATTCAATCCATCATCCAAAGATGCAAACCTACCAAGACATGGCCATCCACCTAAACTGACAGGCTGGGCAAGGAGAGCATTAATCAGAGAAGCAGCCAAGAAGCCCATGGTAACTCTGGAGGAGCTGCAGAGATCCACAGTTCAGGTTGTGCACTCCACAAATCTGGCCTTTATGGAAGGAGTGTCAAGAAGAAAGCCATTGTTGAAAGAAAGCCAAGAGAAGTCCCGTTTACAGTTTGCAAGGAGCCATGTGGGGGACACAGCAAACATGTGGAAGAAGGTGCTCTAGACAGATGAGACCAAAATTTTACTTTTTGGCCTAAAAGCAAAACGTGTGATGGAAAACTAACACTGCACATCACCCTGAACAAATCATCCCCACCCTGAAACATGGTGGTGGCAGCAGCATCATGTTGTGGGGATGCTTTTCTTCAGCAGGGAAACTAGTCAGAGTTGATGGGAAGATGGATGTGGCCATATACTGGGCAATCTTAGAAGAAAACCTGTTATGCCCTGTACACACGATCGCACATTCCGACAACAAAATCCATGGATTTTTTCAGACGGATGTTGGCTCAAAATTGTCTTGTCACACAAATCTTGTCGGAAAGTCTGAACGTCAAGAACGCGATGACGTACAACACATACGACGAGCTGAGAAAAATGAAGTTCAATAGCCAGTGCAGCTCTTCTGCTTGATTCCAAGCATGCGTGGAATTTTGTGCGTCGGAATTGTGTACACACGATCAGAATTTACGACAACGGATTTTGTTGTCGGAAAATTTGAGATCCAGATCTCAAATTTTGTGTGACGAAAATTCCGGTGGAAAACGTCCGATGGAACCTACACGCAGTCGGAATTTCCGACAACAAGCTCCCATCGAACATTTTCCGTCTGAAAATCCGACCGTGTGTACGGGGCATTAGAGTCTGCAAAGGGCTTGAGGCTGGGGCGGAGGTTCACCTTCCAGCAGGACAACAACCCTAAACATACAGCCAGAGCTACAATGGAATGGTTTAGATCAAAGCATATTCATGTGTTAGAATGGCCCAGTCAAAGTCCAGACCTAAATCCAATTGAGAAACTGTGGCAAGACTTGAAAATTGCTGTTCGCAGATCAATCCAATCTGACAGAGCTTGAGCTATTTCAGAAAGAAGAATGGGCAAAAATTTCACTCTGTAGATGTGCAAAGCTGGTAGAGACATACCCAAAAAGACTTGCAGCTGTAAGTGCAGCGAAAGGTGGTTCTACAAAGTATTGACTCAGGGAGGCTGAATACAAATGCACGCCGCAATAAAAGGCCACTCTAAGTGCCAGTTTACACCAGATGCAGTTCTGTGCGCTTTTTTTCTGTACTAAAAATGCATCCACAGAGTTTTCCATGTATTCCAAAGGCTCTAGTTCACACCATGCAGTCAGTTTCCAGACAGTTTCTGCACCGGAAACTGACTGCATAGTGTGAACTAGAGCCATTGGAATACATGGAAAACACTGTGCGTGCAGAAAAAAAAACCGCACAGAACTGCATCTGGTGTGAATTGCCCCATGGATGTGCAGTTTTATCACACAGCACAATGCCACAGATGTTGCAAGTTTTGAGGGAGCATGCAATTGGCATGCTGACTGCAGGAATGTCCACTAGAGCTGTTGCCCTTGAATTGAATGTTCATTTCGCTACCATAAGCCGTCTCCAAAGACGTTTCAGAGAATTTGGCAGTACATCCAACCGGCCTCACAACCGCAGCCCAGGACCTCCACATCCAGCATCTTCACCTCCAAGATTGTCTGAGACCAGCCAACCGGACAGCTGCTGCAACAATCTGTTTGTATAACCAAAGAATTTCTGCACAATCTGTCAGAAACCGCCTCAGGGAAGCTCATCTGCATGCTCGTTGTCCTCATTGAGGTCTCGACCTGACTGCAGTTCATCTTCGTAACCGACTTGAGTGGGCAAATGCTCACATTCAATGGTGTCTGGCCCTTTGGAGAGGTGTTCTCTTCACGGATGAATCTCAGTTTTTACTGTACAGGGCAGACAGCGTGTATGGAGTCGTGTGGGTGAGCGGTTTGCTGATGTCAACGTTGTGGATCGAGTGGCCCATAGTGGCAGTGGTTTTATGGTATGGGCAGGCGTACGCTATGGACAACGAATACAGGTGCATTTTATTGATGGCATTTTGAATGCACAGAGATACTGTGACGAGATCTTGAGGCCCATTGTTGTGCCATTCATCCACAACCATCACCTCATGTTGCAGCATGATAATGCACGGCCCCATGTTGCAAGGATCTGTACACAATTACTGGAAGCTGAAAACATCCCAGTTCTTGAATGGCCAGCATACTCACCGGACATGTCACCCATTGAGCATGTTGCATGGTGACATGCTCTGGATCGACGTATACGACAGCGCGTTCCAGTTCCTGCCAATATCCAGCAACTTCACACAGCCATTGAAGAGTAATGGACCAACATTCCACAGGCCACAATCAACAACCTGATCAACTCTATGCAAAGGAGATGTTCTGCACTGCATGAGCAAATGGTGGTCACACCAGATACTGACTGGTTTTCAGACCCCCCGACCCCTTAAAACAGTAAAACTGCACATTTTAGAGTGGCCTTTTATTGTGGCCAGCCTAAGGCGCATCTGTGCAATAATCATGCTGTCTAATCAGCATTTTCATATGCCACACTTGTGAGCTGGATGGATTATCTCGGCAAAGGAGGAGTGCTCACTAACACAGATTTAGACAGATTTGTGAACAATATTTGAGAGAAATAGGCCTTTTGTGTACATAGAAAAAGTCATTGATCTTTGAGTTCAGCTTATGATAAATAGGGGCAAACACTAAAGTGTTGCGTTTATAAATTTGCTCAGTGTATAATGAGAGTTTTGATAGATAAATTGTTCAATGGACATGAATTAATCAGTTTTTTATTCGTTTTGTCACATATGCCTAGTTCAAACAGTTCGGTTTCACATATGTGCGGCCGCAGTTTCCAGCCTGGGGTGTGATGCATTCTTGTTCACCGGTTCAGATACGATTCATGTCCGAACCCAGCCTGACCTTTCAATTTATCGTTTATTTGGCAGAATTTTCCAACCTTTTCCTTCAATTTTTTGGCTCTGAAAAGTTAAAACTGATTTCTATTTGAGCCAATTAACTAGATGAAAAAGGACAAACGGTCCAAATGACAGATTTTCAAATGATTTTTTGGCTAGTGTTTGGCCAGCATTAGGCAGCCTATTGGAAACAATGGGTTTCAGCTTATTGCATTGTGCCTGCAGCCTAAAGCATTTGGCATAAATGGGCCCTTGAACGCAACACAGCCTGGGGCCCGCAGTATAAAGCGCCTATTGCTGAGCTTACAGCTTGCATTAAAAACGTGTTCAATATAGGGTTGCCACCTGTCCGGGATTCACCCGGACAGTCTGGGTTTTAAATCGTGTTTGGGTTTCAGTTTCACTGAAACCTGAAAACATACCTCCCAATCATCCTGGGATTTCAAGTGAATCTGTCCTGGAGCTCTGGATTGGAGTCCTGGAGCCAGTGCAGGAGTAAGTTCTGGCACTGGGCTCCACACAGAGAGGTTTCCTCAATGAGCAGAGCTTGCCTGTGCTCTGGCTTCTTCCCCACCTCATTCACTTTTGCAGTCATTTGTTGCTAGGACCGCCAGCATTTTAGCAACCAGTGATGCACTTTGCCACTGTGCACAGCGGGAGGAAAATAGCACTTTGTAGAGCTGCCCCACGTCCCAGCTTTGTCTCCCAACGTCGGCTCCCATTTCCTGGCTCTCAGTGGCTGCCACATGGTAAGGCAGCCTAATGGGTGTCTTTAAGGGGCATGGGCGCTGATATAAGTGAGTCCCTGGTCTAAAGGGGGTCTCTAAGTGGGGGGGGGGTGCTGAAAGAGGGAGACTCTGATCTAAAGGGTGGTTTCTAATAGTTGGTCTCTAATCTAATGGAGGTATGTAAGGGGGGTGCTTATATAAGGTGGCTCTGATATAAGGGAGGTCTCTAAAGCTACATTCACTATGGCAATTAGGGGCAGTGTGAATAGTAGCTAGCAGCAAGAATCAGAGATTCCTGCTCTGGCTCTTAGCAGATAGGTGTTGCTGCCAGCCCTGTTCACTGTGAAGGTGAATTGCAGGTAATAGCTGGCTGTGCGGACAGCAGTGAATAGAGCAGGCCTCTGGTAACCCGTTATAATGAACGGGGTTGGCGGCTACACCTACCGATTATTCTCACTGGCCCTAATCTCCAATGTGAATGTAGCCTTGGGGGTGCTGATATAGGGAGACTCTGATTTAATGGTGTGTCCTTAGGTAGGAGTGCCTATATAAGTTAAATTAAAAAAAAAGAAAAAAACGCGTTTATATAAAGCAAATAGATAAACAAATGGTGCAAGCAGAAACTTTTCTGTGAGATATCAGCACAGTTCCAATACAATATAGCTTTATAAAGTTGTGCTAAATTAAGCATAATGGTTGGGAGAGGAGTGGCGCTCTCCCTCTTGAGAAACAATAATATATATGGTGGACTACCGATAAAAGACGATTAATCTAAAGAGGAGTAAGGCCAACCCCTCACCTCATCCCAAAATAATAGAGAAAATTAGAAAATTGCCCCAGAGATTTTGCGGGTGAGAGGGGGGGGGAAAAGGGTACATAAAAGGTTGTGATCAAATAGTAATGATTTATTGGTATGGATCAAATGATCATAAAATTGCAAGAAATATATACTTTATTCAAAAATGAACATAGTAAAAGGTAAAAACATTGGATATGTCATACAACTATTACACCAATATCATGTTAATGAGGATTGTAATCAAAGAAGCACATGCACACATGATACGTATTAGTGACCCAACATGTTTTGGAATTTTCTAGATGTAATTCCTTCTTCAGGGGTTTCCTGTGAAGTTGATATAATCTGGAAAAGTACATACATAAAATATACGAATCAAGATAATTTCGGTGTATCAAGATGAAATATAAATAATCAGGGTACATGGAAAGGGGGTTTTGGGAAGAAAGAACAAAGAAATAGTTGATAATGATAGAAGAATTTACTAGTACACACAGCTGTACTTGTTATAAGGATCAAAAGCTATGCTTAGTTTCACAAGTAGCACTCCAGATTCTGATCACCAAAATGCCAATTAGGGATGTTATATGAAAAGTAGATCGATATATAGATGCATCTATTTGTCATTTAGATAATGTATAAAATGTTTTACATCTATCTAGATAGATGGTAGCATCACATCACAGGTCCGTCGGGTGTGCCCGGCCCATGGGGTCCACGAGGAACAGCATAAACAGAGTAGGTGCAGGATCCTAGGTGTAAATATAATATATAGTATAAATTACAGAAATATAATATAATATATAACTAAAGAGGTCTGTATATATAAAATACTATGTTGGTAAAAGCTGGCAGCGCAAAGGAGCATGAAAGAAATAGGATTGTAGTGTGTGTGCTTGTGTATACAGGCAGAGGGGTAACTAGAAATATAATATATAGCTAAAAAGATATGCGTATATAGAATACTATGTTGGTAAGAGCTGGCAGTGCAAAGGAACATGAAAGAGATAGGATTGTAGTGTGTATGCTTGTATATACAAGCAGAGGGGTAATTGGATACTAAGGGTTAATGAGGAGATCAAGGTGATCTCTAATAATTGATACATATTAGTTACAAGGAAAAAAAAAAATGTCAATAGATTAAGAGGTGTGTATATGAAAAATAACACAGTGTAGTAAAAGCTTATGTAGCAAAACTGCAGAATAAACCAACCAACTTAGTCCCATTGTTACTCAAATTAAAGCAAAAGGGGGACATCTGGAGCTGACTCCCTCTATCTGTAACGGGGCATTGTAATTTAATAAAGATGATATGGCTTACGCAGATTCTATACTTGCTCCATAATTCCCCCATTTGGATAGGTCAGAAGTGGTTCAAGAGAATAGAATCCCTCTTTAGGGAATTAATTTGGAGGAAGGGCCAATCTAGGATTAGTTTGCAAACCATGCAATTACCGACGAAAGAAGGGGGTATGGCAGTCCCGCACCCGAGATCATACTTCCTGGCATCCCAGTTGCAACATTTAACGGCTTGTGGAGACCTGGGAGGGGGGAACCGGTGCAACAGAATTATGATAATGGGGGCCCCACATAGCATACTAGTGGAGGTGTTAGAGGCAGACTCATTTGTTCACAGATGCCCAATGATAAAATTAGTCAGTAAAGTATGGCAGGTAACGAAGGCATTAATGGGATATAATGGGGTAGCAGAATACACCCCCTTATGGAACAAACAAAATTTGGCGGAAGTAAAGGATATGGAGAGGCCCAGGGAATGGGAGAGGCCGGGTAGTAACCATTTGGCTCAACTATATGTGGGCAATCTCATGAAGACATTTGAGGATTTAAGCCAGGAATATAGTATATCAAATAAGACATTTTATAAATATCTGCAGATCAGGCACGCTATCCAAGCACAGTTTACGTCACGAACTATTGAATGGACCCAGATCCCTACACTTTTGAAAATAATTAAACCAGCTGCAACTAAAGGACTAATCTCTGAGCTATACGCTAGATTGGGGGCTAGAATAATAAGTGGAGTAGGACCTTCCAGGAGTAGAGCGGAGTGGGAGAGAGACGTGGGGGCAATGACTATGGAACAATGGGATAGGATCTTAAAACTAGGAGATTTGGTCTCGATTTCTCCCTCACAGAAAGTATCCCATTTGTTCCTAATTCATAGAGTCTATTATACCCCAAAAAAATGTTTACATTTGGAAGGAGACAAAATGAGGAGTGCCCCAGGTGTAAGGCGTCAGGAGATCTGATCCATATGGTATGGAAGTGTCCTAAGCTATTTAGATACTGGGCGGAGATCGTAGCTAGGATAAATAAAACTTTTGGAACCACACTAGAATCGGAGGTTAAGACTTGTCTATTAGGAAGCTTGGAAGAAGGTAGAGTCCCAACTGGCGCCATTGAAGCAGTGTTGAGATGCCTGTTTCAGGCGAGAAAATAAATAGCACAGAAATAGCAGGCAAAGACTCCCCCTACAGGGGAGAGCTGGTTTAAGACCATTAATTCAATTTTTTGGAGCGAGAGGGCGACATGTATTAGGCAGGGTAATTATAATAAGTTTGAAAGAGTGTGGAGGCCTTGGCTGGACGAGATGGGGTACCCACTGTAAGAGGATGGTGAGAGACTCTCTCTCATTCCTTGCCATTCCCTCGTTCTTGCTTCTCGACCTTATGTGGCCTTGTAAAAAACTAGCTAAAAGGTGGACTTTATAGGCACACAGATAAACTGTCTAAAAGTAATAAATTGTTTTTATTTAGTAGACAATTGATTGAAAAAATTAGTATGACATATAGGTACATATAAAATTCATAAAATTGTTGTTATAAGCCCCACACACAGACTCTGACACCACTTATTATAATACCAAGGTACAATAGTGCATTCAAAAGGACAGCAGTTAGAATCCCCAAAGTACTATCCAGGTGGAAGAGGAATAATGTGGGTCAGGGTGTGTATACGGGCGCAAAATTCACTCAATCGCTCAACATGTTCTTCAGGAGCAGAACAGTCGTGTAATTGTCAGACGCTGACAATGGTATTTTAATAAGTGGTATCAGAGTCTGTGTGTGGGGCTTATAACAACAATTTTATGAATTTTATATGTACCTATATGTCATACTCATTTTTTCAATCAATTGTCTACTAAATAAAAACAATTTATTACTTTTAGACGGTTTATCTGTGTGCCTATAGAGTCCACTTTTTAGCTAGTTTTTTAAATGTCCACTATTGGGACATTGGCACACTGCTACCTGTATACTGACAGTGTCACCCTGTGAAAGTATACACAAACTAGAATCTCCTTTCCTTATGTGGCCTTGGATGCTTTTCCCTTTTACATTTCTCCTGTCTAGGGAGATGGTTCTCCCCTTACCCTTTTGGCCATGTGACTAACAGAAATATATGCATAACTAATAGAGTAGTGTGTGGGAAGGTGGGTGGGAGCAGGTTGGGAGGGATAGGGAAGATAAAGTAATAACAGTTTTGTTCTTTTTTTCTGTACTATGAGATGTTATACAATATTTTATACCATTGTATGTTCACTTTTTGATACTTGAAGAATAATAAAAATAAAGTAATTAAAAAATAAACTTGTGCTAAATAAATGTACATAAAAAATCCACAAGTGATGTGTTTTAATATTCCTAGTGGGTATCACGACCATCCACCACCTTGAAGTGTGATCCTGTGTGTCAACACCACAATCAAATGCTGAAATACTTGCTTTACCAAATTATATGGACTTCTCATTACAAAAGGTCACAAGCACTTGTGGCTCCATACCCAGTCAGGGCCTTTATAGCTTCAGAGGGTCTTCCAAATTGGCACACCAATCTTACTGACACGGTTGTCATTGGAGTTCCTCAAAACAAAGCAAAGCAGGGGTTCTTATATAAGATGACCCTGATCTAATTGGGGGGGGGGGCTCTAAGTAGGGGTGCCTATATAAGATGACTCTGATCTAATGGGGGGTACTCCTAAGGGGGGGCAACATTTTTTTTGCCATGCGCAAATAAAGTATTTGGGTTTGGCTTAAAGAAAAGGTGGCAACCCTAGTTGAATGGCGGCTCTCAGGTTAAAACATCAACAATCCAGGCGGGGTTTTAGAGCAGCCCGCTCCTCTGGGACCCCTCAGGGACCTGCATTGGGTGTATAAACATGGTGTCCCCTAGGAAATAACATGTGAATGTCATTCCAAATGTCTGTGAGAGTTTCCATATTGACCTTTCTGACCTTTCCCCCCCTGCTGCCTCTTTATTGCCCCTGACCAAAGTTCAGTCCTCTCCCTGCAGTGTTCTCCATGCAGAATTGTTGGCTATGTGTGACTGCTTCCAGTAACTTCTCCCCTCCTCCTCCCCTTCCCTTTATCCCACTGCTTTCTGCTTATGGCCAAATCCCTGCCTGCACTTCCTCAAACTCACCTCTGGGGGCCGCTAATGCTGCGAGTAATGGCTGCTTTTTTATACAGAAGAGCGTGAGGGCGGAGGCCAGTTCCATTGTTCAGACGGTGGGGGGAGTACTAGCCAGACAGAGTGGGTGGACCGGGTGTAAAAACAACCTAGCTAGAACCGATATCAATGATAAAGGTTTTATTGATTAAAGGCAATTTTCTTCTAACAAGTAATGGTGTTATAAGCTAGCTTGTTAAAGGAGTAGTAGACATCTGTGAAGCGAGCCTCCCCTACGCCGTGACTTGCTGCAGTCCGCTGCTGTCAGGGGAGGGGGCGGTGCGTGGCCGCTCATTCTCTTTAGTGTTTGTCAATGTTGGAGGTGTGAGCAGCCCGGCCCGGGATAGCCAGGTAACTGTAGAGCGGGGACAGGAGGCAGGCATGCTCCGGATACACATGGCGGCCAGGCAGGGAGCAGGAGCAGCATGACGGCAGAGGCCCGGCCACCCCCTGACAGCGCCCAGTGCAGCACATCACTTACCTTGTGCAGCGTCCATCTGATGCTTTGTCACCAGGTCCCCCCCCCCCCCCAATGCACCATATCATAGTGGGAGAAGGGACACTGCAGTGCCACACAGCACCGTGCCCAGTCATGTCTCCCTGCACTCTCCTCTGACCTTTGTCTGCTGCTCTGCTCCATCACTGCTGGATCCTACTTATTCAGGGGTGGGCAGTCAGGAACCTGCAGCAGCCAATCAGAATCACTCCTTTACTTAGCTCACTTCCATAAGCAGGAATCTGATTGGTTGCTGTACGTTACAATTGTCATTCCATAGAATGAGCCTGTATGGCATGTATGGTGATCCGTTCCTGCAGATTAAACCGACTCCGTTATCACTGTGACCACCTAAAACAGAGCCTCCGGGTGTGCCAGATTCCTGGTCCCCTCTGTGACCTGTATGGCACTACAGCACACAGCGGTGACATGGGGGGGCTGACGGAAGAACACATCCAGGCCCAACCAGCGTATCTCTAATAGAGTAAGGCGAGGTTCACATCTATGCGGGTGCAGGGCTGCTAGTAAATCGTAAGCGTTTCCGCAGCCAAAATGCGTTGCTCTTTTGCAGGCTCGCCATTAATTCTTAACGGAACCGCCACGCAACGCAAAATGTGGTGCCTTTTCGGGTGTGTGAAGCCCGGGGTTGCCAACCTCTTGCGGCATTTTTTTTACTGACAAAACTTGGAAAATTTACTGACGTAGCACACTTTTTTTTTTTTTTTTTTTTTTTTTTTTTTTTTACAACCTAAAAAATAACAGAACTCCTATTTCAAAACAAAGACTATCAGGCTTGGTTCATACTGGTGCGAGGCGTGAGTCCCGCGTTTGCTCGGGCACGTCAACCCATTCATTTAAATGGGCTGCTGTGCTGTGTGAAATGCACAAAAAATGTACATGCACCTTTTTAAAAACGTGGCCGCAGGGAAACCATATGGTCTTTCTGACCATGCAGTTCCCACCCTGCGGTTCCCTGCGGTTTCTGCACCCGCGATTGTGCTGACATGCGTGGGGGTGTCATTCAGAATGAATGGCAGCCCCGCGCATCTCGCAAGAGCAGTGTGATTTGACTGTGGGTGTGGGAATTTATGCAATACCCACAACCAGAATGCACAGCGCGGGCTAGTGTGAACCTAGCCTCAATATTTACACTGTATGGAACCGCTGACAATACCCATAACAAGTAATTTGCCCAATTTGACACTTTTCACAACACAACATGACAAATTATCAGCCCCGATATTTGCTGACAGTTGAAAGAAATCTGATTTTTACAAATTGTAAATGTACTGACGGTTGTCAATTCTGGTGTAACCACATTGGTGCCAAAGCAGTCACATTTAAAAAAAAAAAAATAAGTTCGGGTTTGGACCAAATCCGAGAGGGAGATGTCACTGCTGTCCAATCACCTGCAGCCAGGGTATTCCCCGCCACCAGCCTCACATGCACGGGGCCGGGTATGCTCATACCTTATTGCCCTAATATGGGCACATGGCTGGGAGTGATCTGGCTGCTGTTGATTGGCCAGCAGTGGGTGGGAGTGACAACTTGCCCAGGTCTCTCTTTCTCGTTTTTAATTAGCTCTAATAATTTTAAAGATAAATAAACAATTTGCATGTGCAGGGACTAAAACTGACCCCAAGACTTTTTTTTCATCTTGCTTAGTCAGGGGTGGGAAGTACAGAACCTTCAGCGGCCAATCAGAATTCCTCCTTCATTGAACTTCCATAAGCAGAAATCTGGTTGCTCTGTGTTGCATTGCAGTTTTGTTGTTCTATAGAATGAGCCTGTACAGGGAGGGAAAAAAGTATTTGATCCCCTGCTAATTTTGTATGTTTGTCCATTGACAAATAAATGATCAGTCTATAATTTTAATGGTAGGTTTATTCTAACAGTGAGAGACAGTCTAACAACAAAAATATCCAGAAAAACACATTTCAAAAAAGTTATCGATTTGCGTTTTAATGAGTGAAATAAGTATTTGACCCCTTTGCAAAACATGACTTAGTACTTGGTGGCAAAACGCTTGTTGGCAATCACAGAGGTCCGACGTTTCTTGTTGGCCACCAGGTTTGCACACATCTCAGGAGGGATTTTGTCCTACTCTCCAGAGCCTCACCAAATCATTAAGGTTTTTGAGGCTGACATTCGGTAACTCAAACCTTGAGCTCGCTCCACATATTTTCTGTGGGATTAAGGTCTGGAGACTGGCTAGGGCCACTCTAGGACCTTATTGTACTTCTTCTTCAGCCACTCCTTTGTTACCTTGGCCATGTGTTTTGGGTCATTGTCATGCTGGAATACCCACCCAGGACCCATTTTTAATGCCCTGGCTGAGGGAAGGAGGTTCTCACCCAAGATTTGATGGTACAAGGCCCCGTTAATCGTCCCTTTGATGCGGTGAAGTTGTCCTGTCCCCTTAGCAGAATAATACCCCCAAATCATAATGTTTCCACCTCCATGTTTGACGGTGGGGATGGTGTTCATGGCGTCATAGGCAGCATTCCTCCTCCTCCAAACATGGTGAGTTGAGTTGATGCCAAAGAGCTTGATTTTGGTCTCATCAGACCACAACTCTTTCACCCAGTTCTTCTCTGAATCATTCCGATGTTCATTAGCAAACTTCAGATGGGCCTGTACATGTGCTTTCTTGGGGGACCTTGCTGGCACTGCAGGATTTCACTCCTTCACAATGTAGTGTGTTACCAATTGTTTTCTTGGTGACTATGGTCCCAGCTGCCTTAAGATCATTAACACGATTCTCCCATGTAGTTCTGGGCTGATTCCTCACCGTTCTCATGGTCATTGAAACTCCACGAGGTGTGAGATCTTGCATGGAGCCCCAGACAGAGGGAGATTGACAGTTATTTTGTGTTTCTTCCATTTGCAAATAATCCCACCAACTGTTGTCACCCTCTCACCAAGCTGATTGGCAATGGTCTTGTAGCCCAGTGGTCATCAACCCTGTCCTCAGGGTCCACTAACAGGCTAGGTTTGCAAGATAACTGAAATACATCACAGGTGATATCATTTGCTGCTCAGTGATTGGACTATTCTAGTCTGCATCTCCCCATGGTAAAACATAAAACCTGGCCTGTTAGTGAAGTGAGCCCTGAGGACAGGGTTGATGACCACTGTTGTAGCCCATTCCAGCCTTGTGTAGGTCTACACAGTCTTGTCCCTGACATCCTTGGACAGCTCTTTGGTCTTGACCATGGTGGAAAGATTGGAATCTGATTCATTGCTTCTGTGGACAGGTGTATTTTTTTTTTTTATACAACTAAAAAAACTGAGATTAGGAGTACTCACTTTAAGTGTCGGTCACACAGGGGTGACCTGTCACGTTTCTTAGCTGCCTAACAAGTCGTGCTCCATGTATTGCAATGGAACCGTTCTAATAGGAGCGACTCAAGTCACTCCGACTTAGGTTCCTGTACTATTTTGGGGTGACTGGAGCGGCTTGCATAGACTTCTTTGCAGAAGTCACGCTGTACGGGGTGGCATCAGAGTCGGCCGACTTTGAAGCCGCCCTTGTGTGAACAGGCACTAAGAGAGTGCGTCTCTTCTCAGCTCATTACCTGAATAGAAGACACCAGGGAGCCAGAATTGCTGATTGATAGGGGATCAAATACTTATTTCACTCATTAAAATACAAATCCATTTGTTTTTCTGGATATTATTGTTATTCTGTCTCTCACTGATAAAATAAACCTACCATTAAAATTATAGACTGATCATTTCTTTGTCAGTGGGCAAACGTACAAAATAAGCAGGGGATCAAATACTTTTTACCCTCACTGTATGGATAATCTGTTCCCGCAGATTAACCAGGCTCTGTCATCATTGTGACAAAAAATGTCCATGCATTATACAATTATCTTTTTATCAGCTATGTAGTGTAAGGGCCTGCCTGATTGCAAACAAATTGAAAGTGTTTAGGTTTGACCTCATAATATGATTTTGTTAAAGCTAAAGGAAAATTGTATAATAAAATTGTAAGTGCATGGCCAGCCTTAAAGAGGAAGTAAACTCTCCCCCTCCAATGCTGCTTTTTAAACAAGCCAGCAATGTACTTATGCCCTTTCAGCTGCAATATCACACATGGGGTGTATGAGGAAAGTCTGAATGAGACTGTAGTCTCACGATATCTCAGCGCAGTGCCGCGGGGAGCTGATATGATAGACACGGCACACCTCTTAATGGAAAGAGCGTGCCGTGAAACGGGGGGAGAGATGCGCATGCGCCGGTGATGTCATTACAAAGAACAATACAGATTACAAGCCAGTGGAGAAAGTAAGGTGACATCTACATACAGTGACTAGCAGTGCTTTAATAATGATTTATATGTGCAAAAGTTATGGGGGAGAGTTTACAACCACTTTAAACAGAGGTCAATACTTACCTGTCCGGCCACCTGTGCTTCCAGGTGTGTCAGATTCCTGGTACTTTCTGTGGTCACAGCTTTCTTCTGTTGTGTACATCATGACATGTTCTAAAGCGCTGCGCAAGCTGTTGGCGCTATATAAATCCTGTATAATAATATAAAAATTGACACTGATGAAAGAGCCCACAGCACGCAGCTTGGGAGCATCCGACATAATTGGAGATTAATATTTTTCAGCCAGGTTATATGTTCAAGAGCAAGAACGAGCCCGTGGTTGGACCAAACCTGGGAAGGAGCTGTCACTGCCATCCAACCAACTGCAGCCAGGGCATTCTCTGCCCCCAACTGCACACACACAAGGGGATGGGGATGCTTGTGACATCATTGTCCTAATATGGCCCCATGGTTGGGCGGGGAATGCTCTGGTTGAAATCGATTGGCTGGTAGTGGGAGAGAGGCACAGCTTCCCCAAACCCCTTTATTTTAGTACATAGGGGCAAAATCAAGTTCCAAAAGTGGAACTTCTGCTTATCTGTCTCCAGATTTGGCACCTTTCATGGGGGAGGGAGCTCCAGCACCGTCTCCTGGAAGTTTGGCCCACTCCCCCTTCCTTCGCTGCCTGACGGATTAGAAAGTGCAGTGCGCTCCTCGCATGCTCAGTAGGAAACCGGCTGTGAAGCTGAAAGGCTTCACTCCCGGGTTCCCTTACCAGAAGATTAGCTGCGGTGCTGACATTACTGGCTCCCTGGACAGGTAAGTGTCCATATATTAGAAGTCAGTAGCTGCTGACTTTTAATTTTTTGTGGGGTGGGTAGTACCACCCGTGAGTTAAGAATTAAGAAGTTAAGAGAACATATAACTAATATAAAAAAAGGATTCAGCCAACATAGCCTTTCAGAACATTTTAGAAGACACCATAATAGAGACCCATTACAGTTACGTTTTTGTGCTACAGACAGAATAGACAAATACTGGTGGGGTACTAACATGAAACAAGCCGTTTCACGAAACTAAATGGATTTACCAACTGTGAACAATGGCACCCACAGGCCTCAATGTAGAAATAGACATCAATTGTTTTATTAACAATTGTTCGGTACCATCAAGAGGGAATATTTAATGTGTATATATAGTTTTAAGATGTTAATACTCCGTTTATTTTATTCATTTAAAAGAAAAATTATGCGTGGATTATGTATGTCATTTTATCAAATGGTTCATAAGTAGGTAAGAAACAGTGAATTTAAATCCACAAGAAGGGGTAACACATATTAACAGAATATATTAAAATAATGTGGGGAGTAGAGATTAAAGATTGTGGTGATCAATTAATATGATTTTATTTTAATATTGTATACTCATGTAGTTATGATAGATTGGCACAGCAGTAGTAACATGGCGATATTTGCCAGTTCCCATAGCAATACTGGGATTCAAATTCTAATATGGTGGCAAAAGGAAGTGATGTTAGAAATATCTAACCCAGATTCCACTCCTAATATGGTTGTAACAGGAAGTGGAAATGATGTCAGAAACTAGGTGTAGGGAGCAGCTACATGGAAGAAGTAGGAGGGGTGATTGATATATAAGGATAGCCAATCTCTGGCGTCTCCAGCATCTGAAGATGCCCTGTGGGAGGTCTTCTGTCCTCTCTGTTGCGCTTAGTGATTGACAGGGTTTGGCAATAAATAATCAGTATATTCAGAGCATGTATTGCCGGTCCACATGCGCTGCAGCAGCGTGTGCTCCAAAGGCCAGACGTGACTTCACCAGAAGTCCCTGCCTAACGTGTTTCGCCCCTCCCTTAGGCCTTGTGACATTTCTCTTCTATGTGGTGCCATTGCTGACAGCATGAAATGGGAAGGGGTTTTCTTTAAGTAATGCCCTTTTATAATCGACTGTCTGCTGGACACCTGTTTATTGAATAATTAGACTTTCCTGTAGTTGAATTCTTGTTAATTAGGGTTTTGTTGTCTAAAATTTAGCTTTGTTTCTAAGACTTTCATTGGGGTGTTTTTGCAACATGGTCTGGAATGAATTTTTTAGGAAAAATACTTGTGTGTGCAAATAAACAAATCTTGGTTGCAATTAGGGTTTCCCTGATACTGTTTCTTTTATTGGCGAGTACCGATACTTTGGGTAAAGTACACGTTGATATTGAGTACCTATAATTTGCGGTGCTTTTTGCATCAATACAAAAAAAATGGTGTAAATTGCACTGCAAAGGATTCTATGTGATTTAAACAGGAATGCAGTTCAATTCCTGTCCGAAATCACATTCACTTTCACCCATTGCTCCTGTGTGTGTGTGTGTGTGTATACAAAGGGATTAAAGCGCTATCTAGTCAGGTTAAAGCGGGGTTCCACCCAAATTTTGAATAATATCTGTATGTATTCTCTTCCTTGCCTAGATGCTGACATGCCGTTTAAAAAAATTTAAATCGCCGTAATTACCTTTTATTTTTCTATTCTTCTTTGCACTTCCTGGTTCTCCTCCCGTGGGAGTAGGCGTGTTTCTAGTCTCTCCCAGACTCCTGGGAGCTAGTCTTAGGCTTCCCAGGATGCCACTGAGCATGTGCGGGAACGAGCAGTGAATGCTGGGAGCACAGCATTCACCACATCCAGGAAATAAATGCTTGTGGGCTTCAAATGCCCACAATGAAGATGGAAACCGCCTGCAGTGAATAATATAAGTTATTCTTTCCGACGAAATCTGACACAGGCGGACATATTACACACAATATGTGAGTATGTAATGCTGAGAAGAAAAGTTTGTGAATGAACTAAAAAAAAAGAAAAAAAACAATAGATAGGTGGACCCCGCTTTAAACTCACAGTACATATCTGCTAGCAAATCTGGGCTCCTGGAGGTGCTCACATGCATTAAGAAGTTCCGGAACCTCGTGGGTATAAGGCGAAATTAATGTCAGCTTGAGGGCGAACCACCTCTACATTTCCTCCGGTGGCCATGATCTGCTACCAGATATGTACTGTGAGTTTTAACATTATTTAACCTGACTTGATGCCGTTTTAATCCCTGTGTGTATTAGCGCACACACACAAGGTGGGGAAAATTGCATGTTATTCAGGCAGGAATCGCATAGCATTCCTGTTCAAATCGCATGTGATTCTTTGCAGTGAGATTCCTGCCCATTCATTTTGTATTGATGCAAATCGCATCACAAAGTATCGGGAGAATTTGGCGCGTACAGATCTGCGCTCAAATGCTTGGTATCGGCATATGTGCATCCCTAGTTGCAATCAATGGCCCGTGTTTGTGGGAGCGTTTTGTAGTATAGTGTCCCATAGAAAATGTTGATTCTGAAAGGGAAGTAAAGGTTTTCTCACAAATCTGTTGGGGTGTACTCATATATTTGTAGTGAGAGTCCCTGTCTCTGGGGAAAAAAGGGTTAAAAGGAACACAGAGTTTGCATATCTGCGGATTGCAGAGCTACAGAGCGTAGATTTGAAAAGGAGAGGACTGCTCTGGCAGCTTTCCTCGGATCTTGCTATATCTGGATGGGGCTCTGTAGTTTGGGGATCCATCATGTCTTGGGTGGGACGGGATCTCCAACCCTGTGTCCGGGTCTTGTGGATAGCAAGCGGGGTATGTGCCCAGGTGTATATAACGAGGAGCTGGTGAGAGGAGGAAAGTGGAGTGTGAGTAGCTTGCTGCTGCTGTTGGAAGACAGACCTGTGTTTGGAAAGCTGTCTGCCCTGAGGGAAACTGCACCCTGTTTGAGAGGGATTCTTTGCCCAGGGACTGGGAAAGGCTGGCCAGCCTTGAGAGTCGGGAAGGCTAAGGAAGGCAGTGAGTCCAGGGGGCTGGAAAGAATCGATAAGTCTGTTGGGAGAAAGCAGAGGAACTGTTGACAAGAGAGAGCCAGGTGACTTGGTATGTTTTCATTTATGCGTGCCGAATGAAGTTAAACCCCTGCGTGGGATTCCTGGATGGACTTTTTTTTTTTTTCCTTTTAATAAATTTGGGCTAACAGGCCCTTAACGCCTGTCTGATGTGGACTCGCTGGTCAAAAAGGCATCTATCCACTTGAGCTAAACACCCCAATATCACCTATCTATCTATCTATCTATCTATCTATCTATCTATCTATCTATCTATCTATCTATCTATCTATCTATCTATCTATCTATCTATCTACAGTATCTCACAAAAATGAGTACACCCCTCACATTTTTGAAAATATTTTATTATATCTTTTCATGTGACAAGACTGAAGAAATTACACTTTGCTACTATGTAAAGTAGTGAGTGTACAGCTTGTATATAAGCGTACGTTTGCTGTCCCCTCCAAATAACTCCACACACAGCCATTAATGTCTAAACCGCTAGCAACAAAAGTGAGTACACCCCTAAGTGAAAATGTCCAAAATGGGCCCAAAGTGTCAATATTTTGTGTGGCCACCATTATTTTTCAGCACTGCCTCAACCCTCTTGGGCATGGAGTTCACCAGAGCTTCACAGGTTGCCACTGGAGTCCTCTTCCACTCCTCCATGACCACATCACTGGTGGATATTAGAGACCTTGCTCTCCTCCACCTTCTGTTTGAGGATGCCCCACAGGTGATCAATAGGATTTAGGTCTGGAGACATGCTTGGCCAGTCCATCACCTTTACCCTCAACTTCTTTAGCAACGCAGTGGTCATCTTGGAGGCATGTTTGGGGTCGTTATGTTGGAATACTGCCCTGCGGCCCAGTCTCTGAAGGGTGGGGGATCATGCTCTGCTTCAGTATGTCACAGTACATGTTGGTATTCATTGTTCCCTCAATGAACTGTAGCTCCCCAGTGCCGGCAGCACTCATGCAGTCCCAGACCATGACACTCCCACCACCATGCTTGACTGTAGGCAAGACATACTTGTCTTTGTACTTCTCACCTGGTTGCCGCCACACACGCTTGACACCATCTGAACCAAATAAGTATATCTTTGGTATCATCAGACCACAGGACATGGTTCCAGTAATCCATGTCCTTGGTCTGCTTGTCTTCAGCAAACTGTTTGTGGGCTTTCTTGTGCATCACCTTTAGAAGAGGCTTCCTTCTGGGACGACAGCCATACAGACCAATTTGATGCAGTGAGCGGTGAATGGTCTGAGCACTGACAGGCTGACCCCCCACCCCTTCAACCTCTGCAGCAATGCTGGCAGCACTCATACGTCTATTTCCCAAAGTCAACCTCTGGTAATGACGCTGAGTAAGTGCACTTATCTTCTTTGGTCGACCATGGTGAGGCCTGTTCTGAGTGGAACCTGTCCTCTTAAACCGCTGTATGGTCTTGGCCACCGTGCTGCAGCTCAGTTTCAGGGTCTTGGCAATCTTCTTATAGCCTAGGCCATCTTTATGTAGAGCAACAATTCTTTTTTTTCAGATCCTCAGAGAGTTCTTTGCCATGAGGTGCCATGTTGAACTTCCAGTGACCAGTATGAGAGAATGAGAGCGATACCACCAAATTTAACACACCTGTTCCCCATTCACACCTGAGACCTTGTAACACTAACGAGTTACATGACATCGGGGAGGGGAAATGGCTAATTGGGCCCAATTTGGACATTTTCACTTAGGGTGTACTCACTTTTGTTGCCAGCGGTTTAGACATTAATGGCTGTGTGTTGAGTTATTTGGAGGGGACAGCAAATTTACATTGTTCTACAAGCTGTACACTCACTACTTTTACATTGTAGCAAAGTGTCATTTCTTCAACACTGTCACATGAAAAGAAGATATAACAAATATATATATATATATATATATATATATATATATATATATATATATATATAGTGCTGGGATTTTTATAATGGTACCTTAGAAGGGGTAAGTCTGGAAATGTTAGAAGGGCTCATTCACACATCCTGCATGCATAACGCTCTGTTTATGTGTGCAGTGAGGGGGCAGCTTAATACGTGTTTCAGAGCCTTGGACGGTTTACTTTTTTTTTAAACTTTATTTGAAGTACTCAGTGACACTTAATTCATTCACTTCAGAATCTCCGGTTTGTGTTGCAGTGCAAACAGGGCACATAAAAAATGTTTTATTTTTCTTTGTGCTGTGGTGATGGCTGGCGTTTTCCAGTGTGGTAAAATGCCAGTCACAGTGTTGTGTGATTGAGCCCTAACTGGCAGTGTTAGATGGAAATGAAGGGCTGTACCTGAAAGATGCACCATGTGCTAACAGTTTGTCCTCTACTAGAGTTCTGTTTTTTTCATCCTACAGGATTGCTGTGAATGGAACTCCAGCCAAACTTTTGTTTTTAACTTTGGAATGAGGTAGAAAAGGCCTTTGGAGAAATTTCTCCTCACTTCCTGCCCCAGAACAATACAGGAAGTGAGAGAAAATGTTCACAAACGGAGAGGAAATCCCACCTCTCATACTGCTAAAGCAGTATGTGTCCCTGTTGTAAGAATTGACCTCCCCTCCTGTTCTGATGATAGTTGTCACTGTTATACCCAAGTGAGGAGGAATCTCTGCACTGATATAAAGTAACATTTCTAACGATACAATAGAACCTGGGCTCTGTCTGCAATGCAGAATACAAACAGATGAAAGATTACTACAAATCACATCTGAGGTAGCTGAAAGTCAGAAGTGGACAAGAGACACTAATTGGGGACCAGGAATTCAAAAAATCGGGTATCATTGTAGCTCTAAAGGTAGCTAGACACATTTCGATTTTATTTATTTATTTACTTTTTCAGTTGATGTGTGGTTAAATCAAAAGGGCAGAACCTGCAAACAGTCAAATAGCCATAAATTCCTTTCCAATCGCTTTAGATCACATTTAGATCAAACTGAGTCGATCAGCAAGGCTGGAATATTATCAATCACTTTGCAGTTGGGAGCTCATGAATACAGTTGCAATACGATTGATCAGATTATAGGATTACATGGTGGAAACAGAAGCAAGTGCTAATTTATACTTTCTTCGCAAGTTATGATCTCATCTTAGCTATCGATTTGAATTCCACTCCCCCATGTGTAGCACATTGATTGAATGTGTTGACTACAGGTTAAAGTATTCCTATAATATGTTGATTGGAAAAGAAATCCATCATTTATCAACCTATGAATGGCCAACCATACATATAACAAAATTTTTACATTTAACAGAACTATCCTATGAGGACCTACCTAAACTATCCAGTCAATCTGTGTGCAATCAGAAAGGCCCTTGTATTATATAGTTACTGGTAGTTCTAAAGATGATTGTACAGACAGATTGTAATGTGTGTGGTGTACACATGGTTCACAGGCTTTCAGCTTGTATGGGAGCAGAGTATGCAGTGAGCTTTTACAGAGCATTTGGAGAGCTTTCAGCATTTTTTTTTTTGTTGACTCGTTCACTATTCAGTTCTAGTTTAGGAATATTAACCACTTTAGGACCACCCACAGTACTTTTACTGTGGGTGGGCGGCACGGGCAGGCTCAGCAATGTATATAGACATTGCTTCACACGTGCACTGGTGTGCCCCCCTCTCATTGGAATATGGTTCCCAATGTGTACACAACTGTTCTGAATCAGTTTCAGCCATAACAGCTGTATTTTTTTGTGATGCTGTTATTGGCCCACATCTATCACATGGTACCTGGGCCAATCACAGTACCCTGTACCATTTGATTAGCTGTAGCCAAAATAGAGAGATTTTCGGGACTTTATATGAAGCAAATCGTCAACCAGAACATGTGCCTCCATTTCTATATTGTTTGAAAGAAGGAGAAACAATTTGGGACTTTAAATGAGATTTGTGACACACAGAAGGTAAGATTAATGCACGGTGGCACATTTATTCATTCATGAAAATACACATAAAAAGCATGACAAATTACAGAAATAAAGAGCTGATATGCATACATTGACATCAAATTGTAGGTTCATGATGTAGACAAAATTTCATAAAATTCATATATTATGTGGATATAAACGCATGATTGTATCAAGGATAAACTGCAACTTAAAATCTCTATGTGTTTCTTGGATGAAACTCCACTTCCTCAGGAGCAGGCACAGCATGCGTATAAATCAGCTCAAAATTTGGAACTTGTGATGCTGAGAGTCAAGGATGGCCAATGAGTCTCAACCAGTAGCTGTGGGAACGTAACTCACAGATAGCCAAGGACAATACACACCACACTCGAGGGAGTAGACAAGGTGTCCATGTTGTAATTCACAGTAATGAGTGCATGAGGTACCAAGTTTATCTTAGGTCCTAGTGGTGGTGGTTCATAATCAAGTATGATCTACAAGGTATCCAGCAAAACATGAGTTCTCGTGTTTTTCTTGACACCTTGTAGATCACACTTGGATTATTAACCACCACCACTGGGACCCAAGATAAACTTGGTACCTGCTGCATGCGCTACTATGAATTATAACGTGGACACCTTGTCTACTCCCTGGAGTGTGGTGTGTACGTGCCTAGGCTGTCTGTGGGTTACGTTCCACAGCTCCCGGTTGGGACTCATTATTGGCCATCCTTGACTCTCAGCATCACATGTTCCAAATTTGAGCTTATTTATACTCATGCTGCGCCTGTTCCTGAGGAAGTGGAGTTTCATCCACAAAATGCATAGAGATTTTTTTATAGATGCAGTTTTTCCTTGATACAATCATGCATTTTTTATCTAGATAATATATGAATTTTATGGAATTTTCAATCTGGGCTAAATCATGAACCTACGATTTGATGTCAATGTATGCATATCAGCTCTCATTCAATATTCTTTATTTCTGTAATTTATCATGCTTTTTATGTGTATTTTCACGAATGAATAAACGTACCACTGTGCATTAATTTTACCTTATGTGTGTCTCCTTTAAAGTCCCAAATCCCCCCCCCCCCGCCTTTCTTTCTAGCTGTAGCATGTCAACAGAAAGCAAGCTGTCATGAATGGGTTTCCAGCACTCTCTCAGTGCAGAAACATTGGACGCCCAGCAGCGCATATTTGCAGCGTGTGGGCGGTAAAGACCACACTTTTGCTGCTGCACATGTGTTACACGGGTGGGAAGAGGTTAAAAAAAGCAACTCTTTTTGAGTTGTTTTTTTTTAACATACATATACACAACTCTGCTAATTTGGCTTTAACCATACTTCCAAACGCCATGCATTTATATCCTTTGCTGTGTTCTTTCTTTGCCTGTGTTGCTTCTCAATGTGTTGCTTGGATATGCAGTACTCCTGGTTCCTCCTCCAGCTATTAACCTGGCCCATTTCCCCCTCGTAGGGAGCTTCTCTGTTGTTATCACTCTTGTGTAGATTGATGGGACTTCCTTGCATCAAACTTTCCAACGCGTTTCAAACAAATTATTTTTCTTCCTCTAGGGGGCTGAGTATTTCATATGTTTTTGATTGGTAAAGTCGACTATGACAATGTAGAATTTGCACAGATAGTATTGTGGTGTCATCCAAAACACATTGGGCATCAGAAGGCCAGAACCTATGGAGTTGGTGCAACATGTGATTCACCTCCTAGAGCTTAAAGTGTTACTAAACCCACAACAGTAAAATCTGTCTGTATATGCAGAATAGCATGCTTGTTATACTCAATGTAAAGAAAAAAACACGGCTGTATGAGGCTTTGCTCGTGTTCATTCATTCAGAGTTCTGCAAATGGAAAAATTACAACTACCTTCTCAATGAAGTACCAGGGCGCTGTTGAGCGCTCTAGATAGTTCATTGAGTTTTCCTGTCAGTGTGTAACTGCCTGTCTGTATGAGGTATGAGCACACAGGTTACACAGACAGTCTGCAAGAGCCCTGCATTGCACCCGCAATCTGCTGATTATGGGTGCAATGCTTTCCAGGCTTCCAATAAAAATGCAATTTGTATTTCTTTTTTGCTGCAAAAAGATGTACATTCATTTATTTATTTATTTATTTTTTTGAAAGGTGACCTTTTAACAAAGTGGTTATGTAGGCTGTCGGGTCGATGTAGAGTGTGATAGCAGTTCAGTAATGGGATAATGGCATTAACAAATTGAGAAAGCAACTTACCTGTTCTCTTCTGATTTCTCCATACTTCCAGTACTTTAGAGAAGGTCCTGGGCCCTATTCAGGAAAGGATATTTTTGTCAATAGCAGCTCTTGTGCTTTTAAGGTTTAAGCTACAGGTAACATTGTCTGTGATTTATTATGAAAGGTTAACAACTGCTAGCTGATGCAGCTAGGCATTTTTCTCTTCAGGTCAAATGTTATTTATTTAAAAAAAAAGGGGTTTGGGAAGATGTGGCATTATGGCCACTACATGGAGCTAACGATAATTCTAAATAAGTGCTTCCTATGATTGTCGGCTCCATCTAGTGACCCTAATGCAATATTTTCCTGATTCACTTTATTCAAGAGATGAATAGCATTTGACCTTGAGAGGAAAAAGTCTAGTAACATTTGAATTAGGCCCCTAGTTGCACAGACCAAATGTTCATGCAGTTTTACAAGACAAATAGGTCTTCATTTTTTTTGTATAAATACACCCTTTAGCTATGCCGTACTTTGACCTTGTTCTCGGAGTTAGCAGTTTTAGTGATTAATTACAGACCATTTTTGTAGTGTGATTGAGCTATTATAAGTGACCCATGTAGCTTAGGCCTTATCCTATGTGAACCTGACATTCTTGAATTGTATGTGTCAGAGGAATTCCAGATGTTCAGAAAACAATATAATTGGGTGCTCTTGCCATTTTGCCAGTCATATTTTCAATATTAATGCCAAAATTTCACAATTTCTGCCAAGGTATGCAAACTTTTGAGCATGACTGTATGTCTGTGCCTATTACCCCACCACTGGACCTTACCTAGGGAGGTGAAACTAGTTGGGGTTAGGAGCTGGGAGTGGCCCCAAGATGGATTTTCTTTTAAATTAGTGTGTTACTAGTTTTAGTTCAAATTCTGGCAAATGGCTACATTGACAGTTATGTGTACTAGTGTATGTTCTATGCTGAAATGATTTGTTTTCAGCTAGTCTTGTAATCCAGGTACTCCTGCCAGACAGCATAACCAAGCCAGTATTCTCTACTGCATTTAAAGCTGAACTCCAGAAATTCAGCCAATCTTAAAAATGTGCTGACATGCTATAAGTTAAGTCCAAGGAGGTGGTGTTAACACCAAGGGGTGCTACTTTGTAAAACGTGCAGTCGCTGATTGGTGCTTAGCTTCTAAAGCAGTCCCACTGGGACGCAACACGCTAAGCGGAGCTTGTCCATGATGTCAGAAACTACTGGGAGGAGTTTTCAGCAATACTGTCAGGTGAACTAAACTGCTGCAGTGATTGTAGTGAGCCCAGGCAGTGTGGTGAATGCACAGGTGCCATTACATGAGGTATTAGAAGCTCTGTTTATGTGAGTATTATTTTGAGGTCAATAAACCTTTTTTTTATAGGGAGATCATTGGACGGCTCTCTTATGTATGTTGTTTTGCGGATAGGCTATATGTGTTGGAAGGCTGCATTATCAAGCAGGGAGTGTTTGGTGTATTTTTCTGCATTAGTTGGCATTCCAAAGAGGGTGTGACGAAACACCTGGGTATAGCCAGCGATTTTCTAGCTATATAGTAGAGCTGCACGATTCTGGCTAAAATGAGAATCACAATTTTTTTGCTTAGAATTAAGATCACGATTCTCGCAGTGTAACATCTTTCACATTATACAAAACAATTGGGCTAACTTTACTGTTTAGTTTTTTTAAAATTCATTAAAGTTTTTTTTTTTTTTTAAATGCGTTTTAAAAACCTCTGCGCAAATACGGTGTGACATAAAATATTGCAACAACCACGATTTTATTCTCTAGGGTCTCTGCAAAAAAATATATATATCGTGTTTGGGTGTTCCAAGTAATTTTCTAGCAGAAAATAATGATTTTTACTTGTAAGTAATAAATGTCAAAAAAGGTTTGGTCTTTAACTGGTTCAACTTCCTTCATTTAGACGCCAATTCTTTCCTTTGATAGAACAAAAAGATACTTTGTTTCTACTTATTAGTGTGTTGTGATAAAACTTGGCAGGCTGCCTGGATTTTTTTTACCAGCTGTGAGAACTCTCTGCACTTGTTAAAAAGAATTGTGACATGCTGTTTTGAAGATCGGGAAGGGGAAAAGATTGCGATTTCAATTCTTAGCGATTAATCGTGCAGCTCTACTATATAGTGTTATAGCGATTTATTTGATGTAAATGTTCTTAGTTGAGAGATTTATTAGTATTTTTTTCATAATTGTAAGAAGTTGAGTGCTACACTTTTTTATTATAAAATAAGGTCAAGGTGGTGCATGCTACCCCATGGACTTATTTTTTAATCTATATGTGACAGTTTTACAGAGCTCCAGGAGTACACTCCCAGCAGTCTGACAGGAGAGATGCTGCCTTCTCTGCCCACCCCTCCCCTCTGATCTCATTCACAGGAGCCTTTGTATTTTGTGAATGAGTTTTCATAACACAAAGTTAGTCTGGTTGAAAAAGACACAAGTTCAATTAGTCCAACCAATAAAAGTGCTCTGTGATTGGGCAGAGGGGGTGGGCACAGCATCTACATATGATTTTGCAACTGCTGGCGCTAAGACCAGAAAGTGCAGCATCGGGGTGTGGGAGGTATAGCGATAGCTATGTTTCCTGCACTCAGTAAAAATGCAAATCAAAGAGATAAGTCCACGAGGCAGGGTGGATAAAAACCAATGTTTTTTAAAAAATAAATCAAAAAAATCTTTTTTTATATCTAAATCAGATTTTTTAGATTTTTATCAAATGTATTTTAACCACTTAAAGACCGGAGGATTTGGCTGCTTAATGACCAGGCCATTTTTTGGGATTCGGCACTGCGTCGTTTTAACTGACAATTGCGCGGTCATGCGATGCTGTACCCAAACAAAACTTCCCCCACAAATGTGACCAGTGACGTTTATACAGAGATTAGTGCTATAAAAATGCACTGATTACTGTGTAAATGTCACTGGCAGGGAAGGGGTTAACACTATGGGGCGATCAAGGGGTTAAATGTGTGTTCCCTAGGTTTGTTCTAACTGTGAGGGGATAGGACTGACAGGGGGAGACATATCGTTGTTCCTACTTAGTAGGAACAAATGATATGTCTCCTCTCCCCTGACAGAACAGGGTTTTGTGTGTTTACACACACAAATCCCTGTTCCTGCTCTCGTGCATGCGATTGTGCGTGGCCGGCGGCTATCGTCTTGCAGCGGACGCGTGAGCGCCTATCTACCTTTAACCACTTCTGGACCGCCGCACGCCGATATACGTCCTTACTTTTAAAGGGGGATATTGTTGTTATGGCAGCAGCCAGCTGCCATAACCCCAGTATCCTCTTGTTTGGGCGGCGGTCCGGTTTCCTATAATAGTGGTCTCTGCTGTGGATTCGCCGCCGCGAGATCACTTTTATCGGCGACGGGAGAGGGGCCCCCCCTCCTGCTGTGCTCCGGTGCCCTCCGCCTCTTACCGGTGCTGTCCGCAGCAGCGGAGGCAATCGGATCTTCACCCTTGCTGGTCATGGAAACGAGTGAGGGGAAGATTGCCCCCACCCGTCTCCATAACAATGCAGGGCGGAAGCAACGTCATAACTCTTAACCGCTTCCGGACCGCCTCACGCAGATATACTGTGGCAGAAGGGCACATACATGCAGAATAACGTACCTGTACGTTGCCCCTTAAGAGGCGGCTCGCAGGCGCGCGCGCCTGTTGGGAGCTCCGTGACCGCAGGTCCCGCGGACTCTGTGTCCGCGGGCATACCCGCAATCGTCTCATGGTGAGGAGGAACGGGGAGATGCTTGTTTACATTAGTGCCTAATGACACTGACGCTGATCACGCTCCCTGTAATCGGGAGCGGTGATCATTGATGTGTCACACACAGCCCCTCCCCCCCACAGTTAGAATCACTACCTAGGTCACACCTAACCCCTACAGTGCCACCTACAGTCCTTCAGGTATTTTAGCAAACTCCATGTGGGCTTTCATGTGTCTTGCACAGAGGAGAGGCTTCCGTCAGGCCACTCTGCCATAAAGCCCCAACTGGTGGAGGACTGCAGTGATGGTTGACTTTCTACAACTTTCTCCCATCTCCCGGCTGCATCTCTGGAGCTCAGCCACAGTGATCTTTGGGTTCTTCTTTACCTCTCTCACCAAGGCTCTTAGCTCAGTTTGGCCGGACAGCCAGCTCTAGGAAGGGTTCTGGTCTTTCCAAACTTCTTCAATTTAAGGATTATGGAGGCTACTGCTCTTAGGAACCTTAAGTGCAACAGAATTTTTTTGTAACCTTGGCCAGATCTGTGCCTTGCCACAATTCTGTCTCTGAGCTCTTTAGGCAGTTCCTTTGACCTCATGATTCTCATTTGCTCTGACATGCACTGTGAGCTGTAAGGTCTTATATAGACAGGTGTGTGGCTTTCCTAATCAAGTCCAACAACTATAATCAAACACAGCTGGACTCAAATGAAGGTGTAGAACCATCTCAAGGATGATCAGAAGAAATGGACAGCACCTGAGTTAAATATATGAGTGTCACAGCAAAGGGTCTGAATACTTAGGACCATGTGATATTTCAGTTTTTCTTTTTCAATAAATCTTCAAAAATGTCAACAATTCTGTGTTTTTCTGTCAATATGGGGTGCTGTGTGTACATTAATGAGGAAAAAAATGAACTTAAATGATTTTAGCAAATGGATGCAATATACCAGAGTGAAAAATTTAAGGGGGTCTGAATACTTTCCATCCCCACTGTATATTGGCCTAAACTGAAGAAGAAATTTGTTTTAAAAAAAATGTAATATTGTTTTTCTTTTACAAAATTGTCGCTCTTTTTTTGTTTATAGCGCAAAAAATAAAAACCGCAGAGGTGGTCAAATACCACCAAAAGAAAGCTCTATTTGTGGGAAAAAGGAACTCAAATTTTGTTTGGGTATAGCTTCGAACGACCGCGCATTTGTCAGTTAAAGCGACGCAGTGCAAAACTGTAAAAAGTGCTCTGGTCAGGAAGGGGGTAAAATCTTCCGGGCTGAAGCAGTTAAAGAAAAATATATTTTTATAAATGTATTATATAGTTACATAGTTAGTCTGGTCGAAAAAAAGACACAAATCCATCTAGTTCAACCAATAAAAAGAGAAAAAACAAAAAAAAACTAAAATCTATTTTACTTTTTAAATCATAAAATGAATTTGAATATGAATTTGTCGGCCTTTAGTGCAAGAAAAGCTCAAGAAAAATGCATTCCTTGCATCTTGCAAAAACGCTGCACCAAAAACAAATCTCCCCATTGAAATGCATTGAAAACGCAGCAAGAAAGCACCAGTAAGGCACCATGTTAGATTTTGATGCGGTTTTTGAGTCACGTGACCTATGAAAAACATGCTATAAGCACAGTAAAATCGCATACGTTTTCGGCACCATTACCTGCACCTTTTTCTTCATCTGCAAAATGCCAAAAACACAATTTTTGGCTGATATGTTTCGGCCTCTCTAATTATTTTTTTTCCAGTTCCTTTATAATAAATTGAAAGTATTTTTTTGCATTTTGGATACAGTAGAGGAGGGTTATAACCTCTGTCAGATTTAAGGAGATTGTCCTTTTGGGAAGATTTCACTTCCCATAGCCAAAACAGGAAGTGAGAGCTAATCTCTCCAAAGTTAGGGGATCCCTGGTTGCCACCAGGTTTACCAGAACTCTATTCCTGTTATGGTGTCAACTCAAAAATTGGGGTTTTCCTTTACCCTCAATGATAACGGTAAGCAGGATAAATAGAGAGGGTGAATCTCCCTAACGGGGACAAAGACAGCTGTGAAAACCTGACAGATATTCTAATCCCTCTCTCCACTCTATTCAAAATTATAAAAAAACTTTTCGACTTTAGTTATATTTTAAGGATTTAAAGTAGTATTAAATCTTTGTTTTTTGTTTTTTTTGGTGTGTGTGTTTTTTTTTTTTTTTAAATGACAAACATGTTGTGCTTACCTGCTCTGTGCAGTGATTTTGCACAGAGAAGCTCCGATTCTCTTCTTTTTGGGTCCCCCTTTTTGGGTCCTGGTTCTTCCCCCTCGAGCAGTGTCCCCAGAGAAAGCTGCTTGCCTGGGGAAACCGCTGCATGCTTGCTATGCTTGCTCCCGAGCCGCTGCTCTATGTGTTCATAAGACACATAGAGCCTTGCCCCCCCCCCCCACCACTCACCTCATTCGCTCACTGGCTGTGATTGACAGCAATGGTAGCCAATGGGCTCCTGCTGCTGTCCTAGCCAATGAGGAGGGAGAGTCCTGGGACAGCCGAGGCTATTGTGAACATCCCTGGATCTGAGGGAGCTCAGGTAAGGATTAGGGGGACCGCTGCACACAGAAGGTTTTTAACCTCTATGCATAGAATGCATGAAGATAAAAAACCTTCAGCCAACAGAACCACTTTAATATACGTAAGCAGATTAAATGGTATTTATAACTGTCTGAAGTTCAGTTTTTAAGAGCGGCTTGGAATTCTTTCTCACCATTGCATGTTTGTTACTGTTCTAGATATAGCCCTTAACCTGCACTCAGTGGTTGCTTGCTCCATAAGCCTAGTGGTACTTCAAGTAAATTAGGCTCTTACAAACAAGCAAAGAAGGAATACAGATTAACCTTTATTACATTGTGGTGAGCCACTTCCTTCTAGAGTGTGGACAGGCTTGTGTCAGATCATTGGATGTGTTCCTTATCCAGCATCTGGATTTTGGATGTTTGCCGAATTTTACTTTTCTTTGAAAATGTTACTATCTTATTAAGAACATAGGACAGTTAAAACATATTTCCGTTCCTGCACCAGTGAAGATTACTGGAGGTGGGCAAATAAATGTATAACTTAGACCCCTTTCACACAGAGGCGTTTTTCAGGCACTAAAGCGCTAAAAATAGCGCCTGTAAAGCACCTCTGAATGCTCCCCAATGTGAAAGCCTGAGTGCTTTCATACTAGGGCGCTGCACTGGCGGGATGTAAAAAAAAAAAGTCCTGCAAGCAGCATCTTTGAGGCTCTGTAGGAGAGGTGTATACACTGCTCCTAAAGCGCCCTGCCCATTGAAATCAATGGTCAGCGCTAGCGGCCGTAAAACGCTGGTAAAGCGCCTCTAAAACTAGCGGCACTTTACCGCTAATACCCTAGTGCTGTCAGTGTTAAAGGGCTCTTAGGACAGGGGTCTCCAAACTTTCTAAACAATGGGTTGGTTTGCTGCCCTTCAGACTTTAGGGGTGCTGGACCAGCAGGAATATAATTTTTTTTTTTTTTAATGACATCAGTGGGAGTAAACGGTGTCCCATCTTTGGTATTGGGTGGAGGAATAGTGTTCCATTTTTGGTGTCAGTGGAAGAAGTGGTGCCCCTAGGGCCGAATAAAGACAAGCAAAAGTTTGGAGACCATTGACTTGGGAGATAGCACAAAGAGCTAGCCAGGAAGATTTCCTTATATTGATAACAATAACAACATTACTGTCCAAATCTTGCTGCCTTCACTTTCTTAACTTTTTAAAAATGTCCCCATTCTTAACCAACAAAACCACCAAGCTACTAATTCATTCTCATGTTATCTCTCACCTTACTATTGTAACTCCCTCCTTGTTGCCCTCCTGATACACAGGCCACCCCCCTTTATTCTAGAAGGAAGTTTAAGCCTTCTTCACCTTACCAACCCTGCATTATCTGCTGCCCCTCTTATCCAATCCCTCCACTGGCTTCTGCTCGACCCAATATAAGTAATACAGAAAATTAAATACATTCAACTCTGCCCTGAGAACATAACCAACTTTGTCTCAAAATATCACCCTCTTTGCCTCCTCTGCTCCTCCCAAGACCTCTGGCTCTAGCTACCTTGTCATCTCCTCCCATCCTCTGGAAATGTCTTCCCTAATATATTCGGCTATCTTGTACTCCTACCTTTTGCAACCCTTGAAAACTCATCTTTTCGGGTGAAGCCTATCCCTCCTCTACCTAAGAACTGTACTTTAACCCCTTCATGTACGCAAATATGCGTTCATGGCTTGTAGAGGTTATACCGGGGTGATGTCTGCAGCTGCAGGCATCACCCCGGTACCGTTTTCTAGAGCCAGTGGTTGGCTTTTTAGTGATAACAGCCAATGCGGCTAAACGGCGCTTGGCTGTTATTCTAAGGGAGTGGGAGGGGACATCCCCCCCTCCCGCCGCCTTCTGCCGCTCTTCCCGGGCCTCCTGTCTCACCGGGAGACCCGAGCCACCATTCGGTGCATCCGCCGCCTAGGCTGAGACCAGTACGAAGCCGTATTTAGCTTCAATCGGGTCTCCGATGTAAAATGCCAATGGCGCCGATTAAAAAAAATCAAAACAACAGTATTCAGAAATTCAGATTTTTGCAATCTGAATACTTTTTAGTGCAAAGGACAGATTTGGGGTCTTTTAGACCCCCGACCCCTCCATAAAGAGTAACTGTCACCACCTATTACTGTCACAAGGGATGTTTATGTTCCTTGTGACAGCAATAAAAGTGATCAGATTTTTTCCCTAAAAATTGTGTTTGAACGACCGCTGTGCATCTGCATACTGTATATTACGCTGTGTGATTCCAATAAAGCACCTTTGATTGTTAAAATAAAAAAAGAAAGACTGCTGTGCAAACACCGTGTGACATAAAACATTTTTAACGATCGCCATTTTACTCTCTAGGGGAGGGATATGCAGTTAGCAGACCTCCAGCTGTTGCAGAACTACAAGTCCCATGAGGCATAGGAAGACTCGGACAGCCACAAGCATAACATCCAAAGGCAGAGGCATTATGGGACTTGTAGTTTTGCAACAGCTGGAGGTCCGCTAATTGTATATCCCTGCTCTAGGGTCTCTGCCTGAAAAAATATATATAATACTGGGGGTTCTAAGTAATTTTCTAGAAAAAAATACGGATTTTAACTTGTAAGCAACAAATGTCAGAAATAGGCTTAGGCATGAAAGGGTTAACTTTCACCATCAGTTCAGCCCTAGCAATTTTTTTCATCTTGCCTCTGACTTTCTTTTTTTGCCTTGTGCTAGTGCAGGTCCTTAGTTGGCAATGTATGTAGAGGTAATGACTCTTCTTTCTGTGTAGTGATGCTGACTCTCCCAAATGTCAACTGATGTTTGCTCTACCACAGGATGTTGCACACTCAGTTCAAATGCCATCAGCTTTGATGAACTAGGAAGACAATGAGGAATAAGATGAGGCTCACTGTTGAATTCAGGGAATTGTTTTTTATGCTTTTCTTTTAATTGTAATACAGCTTTGTGCTGTAGAGCAGTATAATGGCCCTCTCCAAAGCAATAGTACGTCAGATAGCACTTTGTATATTGCTCAAGTAAAAAGAAACCATGAAAAAAATGTGTCCATGAAACAGTGAGCTTGTTTTTTAAATTCCTTCCACCCACAATTGACATTTTAGTTTCAGATCTAATAGATGCTTGCAGGTTAAATAATCCTTGGTATAATTATCTCTTGGGATTCATCAAGAGATCTAAGCACCTTTGCTCCCTGCTCTGCCCATTTGTTGTCATTGTAAAGGGTTTTATTCTGCCTGTTGTATCTCTTACAGGGGTAGGCAACCCCAAAAAATGTTTACAAGAATATTAAGATTTTATAACAAAAAAATGTCAACTTCACACTCTCAATCACGAAAAGGATTTTTTATAAAGTAAATGCTGTAAACTACTTGAGTAGTAGTGAGAAATTGACATCCTGCATGCCTCAGATCAGTACCAATTCCTGCAACTCCACACTTCAGATCACTGTCCCCCCTGCACATCTGCCCCACCACTGTAATCCCCTGCACATCTGCCCCACCACTGTAACCCCCTGCACATCCGCCCCACCACTGTAACCCTCTGCACATCTGCCCCACCACTGTAACCCCCTGCACATCTGCCCCACCACTGTAACCCCCTGTACATCTGCCACACCACTGTAACCCCCTGCACATCTGCCCCACCACTGTAACCCCCTGTACATCTGCCACACCACTGTAACCCCCCGCACATCTGCCCCACCACTGTAACCCCCCGCACATCTGCCCCACCACTGTAACCCCCTGCACATCTGCCCCACCACTGTAATCCCCTGCACATCTGCCCCACCACTGTAACCCCCTGCACATCCGCCCCACCACTGTAACCCTCTGCACATCTGCCCCACCACTGTAACCCCCTGCACATCCGCCCCACCACTGTAACCCTCTGCACATCTGCCCCACCACTGTAACCCCCCGCACATCTGCCCCACCACTGTAACCCCCTGTACATCTGCCACACCACTGTAACCCCCCGCACATCTGCCCCACCACTGTAACCCCCCGCACATCTGCCCCACCACTGTAACCCCCTGCACATCTGCCCCACCACTGTAACCCCCCGCACATCTGCCCCACCACTGTAACCCCCTGCACATCTGCCCCACCACTGTAACCCCCCGCACATCTGCCCCACCACTGTAACCCCCCGCACATCTGCCCCACCACTGTAACCCCCTGCACATCTGCCCCACCACTGTAACCCCCTGCACATCTGCCCCACCACTGTAACCCCCTGCACATCTGCCCCACCACTGTAACCCCCTGCTTTTCTGTCCCACCGCTGAACCCCCTTCTCATCTCTTCCACTACTGTACCTCCTGCACATATGCCCCACCACTGTAATCCCGCTGCTCATCTGCCCCATCAATGTACCCCTTTTCTCATCTGCCCCACCACTGTACCTCCCTGCACATCTGCTCCACCGACGTATCCCCATGCTCTTCTGTCTCCCTACTGAATCACCTTCTCATCTGTCCTAACACTGAACCCATCTGCTCATCTGCCCCACCACTGTAACCCGCTTTCTCATCTGCCCCACCAATGTACATCCTACACATCTGTCCCACCTCTGTTCCCCCTGCTCTTCTGTCCCACCTCTGTTCCCCCTGCTCTTCTGTCCCACCTCTGTTCCCCCTGCTCTTCTGTCCCACCTCTGTTCCCCCTGCTCTTCTGCCCCACTTCTGTTCCCCCCGCTCTTCTGCCCCACCTCTGTTCTCTCTGCTCATCTGTCCCACCAATACACCTCCTTTCACATCTGCCCCATTGCTCTACCCCCCCTGCTTTTCAGTCCCACCACTGAACCCCCTTCTCATCTGGCCCAACACCGAACCCCCCTTCTCATCTGCCCCATCAGTGTAACCCCCTGCTCTTCTGTTCCACTGCTGAAGCCCCTTCTCATCTCTTCCACCACTGTACCTCCCTGCACATCTGCTGTACCCTTCTGCTCTTCTGTCCCACCTCTAAACCCCTTCTGCTCATTTTTCCCAGCGCTGTACCTTCCTGCTCATCTGCTCCACTGCTGTACCCTCCTCTCATCTATGATATGCGTGATATGCAGAGTGGTGAAAGGAAGCAGAGATGAGACACATCTACCTGTCCTGGCACAGTCATCCTGCTGATACAACTCTCGCATCCAGCCCACGTGCTTGTATGTGATGTATGTGATGTCACATACAAGTATCTGGAATGGATGCGCAATGATGAGCTCAGGTCAGGGGCATTTTGTGAAAGCAGTGGGCCTGTGTGCAGGATCATAAGTTGGGCTCCTGCAGCTGAGAAAAAGTGCGCCACAGCAAAAGTTGGGTGTAATTTTCATTGCGCTGAATACTTGCTGTGGCTTAAGGGGACACAGAGTGCAGGGGTTCAAAAGTAAGTGACGCAAAGGTTCAGGAATAATTTCAACAAAGTTCCCAGAAGCTCAACAGTAATTCCACAAACTGTCACCTGATTGTGGTTTTCTCAATCACAGCCTACCCCTGTCTTAGATATTGTTCCAGTAAATGGCCTGCCAGGTATTTTAAAGTTGCCTTAAATGCAGTAACTTCAACTCTCCTGCTTTGTTAGCCAGAAAAGCTTCTTCTGTGTGCCGGTCTGATCCTTGTCACTTTATTACTCAGAGTATGACTTTGGGGCCAAGCTTTGGCTATCTTCAGTATTGCAGTCCAAGGGAAGTGCTTTAGTGGCTAATAAGGACGCTGTCAATAAACGGAGGGATACTGGGTTGGCTTGGTTTAATTCTGAAGATGAAGCTTGGTCATAAAATCTAGGAAATAAAGGCCCCCAGTAACAAATTGAAGCCAGGACCAGACAGGTGCTATTTAAATTTTCCCACGAACAAAGTTAAAGGCACATTTCTAAGGTAGGACTTTTAATTTTTGAAAGGATGAGATGGCTGACAGCTTCAGGGTGGCTAAATGTTAAGCACTCATTATGCAGCTCTGATGGTTTGGTGTTCCCCTCTTCATGGAGTTCTCTTTAGGAGTTTGAACATTCTTCCTTTTTTATCTGGACCCCTATCCCATCCCATGCTATGCTATGATTTCCTGTTGCATCCCATAAACAACCTTGTAGGTTCAGTGTTGTCTCATTGAACTGGTAATAATCTGAATATGGTTATTCCACCTTTGAATCTTGCCAAAAAAAAAGTGGGTAGTTGCAATAGTATTTCTGTCCAAAGTGTTGCTGTGAGACATTGACTTGGTGATACTAGATAGACAGAAGATATCAGTAGACAGACTAAAACGCCAATGTCTGTAATGAATGACTCTCTTTGGCTGGGTGTGGTAACCTGGCATCTTTAGCAGGAAGGTTTGGATATGGAAATTGCTAAAAGTTGAGGGGATTTGTTTCTACCATCATTTGGGTTTAGGAGGTTTTGTATATGTTGACTGTCAGAACTGTTGTATGTTCTGTGAAATTTGTCTTTTAACAGTTTACTGTTTTAGCAAGTGCTGTCTATGAACCAATAGTTGTGTATAAATTATGGACTCATTTACAGTGCCTTGAAAAAGTATTCATACCCCTCAAAATTTTCCACATTTTGTCATGTTACAACTAAAAACGTAAATTTATTTATTGGGATTTTATGTGATAGTCCAAGTCATTCAGGTTTCGAACCTTCACCTCCCTGGCTAGGCCACTCCAGGACCTTAAAGCGGAGTTCCACCCAAAAGTTGAACTTCTGCTTATTTGTTTCCTTCCCCCCTCCAGTGTCACATTTGGCACATTTCAGGGCGGAATGGGGACCTGTTTTTGACCAAAATCGAGATCTTTGGCATCAACCTAACTCGCCATGTTTGGGGGAGAAGGAATAGTGCCTATGACCCCAGGAACACCATCTCCACCATCAAACACGGAGGTGGAAACATCATGCTTTGGGGGTGTTTTTCTGCTAAGGGGACAAGACAACATCACCGCATCAAAGGGATGATGGACGGTGCCATGTACCGTCAAATCTTGGGTGATAACCACCTTCACTCAGCAAGGACATTGAAAATGGGTCGTGGATGGGTATTTCAGCATCACAACGACCCAAAACACATGGCCAATGCAACAAAGGAGTGGCTCAAGAAGAAGCACATTAAGGTCCTGGAGTGGCCTAGCCAGTCTCCAAACCTTAATCACATAGAAAATATGTGGAGGGAGCTGAAGGTTCGAGTTACCAAAAGTCAGTCTCGAAACCTTAAAGCGGAACTTCAGTCATTTTTTTCATCTTTCCATCTATTAAATCTTCTGCCCTTGTTGTTTTAACTTTAGATAGTAAAACATTTATTTTCTGCTAGTAAATACCTTATACAGCCCACTTCCTGTTTCATGTTTGGAAAAATGCCTAGGTGTTTCACATCATGCACAGCTCGCTTTCACTCTGGTGAGCGTTTACCAGGAAGGGAGGGGGATGAGTCATAAGAGGGCCAATCAGAGCTGCAGAGCTGGAGGTGTGCCTCTTGTGTGTCTGTGTAAATCCAGGAAGTGAACAGGCAGCAGCTTCAGCTGCCCAGTTAAAATGATTGCAGCTATTCTCAGTGGAGGGAGATTTCTGCAGCATATTTGGCAAGTACAGAATCACAGTATATATAAAATAATATGCAAAGTGGTTGGAGAGAAGATTTATAATGGCAAAGATGTTTTTATAACAAATTATGTAAGCAGACTGCAGTTCCTCTTTAATGACTTGGAGAGGATCTGCAAAGAGGAGTGGGACAAAATCCCTCCTGAGATGTGTGCAAACCAGATAGCCAACTAAAAGAAACGTCTGACCTCTGTGATTGCCAAGAAGGATTTTGCCACCACTAAGTCATGTTTTGGGAAGGTGTCAAATACTTATTTCACTCATTAAAATGCAAATTAATTTTATAACTTTTTTGAGTTGCATTTTTCTGGATATTTTTGTTGTTATTCTGTCTCTCATTGTTAAAATAAACCTACCAATAAAATGATAGACTGATCATTTCTTTGTGAGTGGGCAAATGTACAAAATCAGCAAGGGATCAAATACTTTTTCACCCTCACTATGTATATATGTATATATATAAATATAAATATAATATTGTGTGTGTGTGTGTGTATATATATATATATATATATGTCAGTGCCTTGCAAAAGTATTCACCCACTTGGCTTTTTACCTATTTTATTACATTACAGCCTTTAGTTCAATGTTTTTTTTAATCTGAATTACAGTTAGGTCCATAAATATTGGGACGTCGACACAGTTCTAACCTTTTTGGCTCTATACACCATCACAATGGATTTGAAATGAAACAAACAAGATGTGCTTTAACTGCAGACTTTCAGCATTAATTTGAGGGTATTTACATCCAAATCAGGTGAACGGTGTAGGAATTACAACAGTTTGTATATGAGCCTCCCACTTTTTAAGAAACCAAAAGTGATGGGACAGATTAAAAATCACCCATCAAACTTTCACTTTTTAATACTTTGTTGCAAATCCTTTGCAGTCAATTACAGCCTGAAGTCTGGAACGCATGGACATCACCAGATGCTGGGTTTCATCCCTGGTGATGCTCTGCCAGGCCTCTACTGCAACCGTCTTCAGTTCCTGCTTGTTCTTGGGGCATTTTCCCTTCAGTTTTGTCTTCAGCAAGTGAAATGCATGCTCAATTGGATTCAGGTCAGGTGATTGACTTGGCCATTGCATAACATTGCACTTCTTTCCCTTAAAAAACTCTTTGGTTGCTTTCGCAGTATGCTTCGGGTCATTGTCCATCTGCACTGTGAAGCGTCGTCCAATAAGTTCTGAAGCATTTTGCTAAATATGGGCAGATAATATTGCCCGAAACACTTCAGAATTCATCCTGCTGCTTTTGTCAGCAGTGACATCATCAATAATTACAATAGAACCAGTTCCATTGGCAGCCATACATGCCCACGCCATGACACTACCACCACCATGCTTCACTGATGAGGTGGTATGCTTTGGATCATGCACAGTTCCTTTCCTTCTCCATACTCTTCTCTTCCCATCACTCTGGTACAAGTTGATCTTGGTCTCATCTGTCCATAGGATGTTGTTCCAGAACTGTGAAGGCTTTTTAGATGATGTTTAGCAAACTCTAATCTGGCCTTCCTGTTTTTGAGGCTCACCAATGGTTTACATCTTGTGGGGAACCCTCTGTATTCACTCTGGTGAACTCTTCTCTTGATTGTTGACTTTGACACACATACACCTACCTCCTGGAGAGTGTTCTTGATCTGGCCAACTGTTGTGAAGGGTGTTTTCTTCACCAGGGAAAGAATTCTTTGGTCATCCACCACAGTTTTCTGTGGTCTTCCGGGTCTTTTGGTGTTGCTGAGCTAACCGGTGCGTTCTTTCTTTTTAAAGATGTTCCAAACAGTTGATTTGGCCACACCTAATGCTTTTGCTATCTCTCTGATGGGTTTGTTTTGTTTTTTCAGCCTAATGATGGCTTGCTTCACTGATAGTGACAGCTCTTTGGATCCCATATTGAGAGTTGACAGCAACAGATTCCAAATGCAAATAGCACACTTAAAATGAACTCTGGACCTTTTATCTGCTCCTTGTAAATTGGATAATGAGGGAATAACACACACCTGGCCATGGAACAGCTGAGCAGCCAATTGTCCCATTACTTTTGGTCACATATACAAACTGTTGTAATTCCTACACCGTTCATCTGATTTGGATGTAAATACCCTCAAATTAAAGCTGAAAGTCTGCAGTTAAAGCACATCTTGTTTGTTTCATTTCAAATCCATTGTGGTGGTATATAGAGCCAAAAAGATTAGAATTGTGTTGATGAAACTCGCAGACTGGGCAAGGAGGGCATTAATCAGAGAGGCAGCACAGACACCTAAGGTAACCCTGGAGGAGCTACAGAACTCCACAGCAGAGACTGGAGTAACTGTACATAGGATGACAATAAGCCGTACGCTCCATAGAGTTGGGCTTTATTGCAGAGTGGCCAGAAGAAAGCCATTACTTTCAGCAAAAAGCAAAATGGCACGTTTTGAGTTTGCGAAAAGGCATGTGGGAGACTCCCAAAATGTATGGAGGAAGATGCTCTGGTCTGATGAGACTAAAATTGAACTTTTTGGCCATCAAAGAAAATGCTATGTCTGGCGCAAACCCAACACATCACATCACCCAAAGAACACCATCCCCACAGTGAAACATGGTGGTGGCGGCATCATGCTGTGGGGATGTTTTTCAGAAGTCGAAACTGGGAAACTGGTCAAAGTTGAGGGAAAGATGGATGGTGCTAAATACAGGGATATTCTTGAACAAAACCTGTACCACTCTGTGTGTGATTTGAGGCTAGGATGGAGGTTCACCTTCCAGCAGGAGAATGACCCCAAACACACTGCTAAAGCAACACTTGAGTGATTTAAGGGAAAACGTGTAAATGTGTTAGAATGGCCTAGTAAAAGCCCAGACCTCAATCCAATAGAAAATCTGTGGTCAGACTTAGATTGCTGTTCACAAGCGCAAACCATCCAACTCGAAGGAGCTGGAGCAGTTTTGCAAGGAGGAATGGGCAAAAATCCCAGTGGTAAGATGTGGCAAACTCACAGAGACTTATCCAAAGTGACTTGGAGCTGTGATAGCCGAAAAAGGTGGCTCTACAAAGTATTGACTTTAGGGGGGTGAATAGTTATGCACATTGACTTATTTTTCTGTTATTTTTTTTTTTTTCCTATTTGTTGTTTGTTTCACAATAAAATTTAAAAAAATCTTCCAAGTGGTGGGCATGTTCTGTAAATTAAATGATGCAAATCCTGAAACAATCCATGTTGTGAGGCAACAAAACACGGAGAATGCCAAGGGGGTGAATACTTTTGCAAGCCACTGTGTATGTATATATATATATATATATATATATATATATGTGTGTGTGTGTGTGTGTGTGTGTGTGTGTGTGTATATATATATATATATATATATATATATATATATATATGTGTGTGTGTATATATTAGATCTTGATTTAAATAATGCCTACATTAAAATACAGTAAGAAAACACACTGTTGACATACTGTATTCATTTTCATGACCTAAATGAATGAAAATGCAGATGTGTCATATGGAAAAGAAAGTATACCCCTGCATTTACAGTACCACCACTTCAAATCAATGAAATCAGAATTCAGTGTTAAAGATTGGGTGCTATATGCACTTAATCCGGTGAATAAAAAAAATAGGCTTCTTCCTTAAGAAAAAGCCCTTGCTGTCGGAAAAGAACATTAGAGCAAGAGTACAGCTTGCCATTGCATGTATAGGCAAACAGGCCTTCTTGTTATTTAACAATGTAAGACTGGTCAATCAAAGAGATAGTTTGTTCACAGTAACAGTACACATGTTTGCTTCAACCCAAAGACAGCAATAAGCCCCGGTTCACACAGGGGCGACACGACTTGCAGGTCGCCTCACCAAGGCCTCACGACTTCCACGGCGACTTGCAAAACGACTTCTCTATAGAAGTCTATGCAAGTCGCCTGAAGTCGCCCCAGAAATGCTACAGGAACCTTTTTCTAAGTCGGAACGACTTGCGTCGCTCCTATTAGAACGGTTCCGTAGTACAGAACGGGAGGCGACTTGTCAGGCGACTAGGTCGCCTGACAAGTCGCCCCTGTGTGAACCGGCACTTAGAAGAACCTAGAGCTGCATGATTCTGGATAAAAAGAGAATCACGTTTTTTTTTGCTTAGAATAAAGGTCATGATTCTCTCACGATTTTTGCGTCGTAACATCATCTTTCACATTATACAAAAAAATTGGATTAACTTTACTGTTTTTATTTTTATTTTTTTAATTTATTGAAGTGTATTTTTTCAAAAAAATAGCAATTGAAAGATCGCTGCGCAAATACAGGGCAACATTCTCTAGGGTCTCTGCTAAAAATAAATAAATAAATAAATATATATATATATATATAATATAATGCTTGGGGGTTCCAAGTCATTTTTCTAGCAGAAAATACTTGTAACTTGTAAGCAACAAGTGTCAAAAAATGTTTTGTCTTTAAGTGGTTAAACTGACCTCATTTACAGACCAAAGTTCATTCCTTTGATCTCTAAAAGAACTAAAAGATACTTTGTATCTCTTCTCTATCTCTCAGCGCTGAGAAATGTGGGCTCTGCAGGATTTCAGCCCTTCACAGTGTAGTCACAGTCTCACCAAGCTTTTTGGCGATGGTCTTGTAGCCCATTCCAGCCTTGTGTAGGTCTACAATCTTGTCCCTGTCATCCTTGGACAGCTCTTTGGTCTTGACCATGGTGGAGAGATTGGAATCTGATTGTTTCTGTGGACAGGTGTCTTTTATACAGGTAACAAGTTGAGATTAGGAGCATTCCCTTTAGCCTCTGTTCACACGAGAGGCGGCACGACTTGCAGGTCGCCTCACCGAGGCGACCTGCACACAACTGCCCGGGCGACTTGCAAAACGACTTCTGTATAGAAGTCTATGCAAGTCGCCCCAAGTCGCCCCCAAAGTCGTACAGGAACCTTTTTCTAAGTCGGAACGACTTGCGTCGCTCCCCTTAGAACGGTTCCATAGCACAGAACGGGAGGCGACTTGTCAGGCGACTAGGTCGCCTGACAAGTCGTCCCTGTGTGAACTGAGCCTTAAGAGAGTGCTCCTAATCTCAGCTCCTTACCTGTATAGAAGACACCTGGGAGCCAGTAATCTTGCTGATTGATAGGGGATCAAATACCTATTTCACTCATTAAAATGCAAACCAATTTATAACTTTTTTTAAATGCATTTTTCTGGATTTTTTTTTTTTCGGTTCAGGCCATTACCATTAAAATGAACCTACTATTAAAATTATAGACTGATCGTTTCTTTGTCAGTGGGCAAACGTACAAAATCAGCAGGGGGGTCAAATACTTTTTCCCCTCACTGTGTATATATATCTATATAGATATATACATTTTTTTTTCAAGTATAGTTTGGTAGGCCTTATGTGGATGTCTAGAGGCTGAAAAGTCCTTTTGCATAAAATCCCCGGGTCTCTTTCACACTCGGGAGCCACAGGTGCTGGGTACAGCCAGAAAGATCCAAACCATCCAGTGCTCAGACCAAGGCACTACACGTAATATATTGGCAAGTAATGTTTTGCTTGATGCAGCCCTCAGACTGAAACTTTAACACACTGTAAAAACACACACAGGATGGCACAAACGTTTAGCACATTACCATAATCATTTATTAAAAATCATAAACAATATTATACAAAAAAAACAGGCTTATTGAACATGATTAAGAGAGGCTTATTGCGAGGCTTGCATGTTTTGGGGGACAACCATAACAATGTTTATGGTGGTAATGTGCTAGGGGTTTGCGGCCTCCTGTGTGTTGTTTACAGTTTGCTGTGTACAGCCATTGGTACATTTTAATGGCAGTACATGCCACCTGCGGGCGCCCAGACGTGGGAAAACATTGGTGATTGTACGCTCAATTACTTTGCAGTCTCTAGAAGTATGTGTGAACGGGGCCTTAAAACATACCCTGCCTTGAAGTGAACTTCTCAGAATATGAATAAACTCCTGACATGCCCCAGTAACAGTAATGTTTAAAAAAAAAATTCGACTTTTTACCAATAAAAAGTAGTTGTCTCCCAGACCAGTTGCTTTGACTAGGCTGAGATGATGTCACTGGTGTGTGCTGCAGGCAGAAGGAAGCATTTCCTCAGTCCCCCCAACACCCCCCCCCCCGGTGAACAGACTGCAGCGTTGAGTGGCAGCAGCTGGTCTGTGTCAAACAGCCACAAACTGCACAATCACCAGGTTTTAAGCAAAGGTTTCTAAGCTAGCATCACAGTCTAGGAAGATGCTGGTGATGGATAATGCCTGAACAAAGATGGCTCCATCTTACTGGCGAGAATAGCAGATAAAGGCTTTATCAGGGGAATTACTGTGACGTTGGTGAGAGGTAATGAATGAATACTTGTACGATTAGTCTTGCATGTTACATTCAAAAATATATTTTATGCTAGGTCTGCTTTAATTGTCTGTTTATACAATTGTGCTGGACACAAAACACACAGTCTGTTTTCTCTGTAAAATGTGGAGAGGTCCCATAATAAATTTCAAAAATTATAGTTGAGATGGTGAAACATGCCTGGAGTGGCTCTAACCAGACTATTAGGATAAGACCCTGTTCTCTACACCTGTCACCTGTTATGCCACCATGACTAGCATATTTTACATTCCATTTAATGGGATTTGAAAAAGAAATGCTGAATTGCCTTTTATTTAGAATTGACTAACAAAGCAAAATGTTGATAATATGTTTACTTACCATATTTCAATGTCAGTAGGTAATGTTGGGCATACTGTGGTGGATGTTTGATTAACTAGCACCGTAATTCACATTTGTCTACATTGGATGTTGTAACTCTTATTTACTTGGCCACTCATAAGCTCTACAAATTAACAGGTCTTCCCTCCTTCCCTCCCTGCTTGGATATTGTATTCTGATGGCAGGACCCGGCGCTGTCAGAATTCACGAATTGGCAGGTGAAGCTGATTTACTATAGGCACTGATCAACAAATCTTTTCTAGCAAGTCCCTTAGGCTGGATTCCCACCTATGCATTTTTAGTGCTTTTTGCATTTTGCAGATTTGCACTACAGAACATGCTCCATAGGAAAATATTTTAAATGGACTGTAGTGCAAATCTGCAAAAAGCACCAAAAATACATGGGTGTGAATCCAGCCTTAGACAGAAGTTGATCAAACAATTGACTTCTATCAAGCAGGGGAAGCGTCACACACATAGTAATTTAGCCGGTCTCTGCTTAACCAGCCAAATATGTTCAGTCTATGGGCCAGCTTTGGAATTTTATGCAAAACCTTTTGTGGTGTATATGGAGCCAAAAGTTTTTTTTGAACTTTGTTAGGTTAAAGTGTATTTTCACGTTTGCAGTCAAATTTGAAAAAGCCAACTATACATTTGTGTTCCCATTTGCAGAGCATGCCTAAACTTTTTTTTTTCCTACCTTTTCAGGAGAAGGTGTCATACATGGCACAAGGTTTTTTGAAAAATTTTAATCTCAACTTAAAAGGATTGAAATTTGGCCGGTTCAGCAGGGACTTATGGAATTTTCGAATCATGTATTGGCACTGTGGTTGAACAGAAGTCAATCCACTAATCGACTTCTGTACATCCCCCTTTGTCATATTTTAGCTGCTCAATCAGTGCTGCAGACTATAGATTGCATTGCTGATCTGTGTATTCTGAAGGCCGGCATGTAAAATCTGACAGGCTTGTACCCAAGTTGATCGATTAACTTTGGTACATTCAGCCTGCCCATACATGGTTCGAATCAGGAGCCGACTGAGGTTCAAACTGGCTATGGGCGGCTTGAGTTTTTGCTTTTTTTCTCCTTTATGCAATATGTAATCTATGATTCTCATAGATGATCTTTTATTGCACTGCAAATTGCAGAAGGTTCTTATTGTGTTGGTTGTTGAAAATGACAAAATGTGTCAGCATCTGATTTTGAAGAAATTGTAAAGTTAAATTATTGTTATTAATCCAGTAATTTTTTTTCTTGCATTGCAGAGCTAGAGAATGGCACACATCAAGGCACCATCATCTGCATCCATGTGTGACTCTTCTTTTTCTTCTGTGCTACCCACTCCTGCCACCAGTGCCAGTCAGATGAGTGTGCAAAGCTCCTTAAATGGGTCAAATACAGAAACGGCCACAGGCAGCCCCCCTGAGAGTTCAGTAGATTCTTCTTCTTCTTCTTCCTCTGTGAGCTCACCAGGTGTGGCTGCTGAAGATGGGAAAGCCAAATTCTTGGAAGGTACAGTCAAATACGTTATAACAGCTGCTGTGTTGTTTTCAAAAAACAGTGGTGCTTAAAAACAAACCTATCAATTTATATATATAAAGCACAAAGCGCTGTGATGCTAAATAGCTGATAATTGCACATAAAACCAAGTGAGGCTGCTATCAAAAGAGAGTGTTTTCAGAGTCACTTAAAAAGAATAAATAATGATATTTGAAGCGCTTCACAATGTGCATGAAAATGAATATATAAGAATAAATATAAATAGTCAAATAAATCCAGCGGTGAGTAAAAATTTCCTAAAAAATCCAGCAATCAAAATAGTGTAAAATTATAAAAAAAAAAAAAAAAATATATAAATAAAAAATTAGTGACACCAAATGTGTAAAAAATTCACATAAAAAAATCCACATAAAAATAAATAAATAGATAGGGATGTATTCAGAAGGTTCAATTATACAGGTGTAGAATCCTGATTGGTATAGAGCTTTTGATCACTAGCAAAGCTGTTTAAAAACACTTGCTTAATTAAGGTGCTCATTGATAGTAACAATGTGTTTTTTGCTTCTATTCACAACCAATGTGAGAATCATAAACAGGCAGATAAGAGAAAAAACCAATCATTGTGCAATAGTTAGGATACCAAGGTACACAGGTAAACTTCAATCCACTCACGTGTGCCTTATAATGATAAGGCATATGCAGGTTTTACTATAGCAGTCAGCCGCCTTAGACAGGAGCAGATTCAGTGCAGTACACTGTGTGAAACTGCTGATCTGCACAGAGCGTCCTTGGCTCCTCCCACGCGTTACATCACAGTCACGTGATCCTTGAAAAAGTCACGTGACTGTGATGTAACGCCTAACGCCTATATATGTCAGGTCCATAAATAACTCTAATCTTTTTGGCTCTATACCCCACCACAATGGATTTAAAATAAACCTAATTTCACTACTGAAATATGACTGTGTCCTTCAGTTATTTGATAGATCAAAATGAAATTTCTGATCCAAACACCCAAATATTTATAAATGGTAATCATGGAAATTGTCAGGGGTTCCTAAACTTTTGCATACAACTGTATATTCTGTGTAAGGGATAGAGTGTTGTCCCATCATTTCAACCTGTTAATTACACAGTGAATGAGGGATATAGACCCTGCTCTATTCTTAATGATGTCAGGACTGTGGGGGGGGGGGGGGGGGGTTGAGAAGCTGCAGGAGGAGCTGGGGATTTGGTAAGTATATTCCTTTTGTTGTTTCCATAGACCAAAATGAGCAGTTAACCCTTGCAGTGCTGTCACAACCCTAATAAAGGGTTGCAAGAGTTGAGCTTTATTTAGTACACAGTTCAACTTTAAGATCTATTTTGTAAAGCCTTGCCATCAGTTTTTGTTTAAAAAAAAAACTTTATATGAAAAATGCTAAAGAAGAAGCCTGCCCAGATTTGCTCCTAGCCTACTAATCTATAATAATCTTTCTGTATATGCAGTGCCTCTCCATGAAAACATGACAAACCCCAAAGAGAAAACGCCAATGTGTTTGGTGAATGAGTTAGCCCGCTTTAATAGGATTCAGCCACAATACAAACTTCTGGATGAAAGAGGACCAGCGCATTCCAAGGTAAAGTTACTGAATCTACCCGTAGATACCACTAAATGAAAACTCTCTGTAGCATTTACTGTTCAATTTTCCATTCGCACAAGTATGTATATTCCTGTATATGGGCTGATATTGGCAATATGGATGCACTTGGGTTTGGACCTAACCCAAGCTAGTCACCAATTTGCACTATCGTGAAAGCTCTTGGGTGTGAATGAAGTCATATGGTTAAGGGAAAAGTGTATTTGCAGACAAAGTACAATGATCCACCCTACTAAGGCCTCCTGGCCTAAATGAACAAACCACCTTTACCCAAGCTGCTTGCATTCCCCAGGGGTACAGCTAAAGCCTACCCCAATGTTCACATCTTCTGGTCGAAATCTGGTTGAGAGACAGCCCAATAAAGGTCAACAGTAAAGATGATTTCACTAAGATGTGAACATTGGTGCAGGCCTGAGCTGTTCTATTACAAGAAGTAGGCAGCTGCATTGGAAGAGGAGTTGTTTACATCAGGAGGGCTATGCACACTTAAAAAGTTCAAACGTTTGAAGTGGCAGAAAACACTGCTTGGTCACTTGTACCTGCAGGAAAGCTTATGATAAAGCTTAACTGTAGGATCAATGAATATCTCCTAAACGTGCAACGTTTTTTTACAAATCGTTCAGCCGGTGACGTCACCAACGCACACGCCCTGCACTCTGAAGTGAGGGCACAGTGAATGAGCCGTTAATCCAGAGTGCTGTACCACACATCTCATCATGGCTCAGCCACTCAGATGGCCTGAGCCCTCGAACCCGGAAGGAAGACTTGGTGAAAATGTAAGCCCTGTCAACAGTGACAGCAGTGACAGCATGCCGCTGGTGAGATACAGTCATAATATGCTAGTATGCGCTGCATGGGCAGATATTTTGGGTTAATTAAATGAAAGGCATGATATTTGAAATCTACCTAAAAAGACGTCCGAGCATTGTAGTTTCAGAAAACTCTTCACTAGCATCTGATGTTTTTTAGAACCTTCGACAGCTATGAACAAAGGTGCCAAACCACTAACTCAGGAGACTTATATGACTTGCTGCTAAGTGAGCTGCGGTCCCTATATTAGTTACTAAATGCTATGCCTCATGCTGAGAATACGTTAATACGGATCCACAGACATGTGCACCTGCTAACTCCACCCAAAACTTGACTTAAAACCTCCTGCAGTGAGCTTGAGCTTAAGTCTGCTCCTCCCTCTCACATAGCAATTCAGGTGACCCTTGCCCTCTGGCAGCGCTCACCCTACGCCTGACTCATGCCATCAACTCACCTGCAGGACATCCGCTGCGCCACCCTAGCTTGGCGACACCTTTTTCTTCACTTTACCTCACACCTTACCAGTTTCTATTAGCTATTGTTACACTATTGACTCGTTTGTTCTATAGTTTATTACTTGTATAGCTTTTGTAGTGGCTGTCGTAGTCCTGGAGACAGCCCACTGCACCTCCCATTTGATACTCTTTGGACCAACTGTACCCATCGGCTGCTGATTTTTCACCACCCCCTAGATACTCGCTCCACATAGGAGCCACCCTCCCTCTTCTTCTACCATAGCTTCTCACACTCCTTCCTACTATTAGGAACTACCTACTCAGTCCAGTTCATACATGATACCACCCCCAGTCCCCTTTACTCCCTTGTCCTACTCTCCCATTCCCTCTCTTCTCCAGAGAACAATCCCAAAACAACTAGCCACAGGACCCCCTGATCCCATCTATACTACATAATGATGTCTTTAAATATACTGACACTCCATGTACAGGGCCTCAACTCCCCTCCAAAATGAACTAAGGCTTTCCGCTCCTTCTCCACGCTCTCAGCTCACCTGGTTTGCTTACAGGAAATGCACTTCTCATCACAATCCTCACTTAAATTTTTTTTTAGCTGCCAGGTTTATACGGCTTCGGCCTCCACTAAACAAAGAGGGGTTTTGATTGCATTCCATCACACTACACCATTCACCCATGCGGAGATCAAAGGACCTGAGGGGCGATATCTACTACTCACCAGTCTCTTGCTAGACAGTGAAATTACCAAAGTTTCATACTATGCCCCCCATTAAAAACACTATCATTCCTATCCCACTTGTTCTCCATAGTGGAATCCCATAAACAGGGTACCCTAATGATATGTGGTGACTCAAATCAAGTACTATACCCAATTTTAGATAAATCCCCCTACTGCAATCACTGTCCATCGCCTTTCCTACCAACAGCTCCTTAACCAACACTCCCGCCTCGATTCATGGCGAGAACAAAACCCTACAAGGCGACAATATACGCATTACTCCCATCCCCACAAGCAATTCTCCCATATAGACCACCTCTTTGTAAACATCAGCACCTCACCACTTATACTAGACTCGTTAATCATACCATGTGCCTGGTCGGACCAGAATGCAGTCATGATGACTCTCTCCTCACTTGTCCCACGACCTAACCTCCGAACCTGGTATATAAATGACAGCCTACTAGCCAATCTAACATATCGACAAGACATAGAAAACACTATACAGGGCTATCTTACAAACGATACACCCATGGATACAAACCCCCCTGACACTGTGGGTAGTCCCTAAACCATCCATCAGAGGGGTTTGCACGAGCCAGGCATCCTACCAACGTAAACCGAAAAGACAGCTTCATAAGCAACTAGACAAAGCCTTCTACAAAGCATCGGAGAACTTTCAAAACTTGCCCTCTCCGTCGAATAAACAAATCTATGACAAAGCACGCTTAGGACTCAACCTCTTCCTGACAGAAAAGATTCTCCGCAAATCTAAACACGCTTTCTACATGAAAGCAAATGAGCCGAACACATTCTTAGCCTTAACACTATGTAAGGCTGACTACACCCCGAAACCAATCCGACTTCAACCAACCAAAGGTACCTACTCTAGCAACCCACAAAATATTCTCCATGAGTTCCGCAGAAAACTCACTGACCTGTATCGGGATCACAAATTCGACCAGACACGTTTAGATACCCTTCTATCCTCTAGTCAACTCCTCTACCTCTCCTCCACTTAACAAGAAACCCTTGACAAACCTATTACAGATTTAGAAGTCCGCACCGCAATAAAATCATTGAAACCACACAAACGCCCAGGCCCTGATGGCTTCTCCGCAACTTACTATAAGGTCTTTGCTACCCTACTATCCCCCCTCATGGTTGAAGCCTGTAGTTTGCTCCTCGCAGGCTGTTCCTTTCACACAGAATCCCTCTTAGCATCCATCGCCATGATCCCTAAACCGAACACTGACGACACATCCTGGTCCAACTACAGACTGATTTCTATACTCAATCTAGAAATGAACATACTAGCTAAGATCCTCTTAACACGACTTAACCCAATTATAGGAACCCTGATCCACAAAGATCAGACTGGGTTGTTCCCTTCCAGATAAGCGGGTGACAACATCCATCGCGCTACCCTCCTAGCCCAAGCAGCACGAACCTGCCGCATAACTGCTTCCTCTCCATTGACATACAGAAGGCATTCAACTCGTTATCCTGGCCTTAGCTTAACTCCATCCTATGCCGTTGGGGATTCGAAACACATTTCCTATGGTGGATCTCTTCTCTGTATCAAAACTCAAAAACATATGTATCCTACTCAAGATTCCATTCTGACCCCTTCGTCATTAATAGAGGAACCCGGCAGGGGTGCCCCCTATCCCCTCTTCTCTTTGCCTTGGCAATCAAACCCCTAGCCCAGCTCATACGCTCCACTCCGAATATTAAAGGTCTAGAACTAGGTGGTCACCAGCATAAACTATGCATGTTTGCCTTTGTCGACGACGTCCTGATATTCCTCACTTCACCCCTAATATCAGCTCCAAACCTCATTGATACCCTTACCAAATTTGGACTAATATCTGGCCTCAAAATAAATCCCTATAAATCTAAAGCCCTAAACATTTCACTACCGCCTGACCTACAGACACAACTACAGGACTCCATCCCATTTACCTGGTCAACAACACATATCGCCCACCTAGGAATCACATTTACAGTGAATCCAGTGAATCTATACATGGCAAACTACCCACCTATGCTGAATCATCTCACCACCCTAATGAAGAACTGGTCTTCCCTGCCATTAGCATGGATGGGCAGAATTACAGTGGTCAAGATGTCTATACTGCCTAAGATCCTCTATCTTTTTAGAGTACTCCCGATACAAGTCCCAGCATACTTCCTACATATCCTTCATCGCAAAGGCTCACAATTCATTTGGGGCAAACTTAAACCCCATCTACCACAACCTACTTTGTATACACTCCAAATCTGCGGAGGGCTAAGTGTTCCCAATTTCTCCAAATACTACTACGCTGCCCAACTAATGCAACTACCCAAATATCACGCCACTAACGAAATTCCCCTTTGGGTCGTGATCGAGTCGGTTGACTATGACCCACTTTTCACCGTAAATCTCCTATGGCTTACACCTGCTCTCAATGACGAACAATCACGAACCCTGTCACTAAACAGAGCCTCTCAATCTGTGACCGGCTCAGACCTCGCTTCGGTCTCCAATCTCAACACAATCCCCTCCTCTCCTTCCTTAGCAACCCCTCCTTCCACCCAGCCTGGTCATCTCCATCCTCCTTCTCCACGTGGTCAAATGCAGGACTAATACAGGCCCATCATTTTTACAAATCCGCTACTATCACACCTTTTCCTAAACTTTGCAAAACACATGATCTACCACATAAGGAAACTTTTAGATACCTACAAATAAAACACTGTCCCAAAATGCTCCCCCAAACTCAACAACTCTGGGCTTCACAACCTTTGAGTAAACTTGCAAATCCGACCCTCACAGACGTGGACTCATCTGAGATTTGTATGCCCAGCTACTCTCACGCACAACCTCCCCCCCGCCCAACCTACACTTCCAAATGGGAGACTGACCTAAACCTCCAATCAGACACACTGGATTGGGCTCGAAACTGGTAGGCTACCAAATCGGCCACACCAAACATAGTGGCCCTTGAAACTAATTACAAGGTACTAACCAGATGGTACCTGGTCCCCACCAAAATATCAAAATTTCTCCTCCAATACCCCTGCCACTGCTTACGAGGCTGTAGTGCCCCAGATACACATCTGGTGGGACTGTCCCTTAGCCCACGCCTTTTGGTCGGAAGTGTTCAACATTCTCTCTACCATGTTCAAAACCACCTTGCCATCTGACCCAACGGTAGCGCTCATGAATAGCAAACCACAAGCCATAACACACCATCAATTCAAACTCCTACTCCTTGTAACCACGGCAGCAAAACAAACCATTGCGAAAGCCTGGAAATCAACCACACTATTCAGTGTCAGTTAAACAACAAGTAACACAGGCAATGATCCATGCCAAAACAGAGGCAATCTTACTAGATAAACTATCCAAATTCGAATCACTGTGGCTCCCATGGATCGAACATCACCTACCACCGGGTTTTGATTGCTCACTTCTATTACCCTGAGCGTGCATACTACCCACCACACCACTATCCATATACCATACCTGGTTCGCTGAACTACTGACCAACCCCCTCTTGAGACGCTTCCTTTCCTCCATCTTCCCCCTACCCTCCAATCCTCACTCCTCCACCCCCCCCCCCTTTTTTTTTTTTATTTCTTTCTCCCCACCCACCTGATATACCTTTTTGTTCTCAAGCTTCACACTACCTGTGACCTATTGGTTCCCCTGTACATAAGAACCTAAGACAGCAAAGGTCGCCTACACATTGTTCAATGGCAAACCTACAATAGGGACAGTTGGGATAGTTCAGACTATTAATCCCCTCCCCAGGAAAAGCCAAGCCTCATCGGATCTTGGCCCTGGAAAACGTACATTCCTCCCCCCAACTATCCCACAGATAACCATCCTATCAATCCACAGGATACCTTGTCTCCTCCAGACCCATGTTTTAATGATTGTATTTTAACTCTTCCCCGCTTGCAATTTATGACTACCAAAGTCAGAGACGTATCCCTTAGGATACACACTGTACTGCACAACTAAATGAAAAATAACATATGCCATTTGTTTAGTTATTGAGAAGCCCTGTTTTCTTACAAATGTTCTTGACTAATATTATTCTCAATAAAATGTTTGAAAAGAGAATACGTTAATACACATCCCCAAGCAGATCCAGAAGAAGGCACCCATGCCAGCTCCTATTTCCCTGAGAGCTTTGTTAGCTACAGCAATTAAGAACCAGAATTTCTGATCATGTGATCAAAATGACAATTAATCATAGTGATCAATATGGATGTGTTTAAAAGGAATCTAATGTCGACCGGCTTAACTGTTTATTGTGCCTCCCAGCTGGCAGGCTCCAGCTTTTAAAAAGATATACAGCCTGTGAAAAAATTAATTTTCTATTTTTATTTAAAAAATAGTTATGTTTTTAATGTAAATTGTATTTTCTCTTCCATTCAATGGAGGACACAGCCAGATCTTCTTATCATAACAAATGGGGTTTGATTACACCACCTGCAGGAGCAGGTTGCTAGGTGCATCCAAAAATAAAACATCCTAGGGGCGACCCCTTTTGTTAGCCAAACCTCCCAACTGCAATACTTACAAGTTAGGACCTAAGAGGGAGGTCAGCAGCCAGTAGATTGCGAACTACTGGTAGATTGCAGTCTGGGCTTGCTGAACTGCTATGCCATAGCATCAAACAGAGTGCATTGCAGAGGGACTACCTGTAAAGTTGGTGCTATAGTAGGGAGCAAGAGCCATAAAGGCCAATGCCTCTTCTGTAGGGCTGGCTCCTATTCCATGCGGAGTGATACCAACTGCACTCCACCTCTTATCCTGGTTATCAGTCTCCAGAGTGGTGCCAGCAGCAGGAAAGAAGTGATCTTCAGGTCAGTGTGAAGCATTACACTGGGCATAATAGTATAGGGATACTTTCACAATGATGAGCTACTGTTTACCCACACTCGGGAGTAAAGTGCAGGTGTGGTGCACTTTCAGAAAGTGTACCACACCTGCAGGATATAATAGAAGTGTCTATGGCTAAGCGCAGCAAACCCCCAGGAATGCTGCAGTGTACCTGCAGCATTCCTGGGGGTTTGCTGCGCTTGGCCATAGACACTTCTATTATATCCTGCAGATGTGGTACACTTTCTGAAAGTGCACCACACCTGCAGGATATAATAAAAGTCTATGGCAAAGCACGGCTAACCCAGGAAAGTCGCAAATGCGGAGTGAGTACACCACAACACATCAGTGTGAAGACAGTCTTATAGGGGCCTCAGAACAGTCAGGGTTCATTCACAAGTGTAGCAGGCACTGCTGCTTTCCTGAAAAGTGATTGGAGTGTTTTTGACAGGTGCTGGGGAGAAGATATGTTGCCTTCTCACCCCGATTTAAACCCATGATTGCCGTGCAATGCATGAGATTGCTACACAGTAGTACAGCAATTAGAGTGATCTTTGACTTCTCCCATGTTGTTCAGGTAGATCTTCACCTCTTTAACCCTTTCATGCCTAAGCTTATTTCTGACATTTGTTGCTTACACGTTAAAATCCGTATTTTTTGCTAGAAAATTACTTAGAACCCCCAAACATATATATATATTTTAAGCAGAGAATCTAGAGAATAAAATGGCGATCGTTGCAATATTTTTTGTCACACTGTATTTGCACAGCAGTATTTCAAACTCAATTTATTTGGGAAAAAAAGACAGTTTCGTGAATTAAAAAAAAAAAAATAAACAGTAATGTTAGCCCAATTTTTTTGTATAATGTGAAAGATGATGTTACGCCAAGTAAATAGATACCTAACATCTCATGCTTTTAAATTGCTCACACTCGTGGAATGGCGACAAACTACGGAACCTAAAAATCTCCATAGGCGGCACTTTAAATTTTTTTAACAGTTACCAGGTTAGAGTTAGAGGAGGTCTAGTGCTAGAATTATTGCTCTTGCTCTGACGATTGCAGCGATATCTCACATGTGTGATTTGAACACCGTTTAAATATGCGGGCGCGACTTGCATGTGTGTTTTTCTTTGCTGCGCAAGCTCGCAGGGACGGGGGCGCTTTAAACATTTTTTTTTCTTATTTATTTATTTTCTTACATTGTCACTTTGAAAAAAATAAAAATTTGATCACTTTTATTGCTGTCACAAGGAATGTAAGCATTCCTTGTGACAGTAATAGGTGGTGACAGGTACTCTTTATGGAGGAATCAGTGGTCTAAAAGACCCCAAATCCCTCCTTTTGCACTTCAAAGTATTCAGATCGCCAAAAACGGCAATTCTGAATACTGTCTTTTTTTTTTTTTTTTAAACTGCGCCATTGGCAGCCGAGTAAACTGGAAGTGACGCCGTGACGTCGCTTCCGTGTTTACACAAAGTATACTGAAAGGAAGCCATTTCCCGCTTCCTTCCAGTCTCACTCTAGCTGGTGGAAGTTCTGGATCGTGGATCGGGTCTCCTAATGGGACGGGAGGCCCAGGAAGAGTGGCGGCGGGAGGGGGGGGACATCCTCTTCCGCTCGGCCGGGATAGCAGCCGAGCGGTTTTTAGCTGCATTGGTTGTTATCCTTGAAGGGCCGACCGCCCGCTCTAAAAAACGTTACTGGGATGATGCATGCAGCTGCATGCATCATCCCGGTATAACTCCTTAAAGCCGGGGCCCCATATGTGCGTACGGTCTGTGCTAAGGGGTTAAGGTTCCCTACCCCTGACCTAGGATTTTTTCTAATCCATGTTCTGCATCTGGTTTGACTGTGGACTGTCTCCATCTGCTTTTGCATGAGGGTCCTGGGTCTCATGGTCGCCTCCTATGAAGCAGTCGCTTATGCGCAACACCATTCCAGGCCCCAGCAGCCAGAGATTTTGGCCAAGTGGAACAAGAATCTGGACTTCCTGCACAATGCTGTTTGCTTGTCTCATCAGGCAAAGACACCACTATCATGCTGTATTCGATCTCCATTACTGCTGTCCAGGAAGTCCTTTCTCCCTCTCAGCTGCCAGATCGTCACGACAGATACCAGCCTTTTTGGTTTAGGGCAAGTGATGTTTCACCTGTCAGCTCAGGCTCATTGGACTCAGGAAGAAACCAGGCTTCCCATCATCACCCTGCTACTTAGGGCACTTCATCTTTCCCTCTTCCATTGGGCAGCTATTCTAGAGTTTTACCCAGTCAGGGTCCAGTTTGACAGTGCCATAGCTGTGGCTTATATCAATCAAGAAGGTGGCACCAGGAGCTTGTTGGCTGCATTGGAATTTTCTTGGATCCGTGACTGTGCAGAACTCCATGTCCTAGCTTTGTCTGCTGTCCACATTCTGGGAGTAGACAACTAGCAGGTGGACTATCTTAGTCAGAGTCTGGATCAGGGTAATATTCTTTTCACACCAGATTTGTCAACGCTGGGATCTCTTCACATCACGACTCGGGTTTTTCCTCTTCTGAAACTTCCACCAGATTTGCTGTGGAGGATAGAGCAGGAGGGTATTCTGGTAATTATAGTGGCTCCGGACAGGTTGTGCAACTCCTGGTTCCTGAATTTCCCTTGGTTAATTGATGCACTTTTGCATCTTCCGCTTTGCCCAGACCTTCTTTCTCAATGTCTGATTTGTATACCCTACTTTTACAGTCACTGGCTTTAACAGCATGGCTAGTGAAAGCCAGGCCCTGAGGGTAAAGGCTTTTTTCAGGCTGTCTTCTCCACAATGCTTTGGAATTAAGAGTCCACTTTCCACTTCATCTATTGTTACACCTGGAAGGCTTACCTCGCCTATTGAGAGTTGTTGGGTTTCCTTCCCCGCAAGTTCTCGGTTGCTTGCATTCTGACCTTTCTTCAAAAAGGTGTGAACTGCCTCATGGCCCTGAGCACTGTGAAGGGCCAAGTTTCTACTTTGGTTGTACTTTTTCAACATTCTTTGGCTTCTGTTCCCCTGGTTCGTACCTTCATTCAGTGATTCACGTGTATTTTCACCTATTAGACCTCCCCTTCCTCCGTCAGACATGAATCTGCTTTTCTCTGCCTTGAAAAATATTTCTTTTTCACTTGACGACTCTTAAAAAAGTTGCTCTTCCTGCTGGCAATTACTTTGGCGCGTGGGATATCTGAGTGTAGCACTGCACCCTAGGGGTTTGCCTAGAATTGTATGTTCGTCTGCGCCATCTTGAGCCGTGAACTTTCCAGCCCTTTTGACACTCTAGCACCAGACATGTTTTGTATACCTTTAAATAACACATTGACATAATGCAGATTGATTAGCTCTCTCTGGTTTTTACTTAATCAATAGAGTCTTGTAGCGGGCTAATAGTCAGCCAAATCTTGGATAAACAGCCAAGACTCAGTTGAAATGGTTCCCCAAAGCAATTAAATGACAATAGGAAATGACAGATAAATAATATCAAAGCATACAGAAACAGACAATTAATGAATGGATCTCAAAAGGGCTACTGGTTGCTGTATATAATACCACTGCTAAAGGGGAACCCCAGGCCAGCCTATTGTACCTTTAATTCTAACGAGAGCTGAAGCAATATAGGTTTTAGTGGTGTGTCCCTTTAAATAGAAATAGAATGGCAGTATTCAAGATGCAAGGCCTTGCGATTGTCTTCACCGGAACGTTGGAGCTCAAAACAACAATGATTCTAAGTGTGGCACCGTGATATGCAGTCAAGGCAAAGCAGCTGAGACTGACCAGTAGTAATCCTTAAGGCAATTCCAAGTGTAGGGTGTCTGTATACAGTGTCCTGTGGAGTATGCTAGGGACTGGTACTAGATTTGTGGGCAGGTGCCCGCTCACCAATCTGGAGAACAGTGTAGAAACTTCCTGGAGAGCAATCTAAGTTGATTCTTCCTTCGGCAGAACTGGCTATGATGACTGCCTGGTCGCTGCAACAGTGAGTCGTCTGGTCCTGCTAATTACAGAAATGCTGTGGTGATGCCTGTCGTGTAGAAGCAGCTTAGGACCTGCCTGCGTCGGAGCTGGGAGCACCATATTGTAGGCCGCAGTCCTCTCGCACAGCAGCGAAGGGGATGTTTACTTGACGAGATCTGGGAAGCATGAGAGCTTGGGCCTAATCTGCTGACCCCTATATAGCCTCTCCCAGAGTTCTCTCCCTAGAGCAGATGGCCTGCTGGGAGGTGTAGTTCTTGGATAGTTCTGTAGGCCAGGGATATTTGTTCAGGAGACTACAGTTCCCACAATGCTTTCTGCTTGGCTTTGGGATATGATGCATGTAATCAGAGCCCAGCACTAGGCGAACACAGAGGCAGTCTAGGAAAGGGGGTAAGTCTGCAGTGTCAGATAACTGTAGTTTGCTGTCGGGCTCCATGACTTGGTCGTCCTTTCTTCCAAAAGTCTTGTCAGCCTTTTATTTGGATGAGGATATTGTCCTGCCTTCTCTGTGCTCTAACCCTTTTCATCCTAGGGAAGTTGCTCTTAAAGCGGGAGTCCGGCGACCAATCTTTTTTTCTTTTTTTTTTTTTTAGGTCATTGAGACACTTTGCTAATCCCAAAATAATACTCACAGTTTGGGCGTAATATTTCCGCCTCTGTTTTCATACTGAAGAATAACTTTAATAAAGATTATAAAAGAGAAAAAAAAAAAAGAAGAATAACTTAAAAAATGTGATGCTGGCTGTTTCCATTTTGCTTGTGGGCATGTGAAGCCCACAAGCATTGATTTCCTGGATGAGGTGAATGCTGTTCATTCACAGCTTGTTCACACGCATGATTTTGGTTCCGCACTGAATCTTGGGAAGCCTGACACTAAGCTCCCAGGAGACAGTGCGGCGCCGGGGAAAGGCAATAAACACGCCTACTCCCATGGGAGGAAAGACAGGAAGTGCCACAATAAAGTACAATATAAAGATAATTACAACGATAAAAAAAATTTTCGTGCGGCATTTGAACATCTATGCAATTAACTGAAGGGGGTAAGATTAAGTTAAAAATTTGAGTGGAACCCCGCTTTAATTATTTAGTTGTGGTTAGGGCCATTCGAATATACCTGAACTCTACTACTCCTTTTCAGAAGACCGATTGGTTGTTTATGTTATAGATGGCTCTATGGAAGGGCCAGGCAGCATCGTCGTCCACTATATCCAGGTGGTTTCAACAGTGGTTCAAGCTTATACCCTATCAGGTTGAGAATCTCTGTTTCCTATTACTGCTCACTCTACCAGCTTGCTGAGCGCATCCTGGGCTTTTGATCATTCTGTTTCAATTGGTCAGGTTTGCAAAGTGGCTATTTGGTTGTCTGTAAGCACGTTTACCAAGTTCTATAAGATTGTTGAGGTTGCCTCTGCAGATGTGGTTTTCGATCGGGAATTTAGAAAATTTTGCAGGCAGCAGTTTGAGTCTGTGGGATTGTGGTTCCTTGTTTTTGGTTTGATTTTTTTGACCCACCATTTTGTCTTTGGCACTGCTTTGGAATGTTTCATCTCTTATGATCTGAAGATCTTGCTGTGTCCTTTAATAAATGGAAGAGAAAATGGGATTTTGTTAGTCACTGTAAAAATCCTTTTCTCTGAATTATTTGAAGGACACCACACCCGCCCAGTTTTTTCTCATCTCGATTGAGTTGTTTCTTAAACCTAGTACACACCACTGTTGAATGTCACACAACAATCGGCCCGTGTGTACTAGTCTTAATACTGTTGACTACTAACTGAACTGTGTTTTCCAGATGGGGGGTTCGGCCACCAGCAAGAGCTGCTCCTAGGGTGTTTTCCTTTTTTGTTGCACCTAGCGTCCTGCATCTACAGGTGACATCATCAAACTCATCCTTATGATCTGAAATCTGTCTGTCCTTCAATGAACATAAAGAAAAGGATTTTACAGAAAGTACAAAAATCCAATTTTTGTCCAGTTCTAATGATCTATGAGAACAAAATAAAAAAAACAACAAACAGGGTATTTATTTAAAAAAATTACTAAATGAAAGCCTTCAATTTATTCTTAACAACAAATATAAAGATCATTTAAGTAGGTAAATCAGTTTGACTACATTTTATAGTCAACTGATGCTGCTAAATTTGACCTTGGGATCCAATGACCCCCAGTCATATAATAGAGTTAAAGCGGACTTTTGGTCATTTTTTAAACTTTTCATCTATTTAATCTTCTGCCCCTTTTGTTTTAAACTTAGGATAGTAAAACTTTTTTTTCTGCTAGTAAATACCTTATACAGCCCACTTCCTGTTTTTTGTCTGGAAAAAAAGGGGGAAGAAACTGCGCTCTGGTGAAACAAAAAACTAAATAACGAAAATAAATAATTGTGCAATTTAGGAAGCAGCAATTCCTCTGCGCAACACAAACACCGTGAATAACAAATGGAAAAAAATGGAATTGCGCTAAAAACTGACATGCATATAAATAATCGCCGTTTCAGCAATAAATCCCAGAATGTATGTCATACGAGGTATAAGCATTTCAAAGTGTCATAACCCCAAACAGTGTAAAATAATTGATGTTAAAACACTTGAAGGTAAATATAAATAAATATAAACGTGAATCCACACACATAAATGACTAAATCACCAATGTGGTAAGTAAATACAATAATGTGAAAAAGTCCATTAAAAAGCTGTGTAATCCTTGCTGGTGTGAAAATAATGTTCGATCCACCACCTTGAGTGAAAAAATGGCCGCTTACCAGTGACTCATGATCCCCCACTACAGAGGATCAGAGAAAGCCTGAATAGGGATCATTCCTCCGGACCACAACCGATGAGCCAAAGTAGTTTTGTAGACAGGTCTTCGCCCCAGAGTTTTGAGAGTCATTATCGAATCTTTAGCAGCCTCCAACAGGTTCTCAGCTCACCACAACAGGTGCAGGAGGAGTAGGTGACTGCAGCTGTTGTGGTGAGCTGAGAACCTGTTGGAGGCTGCTAAAGATTCGATAAGGACTCTCAAAACTCCGGGGCGGAGACCCGTCTACAAAACTACCTTGGCTCATCGGTTGTGGTCCGGAGGAATGGTCCCTATTCGGGCTTTCTCTGATCCTCTGTAGTGGGGGATCATGAGTCTCTTGTAAGCGCCCATTTTTTCACTCCTGGTGGTGGATCGAACATTATTTTAACACCAGGAGGGATTAAGGCTTTAGACAAGAAGATCTGGATGCCGCACACTGGGTAAAGTTGAAAACTTGTCTTTATTAGAAAGATGGGATCATCAAAAATACAAGACCATCATGCAGAGAGTACAGGAAAACTGACGCGTTTCGCACTCGGAGCTGAGTGCTTACTCATAGCTAGTAACTATTAAAATGACTGATTCTTGTATATCTTCTGAGCGGATATCACATGACAACCTGATTAAACAAAAATGAGTCTCAGCTAAGAGCCGATTCTGTGAAATCCCGGCATCTGCTGATCAATCAATATGCTATCCAATAAGAAAAACTTTTTAAAACAGTGACATATAAATTGGTGAGAAAGATTTGTGTGTATATAAACGAAGGATAATATATATCCCTCCCTCATATATGTTCGTATATTAATCTATTTGCACCTACAATTATAATATATGTGCAGTAAAGCGTGATGAAATGTAAATGTAAGTGTGTTAAAATGAAATGTAAAAACACAACGATGTGTAAGCAAAGTGCAAGAGATGCAAAACATATAAAAACGTGTGTGCGTGTATATATATGTGTGGACAAAAAGATATGTGCAGTAAATGTGCGTAGAAAATGCAGGATTATGATAACATGCACATGTTACATTAATGAACATGAATGCTCTGGTAAGTGATCACATATGGCAGGTGTGACAAGGAACAGAAATCATGTAGTGAAAACAAAGATGTGAGAGCCATTGGTGTTAAAACATGGACTCGGATATGATAAACCACGATAGTAAGTAAAATTAATATATATGTATGCATGGTATATCTTGCAGAGAGACTTTGTCCAAAGAATGTGTAAAAAGTTAAATGAATAAAAATGATTATGTTAACTAAGATAGTGTCTGAATGCTTGTATCTGCTGACCGCGGTAGTTAGTAATAAAACGAGATCGGTCAATGTATGGGAGTGCCGAAATGATTGAGGTGAGATGGTCAACAATATGGCATGACATCGTGTATGGTTAACCCGACTACGAGCAGGGTGTATGTTGGACTTTTTAGTATAGAACTTGAACGGCGGGATCCGAAGCAACGAGATCCCGCCGATCAAAGTCGCCGCAGTGTGGTCTGATGTTGCTGTGAATGTAATGGTAGTGTATACGGGGTCCCGGCTAATAGCCTGAGGGTAAGGCATCACAATAAACAGGTGTAACGCTGCTGACTATAAAGAAGTAAGCCTGCACTGGAATAATAAACTCCATCCAAATGGAAATGAACACTAAATGTAATGAGTGGCTGGTCCAGGGGGCCTAATGCGGAGATGTATCTTTATGTGTGAGTGTCAGCAAATGCCGAGACCAGAGAACTGACCATATTATTACCAATGTCAAATAATACATGTTATAAGTTAACTAGTACAAAACTCATACAATAATGCCGGCAGATAAAACAATTAAAGACAAGCACATAATGGGTCGAAATGGATCCGATCTATAAAAATAGTAAAAGATATGTCATTATACTGGACACTATAATCAAACAAGTTACACATTCCTATTGTGATACTAATCTAGCAAAACGGATACCGTATTTATCGGCGTATAACACGCACCCCAATTTAGGAGGGAATTTTAAGGGAAAAAAACTTTTAGGAGGGAAGTTGAAGGGAAAAAAACTTACATTTAAATGCCCATCATTGCAGCCTTCTCAGTGCAGCCTTGCCCCAGTGCAGCCATGTCAGTGCAGCCTTGTCAGTGCAGCCTTCCCCAGTGCAGCCTTGTCAGTGCAGCCATGTCAGTGCAGCCTTCCCCAGCGCAGCCTTGTCAGTGCAGCCTTCCCTAGCGCGGCCTTGTCAGTGCAGCCTTCCCCAGTGCAGCCTTCCCCCATTGCAGCCGTCGATCCCCTGTCCCTGCCATATTGGGCTTCAAAATCGCCGACCGCGATTTGAAAATGGCGCCGCCGGCGCCGAAATACACAGAGCCGGTCCTCGGCTCTTTCCGGCGGCTCTCGTTCATTTTCGGCTCCACTCGTAGTCTTGAGCGGAGCTATCCGAACCTAGCCGAGTAGGTTCGGATAGCTCCGCTCGGGACTACGAGTGGAGCCGAAAGTGAACGAGAGCCGCCGGAAAGAGCCGAGGACCGGTTCTGTGTATTTCGGCGCCGGCGGCGCCATTTTCAAATCGCGGTCGGCGATTTTGAAGTTTTGACACCACGGGATCGCAGGGGATCGGCGTATAACACGCACCTGCGACTTTCCCCTGATTTTAAGGGGAAAAAAGTGCGTGTTATACGCCGATAAATACGGTATTTAACACCAAACTGTAACATTTAGAGGCTTGTGTGTATAAATATATACTCCGTATAACTAAATGATTAATTCATGTGGATTTTAACATCAATATATGCAAGGATGTAAAAGAAAAGAAAATGTATGCATATGCATTTACATAAAAACTGCGTATGTATATTAAATAATTCTTTCACTGTTGAAGAATATAAAAGTAAAAATAAAATCGTGAATATTAGTGGAACAATTACAAGAATAGTCAAAATAATAATGAAAATAAAAATAAAAATAAGAACACAAAAATGTGTGGAAAAGTAAAATTCTTGATATTAATATTGTCATGTGGACATCCAAGAGTAAAACAAACATACATTTTGTCTAGTATATATCATATTTGAACGAAATGGATGTCACAAGGCAATATTAGAGAATGTTTCATATATCTACTGCTGACCATGGTATATTGGAGGTCTTGCTCAACTATGATTAATATAATAAGTATATCGAGCAAAGGTCCATGTAAAGCATATGAAGTAATAGAAATAGTAAATTAGTTTCTTCTTGTGTATAATATTCGATATGTCTGTGTGTTGACCACAATGGTCAGTAGATAGAAGAACCCATATCATGGCACTGTCTGACTGGAGTATATGATAGAAAAAATGGAAACTGGCTAAAAAAATGTAGAGAATGGGAAATTATGAACAATTATGGTGGTTTTTATATCTTGAATTTATCCAAGCAGTATGCCTGAACAATCACTCATAATAATAGGAAACATCCCATTCAAAATTGAGGCCCAGGGGAATTCTCGTGTTTAAAGAGAATATCCAATATACTTCACGTTTGCAAAGTAATTGGAACCTGTCGCCTCCTCTGGTAGGTGTTACAACCTTTTCTATACCTTGAATATAGAGGCTTGATACGTCTTTCTGATGTACAAAGATCCAGTGTTTTGCCACGTTAGTTAATCTATCTTTTTCAATGTCATATAAGTGGTCATACAAACGGTCTCTGAGACGGCGTGTAGTCCGCCCGACATACTGGATCTGGCAAATATCGCAAGTAATCACATATACTATAAACTGGGTGTTGCAGTTTATGAATGAAGTGATGTTGAAAACTTTGCTATTCGTGCAAGATTGGACTTGCTTGCCCTTCTTTATGTGACAGCAATAATTGCATCCCTTTTTACCACATTTGTAATTACCCTTAAAGCTTAACCAGTTGGCTTTGGTTTGTTCAGATGACACTAAACTAGGTGAAAGGGAGCTCCCCAGGGTAGGTGCCCTGCGGGAGACCACTTTAATGCCCCTGGAAAGGATGTTGCTGTATGCAACATCATTATATAGGATTGGAAGATATTTAGTGACTATCTTTCTTATTTGATTGAATTCTGCGCTGTATGGTGTAGAGAATACTGGAGTGGTAATTGAAGGGAGACTGGTATGGGATTTGTCTTGTAGGAGTGCCTGCCTAGGAATAGCGCTAACTCTATTGAGTGCTTTATTAACTAGGGCTGTGCCATATCCTCGATCTCTGAACCGCTGGGCCATGTGGTGTGCTTCCCTATGGAAGTTTTCAGGGGTGCTACACAGGCGTTTGAGCCTCAAAAATTGTCTGTACGGTACACCTCGTATGGTATGTTTGGGGTGTGCTGAGTCTGCTCTGAGTAGAGCATTACCCGCAGTGGGTTTCCTATATAGAGTAGTATGAATAGAGTTGCCTGTGCCTGTAAGTTTAACATCAAGGAATTCGATGCTGTGAGGTTGTAAAGTGCCTGTGAACTTTAAGTTCAAGTTGTTATTATTAAAATATGAAAGCCAAGTTTCCAAATCAGCATCTGCATCCGATGTGATGAACAGGAGGTCATCAATAAAACGACAGTAAAAAACCGTATATAGTCTGCGGGGGCTATCATGTCCAAAGATGCGAGACCCCTCCCACCAACCCATAAAGATGTTGGCGAGAGAGGGCGAAAATTTAGCGCCCATAGAGGCCCCGCATCTTTGGAGATAATAGCCCCCGTCAAACATGAAAAAATTGTGTGTGAGCAGATAATCTAACGCCTGTAAAATAAAATCTTGTAAAATGAGAGAGAATCTGCCGGATTTTTTAAGGGCCCAAGCAACTGCCTGAATACCTAAATGGTGCGGGATACTAGAATAAAGACTGGCGACATCGCAACTGATCCACCTGAAATTATTCTCCCATTGAAAGTGTTGTAATTTATTAAGTAGTTGTTTGGTGTATCTCAAATAACCAGACAGGCTGGTTGCCAGGGGCTGTAGTTGAGAATCCACCCATTCACCTAAACGTTCGTTTAGTGAACCAATTCCTGCTACAATGGGTCGACCTGTTAAAGGGTGGAGTCCTTTGTGGACCTTAGGCAAATGGTGGAATATGGGCATGACAGGGTGTTCAGGGATAAACTTCTCTTTGTCTTTGTGTGTAAAAATGCCTGCCGATACTGCTCTGTCCAAAAGGGCAGAAAGTTTGTTTTTAAAGGAGAGTGTGGGATTAGATGGAAGTGGTTGATAGGTTTGTGTGTCAGATAACTGACATAATGCTTCCTGTGTATACATATCAGTGTCTAAGACAACCACTACTCCCCCCTTATCTGCATTCCTGATAACAATGTTGCTGTTAAGGTTTTCAGAGCTAATCTCTCATTTTGTGTCAGATTATCTTTGATGGGTTTTCTATGGCAACTATGAGCTAAGCGAGTTAAATCTCCCTCCACCAACTTCTGAAACAGATCAAGATCCTTACCCCTGGATGCCACTGGATAAAAGTCAGATTTAGATCTGATAGTTAGATTATCCTGTGAATCAGTGGGATTAACAGGGGGTGGATCTGATTCATCTGCCAACGTCATTAGGTCATTCAATGCACAAACTTCATTAAAAGAAATAGGTGAAGGGGGAGACTCACCTATGTCGCCAGAACCCACAACAATTTCTTCTTCCCCAGAAAGACCAAAATGCTTTTTAAGTGTTAAAGAACGAGAAAACCTATTAACGTCCAGAATTGTATTAAATAGATCAAAATGTCTATTTGGACTGAAGTTTAAGCCTTTTGATAGTAGACTAATCTCCTCTTCCCTCAAAGGTATTTTTGAGATGTTGAGTACGCTGGAACTTACTTCTTCATTTTGCCTCGTAGGCTGTAATGTGTGTTGTTTGGAGTTCTTGTGTCTCCTGCCGCCCCTTCTAGTTTTCCTATGGACGATTTCTTTTTCTTTGTGTGGCCTGACCTGCGAGGGTTTCCAGCGTTAGGATGGCTGTTGCTTCTGTTTGTTTCCGCAGAGCCTGTAGATCGGTCAGGGGAAGAATCTGACATGGTGCGTGCCAAAGTGCTGTCAGCTAGATCACTTTCTTGATCCGAGAAACTGACCTGTTTGCCACGATTCCTCCGTGATCGGTTGTGGGTGAACAATGGTCTTTTCCAGGTGTAGACTCTATTGCTCTCATAATCATTCTTATCCCGGGCCATCTTGCCTCTTTTGCTAGCAATGACTAACTTTTCCATTTTGTCTAATCTATTGCTGAGACTGCTATCAAGATCTGAAAAGGCTGTCAAGTTTTGTAAAAAGGCGAGTTCAGTTTGAATTAGGGACATGTCTGACTGCAATACCTCCACTTCTTTGGTTTTTGAAGCGATGAGAATATTCATCAATTTGAATGAACATGTGTCCAAAGTGTCGGTCCATTCTTTTTTAAGGTCATCATTAACCACTTCAGCCCCGGAAGGTTTTACCCCCTTCCTGACCAGAGCACTTTTTACAATTCGGCACTGCGTCGCTTTAACTGCTAATTGCGCGGTCATGCAATGCTGTACCCAAACGAAATTTGCGTCCTTTTCTTCCCACAAATAGAGCTTTCTTTTGATGGTATTTGATCACCTCTGCCGTTTTTATTTTTTGCGCTATACGCGGAAAAAGACCGAAAATTTTGAAAAAAAATGATATTTTCTACTTTTTGTTCTAAAAAAAATCCAATAAACTCAATTTTAGTCATACATTTAGGCCAAAATGTATTCGGCCACATGTCTTTGGTAAAAAAAATGTCAATAAGCGTATATTTATTGGTTTGCGCAAAAGTTATAGCGTCTACAAACTAGGGTACATTTTCTGGAATTTACACAGCCTTTAATTTATGACTGCCTATGTCGTTTCTTGAGGTGCTAAAATGGCAGGGCAGTACAAAACCCCCACAAAAGACAAAAAAATGGTTAACAATAAAGCACAGTAAACGGTAAGGTATAAAAAATTGCATACCTGAAAAGCAAACATGATAAAACATAATAACAATAAAACATTGCAGAATAGAATACAGTAAAAAAGAGCAGAACAATAGAGAGAGAATAGAGAGAGAGAGAACAATAAAACGACAACTATTTTTATTTTATATTTTTGTTTGTGTTTTTTTTTTTTTTTTTTTTTTTACACTTTTTTTTGTAACTAACTTTTATAACTGTAACAGGTTCCAGGTTCGGGTCTCTCAAAATGCGATGGCATCTCGGGAGACCCTGTGAAAGTGTGCCTAGTCTGTGCAATGCTGTACCCTACGCTAATACTCAACTAGTGCATGGTAGCGTTCAAAACATTCACCAATGCAAAGACCAGGATTGTCAGGACAGGAGGGACAATAATAGCGGGTGTTACGCCTATATCCGCGCTTGCTGCAGACACAACATCTTTTATGGGGGGTTCGTTGGGTAGGGGTACTCGGGAGGACATAAAGAAAATGCCTCTCATGCAGCCGACTGCATTTGGTTGGGGATGTGAATGGGGGAAGTACGGGCGCTGCAGAAGTGGTGGGTTCCCAATTAGGATTGGCGAATGCAGCAGGAAGGGCACTATGGGCACGACGGGCCTGTGTTTGTCTTTTTGGTGGCAGCGGGACACTACTTGTGCTTGCCACCTCACCAGCTTGAACTGCACTTATGGGACTCGCCACGTCACCAAGTGTTACTGCAGTGCTGGTTTGACTACGACCGGGGTGTACTACGCCGCTGGCGCTTGCCAGTTCACCAAAACACTACCAAAAAAACTGTTAGCGATCACAGGGATCCGGCCTGACTCTGCGAACGCTGCAGTTATGCGTTTAGTGTTTTGTAAGTGACAGTGATCGATCGATACTGCACTTGGGTGGGCTGGGCCGGGCCGGGCGGAGGGGCAAAACGCAGGTGCTAGCAGGTATCTGGGCTGATCCCGCTAACACTGCGTTTTTGGGAACCCTAAACTGCTGGGGACACTAGTATAGATCTAATCGGATCAGATATTGATCCGATCAGATACTATACCACTAAGGGAGGCGTATGCTGCGTGCGTGGGTGTTAGCGGTACTGGCGCTAATCTGACGCTGCCTGGGGCTGGTGCTTGCCAGTTCACCAAAACGCTACCAAAAAAACTGTTAGCGATCGCAGGGATCAGGCCTGACTCTGCGAACGCTGCAGTTATGCGTTTAGTGTTTTGTAAGTGACAGTGATCGATCGATACTGCACTTGGGTGGGCTGGGCCGGGCGGAGGGGCAAAACGCAGGTGCTAGCAGGTATCTGGGCTGATCCCGCTAACACTGCGTTTTTGGGAACCCTAAACTGCTGGGGACGCTAGTATAGATCTGATCGGATCAGATATTGATGCGATCAGATACTATACCACTAAGGGAGGTGTATGCTGCGTGCGTGGGTGTTAGCGGTACTGGCGCTAACCTGACGCTGCCTGGGGCTGGTGCTTGCCAGTTCACCAAAACGCTACCAAAAAAACTGTTAGCGATCGCAGGGATCAGGCCTGACTCTGCGAACGCTGCAGTTATGCGTTTAGTGTTTTGTAAGTGACAGTGATCGATCGATACTGCACTTGGGTGGGCTGGGCCGGGCGGAGGGGCAAAACGCAGGTGCTAGCAGGTATCTGGGCTGATCCCGCTAACACTGCGTTTTCGGGAACCCTAAACTGCTGGGGACGCTAGTATAGATTTGATCGGATCAGATATTGATCCGATCAGATACTATACCACTAAGGGAGGCATATGCTGCGTGCGTGGGTGTTCGCGGTACTGGCGCTAATCTGACGCTGCCTGGGGCGACGCATATCACCGCCGGGCGATCAGGGGGCTAAACCTTTATTCGGTAATAAACGGCGGGTGCCCTGACACTATAAAAAATAAACAAACTAACCAGCGTCACCCGTAACAGTTATACGGTGATCAGTGGTGAAAGGGTTAACTAGGGGGCAATCAAGGGGTTAAAACATTTATTAGATAGTATAGGGGGGTCCCTGTCGCTATAAAACGCTGACGGCGAACCTAAATATTTACGTTCCTAACTACCGTCACCAGCGACACTAATACAGCGATCAGAAAAATGATCGCTTAGCGACACTGGTGAGGGGGGGTGATCAAGGGGTTAAAACTTTATTAGGGGGGGTTAGGGGGGTAATACTCACTGCCCTAACACTAACTGTCACAAACTGACACTATGCAGTAATCAGAAAAAAAAAAAAAAAAAATCCTGCTAATGTCAGTTTGTGACAGGGGGGGGGGGGTGATTGGGGGGGGGTCGGGGGGCGATCGGGGGGGGGGATCGGGGTGTAAGGTATGCCTGGCATGTTCTACTGTGTGTGTGTGTGTTTTGTGCACTCACTTGTCATCTCTCCTCGGCGCTGGAACGGAAACTGCCAGACCGAGGAGAGATGACATCACATCCTCTGCCTGTGTGAAACGACACACAGGCAGAGGAGGATTCCCATTGGCTGGGAGCGATCGCGAGGGGGGGGCCACGATCGGATGGTCTCCCCCTCGCCTCCCGACGCTCCCAGTCAAATGCCGACCGCCGATGGCACCGGGGGGGGGGTCCGATCGGACCCCCCGCCCGCGGGAGGCAGATCACGTACGGGTACGTGATTTTGCCTGCCCGTGCCGCTCTGCCGCAGTATATATGCGGTAGGCGGTCGGCAAGTGGTTAAATAGCTCTGAAGTGGGGAATTTTTTAATCCGTAGACCCCGTGGTATGTGGGCCATTGACAAATAGTCCGTTAAAAAGTTAATGTCCCAAAAAGCTCTAATTTCTCTTGCCATAATCTGTTCCAGTTTTCTGAAATGTCAAGGATTACACAGCTTTTTAATGGACTTTTTCACATTATTGTATTTATTTACCACATGGGTGATTTAGTCATTTATGTGTGTGGATTCATGTTTATATTTATTTATATTTACCCATTTTTTTTGTCTGGTCATTAGCCTAGGCTTATGACATCATGCACAGCGCTCTCTCTCTCTCATTCTTGTGAGAGTTTGCCAAGAAGGGAGGGGGAATGAGTCATAAGAGGGTCAATGAAAGCTGCAGAGCTGGAGGTGTGCCTCTGTGTGTCTGTAAATCCAGGAAGTAAAAAGGTAGCAGCTTCAGCTGCCCACAGTTAAAATGGCTGCAGCCAGACTTAGTGGAGGGAGATTTCTGCAGCATATTTTGCGAGTACAGAATCGCAGTATATATAAAATAATATGCAAAGTGTTTGGAGGGAAGCTTCAGAATGGCAAAGATGTTTTTATTACAAATTATGTGAGCAGAGTGCAGTTCCTCTTTAAAAATTAACTCCTGACAAATGGCTAACTACACAGATGCTTATTTAAATATATATAAGATATACATGTACTTACCCTTGCATTTTAAAAAAATAGTACAATGATGTCTTAATAAATACAGAGCTATACTCATTTGTGTCTCTTTCTGCTACTAATAAGAATATACATACCTCTTGGATTTCAGCTTTAATGTTAGTGATAGGCCCCTTTCACATGGGATGGACTCTGCCTGGAGTCCGCCTGCCCAACAGGGAATCTGTCCGTTGATCTCTGCTGAGCAGGCAGATGGCTGGTCCGTGTCCGCTCCACTTATGCAAAGTGGACACACACATCCCGCTCTCCTCTGTGGGCAGTCGGATGTAAATGTAAATGTTGGATGTAAACTTGTTGCCGCTCCATAGAGGACAGTGGAGGGTCTGATCGAGTCTGCCCCAAAAGCTGACAGACCCGTTCAGTCCGCTCGTGTGAAAGGGGCCATACTCCATCCCATGCCTTGTTATCTAGTTGCTACTTTAGTCTGGTGTGTGTGTGTTGTGGTGGTCCAGCTAAGTTTACTCTCTTTAGGAAAATATTAGACTTGCTTAATGTGTTTATTATAAGTTTAAGCTGCCTTTTAACTAGTTGCTTTTTTTTTATTATTCTCTTTCAAGTTATTTACTGTACAACTGACACTAGGAGATCAGTCATGGGAAGCAGAGAGCACAAGCATTAAGAAAGCGCAACATGCTGCAGCCAGTCTAGCATTGTCGGAAACCAAACTCCCCAAACCTGCCGCAAGGCAGATGAAAAATATTATCAATAACAACCCAGGTAAGCTTGGTTGCTCATAATCAATATTTGTATAATATTTTACACAATTTAGTAGCTTTGATGAATTGTGAATTGTAACATTTCTGGCCCTTCTACCCAAAACTGACATTTCACTTCTTTATAGATGCTGGTTTTTCATATCTCTTTTGAAGCAAGAGCTGTGGAGTCTTCTCGTTAGAATCCCTGACTCTGCTCTTGGTCCTGCTGTTGCATGCTTTATAATGAGAAATCAAATAATACTTCATAATGGTCACAGCATCCGGGCAGGTCCAGGAGTTCAGATGCAAAACGTTCGCTGTCTGTATCCCTGAGAGGTGTAAAAATCCAATGGGTAATTTAATTCACCAGCATGCGTCTATATCTGAAATATCAGGTTTAGGTAGACTGAAGTTGACTATAGACTTGTCAGGTTTAGGATTAGCTCATCCTGCATTGGTTTTATTTGCTATGTTTAAAGGGATTTAAATGTGGCAAAGGAAAACATTTTGTAACTTGTGCTTGTTACGAAGATCACTTGTGTGGCTATTAGTTCCTGCTAATGTCTCTTGATAGTTGGTTCACACGACAGACTGTCACATCTATGTGTAGGCTTTAACATAAGGTGATCTAGAACTTATAGTCTCAGCAGTGCCGACCCATGGTAATTGTTTTTATCTGCCGCCACACAGAAGCTGCTGCACGGCGTGGAAATATATATTCATCAACAAGACTCTCTGCTAAAGGTAAATAGATCCCAGCTGAAGGGTAATGTTACTGTGATGGGCTGGATTCTTTAGTTATTAAACCAGTGATGTATGTGTTAACTTCAAATTTTATGTGGGCTGCCAGAACCTTAAAGGGGTTGTGAAAGTTCAATTTTTTTTTTTTTTAATAACAAACATGTTATACTTCCTTCCTATGTGCAAGGGTTTTGCACAGAATGGTCTCGATCTTCCTCTTCTGGGGTCCCCCGGTGGCGCTCCTGGCTCCTCCCCGCATCGAGTCCCCCCTCGGAGACTCGCATTCCAAGGGGACACTCGCACAGGGGCGCTCCCGAGTCCTGCTGTTGCGTTCATTGACACAGACAGCAGGACTCGGCCCCGCCTTCCAGCTCCCGTGTCACTGGATGTGATTGACAGCAGTGGGAGCTAATGGCTGCTGCTGCTATCAATCCAATGAGGACCCGAGACACCGGCTGGAGCTGCTGGGAATGTTCTCGTCGCTGGAAAGATCTTGTTAAGGTAAGCAAAAGGAGGGCTCTGTGGGGCTGCTGCACTACAGAATGTTTTTCACCTTTAGTGCATTGAATGCATTAAGGTGAAAAACTTTGAGGGTTTACAACCCCTTTAACCAACATTTTTGTTATTGTTAAAATTAATTTATTTCAATTAGGTTACAGGGTTTCTTTGTTCCAACTTTTTTGCAATTGTGAGTCCATCTAACGATGCAAACAGTTTCACCTGACAAGCTTAAGAGATCACTGTCATGGGAGATATGAGAGAAGAGGACAAGTAATAATAGGTCATTGGTATGCAGTAGATGTGACTGCCTGCCAGGTGAAGAGGGCATCATCTAAGTGTCTTGCTGAAGAATCAGGTCCACATGTGAATAGCTTAGCTGTAGAGAAGCTACAATAGAGGGCAATTTTACAAAGTAATGCAGTGCAGAAATGTGGGCGTCCTGTGCAAATTTCCATCATTCCCCACGAATCTGCTGCTTAAAATTCCCAGAGTCAGAGCATTGATGCTACATACACCTCCAGTTCAGTGGAATTCAGTGTCCCATACTATTACACAGAACTAAGGTTTGCCAAACTCTGCGGGCTGAACAAGAGAAATCAGTCAAATCCCCCTGTTTGTGCTAAACAGCCTCAAAGGAGGAATCTCCCCTGCTGGCTATTGTATTCAGACAGTTGTAGCACCTGCGGCTGTCTGAATCTGCGAACAATGACTACACATGATAGGATGCAGTCACTGTTCAGCCAATAAATTTCAACTTGGCTTCTTTGGTGAGATGAGTGGTGCTGACAGGCTGATATAAGCTGTGTATGACTAGCGTGGTGCCAAAAGGCCAATTTGTATAGATAACTTAAAGTGATAATAAAGCCTAGTTTTTTTTTTTTTTGGTAAAAAATAACAAACATGTTATTCTCACCTGCTCTTTGCAATGGTTTTGCACAGAGCAACCCCGATGCTCCTCCTTTTGGGTCCCCAAGCAGGCTCGTTCCCCAGATGCGTTCTGCATGTTCATTCACATACAAAGCCGCGCCTCGGCCCTGCTCCATCTCTCTCCCCATTTGTTCACGGGCTATGATTAACAGCAGGAGCCAATGAGGAGGCAAAGTCCTCAGATTCTCGCGCACATCGCTGGAGGCAGATTGGGCTCAGGTAAATATTGGGGGGGGGGGGGGCGCTGCAGAGGAGGGTTTTTTTACAGGACTGTTTTGAACAGAGCAGCCCTGATCCTCCTCCTCTTAGGTTCCCTGCCAATGTTCCTGGCTCCTCCCCCATTTTGAGCAGCTTGCAATTGAGGCTTTTGTAACGACTTGATCCGGACCTGCGCTCTGTGTGTGCATTGACATACACAGTGTTGCTCAGCAAAATGTGGACAAGGTATGGTGAGAATTACTCCTGCGCTTGTGAAGGCGTTTGTTGTATAAATAGGTAGTATTGTGGAAGGTGGAAAGACTGGAGGAGATGGTAATGCGTGTCCCGCTGCCTCAACTGACCAGGGGTGGTCTGGAGAAGACTGTGTGGAAGGAGGTGGATGGAGGGCGCGTGATCAAACGCTTACATCAAAACATGTTTGGTTTATTCATGTAAAATGGAATACAAACATAAATAATACAAATACTACGTTTCGTAAAAACAGGTAACAAAATAAGCACTAAAATGTTAAAATTGGGCTATGCCCATGTTGAGGCAGGTATTTAAAATAGGCTGACGCGTTTCGAGGGTAACCTCTTCATCAGAGCCTGGAGAACAGGAGCACTGTCTGTGTGAGCCGGTAGGCCGACGTGTACATGGGGAGGAGTGGCTAGTTGGAAGGTATGTCCTGTGATGGATAATTAGTTATTCTAAGCTCCATACCAGTCCACGTTCAAACGTTCTACATTTATAGTAGGAATGTATATACCGTATATACTTGAGTATAAGTCGAGATTTTCAGCCCTTTTTTTTAGGCTGAAAGTGCCCCCCTCGACTTATACTCGAGTCACCGCCTTCCGCCTACATGATCAGTATGTCATGCAGACAGACGGCGGCCAGCGTGTGATACATTACATTCGGGGGCCATTCCACTATTCAAAAGCCGCGCCTCCTCCTCGTCTGTGATAGGCAGAACACTCAATTTCCCAGCAGTCAGTGTACAGCCTATCATGGACATCCGCGAATCCTCGTCGATGGTATGGGGATGAGAGAATGTCTGTGATAGGCTGACTGCTGGGAAATGGAAATGATTTTTGACATGCTGATCGGGGGATATCGCCATACGGAGGCTGCAGATCAGCACACAGAGGCATGCACAGGACACAGGTATGTTGCACAGGACACATGCACAGGACACAGGTAGGTTGCACAGGACACATGCACAGGACACAGGTAGGCTGCACAGGACACATGCACAGGACACAGGGACACATGCAAAGGCACAGGTAGGCTACACAGGACACATGCACAGGACACAGGGACACATGCACAGGACACAGGGAGGTATGCCGCTGCAGATGGGCATTGTTGACCCTCTTTTTCCACTTACAGTAGCTGCTGCATTTCTCACCCTCGGCTTATACTCGGGTCAATAAGTTTTTCCCAGTTTTTTGTGGTAAATTAGGGGCCTTGGCTTATATTCGGAACGACCTATACTCGAGTATATACGGTAATTGTATTTTCCTTTTACGGTGGTACGTAACTGTCGGGTGTGCCAATTACGATGAGGAGCTGTTGTGGTTTTTCCTAAATGCAAAGTTAGAAGCGCTGCTTTGTGGTAGTGCTAGTAGCTGTTGGTGACCTTCCTCTTCTCTCTTGTTGAGAGGTCGGAGAGAATGACCACAAGCCATTTCCCAGGGAGCAGTAGCCAATAGCTCCTGCTGCTGCCTCCGTGTCCAATGATGACCAGAGAGAGCCGCTGCTCTCGGGCACTGCGCTGGATAAAGACTGAGCTCAGGTAAGTATTTGGGGGGAGGGCTGCAGATTTACCTTATTGTAGAAAATGCATGAAGGTTAAAAAAAACTTGAATCTTTACAACCACTTTAAAGTGGTTATAAGGCAGAATGTTTTTCACCTTAATGCATCACTAATACATTTATTGTATGTGACAGTTCATTACTGTGCGAGATCACTATGCATTTATTAAGGTATACAGGTTCATTTGTTTCCGTTCAACCAGTGGCTTGAATAAATAAACAAACTGACAGATCCCTAAATCAACACAAAAGATGTTGATGCAGAGATCTCTCCCGCTGTTCTATTGTAATCTGACAGCAGGGAAATCCCCTAACCCCAAGTCAGAATACACTATCGGTGCTGCAGCTATTGGCTGCAAGTATTGATCAAATGCTGGCTTTACCAGCATTACCGTTTTGACAGAAGCTGGTCGTTTGACTGGCTTCTGTTGAACAGACAGCGGTACACACGGACCGGAATTTGTCTGGTTCCTACTGAACTGGCCGATTTGCTGTCTGTGTATACCTTGCTTTAGACAGTATAGGTGTTAGAAGGGGAAGGGAAAATTTTTAGGACTAGTTGGGTTTAGGCTGGAATTCTATTTAAAGTGCATCTACTGTATAACCAAACATGATTTTCTTTTGCATAGAATGTTTAGTTTTTTATTTGATCACCTGGTGATCTGACCAGTAACACACTTACTGTCTTATGGTGTCTCTTCTATCTACGAAGGAGCAACAGAGCCCCACTGGACAGCAGCACTGTCTGGAGAGGGTATATTCAGATGGGCTTTACATAAGTAAATCACAAATTAAAGCCCAATTAGAGCTAACACTTTTAAGCAGTTGCATAAACCGTTTTTCTCTTGGGATAAAGATTTCAACTTCTTGAATAAAAGCTAATCATTGTAAGCACCCCTGTTAATTTTAATGCCTCATGCACACTGGACGTTATTAAAAGCGTTGTAGAAATCTGTAGCTGTAGAAGGAGTTTTTCATCATTTTTGCAGTAGCATTTTTCAGCATTTTTAAATGTAGCATTTTTTAGCTTTTTTTTTAAGCAAAACTTTACTCCCACAAAAACTTAGAGTTAGAGAATTTTTACAACTGAAAAAAATCCTCTTAAAACCCACTAGTTCTGGGTTTTTTTCCTGCCAGAAAACGCTCCTGCCAAAAACCGATGCTAACAGCCTATGTGTGCATGGACACATAGGATAACCTGCTGGGGAGTTTACTGGCTGCAGAGAAAAAAGCAAGATGCCAAAAATGGCAGCTGTAAAAACATCCAGTGTGTATGAGGCCTAAATGGTTTGTCTCAACCCTCTAACTGCCACTTTTTGCAGTACAACTTGGTCTGATAAAGAAAATTGAAAAATGACAGAAGACTCGCCAGCTATAAAAACTAAGTTACCAGGGGGATTCAGAAGAACAAAAAATGCTTTCTAGTTGCATACTGCATCATGCCTGTTTTTGCCTTTAGTACCACTTTAGATTTTACTGAAGTCAGATTCTTTTGGAGCAATTTTTCACTTCCTGTCTGGTAAAATGGTTGTTTCCAGGAAAAGAAAAGAGGAAATTTTGTCTAGCAGCAACACAGATGGAAAAAATGATTTTTTTTTTTTTTTTTTATAGCTGTGGAGTTTAGAGAAATGCTAGAACCTAGACAGGTGTGAATAGTGGCAGCTGCTCAGCCTGTATAAATTAATGACAGATGCCATTGCTGTTCACACGTAGCAGCACACCAAGTAATTACCTGCGGTTCGGGACGGATCTTAGAACAAGGACACATATGACCATTATTGGCAAGCGCCTGTCATTCCAGCTGCAAGACTCCACTGATTCTTGCTGCTAGAATTCAGTGTTTGTGGGTAAATGTCTGTAAAAGGAGGCCTAAAGAAGCATCATGTCAAAGGATCATTTGTGGGCCGCTAATATATGCAAATGTTTATTTTTACTTGTAAAATCTCAGATTTGCTCTTTTTCCTTCTGAAGCTTCCTTCCTATTGCCCTAACTCTGCCCTTCTAATTAAAATATGAAATGACTTGCCTGTCCAAAATGTCTTTTTAATCTGCCAATATAGGCTGCCGAACAGTGTGCGCCAATTTTCCATAGGTTACGTGACTCAAAAACCGCATCAAAAATGCAACATGGGTGCGGTTTCAATGCATTGCAATGGGGAGGTGTGTTTTTGGTGCAGCTGTTTTAACTGACCAAAATTGAGCAAGCAAGATTTTTAACACCGCACTGCAATGGAAGCGCAACAGACCAGTGCGAAGACATACGTAGACTTTAAAGGGATGCATTTTTATTTTAGCCTTTCTTGTGCTTTTTTTTCAACACAAAAGCACTTCAAGAACTTCAGTGTGAAAGTAGCCTAGTGGCCAAAAAGGTTCCGATAATGGCCGAAAATAAATTCATATTCATTTAACCACTTCAAGACTAGCCTCGTTTTGGATTTTAGGTGTTTACAAGTTTAAAACAGGTTTTTTTGCTAGAAAATTACTTAGAACCCCCAAACATTATATATTGTTTTTTTTCTAACATCCTAGAGAACACAATAGCGGTCATTGCAATACTTTTTTTTGCACCGTATTTGCGCAGCGGTCTTCTAAGCGCACTTTTTTTGGAAAAAATTCACTTTTTTGAAAAAAAAAATAAGACAACAGTAAAGTTAGCCCAATTTTTTTTTATATTGTGGAATATAATGTTACGCCAAGTAAATTGATACCCATCATGTCACGCTTCAAAATTGTGCCCGCTCGTGGAATAGCGTCAAACTTTTACCCTTAAAAATCTCCATGGGCGACGTTTAAAAAATTCTACAGATTGCATGTTTTGCGTTACAGAGGAGGTCTAGGGCTAGAATTATTGCTCTCACTCTACCGGTCGCGGCGATTCCTCACATGTGTGGTTTGACCACCGTTTTCATATGTGGGCGCTACTCACGTATGCGTTCGCTTCTGCACGCGAGCTCGTCGGGACAGGGCGCTTTAAAAAATTTTTTTTTTTTTTTTTAATTATTTATTTTATTTTATTTATTTTTTCACTGTTTTAAAAAAAAAAAAATTTGGATCACTTTTATTCCTATTACAAGGAATGTAAACATCCCTTGTAATAGAAAAAAACATGACAGGTCCTCTTAAATATGAGATCTGGGGTCAAAAAGTCCTCAGATCTCATATTTAGACTAAAATGCAAAAAAAAAAAAAAAAAAAAGTCGTTTAAAAAAAATGACACAAAAAAAAATTGTGCTTTTAAGAGAAGTGGGCCGTCACATGGTATGGAGACGGGTGGGCGCCATCTTGGCCTCACTCGTCTCTATACCTCAGCAGTGACAGGTCCCGATCTCCTCCGCCGCTACCGACGGCTCCGGTAAGCGGCGGAGGGTGCGGGAGAGCGGCGGGAGGGGGGGTGGCACCTCTCCCGCCACTGATAACGGTGATCTCGCGGCGAACCCGCCGCAGAGACCACCATTATCGTGTACGGAACCGCCCGCTGAAAAGATGGATACCTCGGTTGTGGCAGCAGCTGCTGCCGTTACCGAGATATCCATCTTCAAAAAAATGACGTATATATACAGTGGGCGGTCCGGAAGTGGTTAAATTCAAATATTAGTTAAAGTACAATTAAATACAATTATATATAAAAAATATATTATACTGTCTATTTCAGTTCTCGGCCAAGCGCATCCTGAATTTTAGGTTTCAGTCCAGAATTTTCATATAATTTTCACCACTAGTTTTCACTGTTCATGCATCTTCAGTAAAATGACTGATATTGTGACTGGTTTCTTTAAAGTGAACTTGTCAGATGTTGATCATTATAAAGGGCTGCAACTAACGATTATTTTCATAATCGATTAGTTGGCCGATTATTGTTTCGATTAATCAGTTAATAACCTTAAATGTGTGGTGTATAATTTAGTTATTATGTAAAGTTTAAAAAAATGGCAATTTATTCTTAAATATCTCTATGCAGTGGTAAATATAAATAGCCAGCTATATGGTTAGAGAGCAAAATCTCTAATCCACTCTGAGAATAACAGACAGAAGAGATATACTGTATATACTATTAGAGGAGATATATACTATATATACTATTAGAGGTTGAATCTGGTAAATATAACCAGACTCAGATCTTTTTTTATTTAAATAAAAAAAAAAGTTAGACTGTTTTGCAGATTTTCAAACAGAACTGTAATATATTATATGCTGGCCATACAAAAACAATGTCTTCCTAAAAAAAAAAAACCAGTCGTTTTAAGAACGTTCGTTCGATTTTTGAATCGTTAGTGGGGTCAAATTGACCTTCGTTTTAAACCACAGTGATGGGGAAATTTAGAAACAATAGAAAACTGCTTGGTCAAAGGAATTTTCAGACAGTATATGTGGTTTTCGTTCAGAAATTACATTAATTTTAAAACAGAATGTTAAAAGCAAGTGAAAATTTCAAACAACATTCTTTCATTCAGCGGATGTAAAAAGATTTTTCATATGAATATTCTCGTCTGAAAATTTAACCATGTGGCCAGCATAAGGCTCGGTACACACCTATGCAGTTTACTTTTGCTTTTTGCTGTGTGTTAAGTACAGTATAGAGTGCCCCAATAGCAAGGTAAAGAAAACTTCTGCACCACTCACTTCCTGCCTAGGACTACATGTCTCATTAAGACATTGTTCCTCACACATTCCCAGGCACTTACAGACATGTATGGACGCCGGTGTACTGAGCTGTATGTGTGCTGCACTGTATTTCCTGATATGTAAACAAATAATGCATTCTGTATGAAAATAGTAATCGATACATTTCATAATCGATTAGTTGTCAATTAATCGATTTGTTGTTTCAGCCCTATTATTATATAAAATAGTAGTCTGGGTGCTTGCAATTAACTTTTATTCTCTTAAAAGATTTTTGGAGCACCCATCCCATGTGTAGAGTTCATTGCTGGCCTTGACTTGGCTCCCTGCCATCCGATAATACCGGTGCCTCAGCAACCAATGTAGGCTCTGATGTTTCAGTGCTGCATAGCAGGGGCACATTTGAGGCTTTACTTCAGGGCCCAGGCCTATATCAAGCAAGACTAGTTCTAGATTGTGGACTTTTTAGACCCAGGATGTGGGGGGAAAATTTTAAGGGTAATTATAGATACATTTTGGTTTCTGCTGTTTATCCATATTGCTACTTTGTACAATAGGTCTGGTGCAGGTATACAATAATTAACTGTATACAAAGACATAATGAGACATTCATTGGTCTTGACAGGAACAAATATGAAAAAAAAAAAAAAAGCTGTTTAGTCAGACCAGTTGAATGAAAATTAGTTTGCATTACAATGGTTGTTTCAGCTGCAAGTACACTTAGGGCTCTTTCACACGGGGCGGATCAGTGATGATCTGCCCCGTGAACACCCGCTTGCTCAGCGGGGATCGCTCCGCCGATCCCCGCTGAGCAGAAAGATGACAGGTCCATCGCTGCACACTGTGCAGCTACGGACCTGTCAGAGCGCCGCTCTCCCCTATGGGGGATCGGATGATGACGATCCGATCCGAAAACGGATGGAAAAGTAGGGTTTTCCTCCGTTACACTTTTCGGACATGTCACCGCTGACATCCGACGCTCTGTAGGGATACATGTATGTCCGTTTTTCATCCGAAAACGGAAGGACGAAAAACGGACATACGGATCCCTCGTGTGAAAGAGGCCTTATAGTAGAAATTTAGCCTAAAACTAACTAACTCTAAATCTACTGGCAGCCACATTCTAATGCCCCGTACACACGGTCGGATTTTCCGATGGAAAATGTCCGATCGGAGCGTGTTGTCGGAAATTCCGACCGTGTGTGGGCACCATCGGACATTTTCCGTCGGATTTTCCGACACACAAAGTTTGAGAGCAGGATATAAAATTCCGATTGTGTGTACACAAATCCGACGGACAAAGTGCCACGCATGCTCAGAATAAATAAAGAGATGAAAGATATTGGCCACTGCCCCGTTTATAGTCCCGACGTACGTGTTTTACGTCACCGCGTTCAGAATGATCGTATTTTCCGACAACTTTGTGTGACCGTGTGTATGCAAGACAAGTTTGAGCCAACATCCGTCGGAAAAAATACTAGGATTTTGTTGTCGGAATGTCCAAACAAAGTCCGACCGTGTGTACGGGGCATTAGACTAATCTATCTAACCCTGTAAAGCAAAAATCGCTATACATACCTTTTCTGCAGCCGATTTGGTCCGGTCGCATGCTGTGCTGTCTGTCAAGGCGTGTGCAGAAGAGGCAGCCCACAATGGAAGCCCCATAGTAAGTCTATATATATATATATATATATATATATATATATATCTCACAAAAGCGAGTATACCTCTCACATGTTTGTACATATTTTATATCTTTTCATGTGACAACACTGAAGAAATTACACTTTGCTACAATGTAAAGTAGTGATAGGAGTATACTCCTAAGTGAAAATGTCCAAATTGGGCCCAATTAGCCATTTTCCCTCCCCGGTGTCATGTGACTCACTAGTGTTGCAAGACCTCAGGTGTGAATGGGGAGCAGGTGTGTTAAATTTGGTGTTATCACTCTCTCTCACTCCTACTGGTCACTGGAAGTTCAACACTGCACCTCATGCCAAAGGACTCTCTAAGGTTCTGAACAAAAACAATTGCTGCTCTACATAAAGATGGCCTAGGCCAGTGATGGCGAACCTTGGCACCCCAGATGTTTTGGAACTACATTTCCCATGATGCTCAACTACACTACAGAGTGCATGAGCATCATGGGAAATGTAGTTCCAAAACATCTGGGGTGCCAAGGTTCGCCATCACTAGCCTAGGCTATAAGAAGATTGCCAAGATTCTGAAACTGAGCTGCAGCATGGTGGCCAAGACCATACATCAGTTTAGCAGGACAGGTTCCACTCAGAACAGGCCTCGCCATGGTCAACCAAAGAAGTTGAGTGCACGTGCTCAGTGTCATATACAGAGGTTGTCTTTGGGAAATAGTCATATGAGTGCTGCCAGCATTGCTTCAGAGGTTGAAGGGGGGTCAGCCTGTCAGAGCTCAGACCATACGCCACTCACTGCATCAAATTACTCTGCATGGCTGTCGTCCCACAAGGAAGCCTCTTCCAAAGATGATGCACAAGAAAGCCCGCAAACAGTTTGCTGAAGACAAGCAGACTTAGGACATGAATTACTGGAACCATGTCCTTTGGTCTGAGACCAAGATAAACTTATTTGGTTCAGATGGCGTCAAGCGTGTGAGGCGGCAACCAGGTGAGGAGTACAAAGACAAGTGTGATTTGCCTACAGTCAAGCATGGTGGTGGGAGTGTCATGGTCTGGGGCTGCATGAATGCTGCTGACACTGGGGAGTTACAGTTCATTGAGGGAACCATGAATGCCAACATATACTGTGACTTACTGAAGCAGCGCATGATCCCCTCCCTTTGGAGACTGGGGCACAGGGCACTATTCCAACATAACGACCTCAAACACACCTCTAAGATGACCAGTGCCTTGCTAAAGCAGCTGAGGGTAAAGGTGATGGACTGGCCAAGCATGTCTCCAGACCTAAACCCTATTGAGCATCTGTGGGGCATCCTCAAACGGAAGGTGGAGGAGCGCAAGGTCTCGCTGGCAACATGTGAAGCTCTGGTGAACTCCTTGCCCGAAAGGGTTAAGGCCGTGCTGGAAAATAATGCTGGCCACACAAAATATTGACACTTTCGGCCCAATTTGGACATTTTCACTTGGGGGTGTACTCACTTGTTGCCAGCGGTTTAGACGTTAATGGCTGTATTTTGAGGGGACAGCAAATTTATACAAGCTGTACACTCACTACTTTACATTGTAGCAAAGTGTAATTTCTTCAGTGAAAAGATATAATAAAATATTGCATGTGTGTATATATATATATATAATTTGAAACCATGCATTCAAGTCCAAATTCAATTTGAATGGATCTAACCTAGTTCCACAGTTCACACAAAAAAATCTGTAAATGACTATCCAGCTGTGTAAAATAAATGAAATGTCCATGTACATATAATAATGTTACGTACCTGGGATGTGAGCCTGACGTGTAGAGGAAGGCCTCTCGTACAACTCTGGCTCGCGGACCACTGGTAGTGATACAGCAGCCACAGGAGCACGGTGGGGTATGAGTGCCTGTAAACAGTTCAATAGTCCGTGTAGTAGCAGTGATCAGCAGGCAGATAGTAGATGAGCTGACAGATGCTTGACAGGTGGCAGGCTGGGATGAACCACAGAGCAGTACCAGATGCAGGCTTGCAGGGCTGGGAGCTGTAGCAGGCTGGATGAGCGAGATGCAGGGTCAGACAGGCCGGGTCGGTAATAATCAGGCAGATCAGGCATAGACGGTAGGCAGAAGAGAGGTCAGGTCACAAGCCAATTAGTACCGGAAGATCAGAAGACAGAATCAGCAGGCAGGATCAGAGTCTATGGGAAGCCGGGATCAGAACAGGCAGCAGGCAATCACAGGTAACAACAAGCTGGATCAGAATCAGAGGTCACACAGGAAACAACACAGGAGCTGCAGACCAAACAGCAATGAACCTCTGTAGGAGCCCTGTTTAAATAGCCCGCCTGACTTCAGTATTAGTGACAGGTGTGTGTCTTAAAGTGCTAGTACGCATGCGTGCATGCCGGGTGCTTACATGGAAAGCCTGTCTTCCCTGACATTGCCCCCTCCCTACGGCAACCTCCAGGTGCCCAACCGGTTCCTCTTTTGCGGGTTCCTGCGGAAGAAGGCACGGATCAAGTCTGTGGCATGTACATTTCGTGCGGGTTCCCAGGAATTTTCCTCTGGACCATAACCCTTCCACTTGATTAAATATTGTGTCTGCCCCCTTCTTTTCCTGCAGTCTAAAACAGCCTCAACCTCAAATTCCTCATCCCCATCAATAATAATAGGTGCGGGAGGACCTGGTCTATGATCCGGAAATGGATCTGGCACAACAGGCTTTAGCAAGGATACATGAAACACTGGGTGGATTTTAAAAGACTCAGGTAAGGTTAATTCAAAAGAAACATCATTAATTTTTCTCCTTACCGGAAATGGTCCTACGAACCTTGGTGCCAGCTTCCTTGAAGGACATAGCATCTTCAAATTTGTTGTTGAAAGCCATACTTGATCTCCTGGTTGCAAGATCAGTTCCCCCCTTCTTTTCTTGTCAAATGATTTCTTGCTGTCCTCCTGCGCTTTCGTGATGGTTTCCTGTAACAACATATTATTGCGAGAGAAACGGACGGCTGGAACGGAAGATTCTGTGACAAGATTAGGTAAGAAGGTGGGATGGAATCCATAATTAGCAAAGAACGGAGATTGCTTGGTGGCAGAATGGGTGGCATTATTATAGGCAAATTCCGCCAGTGGTAATAATGATACCCAATCATCCTGGACAAAAGAAGTAAAACAACGGATGTATTGTTCTAGGGTTTGATTAGTCCTCTCCGTCTGCCCATTAGTTTGTGGATGGTAAGCAGAAGAAAATGAGAGTTCAATCTGTAGGGTCTCACACAAGGCCTTCCAAAATCTGGATGTGAACTGGACTCCGCGATCAGGCACAATATTTGCGGGGACTCCATGGAGTCTGACAATTTCTTTTATAAACACCCGGGCGGTTTCTGCAGCCGATGGTGTACTCTTTAGAGGAATGAAATGAGCCATCTTTGTTAAGCTATCCACTACCACAAAGATAGCGGTACATTCTTCAGAAGGTGGAAGTTCAACTATAAAATCCATAGCAATTATCTTCCACTGTCTGTCAGGTATAGGCAAAGGTCTGAGTAATCCCCAAGCTTTGTTACGGGAACTTTTACTCCAGGTGCAGGTGGTGCATGCATTTACATAGGCCCTGCAGTCTTTCTCCAAACCTGGCCACCAAAATGAGCGTTGTACAAGTTCGACAGTCTTATGAACCCCAAAATGGCCTGCCAAAGGGTGGTCATGACAAACCCCCAAGATCATTGCTCGAACGTTTTTAGGTACAAAAATCTGTTTACCCCTCCATATTAGCCCATTCTTTGCTTGTAGTGTGACCCCTGGAGGACTGGGTGTTTCTGCAGAAGCTTGCTGTAACTGAGACATAAGGTCAGTGTGTAATAGTAGGAAATTTCCAGCTGGTAAAATGGTGTCTGGTATTAGGATGTCTCTTGGATCTTCGAACATGCGCGACAACGCATCAGGCTTAGTGTTCTTTGATCCGGGCCTGTACGTAATATGGAATGAGAATCTTGAGAAAAAGAGTGCCCAGCGAGCTTGGCGTGGTTTGAGGCGTTTAGCGGATCACAGATATTCAAGATTCTTATGATTCGTGTAGATCAGAATTGGATGGGCCGCTTCCTCCAACAAGTACCTCCATTCCTCCAAAGCGGCTTTGATCGCCAAAAGTTCCCGATCCCCTACATCGTAGTTTCTTTCAGCTGACGTGAGTTTGCGTGAAAAGAATGCCACTGGATGGGTCACTTCTTTGAGGCCTTGACGTTGTGATAGAATGGCCCCAACTGCACTTTCTGAAGCATCCACCTCCATAATATAGGGCAAGGTAGAGTCTGGGTGACTTAAGACAGGAGCAATGGTAAACCGTCTCTTCAAGATTTCAAAAGCAGCTTGAGCCGCAGAAGTCCAACAGAAACTGATACCTTGTTTGGTCAGCTGTGTAATAGGGTGAATGATAGCAGAAAAGTTCTTGATAAACTTGCGGTAAAAATTGGCAAAGCCCACGAATCATTGTATTCCCTTCTTGTCTGTGGGGGCTGGCCAATCTAGTATCGCTGAGACTTTCTGTGGGTCCATCTTGATCCCTTCGGTCGAAATGATCAGACCTAAAAACTGGATGCTCTGTTGCTCAAAGTCGCATTTCTCGGCTTTGGCATAAAGTCCATATTTGCGGAGCCGGCACAATACGCTTTTAACATGCCCTCGGTGCACCTCTAATGATACAGAGAATATCAAGATGTCATCAAGGTAGACAACCACAACAATATCCAGAAAGTCTTTGAAAATGTGGTTAATAAAGTACTGGAAGGTGGCAGGGGCATTACAAAGGCCAAAGGGCATAACTAGATATTCAAAGTGCCCAAATCGGGTACGGAAGGCAGTTTTCCATTCATCCCCTTTTCGTATGCGAACCAGGTTATAGGCCCCTCTTAAATCCAGCTTAGTAAAAATGCTTGCTGATTTAAGTCTTTGGAACAGTTCAGGGACTAGAGGAAGGGGGTAGTGATTTTTCACTGTTATTTTATTTAGGTCACGATAGTCCACACATGGTCTCAGGGAATGATCCTTCTTTTCTAAGAAAAATATACCGGCACCAGCTGGTGAAGTAGAGGGACAGATGAATCCTTTCTGCAGATTCTCATCAATGTAGTCCTTCAGAACTCCTGATTCCCGCTCAGATAAAGGGAAGATGCGCCCGAATGGAATCTCTGTCCCAGAAAGGAGCTCGATGGGGCAGTCATAAGATCTGTGTGGAGGAAGGGTGTCTGCTCCTCGTTTACTGAAAACGTCCAGGTATTCGTGGTAAGAATTCGGAACTACTTGACATAATTCAGGGTCTGCGTCCATACACAGCAGGGTAGCAGGTGATGGTGGTGAAGTTTCCAAACAGTGTCTCTGGCAATATGCTGACTGGAACTTGACACTTCCGGATTTCCAGTCTATCTGTGGATTGTGGGCCTGTAGCCAGGGTAGGCCCAGGATGATGGGAAATAAGGGCGAAGAAATTGCGTCTAAGCGCAGCAGCTCTCGGTGGTTGGTGGAGGAGATGGTCAGCATCGGTGGGGTCTCCTTTGTTACCAGTCCAGATTTAATACGAGACCCATCGGCCAGGAATACAGTGAGTCCCTGTCCTCTGGTTTGTAGAGGAATGTGTTGCTGAGCTGCGAAGGACTGGTCGATGAAACAGCTACACGCTCCAGAATCAATAATAGCAGTCACTGATATGGTTCTTCCCGGTAGTTGGAAGGAAACAGGCAGAGCGATATGAGCTGAGCTGGCAGACAAGGCAGGCAGGGGTGACTGCTTGAGTGAAGAAAGATAAAGACACTTACGCAGCTTGGCAGGACAGGTATGTGCGAAGTGACCGGCTTCTCCACAGTACAGGCAGAGGTTATTTACTCGTTGGCGATCTTCTGGAGTCAAAGAAGAGCGAATCAGGCCCAATTGCATGGGTTTAGGCACCTCTGGAGTGGGGAAAGTGGAAATTCGAGGAGCCGGGTTAGGAGCAGCAGGGATCTTGGGTAACATCCAGGCTGGACGGAAGTGCTGTGTGGTTCTTTCAGACCTGCGTTCTCGTAGGCGGCGGTCAATCTGAATGGACAGAGTGATTAGGGCTTCCAGAGAGCTTGGCACCCCGACCCGAGCGAGCTCATCTTTCAGGCTTTCCGAGAGACCCAGACGAAATTGATGACACAGGGCTGCGTCATTCCAGCTAGTGTCTGCACTCCAGCGTCTAAAGTCAGTGACATAGTCCTCTGCCGCTCTATGGCCTTGCTGGAGTGTATGAAAAGCGGCTTCAGCAGTGGTGGTACGTTGTGGGTCATCATAAATCAGCGCCATGGCGTCAAAGAACATTTGCATGGTGTTTAGTTGTGCGTTGTTCTCTTCTAACAGCCGGTGGGCCCAAGTCTGTGGTTCCCCTTGGAGGAGGCAAATAATGAATCTCACCTTGGTGGTTTCCAGGGAAAAAGTCTGTGGCTGGAGAGCAAAGTAGAGCTGACAGGCATTGCGAAAGGCTCTAAATTTACTCCGATCACCGGAAAACCTCTCAGGAGTAGGTACACGAGGCTCAGGGGGTAACATCATTACTGTATGGCTGGCTAAAGCCCCAGCTTGGGTGATGGAGGAGGCAGGATCAGATGCAGGAGCTATGGTTGCTGGATTGGACAGGGACTGTACCCGCTCTTCGAGACGCACGTATCCTTCCTGCAGCGACTTAACCGCCTGTGTAAGAGCAGCAAGGTGCTGACATATTTCATTTACTGGAGAGGGTCCTCTTGCAGGCTCAGACATGGCTGTTTGGTACTGTTACGTACCTGGGATGTGAGCCTGACATGTAGAGGAAGGCCTCTCGTACTACTCCGGCTCGCGGACCACTGGTAGTGATACAGCAGCCACAGGAGCACGGTGGGGTATGAGTGCCTGTAAACAGTTCAATAGTCCGTGTAGTAGCGGTGATCAGCAGGCAGATAGTAGATGAGCTGACACGATGCTTGACTGGTGGCAGGCTGGGATGAACCACAGAGCAGTACCAGATGCAGGCTTGCAGGGCTGGGAGCTGTAGCAGGCTGGATGAGCGAGATGCAGGGTCAGACAGGCCGGGTCGGTAATAATCAGGCAGATCAGGCATAGACGGTAGGCAGAAGAGAGGTCAGGTCACAAGCCAATTAGTACCGGAAGATCAGAAGACAGAATCAGCAGGCAGGATCAGAGTCTATGGGAAGCCGGGATCAGAACAGGCAGCAGGCCATCACAGGTAACAACAAGCTGGATCAGAATCAGAGGTCACACGGGAAACAGGATACAACACAGGAGCTGCAGACCAAACAGCAATGAACCTCTGTAGGAGCCCTGTTTAAATAGCCCGCCTGACTTCAGTATTAGTGACAGGTGTGTGCCTTAAAGTGCTAGTTACGCATGCGTGCATCCCGGGTGCTTACATGGAATGCCTGTCTTCCCTGACAAATAAATTCAGATATAAATGATATTCAAAACTACAATTGTGCATGTAGATAAAAATGCGAATGAACATAAAATAATTCAAGTTCATAAAAAATAGTCTCACTGTGCAACAGCCCAAATAAATCTTGCCAAAGGTGTTTTTTGATATCCCTTTCTGCAGGATTTCTTTGTGCTTTTTTGCACAGTGGGACTGTTATTTATGAGCTGAAATTATTTTATGCTCATTAACATTTCTATTTTGATGCACAGTTGTGGTTTTGAATATCATTTACATTTGAATTTCATATACTGTATGTACATTGGCAGATGATTTCTTTTACACAGCGGGATTTCTGTTTATGGATTTTTTTTGTAAACTGTGGAATTATTTTAGATCCATTCAGACCAGTGTTTTAGAGTCTGATACATTTATAGGTTTCTAATTCTGCTTATGCATTTATTATTTTTATTTATTAATTTAGTATTGTATATTCGGTATACTAATGTATATTTTAATGTAAAAAACTCTTATGAGAATTCATATTTCAATCTTTTTTATTCAAGTTTTAAAATCGCAACAAGAAAATCTCCCAATGGGGAGAAAAGTATCTTACAGGCAACTTGGATATACAGAAGTTGTAGTAAAGGTAGACGGCTTTAGGCAAGCTCAATTTCCTTCAATATCATTAGGTTACAATGAACAACTACCCAGCCATGGTGGTTATTAGCACTTCGCACTTACAATATTAGCACTAACAACATGTATGCAACAATCAAAAACACTTTAATGACTGCCCAATTATTATAGGAGATACTTGAGCCTTGTAACATATTAAATGTAATTTGTCAGTGCTGCACAGTAATACAGAAAAAAAGACTGAGGAAAAGGTATTAAGTTAAAGAGAATGAAATGGTAGTGAAAAGGAGAAATTTCCTAGAACTAGTTTAGAGGATGCTCCCGAAGCCTAATCAGTCCACCATCATGTATTGAATCCAAGGATCCCAAGTCTTGTTGTACTTGGGTTATTTATTTTGGAGGGTGTATGTAAGTTTGTCATTAATCCTATTCAGTTTTTAACGTAGTCGAATACCACCATCGACTGGTTCCAGCATCCTGCAGTTGCAATTCTCGCTGCCAGGACCATGTAGGAGCTCATTCTTCTGGTATTTTTAGGGTTTTCAGTATCCAGTTTCTGGAAAAGAGCAATTTCTGGTGCTCTGGAAACATGTATTCTTGTTACCGACCAAGTTCAATTGAAGACTGATCCAGAACCTGGTCACTTTGGGACACTGCCACCATATATGGAACATGGTGCGTGTGTGACCACAACACCTGAAACAATATGAACATACTTGTGGGTGCATTTTCACCACCATAGTAGAACTACCATAGTAAAACCCTAATACCATTTTATTAGGGTTTTATAATTGGTTTCTATCAGGGATGTGCTACTAGATATTTTGGATAAATCATTAGAGGTTTCCTGCAAGTTTGATAACTGTGATGCCAAAATCTTGTTTCCAATGTTGCATATGTGGAAGTTTATGATTTTGATCCATTAGGAAATTATATATGATAGCAAGCGACCTTTGGCCGGGTCTCTTTTTCACAGGAGATCTCAAACTGTGTCAACGATAGAGGGTGGGCCACATGTTTAGGTTTAGTTTGAAGATATGCAATTTTGGTTGTGTCAAGCCAGTTGGGGGTAATAGTAATTTGTTTTGATAGTGTTCCACACATACAGTATTTTACATTCCAAAAAAATCACCTATTCGTGGGTAGACTTTATTTTTCCACTAATGAAATTTACATGGAAGTAAACCAAGAGTAAATTCTGGATTGTTAATAAAGGGAGCTAAAGGGGTATGGGGAGAGAAATTTCTTTTAGCTCTCTCTGTCCAAATAGCAAGTGAATACAATAGTGTAAGGAGTAGGATTGGAGGTCGCAATTGATTAGGTACCCACGTTAAGGTTTAGATAGATCCAAGGGCGCATGAAAGGGCTCCTATAGAAACCCACTGGAAAAAGTTATTTTAACCACTTCCAGCCCAAGGACGTCATATGACGTCTTTGACTTTCAGTGGGGATATCTGAATGATGCCTGCAGCTACAGGCATCATTCAGGTATCATTTTTTAGAGCCGGAGATTCTGTGCACTGTAAGAATGATCATAGCAGCAGTTCCGCCGCTTGAACGTTCTTACAGGCGACGGGAAGGGACACCCCCCCCTCCTACTGCGCTCCGGTGCTTCTCTGGGCTCTCCCGTGGCATCGGGGACCTGGAGAAAGAATCCGTCGCCGTCAGATGACGAGCATAGAGATTTCCGGTGACCAGATTGTCACCAGTCATCTCTAACGGTCGGAGGCCCGGGCGCGACGTTATGACGTAACGTCCGGGCAGCAGTTGTAAACAAACCCGCATTTGCGCCTGTAAAGCATGGGATCGTTAATTTTTTTTTTGATCTCATGCTTTCCAGCCTGAAGGAGAGATGTGGGGACTTAAAGACCCCTTATCTCTCCATAAAGAGGACCTGTCACGCACTATTCCTAGTACAAGGGATGTTTACATTCCTTGTAATAGGAATAAAAGTGATCAATAATTTTTTTTTTAACCACTTGACCACTGAGCACTTAAACCCCCTTAATAACCAGACCAATTTTCAGCTTTCGGTGCTCTCACATTTCGAATGGCAATTACTCAGTCATGCAACACTGTGCCTATATATGAAATTTTTGTCCTTTTTTCAGACAAATAGAGCTTTCTTGTGGTGGTATTTAATCACCGCTGGGTTTTTTATTTTTTGCACTATAAAAGAAAAGAGACTGAAAATTCGGTAAAAAAATGATTTTTTTCTTTTTTCGGTTATAAAATTTAGCAAATTAGTAATTTTTCTTCATAAATTTTGGCCAAAATTTATACTGCTACATATCTTTGGTAAAAATAAATACAAATTGGTGTATATTATTTGGTCTTTGTGAAGGTTATAGAGTCCAAAAGCTATGGTGCCAATCTCTGAAAATTGATCACACCTGAATTACTGACGGCCTATCTAATTTCTTGAGACCCTAACATGCCAGAAAAGTACAAATACCCCCCAAATGACCCCTTTTTGGAAAGAAGACATTCCAAGGTATTAAGAAAGATGCATGATGAGGTTTTTTGAAGTTGTCATTTTTTCCCACAATTCTTTGCAAAATCAAGATTTTTTTTTTTTCTTTTTTTTTTCACAAAATTGTCATATTAGCAGGTTATTTCTCACACACAACATATGCATACCACAAATTACACCCCAAAACACATTCTGCTATTACTCCCGAGTATGGCGATACCACATGTGTAAGACTTTTACACAGTGTGGCCACATACAGAGGCCCAACATGCACGGAGCACCTTCAGGCGTTTTGGAGCACCCAGGCCAATTCTGACATTTCTCTCCTACATGTAAAAATCATCATTTATTTGCTAGAAAATTACATAGAATCCCAAAACATTATATATGTTTTTTTAGCAAAGACCCTAGAGAACACAATGGCGGTCGTTGCAACTTTATATCTGCGCGCAATTTTTGAACACGTTTTTTTTTTGAAAAAAAAAAACAAAGTTACTTGCTGGTAACGTTCTTTCCCGGAGTCTTTCAGGACAGCCACCTGAGAGACCTTGGCTCCTCCCCTCTGTAGGAAACACCTGCGCCAGCTTTCTTATAAATTTCCTCCTCCCCAGCTGGCTCCTCAGTTCTTTGAAGAGCACCTCCAGTTTGCTGGGGAGACACAAGAACATATGATGCACATAATCAACTATATCACATTTCCTGTAAGGAAATCTTTATTTCTCAGTATACATTTGGGTGGGTACCCGGCCGTCCTGAAAGACTCCGGGAAAGAACGTTACCAGTAAGTAACTTCGTTTTTCCCCTAATCGTCTTTCAGGACAGCCACCTGAGAGGATAACCGAGCACTTACCTTAGGGCGGGACCACAGTTTGTAGGACTTTGCGTCCAAAGGTCTGATCCTTGGCTGACCACAGGTCCACTCTATAATGTTTTACAAAAGTGGCGAAGCTGGACCAGGTTGCCGCCTTACAAATTTGTTCTGGCGTTGCTCCAGCTCTCTCTGCCTGTGACGCTGCCATTGATCTTGTGGAGTGTGCCCTGATTCTGTCTGGGATCTGCATGCCCCTTAGTTCGTACGCCTGTTCAATGGCGTTTCTAAGCCACCTGGCTATAGTGCTTCTTGAAGCCTTATGCCCTTGCCTAGCTCCAGAAATTAAAATAAATAACGAATCCGTTTTTCTAAGCGTTTTTGTTACCTCTAAATAATGTAAGACGCATCTCCTGACGTCTAAATTATGAAACTTTATTTCCTGTTCTCTCGAAGGATTTGAACAAAATGAGGGTAACACTATGTCTTGGTCTCGGTGAAACTTCGAGGCCACTTTGGGCAGAAATCCCGGATCCATTTTAAAGACTATTCGATCCGGGAAAATCTGACAAAAGGGAGGTCTAATCGATAGGGCTGCTATCTCGCAGACCCTTTTGGCTGTAGTGATCGCTACCAAAAAGATTGCTTTCAGTGTCAGCATCTTTAGGCTGCAATCCTTCAAAAGTTCAAAGGGTTCTGCTGTCATAGTTTCCAGCACTAATGACAGGTCCCATTTTGGAAAGGCTGAACTCTGTATCGGTTTCTGCCTGCTCACGGATCTAAAAAGTCTGATTATCCATGGATTTGCTGCTAAGCGTTTTTCTTGGTAAACTGACAGTGCGGACACCTGGCTCTTTAGTGTACTGAGACTTAGGCCTTTATCTACACCACTCTGTAGAAATTCTAAGACTGCCATTGAGCTTTGTGTTTTGAAATTGTTTTCTGCACACCATCTGCTAAAGCATTTCCATACTTTTTGATATATAATCTGCGTCTCAACCTTCCTGCTTTTCAGCAGTGTCTCTATTAAGCGGCTTGAGAACCCTTTTGCTTTTAGCAGCTGCTCCTCAGATACCAGGCGGCTAAATTCCACCTTCCTACCTGGGGACAGTACACTGGGCCCTGTGAAAGTAGGTCTTTTTGGACTGGTAACAACCAGGGGGGCTCTATGGTGAGTTCTTTGAGCATAGAGAACCACGGTCTCCTGGGCCAGTGAGGTGCTATGAGAATCAGAGATGTGTTCTCTGTACGCAACTTTCTTATCACCGCTGGTATTAACACCGGTGGGGGAAAAGCATAACATCTCTTGAACGTCCAATTTTGTGCTAATGCATCTACCCCGAGAGCTCCATCTTCTCTTCTCAGAGAAAAGAATGCTTGAACTCTCCTGTTTTCTCTTGACGCAAATAAGTCCACCTGAGGTGTTCCCCATTTCTCTGTAATCTGCTGGAATACCTCCTGTTTTAGCACCCAATCGCCTTCTCTCACTTGCTTTCTGCTGAGGAAATCTGCCACTTTGTTTAAATCCCCTTTTAAGTGGACTGCTGATAACGAGAGTATGTTTTCCTCTCCCCAGCTCAGGATTTCCTTTGCTAAAGACCACAGGGCTCCGCTTCTGGTTCCCCCTTGTCTGTTTATGTAGGCGATTACCGATGAGTTGTCGGACCTGACCTGCACATGATGTCCCTTCAACTCTCTGTGGAAGGATTGAAGCGCAAACCATACTGCCTTCAACTGCTTCCAATTGGACGACTTCGTCCTCTCCTCCTTTCCCCAAGTCCCTTGTGAGATTTGGGAGTTTAAATGTGCTCCCCACCCTACACCACTTGCGTCTGTGGTTAGAGTTTGGGAAATAGGTAGGATCCATAGCCTTCCTTTGTTTACATTTTCTGCTTTCCTCCACCACCATAGGGTCTTTTTTACCCCTGCTGGTATAAACACTTGTGTGTCCAGTGATTCCTGCTTGTGATCCCATATCTTTAATAGGAACATCTGAAATGGCCGAAAATGTAGACTTGCCCACTGTACCGCTGGAATTGCTGATGTTAGTAATCCCAACGTTGACATGACTTTTCTTATTGAACATGGTAGATTGGTCTGTATTCTTTTTATTTCTCTCTGAATTTTCTCTATCTTCTCCTTGGGTAGGAATATTCTTTGTTGCACTGAATCTATTATATACCCCAAATATTTTATTTGTTGAGTGGGTTGTAGATTGGATTTTTCTACACTTATCAACCAACCTAGACTTTCCAGGAATTTCCGTGTGTATTCTAGGTTTTCTAGCAATCTCCTTGGGGAGTCTGCAAAAAGGAGAAGGTCGTCTAAATAGGCAATGATGGATATGCCTTTTAGTCGCAATGGTGCCAGAGCTTCTGCCAGAATTTTTGTAAAAATTCTCGGTGAGGAAGAGAGGCCGAAGGGTAGCGCTCTGAATTGAAGGTGTAGGATTTCTTTCCCTGTTTCTATTGCTAGTCTTAGAAACTTCTGGCAACTTTGGTGTATGGGTATGTGCAGATACGCATCTTTTAAATCCAGGGAGACCATATAACAGCTTGGTGGTAACAGGGCCTTCACTGAGTATATGGAATCCATTCTGAATCTTTTGTAAGTTATGGATAGATTTAAGGGTTTGAGGTTGAGGATTGGTCTGACCTTTCCCGAGGGTTTTTGTAGTCCGAATATATGGGAGTAAAAATCCTGCCCTTTTTCTTCTCTTGGGACCTTGATTATTACACCTTGCTTTTTGAGATCCGTTATGGCACTCATTAACCCTCTGGCTTTCCCTCTGTTTTTTGGAAGCCTGGTGGTGTAAAATCTGTTTGGGGGTGAACTTGAAAATTCCAGGTAATACCCCTCTTTTATTGTTCTTAAAATAAACTGACTGGAGGATATCTCTTACCATTGCGGGAGGAAGGCCCCCAGTCTTCCTCCTACTGGGACTACTTTGTCATTGTTTATTTTTGGCTTGTTCAGGAGGATGAAAAATCGCTCCTCCCTTGCCTTTCCCTCTCTGGACCCAAGGTCTTTTCTGGTTTTCTGCCTTGGGTGTAGAGAAATGGGATTTTGTGTCCCCTCTCTGCTTCCTCTTATTCTGGTATGGCTGACTCCAGGTTGCTTTCCGTTTCAGCGGAAACGCTTTCTTTTTATCCGCTGTACGGTCCAGCACTTCTTCTAAACCTGGCCCAAACAGCAGGTCCCCTGTGAAGGGGATCCCGCAAAGCTTGGCTTTAGATGCGCAATCACCTTGCCATGTTTTTAGCCAAAGGGCCCTCCGTGTGGAGTTAGTGCCGAAGATCTGGCTGCCATGCGTACCAGTTCTGCTGATGCATCTGCGATATACGCGATGCCTCGCAGAAGAGTGGGAAAAGAGGATAAAATCTGCTCTTTTGCAGTTCCTTCCTTGATGTGTGCCTGAATCTGGTTCAACCAGAACTCAACATTTCTGGCCACTACCGTGAGTGTCATGGCTGGCTTTAGGCTTCCCACTGTGGAGTCCCATGACTTTCTTAACAGGGAGTCCATCCTCTTATCCATTGCTTCAGATAAGACCCCCATGTCCTCAAAAGCTAGATCCGTATGTCTCGATACTTGTGAGAACGCCGCATCTAGCTTCGGGGTTTTATTCCATATTGATGATCTGTCATCTGAAAATGGAAACCGTCTCTTTAAAGCTTTCGAAAAGAATGGCTTTCTTTCTGGTTCTTGCCACTCTTTTTTAATTGCCTCCACTAAGACCTCATGAACGGGAAAATTTTTCTTTTCCTGTTCCCCTAAACCCACATACATTTGATCATGTAGGGATAAAGGTTTTTTCTCAGTTTGTATACCTAATGTGGTATGAATGGCTCCCAGAAGATGGTCAACTTCTTCCAATGAGAGTTTGTACCTGGAGGGTTTTCTGGAATCCCCTTCCAGGGCCTCTCCTTCTGATTCTTGGGAGCCAGACGCTGCGCTGTCAGGCTCCTCGTCTGCCTCCTCCCTAGGGGCTGATGCAGTGCCTGCACTAGTGGAAGGTAGTGCTTGTACTTTTGGTTTTGTTTGTACTGTAGCAGGGGCAGTCTGCAGCTGTGGGATCTGAAACCCTTCAAAGAAGGTTTTAAAGGATTCAAATGTATTTGATAATTCTTTAACAGAAGCTGCTAAATCACTGCCCTGCTCAGTGGAATGTTCCTGCACCAACTTGCTAATACATTCTTTACACAATGCTTTCCCCCAGGAATCTTTAAGTGTATTTTTACAGGAAGGGCACCTCCTTTTTGAGTTGTGAGAGGGCCTGGCTTTGTCTGTTTTCTGAAATAAAATAAAAGACAAAACCCCACAGGTTAATACTACCATAATCTTCTCCTGCAATTTGCAGGTGCACAGTGTTTTTCATGTGGGCTTACCTCACCAGGGGCCCCATGAACCACCCTCTGACACCCGAGGGCCCTTTACCCACCCCCCCTCTATTTTGTTGGATGAATCCTGGTGGGGGGGCGGTGGGTCAGGCCAGGGAGGTTCCACACTAGGTCCCCCTTACCTTAACATGGCTGGAGCTGGTCTCTGCTGGAGCTGCAGTCTGGTCTCTACCTTCTGCGTTCGACATTTTGGTGTCACCACCGGAGCCTTTGCTGTCTCTACAGCATGTGCGGCTCCTCTCCAGCCTCTGCCTGGCTCCTTTTAATGATTCGCGGCCGGAACCGGAAGCCGCGAACCCGGAAGTGCACGCCCCTCCGCCGGACATGACGTCACTCGTCACAGGCGCTATGCGGTCCCAATACCCGGCGTGATTACACTGCCAGTGCTTACACGCTGCTTGAGGGTATGGGACGGCTCGGCCTGCACCTCCTGCTACCGCTCTCGGATATTGAAAAGGGAGCCCCCCCGACCTGCATCGCCACTCAGGGATGTGGGGGTGACAATCCTCCAGGTTAGTTGTTTGCCTGGACTGCCCAAGGAGCCTCTGCTCCTTTTTAGGACAATTGCCTGAGCCTCCTGACTCTCCTGGCTTGGTTCCTGTGGTGTCTCCCTTCTGGAGGAAACACAAATAACTGAGGAGCCAGCAGGGGAGGAGGAAATTTATAAGAAAGCTGGCGCAGGTGTTTCCTACAGAGGGGAGGAGCCAAGGTCTCTCAGGTGGCTGTCCTGAAAGACGATTAGGGGAAAGTTTTGTGCTTTAAAAAAAACAAAACAGTAAAGTTAGCCCAATGTTTTTGCATAATGTGAAAGATGAAGTTATGCCGAGTAAATAGATACCCAACATGTCACCCTTCAAAATTGCACACACTCGTGGAATGGCACGAAACTTCGCTACTTAAAAATCCCCATAGGCGATGTTTTAAAATTTTTTACTGGTTACATGTTTTGAGTTACAGAGGAGGCCCAGGGCCAAAATAATTGCTCTCGCTCTACCGATCGCAGCGATACCTCTCGTGTGTGGTTTGAACACCGTTTTCATTTGTGGGCGGGACTTTCGTATGCGTTCGCTTCTGCATGCGAGCACACGGGGACAGGGGCACTTTAAACATTTTTTTTTTTTTATTGTTCATTTTACTTTATTTTAGTTTGACACTTTTTTGCAAAAAATGTATTTTTTGATCACTTTCATTCCTATTACAAGTAATAGGAATATGGCATGACAGGTCCTCTTTACGACCCCACATCTAGGCTGGGAAACCTGAAATAATAATAATAAAAAAACGATCCTGGCTTCGATCGTAGTGGTGAGTCAGTAGAAGCACCGGAGGGTGTCGGGAGGGGGGGCGCCCCCTCTCGCCTCTCGTAAGAACGATCAAGCAGCAAAACAGTTGCTATGATCATTCTTATGGTGTAGGGAATCACCGGCTGAAAAAGCTGATATCTGAATGATGCCTGTAGCTGCAGGCATCATTCAGATATCCCTGCACAAAGTCAAGGACGTCATATGACGGCGGGAGGGAAGTGGTTAAAACGCATTTTTTTTTTTTTTTTTTAACACAAAGTTGTCCATTTATACAATATTTCTAACACATAGCATGTACATACCAAAAATGACACCCCAAAGTAGATTCTCCTACTCCTCCTGAATACGGCAATGCCACATGTGTGAGACTTCCACAGCCTGGCCACATACCGAGGTTGAGTACAGTCGAGTATGGCTGGTTATGGCTGAGTATAGCTGAGTATGACGTTGTATTGCAGGCTATTGCAGAGTATTGCACATGGTATTGCACATGGTATTGCACAGGGTATTGCACAGGGAATTGCAGAGTATTGCACAGGGAATTGCAGAGTATTGCACAGGGAATTGCAGAGTATTGCACAGGGAATTGCAGAGTATTGCACAGGGAATTGCAGAGTTTTGCACAGGGTATTTCTGAGCATGGAGGGATGGCTGAGCATGGATGGATGGATGGCTGGTTGTGACTGCACATGTCACAGAGCAGCGCTGTGGGCACTACACATCCAGCCCACAGCGCTGCTGCCACCCGATCCCTCCCCCCTCTGTACTGATAGCTACAGAGAGGGGAGAGAGGAACCAGCGTCACTTGACGGAGCGATTACATGGTAAACGTCCACGATCAGCGGCCGTTTACCGTGATGCGCCGGGTCCTCTGTACCCAGCAGTCACGGATGTTCTCAGGTGCGCGCCCCAGGGGGCTCGCGAGAGTGGAATTCTGGGAGGACGTCACTGTACGTCCTCCCAGAGATAAGAAAGCACCCTGTAGCCGTCATTCGGCTATGGGCCGGTTGTTAAGTGGTTAAAAGAAAGTGTAAAAATAAAAAAAATAAAGTAAAATAAATAATAATTAAAAAAAATGGAAGCGTCCCCGTGTGCTCGCACACAAAAGCGAACGCACACGTAAGTCCCGTCCACATATGTAAACGCTGTTCGAACCACACATGTGAGGTATTGCCGCGTGCGTTGGAGCGAGAGCAGCAATTCCAGCCCTAGACCTCCTATGTAACTCTAAACTAGTAACCTGTAAAAAAATTTAAAGCATCGCCTATGGAGATTTTTAAGTACCAAAGTTTGGCGCCATTCCATGAGTGTGCGCAATTTTAAAGCATGATATGTTGGGTATTTATTTACTCTGTGTAACATCATCTTTCACATTATACAAAAAAATTGGGCTAACTTTACTGTTTTGTTATTTTTTAATTCATGAAAGTTTTTTTTCCCCCCCCAAAAACGCGTTTGAATAATTGTTGCACAAATACCGTGCAACATAAAAAGTTGCAACCGCCGCCATTTTATTCTGTAGGGTGTCTGCAAAAAAAAACATATATAATATTTGGGGGTTCTGAGTAATTTTCTAACAAAAAAATGATGTAGGAGAGGAGTGCAAGAATAGGCCCGATATGGAAGTGTGCTGTCCTAATATCCCTTAGCTGACAGCCAGTTAACAAAACAGACAGAAATAGCGTTGTGTTTTATTCCAAAACTGAATTTACTTCTATCAATAGTTCTGTAAACTGCAATACAATCAGAGAAACTTAGAATTACAATATGTATTACATGTGACACTTTATAAATAAGTACAAAATTAAAGGCTTTTATCAGAGCGCGGCTGTCCAGAATCCATTTCTTGAACATTAAATATTACTATACAGAAAGCTTATATTTAAATCATATATCAAACACACAACAGCGCAGTCCAAGTGTAAAATGAACTTTGAGAAATAATAAATAGACTTACAGGCATTTGTGTATCTAGAGACAAATTTGAAGAATTTGATTTTTCAGTTATCTACATCAGATCTAAAATGGCTTCTTTAACTGAGGTAAAAACTTTATGTTGTTCAATAAGAAACTTTATTAACAAAGGCAAGACTTCCTGTTTCTGTCATGTGAGGAACTGAACTGCAATTGCAACAGGCAACCACCAGATGTCCTCAAATGACATATCATATCATATCATATAGACAATTCTATAATAGACAGCACATGTAGTATAAGTCAATTGAACTATCTGAGTTGCATGAATGTATGCTAAAATGTCGGGGAACCCAGAGCTCCATGAAGCTTTGGCCTAAAAATTCCAGACTGCTCTACCAGGGTTTTCTATGGCTCCAAACAAAGGGGATAATTTTTGGGGTTTTTTTTGCCGCAATAACTTCCCTTTTGGAACTGCTATGGGAAGTGTCCATATTCTTTCAAACCAAGAAACCGGTAAACTGGACCATCTGTCCCACTCTGCCATAAACTGTTTAAAAAGAGATGGGTAACTTTTGGAGTATAAGATGTCTAAAGATAGAGTCAGATTAATACCCAAAAAAAACAAGCTTGGCAGTCAAATGAAATCCCAGAATTGCTACGCGACAAATTGACTATGGATTGTGGTGAGCTAACTTTCAAAGCCATGAATTTATTTTGGTTTACTGATGAGCTCAAACGTTTTGAAAACCTGTGCAGTAAGGCCTTGTTCACACTTGCTCCAAATACTGACACTGAAAAAGCGCACCTGTAGTGTTGATGCGCATTGTTCATAGCATTTGACATTTAATGCGCATTGAAAATGCCATGATTCTCGGGCTGTTGTGGACAAGACCTAATGCACCGCACATGTAATCACAGTTTATAGCACGTTACCATAGACTTGAATGGAAGGAGTTGAGATGCTTCAGCTCCTTCCAAACTCAACATGAAGCTTCATTTTTGACGCGCAGCAATGTGCGTCAAAAAAAAAAAATTTATTAATGTGAACAGCACTGTGTGCTGTCCATATTATCAGTTGCAGACTGCTTTACTAGGAGTTTGCGGATTGTTAAAAATGTGCTTTAAACTGCTGCTTTTATTGCCAGTGTTAACAGGGCTTAATTGTAGCAGGTTGGATTTTGGCTTCATCCGTAAATAGGGCACGTTATGCTCTTGTTGGCTACAGGTAATTCCCTGTATGTTTGGATTGGAGCGTATAGAGCTGGCAAGGGATTAACTCATGAGATTTTAGATTTTTTTTTTTTTTTTTGTGCAATGCTATACATGGAGCAGTAATAATCTGTAGTAACCTATTGAAGTTAGTTTACTGGTTGGTTACCACAATTTGCATCTTATTATCCTGCTCTATTTTAATAATTATTTTATTGTAGGTTCCATTTTACTTTTTTTCTTTTTTTTATGTTGCTTTTCTAACCCAATTTTTTTTTTCAACTGGGATGTGGAATGTTTTGTAGAACCAAAGTTGTTATGGAAGTTGAAGCAGAGATTTGTTATTTAAAATGGAGTTCCACCCAACAGGGTGCAACATCTACAGGTCTTGTCCCTTACTTAGCCTGGCATTGGACAGTATAAAGAGATGCAGCAGACTGATTAGCTCTTCACTCTGGTCTCTCCTCTTATCATCATGCTCCTTGTTATAATGTCAGAACTGCAGCACACTTGATTGGCTCCATGTGGTGCATCTCCCTCTACCAATATGAGCTCTGCTGTACAGGGACCATAAAAAGCTAAAACCAAGTCAAATTCAAATACTTACACTGCTTTCTTTTAAACCGCTTACCAACCAGTGCACGACGATGTACGCCGCCACAATGGCACGGCTGTGCAAATGGGCGAAACTGTACGTCTCCTTTAAATCGCGGTGGGCGCACCCGCGGACTCTATGTCCACCGGTGGCCAGCGATCGTGACACGGAGAGGCAGAACGGGGAGATGTCTATGTTAACAAGGCATTTCCCTGTTCTGCCTAGCAACATGACAGGGATTCACTGCTCCCAGTGATCGGGAGCAGTGATCTCTGTCATGTTTTAGTGAGCCCATCCCCCTTACAGTTAGAATGTAATGAGGGAACACAGTTAACCCCTTGATCGCCCCCTACTGTTTAACCCCTTCCCTGCCAGTGTCATTTACACAGTAATCAATACATTTTTATAGCACTGATCGCTGTATAAATGTCACTGGTCCCAAAATAGTGTCAAAAGTATCCGATGTGTCCGCCGCAGTGTCCCAGTCACGATAAAAATCGCAGATCGCCGCCATTACTAATGAAAAAAAAAAATAAAATTGGCTTGAATCTATCGCCTATTTTGTAGAAGCTATAACTTTTGTGTAAACCAATCAAAATATATATATATATATATATATATATATATATATATATATATATTATGCTTATTGCATAATTGCTTATTTTTTTTAAGATGTAGAAGAATACATATCGGCCTAAACTGAGGAAGAAATTGTTTTTTTTTATATTTTTTTGGGGATATTTATTATAGCAAAAAGTAAAAAATATTGCTTTTTTTTCAAAATTGTCGCACTTTTTTTGTTTATAGCGCAAAAAATAAAAACTGCCGAGGTGATCAAATGTGGGAAAAAAGGATGTCAATTTTGTTTGGGTGCATTTGTCAGTTAAAGAGACGCAGTTCTGTATCGCAAAAAGTGCTCTGGTCAGGAAGGGGGTAAATACTTCCGGGACTGAAGTGGTTAAGGAATGCATTTGATGTACTAATGCATAGAGCCATATTAATATGCATCTGTTATACATGCCTAATGTTCAGCTTTAACCCTTTAACTGCCATAAATGAAAGTGCTATCTCTGTGGTAGCACTGACATGTAGAGAGTCTCCTAACTGCTACAGCAGCTAGGAGAATGTTTAAACTTTTACTCCTGGCTGGTGGATTTCTAGTAGACATGTTGTGGAAGATGCTCTGCCCCTCCCCTTGCCATATGTCCCAAGCTCACCTGTCCCTCCTGGGTGCCAGGGTCCTTTTGATAGCAGTTCAGTTAAAGGATAAGGTAAACCTTTTGTTCGCCTTTTTTTTTCTTAATTCCAGCTCCCCTATTGATCAATCGATCACCGATTGCATTCCATTTAAAAAACGTGCAGCCGGAAATGAGTGGGTAGGTGGGAGGGTGGATGATGCAGGGTGTGTACTAATGAGGTCAGCTGGTAAACTCCTTCCTGTGTCATGACCTAAAGCCTGACCAGGAAGTAAGGCAGAAGCAATGAATAAGTTTAGAAACATGGATGAGGACAAGTGAAGTAAGCGTAGATTTAATGGAAAGCTTTGATATTTTTTACATTAAATTTAAATTACAATCAATTACATTAATGCTATATTGGTACATAGGGGAGCTGAAATTTTAGGGAAAAAAAAGGCAAACAAAGGTAAACTAAGGCCCCTTTCACACGGGACGGATCCGTGTTGATCCGCCCTGTGAACATCCGCTGCTCAGCGGGGATCGCTCCGTTTTCCCCAGCTGAGCTGGCGGATGACAGGGCGGGACCCGCAAACTGTGCAGGGACCGCCCTGTCAGACCTCCGCTCTCCCCTAAGGGGGATCGGAGGAACACGGACCGTCTGTCCGTGTTCATCCGATCTGCTCTGCAGACGGATAGAAAAATAGGATTTTCTTCCGTCTGCAGAATCAGACGAGAGCGGAGCCGGATGACATCGGGTGTTAGCGGATGTACATCCGCTGACACCCGCTATCCCATAGGGATGCATGTATGTCCGTATTTCATCCGAAAACGGATAGATGAAATACGGACATACGGTCCGCATGTGTGAAAGGGGCCTTAGCCTTGAAGTAAATAAACAAGTTAGAAAAATTAAAGTTTATTGAAATACATTAAAAAAAAAAAGTTTTTAAAGCGTTCCACCCCCCACATGCACACACATATAAATGTAAATATTGCACCACATATTGGGTATTGCCATACACATCAAAGTAAGAGAAATTACTCTAGGGCCATTACAGATAAACTCTAAACTGATGAGCTGTAAAGGATTTTAAAGCATCACCTATGGACAATTCTGGGCACTGTACTTTTTGGTTGTATCACAGGTGCAAGTTTAAGGCATGACATACAGTATCTCACAAAAGTGAGTACACCACTCACATTTTTGTAAATATTTTATTATATCTTTTCATGTGACAACACTGAAGAAATTACACTTTGCTAAAATGTAAAGTAGTGAGTGTACGGCTTGTAAAACAGTATAAATTTGCTGTCCCATCAAAAAAACTCAACACACAGCCATTAATGTCTAAACCGCTGGCAACAAAAGTGAGTACACCTCTAAGTGAAAATGTCTAAATTGGGCCCAAAGTGTCAATATTTTGTGTGGCCACCATTATTTTCCAGCACGGCCTTAACCCTCTTGGGCATGGAGTTCACCAGAGCTTCACATGTTGCCACAGGAGTCATCTTCCCCTCCTCCATGACGACATCACAGAGCTAGTGGATGTTAGAGACCTTGTGCTCCTCCACCTTCCATTTGAGGATGCCCCACAGATGCTCAATAGGGTTTAGGTCTGGAGCTTGGCCAGTCCATCACCTTCACCCTCAGCTTCTTTAGCAAGGCAGTGTTCGTCTTGGAGATGTGTTTGGAGTGATTATCATGTTGGAATATTGCCCTGCGGCCCATTCTCTGAAAGGAGGGGATCATGCTCTGCTTCAGTATGTCACAGTACATGTTGGCATTCATGGTTCCCTCAAGGAACTGTAGCTCCCCAGTGCCGGCAGCACTCATGCAGCCCCAGACCATGACACACCCACCAACATGCTTGACTCTAGGCAAGACACACTTGTCTTTTTACTCCTCACATTGTTGCAGCCATACACGCTTGACAGCATCTGAACCAAATAAGTTTATCTTGGTCTCAGACCACAGGACATGGTTCCAGTAATCCATAACCTTAGTCTGCTTGTCTTCAGCAAACTGTTCGCGTTCTTTCTTGTGCATCATCTTTAGAAGAAACTTCCTTCTGGGATGACAGCCATGCAGACCAATTTGATGCAGTGTGCAGCATATGGTCTGAGCACTGACAGGCTAACCCCCCACCTCTTCAACCTCTGCAGCAATGCTGGCAGCACTCATACGTCTATTTCTCAAAAACAACCTCTGGATATGACGCTGAGCACGTGTCTTGGCAACATTCTTATAGCCTAGGCCATCTTCATGTAGAGAAACAATTCTTTTTTTCAGATCTCAGAGTTCTTTGCCATGAGGTACCATGTTGAACTTTCAGTGACCAGTATGAGAGAGTGAGAGCGATAACAACAAATTTAACACACCTTCTCCCCATTCAAACTTGAGACCTTGTAACACTAATGAGTCACATGACACCGGGGAGGGAAAATTGCTAATTGGGCCCAATTTGGACATTTTCACTTAGGGGTGTACTCACTTTTGTTGCATGCAGTTTAGACATTGTCAGAAACCATGAATCAGACCGAGACAGAAGTACAGTTAAATCACACTTGTTTAATAATAAAAGTAAATAGAAAAAACTTAGTCAAAACATAGCCAAAGTTCGGTAACCGGAACGGATTGTCAGACAAGCCAGAAAGTCTAGGGGCCAGGGATCAGTGTAGAGGAACAGCAAACTTGATCTACAGCCAGAATGAATGTCAGCCTAGCAAGTCTTTAACAGGAACACAGGAGTCTCTGTGATGCTGACCAAGGCGAAGGCAGAGATCATCTGGGCTGGACGGCTTAAGTAGGCAGGACTGACGAGCAGGATGTCCTCAACAGGTGAGTCACTGTGGAGAGATAGAAGCTGGCAATTAGCCGACAGCTGAGTGGCCAGCTCAGGGAGAAGGAAGGGCTGAGCCCAGCCCTGACAGTACCTCCTCATCAATGACCCCTCCCCCTCGGAGGACCACCAGGCTTGAGGGGAAAGCATCTATGGAAATCAGGGAGGAGAACAGGGGCATGTATGTCTGACGATGAGACCCAAGAGCGTTCCTCCGGACCGTACCCTTTCCAATGCACCAGGTACTGTATGCGCCCACGGAACCTACGGGAGTCAACAATTAACTGTACTTTGTGCTCCTCATGGTTCTCAACCTGTACAGGGTGAGGACGTGGCATCGAGGTGATAAAGCGATTGCATACCAAAGAATTCAAGGCATTTTTGGGAGCAAGCTACGCCCATAGTAAGATGTCCGACCAGTTGTTATGGTCAGAAATATAGCAACGTAGGAATTGCTCCATAGACTGATTGGCTCGTTCTGCGGCCCCATTAGACTGCGGGTGATACGCAGAGGAGAAAGCAAGTTGAATTCCCAACTGTGTCCTCACCAGAACCGAGACATAAACTGACTACCCCTGTCCGAGACAATCACCTTGGGTAGCACATGTAAGCAAAAGATCTCCCGAGCAAAAATGGAAGCCAGTTCCTTAGAAGTGGGCAACTTCTTAAGTGGAAAACAATGAGACACAATGAGAACCAGTCAACCACCATAAGGATAACTGTTGCATTGGGAGTTGGGTACCTCCACAATGAAATCCATAAACAGGTGGGTCCTAGGCCTCTCTCCATTGGATATGGATTGAGGCCCACTGGAAGGTGTCATGGAGTCTTACTTTGAGCACAGGCAGCTACGAAGGCGGTTACATCAGCACGTAGACTAGGCCACCAGAATTGTTGGGAAATGCCCAAAAAGAGTTGATTCTTCCCAGGGTGGCCAGCAGCCTTGGGAGAATGGTAAGTCTTGAGCACGGCAGTACAGAGACTCTCTGGGACAAAGCAGCGGTCACAAGGTTTCTCAGGAGGAGCGTGGTCCTGAGCAGCAAGAATTTTGTCACCCAAAAGAGAAGTGAGACTGGTGCGAACCGTAGCCAGAATACGATCAGGAGGAATCACAGGAACCGGAACAGACTCCATCCTGGAAGTGGAGGAAAATTGTCGTGACAAAGCATCAGCCATTACTTTCTTAGTACCGGTAAGAATGAGACAATGTAAGTAAAACTTGACAAGAAAAGAGCCCATCGCGCTCTTCTGGGAGAGAGGCGTTTAGCCTCAGACAAGAATGTGAGATTCCTATGGTCAGTAAGAATGAGAACCGGCACAGTGGTACCTTCGAGGAGATGTCTCCATTCTTCCAGGGTTAAAATGATCGCTAACAGCTCTCGGTCACCAATCTCGTAATTGCACTCCGCAGGTGATAATTTCTTGGAAAAGTAGAAACAAGGATGCATTGTGATCTCAGAGGTAGGACGTTGAGACATAAGGGAGCCAACTCCATTCTCAGAAGCATCAACCTCAAGGATGAAAGGTAACGTAAGAACGGGATGTGCCAACACAGGAGCAGAAACAAAGGCAGCCTTGAGACTCTCTAAGGCCTTAATGGACCTCGGATACCAAATCTGTGGGTTACCGTCCTTTCTGGTCATATCAGTCACGGGCTTGACTAGAAACGAGAAGTTACGAATAAACTTCCGATAATAGTTTGCAAAGCCAAGTAAAAAGCTGCAGAGGACGTAAACCCGTCCAGTCGGGGCCACTGTAGGACTGCTGCAAGTTTCTCTGGGTCCATCGGAAAACCAGCAGTGGAAATGACATAACCCAGGAGTTTAACATGTTCACGATGGAATTCGCACTTCTCCAGTTTACAATAGAGATTGTTCTCTCTTAGTTTTTGAAGCATACGACAGACATCTGTGTGGTGGCTCTCCAGGGACTTGGAAAATATGAGGATATTGTTGAGATAAACCACCACACATAACTGCAACAAATCTTGGAGGACATCGTTAATAAATTTCCTGGAAAACTGCCGGGCGTAACAAAGGCCAAAAGGCATTACGTGGTACTTATAATGGCCTGTTCTGGTATTAAATGCAGTTTTCCACTCGTCGTCCTTCTTAATCCTCACGAGATTGTATGCCCCTCTCAAATCAAGCTTTGTGAAAACCGTTGCTCCCTTGAGGCAGTCAAATAACTCCGTAATCAATGGAATCGGATAGGCATTCCTTTTTTTTTTTTTTTTTAATTCTTTTTTATTGAGTTTTTTTCACAAAAAAACATAAAACAAAATAAAAACAGACCCGATAGGCAACATGCCTCTTGGGTTGGCCACACATAGCCATCAACCAGAACTAACATAGTTCAACTATCCCTTCCCCAATTCCCCCCTCCCCCCCTCCCAACCGACCAGTGACCATAGGTAATAATACGCAGATAGTTGGTATTATGCACCTTAATTCTGTTTCATAATCCATTGTACAGTTCTTTGAATCAATCCAGTGAGAGGACATTTTATCTATGTCTCATGAAAAGAGTCTCATCCGTTAAGGATTAAGGATTCGCCCAGACTGTTACATTATCTTAGGTCTCCAATGCAAATACAATTTTCACATTTACAATTACTTTTTAGTACATTAGCCTTCTGTATTGGAAGAGTCAAGCCAAGCTTGCCACACTTTTTAAAATTTCTTTTCACAACCCCTGGACCTATATGTAGCTTTATATAGAGGGATTACCGAATTGATTAGACCTTTCCAAAACAATATAGAGAGTGGAGCTGTTTTTTTCCATTTTAGTAGGATAGCCTTCCTACCATAGAACAGCACAATGTTTAACAGCGTGCAATGTGCCCTGGAAGGAACCACCTCCTCTACCAACCCTATGAAACATACTCTTGGAGTCATAGAAACAGGGATACTAAGTAGCTCCGAAAGACAGTCCGTAATTCCAGACCAGAAACTTTGAATATGCGTGCAACTCCAAAATATATGTTCTGAGTCAGCTGGAGAGTGGGTACATCTCCTACACTGACCTGGGACTGAAGGTTAAATGCGTGACAATCTAGCAGGGGTGAAATAGATGCGGTGAAGGAACTTAAAATGGATTAGACGGTCCCTTGCAGATACCAAGTATTGAAAAGGATGATCCCACATATTGTCCCAATCCTCCCCCTGTATACTGGTAATTTCTTTCTCCCACCGTTCCCTGCATTTTGATATCCCTGGTGGCGTCTTTGTAAAGAGAGATTTGTAGACTGTAGATAATGGTTTAATTAACTCCTCTTCGGTCAGAAGGGTCTCCAGTGAAGATGGTAGTAATTCTATTCCTTTTCCATCCATTTTCCATCAAACTGCGCCTGAAACGCATGGCGCAGCTGTAAATAATGGAAAAAGAAGGAATTTGGTAAAGTATGTCTGGCTTCTAGCTGATCAAATGTACACAGCTCCCCCTCTATGGTGATGTCTCCCAACACCTTAACCCCCCCACACACCCACACCATAGGATCTTGGAGAGAATAAAAATGAGGAAGGGCTGGATTCATCCACAGTGGGGCTGATGGCGTAACTCCTAAATAGCTAGGGGACATCAAAATTGTGGTAGGTTCCCATGCCCTGATGGTCGCTTTCATCGATGTAGTTAACGACAGGCAAGATTTCGGGCCTCTATAAAGGGCAAATTTTAAACTCTCAAAGGATCCCAAGTGCGCTGCTTCCAGGACTGTGGCGGAGTCCGCCATCAGCCATCTCCTAGCAACCACCATCTGGCCAGCCACATAGTATTTATGCCAGTCTGGTAGAGCCAAACCCCCCTGACCCCATGGTTCCTGCAGTACTTTAATGCTGATATGAGGCACTTGAGGGGACCAGATAAAGGAGCTGATTATGCTATCTAATGCTTTGAAAAAGGACCTTGGGATCCACATGGGAGAGTGACGTATAAAATATAGTATGACAGAAAGAAACTTCATTTTTATAAGGCTAACCCTCCCAATCGGGGAGAGAGGCAATTTTAGCCAAGCTTGGGTTTTAAGTTTAAGTCTGTTAACCAGGGGGAGGAGATTCAAAGACATATAATCTTGAATACAGGCTGTAATCTTAACTCCTAAATAAGTAATAGAGGAGACCCATTGTAACGGTAGCGCGTCATCTTTGAACGTATTAGCCTCCGGGCCTAATGGGAGATTTGATGACTTGCTCCAGTTTACTCGCAAGCCCGAAAAGGCAGCAAACCTGTCCAAGATTGACAGGACCTGGGTCCTGGAGTAACAAGAGCAAATCATCTGCGTACAATGCTACACACTCATGAATTTTACCCACCGGAATCGCACCCACCAGCTCAGATTTCCTAAGTGCCCTTGCTATGGGCTCCATCATCAGGGCAAACAGGAAGGGAGAGAGCGGACACCCTTGCCTAGTACCCCTTCCTATTGGGAAGTACTCAGAAACGTTAATTCCCAATCGAATTGCTGTTTTTGGTGTGCTATATAGTGGTTTTACCCATCGACGGTATCCTGGACCCACCCCCATAGCCTCCAACACTGTGTGCATGTACTGCCAGTCCACAGAGTCGAAGGCCTTTTCGATGTCAATAGAGACTACAACCTTGGCCTGGGACTCCGCCGTGTCTAATTGTAAGTGTGTGAATAATCTCCGTAAATTTGTGTCCGTTGATTTGCCAGGAATAAAACCTGTCTGATCAATGTCTACCAGGGTATCAATAACCCTGGCTAACCTTGATGCCAGCACCTTAGCAAGAATCTTCAAATCCATATTTAGTAACGCTATCGGGCGATACGATGAGCACTCAAGGGGGTCCTTGCCAGGCTTCAGGAGGAGGACCATATAAGCCTCCAGAAGCACATTCAACCTGGGGGCCATTTGTGACATGTAAAGCTTGTAAAAATCAGCGGGGAATCAATCCGGACCCGGGTTTTATGCGGAGGGAAAGCAAGTATAGCTGATTCAATTTCTGGGACAGAAATATCATCATCCAAAAGAGCAGCATCAGTTTCTGACAGTCTAGGCAATGAGAGACTCTGTAGAAAGTCATCCAACTCCTTGACACCATATGTGGGGATAGACGAGTATAGGGATTTATAAAATTTTACAAATTCCTGCAGTACCATTGCAGCGTCAGACACTAACCTTCCATCCCCTGCCCTTATTACTGGAATACGGACTGGAATCCGTTGATCTGCCGCTAAATTGGCCAAAAGTTTACCGTTTTTATCCCCTTCGGCAAAAAAATTTTCCGACCTGTGTTTTGCCTCTTTGTGTGCTAGATCCGAGAAGTGTAGTGCCACCAGTCACCTGTGTTCCAGTAGGGACACATAGGAGGCCTCCGAAGGAGAGTCTGCATGTACATTAGCACTCTCCCGTTCTTTGGCCAAAAGAAGCTCAACTTCCTCATTATGATCCCTTCTAGCTGCCTTTATGGCAGATATGCACACACCCCTTGATACCGCCTTAAAGGCGTCCCATACCAAAGCCGGATCAGCCGAGTCCACATTGGTAACCCAAAAAGTATCTATTGCTGTTTGAAGATGGGTTGTCACCTGTTCCTCCTGCAACCAACCCGGAGCCAGCCACCACCCCCCCTCCTCCCCCCGAAGGGGAAGGGGATGGTGACCAAGAGTGGGTTGTGATCGGAAAGGCTCCGGCTAAATACTCTGAACCGTGAAGGTATTTTAACATGGAGGCATTCCCAAACGCCAAGTCAATTCTAGCCAAAGATTTATGAGTTAGAGAAAGATGGGAATATGAAGTGGCCTCTGGGTGCCCCCATCTCCACAACTCAGTCAAACACGTCACATTAGCCCAAGTGGATAATTCAACTGAAGCAGGCCTAGACACATTAGTAGAGTCTAACCCAGGTTCTAGAATGGCATCATAATCACCGATAAAAAGCACCGGAAGATGCAAGTAAGGCGCCAGTGTCACCAATAGGTCATATAACAATTGAACCTGAAAAGGAGGGGGTAAATATATGCTTACCAATAAAATTGCCTGACTATAAATTTCTAAGACAATAGCCACATATCGTCCCCCCCCCCCGATCAGTAACCACCTGTTGTACCGTACACGCAATGGCTTTACTAATTAAAATAGAAACTCCCCTGGCGTATGCAGAGTATGTGGAGTGAAATGCCTTCTGAATCCAAGGCTTACGTAAAGATAGAATTTTGCTACCTTCCAGGTGGGTCTCCTGAAGGAGGACGACATGCGGCTTTACTTGTTTCAGATTTTGAAAAATTTTCGCTCTCTTAAATTTATTATTTAGTCCCCTCACATTCCAAGAGACTATTTGTAACTTACTAGCCATCATAGTGATGAAAGAAATACCACTTATATCTGAACATGTACCTTCTATGCGACATATGCACACTATTATGATAAAACCTATAGTCTTGGTCAATCCCTCCCTCCCCTGCTGTTATACCAGAAACTTTGAAAAAACAAAACCAGTCCGGCATGCAGCTTTAGCCCTGAAACAAAAAACCCTAAAGAGTTAAACCTGACGCGTCGATAGTCTGGTATTGGGTGATGAAAAAGGAAAAAAAACACCAGTTTCTTTCTGGTGTTCCCTGTTGGAGCTCCAGGCTTAGTCCAACAGCGGGAAAATACAGCCGATCGGCCATATAGCTGAAAGGGGTAGTTCAGGAAAGGTGCCACTTGAGAAAAAAAGAAAAAGTAAAGAGCCAAATTTAAAAAAATAACACTCAGTTAGTCATAGCATGTATTCCATTATGAGCGACCCCCCACCATATGCATAAGTAATAGTCAGAGAACTGCAATGGCACGAGGGGAGACAGTGGCGTGCGTACATGTGGCAGCTTAGATCAAGGCACAAGGGAGAACAAGAGATGCAAGAATCAAAAGAACATTTCCCGTTCCATAAGAGGATGACAGCTATTGTGGATTCTGATCCAACCAATCACAGGCATCTTGCGGGTTGTCAAAGAACTTCACGGTACCCTTAAACTGCACGCGTAGTCGGCTAGGGTACAGCATGCTGTATTTCAGCACTCTGTCCCTCAGCCTTTTCTTCACATCCATGAAGGACCGGTGACTTCTTTGCGTCTCAGCTGAGAAAACAGGGAACAGCATGATATGTGCATTCTCAAATTTAAGCTCCTTATGTTTCCGTGCTTCCGCCAACAGCATGTCACGATCCCTGTAATTAAGCAATCTAACCAAGAAGGGTCTGGGTGGTGCCCCCGGGGGTCTAGAGCCAGTAGGAACTCTGTGGGCTCTTTCAGCGACATGTGTAGGAGGGAGATCCCCTAGCGTCAACAAGGATTTGAAAAATTGTTCAGCAAAGGTTGTGGCAGCGGGCCCCTCATCCCCCTCAGGCAGCCCAACCACCCGCACATTATTTCTTCGTTGGCGGTCTTCCGCGTCATCTGCTCTATGTTGTAAAGATCGCACCATACCTTTTAAGTTCTTCAAGCTGCGATCCATGAGCATGTGAAACATCCTCAACCTCTGATATTCGATCTTCCGCTGTGTTCAATCTGCCCCTGATCTTATCAAGGACAAGACAGGTGAGATTACATTCGGATGCCAGGAGGTCTATGCGTCCCATTAGTTCAGATTTAGATGCCGCTATAGCTTCCAGGATGGGGCCTGTGATGGCTGCAGTGTCCACCTCTTTCTCCTGTGAAGGATGAGAGGAATCATCCGGGCTCCTTGATGCAGGACTGCTCTGCTGCGCCATCTTCACCGCCGAGTGTTTGGCGCGCTGGGATGAGGCGACAGGAATGGATCTGGAGTGGGCGGATCTAGCAGCCATGCTTCCCTGAGAGCGGAGAGCTCTCTGTTCCAGCGGCGGCTGAGAACGGCTTGGTTGCTGCTTTTTAAAAGACGAAGAAGGCATTCCACGGCGCCGGGTACCTCCGCCAGCAGTACGCCACAAATAGGGGCCAAAAGAGCCGTTCGATCAGCTGTAATCAGGATGGTTTACCGGAGGATAGCAGGAGCTTCAAGGAAACACGTCCCGCCGCGATCACATCCGGCCACGGCCCCGGATAGGCATTCTTAATCGTGAAGCGATTGGGACCCCTATAATCAATACAAGGTCTCAGTTCACCACTCCTCTTCTTCACAAAGAAGAAACCAGCACCAGCAGGAGACAAGGATTTGCGGATGAAACCTCGAAAGTGCGTCTGCAACATACTCCTCCATGGTTTTATCCTCCAAGACTGACAAAGGGTAAACCCGGCCACGAGGGGGTATGGCACCAGGTTGAAGGTCAATTGCGCAATCATACGACCTGTGTGGAAGCAAACTACCGGCTTGACCTTTGTCAAAGACATCACCTAAATTCTGGTACTTCTCTGGCAGGGAGGAGAGTGAAGAGGTGCACAGGACCTTGGCCACCTTCTGGAAGCATGTCTTACTGCATTGTGGTGACCGGGAGATAACCTCAGTATGGAGCCAATCAAAAAAGGGGTTGTGCCTCTGTAACCAATAACCAGCGGAAACTTAGGTGAGGAAATAACTTGGAATTGGATTATCTCATGGTGAAGAGCCCCTGCAACCCTGGACAATGGAACAGTCTCATGAGTCACAATGACAGGCTGTAGAGGTCTCCCATCAAGAGCCTCAATGGCAAGTGGCAGAATCGAGTGCTTAGATACAAAGGCAGCATCAATGAACAGGCCTGCAGCCCCAGAGTCGATTAGAGCCTCTATCTCGACGGACGACTCAGCTCATGAAAGGGTAACCAAAAACAGGGGCTTATCCTTCTGGATATCTGGGGACAAAACAACGCCACCTAAGGTCCGTCTGTGATAGGACCTCAAGGTTCGGGCTTTCCATGGACGGGTAGGACAAGACTTCACAAAGTGATCTGCCTGGCCACAATAAAGGCACAATCTCTCCCTCCTCCTAAAGGTTCTCTCATACGCAGAGAGATGCGTGAAGCCCAAGTGCATGGGTCCACATCACTGACCGACTCGGTACTAGGAGGCATGGGACATGAGGGAGGCAAGGGTGGAACTGCAAAGCTTGGAGACAAATGTACAGGAAGCTTCCGCAAGTGCTCCTTAAAAGAGAGTCTGGAGTCAATGAGGATGGCAAACATGATCCACTTCTCCAGCTCAGTGGGTATATCTCGGGCTGCCATTTCATTCTTGATGGTATCTGAGAGACCATGAGAAAAGGCAGCCACGAGGGCCTCATTGTTCCAAGCAACCTCTGTTGCCAGAGTACGGAATTCAATGGCGTAGTCGGCAACAGTTCTCGTACTCTGATGGACATGAGGCACTTGGCAGCAGAAGCGGAGCGTGCGCGAATGTCAAATACCCTTTTAAAGGAGACCACAAACTCAGGGTAACTCAAGACAACAGGTTTTTGTGTGTCCCATAGAGCAAAACCCACTTCTGTCTCTGGGAAAGGCCTGGGGCAGCATCTCAAAGTATATCTCAACCTGGTTGAGAAACCCTCTGCATTGGACTGGATCGCCCCCAAATCGCTGGGGAAGCGGAGCGGAAACAGACATACCTCTTATAGAGGTAATACTCGAGGCGGGTGCCTACACAGAGACTGGCGCAGCAGCAGGGACAGCCTGCAACACAGGTTGTACCAGAGCAGCCACAGTGGGAGATTCCAGGTGAGCCGTGCGTCTCAGGAGCGTTTGTAACGCAATGGCAAACTGATCCATGCGGTGATCGTGCTCATCCAATCTGGAAAAAATACTACCAACTAGTGGATTGACTGCATATTCTGAATTCATGGCCTTCGCCTACTGTCAGAAACCATGTATCAGACCGAGACAGAAGTACAGTTAAATCACACTTGTTTAAGAATAAAAGTAAATAGAACAAACGTAGTCAAAACATAGCCAAAGTTCGGTAACCGGAACGGATAGTCAGACAAGCCAGAAGCTCAGGATCGCAGGGGATCACAGGATCGCAGGGGAGCGGCGCCATTTTCAAACTGCGAGCTGCAAGGCTGCACTGGGGCAAGACTGCACTGGGATAAGGCTGCAATGGACACTGGGGAAGGCTGCACTGACATGGCTGCACTGACATGGCTGCACTGGGGCAAGGCTGCACTGAGAAGGCTGCAATGATGGGCATTTAAATGTAAGTTTTTTTTCCCTTCAACTTCCCTCCTAAAAGTTTTTTTTCCTTAAAATTCCCTCCTAAACTTGGGGTGCGTGTTATAAGCCGATAAATACGGTAATAAAATATTTACAAAAATGTGAGCCTGGCGACAAATTCAAAAAAATTTACAAACCATAACACAGTACTGTAATCTTACAGATTACAGTACTGTATGAAATTATTTCACATCCCTTTTGTCCCTAATGCTTTGACCCATGCCCTGCATGCAGTTTTATGTTATATATACTGTTCTTTCTGCCTGGAAACTGGAGAAAAAGTGTCCCTTAATGTCAAAAGTGGCTTTAGACCAGCTAGAAAACAACGATAGTATATTAGAACACTTGCAGAATTGAGCGATAGTGAATCGTGGGGAAATGTATTTTATTATTATTATATTATTATTTTTTTTAATTATTTATATTTATTTATTATATTATAATTGATGTTTTTGTGTTTCAAACTTCATCATACCAGGGATGTCTACTAGACTCTCTTGTTTGGACAGATTTAAGTGTTATATTGTTAAGAATTACAGGCCTACAATATAAAACGCCAAATTTCCATGCAAAATAATTGTACCGCTTTCAGCACCTAAAATCCGAAATAATCATACCGCCAGGGAGGTTAACATGCAAAAACGTATGTAAAAAATGGGGCCCATGTCGATGGGCTTTGGGCTGTGTTGATGAGCATGTTTTTGACATCAGTTTGAAATGCTTTTGAAAAAATGCAGAATTCATGGACAGGTGCAATCGACCTGTATTTGACATATTTTAGATCTCCGTACTGTATAATAAAAGGTGTCCACCTTTCTGATCTCAGAATGTTGTATGGTATGCTTTACATGTTTGTTTAGTTTTGTATAATTCATTTTGCACACTTACAGGATACCGCATCTTACAAGCTACTGTTTAACAGCTTCCCTGTGATGATTTAGCACGCTAGTGATGGACAGGCTAGTACCAGCTGTATTCAGTGCCGTTCATTGTAAATATCTGTTGTAACACGCTCATCCCATTGTGCAATATACTAGACAATTGACATGTTAGCTGCTAGTAAGAGCCTGTGTTTATCTCACACCCTTCTACCCAGCTGTGCAATACATTTCAATGAGAGTAACCACTGACATAAATGAATGCAAGCAAGGCAATCTTTCTGACAAGCAATATTTACTAATTAATATGAACAATGGTCACGTGCATAGTTAAGTATAACTGACAATGAATACCTGGGTGGTTGTGTGTGCGCACCCTGGACTGGCTGAATAAAATATGAAGTTGTCATTAAAACGTTGACATCAGTGCAGATGTAACGTCAGATTAAAACGCGTATATCAGGCTGGGGAAATCTGGCTTTCATCTTTTTTTTTTGGGGTCAGATCAGATTGCTTCAGTTATGCTTTAACACAGGCAATCATTTCAGGGCTCATGCCCATGGACGATGAGTGGCACAAATGAGCTCTCGCATTCAAATTCCCAGTGATTTTATGTGCCCAGGGAGCTGCAGTTGGCACGTACAGCTGGCCGCATTTAGCAAATATGTCATATGCTTGTGTGCGTGTAAGCGCCAATGCAAGAAAGCACTGGTGTTACCCAAATACAAGTGTGTACAGTTATTCACAGATCATTTGGTGGAGGGGGGATTACGGTGTGGGATTGTTTTTTAGGGGTTGGGCTTGGCCCCTTAGTTCCAGTGAAGGGAACTCTTAAAGCGTCAGTATACCAAGATATTTTGGACAATTTTATGCTCCCAACTTTTTGGGAACAGTTTGGGGATGGCCCCTTCCGGTTCTAACATGACTGCGCACCAGTGCACAAGGCAAGGTCCATAAAGACATGGCTGAGCCAGTTTGGGGTGGAGGAACTTGACTGGCCTGCTCAGAGTTCTGACCTCAACCCGATAGAACACTTTTAGGATGAATTAGAGTGGAGGCTGCGAGCCAGGCCTTCTCGTCCACATCAGTGCCTGACCTCACAAATGCGCTTCTGGAAGAATGGTCAGACATTCCCATAGACACACTCCTAAACCTTGTGGACAGCCTTCACAGAAGAGTTGAAGCTGTTATATCTGCAAAGGGTGGGCCAATTCAATACTGAACCCTACGGACTAAGACTGGATTACCATTAAAGTTCATGTGCGTGTAAAGGCAGGTGTCACAATACTTTTGGTAATATAGTGTATGTACAGTAACTGTTTTATGTGACATTTTGTATAAATTCATGTACACTATCTGTGGAGTCAATGTAAACCCAATCACTAACCTGTTATATAAACTTTACTGTTTATGAATTTTCAGAAGTCATTTTCAGTATACAGTGGTATCTTGGATTAGGAGCATAACTTGTTCCAGAAGAATGCTTGTAATCCAAAGCACTTGTATATCATAGCGAGCTTCCCCATAGGAAATAATGGAAACTCAAATCCGTTCCAGTGGCACTGCTAGTTTATGCAGTACCGCATGTAACCAGAGGTGGGGGGCGTCGGAGACATTCGTAAACACTCGGAGCCTCTCGAATGCACTCAGAGAGGCTCGGGAACGGAGCGTTTCCGAGCGGCTCCGAGTGTCACGGCGCCCCCGCACCTCTGGCCAAATGCGGTACTGCACACCCCAGACGCTTGAATCCTGCTCGTTTTGCGAGACAACGCTTGCAGAGTCAGGATTTAAACACAATAGCTTGTATTACAAAACGCTCGTAAACCGCGTTACTCGCAATCCAAGGTATTACTATACCTCCCAAAGGTTCTCCCTTTAAGGTCATAGTTCAGCCAATTCCTGTTATAGGGTGCCAACGCTCTGTCCCCATCTCCCAGAGAGGGGCAGTGCTTTAGCAAGCTATCATTTGGGGTTTACATATAATTTAATTCACACACTCTTTCAGTGCCATATACCTTCTCAAAGTGAAACTTTAGTCAGAAAATTAGGTTTTGCTAGATCACTTCAGGCTGGCCCCTTTTGCAGTTATAGCTATGTAAAACATTAAAAATAAGTACCAATACTGTTTAAAATCCAGTAATATACTGTCTCACCCTGCTCTGCATGTGCTCAGTTGCTCTCCATTTTTGGCATTTTATGGCATTGTCCTGGACATAAGCCACTAGAAGCCAAGCTGCTGATAGCCAAAAGATTTATTGCTGCTCAGGGACTCTGGGCTTCAGGGACTGAAGGGCTGCCAGTTTGAGACACCTGCCTTAGACAGTACCAGAATCTTAATAGAGGTTCTGAGCTTTCCCACTTTATTCAATATTCAGAACTAGGAGAAAAAAACATTTTAAGTAGGAGTTCCACTTTAAAGTAAAACTATAGGCATTGTGGATACAGTAAGGGAGGTTTTTAATCCTTGTTAGATTTTTTTTTAACCATCTGTGTCCCAATGTGGAGATTGCCCTTCACTTCCTGCCCCGTAGCCAAACAGTAAGTGAGAGGAAATCCCTGCAAATGAAAGGAATTCCTTGGGGACCCCCAGGTCACCAGAACTAGTGTCCCCATTGAAAAATATCCCTTCTATTACTTTTCTGGGGACAACCCAAAACGTGGGATTTTCTTTTACTTTCAATGATAATGGGAGATGGGACAAATAGAGAGCGTGAATCTTCCTAATGGGGGCACAGACAGCAATAAAACCAGATAAGCGTTCTAATCCCACTCCACGCTATCCAAAATGAAATAAAAAGTTTTGCCTTTAGTTATACTTTAAGTAGACAAGGCAGTTAATATAACCGCCCAAACTTAGGATACTTAAAATGTTTGAATGAACTCACCTTTGGGTAATAAGTATGGAAACCTCCAGCTAGTTGACTTTAGTGGGATGTTTGCATTACAGTTATGTCTTTATTTGATGCCAAATATCTTGTCTTTTCAGGCAGCATAACTCCAACAGTTGAGCTGAATGGTCTGGCCATGAAGAGAGGCGAGCCTGCCATTTATCGGCCTTTAGATCCTAAACCACTTCCAAACCATCGTACCAACTACAATTATCGGGGCATGTACAATCAGAGGTACAAACTATTTTATCATCTTTTTATTTTTTAAATCTACATCTGTTTAGTTCATGACTGAAAGCTCCCTGCTCAGTGGTGGTAGTATGAATTTTAGATAAAGTGCTTTATGAAATACCTGTCTGCTTTACAATCTTTTTTCACATGTCATTACATAAGATGAATGTTTTTGCTGGTTTATAAATTTTATTCATTTCTGGTCAAATTTACAAGAATTTCTAATTAAAGCAATAGACATCAAACATCTATTATAATAACACCAATTTATGGACTTATGGGTTCAATAAAATGTAAAAGTGCAACTAATATAAGTCATATTCAAAGAAAGTTCTAAAGAATGGCGCAGCGGTGACCTATGTTCTGCACAACAAGGAAAGTGGCCACTTTGTATAGAATAAGTTCAAAAGTAACCAAAAGTGAATCCAGACATCAAGCGATAATTCACCTCTATCAGGACACACTCACTGCAGCACCTCCTAAGCTGGATTCACACCTATGCATTTTTAGTGCTTTTTGCATTTTGCAGATTTGCACTACAGAACGTGTTCCATAGTGCAAATCTGCAAAATGCAAAAAGCACTAAAACTGCATAGGTGTGAATCCAGCCTTAGAGAGCATGGGATATCTCCAGCTAGTCATAAGAAAACACCAGAGGGTGCAGCATAAAACTCCTTTAATGTAACCAAACAGATAAAATGGTCACTCGCATGCATCAGATGTACAGTGCCTTGAAAAAAGTATTCATCCCCCTTGAAATTTTCCACATTTTGTCATGTTACAAAAAAAAAACTGTAAATACATTTTATTGGGATTTTTATGTGCTAGACCAACACAAAGTGGCACATAATTGTAAAGCGGAAGGAAAATTATTAAATGGTGTTCAAAATTTTTTACAAATAAATATCTGAAGTGTAGCGTGCATTTCTATTCAGCCCCCTTTACTCTGACACCCCTAACTAAAATTTAGTGAAACCAATTGCCTTAAGAAGTCACCTCATTAGTAAATAGAGTCCACCTGTGTGTAATTTAATCTCAGTATACATACAGCTGTTCTGTGAAGCCCTCAGAGGTATGTTAGAGAACCTTTAGTGACCAACAGCATCATGAAGGCTAGGGAACACCCTAGACAGGTCAGGGATAACGTTTTGGAGACGTTTAAAGCAGGGTTAGGTTATAAGAAAAAAATATCTCAAGCTTTGAACATCTCACAGAGCACTGTTCAATCCATCATCCGAAAATGAAAAGAGTATGGCATAACTGCAAACCTACCAAGACATGGGCATCCACCTAAACTGACAGGCTGGACAAGGAGAGCATTAATCAGAGAAGAGCCAAGAGGCCCATGGTAACTCTGGAGAAGCTGCCGTTCAGGTGAGAGAATCTGTCCACAGGACAACTATGAGTTCTGCACTCCACAAATCTGGTCTTTATGGAAGAGTGGAAAAAAGAAAGCCCTTATTGAAAGAAAGCCATAAGAATCCTGTTTGCAGTTTGCGAGAAGCCATGTGGGGGACGCAGCAAACATGTGGAAAAAGACGCTCTGGTCAGATGAGACCAAAATTGAACTTTTTGGCCATCCAATCTGACAGAACTTTTCTTTCGCAAAGAAGAATGGGCAAAAATGCCACTCCCTAGATGTTCAAAGCTGGTAAAGACATCCCCAAAAAGACTTACAGCTGCAATTGCAGGGTAAGGTGGTTCTACAAAGTATTGACTCAGGGGGGCCAAATACAAATGCACGCCACACTTTTCACATATTTATTTGTAAAAAAAAATCTGAAATGGCTTTCTTCTTGCCACTCTTCTAAAAAGGCCAGATTTGTGGAAGGCACAACTAATAGTTGTCCTGTGGACAGATTCTCCCACCTCAGCTGTGGATCTCTGCAGCTCCTCCAGAGTCACCATGGGCCTCTTGGCTCTTCTTTGATTAATGCTCTCCTTGCCCGGCCTGTCAATTTATGTGGACGGTCATATCTTAATAGGTTTGCAGTTGTGACATACTCTTTCCATTTTTGGATGATGGATTAAACAGTGCTTTGTGAGATGTTCAAAGCTTGGGATATTTTTTTTATAACCTAACCCTGCTTTAAACTTCTTCACAACTTTATCCCTGACCTGTCTGGTGTGTTCCTTGGCCTTCATGATGCTGTTTGTTCACTAAGGTTCTCTGACAAACCTCTGGGGGCTTCACAGAACAGCTGCAGTTATACTGAGATTAAATTCCACACGGGTGGAATTTTAGGTGACTTCTAAAGACAATTGGTTCCACTAGATTTTAGTTAGGGGTATTAGAGTAAAGGGGGCTGAATACAAATGCACGCCAAATTTTTTAACATATTTATTTGTAAATAATTTTGAAAACCATTTATTATTTTCCTTCCACTTCACAATTATGTGCCACTTTGTATTGGTCTATCACATAAAAATCATAATAAAATATATTTGTTTTTGGTTGTAACATGACAAAATGTGGAAAATTTTAAGGGCTATGAATACTTTTTCCAGGCACTGTTATGCCCTGTACACACGGTTGGATTTTCCCACTTCCGTCTTTCAGGACAGCACCATAGAGAGAGACCTTGGCTCCTCCCCTTCTGAGGAAACACCGCCTTCAACTTTAAGCTTTAAATCTCACCGCTCTCCCCCGGCCCCTCAGTTCTGGTGTTTCCTCCGGTGGGGAGACATCGCAAGGAACCAGGGCCGCACAGCTAGGGAGGCTGAGGCTAAAATTTCAGGCTGAGCAAAGGGGGGCGCGCTCTCTCTGGCTCTCTCCTGCTCAGTTTTTCTAGGAAAGCTGCAGTCTAAGGGGCTAGTGTGGCTGAGTACCTTTTTAGACTGCACATCACGCTCCCCCATCTTCCCTTAGCGAAGTTGCAAGCTGGGGGGGTCCGTTTTCTCTTGTGCCTAGCGGTGGCATAGGCGGAGGCACAGGAGACCGCCCTGCTTGTGCAGCCAGCGTGGGAGCTCTGAGCGCTGGGTCGGAGGACGGGCGACGTCATTTCCGGCGGAGGTCAGTGTTTCCGTCTGACCCGTGACTTCCGGTTCCGGTCGCGGTGATGAAAACGGACCGCGCGTTCGGCTGGTGCTGCCTCTGACCTGCTGTGGTGACAGCGCACAGGGGCTTGGATCACCACTGTACTCTAAGGAGATGTCGGAAGCAGAGGCTTCAAGAACCGCTCCAGGAGAATCCTGCACCAGCCACTCTAAGGTAAGAGGAACCCTGGGGTGGTGTTCCCTTACCGCTTCCTGTAAAGCTCCACAGGTGTAAAACTCCCCCTGGTGGTGAAGGGGGGGGAAAGGGTTGTGACTGGGTCCCTGGTGGTGGTCGGTCCCGGGAAGTGCACCCCTGGTGGCCCTCCGTGGTAGTGCTGGTGGAAGTTTGCTGATTGCTCCCTACTTTTAACTTGTTTTCCAGGGCAAAGCTACAGAGAAAAGCAAGTCGCCCCACAGTACCAAGAAGAAATGCCCCTCATGTAGAATCACAATGGGGGAATCTTGGTCTAAACCCCTCTGCAGGGATTGTATAGAAGGGCTAGTAAGGGAGCAGTCTGGAGAACAGTCTTCAGATTTAGCAGCATCCGTTAAGGAACTCTCCAATACGGTGCAGACCTTTAAAACATTGTTTGCCAGTCTTCAGTTGCCACAGCCGCAGATTGTTTCTCCACCAGCACAGCAGAGTGTTCCTCAATCCTTAATGGATGCTCCCTCGGGAAGTGGAGAGAATCCAGGAGGTGCCAGATTCGAGGTTGAGGAAGAGCCTGATAGCGGGTCCTCAGATCCCCAAGGGGAGTCAGAGGGAGAGGAGGTGGAAGGGGAATCCACAAGATCCTCTCGCTATAAGCTATCCCTGGAGGAGGTGGAGGAGCTCCTAGGAGCCATTCATACCACCCTAGGAATCCAGGAGGAAAGGAAGAAACTTTCACTCCATGACCAGATGTACAAAGGACTAGGGGAACATAAGAGGAAGGTGTTCCCGGTCCATGAGGTCTTGGTCGACGCCATAAAAAAGGAGTGGCAGGACCCCGAAAGGAAGCCTTTCCTTTCAAGGGCACTTAAACGTAGGTTCCCCTTTGCTGAAGAGGAGGCGCTGGTATGGAACAAATCGCCCAAGCTAGACGCAGCCTTTTCGCAGGTCTCCAGACACACTGACTTGGCCTTTGAGGACATGGGGGCACTCCCAGATCCCATGGATAAAAGGATAGATTCCCTCCTGAAAAAATCTTGGGACTCTTCCTTAGGGAACCTTAAACCCGCCATGGCGTCCACGGTGGTGGCACGAAACATGGAGTATTGGCTAACGCAAATTAAGGCACACATAGAGGCGGGTACGCCTAAGGAAACAATCCTATCGTCTTTTCCCATGCTCCTTAAGGGAATAGCTTACCTGGCAGATGCTTCAGCTGAATCGGTGCGTATGTCTGCAAGATCAGCCGCATTGTCCAATTCGGCAAGAAGAGCCTTATGGCTTAAAACATGGCAGGGAGATACCGCATCCAAGGTTAAACTTTGCGGCATTCCTCTCACGGGAGACTTGCTTTTCGGGCCAGGTCTGGAAGCTGTATTGGATAGAACGGCTGACAGAAAAAAGGCATTTCCTTTTAAAAGAAAACCGGCAGAGACTAAAAGAAAGTCTCGGCCGTGGAAGAAATTGGACCCCCCAAAATCTGATCAACAGAAAAAGGGGTGGGGACAAAAAGGGAAGGGGCGTGGGGGGGCTATTTTTCGCCCTCCTGAACAGCCCAAAAAGACAAAGTGACAGAATAACGGTGGGAGGAAGACTGGGGGCCTTCCTTCCACAGTGGGAGATGATCACCTCCAACAATTTTATTTTGGAAGTCATAAGAAGAGGCTACAGGTTGGAGTTTGCAGAACCTCCACCATGCAGACTCCTAGTAACCACGCTACCGAAATGTGCAGAGAGGTCAGCGGCTCTCCTTTCCTCCCTCCAGGAGTTGGAGGAACAGGAGGTGGTAGTTCGAGTGCCAGAAGGAGAGACGGGCAGGGGCTTTTATTCCCACATTTTTGTGGTGCGCAAACCCTCGGGGAAGTTCAGGCTCATCCTGAACCTGAAGCCTCTGAACGTCTCTCTCACCTACAGGAGGTTCCGAATGGACTCAATCTATTCGGTAAAGACGCTCCTTCCTCCAAACTGCTTCATGGCATCGATAGACTTGAGGGATGCCTACCTGCACATTCCCATTGCAGATCAGTGTCAAAGGTTCCTCAGGCTGGCAATAAATACCAGAGAGGGGACCTTTCACTGGCAGTTCAGGGCCCTTCCCTTCGGGCTATCCTCTTCCCCCCGCATCTTCACCAAAGTCATGGTAGAAGTCTTGGCTTTCCTACGGATCAGGGGCATTTCAGTGATCGCTTATTTAGACGATCTACTACTTTTTGCCCCTTCCGCGGAACAACTGTCGCAGGACCTGCAGTTGACAAGGAACATCCTAGAGGGTCTAGGTTGGCTCTTAAATCTGGAGAAGTCCAATTTGATTCCTTCGCAAAGGGTAATCTTTTTAGGTTTCCTGTTGGACTCAACAAAACAGAAGGTCTTCCTGCCTATGGAGAAAATCCAGAAGGTAGACAGGGCAATGTTGTTACTCCAGGGCAGCCAACAAATATCAGTAAGAAAGGCTATGTCAGCCTTGGGGTTACTGACGGCAGCACTTCCAGCAGTCCAGTGGGCAGGTTTACACTTTCGCCCGTTACAACTATTTATCCTGAGCAGTTGGGACCACAGTCAGGAATCCTTGGATTCCCTGATAACGGTACCGGACCAGGTCAAGAGATCCCTATGGTGGTGGCGGAAAGAAGCCAATCTCTCACAGGGTCTGGAATGGGTTCTGCCGGTGTCCAGATGCGTCACGACCGATGCAAGTGGCATGGGTTGGGGGGCGCATATGGAGGACCGGGTGGCTCAGGGAGGCTGGCGGAAGGAGGACGCAGGAAGATCCTCCAACTGGAGGGAGCTGAAGGCAGTAGCCTTGGCACTCAAAACCTTTCAAAAGGAACTTCAGGGACAGCATGTGAGAGTCCGGTCGGACAACTCCTCAGCTGTAGCCTACATAAACCGGCAGGGGGGTACCAGGAGCAAACCTTTGTGGACCCTGGTAGAAAGCATTCTCAGATGGGCCGAAGTAAACGTCCTATCCCTCTCGGCAGTACATCTGAAGGGAGAACAAAATCTGGTGGCGGATTACCTCAGCAGGAAACGGCTGAGGGAAGGCGACTGGGTTCTGAATCAGGGGGTTTTCGAAGCAATATCCCAGAAATGGGGAAGGCCATGCATAGACCTCTTTGCCTCGAGAGAGAACAGGAAGGTGCATCTCTTCTTCTCCCTAAACAGGTGGGATGGAGCTCTAGGGATAGACGCTCTGGCTCAGAGTTGGGCTTTCGACAGGTGTTATGCCTTCCCCCCACCTGTACTAATCCCAGCCGTCCTAAGAAAATTCCAATTGGAAAACACAACCCTCATTCTTATTGCGCCACATTGGCCCAGGAGGCCTTGGTTCTCCATCCTGAAAGGTCTGGCAGCGGAACCCCCCTGGCTTTTGCCAGTTCAGGAGAATCTCCTTTTCCAGGGACCAATCTGTTGTCCCCAGGTGGGGAGATGGAGCCTCGCGGCTTGGCTACTGAGGAAGAATTGTTGAAGAACAGAGGTTTCTCAGACAGCTTAGTAAAGACCCTCCTTAACTGCAGGAAAAAAGAAACCCAGGTCATCTACCAAAAAACGTGGAGGCGTTTTAATAGCTGGTGCACAGAGACTTCTTTTGATATTCACAGCTCTATAGCAGTCTTAGAGTTCCTGCAGGCAGGGGCGGACAAGGGATTAGCCCTTGGCACCCTGAAAGGACAGGTTTCTGCCTTGAGTGTGTTTCTGGAGAAACAACTAGCCGCTGATCCCTGGATCATTAGATTTTTTAAGGCATTGAGTAGGCAGAGACCTCTGAAGGTCCCCCCCTTCCCAATGTGGGATCTTTCCTTGGTCCTACAAGCACTTACAGGGGAACCCTTTGAGCCATTGGAGACATGTACACTAAAATGGATTAGCCTCAAAACGGTGTTTTTGGTGGCAATCACTACGGCAAGAAGAGTAAGTGAACTCGAGGCCCTCTCCATTAGGGCCCCCTTTTTTCAGGTATTCCCGGACAGGGTAATTTTTAAGGCCGATCCGGCCTTCTTACCGAAAGTAGCCTCGGTTTTTCATAGAGGCCAGGAAATTGTTTTGCCCACCTTTTGTTTGAATCCTGTGAGGGAACAGGAACATAGGTTTCATAAACTAGATGTAAGAAGGTGTGTCCTGCAATATTTGGAGGATACAAAACCATTTAGAAAATCTGATTCCTTTTTTGTGTTATTTTCAGGAACCAGAAAGGGAGGCAAAGCCTCGAGGCGCACTTTAGCTAGGTGGCTAAGGTTAGCTATCAGTCAGGCGTATATAATTAGCGGGTTGGAGGCCCCTAAGGGTATCAGGGCACACTCCACAAGGGCAGTGGCGACCTCTCAGGCCGAGTGGGCTGGTGCGTCTCCGGAGCAGATCTGTAGAGCGGCAACGTGGTCTAGATTCGACACGTTCGTGAAACACTACAGATTGGACCTTCTGTCAGCAAAAGACCAGGCTTTTGGGCGTAAGGTTCTGCAGGCAGTAGTCCCACCCTAAGGTAAGGTGCTCGCTCATCCTCTCTATGGTGCTGTCCTGAAAGACGGAAGTGGGAAAATCGGAGTTACTTACCGGTAACGTCCTTTTCCAGGAGTCTTTCAGGACAGCACAGTTACCCACCCTACTGTAGGGATATTCGTGAAGGAGTTCATCGCAGAAGAACGTCAGGTAAGATCAAAGTTATTATGACGTGTTCTTGTGTCTCCCCAGCTAACCGGAGGTCCTCTTGAAGAACTGAGGGGCCGGGGGAGAGCGGTGAGATTTAAAGCTTAAAGTTGAAGGCGGTGTTTCCTCAGAAGGGGAGGAGCCAAGGTCTCTCTCTATGGTGCTGTCCTGAAAGACTCCTGGAAAAGGACGTTACCGGTAAGTAACTCCGATTTTCCTACGGAAAATGTGTGATAGGACCTTGTTGTCGGAAATTCCGACCGTGTGTAGGCTCCATCACACATTTTCCATCGGAATTTCCGACACACAAAGTTTGAGAGCAGGCTATAAAATTTTCCGACAACAAAATCCGTTGTCGGAATTTCCGATCATGTGTACACAAATCCGACGCACAAAGTGCCACGCATGCTCAGAATAAATAAAGAGATGAAAGCTATTGGCTACTGCCCCGTTTATAGTCCCGACGTACGTGTTTTACGTCACCGCGTTCAGAATGATCGTATTTTCCGACAACTTTGTGTGACCATGTGTATGCAAGACAAGTTTGAGCAAACATCCGTCGAAAAAAATTCTAGGATTTTGTTGTCAAAATGTCCGATCAATGTCCGACCGTGTGTACGGGGCATAAGTGTGCGTGTAAATATTACAGGCATGTAGTCTCCCCTGTCCCCAGATCTGGCTTTCATTGTGTGGGGAAAGCTTCTGCAAGGGTCCTGGCCCACCATGGATAGAAACCAGAGATTACAGCATGGGAAACTCAGGCGATGATGGGAGTGTGGCAGTGAGTTTTGAAGCAATTGCCTTCTTTCTCAAGTTCCTGTGTGCCTTGTTATTAGCTTAATTTAATCCTGTGTACAGCAGCACAGAGACTGGGAGAGGAAGACCAGGCATTGGGAGCCAATCTGGCTTCTCTGCATCACATTTATAGTGATAAAGATCCACTCTACCCTTTATTTTGCCTCAACCTTCACAGCTGCTGTATCAAAACCCGATTTATAAATAGTTAAAACATATACAGCGCACGCCTTCTCAACCTAATTTACATAACCTTACACTATAAAATGCCAGATAGGGCATTCAGATTGATACTGATCCCAACATATGACCTACCTATATTTATAAGATGCAGAATAGTGCCTGCAAATATACAAAAACGCACATTAACATTACAACCTGTAAATAAATCCTTAGATATCAAACCATATGTGTCAAACTCAATTTTGACACCATGCATCAGCATTTTGGTTGCCCCCTCAAAGGGCCAGTTGTATCTGTACGATTATGCAGAGTTCAGGGGTACGTGTCGCGAGAGTTCAGGGGTACGCAACCCCCCAAAGCTTCTTTGCATCTCACTTACCTGGCCCGGCTCTTTTACCTCCCGGCAGTGTATTCAGCTCTGTCTCTCACTTACAGGGAGATCATTGGTGGGCATCTGACATGAGTGTGTGCAGGGTAGGCAGGAATCTGACTGAGCCACAAGTCACTGAGGAAAGCTGTCCTTGTAAACACAGAAGGCTATATTGCTGCTATAGCTGTGTCGTGATCAGACCTTGACTTTATCTTATCCCGTCGTATTTTAAAGTTAACGTTATAGGGATTTTTGTAATGAGATGTTCTAGCTACAGATGACGTCATTTCTCTCCGCCCACCCCGCATCACCGCTGTTCCAGCCTCACAGCCGCCAAGACTGCTCTTTTACAGGTGCGGCAGGCGGGCGAGCAGAGAAATTACATCATCTCTCAATGTCCGCCTTTACTCTGGGACCCTGCCAATGCGACGACGGTGGTAAGTGAAATGCTGCATCTGGTAGCAGGCGACAGTGGCAAGTGACAAGCTGCATCTGGTGGCAGGCGACAGTGGCAAGTGACAAGCTGCATCTGGTGGCAGTCCCCTGCCGCAACCCGCACTCCCCAGCTCCTGGTTTTTGGCAACATTTTCTTACACAAAACTGGTCCCTAGTGCCAAAAAGGTTGGGGACTGCTGGTCTAGGGGATTGGATAGCCTAGATATACTAACCTAATCCTTTGGTCTTCCTAGTGCAAGACCAGTCCCTGCAGGCTCCTTTACCATCCCTGTGGTCTAACTGTTTTGTGCTGTGGACTGCTCCTGACGTTATGACGTCCATTGACTGGTTGTAGACGTGATTACGTCAGGAACAGTCCACCCCTTGGCGTAGGGAGTGCTGTTTTCTGAAGGATCGGGTAAGTATATAGGCTCTGTGTTCACCACTAGACAATACCAGCAGTCGACCCATGCAGTGTGGGCACAGCCTAACTGCATAGGGAAAATACATTTCACTGGAATTGGCCTTTAAGCATGGGGGCTAACTGTAATAGTTTGAGGTTGTGTAGCATTGAAATATTGTGGTGGTTGAGGGAAGAATGGATTCTATTAGGTATCAACCTCTCTTGAAATGTACACAGAAGAAGCCAAAGCTGAAAAGGGTTTGGATATGACACAACATTGTTCCAAAGGAAACCAAATGACGGTATTGTGTCAGACGGGGTGAATGTGTTTCTAAATGCTTGAAACACGTAATCATTGATGTGGAATCTTCATTCGGAGAGTTATCTGATTGCCTTTAGGGATCAGCAGGAATTAATATTCCTGTTAGAGGAAATTGGACCACGGGTTGTAAGAGGGTTTTTTGGCTTTCCCTGAATGGACTGTGGGTTTAGGGTTATGAGGATGTGAGGTGTTTTTTTTTTTTTTTTTCGTTTTTTTCTTAAATGCCTTTTTTATTCAAACTGTGTTGGCCTACTGAAATTAGCAGAAGGAAATAAGAGAATTCAAACAGTGTTAGCTATGAGGCTCAAAATGATATAAACGCAAGAAAAGCATCATTAGACAATAGAATTCTAATGAATTGTTTACCATACAGTTGTACCGCATTTTTACCATCCCTCCAATGGCTCACCTTTTAGCAGCAAAGGGGTGTACACATGCCGCAATGGTTTTCTTCATGCCCACAGCAGGAATTATACCCCCTGTCGTGTTTGACAGGCACTACCACCCACTAAAAGCAACCCAGTTGAACGGAGCTATGCTGCCAGTAGGGGTAGCATTTAGGGGATTTAAACAGGTAGCAAGGAGTTGGCATATCAGCTTCTTCACCGCCTGTCAAACACCTCTGAAAAGCAACCTGAGCATGGATCATTTGTCAGAGGAGCAGAAGACCTTTGCAACTACTGTAAACGAGCCCTGTGGGTGGAACGGCTCACCATCTGAAGCATATCATCTGTAAAACATGGTGGAGACAGTCTCATGGCATAAGCATGTTTTGCTGCCACTGGTATTGTCCCTATTGTTTATGATATGACTGCTGACAGGAGCAGCAGAATGAAATCTGAAGTATATCTGCTCATTTTCAGCAAAATGTAGCAAAACTGATAGGGCAGAGCTGCACAGATAAATAGACAGTGACCCAAAACAGAGGTTTTGAAGTCAAGGAAGCACATTATTCTTCAGTGACCAAAGCAGTCGTCACCTGACCTCCACCCAATTTAAAATACTTTCCGCTTGCTTAAGGCAGTGTAAAGGGGACAGATCAACTGGTAGTGGCTGCAGTAACCAGGCATGGGACAGGGATCCCCTGGAACAGTCCAAGCAGGTTTATCCTATACTTTTATTCCCCAAAGCAAGGCAGTAAAAAAACACTGTTCAAGCCACTAACTAAATGTATGTCAGTTCCTAATTAACAGGGTGCACTAATGGGTTCCCAAAAACAAACAGCATGTGTAAGTTTTTAGTGTTCTGTCAGTAGATTGTCTTTCACCCAGCAGCAGGCTCTCACATAGCAGGCAGTGCATTTGAGCCTTCGTCGGCTTTCATATATAAAGCTACTTTCACACTGGGGCAGGTGGGCGTTAGCGGTACTGCACCGCTAATTTTAGCGGCTCTTTACCGTTGTTATAGCGGCGCTTTTCGGTCGCTAGCGGTGCGCTTTTAACCCTTTATTCGGCTGCTAGTGGGGCGAACAAAAAGCGCCGCTATGCAGGCACTTGCAAAGCGCTTTGCAGGCACTTCGGCAGCGGTGCCCATTGATTTCAATAGCATGGGCAGTGCAGGAGCGGTGTATTCACCGCTCCTGCACCGCCTTGAAAGATGCTGCTTGCAGGACTTTTTCTAACGTTTTGCAAGTGCACCGCCCCAGTGTAAAAGCACTCGGGCTCTTACACTGGCGCTGCAGGGGAGGCGCTATTTTTAGCCCAAAATCGCCTGAAAAATGCCCCAGTGTGAAAGAGGTCTTAAGGTTTGTGTGCAGTTGACTTACAGCTAGGTTCACATCTATCTATTGTGTGTGTGTTTTTTTTTTTTGTTTTATTTGGGTAATAGGAAAGTATGACAGTTCTGTTTATGGAGTGCACTCACTCAAGTCGCATCAAAGTAGTGCAAAAACCTTTTTGCCCAAAGTCGTATGTTAGGGTTAAGGGCTAGGGTAAAAGGTTAGCACCCTAACTCAAATTATTACGGCTAAACCTAGCCATTAGCCCTAGCCCTTAACCCTAACATTTAACCCTAGCCCATTACCCTAGCATGCACAAAAAGGTTCCTGCACTACTTTGTTGCAACTTTGATGCAACTTTAGTGCCAGAGACTGTAAAGTTGCATCACTTGCACTCCATGAACCAAACTATCATACTTTCCTATTAGCCAAATTTTTTAAATCAAAATCACAACAGTTCTGTTTTTGGTGCAGGTTCATTGAAGTCTATTACGCGCAAAATGCAATCTGCTGCATAAAAGCATCCCTGGCCCTTTCCAAAAAATGCACCGGCTCAAAACGCACAGATGGGAACTAGTTCCAGAGGAAACCATATTAATTTGACTGTAGTGCATTTCCACAAAATGCACTAAAACACGCATAGGTGTGAACCAAGGGTAATTGGTTAGGTGTGACGTATAGGTAAGACATGGACCTAGGACTGAAGACTTTATCTCTCCCAAAACTGTAAAGGCTTCAGAAACAAGACCAGAACTAAAAGTGACACTAACTTATACTCCAAAAATAAGCCATCACATCTTCTGCCTAAATCCCTGTAATCTATTCTTCATATAGCTTGTTTATTGTTTTGTTTTTCTTCCTCCTTGCATTGTTCTCTGTGAGCTCCCTAACCTTTCCCTTTCCCCCTCGCTTGGTGGGGTTATATGAACTGCTCTATACACACTACAGATCCCATAGTCCCTAACCCATGTTGGAAGCCAGCCAGAAAGGGTGGGTACAGTCTACATATAGGAGATACAAATTCAATACAAATTCTGGAGCCCCTCACTATGTGTCGGTGAGAAACCTAATAGACACATATACACTGTCCACGTCCCTGCCAGCCAGTGCCTCACATCGAAAAGACCAATAAACCAGTAGGGACTGCATAAGACCTGGCAAAGCATCATTAAAGAGTGATGTCTGCAGAGGATTTTTAACAAAAGGTTAAACATTTTTAATATGTTTATGATTGTTATTTTGTCCAATCATGTTTTGATACCCTAAAAATTGAGGAACTCAATATAAAAATGGTTGTTATTCCTTAAAGGCTCACAGGGGAGGAGGTAAAAATCAAATACTAAAATAAAGCATTTGCATAAGTGTGCACACCCTCTTATAACTGTGGGTGTAGCTGTGTTCAGAATTAAGCAATCACATTCAACCTCATGTTAAATAGGAGTCAGTAGACACCTGTCATCATTTAAAGTGTCTCTGATTAACCCCAAATAAAGTTCAGTTGTTCTAGTAGGTCTTTCCTGACATTTTCTTAGTCACATCCTACAGCAAAAGCCATTGTCCACAGAGAACTTCCAAAGCATCAGAGGAATCTCATTGTTAAAAGGTATCACTCAGGAGAAGGATACAAAAGAATTTTAAAGGTATCAGATATACCATGGAACACAGTGAAGACAGTCATCATCAAGTGGAGAAAATATGTCACAACAGTGACATTCCCAAGAACTGGATGTCCCTCCAAAATTTACGAAAAAGACTAGAAGAAAACTAGTCAGGAAGGATGCCTAGAGGCCTACAGCAACATTAACCACTTCAGATCTGGGCCATTGCCAAATGACGGCAACAACGCGGATCTACATTGCGCGGCGCGCTCGGTGATCAGCGAGTCTATGAGACTCTCCTGATCACAGATCAGAGTAAGGGGTCTGTCCCGACCCCTTACCACATGATCAGCTGTCGGCCAATGACAGCTGATCATGTGATGTAAACAGAGCCGGTAATCGGCTATTTTTCCTCCTCGCGCTGACAGCGTGAGGAAAAAAAAACCCGATCACTGGCGGCCGTGATCAGGACATCAGTCCCGATCACGACGATCTTCTGTGACACAGCAATAGGCAGCAGTGCCGCCTACCAGTGCCCACCAGCGTCACCCATCAGTGCAACAACAGTGCTGCACATCAGTGCCACCTATCAGTGCCCATCAGTGTCCCCTACCAGTGCCCATCAGTACTGCCCATCAATGCCAGCCATCAGTGGTACCTATCTGTGCCTTTCAGTGCCGCCTTATCTGTGCCTATCTGTGCCCATCAGTGCAGCCTATCAGTGCCCACCGGTGTTGCCTCATCAGCCCATATCAATGAAGGAGAAAAATTACCTGTTTGCAAAATTTTAGAACAAACTATTAAACATGATTTTTTTTTTTTCAAAAATTTCCATCTTTTTTTGTTTAGCAAAAAATAAAAACCCCAGCTGTGATTAAATACCACCAAAAGAAATCTCTATTTGTGGGAAAAAAATGATAAAAATTTCATTTGGGTACAGTGTTGTATGACCGTGCAATTGTCATTCAAAGTGCGTCAGCGCTGAAAGCTGAAAATTGGTCTGGGCAGGAGAGGGGTTTAGTGCCCGGTAAGCAAGTGGTTAAAGAAGCTACAGGAATATATGGCAAGTACTGGCTGTGTGGTACATGTAACAACAATCTCCCAGATTCTTCATATGTCTGGGTTATGGGGTAGATTGGCAAGACAGAGGCCTTTTCTTATGAAGAAAAACATCCAAGCCCGGCTAAAGTTTGCAAAAACACATCTGGGAAAATGGTTATGGTCTGATGAAACCAAGGTTGAACATTTTGGCCATAACTCCAAAAGATATGTTTGGCACAAAAAGAACACTGCACATCACCAAAAGAACACCATACCCACCGTGAAGCATGGTGGTGGCAGCATCATACTTTGGGGCTGATTTTCTGCAGCTGGAACAGGGGTTTTAGTCACGGTAGAGGGAATTATGAACAGTTCCAAATACCAGTGAATATTGGCACAAAACCTTCAGGCTTCTGCTAGAAAGCTGAACGTGAAGAGGAACTTCATCTTTCAGCATGACAACGACCCAAAACATCTATCCAAATCAACAAAGGAATGCCTTCACCAGAAGAAGATTAAAGTTTTGGAATGGCCCAGCTAGAGCCCAGACCTAAATCCCATTGAAAATCTGTGGGGTGATCTGAAGAGGACTGTGCACAGGAGATGCCCTCACAATCTGACAGATTTGGAGTGTTTTTGCAAAGAAGAGTGGGCAAATATTGCCAAGTCAAGATGTGCCATGCTGACTCATACCGAAAAAGACTGAGTGCTGTAATGAAATCAAAAGGTGCTTCAACAAGTATTCGTTTAAGGGTGTGCACACTTATTCAATCATATTATTTTAGTTTTTATTTTTACTTCCATCCACCTTAGATTTCAGTTTGTTATTCAACTGAGTTGTACAGTTTATAGGTCACATTAACGGTGGGAAAATGTTCTGAAATGATTTATCTTTGTCTCGTTTTTTTTTACATCACAGAAAGAAAAAAAGCCTGACATTTTAACAGGGAGGGGTGTGTAGACTTTTTCTATCCACTGTATGTACACACATGGGATTCTGCACAGAACGGCCGCCCTGTAGCAGCTATAGTGCAGTGGTTAAATGGTTAATATGGTTTAGGTCACCAGTGCACCGCCTGAGAAGTCTTTAAACAATTGCATAATTCAAGGGCTTGTCTAGTTTGATAAAATTACATGGAGCCCGATTTGATGCAGGTTGATTGTTTAGGTAGGCCCTTATATTCCATGGTAAAAGAGATTGTAATCGGAGTAAAAAAAAATGTAGGACTAGCTAAAGAGCAGGATAAACCATGTCATACCCATCAGAGTTCATCTTTCATTGTTCTAATAGTTCTAAAACGCTAGTTTGCATCAGCCTTTGAAATACCTTACATAATATTGATTTTATCAGCAATTCCAAAACTTGCCATAAGGGGGAGCCATCTGTCTATGTAATTCTCTGCTCTGATATCACAGCTATGAAAAGATTGAACATTGACACGAGAGAGAATTTCAGGTTTGTGCCATTCTAAGGTGAAAAGAACATTGACTGTACAGTGCATTACCTTTACCAATCAATCAGTAACCATCTCCTTACTAATCTAACATTACTAAGCAAAATAACATTTTGCTTCCCATTATTTCCCCTATCCAATACTTGTGTGTAGTTTTGTGCTGTAAGTTTAAAGAGGGAGTCCCGCGAAAAAAAAGTCAGCAGCTACAAATACTGCAACTGCTGACTTTTAAAATAAGGACACTCACCGCGCTGCGTTTCCTAACTGGTCGCGCTGCGTTTCCTAACTGGTCCCCGCTGTCTCTGGGACCCGTGTGTGTCCCAGCAGACAGCGCGGTGGGGACGGGAAGAAGCATAGACTCCCGTGGAAGTCTATGCCGGAAGTGGGTGCAAATACCTGTCTTAGACAGGTATCTGCACCCCCTCCCCCCTGAAAGGTAACAAATGTGACACCGGAGGGGGGGAGGGTTCCGAAAAGCGGAGGTTCAATTTTTGTGTGAACCTCCGCTTTAAGTTGTGAAGATTGTGCAGTTTAGCACTTTCATGAATTCTAAAAAGCTTTTTTAGATTTGTTTTTTTACTTTTGTACACTTTTTGCTATATTTTATGCTTGTAAAAAATGCTAGCAGCCTGTTCAGAGGTAATCTCTATTTTAAAGTGTGCGTAATCCTGAACACTGAGCCTAGGTTCCCACTGATGCAGTTCGGGGAACCACATGTGATTCGGATAGGAATCGCACCACATTCTTGTTCAAATCACGTGCAATTTGAGCCCATTAATTTTGTATGGCACATATCGCACCGCACCCGCACTAAAAAGATGCGTGCACCTTTTTTTTTTTTCTTTCCACACTGGAATCGGATTTAATGGGTGTTCACACTTGATTCAGCCAATCACACTGCATATTGCAGAATTTATTTGGGGTGTCAGTCTCTGAGCATTGACACCTCAGCGGTTCGCATGAACGGAGTGCAATTGTGATGCGGAAAACGCTCATTATTGGATTGTTAAAAATACAATTGGAATTATTCTGTTACATCTGTTTTTAAAAGTAAAAAAAAAAAAAAATATCTTGATACTGCCGCAGCAGCTCCTAAATTCTGCTAAAGGTCGGTGTACATGGACACGGGCTTTGGCAAAAAAATGCCGAAGGCTCCTAAACTCAAGTTTAGGAGCTGCTAGTGTACATGAAGCCAAATCTTCCTGCCTGGGTTACTTCTGTGAACCACAGAACACCTCCTTACTATGTGATGTGGAGGTAGAGGTGACACTAAACTTGCGCTTCTTTTTTTTTTTTTTTTTTTTAATAAAGTAATAGCAATATGGTTAAATATAAGCACAATGTACTTCCTATCTCTCTTTCTTCCTTTTTTATTTTTTTCATCTGTCAAGCACAAGTTTTTTCTATTCCAGACTTCCTAGGGTCTCCCTTGTGAATGAGCATATTATCAATTATTACTGGCTTGGTAGTGTGGGGGTGGGGGTGTATATCCATTATGGCTGGTGTGGTGGCTGAGAACACTATGGCTGCCTGGGTAGCCGAGAACAGTATAGAACAATGGTTGCTGCAGATGATAAGAACAGTATATATTGCTCCTGTCTGGATTGAGTAATTTTTGTAATTTTTTTTTGGCTCTCTATGTCACCAGAATAAAATGAAAAGGAAACGATCCACATTAATTTGAAGTGCAAACTTTAAGCTTTAATTTAAGGGGTTGAACATAAATATCAAGTACAAATTTTGGGAACTGCAACCATTTGTATCCCCATTTTCAAGGAATCAAATGTAATTGGACAAATGAATATAAGAATAAATAAAATATATTGATTTTTAATATTTTGTTGAGAATCCTTTACTGGCAATGACTGCCTGAAGTCTGGAACCCATGGACATTACCAAAGACTGGGTTTCCTCTTTTGTGATGCTTTGCCAGGCTCTAACTGCAGCTGCCTTCAGTTGTTCTTTATGGGTCCTTCTGCCTTTAGTTTTGCCTTCAGAAAGTGAAATGCATGCTCAATTGGGTTGAGATCAGGTCATTGACTCGTCGATTGCAGAATATTCCACTTATTTTCCTTCAAAAGCTCCTGGGTTGCTTTTGCAGGGTGTTTTGGATCATTGTCCATCTGTACTGTGAAGTGCCGTCCAATCAACTTTGCCGCATTTGGCTGAATCTGGGCTGACAGTATATCTCTAAACACTGCAGAATTCATCCGGGTGCTTCTGTCACATAGTTAATAAACACCAATGACCCAGTGCCACTGGAAGCCATGCATGCCCATGCCATCACACTGCCTCCACCATGTTTTACAGATGACATTGTATGCTTTGGATCATGAGCTGTTCCAAGCCTTCTCCACATTTTTTTTCTTCCTGTCATTCTATTACAGATTAATCTTAGTTTCGTCCGTCCAAAGAATGCTTTTCCAGAACTGGTCTGGCTTTTTTAGATTTTTTTTTTTTGGCAAAGTCTAATTTTGCTTTTCTATTCTTCAGGCTTATGAATGTTTTGCACCTTGTGGTGAACCCTCTGTATTTGCTCTCTTGAAGTCTTCTCTTGATTGTAGACTTTGACAGTGATACGCCCATCTCCTGGAGAGTGTCCTTCGCTTGTCTGGATGTTGTGAATGGGTTTCTTTACCATAGAGAGGATCCTGCAATCTTCCACCACTGTTGTCTTCGGTCGATGTCCATGCCTCTTTATGTTGCTGAGCTCACCAGTGCATTCTTCTTTCCTCAGAATGTACCAAACTGTTGATTTGGCCACTCCTAATGTTGCTGCTATCTCTCTGATGGATTTGTAATGTTTTTGAAGCCTCACAATGGCCTGTTTCACTTGCATGGACAACTCCTTTTGAAGGCATGATGTAGGTTCACAGCAATAGATTCCAAATGCAAATACCACACTTAGAATCAACTCCAGACCTTTTACCTGTGTAATTGTTAAATAAATAATGAAGGAGTAGCCCACACCTGGCCATGAAACAGCTTTTGTTTCAATTGTCTAATTACTTTTGGTCCCTTGAAAAAAAAGGGTTGGATTCTTAAAAACTGTAATTCCTAAACCCTTCCTCCGATTTGGCTGTATATACCCTCCAATTAAACCTGAGCGTGAGCACTTTCATCCGATATCCATTATATAACCATAGCTTGAATATGTTTTGGTAAATACCTGAAAAAAAACCTAAAATTGTGCCTGTGTCCAAATATTTATGGACCTAACTGTATTTGGATGCTGGAGTGGGATGAGAAGAGCTGTGTATGTGAATTTTGTAGAGGGTGAGATCTGTATAAATTGTATACAGTATATTCTATTGGTTTAAGTAGTATTACACCCTAGGCAGACATGTCTCCTTGCAGCATTTTCCTGAACTTCTGGTCCAGGAGTATGCCCTGCTCAAATCCTGCACGTCAGGTGGTTTACAGCATCAGGACTACATGTCCCAAGATTATTATTATTATACAGGATTTATATAGCGCCAAAAGTTTACGCAACGCTTTAAAACTTGAGGGTAAACAGTACAAATACAATACACTTTATTACAGTGGGAATCAGAGGGTCCTGCTCCTTAGAGCTTACAATATAAGAGGAAAGGTCAAGAGATACAAGAGGTAATAACTGTGGGGATATGCTGATGGAGAAGATAAATGTACAGTTGTTAGGTGGGGGCCAAATAGGCTTCTCTGAAGAGATGAGTTTTCAGGGATGGTCTGAAAGTAGATAAAGTAGGAGATTCTTTGTAGCCTGTTAGCCTTTAGCTTCTCCTGATTATTTCTGTGACGACTATGTGTGTCCCCCACAGTCCCAGTTAGCCAGTTAGGAAAGCACATATTAGGGCGTCTCCAGACAGCCCCTGCATGGCAGCAGAGCTGGCCTCTAGGTGGAAATCTGTAGAATAAGATTTTTCATGATCGATTGTCCCTCAGAGAGACACTAGAAATAAAGTTTAGAGCAACAACACAAGTACTTAAGGTATACAAATAAATATTATTTTTACAGTCTATACGTTTTTACAAGGATGGTTCAACAGTCTTAAGATCTGTAGATTTGGCACTTGTGTTGGTGGGAACATCACATGAAGGCAACTTTATTGCTGGTTCATGTGTTTGTAAAGCTATGTCTATGCCTTCTGTAGTGTATGCAGTTGCACTAGATGGTGCTGTTCCCTGTCTAATTGCTTAGCAAACTATTCCTGATGCTATGAGCTCTTTTGATCATCGACCAGGGCTTAGCAAGTTCCAGGTAATAGGAAGCCACTCTGCCTTAAAAAAAACAAACAAAAAAACTACAGCTGAAGCTTAGAGCTGCCGATACATGTGCAGGTTGAGCTACTAGAAGGTCGTATTTTTTTCACTTCAGTATAAAGCTGGTCTAAGATCTTTTTTGGTGCCCGAGGAGCCCTTGTATGCCCAGCATTCTTGCACACTTTGGTAAACCTACCTGCTTGTTGGATCTCCTCAAATGATGGGTCTGCGCTCCCCTTTTTGCCTCTGCTGCCATTCTTTAGAAACTTTCTTCCTGCCCAGTGACTTCTTACTTTGGCCTTTGGTTGGCCAATTAAATAGGTAGCTCCCACCAATATGCACTATAGTTACATTATTTTGGCACCTGCATCCTTCTCTGGGCATTGTTTTTTAGATACAGGATCGTGTAAGGCTGTTTTCTTACTGCACCATTGAAAAAAAGCATGTTTTCTGGTTGCCTGACTCCCAGCATGCACCTGTGAAACATGGATATGCGACTTAAAAAGCAGCCAAAAACGCAACCGCGGTGCATTGTTAAGGTGTTTTTGATGCATTTTCAGTTAATTTCAATGTTGAGCTGCATTTTTGGTGAGGTTTTGAAAAGCGCAACTGACCGGTGTGAACAGTTCCATAGGATTTAAAGGCATATATTTTCATGCACTTTTCTTCTGCTTTTTTACCTGAAAAACTGATTCAAAAGCTGCTCAGTTTGAAAGGGCCTTAAAGCCGGCCATAGATGGAGCGATGTTGCAGGAAAGAAAATTGCTCGATTCCCCCATCAACACAGACAGTGTTGATATGGAAATCCTTCCCATGTAGCCATTGTGTTTTCCCGATGGGAGAGCTGTCCCCACAGGGAGAGCCCAGTGATTACTGCTAGCGGCTATAATGGCTGCTAGCAATAATAGCATGTAAAATCTGACACGCTGGTTGTACCCAAGTTGATCGATCGATCAACTTGGGTACAGTCTGCCTGCCCATACATGTTTTGAATCTCGACCGGTACCTGCTGAACAGTCAGTCTATGGCCGGCTTAAGAATGTACACATTAGGCATACATGAACCAGAGGGTGTATTGAGGAAAAAGGTCTACTTATAATTTGTACACAAATTCAGTATTTTGGAATGATCCATATTTCTTCTTTACATGTGCCAGCTGTTCTACCTACTTATTAATTTACGGTGGTTGTGCTTTACTGTTCTTCTCTCAGTACAAGACTGTCAAATACCATCATAAAAATAAAGCTCTCCCATCGGGAAAACACAATGGCTACATGGGAAGCAACAATTTTTTTTTCCAGATCCTCAGAGTTGTTTGCCATGAGGTGCCATGTTGAACTTCCAGTGACTTGTATGAGAGTCAGAGCGATAACACCAAATTTAACACACCTGCTCCCCATTCACACCTGAGACCTTGTAACGCTAATGAGTCACATAACACCGGGGAGGGAAGATGGCTAATTGGGCCCAATTTGGACATTAATAGCTGTGTGTTGAGTTATTTTGAGTTATTTTGAGGGGACAGCACATTTACACCGTTATACAAGCTGTACACTCACTACTTTACATTGTAGCAAAGTGTCATTTCTTCAGTGTTGTCACGTGAAAAGATATAATAAAATATTTACAAAAATGTGAGGGGTGTACTCACTTTTGTGAGATACTGTATGTATATTTTTTACTTCTATGAAAAAAAATGGAAAAAAATCAAATTTCTTCATCAATGTAGGCCAATATGTATTCTGCTACATAGTTTTGGTAATATAAAATCCCGAAAAGAGTATATCGATTGGTTTGCACAAAAGTTATAGCGTCTAAAAACTATGGGATATAGTTATGGATTTTTTTTTTTTTTACTAGTAATGGCGACAAATTGGATGCTAACTGACACTTAAAAAAATGATGCACTGTCACTGTACTAATGACACTGGTTGGGAAGGGGTTAACATCAGGGACAATCAAAGGGTTAACTGTGTGCCTAGCTGGTGTTTTGCTGTAGTGGGGGAGGTGCTTGTACTAGGGGAAGGCATAGATTCATGTCCCTGCTTTGCAGGAACACAGGATCAATGCCTTCCTTACTAACAGAACGGCGATCTGCCTTGTTTGCATAAAAAGATCGCCGTTCTGCCTGTGTCCTGAGCGATCAGTGGGTGCTGGCAGATATCGGGTCAGCGGGATCTGCTGATCAGCTCCTGCTGTGTAAAATCACAGCGGGAGCAAGCTTCTTGCGGCGCACATTCGTGCCCAATACCTGGAAATGCATGATCACACATATATGTTATCCTGCGCAGTGTGGCCGCCCTGTAGCAGTAAAAGTGCTATAGGGCGGTCGGCAACTGGTTAAACATGTATTACACTATTGCAATACCACACAAGAACTAAGTAGGGGGCATCTACTAAGCTGCTGAAAGAAATATAAAATAAGAAAAAGGCTGTTCCTTAATGTGTAATGTTGATAATCAGGTAATATGTGCAATTGCATTACAGCCAATTTTTTTTTTTTTTTTTTTTTAATATATATATTTTAAAGTTGCACTTCTGTTGTTTAAAAAAAGCAACATTTTTGTATATCACAACGGCTAAATCTGTGTATAATAGTGCATAATCAAGCCTTAAGCCCAGGTTCACACTGAACTGCGAGAGTTCAGCTGAACTCGCACGATTTCACTCCCGCATGTCAGTCCTGATTTCGGCCGCGATTTCAGAGACATCTGTGCGGGTTTCTGCACAGATGTCAGTGTAGATCGCAGCCTAAAATTGCAAAAAGTAGTACAGAAACTATTTTTTGAAATCAGTGCGGCACCGCAAATTCAGTGCCGCACCGATTAGACCGGTGCCGTTGCCGCCGATTTGACATGCGATTTGATATGTCAAATCGTACCAGTGTGAACCAGGGCTCAAGCGGAGGTCCACCCACTGCTGCAAATATTAAACGCCAGCAGCTACACATACTGCAGCTGCTGACTTTTTAAAATCGGACACTTACCTGTCCTTAAGCCCTGTGATGTCGGCACCGCAGAGTGGAGGAAAAACAAGGTGCACCAATCTAAGTGCTTTTCTTCAGATCTGAAGAAAATGTGGATGTATTGAAACGCGTCATCTGACACGTCCAGACGCCGTTCCCTCCTTGGTAGAGCCTCCACCGGCCGAAGACAGCACAGTACGGACAGCCTCCGAACATCTTCCAGAAGCACATTGCACACCCTTGGGACCCTTCACTGCGAGCTGCCGCGGTTTTGCCTATGGGCTATCCACATGCCAATACATGCCTTACCCTTACTGAGCTTTTGTGAGTAGCCATTTGGCCGTTCCTTTTTATATTTATTTAATAAAGTTATATCTGATTCTGCACTTAGATTGGCGCACCTTGTTTTTCCTCCACACTGCCTCTCAAGGGAGCTGCCGCTGGTGCAAAGTGTCATCTCCATTTAAACTTTTTATCGCCATTTGGGACTCTACACTTTTAGCGTATATGTGTCTATAGAATAACATTATTCTCCTATATACGCATATACCACGGTTTCATACTGTCATTTTTGGAGATTATTTTGTATATATTATCCTGATTGTCTTCCATGTTTGGTTGGCTCCTTGCACCATTTCTCTTTTGTTGTTAATGTCGGCACCGCAGCTGATGTTTCCATCAGCTGTCGGGTGCTGCCGCCGCCATAGCCATTAAGGGAACCCAATAGTGAAGCATAACAGCTTCACGCCTGGTCTCTACTGCGCATGCGCAAGGCACTTGCTGCACTCTCCTATTGGCCCGGTGGCGGGGAAAGGAGGAGGAGGGAGCCAAGCGGTGATGTCAACGGCTGCGGCCGAGACTTTTGGAAGTGGGAGCAGGGTAACTGTCAAAGACAGGTATCCGCTCTCCCCTCCCCCCCCCGAAAGGTGCCAAATATGGCACCGGAGGGGGGAAGGAGACAAATCAGCGAAAGTTCCACTTTTGGGTGAAACTCCGCTTTAATACCATAAATTGTATGTTGTTAGATTTTGAATCCAGGAGTATATAAAGAGTTTGGCAATTCTAGAGAAATGCCTAAATAATGCATTACAATTCAACTAAACCCAATTTAAGTAAACTAAAATAGGACTAAACCTAAAACAATTCAGATGACTAAAATATGACTAAAGTGGGATTTTAGTCAACAGACTATGACTAAAACTACATCGAAATTTGACATCAAAATTTCCACTGGTGTGAATGTAAGTTAGGGACCTTAGCTTGTAAACTGCTTGGGGGCAGGGACTCATCAGTCCCTAATGTAGAAAATATATGTAAAGTGCTGCATACATTTTCAACGCTAAATAAATACCTGTAATACATTTTTTAAAAATTAAGTAAAAATTTGAAAGTCATTACTTTGAGTAAGCCTTTCAATAATGGCTGAAGTTAGTATTTTACTGAAAAGGTTAAGGTTTTCCTTGTTAAAGGACTTCTTAAGATCTACCTTTTTCTTAAAATATCTACCCCCCCCACCCCCCAACAGGCACATCCACTTCACTGTGCTTTTTAGGTAAACTTATCAGTGCTTGATCAGCAAAGCAGAATGGCAGATTAAGAGCTCTCTCTTCAAGGATGCCTGAAAGTTCTAAAAAGCTGGCAGATGGTCTAATGGCTAGGCATCCATCCAACATCATAATCTTATTTATAGGGGGATTTACAGTTTCTGACTTATGTCAGATGTGCAGGATTTCACATTGTCTAAGTATGTGAATTCTTTTTTTTAATTTTAAATAGAGTAAAGAAGGGTTTTTTTTTTCTTTTTGCTGTGTCCTATTTGAAAAATTTTACTTCCTGTTTTGGAGACACAATAGGAAGTGAAAGGTAATCTCTACAACATTCTTTTGTCAGTTGTCACTGGAACAGGTGATCCATTATTATTATTATTATTATACAGGATTTATATAGCGCCGAAAGTTTACGCAGCGCTTTACAACATGGTTGTAAAAGGGTAATAGCTGTGGGGGATGAGCTAATGAAGAAAATAGTGCAGTTGTTAGATGGAGGCAGGATAGGCTTCTCTGAAGAGGAAAGTTTTCAGGGATCGCCTAAAAGTGGATACATTTGGAGACAGTCTGACAGATTGGGGTAGGGAATTCCAGAGGATGGGCGAGGCTCGGGAGAAGTCCTGGAGGCGGATATGGGAGGAGGTGATGAGGGAGCCAGAGAGCAGGAGGTCTTGGGAGTAACGGAGATGGCGATTAGGTTGGTATTTTGAGACTAGGTTAGTGATGTAGCTGGGGGCAGAGTTGTGGATGGCTTTGCAACCTATTGTTAGTATTTTGAATTTAATTCGTTGGGCGAGTGGTAGCCAATGGAGGGATTGGCAGAGAGGGGTAGCAGACACTGAGCGGTTTGTAAGGTGGATGAGTCTGGCAGCCGCTTTCATGATGGACTGACGAGGGGATAGTCTATTTAAAGGTAAGCCAATGAGGAGTGAGTTGCAGTAGTCAAGGCGAGAGATAACCAGGGAGTGAATCAGGAGCTTTGTGGTTTCACTGGTTAGAAAGGGACGTAATTTAGAGATGTTGCGGAGGTTGAGGAGGCAATCTTTCGAAAGTGATTGGATGTGGGGCTGAAAGGAGAGTTCAGAATCCAGGATAACACCTAGCACCCTGACATGTGGGGATGGGTGGATGGTTTTGCCATTGCTCTTGACAGAGAAGTCAGGGGAAGAGGCACGTGGGGGAGGAAATATAAGCTCGGTTTTGGACAAGTTGAGTTTGAGGAAGTGGTGTGACATCCATACAGATATGTCAGTTAGTAAGTTAGTGATGCGTGAGGAGACTGATGGAGTGAGTTGAGGGGTGGAGAGATAGATTTGTGTGTCATCAGCATAGAAATGATATTGAAAGCCGTGAGAGGCTATCAACTGACCCAGGGAAGAGGTGTAGATTGAAAATAAAAGAGGTCCAAAAACAGAACCTTTGGGGACCCCGACAGAGAAGGGAAGAGGAGTGGAGGAAGTAGAATTGTAAGTGACACTGAAGGTGCGTTGGGATAGGTAGGATGAGAGCCACTGAAGAGCACAGTCACGGAGACCGAGGGAGTAAAGTTTTTTGAGGAGGAGGGGGTGGTCAACCGTGTCAAAGGCAGCTGAAAGATCCAGAAGTAGGAGTACAGAATAGTGTCCGTTGGTTTTTGCAGTTAGTAGGTCATTTGTGAGTTTTAAAAGAGCAGTTTCTGTGGAGTGTTGAGGGCGAAATCCAGATTGAAGGGGATCAAGAAGGTTGTTTTTAATGAGGTGGTCACTCGGTTGTAAACCAGGCGTTCAAGGAGTTTAGAGGAAAAGGGGAGCAAGGAGATAGGGCATAGGTTGTTAAGATTGGTAGGGTCCAAGGATGGCTTTTTGAGTATTGGGGTGACCAGTGCATGTTTTAGAGCATCGGGGAAGATGCCAGAGGTGAGGGAGAGATTGAAGATGTGGGTTAGAGAGTGTAGGATGGGGTCAGAGGGTGACCGTAGCATTTGAGAGGGAATCGGGTCCAGGGGACAGGTGGTTAGGTGGGCGATAGAAAGGAGTTTAGCAACTTCGTCTGTAGTAGCAGATTTGAATAGGGGGAGTGTCAGTTGTACCTGTTGACATGGGGTCTTAGCTGGGGGAGATACCTGTAGAATGGAGACTTCATCACGGACTGTATCAATCTTGTTTTTGAAGTGATTAGCGATTTCCTGGGCTGTGAGTAAGTCAGTGGGTGGAGGCGGTGGAGGACAAAGTAGAGAGTTGAAGGTAGAGAAGAGTTTACGGGGATTGGATGAGAAGGTGTTAATAAGAGTTGTAAAATAGGTTTGCTTGGCAGTGTGGAGGAAAGAATAGTATTTTTGGAGGGCAGATTTGTATTGGTTGAAGTCTTTGAGAGACTTAGTCTTGTGCCACAGACGCTCAAGAGCGCGACTACGTTTTTTGAGAATTTTAGTGTCATCTCTTTGCCAGGGTTGAAGGGGTCGAGGCCTGATTCTGCGTGTAGTGAGAGGAGCGAGCTTGTCCAGGGTCTAGGACAGAGATTTATTGTAGATGGACGTGGCTTGGTTGGGGCAGGACAGGGGAGAAATTTTGTCATAGAGGTGGTCAGTAGCAGAATAGAGGAGAGAGGAGTTGAAGTTGCGAAAGTTTCTACGGGTGATGGTTAGGTGATTGGAGGGAAAATTGGTGGAAGACAGGGGGAGAGAGAAATTAATAAGGTGGTGGTCGGAGAGAGGAAAAGGATTGTTTGAGAAGTTGCATGGAGTGCATAGGTAGGAGAATACAAGGTCAAGGGTGTTGCCATCAGAGTGAGTAGAAGCCTGTACCCATTGCTTCAGGTCAAATGAAGAGGTTAGACAAAGAAGTTTAGAAGTAGCAGGAGTGTTTGTATTAGCAGGGATGTTGAAATCACCGAGAAGGATTGTGGGAATATCCAAAGAGAGAAAGTAGGGTAGCCAGGCAGAAAACTCATCAAGGAAAGTCGATAATGGTCCAGGGGGCCGGTAGATCACAGCAATTCTTAGGGAAGTAGGAGAAAATTGACATATACAGTGGGCTTCGAATGATGAGAGGGAAAAAGAGGGAGGAGGGTGAATAACCTGGAAGGTGCTCTGGGGGGATAGGAGGAATCCCACTCCACCTCCCTTGCGTCCATTAGGCCTAGGGGAGTGAGTCCAGTGAAGGCCACCCTGGGAGAGGGAAGCAGGAGAAGGGGTGTCATATTCGTGGAGCCAGGTTTCGGTGAGAGCAAGTAGATTAAAGGAATTAGTGACAAAGAGGTCATGAACAGCAGTGAGTTTGTAGCAGACAGAACGGGCGTTCCAGAGGGCGCAGGAGAGAGGGAGGCTGATGTTGGGAAGAAGAGGAATGGAGACTAAATTGTGTAGATTGCGACTACTGCCAGAGGGTGTAGGGTGATGGTGATGGGTGTGTTGGGCACAGTTAAATAAGGGGGGACCAGGGTTTGGGGAAATATCTCCAGCGATTAGGAGAAGCAGAAGAGTGAGGGAGGTAATATGAGAATATGATTTGTATAAGGGGACATGCTTCAGTATCCTGGGAGGTATGTTAACAAGTGGACTTAGAGTTAGAAAGAGGTGATGAGTGCAGTAATAGGGGGAGGGGAGAAGTGAGGGTGATATGTACAGATTGTGGGGTGGAGCAGAGGGATGAAGAAAAGAGAGTTTGAGGAGAGAGGCAGCAATTGTGAAAAGGAGAGGTAAAGAGTGCATGTTTCAGAGAGGAAGATGATAAAATTTGGAAATGGGGTCACCTGCAGTCTGTTATAGTTAGCTTTGTGCAAATCGCTGAAGTGCAAGAGCAGAAGTGCCACTTATTTAAAGAACCCCACTTCTTTGGAAGAACCCCTGTATGTGCTACCCCGTAAAGAAGGCCTTGTTTTTATACTGTGTGTTGGGTGTGGGTTGAATCTGGCAATTAGAAGATTTACTGTAGAATTTTGGATTTAGCTTCACTTTCTTTCCTGGGGACAATAGTCCCCAGGACAAATAGAGGGGTGAATCTTACCAGTTAGGGACACACAGCAATAACCTCTTGATGGGTGCTCTAAGACACCTCATTCTGATGTCTGATTATCCTCTCGGCTAGCAAGAATCTGCAAATCTGCAACAATATTTTTGAACAGCCAAAGCCAGTAGCAGCGTCAACCAGATTTGTACCCTGTACAAGGCAAAGGCTGTCCTTGCCGTTGTTCATATGTAACTGCTTGTATAATTAGGGACTGTGTACAGGGCTAGTGTTCTCTGGCCTCATACAAGCATGATGCAGCTAACTGTCCAGTCTGAATGCAACTGCCTCCAGATTTAACATTTATTAGTGTTCTGCTGAATCTGAGCGTAGCACCCTAAATGCCTGTCTGAGTTTACAACATATTCTTAAAATTAATACAATTTCATTGTAAGTATAGTGAATACATTGTTTTAAAAGTATCTACATTTGTTGGTTCTCTGATCTTGTGTTGATATGTGGTCTAATTGTCCCTTGCTGAGAACAATGCTACTTGTAGTGTCTTCTCATAATGGGCTAAGAAACCATTTATCTGATGTGGCCGAACCATGGAGCTCTCAGATATTAACCAGATGTGGAGCTAACTTTGTCTGTTTGATAGCAACCTGTTTTGTGCTTCTTGCCAGTGTGATAGGGGTAGAAGTGTGAAATTCTGAAGCACCTGAAAACACTGATTGTATTTTATTGGTTCTGGGCAAGGGTTTTACCTATGTCTTTGTTTCTGATTTGGCTTGTTGCAGTTCCACCTCCTCCAGTATCAAGGTTTTGTGTTTTCATGTTTTCCCTGCCTCCTCCATCACATCTTTTTATTGTAAAGGGCAAATAAAAAAAAAATATATATAGTGTATACAATTGCGACTAAAGTCATATTGTAATTGAATGTTGTTAAAAATTATCTTCCCTTTCCAGCCGCTGTAATTTTCTGAAAATGCAATACAATATGGCTACCTGGAGGTGTTCTGTACACAGAATGTATGATTGGCTCACCAATTTTCCCAGAAGTCTGCACTAAGATGCAAGTCAGATTTCCGGTATCCCCTGCAACAAAAATGTAATTTTTGATGAGATACTTATAATAGGAACTCGTCTAAAGAGATGCAGGCCTAGCAGCTATCCTCATTAGTGCCCTGCAGGTGCACAGCTGATTAATAATTATAAAACCACTCCCGTTATACTCACTTTGCCACATGGGCACAGACAAACACACATGGATATATGTTATACTTATCTGCTCTGTGCAGTGGTTTTGTACAGAGAAGCTTCGATCCTCTTCTTTTTGGGTCCCCCGTCGGTGCTCCTGGCTCCTCCCCCTCGAACAGTGCCCCCAGAGAAAGCCGCTTGCCTTGGGGGCACCACTGCCTGCTCGCCCCCGAGACGCTGCTCTATGTGTTCATAAAACACATAGTGCTGTCACTTGGACTCGTCCCCCACTCTCTCCTCATTGGCACAGTGGTAGTGATTGACAGCAGTGGGAGCCAGTGGGCTCCCGCTGCTGTCCCAGCCATAGAGGAGGGACAGTCCCAGGACAGATAAGGCTATCTTGTACATCGCTGGATTGGAGGGGGCTCAGGTAAGGATTGGAAGGGCTGGGGCCACAGCACACAGAAGGTTTTTTATCTTCTTGCGTACAATTTATAAAGGTAAATAACCTTTGGCCTTTAGAACCACTTTAATTGTACAATATAGGACACAGACAACATATTCATACACCATAGGTTTTAGACACATACCTTCAGATTGGACACTGCCAAGGCTTAAGGACACACCTCCACTGGGGCACCTGCCCTATAAAACCCTACCCCATTCCGTGAGTCCTCATATTTATTTTATTTTTTTTGCTAGTTTCTGAAGGTGATGGGTGTCTTTGTTTTTCCCTTGGCTCCTTGCAAGGAAAACCCTGCTTTAAAATCCACCATTGCAGAGAGGATAAGGGACTTGATTGTAAGAGCTTAAGCTCTTAAAAACCTCTTTCTGCACTGTTGCATGTCCGCTCCCAGATCTGTTGGAGTTTCCAGGGCATTTGGGCACCAAGCCTCTGTAACCCAACTGTGTAAGGCTGCCACCTGGTCTTCTGTTCATACTTTCTCAAAGTTTTACCAAGGGGATGGTCCAGTCTTCTGCAAATGCAGCTTTTGGCCACAGAGTTCTTGCAGTGACGGTCTGAGCATGGGTTCTTTGATCCATATTGTTTTATGGGCCTGTTTCCCACCATTCCCATAATGTATGAATATGTTGCCTTTGTTCTCTAAGGTAGTCCAGGCCTTGGTTTACTCTTCGTTGCTTGCTACAAAACTGAAGACTCATGGAGTGGGGTAGGGTTATAGGGGAGGTGCCATGGAGGGAGTGCTCTCAAAAGCTTGCCAGTGTCCAATCACTTGAAGGTATGAGCCTATATCCCATGGTGTATGACTATGTTGCCTTTGTCCTGTAATGTACTCCAAGATATGGAATTTGCAGACAAGTCAAAATTTCTTTCTTTTTCTTAACCTATTTTTTTCTACCCTTCTGTATTGGGGGCTGGAAAGTGTATAAACAAGTTTTTAATACATCTAAAGATTATTAAACAAAAAACATGAAAGTGTTGCGCTGCACTGCATTCTGGTATAAATCTTTAAAGCCTGTTTTATTCTATGACCTTTATACAAATTACTTTGGCGAGTATAATTCTGGATTCATTCCATGGATAATGCAGAACCATACTTCAAGTGTTTGGCACAGTCTTCTTTCAAATTTTACATTACCAGATCAGTTCCAAGACATAACTTATCATTTAGATTTATTAGAATTTTAGACAAAATCTCTAAATGTGGCACATTCATTTACATTACAAATGAGGGTTCTCAATTCTAACCAGATTTGTATGCTGGCCCACTGTCTTCATTACTTTTTGAGTCATTGTAACAAGTCTGTGTAGGAGAGTCAGAGAAGAGTTAAAAATGTTTATCTACATACATGTTCTGAGTCTGAGAACCAGCAATAAGCATAGAACCAGCAAAATCATAGTTATGATACTTGCCCATTGGATGAACGACTGTAGGGAAAAATGGTTGCTACCTTAAAGCAGAGCTCCACCCAAAAGGGGAAGCTTTGCTTGCTTGCTTCCCCATCCGGTGCCATTTAGCACCTTTCAGGGGGGTATTTTTGACAGGTACCCACCCATTCCCACTTCCAGAAGACCTCGCCGCGGTGAGATTCCTCTGAAGTTTGGCCCCCTCCTCCTTCCTCCACTGCCGGGCCAGTTAGAAAGCGCAGTGCACTTCGTGCATGCACAGTAGGGAACCGGCCTAGAAACGGAAAGGCTTCACTGTTGGTTTACCTTACCACCCAGGATGGCAGCAGCACCTAAGAGCTGATCGGAAAATCGGCTGGGGTGCCGACATCGTGGGATCCCTGGACAGGGAGGTGTCCTAATAATAAAAGTCAGCAGCAACAGTATTTGTAGCTGCTGACTTTTAGTTTTTTGGTGGGGTGGGGGGGACTCCTCCTTTAAGCTGGCCATAAACCAGTAGGATTTTGTTCAAAAATGTTCGTCAGGCTAGTTTGATTTTCTAATTGTTGGGGAAAGAGGGTCAAATGGACGTTCGTTTTTGACTGTACCGATGAGAAAAGTTGAAGGAGCACAAGGAATATTTTTTTCTCAAACAGAATTCTAACAATAAATATGGTTTTTGCTCGGGAAAAATCATAATGAAACCTGTGTAATACGCCTGGGATTCCAAATGGCAGGTTTGGACGAAATTTTACGGGTTTTAAACAAAATTCGTTGATACAATGAGGACATGAAAGTTTTTGTTTCTAATTTACAATTGAAAATTACAGAATACTTTATTAATCCCAACATGGAAATGAGTAAGTTACAGTTACACTCAAAATGAAGACACAGAAAAAAAACACAACAAAAATACATAGTTACAAAAACAAACAATTATAAAATCACAATAAAAACAAAATAATATATAGAGTAACCATGGATTAAATTAAAATTTAAAAGCTAACTATTACATGCTATAGAGTGAATGAAATGTGCAATCCTATTAAAGAGTTTCATAGAATAAATAACCGCAATGAAAGTGGCTGTAAACCCATCCAAAAAAAAAAACCTGCAAGACAAAGGCATAATGAGCTAGTATGCATCGCATACAAGCTCATTATGAAATACTTACCTTAGATCAAAGCTGGTGCAGCGGTCCCCATACAGCGCTGTCACTGGTGACATTTCTCTGAAATGTTACTTGCGGGTTCGTTGTGATTGGCCGGAGCCGCAATGACGTCACTCCCATCGGTCATGGCACATCAGCTGAAGCAACCGCGCTTCAGTACGCATGTGCCGATGATGTGATACAGTGGATATCCCCTAAACCGTGCATGTTTAGGAGATATCCACTTGACCTAATTATAGGCTTACCTGTAGTGAAAAGTGGTTTGTAAGGGTTTACAACTACTTTGAAGCAGAACTCCGGGCAACATTTTTTTTCCATGTCCTTGTTGCTGATCTCCTACCTTCACCAACTTTGCCATCCATGTTCTTCTGAGCTCTGTAGTTCCTCTGCACTAGGCTGCTGAACTTGCTGAAAAACAGTTATTGCCTGCTGACATCCTGTTTGAAAGACCGCTGGCTTCTATCCCTCTCCTAAGTTCAGCCAGCGGTCTGACATGCCCCATTGCAGTCCTCTAAAAAACGAGCAGGAAGGAAGCAGAGATGTTGTGGGCGGAGGGGGTCTCACAGCCCCCGGTCTGTGCTGCCCATGGTGGGTGGGGTCCTCCTTCTCCTCTCTCCTTCCTGCCAGCAATCCGCCCTCCACTGTCCCCGCCGCACCGCCCCCCTCACCGCCGCCCCCGCCTGCTATCTCCATGCAGAGCGGGGATTATTATTAAAAATCACTTGTATGACACAGCGGGGATGTCCCGCTGTGTCAGGTATAGTATATCAGAACACCAATCGCTGATGTCCGCCTCCCGCCATTATTGGTAAAGTGCGCTGTCAATCATATTAACGGCAGGAGGCGGGGACATCAGCAATCGGTGTTCTTATATAACAATACCTGACACCGCGGCAGAACCCCGCTGTGTTATACAACTAATTTCTAATAATAATCTCCACTCTGCACTGGTGGTCCCTGGCATTCAGGCCCTGGTGGTCCCTGGCATTCAGGCCCTAGTGGTCCCTGACACGTTGCACTGCTTTTTATTTAGAAAGTGGATGGACGAAGTTGCCCAAGATAGACTGTACGCTGGACAGCATCCTCTTCTCTGAGGCCATTGTTAAAGACTCCAACTCCAATCCAACCACATCACTGGGCTTGCAGCTCATTTTGAGTCTGTTGTGTCGACCACCCTAAGTCAGCTTCCCCTGCTTCAAACCATGTATGGCCAGCTTTAGTCCCCTCTCCTCCTCCTTCATCTAATGGACAATGAAAGCGTTTCAACAAAGTAATGAGGTCATCATTTTTTGCTCTTCACTCCCGTAAGCTTGCCAAGGGAGTATAATGTTTAATTGTTTAGAACACTTGCTTTACAACTCTTGGGTGCTGGGTTTGAATTACGTTTGCATGCAAAAATCATGCTTTTTTTCAGGTGCTTTGATTTCCTTTTACAATCTAAGAACACAGTGGGGTTGATTTACTAAAACCGAAGAGTGCAAAATCTGGTGCAGCTGTGCATTGTAGTCAATCAACTTCTAACTTGAGCTTGTTCAATTAAGCTTTGGCAATAATAAGCTGGAAACTGATTGATTTCTATGCAGAGCTGCACCAGATTTTTCACACTCCAGTTTTAGTAAATGAACCCCTTTGTGAGGTTATAGCCAACCAGTGATGTATTGAACATTGGCTGGTTCAGCAGGAATTGGCCAAGATTCAATCCATCTATAGGCAGGCTGGTTGTACTGAGATCAGTCCATCGATTTGATTTCAGTGCAACCAGCCTGTTTTGCACTGATTTTTTTGCACGTGACCATTGCTGGTTGCTATAGCCACTAGCAGTAATCATTGTGTTCTGCCAGCCGTGTAGGCTCCCCGCTGGCAGAACACAAGAGTACTGTGGGAGGCATTCCCCTATCAACACTGACTGCGTTGATGGGAAAATTTAGTCATTTTCTTTTTTTTCCACCTGTGGTGGAAAGAGAGAAATTGTACCATCTATTGCTTCCCTAAAGGTGTTGTAAAAGCAGAAGGTTTTTTATCTTAATGCATTCTATGCATTAAGATAAAAAAAAAAAAAACTTCTGTGTGTAGCAGCCTCTCCAGCACCCCCCTAGTTACCTACCTGAGCCCCTTCTCTCTCCAGCGATGTCCGTGATACCCTCAGCCACACTCCTCCTGATTGGCTGAGACAGAGCAGCAGCGCTATTGGTCAATCAAAGTCAGTCAGCCAATCAGGGGAGAGAGGGGGTGGGGCCAGGTTGGGTTCCGTGTCTGAATGGATAAACGGAGCTCTGACTCGGCTTGGGTGCCCCCTGTTGCAAGCTGCTGGCTGAGGGGCACTCTAAGGAGGGAGGGGCCAGGAGCAGCAAAGAGGAGGATCCAGGCTGCTCTGTGCAAAACCAACTTCACAGAGGAGGTAAGTACAACATGTTTGTTATTTTTTTTAAAATCTTTTCTTTTTTTTACAATCACTTTACATCTCCCCCCCCAAAAAAAAAGATGCTTCCAGGGTGCATACAGGTGTTCTATGCACAATACTTAAGTCACATTTAACTGAACTTGTTCTGTGATGTTAGAGCTATTTTGCTGCCTATGAAGGCCTCGTCTTTCGTTCTTTTGTTCTTTTGACATGATATTGTAAGATTCTTTGTGTGACAGAGAGAGACCAATGTAAATGAACCAATTTTCTGTAAGTGTATTGTATTGTGTCAGCACTATATACTTATGCCGACTCATAATGATTTACACATAAGTGGTTCGTTGTGATGTATATACAGTGAGTATAGAAAAGAATCACCCCCTTTTAAAATAATCATATTTGTTGCTTTGCAGCTTGAAATGAAGACAGACAGTTTTTGTTTTATCCAGCTGTATTTACTCAGTGCAACTTATAACATCCAAGTGAAAGATAGAACCCCAACAAGTCATACTGCTAAGTCTAGATATGCAAAGTTAGTAGAGACATATCGCAACAGACTAAAGGCTGTAATTAAAGAAAAAGGTGATTCAACAAAATACTGATACAAGGGGATGATCCTTTTTCCAACTCAGTGATTCTGTTTTTGATTTTTTTTCTATTTCTTGCTGACATGTTGGTGTTATATCTTTTACTTGGATGTTGTAAGATGCAGTAAATACAGCTGGATAAAACAAAAACTGTGTCTGTCTTCACTTCAGGCTGCAAAGCAACAGAATGTGATTATTGTAAAGGGCGTGTGATTCTTTTCTTTACCCACTGTAGATTTAGGAGACCTCTATTGCAGAAGAGTGCAGGAAAGAGATCCATAGTTATCTATGCATAAACAGGTCTCTAGATACACTGAAGACATGTGCATTAAAAAAAAAAAATCATAAAGGACAGACTGTCCCTGTTGCTTTTTCTTTTTTTTTCATGTGGGTCTCCTATGTACAAGAAATATTTCTGTAATTCATATTCAGAATCAATTTTCATGAAAAACTAATGAATAAAAGAGTAATAGAGGGCAGGGGGGAGACATCAGGGAAAAAAAGTATCGAATTTATAGATTATTTGTCAGTGGTATATTGTTAAATCCATGCATCAGTTGGATCGAAGATACTTTAATACACTTTAACTAATGTACATTGTGAACAATACACCACAATGATATATAGAGAGCGATGATTTACAGAACAGGAAATATTGTGGCTCCAAGATTCCCAAATTTTCAGATAAGATGGTATGTGTTCTGTTTATTATAACTCTTGTAAATGAAGTACGTTCAACATGAATATGCTTTGTTGACAAAATGAAACCAAAAAAAAAAATAAAAATGTATCTCATCAAAAATTAACCAAACTATATATAAAATTTAACAATTATTTTGTAGTACTACATCACAGTGGTACTTTGCTTGTTTTTTTTTTTTTTATGTTTTTTTTTTTTACAAAGTTTTTCGGCTACCTCCCTGTCCAGCCCATGCCGTAATTTAGTAGTTGTCATGCAGTTGTAGTGAAAAAATCCACCTTGCTTCTGATGACTAATCTACAGATTTCAACATCTATTACGATATCAAAGGTATGTAAAAAGTATTGAAGTCACATTCAAAATTACAGTAATTTAAGGTAAACACTGTAAAAAAAATAACCACTCAAAATATGTTTTGTTTATGGTATTTTTAATGGGATCATTAAAAATGAAATTAGTATGTCATCTCTTACTTACCTCTTGTTTGAGTATTGCAGCTCCAGGATATTTTTCTCCATGCGCTAATAACTCTGGTATGTAAACACATGATAGTATAACTCCATTAAAAAAACTTCCTTCCTTGGACCCCACCACCTCAAAAAAAAACAAACAAAAAAAAAAAAACACACACAAATTGACACCTGTTTTCCGAGGTCCTTCCTGCTGCACACAATGGCACTCGCATAATATGGGAGCACTGTTGATTGTAGTAGAACAGTAAGTACCTTCACGGGGCATGTTCAAATGTTCATGGCAGCCTGTCAGCCCAGAAGTCTGGGAGCATCTAGTGGTAGTAAGGTACTGTGGGGGAAAACGCCAAATTGAAAGTCCTTTGTTTTTTTGTTTTTTGTTTTTTTAGTAGGTGTATTAATTCTTTTTTTTTTTTTTTTTTAGCTGGGGTTCTGGTTTAAGTTCAAATAAGATATTTACTGACAAAAGCTGGCTAGAAAGATGGTCCAAATCTCAGCTGGTACAGCAGGGACTGTTCGAGATTTGAACCACCTACAGGCAGGCTGATTGTACCGTATGGCTTCCGTCCCTGTTCACTATAATGACAGGTTGTTGGTGGCTGTAGGCATTTATTTATTTATTACAGGTACTTTTATAGCACAGCCAATTTACACAGCGCTTTACATATATATTGCACATTCACATCAGTCCCTGTCCTCATGGAGCTTACAATCTACGGTAAGCTTTTCACGGCTGTCTGCAGAGCCAGCAAACCTAGCCACTCACAGCATCTGCAGGAATCAGAAGAGTCCTGCCGCTGCAATTAACAGGCTGAAAGCTTTTTACATCTTGCTGCAATTTTTTTTATCATTTTTGTTTTGTATCTTTATTTTGAAATGATCACACGTGTTCTTCAGTTGAATGGTGCAGCTTTATTTTGACTGGATTGTCCAGAGACTTGTATCACAGCCCAGTCAATTTGACTCTTTGGCTGGAGAGGCAGCTTTTAAAAGGTTGAAGGTTGAACACTTCCAAGTTTGAAAATGAACGCAAAGCTGTCAAACATTTTAACAGCCTATACCAAACTAAAATCATGTTGACACAGAAACAAATGCTTATAAAAGGTTGATGTAGTGAGAATGTTTATAGAGCACATTCCAGAGATCTTATCTGTTCAGTTTTATACCTGGTTTATCTTAAGTAAAAGAAAAAAAAATATTTGGCATGTTAATTTAATAATTTTAAGTCTTTGAAGTTGCGTTGTTGAGTATGGGATATGAGATCCTATATTGTATGATGATAATGAGTGTTTTCAGTCTACCCTGTTATTTGTCTGACAGGGTACCTGTATGTGCCATAGTTGATTTTCATGCTTCAGCAGGTAGAATATGCCCAAAATGTCTTTCCCATAGTTTATGAAGTCATTTTAAAGTATTTAGCATCTAAGGCATAGTTGGAACACTTGGCTTTTTTGTTTGTGTGTATAGAGCACTGATAGTCATTTGATGGCTGAGATTCCATAGTTCCATAGCCTTGTAGCCCTTACAATCATCGTAAATAATAAAACAGTATTTACTTAATGTGTATTCTTAACACGGATGTTCGCAGCCCTTCTCAAGCTTATTTTAAGGAACCCTTAAAATAATTTTAGGCTCTTGTGGAATCCTTTAAATAAAAAAATTATTATACCTACAGTTCACAGCATATACAGGTGCATCTGATAAAATTAAAATATCATCAAAACGTTACTTTATTTCAGTAATTCAATTCAAAAAGTGAAACTCCTATATTTTATGTAGATGCATTACACACAGATATATTTAAAGCATTTCTTTCTTTTAATTTTGATGATTATGGCATACAGCTACTGAAAACCCAAAATTCAGTAACTCATAAAATTAGAATATTACATAAGACCAATTAAAAAAAGGATTTTAAATACAGAAATGTTGGCTTACTGAAAAGTGTGTCCATGTACAGCATAGTATGCACTCAATACTTGGTTGGGGCTCCTTTTGCATGAATTACTGCATCAATGTGGCGTGGCATGGAGGCAATCAGCCTGTGGCACTGCTGAGGTGTTCTGGAAGCCCAGGTTTCTTTGATAGTGGCTTTCAGCTCATCTGCATTGTTGGGTCTGGTGTGTCTCATCTTTCTCTTGACAATACCCCACAGATTCTCTATGGGTTTAGGTCAGGCGAGTTTGCTGGGCAATCAAGCACAGTGATACCATGATCATTTAACCAGGTATTGGTACTTTTGGCAATGTGGGCAGGTACCAGGTTCTGCTGGAAAATGAAATCATCTCGATAAAGTTGCTCAGCAGAGGGAAGCATGAAGAATTTCCTGGTAAGGGGCTGCGCTGACTTTGGACTTAATAAAACACAGTGGACGAACACCAGCAGATGACATGGCTCCCCAAATTATCACGGACTGTGGAAAATTTTGCATTTCATTTGGAAATCAAGGTCCCAGAGTCTGCAGGAAGAGTCTTATGTAATATTCAAATTTTCTGACGTACTGAATTTTGGGTTTTCACTAGCTGTAAGCCATGATCATCAAAATTAAAATAAAAAAACACTTGAAATATATCACTCTGTGTGTAACGCATCTACAGTATCTGACAAAAGTGAGTACTTGGAGGTGTGTTTGGGGTTGTTATGTTAGAATACTGCCCTGTGGCCCAGCCTCTGAAGGGAGGGGATCATGCTCTGCTTCAGTATGTCACCGTACATGTTGGTATTCATGGTTCCCTCAATGAACTATAGCTCCCTAGTGCCGGCAGCACTCGTGCAGCCCCAGAACATGACACTCCCACCACCATGCTTGACTGTAGGCAAGACGGAAAAAAATCCAGTTTTTTAGATCCTCTGGGAGTTCTTTGCAATGAGGTGCTATGTTGAACTTCCAGTGACCAGTATGAGAGAGTGAGAGCGATAACACCTTGTTCACACCTGAGACCTTGTAACACCAACAAGTCACATGGCACTGGGGAGGGAAAATGGCTAATTGGTCCCAATTTGGACATTTTCATTTAGGGGTGTACTCACTTTTGTTGCCAGTGGTTTAGACATTAATGGCTGTGTTGAGTTATTTTGAGGGGACAGCAAATTTACACTGTTATACAAGCTGTACACTCACTACTTTACATTGTAGCAGTGTAATTTCTTCAGTGTTGTCACATGAAAAGATATAATAAAATCTTTATAAAAATGTGAGATACTGTATATAAAATATACTAGTTTCACTTTTTGAATTGAATTTCTGAAATAAATAAACTTATTGATGATATTCTAATTTTATGAGATGCACCTGTAGGGGGCCAGTAAGGTGTAGATTTAAAGTGCTCCGTTGGCCAATAAAATCACTTTTTTACATCTGCTCCCTCCTCTCTTGCTTCTCCCTCCTTTCAGAGATTATTACCTTATTTTTTTTAAATATGATTTGACCTGATCAGTGCTGCACCACAACCCTTTTTTCTTCCTCAGATGAGAATGATATAGTGCTACCAACTGCCTCTTGAGATATGCTACGAGGGCAGTTTTGCTGATGGACACATGTGCGCTACAGGATTCCACATGTGCACAGAGTCCTTTGGCACATGCACAGGGGATTTCTCGCGGATGGCAACCAGCCACCACATGCATCAAGGTCCCAGATGTGTTTGTGCAATCGTGGGAAATCCCCCATGCATGTGCAGATGTGCCACAGGTGTCTTCTGGGTTTCAAAGACAAGGCAGAGACCTTTGACATGTTTGCGTATGCATCAGATATTCAGATATAGTGATGCTGAAGAGCAGGGGCAAGGACCAGTATATCAGGAGTGAATTTTCCCTTTAAGAATAAACATAATAGTAATGTGTATTTTTTGCATCCAACAACCAGAATGAATAATTTTTAACCATGTTGAATACAAAACAAAATCATTTTATGCAATCTGAAACAAGACCGCAATAAAAGGCAGAAAACTCAAACAGTGAAAACTTCAGTATTCTTTTACATTGGCAGTCCCCCTTACATTGGTGGACAGTGTAAAAGTGCCCCATTACATTGATGGTAAGTAAAAAGTGCCCCCCCAACTAAAAGGTCAAATTATAAATATATTAGAAGTAAAGATGTATATTCTTTTGTTTTACCACAGTTGCACATCCTAATATCTACCTGTACCGAAATCCTTTGAGATGGCTAGGGTAGGTTTAATTTTATTGAGGGTTCCAGTTTGGTCAGCCTGCTACTTTGGCGAATATTTTTGCCCCCAACGTGGGTCAGATGGGGTTCATTGAACTGTGCCTCAAGAAAAGTCTTTATTTTTAGTCAGTCTTTTGACTAAAATGCCATTTTAGTTTTATTTTAGTCTTTTCACTAAAATGCCACTTTAGTTTTAGTCATAGTTTAGTCATCTGATTTGTTTTAGTTTTAGTCAACTAAAATAGTGTTAATTTAGTAAACGAGAATAATTTCATTGACAAGATTAACATTGCTTGAGAAGTTACCTCAGTTTGTGGAGGGCCTGTGATTGGTAGAAGGTAACCTGAATGTCGATCTAGATTCCTTGTTGGATATTTCTAGGGAAGCCACTCATTTATCATGCGATGCTTCGAGGACTTAAAAGTGTTTTTTCGGACCAGAGTCTGCTAGAAGTGTGGCTTATACTGCACCTAGATTCTCTGGATTATACGTTTTATTCCTCTCTCCACAATTCATATATTCACCTTGATTACTTCTCAATCCACCAATCATTGTTTCCCCTACTTATCGCAGGGGAAATCAGTCTCTGGTCAGTATCAGACCAGGCACTCGTCACAGTAACCTGGACTCTAGGTGAGTTTCATCCACCAACCACAACAGGAAAGCGCCATAGAGAAAGACCTATGGGAGTATTTGGCTACCATCATAACCACAGAAATCTCCCCACGGATGGTAGGGGGGGATGCATAAATGTTGTCAGAGGTCCCCTTATCAAATTAGGGGCTAGAATTCAGAGAAAAGGATTGTAGGAGATTGCCTCGCTTCTGGAATGCATCTGCACGTCACATACGTGTTCCTTTGATAGTTGAAAGGTCTGTAGACCTTAAAATTCTCCTCAAGTCTTCTTGAATTTCATCTTGGTTACTGAAGTGAAAATTAAGCTCATGTACTCTGAGACATTTTAATTAATTTTGGTGCAAACTGGGTAAACTACTGGCATGTGCTTTGCAAGAGGCCAGACGCAAGAACCATATACCTACTGTGACGTCCCCACAGGACCTTTATATAAATTCTAAGAAATTGCAAACTGTTTTCGATGCTACTATGAGAAACTCTACAACTTGCCTAATAACTATGCCTCACTGAACCAACATAATTTGTTGTCAATAATTGATGACTATCTCTGAACCTCATGTCTCCCTCGATTATCCACTGATGATAGGAAGGTAAAGGAGGGTCCCATAACTGAACAATGAGTCTCGAAGGTGATGTAGGGTAGGGAGATGAGTCGAGTTCCTGACCCTGACAGCTTCCCTTTGCTCTACTACTGAACATTCTTTATGCTCCTCGTGCCCAGATTGATACATTTTTACAATGCCCTGCTGGATGGCGTGCCTTCACCTAAAGCCACCCGTCAAGCTCTTATATCCTTAATTTCAAAAGAGGGTAAGGATAGTTCAGATTATGCAAATTATCGACCCATTTCTTTATTGAATGTGAACCTTAAGATTTTCACTAAAATTCTGGCTTACCATCTTCTTCTGTTCATACCTTTGTTGATCCATAACGAGCAAGGATTCATCCCAAACCAAGAGGCAAGTGACAACATATCCACTTGGCACGATTCAAGCGACACTGCTGATTTAAGGAGACCTTGGAGAAGGCCTTTAACTGGGTCAACTGCGTCTTTATTAAGAGTCATGCAGTACATTGGCCTGGGGACTAACGCGTACTTGGATAGATGTCACTTGCTCTCACCCTATGGCGGCTGTTTGAGCCAATGAGGCAATCTCAATCAATTTCTCCTTAAACAATGGAACTGGGCAAGGGTGTCCCTTGTCACCTCTTATCTTTGTATTGGTCCTGGAGCACTTGCTGTATCGTATCAGAACTAATACGGATATCAGAGGCCTCCAGCGTTCAGGTACACTTTTTTTGTCACTTCCATGGGCATTGCTTTCCCTAAGCTATAGGAATTGCATGTGTATGCCATCATCTTGAATTACAAAATCATTGAATCTAAGTTGGTGACCTTAAGCCACAACCCAGCTCTGGAGGCACTGCGACAATTCCCTTATCCATGGGCACACTAGACAATTAATTACATGGGCATATACCTAACTCTGTCTCTGGAGATAAAATCCCCCCCCGTGGCTGACTTTGGCCAGGACAGAACTCAAACTGTGGCACCAACAAGCATGTATGTGGTTTGGGAGAAATAGCATATTAAAAATGACAGTTCTTGCAAACCCTCCCAGAGGCTATACCACATTCTTTCCTTTGTGCAACGGAAGACGTGCTACCTGGGGTCCACTCCACAGTCACCCGCCCTCATGTCCCTAATAATTGGCACTCAGGGATTTATCCTTGGTAAGATGCAAGATTTAAGGACTTACTCCTGACCAACCAGTTTAGGATTAAACATTTTCTACAGGGGGGGTGGCAGTCCATCTCGGAGATTCAAGACCTGATCTACCCTCTGCTAGACCACTGGGATATGCAATACGTAATTTTTACCCACCCTGCGATTGAGCAGAGTATAGTGCAATTTTGTATGCGTCTTTCCTCCTTTTGACTTGGAGGCTACACTCTGTTAATTGTACTATGTGCTTTGCTAAAGGACGAAATACAACGTAAAAAATAAGACGTAAGTAAGTACTTTGGCTGTAATTATAATTGAGCTAAAATAAAATTCCAGTAAGTTATTTATAATCCAGTCTAGAATATATTTGTTGTCCATACTGTTTACAGCTGGCAAGATCCAATGAATGTGATGTCTTCACCAACACATTAATTTAGTTCAGTCATCAGGTATCCATGTTTTACAACTGATGCTTCCCCTAAACAGATATCAATTCACTTACCACAGAGTGTGTTTGTATGTGGCCTATAAACATTTCTATAAGTTCTTTGCCAGCTCTGACATCTGCGTATTCAACAACTGTGACTTTGGCCTTCAGGTAATGTCTAGCTCTCCAGGTGAGATCTGAATGTTCTTATCATTCTTACTTTACAGGAGCTCCCATGTTGAGACTTTTTTTCATTTCAATAATTTTTGAGTTTCTTTCTACAGAAACAGAAAGATGTAGGTGTCATCCATTTGAACGAAAAATGCGTATTTTTTAGCAAGCCAGTAGTGTGGTTTTTCAAATAACACCATCTTTCTAGATCTAGAAGAGTTAAAAGAAAAAAAAGGGTTGTGCTACTGAGCTCGGCTAGTAATGCTAGACAATAAGTTCCCTCTGGATTTGAACAAGAAGATTTACATATGAAATGGATAATTGTGATTAGAAAAAACAGAAATTGGAAAAAATAAGAGTCTGGGTTCTCATGATTTTTGGGTCACTTTCTGCTACTGTCCTGATCCTTAGGCCTTGTGTCCTTTAAAACTGCTGCTGCTAGGACAGATAGACCCACCCCAGCCCCTCCTCTGTTCTCCTCCCCCTCTTCTCTCTTCTTTTTTTATTTGATTTCTTAATTTTGGTTGGGGCATGTGATGCTGTACTTTAATTATGTTCTTTCCCCCAAGTCCTCTGATATATGAGGTGTGGTTATAAAGAGGCTTCTCTGGGGAGTTTGGATTTATTTTTCTTTTTTGGTAGGATGCAGACATAATGAACCTTTATAAGACATGTTAGGTTGTCATATTTCTATTGTCAAGTTCAATGCCCTGTGTCTGTAAAACTGCTGCATGCACAATGTCTGCAACCTGCACTTGTTTTGAAAACCTAAAATAAAGAATAAAAAAAACTGCTGCTGCTTTTTTAATGTGCGCCACCTTTTTATAAATCATTATACCAAAGACTTTGGCGATATTTAAGTCAAGGTGTTTTCTTGGAGATTTCTACAAATTAGCAATGGAGATTTTTGATGGTAAAAAATGAACTAGAAAAGATTCTGAATAAAGCATTACACAGTCTTGATATTTATGCCAGTAACCAAGTATGGTGAAGGGGTTTCTCCAGTGTAACATGTAGTAGACAAACTGAGACCAATGAATAGGCTAAACCCTTTTGTCCCTTTCATTCCTATAAGACTTGCCTGTGTGTAATATCAGAGTAAATACTTTAAATATTAAACTGATCTCTTGTATGGATTATATATGGCTAAACATTTTCCTATGAAAAGTCTAACATACTTTTTTTATTCATATGTAGATACAAATAAAAAAAAGTAATGCACGTGATAAACATATTGAGGCAGTACCTCTGCCAAGTGTGAAATAAAGCTAATGTTATGGCCATCTTTTCAACTTTGTTTCATCTGGACATCAATGGTTTACCCATTTTTCTTCCATGGTGATACCCTATTATTACAGCAATATTTCACCATGGCTCATTGGCGCTGTCCTAGATTTATGATAGAAAAATGAAGCGTGAACAACATACATAGTGAAAGACTAAACATCTGTTTGTCATTACATGTTTGTTCTCTTGATTGCCTGATGGCAAAATAACCTGTTGGGGATGACCTTTGCTTCTTTTTCTTGGCTGTTCTAGTTAACTTTGTAGTAACATGGCTTCAGTGGCATTTTTTGATTGTCTAGTTTTTATGTAAAACATGGCGATGGATTATTAAATGGGTTTCCCACTTTAACCCGACAGAACCACGAAACCTAAGGCACATGGGGTAGCTATCCATAATTCCCATCAGGGCTAGCATTTCATGTAAGTATGGTGTCCGGTTTCAGAGGTCACATTCATAGTAACAGTGAAGGAAGCAAAAGCTTCAGCAAGCAGTCTTTATTGGTCAGTTTGAATAACATTCACAGATGTAAATGTATCTGACACTTTTTTGGTAACTTTATTTTGCAGTATATTGTACTGTCCACTGCCATATTAGCCAAAAAGAGATAACCATTTGACTACTTTTAGTTTCCCTCTTGTTGGCTAACTGCACAAGTGTTCTTCCATGTGTTTAAAAATGTTACTCCCAATAGTTCGCAAAAATGTTTTTGTATGTTCTTGGACGTAATTATCCATTTCTTTTTTTCTTCATTAAGTTACTGCAATTATTGGGTACTTTAATGCTTTTACCTTTGCTTGATATGTAGCCTGTTTGCAAAAATGGAACTTGCAAAAAGTTTTTCAGAGACAAGTGTACAACGAGAATATCCTCTTTCATTAGCTGAGCATTCATTTAACTAGAGAATTTAAAATGACTGTGGGAACATTTCAAAGGCCCACTGGGCTTAGTGGCTACTTGTAGACTTTTTTTTTCCTTCTTGTCTATTTCTATCTCAAATCAGAACTTCATGAGCTTTTTCATGTACTTCGGGAGAATTAAAAGCCGAGTCCTTTGCCAGCTCCAGAACTCGTTATTGTCTGAGCAGATGAAGTATGTCAAAAGGATTTCAAATTCCACCTCCCTATGCTATTATGGTTCTCTTTGAGTTTAGTTCAGCTGGAAGTGCTTGTAGCTGTACGCAGAATGGAATTTCGTTTTTTTTTTATCGTCTTGTTTTTATGCTGGCCATAGACACAATTTTTTTTATTTCTGTAACTTGATTGGAATTGGTGATTACTTATATTAAATATATGTTTAATGGCATATGGGGGAAAATTTTGATTACATCATTCATGGTATAACCCCACTACGAACTGTCCTGAAATAAAATAAATTAGGTGACATTAAAACACACACTCATTGTTCAGTATTTCCCTATGTTCAAATTGATATGTTGGACCCCATTAGTATTACTCTGGAAGGGCTAATCCCTAATGTGACTGTCAGAGTTGCACATCATCAAGGATCTTTGTCTATTGCTACTACATACAGTGGGTAAAATAATTATTTGATCTCCTGCAGATTTTGTAAGTTTGCCCACTTACAAAGAAATAAAGGGCCTATAATTTTAATCATAGGTGTATTTTAAATGACAGAGACAGAATATCAGCCAAAAATCCATTGAGTTGCAGTTCAGTGAGTAAAATAAGTATTTTGATCCCAAGCAAAACATGACTTAGTACTTGGTGGAGAAACCCTTGTTGGCAAGCATAGAGGTGATAGGTTTCTTGTAGTTAGTGACCAGGTTTGAACACATCACTGGAGGAATTGTGGTCCACTCAAGAAGGTAATCCTTTGAAACATGTCAGCCAGCAGAGGTCACAGTTACTTCTCTGCGATCTGGTGACTGTTTTGCCACGATTAGGTGGCTTGTACAAGTGTAATTTCTTAACGTTTGTGAGTAGTTTTAATTTTTTTATATGTCTATTAAATGTCCTTGGGTTAATGCACTAAACTGGTGTGCCCTCTTTTCTTTGATTCTTGCAATTTCTATAAGATTAAGGTCTGGAGACTGGCTGGGCCACTCCATGACCTTAATGTGCTTCTTCTTGTGCCACTCCTTTGTTGCCTTGGAGGTATGTTTTGGGTCATTGTCATGCTGAAAGACCCATTCATGACCCATCTTCAGTGTTCTGGCTGAGGGACATTGGTTCTAATCTAAGGTTTTACAATGCATGACCTGGCCCTGTCTATTGGTCCCTCAATGTGTTAGTCGGTCTGTACCTTTTAGCAGAGAAACAGCCCCAAAGCATAATGTTTCAACCTCCACGCTTGACTGTAGGGATGGTGTTTTTAGGGTCATAGTCAGTATTTCTTTATCGTACATCATAGGACACAGAGCCTTAAGTATTTACTTAGTGGGTTATAGCTACCTTCAGGTGTTGACACTGGCACACACAATACAGGAAGTTGACTCCCCTATATAATCCCTCCTCCTTTCAGGAGTCCTCAGTTTTTTCGCCAGTGTCTAAAGGTGTTGGCACAAGTGAAGATGTGCTCTGTGGAGCTCCAGGAGGGATCCATGCTGAATTTAAAAAGCCTCCACAACCAGATCCATCCTGCCACTGCGGCTCCAGGATGGTACCCAGGCCTCGCATACAAGAACAAGGTTTTTTCTGTAATGCTCCTCTTTGAGGGCTGGACCCTAGGAACCAGGACTCTTTGTGGTCTTTCTACATTACCTAAAGCTGTCCTGAGGGGTGCTATACATGGTCCAAAGAAATGGAACCCCTATTAAAGGGGCCCCAGTCTTTGAAGGTTTAAACACGCTGCCTGCCGTGATGGGTGAAGTTTGGATCTGTCTACAGCAGTATCCTGCAGCGAGAAAAAGGTAAAAGGAAAGCATGGGAACTGCAAAGTCCACCTATGACTTTTCTTTCAATTATATTGTAAAATGCCTTAAAAACTCCTCTAGAGGAAGTAATAGTGTATAGACCCTGTTTAAATCTGTGCTAATACAGCGTGTGTCTTAGCAGCTGGAGGGGGAGTTTCCTCTCCCCCTAAATGGGGAAACTGAGTGGATAGGGATACATGTTATCTTTAAACAAGCATAAATCTGAAAAGCTGATAAAAAGGCTGTGTAAATCGCCTTCCCCCGCCTCCCCTCTGAGGTGACTCTTGCTAAAGCACAGGAAGGGGCGTGGCGCATAGACAATCAGGCTCACACCTGAAAAAGCCTAAAGCTGATACTCTGGGAAAAGAATGTCTATCAGAGCAGCTGAAGCAAGGCTTCCTCAGGACACATAAGCGCTGGTGCACGTGAGGTGTTTACACAGGCATTTGCAGTACAGGAAATAACTTATTGTTTAGTGTTAGATCATTCTATGCTACCACCGTTTTTCCTACTATTGTTCAAATAAATAGAACAGTTCTTAGAGTACCTTTGCTTTTTGTGTCTTGCACTATGGCTTCAAGGCTTACTACAGCACCAAAACCACCCCCAGGCACTGGGAACTCCAGACATGCCTCCACATTGTCATCCTCTTCGGAGATACCCGACATGGCAAGCCAGGGTGAGTCATTGGAAGCAATTCGTAGTGCAACTGCTTATCACACTTCAGCCCCTGTATACGTGACTGAAGATGCATTTTCTTCTTCCCTGCAGTGCTTAGAAGGAATATTAGCGGCTTTAATCGCATCTTCCATTAAAGGGGATAAGAAACATGCTTGATCCCTCTCTCCTGCTCCAAAGTCCTTACAAGGGAACAGTGGGGACAGGATGAGATATTGCCCTCAAACGATCGGGAAAAACAAACCGATTACTCCTCTGCGGAGGAAGCAACAGTTGTAGTTTCAGCTTCACACTCTGAGGTACAAATCCTTATGGACATGGTTTGCTCCACTTTCATGCTACCCTTAACGGAGTCAGCTGAAAGTGGTTTCTTCTTTAGGTTCCTTGAAACCTTCACAACCAGTGCATGCCTTTCCAGTCCACACATTACTAGAGAAGCTTATTTATACCGAATGGGATCATCAGGATAAGCATTTTCTCCCTCAAAGAGAGTTCTCTATCCTTGGAAAAAAAAATTAGTAAAAAATGGAAAGTTCCAGCAGTAGATGCTGCGATTTCCAGTGTGAATAAAAGTTTAACTTGTCCAGTTGACAATGCACAAATGCTGAAGGATCCAACAGATAAAAAGTTGGAATTCCTGTTAAAATCCTTTTTTTTTTTTTTTTTTTAGCAGGTAATGTTGCACAGCTTGCAATTGTAGCTATAGGCATCTGTCAGTCCTTAAAAGACCAGTTCACAGAGGCCCTTAACGAGCTCCCTGCACAACAGGCCAGTGAGTTGGCCCATTTACCAAAAGCCTTTTGTTTTGCCATAGATGCTGTAAAGGATTCTATTCACCAGGCGTCTCGCCTTGCACTTGTGCTAGTACACATTCGTAGGACCCTTTGGCTAAAGGGTTGGTCTAGATGGTTGGTCTAGATGGTCTAGACGGTAGGTTTTTGCAGGGTGCTTTGGCAGACCAAAGCACCCTGCAAAAACCTACCGTCTAGTTTCCCATTTCATGGAGTGCGACTATTTGGCGATGATTTGGATAAATCCAGAAAATTTCCAGTGGAAAAAGTACTCTTTTGCCAGTCAAAAGAAAGTATAAATGTCGTTCATTTAAACAGACTTTCTCTCCTGCGCCAAGCGCATCCGCCTCTAGGCAGTGGCAACGGCTTCCACCGTCAGATTTCAGAGGAAAATCGCAGGGTCAGGCCCAGGCTCAAAAGGAAGGCCTGGAGCCGCAAGACTACAAAGCAGAATACTAAGACCTCTTCATGAAGAGGCGTCTCCCCTCACCAAGGTGGGGGGGGAAGACTTCTGCATTTCGCAGAGGGAAACTCAGGACAGATGGGCTCTCTCCACAGTGACTCTAAGATACAAACTAGAGTTTCGGGAGTTTCCACCATCTCACTTTCTGAGATCAAACGTTCCCAAGGATCCAGGGAAAAGATAATCCCCGTTTCAAGCATTAGATCGATTATTGACCAAAGGGGTAATCATACAGATTCCCACAGAAGAACAAGGTTTAGGTTACTATTCAAACCTGTTTACGGTACCAAAACCGAATGGAGATGTCAGACCCATTCTGGATCTAAAAAATTAAATTGGCTCCTAAAAATTCGCTCAAAATATTTCCGCTCACCAAAGGTTTCTGCGATTCGAAGTGGAACAACGGCACTTTCCGTTCGTGGCCTTACCCTTCGGGTTAGCCACAGCACCACGGGTATTCACAAAAATACTGGCCCCACCTCTAGCCAGGTTGAGGGCACAGGGCATAACAGTGTTGGCGTACCTAGACGATCTATTGTTAATAGACCAGTCAGTCACTCGCTTAAGGCAAAGCGTACGCATTACAACCAGTTACCTGGAAAGTCTCGGTTGGATCCTCAACCTAAAGAAGTCTTCCTTAAAACCAGTAAGAAGGCTGGATTACTTAAGCTTGATCATAGATACAGCCCAGAAAAGGGTATTCTTGCCTCCAGCAAAGATCAGCTCCATGCAAGAGCTGGTTCGGATGGTTAGGTCAAAAGCAAATCCTTCAATTCGCCTTTGGTTGATGTTGTTAGGAAAGATGGTAGCTTCATTCAAAGCAGTCCCCTATGCCCAGTTCCATTCAACACTGTTGCAAAACAGAATCCTCTCTGCTTGGAACAAGACGATCCAAGCTTTGGACCAATAATCTGGAAAGTAGTAACGACAGATGTCAGCCTCTCACGCTGGGGAGCGGTACTAGAGGAGACGACTGTCCAGGGTCAAAACTCGAAAGAGCCCTGCCCATCAACATCCTAGAGATTCGGGCAGTGTATCTGGCTCTGAAAACCTGGACCTCCAGGTTAAAGAATTGTCCAGTCCGGATTCAATCCAACAGTGCCATGGCTGTGGCCTATATCAATCACCAAGGGGGCATCAAGAGTCTCTCAGCTCAGAGAGAGGTGAACCATATCCTATCTTGGGCAGAAAGGAATGTCCCATCCCTATCGGCAGTTTTCATTCCGGGAGTAGAAAATTGGCAGGCGGACTATCTGTCACCATCATTTATTCCCAGGGAAGTGGTCTCTTTACCCCGAAGTGTTTCGGGCTGTTTGCCAGATATGGGGGACTCCGGACATAGATCTTCTAGCGTCCAGATTCAACCGGAAGTTAGTCAACTTTGTGTCCAGAACAAGGGATCCACTCGCATACGGAACAGATGCTCTGGTAACTCCGTGGGATCAGTTTTCACTGATCTACGCTTTTCCCCCGATTCAGTTGCTGCCTCAACTTCTTTGCAGGATCAAGCTGGAAAGAAAGCCAGTAATTCTGGTAGCACCAGCATGGCCCAGAAGGTCCTGGTACGCAGAGATTGTAAAAATGGCAATGGAGGATCTTTGGCCTCTCCCACTCAGGCCAGACCTGCTATCGCAGGGGCCGATATTCCATCTTACTTTACGAACGCTAAATTTGTTAAATTTAGCGTTCGTAAAGTAAGATGGAATAGCTTGGCTATCGAAACCCACATTCTGAAGAAGCGTTGACTTTCTAAGTCTGTTATCTCAACTTAAATCAATGTAAGGAAACCAGTTTCCAGAGCTGTATATTATAGAGTTTGGAAAGCTTATGTTTCCTGGTGTGAATCCAAGGGTTGGCACCCTCGGAGCTATATTATAGGCAGAATCCTTGCCTTTCTACAATTGGGCGTAGAGATGAAGTTGGCCCTAAGTACTATTAAGGGCCAAATCTCAGCCTTATCGGTTTTATTTAAAAGACTGCCTGCTACGCATTCTTTAGTCTGGGGTTTTATGCAAGGGGTGATGCGGATTAATACACCAGTTAAATCACCTTTAACCCCCTGGGACTTGAATTTAGTTTTGTCAGTGTTAAAAAAAAAACGCCATTTGAACCATTACAGCATGTTCCCTAAGTCCTTCTGACTAGGAAGCTGATATTTTTGGTTGCTATATCCTCAACAAGGAGGGTTTCAGAATTGGCTGCTCTTTCTTGTAAAGAGCCATATTTGATTATTCATGAGGACAGAGTGGGGTTACGCCCTCGTCCAGGCTTTTTGCCAAAAGTGGTTTCAGGCTTTCATATGAATGACGATATTATCCTGCCATCGTTTTTCCCAAAACCATGTTCCAGGGAAGAAAAGTCACTACATTGCCTTGATGTAGTGAGAGCAGTGCAAATCTATTTAAAGAAAGCTGCTCAGATTCGTAAGACTGATGTCTTATTTATTCTGCCAGAGGATCCTAAAAAAGCACAGGCAGCGTAGAAATCCACTGTTGCTAAGTGGATTCGGCAAGTTATAATTCAAACTTATGATTTAAGGGGTAAGATTCCCCCTATTCAAGTTAAGGCGCAGTCTACCAGAGTGGTTAGTACTTCTTGGGCAGTGCATCACCAGGCCTCCTTTGCTCAGATCTGCAATACCGCAACTTGGTCTTCGGTCCATACATTCACAAAATTTTACCAAGTGGATCTAAGGAGGAATGAGGATATCGTTTTTGGGCGCAGTGTGCTGCAGGCAGCAGTATAAGTCCTCAAGGTCTGGGGGTGCCCTACGGGTTGTGTCTCCCTCCCCTCAAGTAGCATTGCTATGGGATGTACCACTAAGTAAATACTTAAGGCTCTGTGTCCTATGATGTACGATAAAGAAAATAGGATTTTGAAAGCCGCTTACCTGTAAAATCCTTTTCTTGGAGTACATCATAGGACACAGAGGTCCCACCCCTCTTTTTTTATTTGGTGTAAGTATATTGCTTATATTGCTTGGCTCCAAAAACTGAGTACTCCTGGAAGGAGGAGGGGTTATATAGGGGAGTCAACTTCCTGTATTGGGTGTGCCAGTGTCAACACCTGAAGGTAGCTATAACCCACTAAGTAAATACTAAGGCTCTGTGTTCTATGATGTAGATTTTTACAGGTAAGCTGTTTTAAAATCCTATTTTTTCTTCCTCCAAACATGGCGAGTCCACCCTCCTCAAAAAGGCACATGCACAGTCATGCCAATGAACATCTAATTGATTCAGTGAAGGTTTGGGAGAAAGTGGTTTGGTCAGATGAGACCAAAATTTTGCTCTTTGGCATTAACTCGACTCACCGTGTTTGGAGGAAGACAAATGCTGACTATTACCCTAAGAACACTATCCCTACAGTCAAGCACAGAGGTGGAAACATGCTTTGGGGCTGTTTCTCTGCTAAAGGTGCAGGCAGACTTTGCCGCATTGAGGGGCCAATGAACGGGGCCATGTATTGTAAAATCTTGGATGAGAACCACTGTAAACCAAGGCTTTGATATGTCTGCTGTTTGCTTGGTGAAAGGTTGTTTACCAAGTATGACTGACTAGGGGAAAAGAGAGATCAGTGTTCATACTTAGTATGAACACACAATCTGTCTCATCTCCCCTGAGAGAACCGGGATTTGTGTGTTTACACACACACTTCCCCATTCTCCTTCTGTGATGAGCAGTCGCTGGTGCCCGGCGGTCATCGCACCCATTGGGCACTTGCATCAGCTCCGGGGACATGCTTCATTAGTGCGCGCGCGCCGCCAGAGGTGTCTTTAAGAGCTGCTGTACAGCTATGATGGCTTGCTCAGGGGAGCCAACCTGCTGCAGTATAACTGTGGCGGCTGGTCCGGAAGCGGTAAATAAAAATTATGGTTGATCACTGATTTCAGCATAGAGGTAAAGCATCCTGCAACATCATGTTGTATGCAGGAGCACCGTAACATAAAAAATATAAGAATGGGAGGTTTTCAAACCCTTGTTATTTGAAAGGGCTTACTATCATTGGAAAACCCACTGCAACATTTATTGCAAGAGTCTAGTGTTTCAACTTGTTCACCATGTAATTTGCCACCACTCTCATCTGACAGAATACCTTGTAATAAATTTATCAGAATTTGGAACAGTTCTTATGGTGCTCCTAACTGACATCGTTTCTTAAAGGCCAGCTACAGCCAAGGCTTCAGCTTATGCTAATGCCTTCACGTGTGCAATTATCATACTCCATATATTAACCGCTTAGGGACTGCCCCACGTACATGTACTGCGCCAGGGCAGCCCTTTAGCTCAAATCCACGTACCTGTACATAATTGTTTCTTCCTTCTCTGGGGCGTGCGCGTGCCACCGGAGCCCCGCTCCCACTATGATTGGACACAGCAGCAGCCAATCAGCGACCCGACGATCATTCAGAGGAGAGGCAGAATGGTGGTCTGCCTATGTAAACAAGGCAGATCGCCGTTCTGCCAGAGAGGAAATTGGAGATCTTGTGTTTCTGCTAAGCAGAAACATGGATCTATGTTTTCCTCCAGTGTCAGCATCCCCCACACAGTCAGCAAGCATTCCCTAGGAGCATACTTAACCCTTTAATCGCCCCTGGTGTTCACCCTTTCTTTGCCAAGTGTCATTTATACAGCAACAGTGCTTTTTTTTAGCACTGATAACTGTATAGGTGTCACTGGTCCCCAAAAAGTGTCACTTATTGTCAGATTTGTCCGTCGCAGTATCGCAGTCTGCCACCATTACTAGTAAAAAATACATAAAAAGTTTATAAATCTATCCCATGGTTTGTAGGCACTATAACTTTTGCACAAACCAATCAATATACGCTTATTGGGAATTTTTTTTTTTTTTACCAAAAACATGTAGCAGAATACATATTGGCCTAAATTGATGAAGAAATTCAATTTTTTTTCCTTTTTTTTTTTTTGGATATGTTTTATAGCAGAGTTAAAAATTTAGTTTTTTCCCAAAATTATCGGTCTTTCTTTGTTTATAGCGCAAAAAAAATAAAAGCCACAAAGGTGATCAAATCATGGGAGGCACCCGCCGTAATGACTGGCCTCTCAGGTGACAGTTCTTTTATAACTGAGGCCGGGGCCACACAGTGAAATCGCCAGGTGACCCCGCCCCCTCTGACGTTACAGGAAAGCCATAGGGACTTCTCTTGCTTTTTTAGATTTGCTACAATCTTGAATTTTGAAATCGTCTCTTAGAACCTGCCTCTTCAAATTACCCTTCAATCTTCTCTTCACTATAACCATCATCCAAATAATCCTCTCCTACCACCTATAGACAGTATCTATTCCATTAGCTGTCGTATCCAGTGTTCCCTACATCTTACATTGTAAACACAGGGGTCTTTTTTTTCCTTTGATGTCTTTTTTTGTGTACTTTTCATGTCTTCTATTGATCTCTTTTAACATGCTCTCTTTTTTATTATTTAATGTACAGAACTACCTAATATGCAGGTGCTCTATAGATAAAAATAGTAATAGGTGTAAATAAATTCCTTTGTGACATCAATGCCTTTGAATCTCCATTATAAGAATTTTGTTTTTGTTTCTTGAGTATAAGGCCCCTTTCACACGTGCGGACCGTATGTCCGTATTTCATGCATCCGTTTTAGCATTAAATACAGACATACATGCATCCCTATGGGATAGCGGGTGTCAGCGGATGTACATCCGCTAACACCCGATGTTGTCCGCCTCCGCTCTCGTCCGATTCTGCGGACGGAAGAAAATCCTATTTTTCTATCCGTCTGCAGAGCGGATCGGAGGAACACGGACAGACGGTCCGTGTTCCTCCGATCCCCCATAGGGGAGAGCGGAGATCTGACAGGGCGGTCCCTGCACAGTGTGCGGGTCCCGCCCTGTCATCTGCCTGCTCAGCTGGGGAAAGCGGAGCGATCCCCGCTGAGCAGCGGATAAACACGGGGCGGATCAATACGGATCCGTCCCGTGTGAAAGGGGCCTTACTGATTACTTAAAGAGTATTTCAGTATTTTTCTGAATTTTAGTAGTGGGACGCAAGTAGGGCCAAAACAACGAATCGATTAATCGACAACTAATCGATTATGAAATTAATCGATTACTATTTTCATAATCGATTAATCGGCCAGCAACATAATGGGGTTAAAAAAGCTAAAATTGGCCCTTTATAGTACAAAAAGAGCAAATAATCTCTACTGTAAATATTACTTTCACTGTCGCACAGTAAGAAAACAAAGGGCTATTTTTTTAAATTTTTTTTTAACTCCATTATGTTACTAAATGTCTTAGGCCTGGTTCCCACCCATGTGTTTTTGGTGCTTTTTGCAGAAATGCACTACAGTTCATTTAATGTTCACATCTATGCTTTTTTCAGCTGCTGTGTATTTGGAAAGGGTCTAGGACCTTTTTCAATGCAAAACGGTGCTTTTTTGGTTCAATATACTTCAATGGAGAAGCTGCAGAAAAGCATGTAATATTACAGTTCTGTTTGAAAATCTGCAAAACTAAAGTCTAGAACTTTTTTTTTCTTTATATAAAAAAAATTTGATCTGAGTCTGGTGATATTTACCAGATTTAACCTCTAATAGTATATAGAGTATATCTCTTCTGTCTGTTCTCAGAGTGGATTAAATATTTTACTCCCTAACCATATAGTTGGTTATTTATATTTACCCCTGCGTATAGAGATATTTAGGAATAAATTGCCTTTTTTTAAACTTTACATATTAACTAAATTATACACTACACTTTTGTTTAAGGTTAGTAACCGATTAATCGAAAAAAATCTGCAAACTAATCGATTATGAAAAAAATTGTTATTTGCAGCCCTAGACGTAAGACAACTGGCCTGCTTTGTAATTAAGGCTAAGCTGCAAGTTTAATGTATTTGGAAACCTGCCTCTTGAGCATAAGTGAATCCATTGACTGCTCCATTATCCAGAAGAGGCTCTGTAATAGTGCAGGTTAGTCAATTAGACTTTGAATGGGAACCTGTGACTCACTGCTTAACCTCCGTAACATGCTGTGTGACACATGCTAGAAATGGCTTCCTCCTTGTCATTAAGTGTGTGATGTATACAGAAATTCATTTACTTTGATCATCTTGTCCATTTTCATTGGCCTCAAGGTAGGATAAACCTGCTGGCACAAAGACAGCTTCAATATTTTATTTTGTCAGCCTTCACTTTTGGCATCTTAATTAGTCCCATAAAACTCAGCCTTTACTTTTGCTCTTCTTGACTGTTCATTATTATTAATTAGTTGTAAAACAGCACATCCTGCAGAGACGCCTGGGGAATAATAATCGGGCCAAAGCAGAGATCATATGCTCCCTGCAGGGATGACTTTAACTTTGATATGGAGACTTTAAACCACAACTCTGCTTTGTAACAATCTTTTAGATTTTATGTGCATACTATTGATGACTTTTGCAAACTTTAATTATGCTTCTTGTGCTTATGTATAGTATATGCGTTTAATGCTGTCTGTACACAACTATTCTATGCTGTGGGTCTCTAGTTATCTGGGTCCATTTGGTAACATCTTTGAAATCCTAGGTATCAAATTTGTTATAACAGCAACCTCACACTGCCCAGGTGTGGTCTCATTGCTCTTAAGGCAAAGTGCAGCTAAGCCATGGGTTTTGTGTAGGTTAGCTGTGCTTTCCCATAGGAAGGAGCAGTTGGGGAGCATTTGTAAAGTGAATAGGTTCTGCTACTAATTTTTAGTCAAAGATTTGTAAAATAGTTTAGTCTCTCTTCAGGGGCAGGTGATTCTCGTAGATGTATAAATACCCACACCTTCTCTATAATCTTCATTAAAGGACATCTGTAAATCTAGAAATATGTAAACAGCCATTGCTTTCTAAATTGATGACCCTGGACAAGAATGTGATCATTTAAATCTGAGTACACTCAGAAAAATCCTGATCTGACTTTTTTAAGATTAGAGACTAAAAAACAACATTTTGAAGCCAATGAATTATTATGACAGCCAGGCGGTTCTCGGCCTTTGCTTCATCAAAGGGATGTAATATGTTACACATTATGGTTTCTTTGAGAGTCTTTTAGTTATGGGCTATTGTAAAAATTGAACTGGAATAAAAAACATGGTGAATGTCTTTTAGCACCTTTGGTTATTTCCTCCATAAAATAATTTTTAAAAATTTTTATTGTGCCTTAATGCCTTCACATTATTCTCTAGGACTCTCCTTGCTGTTCCATTCAGTTGGTGGGAAATCTATCAGTGATTGTCATGCAGGATTTTTGGAAAATGAGTTACCGATAGATGTGATTCATTGTAGTACTTAGTGAAATGTTCCACACATGATTCACTATAGGACTATCAAAAAAGTCCCACGATTGCACATATTGTTCCTACTTTAATAATATAGCAGCAATGACTGTAGATAATATGCATTTTGCAGTTGATTCCAATACAACACTTGAAAAAAGTGCCATCATATAAACATTTTTCAGTTGCAGGACTTTTTTTAGTCCGCAATTGTATACAATTACAAGGATTTGGTTTCTCTTGGGTCAAACCTTCCATCTTTAAATAAAAAAGCTAGAGCCAACTTCCGATAAGTCATTGGTGATATCAGTTTGAAAAGCCCACTGAGTGTCGTCTAAATATAAGCATTCGGTGAATGGTTACGTTTCAGAAATGCGGTAATTGTTGAATGTAGTTATCTGATTTGCTCTAAATTGCTGCCGCTGCTTCTACGCAGTGTTCTAGCTGGATACCTTACAATGGCTAAGCCTCTGACTCACTGTTCTGACGTCCAATGAAACACAATATGGCAGATACTTTATTTGTGGGTAGGTAATTGCATGACAGATTAGAGACTTTTTCCTTATAACATTTTGTTCTGCTTCTTGTGTTGGTAAACTTGCAGCTTTCAAAAAGTGAGAAGGAAAGTTAATGTCAAATTTCACTCGTCTGGAAGCAAATGTACCATTTTCTGTTGTGTGCATCTCAGCAAGCAACGCCTAAAACCACAATTGTTCGATCAGCACAGGGTGTGTTTTTTTTTTTATTATTATTTTCAGGTGGTTCCCACAGTAATCAAAGGATCTGTTCAGTGTTAATATATGGTCCAGCACAGGATGGACGATTCTGGATTTAGGCAACCGATTGCTCTTGCTGTGTTTTTTTTTTTTTTTTTATATTTTTTATGAAGGAATTTCAAGAATACAATAAAGAGACGGAAAAGTTCAGGTAGACATTCCGACATGCCATTTGATGTACAAACACTCTACAAACCCATGATTACTCCTGATGTTAACCCCTTCCCTGCCAGTGCCATTAGTACAATGTCAGTGCATATTTTTAGCATGTCACTGGTTCCCAAAAAAGTGTCAAAATGTCAGGTGTCCAATCTGTCTGCCGCAATGTCGCAGTCCTGCTAAAAATCGCAGATCACCGCCATTACTAGTAAAAAAATAAATAATAAAAAAAAATAATAAAAATGCCATAAATCTATCACCTATTTTGTAGACACTATAACTTTTGCGCAAGCCAATCAATATACACTTATTGTTTTTTTTTTTTTACCAAAAATATGTAGCAGAATACAAATTGGCCTAAACTGATGAAGAAATTTGATTACATTTTATTGGGTATGTTTTATAGCAGAAATAAAAAAAAATTGTTTTTTTTTTCAAAATTGTCAGTCTTTTTTTGTTTATATTGCAAAAAATAAAAACCGCGGAGATGATCAAATACCACCAAAAGAATGCTCTATTTGTTGGGGAAAAAAGACATCAATTTTATTTGGGTACAGTAACGCACGACGGCGCAATTGTCAGCTAAAGTAAAGCAGTGCCGTATCGCTAAAAATGGCCTGGTCATTAAGGGGCTAAAGTGTTTAAACAGACTAAATAATCTCCCTGAGAAGACCAGTATCAACCACCTCAGACTAGGAAATGTCAACTGACAGACGAGCCCCCCCCTCGCTCTCAGAATTTTTGAGGATTGCACTAAACTCTCCACGAGAAAATGTTATAATGGAATTCTCTCAGACCCAATAGTAATTCAAAACGGAACTCGCCAGAGATGCCTCCTTTCTCCCCTTTTATAGATATCAAGGGTGTTGAGTTTGGTTCCCATCATTACAAATTGTCACTCTATGCAGATGATCATCTTCTTTGTATCTCTTCCACTCTTACTTTTCTCTCTTCGCTAATGAGGGAATTTGCAGACTTTGGACTTGTGAGCAATTTTAAGGTCAACTTTGATAAAATGGAGACCCTTAACATTTCTTTATCCTCCTTGGAGAGATCTAGACTTTGTTCTAACTTCCCTTTTTAAGTGGCAACCACAAGCCATTAAATATTTAAGAGTCCATATCCCTGCTACTCTTTCTAAACTGTTGGATCTAAACTACACTCCCCTGCTCACCCTTATTCGCACTTGTCTTAAATCATACGATAAACCTATTATCTCTTGGTTTGGCTGTATGAATGTCATTAAAATAGACATACTGCCCAAATTGCTATATATTTTTCAAACGGTTCCCATAGCTCCCCCCTCCGGATTCTTTACTTGTATCAACACAAAATATCCAGGATTCATTGCTCCATATTCTCTCTGCCTAAATCTAGATGTGGGGTGGCTTTACCTCATATACTCCTATATCATAAAACATCTTGCTTTCTCAGAATCCTTGATTGGTACCATAGCCGGGATTCTAAATTATGGATGGTCCTAGAAAATTACCTTTTCGCTCCTAACATCATGTCCTTACTATGGACCGACCCAAAAGACAGACCACTTATGGATGTCTTGCCCCTCCTGGTGGCTTCTACTCTCCGTGCTTAGGACTCTTATGTAGGGAAGTGTTTACTCACATCAAGGCCTAGCCCATTATTTCCGCTTTTTGAGACTCTTGCATTTCCTCCTACTCTTTATTAATCTCGCTTTATTATTTGGAATAAGGAAGAAATACCACTACTTTGTCACACCCTGCAGAATGGTACATTGTTCCCAATGTCACAACTGCTAGGGTCTTGTCATAACCAGGCCAGGGCTTGGATGGAATATTCTTAACTCCGCTGTTACCTTGCCGTTAATATACCTACAACTGCTCTAACCAGACCACTTGCTGATTTTGAGAGCTTGCCAACTTATATACCAAGTTTTACTGAAGACCGCCCTACCACATGGCCCACCATTCATTGCTAAATGGGAACAGGAAGATAATATCCCAAGTAATGACTTTGACTCTGACAGAATACTGACATTTACTTATAGGACCTCAATATCGTCTAGAGCACAAGATCGCAATTATAAGATCCTCGCCAGGTGGTATCGCTGCCCCACTACTTTACATAAAATAGACCCGTCCATTCCAAATACCTGCTGGGGATGTTTTAAGGCCCCAGGCACCATGACTCACATTTGGAGCACTTGCCCACTTATAACTCTTTTCTGGGACAAAATACTTCACCTCTACTATGATTTAGTTGGGGACTAAATTGTTAATTCTCTTATTACTGTGTTTTCGATGATGCCTGGATCCTATAAACAAAATAAAAAAAAGTCTTGTCCAACAATTTTTACTTCTGCATGTACTGTTATTGCCAGGGCGTGGCGAAAACCACTACCCCTGTCCTTTGTGGATTGGGCCTGTAAAATGAACTCTATTGGTCATCTAGAAAGGTTGATCTCTTGGGAGACAGATAAAACTGATGAGTATACCTTGATATGATTGGTCTGGAATCACTTTCGACATTCCTCTAAATTCGCCCCCTATCTGTGATCTCTCTGGCATAATATTTGTTCTCCTTCTTGGATGTCTGGTTTTGTTTCCCTTCATAGTGCTTGGGTCTCTCCCATTCTCCCTCCTTCCCTCTTTTTTTCTCATTACTGTTAGGCTGCACTTATCTTCCTTTTCCAGATACTTTCCTTAAATTTTATGTGGCTGTTCCGATCCATTTCACTGTCTAGGCTTATTTAGTATTCCTGGATTACCTATCAGCATTAGAAACCTTGTAAACTAGCTACTGAACAACAATGTATGCACCAGTTGGTGCATAAAAATGCACACATTTTTCTGCAGTTTCAATATATACACCTTCCTGTTGGCCAGTAAGGTCGCCAATTATAGTGATGGTTCAATATGGAGGTGCAGAATGCAACAAAGGGCAGCAATTGGCCCCACCAGATGGTATTTGCATCTTGAAATAATGTAGGACTCCAAGGGCACTCAAGAAGAAGTGTACATTGGTGTTCAGGCACTATTAGGCACCTGCACTGTTCCCTATTAGCCTATGTATTTTTTTTTCTACTGCTGACAGGTGTACACTGTAAACGTGTACAGGGAGAAATGCAGAGGTTGCCACAGCTCTAGAAATTCTAGCTGCCCAGCTTTCACACTTATTTCAAGTGTTTGTAAATGCAAAGATTAACTTTGCAATAACCACTTCAGCCCCAGAAGGTTTTACCCCTTAAAGACCAGAGCACTTTTTGCAATTTGGCACTGCGCTGTTTTAACTGGTAATTGCGCGGTTATGTAAAGCTGTACCCAAACGAAATTTGCATCCTTTTTTTCCCACAAACAGAGCTTTCTTTTAGTGGTATTTGATCACCACTGGGATTTTTATTTTTTGCAATATAAACTAAAAAATACAGTTTTTTTTAAAAAAATGATATTTTCTACTTTTTGCTATAAAAAAATCCAATAAACTCAATTTTTGTCATACATTTAGACCAAAATGTATTCAGCCACATGTCTTGTGTACAAAAAATTTCAACAAGCGTATATTAATTGGTTTGCCCAAAAGTTATAGCGTCTATGGTACAATTACTGGAATTTACGCAGCTATTACTTTGACTGCCTATCTAATTTCTTGAGGTGCTAAAATGACAGGGCAGTACACCCCCCCCCCCAATGTATCCCTTTTTAGAAAGTAAGACACCCCAAGGAATTTGCTGAGAAGCATGTTGAGCCCATTAAACATTTCATTTTTTTTTTGTCACAGGTGATTGAAAATTGACAAAAAAAAAAAAAATTACACAAAGTTGTCATTGAAATTGTATATTGCTCACACATGCCATGGGTATATGTGGCTTTACACCCCAAAATACATTTTGCTGCTTCTCCTGGTACGGGGATACCACATGCAAGAGACTTTTTGGGAGCCTAGCTGCATACAGGACCCCGAAAATCAATCACTGCCTTCAGGCTTTCTAAGGGCGTAAAATTTTTGACCCCAGATCTCATATTTAAGAGGTCCTGCCATGCTTTTTTCTATTACAAGGGATGTTTACATTCCTTGTAATAGGAAAAAAAGTGACACTATTTTTTTTTTTTTTAAAGTGTAAAAATAAATAAAATATTGTAAAATAAATAATAAAAAAAAATGTAAAACCCCCCTGTCCCGACGAGCTCGCGCGCAGAAGCGAACGCATACGCGAGTAGCACCCGCATATGAAAATGGTGGTCAAACCACACATGTGAGGTATCGCCGCGACCGGTAGAGCGAGAGCAATAATTCTAGCCCTAGACCTCCTCTGTACCGCAAAACATGCAACCTATAGAATTTTTTAAACGTCGCCTATGGAGATTTTTGAGGGTAAAAGTTTGACGCCATTCCACGAGCGGGCGCAATTTTCAAGCGTGACATGTTGGGTATAAATTTACTTGGCGTAACATTATATTTCACAATATAAAAAAAAATTGGGCTAACTTTACTTTTGTCTTATTTTTTTATTCAAAAAAGTGAATTTTTTCCAAAAAAAGTGCGCTTTTAAGACCACTGCGCAAATACGGTGCAAAAAAAAGTATTGCAATGATCGCCATTTTATTCTCTAGGGTGTTAGAAGAAAAACCATATATAATGTTTGGGGGTGCTAAGTAATTTTCTAGCAGAAAAACCTGTTTTAAACATGTAAACACCTAAAATCCAAAGCGAGGCTGGTCCTTAAGTGGTTAAAAATGATCTTCCCTTTTCAATCTGCAGCTCTGTCATTTTCTGAAAATGCAATGCAATATGGCTGCCTGGAGTTGTTCTGTGCACAGAATGTGTACAGACTGCCCCCCAGAAACCTAATTTCCTGCTTGTGTGATTGGCTCACTGATTTTCCCTGAAGTCTGCACTAAGATACAAGTCTGATTTCAGGCATCCCCTGCAACAAAAAAATCATTTTTTGTGAGATACTTCCTATAGGAAATCACATCTAACAGGATGCAGACCCAGCAGCTTTCCTCATTAGAGCACTGCAGGTGCACAGCTGATTGATAATTATGAAACCACTCCCATTAGACTCACTTTCCTACATTGGCACAGAGAAACACACAAGGATTTCTTCAGAATAAAAGAAGGTAGAAAGTTTATTAAAATCCTTGTAATGTACATCACCCAGAGGGGAATGATTTTTTCTTACCAAAAGTGGAGTTACATTTTATCTTTCAGTCAATAGGCTTTATTCCTTGTATGCTCCCAACATAACATTGCAATGATACAAATACCAGTTGCTCCAGCCAGCACACATCTTTTCTAGCCTTGTCATGAGAGGTTTAACCACTGGGCACTTTCTGTGGTAGTATTGTTGTGTTGACATGCAATCTGCCTGATTAAGCCTACTAAATGTCATGTTGCTGTACTGCACCATTGTGATGGATTGGCAATCACCTTCCCATACGCCCATAGCTGTTGATTGACAGCAGATCCTGTATTGCTGTCAGTACAGCAGAGCGTCGGTATTAATCTCCGCCCCCCCCCCCCCGCCCTTGCTACTTGAATATTCGGAAAGAGAGCGATCACATGATCAGTAATAAAATAATGAAAATTGGTATTTGCATGCATAATTTTATTTTTTTTTTAATTCACAAAGTACAGAGGTTTGAGGAGGGAATTCAAGTGGGTATTATTGGGTGAAAGATTAAAAATGTAGTCTTTTATTTCAGTAGTTTGAGCCACTGCTGATCTAGATTTCTGAAACAAAGCGGAGTTCCACTCATTTTTCAGTTTATTCAAAGTCAGCAGCTATAAAAAGTGTAGCTGCTGACTTTTAATAAACGCACACTCGCCTGTTCCACGGTCCAGCGATGCAGCCGCCCGAAGCCTCGGTTCTCTCCCCTGCCTCTCCTCTGAGCCGGCATCACTAGTGTAGGCACCCGGCTGTGGCAGCTTGCGGTTTCACAGTCGGGTGCACACTGCGCATGCACGAGTTGTGCTGCCTTGTCCTGAATGGCCGAGCAATCTTCTGGGACCTGTGATGTGTCCCAGAAGATTGGAGGGAGGGGGAAAGGAGGGAGTCGCCTAGGCGGCGTGGGTGGAAGTGGGAGCTGGGTACATGTCAAAACTATGTACCCCCCCAAAAGCAAATGACATGCCAAATGTGGCATGTCAGTGGGTTAGGACTCCCCAAAGCGGGAAGTTCCACTTTTGGGTGGATCTCCACTTTAAATCCAACTTCTTTCTGTTTCCAGTTACATGAATCATAAAGTACTGCAGTCAGAGGATCAGCATGACTTTGAGGCTACTAGCATTTTCAGATGGAGGTTCGCAATGACAGTGCCCATATTTCTTTCAACACGGATTTCATTTAACACAAAGTTTGAACTGTAGATCCTACGTTGTAAACACCACTTGTAAAAAAAAAAAAAAAACATTCTGAAGTTATGTGCACCTTGTCAGTTGAATAAATTGTCAGGGGTTCAGTCTGTCGGCGTGGCATTCTTCGTGGTAGGATTTGCTTACCAGTTACTGCATGAATGTTTTGAACATTGTGATGTCTATAGCCTGTTAGCAGACTTTTTATCAAGTTAAGCGAAGTTCAAAGAGGGAAAATGCTGAAACATGAGTATAGTATTAAAAGTAAAAGATAAGCCTGGTTGCCAAGTTAATGAATGGATCAAGTTCGATAAAAATCAGAACAGACAGGAAATGACTAAGGAACGATCAAGGACCTAGGACTGTCTCGACTTTAAACACGGATGCCTTTAACCATATGCACACTTGTTTCAGATGCAAGGAGGGCTTCAATGCCATGATAAATTAAAAACGTCTCTGTGTATTTACATATTTATGGTTCGGTGCTTGTTTGACAGTATAAGTGTCTACATTATTGAGTGGTTGGTAGTGCATGATCAGTCAATAGTTGTTTTTTGGGGGTTATTATTATTATTCCGGATTTATATAGCGCCAACAGTTTACGCAGCACTTTACAATATAAAGATATGTTTAGGTCAGTGATTGAATGTCGTGCGTAAATGCTATTCATTGTCAGTTTTCCATTTAGCCTGCTGAGAAAAGTTCAAAATGTACTTTTTGTTTTAAAGTGTAAGGCAATGAGTAAAGATATTATTATTATACAGGTTTTATATAGCGCCAACAGTTTGAGCAGCGCTTTACAACATGAGGGCAGACATTACAGTTACATTATAATTTGGTACAAGAGGAATCAGAGGGCCCTGCTCGTTAGGGCTTACAATCTAAAAAGGAAGGGTCAATTGATACAGAAGGTAATAGCTGTGGGGGGATGAGCTGATGGAGGAAGTAAAACAGTGTTAGAAGCAGGATAAGCTTCTTTGAAGAGAAGGGTTTTCAGGGATTTGCCTAAAGATGGATAGATTAGGGGACAGTCGGACAGATTGGGGTAGGGAGTTCCAAAGGATGGGGGAAACTCTGGAGAAATCCTGGAGGCGAACATGGGAGGAGGTGACAAGGGAGCTAGAGAGCAGGAGGTCTTGGGATGACCGCAGAGAGCGCCTTGGTTGGTATTTTGGGACTAGGTTAGTGATGTAGCTGGGGGCAGAGTTATGGATGGCTTTGTAAATTATTGTTAGTACTTTGAATATATTGTGTTTGAATATATTATTTGGAAAGCTAGTTGTTTTCCTACTCATTCTTGAAATGGGAAGCTTACAAAAAAGGTGAGGCTTTGCTTTAAAGTAGAACTATAGGCAAAACTTTTTTTCGATTTGGGGAGATTTACCTCACTTCCAGTCCCATAGCCAAAACAGGAAGTGAGAGGAAATCTCTGCAAATTAAGGGAATACATTGGGGACCCCCAGGTGTCCAAAACTAGTGTCCCCATTGGAAGATTTCCTTTCTTACTTTTCAGGGAACAATCCGAAATTTGGGCTTTTCTTTTACTTTTACTTTTACTTTTAATGTTAATGGTAAACCAGACAAATAGAGAAGGCAAATCTAACAGAGGCAGAGGTAGTAACACAAACCTAACAGGGGTTCTAATCCATCTCCACTCTATCCAAAACAAACAAAAAAAAATGCATTTTTACTTTAAATCTCCAGAAACTGATCCAGAATGTTTGCTTTATAAGTTTAAAGAATATACAAAGCCTCCACTTTTTTTGTCATTTTTGGATAGAGTGAGGAAGTTTAAATAAATAATAATACTAATATTAATAAAATAAAATAAAAACACGTCTGGTCTCTTTGCTGTGTCCCTGCTGGGGAAATTCACCCTCTCTATGTGTCCTGGTGACCATTGCCTATGGCACAGAAAAGTGATGCTGACACAGAAAACCAGGAACATGAGGGAACATGAGGGGAAATCTTCCTGACTTGAAACAGACTGCAAGAAAAAAAACTGGACAGGGGTTTCAACTATTCCCTACAACGCTATCAAAAACGTAAGAAAAAAAAAAGTTTTGGCTGTACACTTTAACCGATATGCTTGTCTAACTTGTTTCATAGTGGAGAATGCTTGTTAGCCATTCTTCACATCTTGATGGTGTCAGATAAGGATCATTTAGCAGCAGTTTTTCTGCTTTGGTGGAAAAGGGAATTACAGAATTTGCTCATTATCGAGGCCCGGCAATGTACTCCACAACTGATGCCAGAACTTTTTTTCCTTGTGTTGTTTACCATGACTTCCTGTGGGGATGAGCTTTTTTTTTCTAAACTCAAGAATAATGGGTCTAAAGGGAAATCGATGTTGAACACCCAAGAAAGCTCAAGGAAAACCAATGGCTCAGGACTTTCTGAATGCCCCTCGTATAGCCTTGGACAAGAGTCCTAAAGAACACCTGCTTTTAATATATGTCTCAAATGTCTAAATAGCACTGACATGTGTTTGACCGTGTATCTTAGTAATGGAGATGGACATGAGCCCTAGTTTGAGTTCCACTACAGCTTGGTCTGTGGAGAGCTCTTGCAGAAATAAAGAGCCTAAACAGTGGAAATCAAAATCTGCTATAATGCAGACATCTTTATTGGATATATAATATACACATGGTTTCTATAATTTTGTAATTTTAAGAAAACAGGACACCCACAGGACCCAGTGTATGCTTAGCCATTAAATTGAGCAATACTTCCTTTTGGATTTTATTTACTATAAAACAGTCTCAGGAAACTGTTCTTACGTGTCTTGTTAAGATGACTGTGGTAAGAGTCTGAATGTGAAAATTACCATTCTTTGAAGATTAAAAAAGAAGAGGAGGAGGAAAATGAGGCCTGTCATGCAGCCGTTTACACTTTTCTGTGTAAAACCTTAATTCCACATACCCTCCATGAGAAATACCAACTGTGAGCAATGCAGGGAAAACCCAGCTTCTTAATTGTGACTTGATTTGAGGAGAGTTTCTATAGCTAATGTGTGTTTTATGGAGTACAAATACAATCCCATAGACTTGCACACACATCTGACAATTATTAAGTTAAGCTGCAAGAACTGTACATCTTTCAGTTAACCCGTGACTGTTTATATCTACTGTAATGGCTGACTGCTGTTTTTACAGCTTAACCTTTTGAAATATAACATGGGAAGTATAACGCTGAAAATGCCAAATTATACATGTTTTGTCAGAGCATTTTGCTCTTTAGTCCTATATATTAGTATCAATATGTAAAAAGTGCTGCGCTATATAAAAATAATGCAATAAAAGCTAAAACATTTTTTATATATCTATTTTCTATGTATTATTGTTTATTAGTGATGATGAATTGGTTAATATGTTAGTGATGAAAAATTAGTTGACTCTTTAAGCCTATACATTATATTAGAGATAGTTTCAATCAAATACAACACATTCTTTTTACACTGTTAAGAAATGCAGGTGTATTTTAAACCTGTATATATTCTTACTGAAACCTGTTACTTTTTGTACAGAAAAATGTTTGTAATATTCCAAATACTAAAAATGGAGTATATAGCAGGAGTTGAACAGAAAAAAAACAAATCACTTTCCCAGATGGGACTTACTGCACCTCAAAGACAAATATGACCCTCTAAAGTCAGCACCAAAACGAAAAATCCCTGTTGTCACAAATAATCTCTCAAGTCAATTAGACTTACATGTGCGAAGAGAAGATGTTTTAAAATCAATTAAATACAGAAAATCTCATTCATGACCAAACTTCTTTGGTGAAACTTCTTTGGTGAAAGAAACCCTAAGACCCCTTTCACACTGAGGCTGCGTTAGCGCTAAAGCACTGCTCATTTTAGCAGTACATTTGTGCTGTTTAAGTGGCGCTTCTCGGCCGCTAGCGGGGGGTGCTTTTAACCCCAATGAAGGGATTAAAAACTCCCGTGTTGTGGCGCTTCCGAAGCACTTTTCATTCCAATGGGCAGGGCGTTTTGGGAGCGCTGTATTACCCCAAAGATGCTGCTTGCAGGACATTTTGGAACATCCCACAAGCACACCGCCCCGGTGTGAAAAGTCACACTTGAATGAATGGAAGGCGGTTTTCAGGCACTTACCAGAAGCTATTTCAATTGCTAAAGTGCCTGAAAACCGCCCCAGTGTGAAAGGGGTCATATAAAGAAAATTGCCCTCACATCTTGGGCTCATGCACATGGACTCATTCAGGCACACAGGACCACTATCCAGAGTATTTCCATGCCTGGGAATCTACAGGTGTCACAGCTGTATGCCTGTAACTGCACATCTGATTGGTTACAAGCATATAGGGGCTACAGGGCCACTCAGTCATCCCTTTAGGTTTATAACCACTCAGATATGCAGTTGATTGTGTAAAGCTGTGGTGATGACAAGCCTGTCATTGTTTTGTACAATCAACTGGGGTATTGAGGATATGGTGCGTAGATCTACGAGCCAGTTGTATTCTATATGAATGCTTGTACAGGTGGCTGGCTGAAGGTTAGAAGTCAGGTGACCCAAGGGGCCCTCTGTATCGGAACTGTCAACGACAAAGGCTGCTCATTCATCCCTGCACATGTGTAACCACTCAGATGTGCAATTTAAGGTGTACAGCCACAAAACTTGTTGACCCTGGGCATGGAAATACACTGTATTCTGACACTGTATATCCAAATGCTTCCGCATAAGGTACATTTGGTTTTGTGCTGATGTTTTTTTGGGGGAGTCATATTAGTTTTTGGATTGCAGTCAAATTAAAGACTTTAGGGCATGCACACTTGTGCACTTTTCCCCACTGGCAAAGATGCTTGCAATTTTCAGACCTCTCCACTGTTTCAGAAACAGACTTTCGGTTATGATGCAGAAGCCCCTTGGGTCATGTCACATACCTGGTTGACTCCGAGCTTACAGAAGGTCTTTCCCTTACACCTCCTGTTCTGTTTCTCCTAAAGGGGGTGACAGGATATAACAGGGCATAGAGTGACACGGGTGCCTGGTAGGAGATCCTGGAGAGAAGATACTTGCAGAAGGTGCCAAGCAGCTGGCAGGTTGGTGGAATGACCAATGCGGATTCACGCCTACAGGTGCAGAAGAGCCGGCAGACTGGTGGACTGGCTGATGCTGGTACACAGCGGCAGGACAGCAGCCAAGCTGTAGAGCAGCCAACCAGGTTCTCGGGTTGTCAGGCAGGCAGAAGTCGGTAACGGCTAAGAAGCAGAGGTACAGAATCAAATTCAGAGAGGGGTCAGGGCAAGTCAGGGACGGTATCAAGCGAGCAGAGAAGGTACCAGAACAATAGGAAGAAGGCAGAGTCCGGTCACAAGCCAGGTCAGGAACCAGGAACGAGCAGAGTCAAACAAATTGGTATGCACAGGAACAAGCACAGGATCAGGTCACAGACGGTAGCAGCTGCCGACCACTTAGCCGTCTTCTGGTCTGTAGAGCCAGTTTAAATAGGCAAGAGGGTGCCAAGTACTCACGCACGTTCACGGAATACGTTAGCGAGTCAGTAATGTCTAGTTGTCACTCGCAAATTCCTATGCGCATGCGTGTGAGTTATGGAACCTCTAGCTGTCACTCAAGAATTCTTATTAGCAAGTACACATCTTCTTGCATGTCTTTGTGTACGATTATGCACACAATTTTCCTGACAGGTCATCTGACCGCTACCCTTCATAAAACAGCTAGGTGCAAAAAAGAGGCTGTCTGGTTAACCCCAACACCTGGAATGTGTGGCCTATCCATTCTATTTAAGGTATTCCATTATTTCTGATTCAAAGTGTCAAAATAAGAAAGAAAATGAAGTAAACAGTGTTTTATATGTAGCATGTGCTCTTTTTGTCTTGTCTAGTATAAGGGTGGTTGTGGAAAGAAAGAGAAGGGAAAGATCCATGCAAATATTCCCTTGTGCACCAGATATTACAAAGCTAAAACACAGATTGTTTCTTCTTGCAAAGTTACTAGAATGCTGAGGATATTCCCATTTATCATGGATAACATGAATTGATTTAACATCAGCTAGGAGCTGATTGAAGATGGTAGACCAGCCAGAATGCACAAAGCTTGCATGATTGTGCATCTTCTAAAAATGTAAATAAATGCCACTTCAAAATGTATGTGTTATTTTTGGAAAGCTGTAATGACCTCTTAATGAAACCCAGAGGCTTCACACAACACTTTTTTGACAATCAACACACATCTGTCAGAAGCTCAGGAATTTCCTGCCTGATTTAGTGGTGTTGTGTTTACGGCATGGGGTGCTGTGTCTCCTGCTGCATCCTTGTAGGCAGCCTTTTGTGCCCCGTAGGTGTTCGGGGCCATTTGATTTAGTGAGAACCTGTTTTCCCTGTTGTCCTATATTGGAAATTGAGAAAGGGGCATTCTGAGCTGAAGACTGTAGCAGCTGCCGAGGAAGAATTGATAATGATGTAGAAACATTGTGGTGTTGTGCTTTGTCTGTTGAGAGCAAATAAATCTCCATAGTCTTGTCTGGGATAGCACTGTCTTTGCGGCAGAGAATTGCTTGTTACGTAATCTTTGTTGTGTGTTTGGAAAATTTGTTAAAAAAAAATTGATTTCATACTGCGCTCAAATAAACAAATAGTATTAAAAATAAATACAAATAAACATAAAAAATGCGTGATCAAATAATGTTCAAATGTTGATATAAATTTTCAATGGAGTCTAAAACAACCACCACCGACGATTCTTCAATCAAGTGCACAGTGATGACATAAATTCAGTGACAGGAATGGAAAGTCGCATCTCCCACTGGTTTAGGCAAACATTGTACTCACCAGATTCATCTGACAGCCATGACAGGTATTAACATGGATTGTTTGAGAATTTGCATCGTTTAATTTACAGAACATGCCCACAACTTTGAAGATGATTTTTTTTTTTATTGTGAAGCAGACAACAAATAGGACAAAATAGCAGAAAACGTCAATGTGCATAACTATTCACCCCCCCTAAAGTCAATACTTTGTAGAGCCACCTTTTGCAGCTATCACAGCTCCAAGTCATTTTGGATAAGTCTCTATGAGCTTGCCACATCTTACCACTGGGATTTTTGCCCATTCCTCCTTGCAAAACTGCTCCAGCTCCTTTAAGTTGGATGGTTTTCGCTTGTGAACAGCAATCTTTAACTCTGACCACAGATTTTCTAGTGGATTGAGGTCTGGGCTTTGACTAGGCCATTCCAACACATTTACATGTTTCCCCTTAAACCACTCAAGTGTTGCTTTAGCAGTGTGTTTGGGGTCATTGTCGACTGCCGAAAAACATCCCCACATCATGATGCTGCCACCAGCATATTTCACTGTGGGGATGGTGTTCTTTGGGTGATGTGTTGGGTTTGCACCAGACGTAGCATTTTCTTTGATGGCCAAAAAGTAAAATTTTAGTCTCATCAAACCAGAGCACCTTCCTCCATACATTTTGGGAGTCTCCCACATGCCTTTTCGCAAACTCAAAACGTGCCATTTTGTTTTTTGCTGAAAGTAATGGCTTTCTTCTAGCCACTCTGCCAGAAGCCCAACTCTATGGAGCGTACGGCTTATTGTCGTCCTATGTACAGATACTCCAGTCTCTGCTGTGGAACTCTGCAGCTCCTCCAGGGTTACCTTAGGTCTCTGTGCTGCCTTTTTAATTAATGCCCTCCTTGCCCAGTGCGTGAGTTTTGGTGTGTGGCCGTCTCTTGGCAGGTTTGCTGTTGTGCCATGTTCTTTCCATTTGGTTATGATAGATTTGATAGTGCTCCTAGGGATCAGTGTTTGGTTAGTGGTGCCTCTTGCTTAGGTGTTGCATCCTCTGGGGCCTTTCAAAAAGGTGTGTATATGTAATGACAGATCATGTGACACTTAGATTGCACACAGGTGGACATCATTTCACTAATTTTTGTGACTTCTGAAGGCTTTTTATGGGCTTCATAACAAAGGGGGTGAATACATACGCACATGCCAATTATCAGGTTTTATGTATATATTTTTCTAATTTTACTTCACCAACTTAGACTATTGTGTTGTGATCCATCACATATAATTCAGATTAACCATTTCCGGACTGCCGCACGCCAATAAAGTCCTTACTTTGAAGAGGAATATCGTTGTTGTGGCAGCAGCTAACTTCCATAACCCCGGCATCCTCTTCTTTGGTCAGCAGTCCGCTTTCCCATAAGAGTGGTCTCTGTGGCGGATTCGCTGCAAGATCACTTTTATTGGCGGCGGGAGAGGGGCACCCCCTTCCCGGTGCCCTCTGCCGCTTACCGGAGTCGTCAGCAGCAGATCGGATCTTCACCCTTGCTAGGCATGGAGACGAGTGAGGAGAAGATGGCCCCCACCCGACTCCATAACATTGCAGGGCGGAAGCGACGTCAAAGCGTCACTTCCGCCCATAGATCTTAACGGGCCATTTTTTTTTCTTTAAATGACAATTTTATTTTTTTTTGCATTTTAGTGTAAATATGAGATCTGAGGTCTTTTTGACCCCAGATCTCATATTTAAGAGGTCCTGTCATGGGGGGATGTTTACATTCCTTGTAATAGGAATAAAAGTGACAATTTTTTTTTTTAAAAACCAGTGTAAAAATAAAAAATAAATGGTAAAATAAATAAGAAAAAAAAATTTAAACGCGCCCTGTCCCGCTGAGCTTGCGTGCAGAAGTGAACGCATATGTGAGTAGTGCCCACATATGAAAACTGTGTTCAAACCACACATGTGAGGTATTTCTTCGATCGGTAGAGCGAGAGCAATAATTCTAGCCCTAGACCTACTCTGTAACTTCAAACATGCAACCTGTAGAATTTTTAAACGTCGCCTATGGAGATTTTTAAGGGGTAAAAGTTGGTCACCATTCCACGAGCGGGCGCAATTTTGAAGCGTGACATGTTGGGTGTCAATTTACTCGGCGTAATATTATCTTTAACAATATAAAAAAAATTGGGCTAACTTTACTGTTGTCTTATTTTTTAATTCAAAAAAGTATATTTTTTCCAAAAGTGTGCTTGTAAGACTGCTGCGCAAAAATGGTGCGACAGAAAGTATTGCAACAACCGCCATTTTATTGGGTGTTAGAAAAAAAAATGTATAATGTTTGGGGGTTCTAAGTAATTTTCTAGCAAAAAAAAAACAAACTGTTTTTGTAAACTTGTTTTTGTTTTCTTAAACTTGTAAACAACACATTTAAAAAGAGGCTCGGTCCTTAAGTGGTTAAAAAAACATTGAACTAAAGGCTGTAATGTAACAAAATAGGTAAAAAGCCAAGGGGGGTGAATATTTTTGCAAAGCACTTTAAGCAGAAAGATGTATCCATCCATATAGATGCTTCTCACCAGCGAAGTAAAGATATGGCCACCGATGCAGACACCTCTCAACGATGTAGCCAGATGGGTTTTATAAGTAAAGGAGAAAAGAACTCCTCATAGTGTAACTTGTAGCCATTTATTCATAAAACCTTGTTCCAATAAAAAACACATAAAATGGAGCCGGAACGCCTAGCTGCATTGGAAAAGTAGGTCTGACCATCCAACTTTGGTTAGCTGCCCAAATATTTCTTTATAAAACTGTTCATTACCAGATTACACAGCAATGGGTCTTCATTAGTGGCTGTTGAAAGTCATTTAGAAATATATCCTACTGTTAAAAATAATTTTAACAAGCTGAAAGAATGAACATTGCCCACAGGTGTGTGTGTGTGTGTGTGTGTGTATATATATATACAGTCATGGCCAAAAATATTGCCCCCCCCCCCCCCCCCCCGAATTTCTGTCAGATAATGCCCCACTTCGACCAGAAAATGTTGCAATTACAAATGTTTAGGCATTCTCATGTTTATTTATTTTGTTTGTATTGGTATGACACAAAAAGTGGAGAAACAAAAAGACAAATCTGACACATTCCATGCAAAACTGAAAAAAGGACTGTAAAAAAATTATTTGCACCCTCAATTTAATGTTAGCACACCCCTTGGAAAAAATAACTGGAAATAAAGCGCTTCCTGTAACCATCAATGCGTTTCTTGCTCCTCTCTACTGGGATTTTGGACCACTCTTCTTTTGCCAACTGCTCCGGGTCTCTCAGATTGGAAGGGTTCCTTTTCCCAACTGCTGTTTTAAGATCTCTCCACAGGTGCTGTATGAGATTTAGAGCTGGACTCATTGCTGGCCAGTTCAGTACTGTCCAACACTTTGTCTTAAACCTTTTCTGGGTGCTTTTTGATGTGTGCTTTGGGTCATTGTCCTGCTGTAAGACCCGTGACCTCTGATGGAGACCCAACCTTCTGACACTTGGCCCTACATTGCACCCCAGAATTTATTTATTTCAGGTACTTATATAGCGCCGTCAATTTACGCAGCGCTTTTTACATATACATTGTACATTCACATCAGTCCCTACACCCTCAAGGAGCTTACAATCTAAGGTCCCTAACTCACATTCATACATACTAGGGACAATTTAAACAGGATCCAATTACCCTACCAGCATGTCTTTGGAGTGTGCGAGGAAACCGGAGTACCCGGTTTCTTTAATAGTCTTCAGATTTCATAACGCTATGTACATGGTCAAGACATCCAGTGCCTGAAGCCACAAAGCAACCCCAAAACATCAGTGAACCTCCACATGTTTGACTGTAGGGACGGTATTCTTTTCTTTAAAGGCCTTATTTCTTTTTCTGAAAACCGTAGAATGATGGGCTTTACCAAAAAGCTGTAATTTTATTTTGTCTGTCCACAGCACATTCTCCCAAAAGGATTTTGGCTTCCTCAGGTAAATCTTGTCAAATGCCAATCTGACTTTATGTTTCTGTGTCAGCAGTGGTGTCCTGGGTTTCCTACCATAGCGTCCCTTTTCATTCAAATGGCAAAGTTTAGTGCAAACTTACATAGTTGTACCCTGTGCCTGAAGGTCAGCTTGAATTTGTCTGGAAGTTGATCAAGGTTCTTTATCCAACATTTGAACAATCCTTTGTTGCAATGTTTGATCTTTCATGCACGTCCAGGGAGATTAGCTACAGTGCCATAGGCTGTAAACTTCTTGTCAATGTTGAGCACAGTGGACACAGGAACATTAAGATCTCTGGAGAGGAACTTGTAATCCTGAGATTGCCCATGCTTTTCCACTATTTCTGTTCTCAAATCCTCAGACAATTCTTTGCTGCTCTTTCTCTTCTCCATGCTCCATGTGGCGCACAGAGACACACAACAGAAAGGTTGAGCCAATTTGTCACTATTTTAACTGGTTGCCGGTATAATTTCTATAATGCTGCATCTGTTAATTGATACAGATGAGTTTAATTACAAATTACTAAAGCATCACAAATTTGAAATGCAATTATTTCTTTTGGGAAGGTGATAATAATTTTGACCATTCCATTTTTGGAGTTTTGCGTGGAATGTGTCAGTTTTGGCTTTTTGTTTCTCCGCTTTTTTGTGTCAATCCAATCGAAACAAAAGAAATAAACATGAGAATGCCTAAACATTTGAAATGTCAACAATTTTCTGGGCAGAGTGGTGCATAAAATATGTTAGTGTGTATGTGTGTGTATATGTATATGTGTATATATATATATATATATATATATATATGTGTATATATATATATATATATATATATATATAAAAATATATTATTATTATTATACAGGATTTATATAGTGCCAACAGTTTACGCAGCGCTTTACAAGATTGGGGCAGACAGTACAATTACAATACAATTCAATACGGGGGGGAAATCTCAGAGAGCCCTGCTTGTTAGAGCTTACAATCTAAGAGGGAGGGTCAAGTTATACAAAAGGTATAAAAATAGTGCAGTTGTTAGATGGAGGCAGGATAGGCTTCTCTGAAGAGGAAAGTTTTCAGGGATCGCCTAAAAGTGGATAAATTTGGAGACAGTCTGACAGATTGGGGTAGGGTATTCCAGAGGATGGGCGAGGTTCGGGAGAAGTCCAAGAGGCAGATATGGGAGGAGGTGATGAGGGAGCTAGAGAGCAGGAGGTCTTGGGAGGAACGAAGAGGGCGATTAGGTTGCTATTTTGAGACTAGGCTAGTGATGTAGCTGGGGGCAGAGTTGTGGATGGCTTTATAACGTACTGTTAGTATTTTGAATGTAATTCATTGGGCATGTGGCAGCCAATGGAGGGATTGGCAGAGAGGGGTAGCAGACACTGTGCGGTTTGTGAGGTGGATGAGTCTGGCAGTAGCATTCATGATGGACTGAAGGGGGGATAGTCTATTTAAAAGTAGGCCAATGAGGAGGGAATTGCAGAAGTCGAGGCGAGAGATAACCAGGGAGTTGAATTAGGAACTTTGCGGTTTCATTGGTTAGAAAGGGACGTAGTTTAGAGATGTTGCGGAGGTTGAGGCGGCAAGCTTTGGAAAGTGATTGGATGTGGGGCCGAAAGGAGTGTTCAGAGTCCAGAATAACACCTAGCACGCTGACGTGGGGATGGGTAGATGGTTGTGCCATTGCTCTTGACAGATAAGTCAGGGGAAGAGGCACGTGGGGGAGGAAATATACGTTTGGTTTTAGACAAGTTGAGTTTGAGGAAGTGGTGTGACATTCATACAGATATGTCTGTTAGTAAGTTAGTGATGCGTGAGGAGACTGATGGAGTGAGTTGAGGGGTGGAAAGATAGATTTGTGTGTCGTCAGCGTAGAAATGATATTAAAAGCCGTGAGAGCTGACCCAGGGAAGAGGTGTAGATTGAAAATAAGAGGTCCAAGAACAGAACCTTGGGGGACCCCGACGAAGAAGGGAAGAGGAGTAGAGGACGTAGAATTGAATTGTAAGTGACACTGAAGGTGCATTGGGATAGGTAGGATGAGAGCCACTGAAGAGCAGTCACGGAGACCAAGGGAGTAATGTTTTTTGAGGAGGAGGGGGTGGTCAACTGTGTCAAAGGCAGCTGAAAGGTCTAGAAGTAGGAGCACAGAATAGTGTCCGTTGGTTTTTGCAGTTAGTAGGTAATTTGTGAATTTTAAAAGAGTAGTTTCTGTGGAGTGTTGAGGGCGAAATCCAGATTGGGGATCAAGAAGGTTATTCTTAATGAGGTGGTCACTCAGTTGGTTGTAAACCAGGCGTTCAAGGAGTTTAGAGGAAAAGGGGAGCGAGGAGATAGGGCGTAGGTTGTTAAGATTGGTGGGGTCCAAGGACGGCTTTTTAAGTATGGGGGTAACCAGTGCATGTTTTAGAGCATTGGGGAAAATGCCAGAGGTGAGGGAGAGATTGAAGATGTGAGTTAGAGAGTTTAGGATAGAGTCAGAGGGTGACCGTAGTGTTTGAGAGGGAATAGGGTGCAGGGGTCAGGTGGTTAGGTGGGCGTTAGAAAGGAGTTTAGCAACTTCGTCTGTAGTAGCAGATTTGAATAAGGGCAGTGTCAATTGTACCTGTTGATATGGGGTTTTAACTGAGGGAGATACCTGTAGAGTAAAGATTTCATCACAGATTGTATCAATCTTGTTTTTGAAGTGATTAGCAATCTCCTGGGCAGTGAGTCAGTGGGTGGAGGCGGCGGAGGACGAAGTAGAGAGTTGAAGGTAGAGAAATGTTTAAGGGGACTGGATGAAAAGGTGTTAATAAGAGTTGTAAAATAAGTCTGTTTGGCAGTGTGGAGGAAAGAATAGTATTTTTGGAGGGCAGATTTGTATTGGTTGAAATCTTTGAGCGACTTGGTCTTGTGCCACAGACGCTCAAGAGCGCGACTACGTTTTTTGAGAATTTTAGTGTCATCTGTTTGCCAGGGTTGTAGGGGTCGAGGCCTGATTCTGCGTGTAGTGAGGGGAGCGAGCTTGTCCAGGGTGGAGGACAGGGATTTATTGTAGATGGAAGTGGCTTGGTTGGGGCAGGACAGGGGAGAGATTTTGTCATAGAGGTGGTCAGTAGCAGAATTGAGGAGAGAAGAGTTGAAGTTGCAAAAGTTTCTACGGGTGTTGGTTAGGCGATTGGAGGGAAAGGTGGTGGAAGACGGAGAGAGAGAAATGAATAAGGTGATGGTCGGAGAGAGGAAAAGGATTGTTTGAGAAGTTACATGGAGTGCAAAGGTAGGAGAATGCAAGGTCAAGGGTGTTGCCATCAGAGTGAGTAGAAGCATGTACCCATTGCTTCAGGTCAAATGAAGAGGTTAGACTAAGAAGTTTAGAAGTAGCAGGAGTGTTTGTATTAGCATCGGGGTTCAAGCTTGCAAGATAGCTGGAGGAACCCTAGAAGCATGTGCTAATTGCTAGACTGCTCCCCAACCCTTAGAGTGCACCAGATTGTATGTAAGATTCGCATCTGCCTGTATGTGGTCAGCTAGCTGGAGTGGAGTGGAGTCTCCCTCTACTGGTGGGCAAAGGTAGTGCGGGCTGTGAAAGTACCACAGCCAGTCTTGCATACTCAGTATAAGTTCCCCCTTATTCCCTTAGTTCCTCATATACCCCGGTCATGGAACACAGGTTGCAGTTAGCTTGTCACTGTGGGCGTGCGTAATCATGACAGATTGGTGTATATATGTGTGTGTGTATATATATATATATATATATATATATATATATATATATATATATATATATATATATATATGTATGTATGTAAAATGTTTTTTAGTTGAAAGTAAACTTGTTATCAATAATGTATAATAATAGTAGTAATAGTAATACTAGTGAAGGCTAAATACATTTTTTAACATTTGACATGTAAGCTGATTGTTCATCCTGTTCATGCTTTTGTTTTGTTTTTTCTTATGCCTAATGGCAATAAGGAAAGTAGCATAAACATAATGTAAAGATCCCCTTTTATTCACTCTATTTAAGCTAAGTTGTCCACCTTTAACAGATGTGTCTATATTTAATGATGCCCCTTTTCCTAAAATTTTGTTTCACTTATACAGTTAAAGCTTAACTCCAGCCAAATGGCTAAAATATACAAATGTAATGCATGTAAGGGAGCTTGGTCAAATCCTTGTGAACAAAAAAAAGTGAACCATGAAATCACAGCACACAACAAAAGTGTACAGAAATTGCAAAGCCTCCAAATAGGAACGGCATCAAACACTGTCCCTCCCAGGGTGCAAGGCTCTTGACAGGGGCAAGGTACTCCATGGTCTACCTAGGGCGATAACCTGGTGGACTTCCACGCTCCTTAGGGATCTGCCAAAGCTGGTACCCCAAGTACTTGGTGCAGCCCCCCTCCACCCCTCGGTTGGGATTTGCCCAGTTTTGACAGATGACATGACTTTCTCATGTTATTGTTACAGATTGTAGAATCTATTGTTCTAGATTGTAGAATGTGAAAACTGGTGTACTCTCTCTATCTCCTGCCTGCTCACTGGACAGTAGGAGATCAGCAGGAGGATGATTAGGCATTCCATCTGCTCACTTTGCTCTTTCCTCCTTTCAGCTTGTTTCTTCCCAGCACATTTGCATGCAGCATTACTACATTGGCTCCCAGTGCTGCTCATCCCTCTCCCAGTGTGAGGTTACAAGATGCTTACATGAAGTCAAATTTACACAATGATTTACAAACTACAGTATAGTCATTAATGAATACCTAGCTGCAATAATTTACCTTTTAGATCTGCCTGGAGTCCAGCTTTAAATAGTTACCTATGCTCAAAAAACACATGTACATTAATTACAAAAAAGGTGCATGATCTTAGAATGTAAAATAGGAGGTTGATGGGTTATAAAATGAACCTGTTACCTTGTGTGAAATAGATAGTGGCCTGCGTGAAGAATAAAATATTCTGGGGGAGCCCACTTATTTTTCCGGTGACATCACAGCCATGTAGAACAGTAGAAGGTTTTAAGCTATTGCCCTTCAATAGGGCGCCGAAGAGGAAGTAAACTGTATGCTAGAAACCATTGATCCCCACTAACCCACTGTCTTTAAAAAAAAATCCTTTTGTTGTAGCATTTAAAACCTTTATGTATGCATGCATGAATTAAAAAATTCACGTGGCTCATCTATAAACACTGAGGAGCGATTACATGACCCATTGTAACCATGGCTTCTCTATTTGCTGTAAAGGCTTCCAATAGGGCGTTAATAATCGGACTGCAGTTTGACCATAGTAGTGTGTGTTACAGGTAAAGTAAACTCACAAAGATCATGTTTAGAAGCAGGACTCCAGGCAGACAACAAAACACTCAGTTTTAAATATGAAGTGCTTTGCTTATCCATCTATAATTCCACTGATCTTCATTGTGGACCCCTGTCACACTGCCTGGCCAGAAAGATGACCTCTGTTCTTCACCTGCCACCTCCTTGCCTACAGTGTGCTCATTGTACAATGATTAGGCATCACCATACTGATGAGGTCCTTCTTGTGCTTTTTCCTTCATGTAAGCCTGCCTAACAATTTCTTATACAGCTAACGATGTCTAAAATATGTTGAGATGAAAACATTGTGCAAATACCATGGAGACTTTTAGAGACAAGTGCTGGCACTTGCTCCCTCATCTTGCAAATGATTATGGGAAGATTAATAAAAATATAGATATAAGGTAATTATGAAACATAAATTAACCATACAGTGCTTTTTATACGTAAATGGTCTTCTGCCTTAAGAGGCTTTAGTCATTTGGCACTGGCAAGAGTTTGTAGACATCTTACAGTGCTGTGTAGCGTGGCCTTATGAAAAGATATTGAAAGCAGTGTCCAAAACCTAGAACCGTAAAAACCCTCTGCCAAACCACCGTGCTAACGTTCCGACTGCAGCACACAACTATATTTTTTTATGTAATCTCATTACAGATTTTCAAAGTGTTATGAGAATTTAGTTGCTGTTTTAGAAGTTAATTAGAATACCGTATCACTTGTTATGACAGGGAAATATGAGCATTTTTATTATCTTTCTTTTTAAAGTGGATGTAAACCCGAAATTTTTTTTTTTTTTTATGTCATAATGTAGAGTATAAGATTTCCTATCATTTGAGCCCAGTCTTGCCACAAAAAGTTAATCCAGCTCTGAGCAATCCTCTTTTATTGTTCAGTGAGATAAAACTTGACAAACAGAGAAAAACTTTGTCAAATCCTCCCCCTTGCTGGGAGTGACAGGTGATTTACATATCTCGTGCTTCAGCCTAAGACATGCATTATTTTTTTAATTCCCACCCCCACTCCTTTTTTCAGCAGCTCTGCAAGGATTGGCTGTTCCACACCTCAGCATGATTTGGCATGCTGAAGTCATGTGGTTACTTTCCTGTCTTTTCACTGGATGTTAGAGATCATAGCAGAAGTTCAGTGTTAGAAATACACAGGAGAAAATGCATATTGATAAGGGGAGTGTAGAGGTGGGCGGGGAGTCTACTGACATCACGACACCACCCACCGAGCTCCAGACAACAGACCCACCCACAGAATATGCAGTTTTTCAGGACTCATAACAGACAGAGGGGAGACATTTGACAGGTAAAGACACATGCAGGAGGCATGTATATCCTTATAGATAACCCCTATGGCAGTAGTTTAGAAAGGATGACATTGGGTTTACATCTACTTTAAGGTACAAAGGAAGTTCTGAGACTGAGACACTGAGTTATGATCTTACCTACAGGAGAATGGCTGAAATAAGATTGTTGAACAGGCAGTCTTAGGAGTTTCTAGGAGAATCAACCTCTTTTCTGCTCGGAGTAAAGCAAACACCAATGTTTCCTTTTTGTCAAGACTTTTTTTTTCCTTCAATCTTGTTTCTTCCTTCTCTGAAGAGCCAGCTTCTGGATGGGCTCATCCATGGTGCTGCCTTGGCCCTATACTTGGACCCCAACATGAGAAGGATGCAAGGCTGGCCAGTAATGTGACCTGTTTTAGCTGCATAGTGCTTTACAGGTCCATGGTCATGATACACCCCCAGGTGTAAACCTGTCCTTGAAGACTCCCTTCCCTTACAGTATGCCACCGAAGTTGACCATTAATCACAGTATGCTCTCCTGGCTAACAGTGTGGTAAGTTTTGGGGCTGGCAATTGTAAAAAATTTTACTGTTTTTCAACTGCACAGCACTTGGGAGTGTTGAAAGCACATTCCTGCACACAGTATATGTGTCACAGCCACCTTAGGGAAACATGGCTGGGATGCTTTTAACATTTTGTTGTGCACATCACATTGCCTGTGTGTGTATGTGCATTTTCACTCTGCCTCTCTTGCCTTTGTCCTTCCTGAGTGCACTGGCTGCTCCCGACAAAGGTCCCCAGGTCAGTCCACCTTGTTGCTACCTGCAGTGTTCACAGAAGGACAGCTAACCTCTTCTGCTCCTGCAGCTAAGTTTTTTGAATACCTTTTACTGTTTGACTACTGTAATAGTAGTATGTCAGATCATAAGTGCGAGTGCATTGGCCCTGCGGGCTTGTATGGTTCTCTATCTACTAACAGCTCCAAGGCAGCTTACAGCTTTTCTCCTTTTGGACCTGTGACCAATAGTCTTAATAACTCTCCTTTGCTTTAGTCAACACATGTCATTGGCTACATCCAGCATCGTTCCCTCCTCTGCATTAGAGAGTATGTCTAGAAGGTTCCCGCTCCCTCCACACCCCCCCATTTATTTTCAACTGGTCATCCTGTCAGCAAGTCTGTTATGTTTTCAACTTCCTTTTACAGACCAAGCTGTCCAGACAAAGTACCAGTTATAGGATTGAGTTAAACCATTTGTCACCAACAGAGGTGCTAGCAATGGTTCGCTTTTATTCATTTTGTGTAAAACCTTAATCCCAAAAGAAAAACTATTTGCTGTAACTGCTTATAAAGTGTTAGATGGAGTTCAGCTTCAATTTGTTAGTCAAGTCCATCTAAATCTGCTAGTCTTAACACTACCCTCTCCCCAGACTTGACAATACACTTGTCCACAGGTGTCTGCTTTACTACTCCATCCAGAATGCAGACACCCTAAAACAGGAAGTATGTTACTGGCCAAATCACAAGGTGAAATAAAGGGAATAAAAAGGCAAACAATTTTGTTTTTGGGTTTAATACCGCTTTAAATGTTGGTCTGCTAAACAGCAGTGCAAAAAATGCTTAGTGCATATGCAGTTTGAGGGAACAAATACCATTTTGGTATTTTCCTGAAAGACTTAATTAAAAAGGTCACGAGGGAAAGTACCCTGTTTCCCCAGCAGAGAAAGCAAAGGCTCAAGCTGAAAAATCACATTTTTCTGCAGACAGTGTTACATTTGTTTCCACAGGGCCTCCAAGTCCAGGACTCGGTTACTTTGCAAACTTCAGAGGCCAACATTTTCCAAACCTGCTTTCAAGTACTTATCACAATGAGGTGATACCCCACTTACCACAGTGGTAGAAAGTCTGCTAGCTTTTAGAACCACTTGAACCATAAGTTTATCCATTCATTCACACATGGGTGAGGGATGTGTGGTGCCCAGGAGCAACAAGCTAGAATTTTGAACTCTACCGCTGCGCTGCTTTATGCTCTCATATGTCAATGTCACTGCAACACGTAGTAGACTTCAACACTGCCCTGGCACAACTCCTCTCGCTGTTCTGGAGCAAGAAATGTTTCAGAGTTTTTACTCTAACTTGTTCAGTTTCCAAGGGGGTATTTACCATTTTGTTTTCAATCTTTTTTTTATAAATTTTCTAAAACAATTATACAAATACATATACATGCATGCTATTCACATTATAAAATCAAATATTGTCCTGCATCTTCAACAAAGGACAACCATATACCATAGTTTTTATCTGATTTTATATTAGTCCAATATTTTTGCATCGTTTATATATAATTCGTTTCTCTGTCTCTCCTCCATTTGTCCCTAAACGTATAGATTATAACACAAAAAAAAAGAAAAGAAAAGTGGGTATACGGTAATGTTTTTTAGATTTATTGCAAAAAAAAATTGCCAAGGTCCGAACCTCTTCCTATTGTTGCCATATTTTTTGAGTTTGATTACCTAACCACTTAAGGACCAAGCCTCTTTTTGAGATATGTTGTTTACAAGTTAAAAAACGTTTTTTTTTTGCTAGGAAATTACTTAGAACCCCCAAACATTATACATATTTTTTTCTAATACCCTTGAGAATAAAATTGCGGTCAATGCAATACTTTCTGTCACACCGTATTTGCGCAGCGGTCTTACAAGTGCACTTTTTTTGGAAAGAATGCACTTTTTTGAATTAAAAAATAAGACAACAGTAAAGTTAGCCTAATTTTTTTTTTATATTGTGAAAGATAATGTTACGCCGAGTAAATTGATACCCAACATGTCCGCTTCAAAATTGCGCCCGCTAGTGGAATGGCGACAAACTTTTACCCTTAAAAATCTCCATGGCGACGTTTAAAAAATTCTACAGGTTGAATGTTTTGAGTTACAGAGGAGGTCTGGGCTAAAATTATTGCTCTCGCTTTACTGATTGTGGCGATACCTCACATGTGTAGTTTGAACACCGTTTTCATATGCAGGCGCTACTCACGTATGCGTTCGCTTCTGCATGCAAGCTCGGCTGGGCAGGGCGCATTTAAAAAAAAAAAAAATTCTTATTTATTTTACCTTTTTATTTTTACTCTGTTCTTTAAAAAAAAAAAAATGTGTCACTGTCACTTTTATTCCTATTACAAGGAATGTAAACATCCCTTGTAATAGAAAAAAAAGCATGGCAGGACCTCTTAAATATGAGATTTGGGATCAAAAAGACCTCAGATCTCATATTTACACTAAAATTCAATTAAAAAATGAAATAAAAAAATTGTCATTTAAAGAAAAAAAACGGCCCTTTAAAAGCTATGGGCGAAAGTGACGTTTAGATGTCACTTACGCCCTGCAATGATATGGAGACGAGTGGGGGCCATCTTCCCCTCACTCGTCTCCACAACAAGGAAGGAGCAACATCCGATCGCCTCCGCCGCTGCCGGCGGCTCCGGTAAGCGGCGGAGGGCACCAGAGCGTGGCGGGAGGGGGGACACCCTCTCCCACTGCCGATAAAAGTGATTTTGCGGTGAATACGAATATTGGTGTGCGGCGGTCCGTAAGTAGTTAAATTCTCCTCAAACCTAGTAATTTCCGCCATGGATTACATTTCGCTCATCTCACAAGCCCATTCTACTATTGTAGGCATTTGCCATTTTGGACCTGAAAGTGCTCAACACTTTTTTTTTTTTATATCTATATAGAATCTACCTGATTAGTCTTAGTCTTCTGAGAGACTTTCTGGCATCAGTGGACATCAAAGATGTATTCCTGCATGTCCCAATTATTCCAGTGCATCAACTTTCTGCATTTTGCTATGGGCATGCAACTTCAGTTTTTACCAAGAGTGCTCACTCCTGTTCTAGACCTGCTATGCACACAGGGCATTAACATTCACGTAAACTTGCATGACCTCTTACTGAAGGAGCAGTCGACACAGGCTTTTAGGCAATATCCTCTCCACTGTTCACTCTCTAAAGGTTCCCTTTGATCTTGAAACTTCAGAAATCGACTCTGGTACCGACCCATTGCTTGGAGTATATAGGTCTAGTGGCTCATAAATACAGTCTTGAAGTTGGGGAAAATCCTTTCTCCTCTTGTCTGGAAGATGCTCACGATGGATGCCAGCCTGACAAGCTGGGGGGATTCCTGGACGCCTTCATGTTGCAGGCGACTTGGTCATCTGAGAAAGCTCATCACCTGATCAACATCCTGAAGTTATAAGTGCTTCAGTTGTCTTTCCAACGCTGGGCCTCTGCAGTCATCCAATCCGGTTTCAGTTGGACAGTGCTATAGCAGTGAAATACATAACTCCTAGAGGAACCAGAAGTTTTGCAGCTCAAAGCGAAGCCAACCAGATTCTGACTTGGGCAGAACGTCATGTTCCCGCAATGTAGACTTGCACATTTCTGGTGTGGAAAATTGGCAGGTGGGCTTCCTTGGTCAATATTGTCTGGGACCTATCTGATTCGTCTTTTCTTGAGTGACCCCTTCATTATCATTCTTTAGGGCCCCTGTTGGGGCAGCCTGCCTCTCACGTCTAGGTGGCTTAGGCAGCACATGATTCAAGCTCATCAGGTTAAGGATAAAGTTCCAAGACAGATTATATATATATATATATATATATATATATATATATATATATATATATATATATATATATATATATATCACAACGGCTAAATCTGTATCTGTGTATGTTCAAAACTTAATACCATAAATCACGTTCGATTTTTACTCCAGGAGTATATAATGAGTTAGGCAATTCTAGAGAAATGCTTAAAGGGTAACTCTGCTTTCGTGGGGGAAAAAATTAGCAAATAAAAAAAAATATAGCGTACACAATTGCAATACAAGTCATATTTTAATTGAATGTTATTAAAAATTACCTTTCCTTTTCAATCTGCAGTTGCTGTAATTTTCTATAAATACAAAGCAATATGGCTACATGGAGTTGTTCTGTATACAACATAATTTCCTGCTTGTGTGATTGGCTCACCAATTTTCCCAGAAGTCTTCCTAAGATACAAGTTAGATTTCAGGCATCCCCTGCAACAAAAAAATGTCATTTTCAGTTAGATATTTCCGATAGGAACACGCCTATAGGGATGCAGGCCCAGCAGATTTAGTGCCCTGCATTTGCCACAGCTGACTGATAATTATGAAACCACTTCCATTAGACTCACTCAGCCAAGAGACACAAACACACAGGGATTTCTTTAGAAAAACAAAAGGTGGGAATCTGCAACAAAGGTTGTTATAATCCTTGCAATGTACATAGATCACCCAGAGGGGAATGTTTTTTTTTTCTCAACAAAAGTGGAGTTACACTTTAAATAATGCATTATAATTTAACTAAACCCATTAGATTTTAGTCCACTAAAATGTACTGGAGATTGTAGTCGACAAAAATGTAGGAGATTTTAGTCGGCTAAAATACCACTAAAACAATTCAGATGCCCTAAATACGACTAAAACTAAAATTGCATTTTAGTCAAAAGACTATGACTAAAACTAAATTGAAATTTGATGTCAAAATTAACACTGAATTTGACCCTGTGTATTTAACTTAAACATGCTGTTTCTCAGAATACAAGTCACTGCTATACCATTCAATTCATCTGATTATTCAGGCAGAATTGTGATTCTAGTTCATGTGAAAAATTGAAAATGTGTATCTTTAGTCGTGGGTGAAATTGTCTTAAAAAAAAAAGGATGCAGTAATGCTGAGTGTTACTTTTCTCAGTAAATGTAATGACGTTTATGACAGTCTGCAGCTATGCACTGTAAATGAGGCAACAGATTCCAGAAATAGATAGCCTCTCCCATTCTCCCATCTATGCGTACTGTCCTTATGAGTAATCTGTAATATTTTTAGTGTAAACTTCCCATCTTCTATTCACTTTTTTATTATTATTATTTTTTTGTAATCATGCACTTGGTGTATTCTGTGAAACCTCAGTAGTGTTTTTTTCTGCTTTACTGTGCTATAATTTATAAAGTATTCTGGCAAAGAAAGGGTTGACCACCATTGACAGTCCTGGCTCTATTATCATGGAGCCATATGTAGTTATCTGATCATTCAGAAGTAAATTACTCTCATGATTAATTCTATGTGAAAGTAGAACTATAGCCAACACTTTTTTTCATTTTGGATAGAATAAGGGAGGGTTTATAGCCCCTGCCAATTTTTTTTTTTTTTTTTTGGGCCATCATGTGTCTCATTGCGGAGATTACCCTTCACTTCCTGTCTCATAGCCAAACAGAAAGTGAGAGGAAATCCCTGCAAATTAAGGGTATTCCCTGGGGACCCCCCCAGGTCACCAGAACTAGTGTGCCATTCGGAAGATTTCTCCTCTCCTGCTGATCTGGGGACAACCCAAAATGTGGCGTTTTCTTTTACTTTCTGTTTCAATGATAATGGTAAACAGGACAAATAGAGAGAGAGAATCCCCTTAATGTGGGCACAAACAGCAATAAAAACTGACAGGGGTTCTAATCCCTTTCCACTCTATCCAAAACAAATAAAAAATATTTTACCTTTAGTTATACTTGAAGTCTTTTAAAGGCATTATATGCCAAGGCATGTAGATTTGATGGATGATGGTTGCCCAGTACAAAATAAGGTGCTCAAATTTGTTGCATCCCCAGAGGCTTTCTGAATGTTTTGTATGGTGAAGGGAGGGAAAACACATTGAGAAAAACCCCTCAGATTAAGAATCATTCAGTGAACTTTATACTTGAACTGCATGCAGCTGAATTGCATGAGGATTTTTTTCCAATCAGCCCTCGTTTGTTGTATTAAACACAAATAGGCCCAGGAAGTACTCGATATATCCTGCTTATGAATTCCTCAATAATGTTTTCAGCTTTTCATACAATACACAGAGCGGCTTAAAGTTAATGTCCAAATCCATAGAATGTTTCCTCATCTAGTTTAATTTAGTCCTGAAAGGCCCAGGGCACTTACCTTGTACTAATATTGTTACCTTTTTAACATAGAGGTACAATGTTTGAGTAGTAATTTAGTGACTACTGACATTACTATATGATACTCTTTAGTTCATTTATTATTTAAGCAATATTATGTTTGGTACAGTCTCATGCTGTCCAACCAAAACTGATAAGTTGGCCAAGTCAGCTGTTGGAAACCCAAAAGTGCTCCAGAGTAGCGGCATTGACACCAGAATTTCTGGCCTCACCACCCACGCCATAGAGCACGTGTCAAACAAGGCTTCGCAGGCCGAATCCGGGCCGCCATGCTATTTCATGTGACCTTCGCACCTCTTCTGCAGCTGCCACACCCCCCTTCTCTCTGCCCCCACCTTGTGTCAGCAGCAGAGAGGACGACAGAACTCCTACAGATCCTGCGCCTCTCTGTGCAGTCCCAGCACCCCCTCATCTCTGTGCCTCCCCTGGTCTTAGAATTCAGCAGCTGACTCCAGCCCTCCAATGGTTTTCCTCCAGACCCTGCACTCTGCTTCCCAGTTTTTCCACCAGCTTCTTCCCAGCAGCAGCAGAAGATAAGGGGGATGCACTGTGATGAAGGTTGCACTAAGGGAAGGTGGGGAACTCTTAACTGCTGATGTAAAGGGGGTGGGGTGGTTTGCTGTGGACATCTAGTCTTAAGCCTAGTATACACTAGTATTTTTTTTTCGTTCAGACCAGCAGGGCTGAACAAAAAAAACCTGACAGTTTAGAAGGAACCACTGTACTAACTATCCGACATAAGTTCTTGATCTTCAGCCTAGAGCTGAGAACGCTGAACGGGAGCCAATCGGCGGACCTTTTTCGGTTATGCCCCTTCGACAGAAGCCGGTTGAACAGTCGGCTTTTGCCGGACTGAATGCAGTACACACGGGCAGCATGTCGGCTGGTTTCTACTGAACCGGCCGATACCGCCCAACATTCTGCCCATGTTTACTAGGCTTTAGAGATACAACTGGCCCTTTGAGGGCCAGCTGATGCAGCCCACAATGAAATTGAGTTTGACACCCCTGCCATAGAGCCTTCTCCAACTGTGTTCTTCATAGGTAAAATAAATAGAAAATCCAAAAGGGAAACAGACATACTGTGCTTTCACAATGGTTGAGGCAGTTGGACGTTCCTGGAAACCTTTGTATGAGGGCTTGCACTGCTGGAGAATCTGATATCCTTCCTATTGTCATGAAAGAGGAGTTTGGGCTGGTTGACCCTTTAAATGGTCATTTTGACAGCATTTGTTCCTAGATTGATTGTAAAAAACGTGACTGTTTTTGGGGGGGGGGGGCGGGGCTGCATTTCATCTAGTTGCTAGTGCAAAAGTTCTTAAAATAAAAAAAAATTGATTCTCTTGATTATTGTGTATGCATATTGAAGGAGTGGCCCCAGATTCTGAGGGGCAGGTGATGACAGCGCTTTCTGATCAGCTGACAGTAGAGTACAAAGGTTGTCTATACTTTCATGCCCTACATCTACAGTAGGTCTCCTTCTCATGTTTTACATACTTTAATGGGACTTTAATAATCCATGCTTTACATTAGCCTCGTCTTTTCCATCATACCTAATTGCTTATTCCTGGATTCTGTCTAATGACAGAAAATACATTTGAAATCCAGGGAGGTCTTCATATTTTGCATTGTATGAGGACACAATCTCTTTTAGGGCAGAATAGCATCTGTGTGGAAATCTAAAGGACCGCATCTGACAAGCACATTATCAGAACCTGTGTTGTGGATTAGGGCGGCTGAACACAGAATTGAAACCAGCTCCTCTAGTACATGTGGGTTAGATGCTGGCCGAAAGTATTAAAGTGTTTTGGATAAAAACAAAGAGGTGGGGGTCACCAAACTGCCGGAGATAAATACACACAGGGTTTCAAATATTCTTAGCAAAGCAAACGTGAAGAGCCCAAAAAAAGTGTAAAGCTGGTTTTGTGCCAGACATTCTTGCACATATTAAGATAAATCGCAAAAGCGTGTTGTGGATATAATCTAGGTTTGCCATAGTGACAGGAAAAATTGTTGTTCATTATGTTTTTACTGGAAGATGATGTCATACACAAAAAGCGCAATGAAACAATCTTGCTTTTTTGGCCAAGCACATTAATTGCACACCACAAAAAAAAAAAGACAAGGTTCTTCGGAGGGCCCCTTTCCTTGTCAAGCATCTCATCTCCATCTGCAGAGATAAGTATAGGGTAGAAATCAAATACTAGCGAGAAAAGTGTTTACACGATAAGACAGATAGAGCCATCACTCAGAACTACTCCAGGAATGCACATATTTTCAGCATTTGGTTCTATTAGTCTTGGACAGTTATCTTGTGCATGCTATGATAAATGGCCTTACATCAAATTTTGATATTCTGCAGTAGTGTAAAGTGCTCTTTGGGGATATTCTGTATCCAGCAACTTGATTCTATATAGTTGTTTGTTTAATTTTTGGTTTTCAACCATATAACGATCCTTCATCTCTGACAAGCATTTTGTTTAGGCCTCTCAGCTGAAAACCTAGCTATTATAGTTTTTTTGTACAGTGTTTATGCGCCACCATGAATACGTAGAAAAATATTGATTAAAACGACATTCATGTTTGTGGTGGCCATACATGCTTCAATAAATGATTGATTTCTGTTGCATTCAATCTCTTCTGATAGATACTGACTCTACACCTACACACACACCTTGAACTAGATGGACTGGTGTTTTTATTCAGCCCTACCAACTATAATTATCGACCAGTGATCAACAACCTACGTGATCGGTATTCCACATACGGGAAAGTTGATTTCAATCGCTATCTAAAATTCCATCGTAACTTTTGCTTTATCGCATCTCTGTTTCTCCATTATGTGCTCTTATAATTTCATCGATTGAAAAGCAATCCTATTCATGATCAAAGTATCTCAGAGCTGCGGATTGATGAAAAACGATTGGTAAAATTCCGCCCTGGACAGATCAACTCAGTTTGATCGAATCGGAGCGGAATTTAGTCTAAATCAATCAGAAGGAAAGTTTTGGTTATTTGCCGATTTGGTCGTATTGCAACTGTAAAAAAGAAAAAAAAAAAGGACGTTTGTGTTGCGTTAATGCACCCACTCCTGCTGTTTACTGCTGAATGGAGCAGTTCAGGCAGTTAATTTGAATTCAGTGTGTCAAGTACTGGTGCACCGAAATTCCAGGATGCACTTGACGGAAACCGAAATTGATGGTTTTTAAAAAATATATATATATTTTTTTTATAACTAACGATTATATTAGAGTTTTTAATTAACATCATGAATTTAAATGCCATTATTGGCACCTTTTTGAAGTGTTGTTAAAAATCCTGCTGGCTGCATTTTTGGTGCATATTTGGCGAACTGCACCAAAAACGCACCTCCACATTGAAATGCAACAAGAAAACATCAAAAATGCACCTGTGTTGCATTTTTGATGCATTTATTGAGTCACATGATCTATAAAAAACACACCATAAGCGTGGCAAAATCGCAGGGTGTTTTCGGCAGCCATTATCAGCACTTTTTTTTTTCTTTCAGGACAACGCTAAAAACCCTCTTTTCGGCGGCCGAAATGTCAGTGCATTACTAGTGTCAAGTTCAGCAGGCTTTATGCCTGCTAAACATGCCCATATAAGTCAATGGGACTGTGCCACAACTGCATGACAAATGCGGCTATGGGGTTGCGGCACACCATTTCAAAAAACTTACCGTGGGATCGAAAAACAGGCATTCAGGAAGCAGAAGAATTACCTCCTGTTTGCCTGTAAACCGATCTGAAAAGCATTCCACCACGGGTCACTTTTCAGCGTCTGCTGCAGTATAAAAGAAACCTTAGGCTGACCATGCACTATAAAGTCTGATTGGCCACTCGCCTTTGAAATTACCATTAACTATGTATTGCCAAGGGATAGCTTGATTGGATACTAATTGAATAGATTGTTTTAGGTTTGCCCACATATTACATAGTTTTGGGAAATCAAAGTAGATTGTGCAATCATGGAAAGCATGGTGCAAAGATGAGATTTTCCCTTACCTCCTGCTTTGGTGAAAGCCTAAATATTTGGACTTCCCATCACTTTTTGGTGTCCTTTTATGAAAGTGCGGTAAAATACCGCGATTCAGTTCTCAGGCATTCTCAGAGGAGATCGCTCTCCTCTGAGTGCCTGTTTATGAAAGTGTGTAGATCGCTTCTCATGTTGAGTTGAGAAGCGATCTACAAATGCCAGGAACTCCTGAGAATGGCTCCTCTCACTGTAATCTCGCGCGATGTAGCGGGATTAATGTATGAGGAAGCGTAAAATACAAAAGTGTAACACGAATCAGCACACATTATTCCCCAACATATTAATAAAATAATAAAGTTAAATTCCCCCTACACAATATACATTAACCTAATTATAAAAAAAAAACATTGTTTTTATCAATATTTAAAGATCATACATGTGCCTATTTAAATGTGAATGGTGTATAGTAAATGAATGTAATCCACATATGTAATGCAGCTATACACCATTCATATAAATGCAAAATACATTTATAATAATTAAAAAATAATGTTAATAAAGTATACAAGTATAAATATTTATTAATAAATTAAAAAAAATATATTTCATAATTGATAAACATAAAAATTGATAAACTGGTGCAATGCGAGAACACTACGAATCCACTGCGGGTTCCCGCATCGTACCGACCCGCATGTCAGTTCACACTGCCATATGCGAATCGCTGGGGAGTGTCAATATATTGTTAACGACACCCCCAGTTCAGCTTCCATATCGCACTGCGAACTGATAGTTCGGACATGAATCGGATCGCATATGTGTGAACACACATGCGATCTGATTCTGGTCCGAACAGAAAAAAGGGTCCTGTGTGTGTTTGCACCGAATGGGGTGCGATATCAGCCATACTATCTGTACGGCTAATATCGCATCGCACAGACATCGCATGTAATGTGAACGGCAGTGCGCTGTGACTTACATGCAATGCCTATGCGATGTCTGGCATTGCACAAGTGTGAACGGGACCTAAAAGTTAACGACACCCCCAAATCAGTTTGCATATTGCAGTGCGATCTGCAAACTGGGACAGGAATCGGATCGCATGGGTGTGAACACTTGCAAAATGTCCGCTGCTGCTTTAGGTAGGACACACAAAGAATATCACTGGAACAGGAAGGAACATATTTTATCAGTTGGACTGCACTTGGGGGTTGGAGGTTACCTTAAGGACAACTTTTCTAAAGGTGAAGTTGTCCTTTAAATCATTTAGTTTTCTTCTACCCAAATCTAGTTGATCCATTTATCTTCCCTATCCAGTATACATCCACCAACACAGACCTCTGATCTGCAGGTGACACTGTGGACAATTTTGGTCTAGGCTGCATTTCATTTGTCTTGTGAACAGGGAACTCCTCTTTAAGAAATCCCCAAAAAATAGTAAATACTTTCCTATCTATTTACTAATGCTAGCAGCACAAGGATTAAAAATTGTGTTGTTTGAGAGAGTGAAGTTGTACTTTACATTTCTTAGGTTAAATCGCACATCTTTTACTAGTGGTGGTGTGACAGTTGTGCTATTAGATAGGTTTCGTTTTCCATTCTATGGTAAATCGTTCTGTGGTATGGAAGTCTTTTTCAAGTTGTATAATAAAAAAAATATAACAAGGGTTTGCCTGGATCAACCAAAATTCATTAATAAATATGATCAGCTGTGATGGCATGTGAGAGTATATATCGTTCATCCAAATGAACACCATTGGATGCAGTTCTGATGGCCCTAAGAGCATACAGAAGAACCAAGAGAATAGAGTGGTCAAGGAGAGGGTCAAAACCGAACACTTGGATTAATACAAACAGGCTTTATTAGTACAAAAAAACCAACAACAAATTAAATCAAAAAAGGAAAGCAAAGATAGATAATTGGCACAGACCAATTAAAACTAAGACAACGTTGTCAAAGGGTTAAAAGCATAGGGAGCCACGGCTACACAACCCACACATATACACCAGATATTCACCACTTCCATACACCGGCTCCCTATGCTTTTAACCCTTTGACAACGTTGTCTTAGTTTTAATTGGTCTGTGCCAATCATCTATCCTTGCTCTCCTTTTTTGATTTAATTTGTTGTTGGCTTTTTTTGTACTAATAAAGCCTGTTTGTATTTATCCAAGTGTTCTGTTTTGACCCTCCTAAGAGAACTCTATTCTCTTGGTTTTTCAAGTTGTATAATAGGCTTGCCTGTGCCCAGGATGTGAACAGTCTGTACCTACTGATACGGATTGCCAGTGCAGACATTCACAGTCATTCATGGACCATGATCCTGTGATATCTGCCATACAATGTGACCACATTTGTCGGTGTATGGCAGGTTTTAGGACATAAAATTTGTTAGTTTTTTGTACATGTAGTTCTAAACTAGTGGTGAGAATTACTTGGTAGTCAGGAATCTTAAGAATGTTTAGCTAAAAATGCAGAGAAAACATATGCTTTGCTCACAGTAAAACATCCCCATATGTTCTTTGAAAACTAATTTATAGGATGTTAATTTGGTGAAGTTGGAGTGGAAACGTCCTGGACTGATAAGTTGTCCAGAGCATCTTCCACAGTGTTAATTTACTGCTGAGCCATAAGCCAGGCACATTTCTGAAGACAGCCTTCCTCTTATCTTCTGCAGTGATGGGTATTCATTGTGTATAAGAAGCACACCTGTTTGGCAGACAGTCTTCATCACCCCTGACATTGAGGGGGAAAATGGTGAGGAGGGTTAGATCATAGAGCAAATGCTGTGTGCTACATGCAGTCACTCATAAATCAGTTCCTCAACTGTAGGCTACTCCCTGCATTAGGTCTCAAAATATCAAGTCCTGAGCTACTAGCCACCACCAGTTGCCGCATCCAAACCCTACCCTGCCCGCCCCTAAACACGCCCTCGTACATTATCTCATGAAATTACACTTACACTTAAATTTTTTTTACAGAATCGGTTTAGAAAAATAAATATTAACACCATCAACTTTAACAATATTAACATATAGTATATCAGTGCTGCCTTATCAGTGCAGCCTCATTAGAGGAATCAAGAGGAGTGCCAGGCGGATGACACAGAGAGGATCTTCTACTGTGTCACAGCTTGGATGAAATTCCAGCCTCTGTCAAAGTCCTGCCTCCTGGACCGGCTCCTGTGATAGACAGCACACTGCTTCAATTTCCCGGCATTGAACCAGTGTGCTGTCTATCATAGGAGCCGCTGCAAAAAAAGTTTTAAAAACTGACATTTTTTTTTAGGGAGCAGTGATTTTAATAATGCTTAAAGCGGAGTTCCACCCAAAAGTGGAACTTCCGCTCATTTGTCTCCTCTCCCCCTCTGATGCCACAATTGGCACCTTTCGGGGGGGAGGGGGGACAGGATACCTGTCTTTGACAGATATCCTGTTCCCACGTCCAGGCTACGGCCCGTGACATCACCGCGGGGCTCCCTCCTCCTCTCCCTGTCGCCATGCCAGTAGGAGAGAGGAAGGGGGCCACGCGTATGCGCAGTAGGGTTCCCGGCGTGAAGACGTAAGGCTACACTGCCGGGTACGCTTACCCGCAATGGTGGTGGCAGCACCCGACAGCTGATGGAAACATCAGCTGCGGTGCCAACATCGCTGGACTCCAGGACAGCTAAGTGTCCTATTGTTAAAAGCCAGCAGCTGCAGTATGTGTAGCTGCTGGCTTTTAATTTTTTTTTTTTTGGGCGGACCACCGCTTTAAAGTGAAACAATAAAAATGAAATATTCATTTAATATCGTGCCTGGGGGTGTCTATAGTATGCCTGTAAAGTGGCGCGGTTTTCCCGTGTTTAGAACAATACCACAGCAAAATGACATGTCTAAAGGAAAAAAATAAAGCAAAATAAAGTCATTTAAAACTGATCGTGGCTGTAATGAATTGTCGGGTCTCAGCAATATAGCTAAAACTCATTGAAAAAATACGTCATCGTCCCCCCTCCCCCCCAGTCCATTATCAGGCCCATTGGGTCTGGTATGAATATTAAGGGGAACCCCTAACCAAAATTTAAAAAAAAAATTGCGTGTGGGTCCCCCCAAAAATCCATACCAGACCCTTATCCGAGCACGCAACCTGGCAGGCCGCAGGAAAAGAGGGGGGATGAGAGGGCGCCCCCCCCCTGAACCGTACTAGGCCACATGCCCTCAACATGGGGAGGGTGCTTTGGAGTTGGAGTGCTTTGAATGTAATTTAAAACTTACACCAGTACATGTATCTGCGCTACAATGTGCAGTTACTGTTCAGCTCTGTAGTCTATCAATCTAAAGATAAGGCTGTAGGATTTTTAGCTAGCTCCTGCACCATTGCCTCTGTCGTCCTTTTTGCTGGATTTTTGTACACATTAATGTCCAGTGGTCCCCCTTGGAAAGGCGAACAGAAAATAAGCCACAGCGTGTACATTTCATGGCTTGGTGTTGGTCCAGGAATATCTTATGGTAAATAAAACCCTGAGGCAGAAACTAATTTTAAATATACAGTAATTGGTTTCTTAGATATGTTTTCATTTTAATATTACAATACAGCATTTATATAGCGCCAACAGTTTACGCAACGCTTTACAACATAAGGGCAGACATTACAATTTAATACATCAAGGGCCCTGCTTGTTTAGCGCTTACAATCTTAGAGGGAGGGTATTCTTGTAAGAAATGCAAATGTTTTTTCTGGTAATAGAATTAAATGTAGGTTTTGGATAGATTAAGGAAGTGTTTGAATCGGTCTGGTTTTATTGCTTTGTGTCACCACTCGCTGTACTGGGGAGCATTGTAGCCAGAACTGAACAGCAGAAGAGTCATGGTTGCCCATCCACTTGATGCTTTGAATGGTCCATCACTAACATTCTAGTTTGTAGGTGGTACTGTTAGAGCTGTGCTTTTTAATCAGCAATAAATCAGAAAAAAAATAATCTTAAATGCAGTTATTGTAATTACTTTGGTTTGACTTGGCATGAGCCTCTTGCAATCCCCTGCACAGCAGAGAAACTAGGAAGGGAGGAACGGGCAGGCCTGGGAGCCAATCAGGTTTGCAGCCTGCAGATGTCCTAAGAAGGAATATGCTAATAGAAGGGGCGAGCAGAGAAGGACCTCGTCATTCTACTGCTGCTGCTTTCTTGTGTCCAGTCCAAAGGCTAGGGGTGGAGAAAAGACACCCCTGTATTTCTTAAAGTGGGACTTTAATGAAAAAAAAAAAAAAATTGTTGACAGGCAGGATTTTTAATGCAGAGCCTACAAAGTCTCTTCTGCATTACCATTCCCTTACCTGCCTGTCCACACTGTACACTAAGCGACACCCATGCAGCTCAGTGTAGAATTTTGGCATGCACCGGAGTGATGTCATCTTGGGCTGGCAATTAAAATGGCCACGTATCGATACCTAGAAGCCAACAGACGGAAGATGCCAGTGGCTGGAGGAGAGTTCCGGGGGAATCACAGCACTGGAGAACAGGTGAGTATAGTTCCGCTATACCAGGGGCATGAGCCACATGGCTGTATTGTGTGAGGAGGCTCTATATATCTCTGGAATGGACAGAGATACAGATTCTTTGACAAGCCAAATGGCTCTCTTATATGTATTTTGTCTGTGTATGTAGCTGTTCGCCTGAAGTTCAACTAACTGACTTATTTATCGTTATGATTTTTTTTTAATTTCAGAAATGCCTTTTTTTATCTCACATTGTACATTAAACTTGCTATGTTATGTTTTTAAATAAATACTGTTAAAGGCCCACCCTCTATATCACAATTCCCCCCAAATTGAGCATTGATCTATAGTTGGGAAGGCAGTGACTGATAATTGTCCTAGATGCTTCTTTCTAAGCCTTGTAACATGTTTCATGTTCAGTTTACTTTATTAAAATTCATGTATTTACTTACACTGGTAATAAAATCCATTGCTTAAAATGCTACCTTGTAGTGTTGATGGATTTAGTGTCTGACAATTATGTCTTCCTGCCTGTAGTCCACAGGAGACATAGATGACCATTAATTCATTCATTGTCTGCTCTGTTTGGGTTCTGTTGAATGCCTCTGATTTTGGTTTGATTTATTTTATGGCCGGAGAGTTTCAGATTCTTCTATAATGCTAGCAGATGTGGGAGGGAGGGAAATGGTTTTCTTAATGTCAGTAAGACAAGACCACATGTGTAGACTAATCCTGCGTAATGAAATGTAGAATTGATTGCTCCTTCACTAGTAAACACCAGGATAAGATGGCAAGAAAAATGTTTTGAATAAAAAAACATCTATTTCTTAAAGTGACACCATACTCTGGCTAAGAAAAAAAAACATTCTGTTCAAGCATATATTTCTAATTCAAAAAAAGTTCCTTCTCTTGCTCTGTCTCCTCCAAATTATTTTTTTCTTGCTGCTGTAATCAGTCTTCCTGTTAGAGGGTGGCTACGTTTGTTCTCTATGGTCCCAATGTATGTAAGATCCTGTGTTAGCCACCCTCTTGATCGTACGATCCCAAGATTGACTTTGGGATTTGTAGTGTGCATAGAATAGTGCACATGACTGTAAGTAACTTACACTGTTTGTTCCAAACTGTGTCGAGTGCCCCCAGGGCAAGCAACTTGCAATGGGGGCACTCAAGCAGTCTCGCCTCTGAGCCGCTTCTCTGCGTGTCCATTAACAAACAGAGCTGCAGCTCGGCCCTGTCCCCTCTCTCTCCTTATTGTCTCACTGGCTGTGATTGACAGCAGTGGGAGCCAATAAGGAGGGGGGTGAGAGACCCCAGAACCAAAGCTCTCATGCGCATCACTGGTTTGAGATGGGGTTCAGATAAGTATTGAGGTGGGGGGGACGGGGGGGCTGCTGCACAGAGAAACTTTTTTATCTTCATGCATATAATGCATAAAGGTAAAAAACCTTAAACCTTTAGAGCCACTTTAAGTAGTGGATGTGTATGGATTATTTTTGGAGAATTTAGAGTTTAGTTTCACGTTTGGTCTACTGAGTAGGATTAATCTGCCAAAAAGTTTTAAACAGCCCATGATATGTTAAGTATACAGTACATGCAAAAAGACTAAAAGTAGTAAGAGTACTATGAAAATACATTGTTTATGTACCTGGAAAATGTTGTGAAGCTCATTCTAGCCAGTGGAAGCCAGAATTGTCTGATATCCGTACTGTATATGTATCGTGTATAAGAGCAGTTTGAATATAAGATTATCACATAGGGCTTGATTTACTAAAGGCAAATAGGCTGTTCACTTTGCAAGGGAATTTACCCTAAGCCCTTGTTCACATTGGGGTGTTTCGATCCATGCCCTATGGAGGGCTGTGTTTTAGCGACACAGGAATGCTTGGGTGTTGTGTGCATCCCCATGTCGGCAGTCCCATAGTTGTCTATTGGGAATCAGCGGCTGCACAGACAGTCGGTGCTCCAAATATGACATCCATATGGGGGTGCACTGCCCTAAATGCACCCACATGGATGTCACATTGAGAGCTTCAGCTGTGTCTGTGCAACCGCTGTGTCCCAATAAACATGAATCGGACTACCTGTGTGGGGCTGCATGTAAAACCTGAGCGGGTAAACACGGCCCTGCGCAGGACACGGATCAAATCGTCTATGTGAACAAGGCCTTAGCTCAGTGAATCAGGTGAAGCTGGTTATTTCCATCATTTAATAGAGTGCATTATAATACTGTTTTTTTCCCCTTGTGCATAATTGGGTATTCTTTGCAAAGTGAATTTTTTACCATATTCACTAAGCTAAGGTAAAAATTCCCATGCAATATGATTAGCCTATTTGCCTTTAGTAAATCAACCTTATTATATTTTGGTTTTCAGCAATCACCCTTCCCTAGTCATTGTCAGGGGAGAATAGTTGATGCATTACATTGGAATGTTTGGGCGAAATCTGCGCTTGCTCCAGGCCAAGACCTACTGGTGGGTGCATTCTCCACTTATGCTGCATGACATATCTACTCTCACAATCCGAATGGATCATTGTTCCTGCAGAGATTGTAAAAGATGTCATTTTTTGAGATGCACCTGTACTAAAAAAAAACTTCAATTTTTCTGGCCATAATGGTTCACTGCTTTCCCGAGAAGTCTGCTCAGTCTTTCTATACAGTTTGTTTACTATGTCTTTCTTTAATGCAATATTCTATGTCTGTAAATGATCTCTTTATACATGTTGTTAGTTCATGTTATGAAAGTGATCTACAGACACTTAAAATGATACATGTAACCATGGTATATTCAGTAGCAGTGTGGATTTGATTTAAATCAAGTGGATTTAAATCATGATAGTTAAATCATAATATTTTAAGAGCAACTGTCATTTCTGTCCCGCAGCAGATTCTCCTCTGACCCGCTGTTGACTCACCGACAGTCCCATTCACTTTAATTGGGTGGCTGGTGATGCGGCAGTGACACAAGGTGAGGGACGTGGCGGCAGCAGGTGAGTGGATGCCCGCTAACAGGCGCTGCCACGATGGATCTGAAATTACAGGTGCTCTGTAAAAGTAAGAACTCATTCTTGCTGGTAGTTAGGAAACCTTCATTTTGTTTGAAAATATTAAAGATTTTATTTAGAATATTAAGCGGTCAGGTTAGTAAAACAGCGATATCAGAACTGATTCAATCAGTTTGTATTGCAAACCAATGGGATAAAGGAATATTCCTGAACTTTGGTTTATCTCATGGTTACTGTGACATTGTGTGAATGCATCAATGCAGTGCATGTTATGCTTGGATTCATTGAATGAGTTTACCAAAAATGTAAATATTGCAGAATATAAAGCATCATGCTACATAACTAAGCTCCATTTCATGCTGAATAAACTAAATTATTAATGTATCTTTAATAGAAAACTATCTTTAGATAGATTTTTATTCCAAAAGCATTTTATTAAAATAAATTTGATAAAAATTAAAAAAAATCGATTTAAATAAAAAAATTGCTGTTTTTTTTTTAAATCATTGATTTATATCCACGCTGTTCAGTAGTGTCCTCTTAATCAAATGTTTCCTTTTATCCACAGATACCTTTGCCCAATGCTAAAGACATTCTATGTACAGTTGACAGTCGGCAACAGTGAATTCTATGGAGAAGGAAAAACCCGTCAGGCAGCAAGACACAATGCAGCATTAAAAGCCCTGCATGCACTGAGGAATGAGCCCATACCCGAGAGATCAACCGTGGTAACTTCCTGAGATCTTACAATACAGCAACCTTAATAAGCTTGTTTTTTGGACCTTTGTTTTTATGCTGTCTGTTTTTTGGTTTTACGTTCTGTTTCCTATATTAATAAAAAGCCATATGCTTTGTACACCAGTAAAAACATAGCATGTATGCACACTGTACATTAACACAGTGATGATAACAACAACGTTTTAACACTTAATAGTGTGGATGAAGCCAGGCAGAACCTTTGCAACATTAGATCTGAAATATTTTACAGCTTATGTTCAGCCATAGTGACAAGGATTCCACAGTAGGTGAGATTTTTATATCTTCTATATGGATATTGAGGAACTGGTTCAGGACTCAAGGCACATCTTGTTAAGGCAGCCCTGTGTCTCTTTATGTTTCATGAATAACAAAAAAAAATAAGGACGATGGACCAGTTATAGTTAAAGTATTTTGTTAGTATATCCTTAATAATCCTTTTTTTTTTTTAACCCCTAAAAATATTGACACTACATAATATGCATCAAATCTGCTATTATAATGTCAGCAACTACATTTATATTGCCAAAAAATGATTTTATTAAATCATTTTTATCCTGTTCCTTCTTCAGATTTCCTTAAGGTTGTAGCTGAGGATGAATGAGTAGCAATGACATTGCAGAACTGTACACATTTTAAGGTAATAATGTTTGTGTGCAGTAGAAACAAAGGATTTCCCAGCACACTTACCAGCCAGCCTGCAAACCAACCAAATTAGCCCTGTCTAACAGTTTACGTTAAAAATAGAGGGTTTTGTTTGCACACATTTGCAAATATATTATTTCCCGCCTCGACTATTGCAACTCTCTCCTTAATGGCCTACCCTTAAGCAGGCTATCCCCCCTTCAGTCTATTATGAATGCTGCTGCTAGACTAATACACCTCACTAATCGATCCGTGACTGCTGCTCCTCTCTGCCAATCCCTTCACTGGCTTCCCCTACCCCACCGTGTAAAATTCAAAATGCTAACCATAACATACAAGGCCATTCGCAACATCGCCCCCATCTACATCACCAACCTCATCTGCAGATATCGCCCAAATCGCCCCCTCCGCTCCTCCCAGGACCTCCTGCTCTCTAGCTCCCTTGTTACCTCCTCCCATGCTCGCCTTCAGGACTTCTCCAGAGCCTCTCCCATCCTCTGGAATTCCCTGCCCCAGTATGTCCGATCAGCCCCTACCCTGTCCACCTTTAGGAGATCCTTGAAAACTCATTTATTCGGGGAAGCCTATCCCACACCCACATAACTGTCCCTGAGCCACCCCCATCAAATCATTCTTTGCAGCTATTACCTTTTGTACCACCACCCCCTCCCTTTAGAATGTAAGCTCTACGAGCAGGGCCCTCCTGTACCTTTTGTATTGAACTGTACTGTAATTGTGTTGTCCCCCTTATACATTGTAAAGCGCTGAGTAAACTGTTGGCGCTATATAAATCTCGTATAATAATAATAATAATAATAATAATAATAAATATATGGTTAAGCCACAGTACCCATACCAAGGGACCTCTGTATATACAGCGGTCCTAACTCTAAATTTCTAGAGCCTCAATAGTAGGAGCACATATAAGAATGGATAGGTTAAGGGCCCTGTTTGTGTACTGTGCCTGCTGTCTTTTGGATCAAGGCCATCTAGTGTTGGCCCAGTGCCAAACAGTATTTTCCAGGTGAACTTGACTGAGGCTGGGTTCATACTGGTCCGACAAACGCTCCGACATACGCTCCGACATTGGGAGCTCATGTCGCATGACGTGTGAAATCCAATGTTTCCCTATGGGAGCCGTCCTAACTGGTCCGACACAAGTCGTTCCGACTTTAGAAATGCTCCCTGTACTACTTTGGTCCGACTTTGATCCTACTGCAGCCTATTGACTATCATTGAAGTCGGATCGCCGTCTCGCACGATCCGACTTCGGCACGCGACTTGTGCTCAGATGATCTTGAGGGGGAACTCCACGCTAAATTTTAAATAAAAAAACAGCTTGGGTTCCCCCCCAAGAGCATACCAGGCCCTTAGGTCTGGTATGGACCTTGAGGGGAACCCCCTACGCCGAAAAAATGGTGTGGGGGTCCCCCCCAATCCATACCAGACCCTTATCCGAGCACGCAGCCCGGCCGGTCAGGAATGGGGGTGGGGACGAGCGAGCGCCCCCCCCCCCCTCCTGAACCGTACCAGGCCGCATGCCCTCAACATGGGGGTGTTGGTGCCTTGGGGGAGGGGGGCGCTCTGCGGCCCCCCCACCCCAAAGCACCTTGTCCCCATGTTGATGACGACAAGGGCCTCTTCCCGACAACACTGGCCGTTGGTTGTTGGGGTCTGCGGGCAGGGGGCTTATCGGAATCCGGGAGCCCCCTTTAATAAGGGGGCCCCCAGATCCCGGCCCCCCACCCTATGTGAATGAGTATGGGGTACATCGTACCCCTACCCATTCACCTAGGGAAAAAGTGTCCATTAAAAAAAAAACACTATACAGATTTTTAAAGTAATTTATTAGACAGCTCCGGGGGTCTTCTTCCGACTTCGGGGGTCTCTCCGGTTCTTCTCTGCGCTCTCCGGGTCTTCTGCCGGGCTCCTCTGCTATCTTCTGCTCTTTTGCCACTCTTTTGCTATAGCAGGGGAGCCCGGTCCGCTGCCTTCTTCTCTTCGGGGGTCTCTCCGGTTCTTCTCTGCGCTCTCCGGGTCTTCTGCCGGGCTCCTCCGCTATCTTCTGCTCTTTTGCCACTCTTTTGCTATAGCGGAGGAGCCCGGTCTTCTGCCTTCTGCCCTCTTCTCTTCTTCTGATGTTGACACAACGCTCTCTCCGGCTGGAATGCACTCTGGGCGCTCCGCTCTGACTTATATAGGCGATGACCCCACCCCCTTATGCCGTCACAGTCCCTGGGCATGCTGGGACTATGACGGTTTAGGGGGCGTGGCCATAGCAGAGCGCACAGGGAGCATTCCAGCCGGAGAGAGCGTCGTGTCAACATTGGCAGAAGTCCGGGCCACCGCTAGCAATAGAGCTGTAGAAGATAGCGGAGGAGCCGGCAGAAGATCAGGACACCGGGAGGAGACGCCGGAGAGACCCCGAAGTCGGAAGAAGACCCCGGAGCTGTCTAATAAATTACTTTAAAAACCTGTGTACTGTGTTTTTTTTATTGACACTTTTTTCCCTAGGTGAATGGGTAGGGGTACGATGTAACTCATACTCATTCACAAAGGGTGGGGGGCCGGGATCTGGGGGCCCCCTTATTAAAGGGTGCTCCCGGATTCTGATAAGCCCCCCTCCCGCAGACCCCGACAACCAACGGCCAGGGTTATCGGGAAGAGGCCCTTGTCCTCATCAACATGGGGACAAGGTGCTTTGGGGTGGGGGGGCCCGCAGCGCGCCCCCCTCCCCCAAGGCACCAACCCCCCCCCCATGTTGAGGGCATGCGGCCTGGTACGGTTCAGGAGGGGGGGGGGGCGCTCGCTCGTCCCCTCCCCCATTCCTGACCGGCCGGGCTGCGTGCTCGGATAAGGGTCTGGCATGGATTGGGGGGGACCCCCACGCCGTTTTTTCGGCGTAGGGGGTTCCCCTCAAGGTCCATACCAGACCTAAGGGCCTGGTATGCTCCTGGGGGGGGGAACCCATGACGTTTTTTTATTTAAAATTTGGTGCGGAGTTCCCCCTCAAGATTCACACCAAGACATCCGACATTGCGTTATTTCCTGCCCCTGCTCTAGCCCCTCCCATTGTGTGTTAGTTTTAAGTGGTCAAAGGACAAGTATACTATCTGAAAAGTCGGATCAAAGTAGTATCCTGTTCATGAAAGTCGGATGGATGTAGGACCAATGTAGGATCGATGTAGGACCAATGTAGGACTGATGTCGCAGAGCAAAGTAGGATGAAAGTCGTACTACTGTCGTGTAGTATAGTGTGAACCCAGCCTAATCCTGAACAATGGGCAGCATCACATGTGCAGCATAATGACGACTGCAGATTATACAGAGGTTAAGGAATTCCAGGTATGGACCGCCTCACCTCTCTACCTTGTCCAATCAGAGAACACTTTGCATTCATTGAGATAATGACAATATAGCTATGTAAAATATACCATATTTGGAATTCTCCTTTAAGGTGGCAGCTTCCTTGGCTGTGAAGAATAGAAGGATTTAGCTCCACTTTAAGAGAAGTAAAAAAAAGTTGCATTTAGATAGGGATTTTTTTTGGGTCCAGTGATCAGCTGGAAAGGAGCTTTAATATACAGTATCTCATAAAAGTGAGTACACCCCTCACATTGTTGTAAATATTTTATTATATCTTTTCATGTGACAACGCTGTATAAATTAATGACACTTTGCTACAATGTAAAGTAGTGAGTGTACAGCTTGTATAACTGTAAATTTGCTGTCACCTCAAAATAACTCAAACTCGCTAATTTACATTGTAGCAATGTCCTTTATTCAGTATTGTCGCATGAAAAGATATAATAAAATATTTTCAAAAATGTGAGGGGTGTACTCACTTTTGTGAGCTACTGTATGAGGCTTGATGGGAAGATCACTATCAACTGCAGTTAATAATTTATAGGGCAGTTTGTCTGGTGTAAGCAATGTGTTATGCAAATATAGTGCTCTATCACCAGTAGGTTTATTCTCTTTCTTTATTTTTTTTAGCAAAATGGGGAGACAGGAAGGGGACCTGAAGAAGATAAGGATGCAAACAAATCAGAGATCAGTCTGGTGTTCGAAATTTCCCTGAAGCGCAATCTCCCACTGAGCTTTGAGGTGAGCCAATTGTTATTGCAGTCTGTTGTTTCTTTTTATGCAGGTGGCATGAGCACAGCAAGAGCTCAGATAAATACACCAGTCCAGAATCATGCCCGAGACTGAATTATGCAGAGAATTGTGGAAAGCCAAGGCCACAAATGTAGTGTGGGATCAGAAATGCAAATGCTAAACTAGTTTAACAGAATTCAATATTTAAGACCCTTAAAGTAGAACTATAGGCAAAACTTATTTTTCATTTTGGATAGAGTAAGGGAGGGTTATAACCCCTTTCAGAATTTTTTTCACCATCTGTGTCCCATTGTGGAGATTTACCTTCACCTACTGTCTTATAGCCAAACAGTTGGAAGTGAGAGGAAATCCCTGCATTAGGGGAATTCCTTGGGACCCCCAGGTCACCAGAACTAGTGTCCTCATTGGAAGATTTCCCCCCTATTACTTTCATGTGGACAACCCAAAATTTTGTGTTTTTATTTTACTTTCGGGTGATAATGATAAACGGGACAAATCACTCCCCCCTCTCTCTCCCCCCTCCCCCCTCTCTCCCTTTCTCTCTCCCCTCCCTCCCCACTCTCCCTCCCCACTCTCTCTCCCCACCCTCTCTCCCCACCCTCCCTCCCCAATCTCTCTCCCCACCCTCCTTCCCCACTCTCCCCACCCTCCCTCCCCACTCTCTCCCCACTCTCTCCCCACCCTCCCTCCCCACTCTCTCCCCACCCTCCCTCCCCACTCCCTCCCTCCCCACTCCCTCCCCACTCCCTCTCCACCCTCCCTCCCCACTCCCTCCCCACTCTCCCTCCCTCCCTCCCCACCTCCCTCCCTCCCCACTCTCCCTCCCCACCCTCCCTCCCCACTCTCCCTCCCCACTCTCCCTCCCCATTCTCTCTCCCCACTCTCCCCCCACTCACTCTCCCCCCCTCCCCCCCCCTTCTCTCCCCCACCCTTTTTTCCCCCTTCTCTCCCCCTTCTCTCCCCCCACCCTCTATCCCCCCTTCTCTCCCCCACCCTCTTTCCCCCCCTTCTCTCCCCCACCCTCTTTCCCCCCCTTCTCTCCCCCACCCTCTCTCCCCCACCCTCTTCCCCCCCCTTCTCTCCCCCACCCTCTTTCCCCCCCTTCTCTCCCCCACCCTCTTTCCCCCCTTCTCTCCCCCACCTACTTTCCCCCCCTTCTCTCCCCCACCTACTTTCCCCCCTTCTCTCCCCCACCCTCTTCCCCCCCTTCAATCCCCCACTCTCTTTCCCCCCCTTCAAACCCCTCTCTCTCCCCTCCCCTCCCCCCTTCTCTCTCTCCCCTACCCCCCTTCTCTCTCTCCCCTACCCTCCCTCCTCCTCTCTCTCCCCTCTCTCTCCTCTACCCTCCCTCCCCCTCTCTCTCCCCTACCCTCCCTCCCCCTCTCTCTCCCCTACCCTCCCTCCCCCTCTCTCTCCCCTACCCTCCCTCCCCCTCTCTCTCCCCTACCCTCCCTCCCCCCTCTCTTCCCCCCTACCCTCCCTCCATCCTGCCTCTCCCCTCTCTCTCCCCCACCCTGCCCCCCCCTCTCTCTCCCCCACCCTGCCTCCCCCCTCTCTCTCCCCCCCACCCTGCCTCCCTCCTCTCTATCCCCTCTCCCCCACCCCCTCTCTCTCCCTCCCTTTTCTGCTTCTCTCCCTCCCTGTCTCTCTCTCTTCCTCCCCTCCCTCTCTCCCCCCACCCCCTCTCTCTCGCTCCCTTCTCTGTCTCTCTCCCCTCTCCCTCTCTCTCCCCTCCACCCCCTCTCTCCCCTCCACCCCCTCTCTCTTCTTCCCCCCTTGCTCCCCCTCGCTTATCCCCCCTCTCTCGCTCCCCCTCCCTCCCCTTCTCCCTCCCCTTCTCCCTCCCCTCCACCCCCTCTCTCTTCTCCCCCCCCCCTTGCTCCCCCTCCTCTCTCCCTCTCCCCCTCTCTCGCTCCCCTTATCCCCCCTCCTCCCTCCATCCCTCTCCCCCCCCTCTCTCTCTCTCCCTCCTCTCTCCCCCTCTCTCTTCTTCCCCCTGCTCTCTCCTTCTCCCCCCTCTATCTCTCCCACTTATGCCCCCTCTCTCTCTCCCTTCCTCTCTCCCTCCCTCTCTTTCTTCCCGCTCTCTCTCCCCTCCACTCTCTCTCTCCACCCTCTCTCCCCTCCCCCCACCCCCTCTCTCCTTCCCTCCACCCCCTCTCTCCTTCCCTCACCCCCCTCTCTCTCCCCCTCTATCTCCCTCCCTCGCTCTTTCTCCCCTGCTCTCTCTCCTCCCCTATCTCTTCCTTCCCTCTCTCCCCCACCCCCCCCCTCTCTCCCTCTCTATCTCCCCTGCTCTCTCTCTTTCTCCCCCGTCTTTCTCTCTCTCTTCCTCCCCGTCTCTCTCTCCTCCTCCACTCTCCCTCCCCTCCCTGTCTCTCCCTCCCCTCACCCTCTCTCCTCCCCCTCTCCCTCTCTCCTCCCCCTCTCCCAGAAGGGTTGCCCCTGGGATATTCTGGGCAGAGGACGGAAACCAGATAAGAAAGTAACAAGTGTATATAGAATTAATACAAAATTTATTGAGTACAAAAAGCATGTAAATAAATATGCACAAAAATGAACTTTCCTAAAAACAAAAGTTGATAGTCGTACTGTAGGATAGTATATTACAGCTAGGTTCTGAAACACACGATTGATCTCATCGTGGGAGGCCAAACTAAGTGTATGTACACAGAATTCCCAACATGTTTTGGAATATATGCTTAGATACTTAATTCCTTCTTTAAGGGCTGATTTAGATCAAGCTGTATTATCTGGTGATACAACAGCAAAAAATCATCAGGAGAAATGTATATACAATACAGAATAAAAGTGTATGAATATATAAACACAGTAGGAGACAGCATGGTATACAGATAGGGCAGGCATTTTGAATCTGACAATACTCACATAGTGACTATCATTGGTGAATCGTAGTACACATCAGAATTCACAGGTTGTCAGGATTTGCATCTCCATACTGTCCCATTGCACATCTGAATACTGTAGAGCATAAATAGGGAGTATGTATATGTCCCCGAGGACAGGTGATACAAGGTTCACTGTGCTAGGTAGGATTTTATATATGATGTAAGATGAATGAGACGTGGGAATACCTCTGCCACAAATACTCCGGAACTTGCGAGGATCAACATAAATGAAGACAGACCTGGCACAGAAGGTATATATATGTAAGAGAGATGGCACAATTTCAAGCCAAGCATATATAATATAAGGGACAACAAACAGTATATGCATCAGTATATCGTGCATGTGCATGCATATGAATGCATGCATGAAAGGGCTGGCAAAATGTAGACATTGAACTATTAGCAGGTCAAGGTGACCTGTATAGTATGGCGTTCTGAAGGTTGTCTAAGCAGTAAAAAGCAAGCCAAAATTGTATGCAGAGAAAAGCTTACTTGTAAGTGCAGATCTGGACATAGTCTCTCTACTCTGAGGAGTTGTGTGATCCTGGCTTGTGCAGCATCTAACTGGTAGTATTCTCCGTTTATATAGTCAAGGAAATCAGTGATGCACACCCAAAGAGCAGGTGTGATCCAATGCTCAGGGTAGATTAACATCAGGTGATTGGAGGTCCACCGTGGAATTAATGAACCTGAGCACCTGTGTCACAGGAGTGTTCAGAGGTTCATCCAGCTGACGATCCCTTGGCACAAGCAGCATCCGGTGTCACCGCGCACATGGCACAATGACGTCAGACGTCGCCACCATGGCACTATGCCCCGGTCTAAATGGAGAAGACCAAGCTGCGCATGCGCGGGCCAGCGTGTAACGTCGATCCACATTGCAGATATGGGACTGAGCCTAAAGGGATGCCAGAAGCGCCAGGGGCCCCCGCGTGCCGGGGAGATCCGGTGAAAGAAAAGCGGCTGAGCTTGCGTCACAAACAGTCAAAAGTTTTTTTCTGTATTTTTGGGATGTGGCTTAGGCTTCCAGTTTATAATCTACAGGTGGCTCTCTACAATTTTTTTTCTCATGCCTACATGAGATGGTAGAGTCCTTTTCTTCCAAAAACAATAAAAGAAAAAGAAAGAACTGGGAGGGAAGGGGACAGTAGGTTCCATGGGCAGGTACCTGATGTGACCCACGGTTTGTTTAGTGTGCTGTTTAGTGTGTTCCCCATGACTAAGCTCCGGGGGCGTCGTGTAAAGCTCTCTTATACCACCATAGGACTCTGTGGCTGTGCGGCATCAGGGATCTTTCCTCTCTTCTTCAGGTACCTGATGTTGTGGCCTGCCGGATGGGTCTCTAGTGCCCTGATTAAACAGAGCGTGAGGATGGTCGGTCATTTCCCAGGTCCACAGGACCCAAGGGTCCCCACATCCAGGGGAAGCAGTCAATGAGCTAAATCAGTAGGGTAATTTGCAGAGAAGGTATAGTCAAACCAATAGAACCAAATTTACAGAAGTGTTCCTCATTGTGATTAGAAGAGGCCAGAATGTCTTCCATCGTACAGATTTCCTGAATATTTATAAGCCAAACCCCCATAGGGGGAAGTGTTGTCTGCTTCCAGAATAAAGGAGCACAAGTCTTGGCTCCATTAAGCAGATAAATCGTGAGCGAGTAATGCCCTGTACACACGGTCGGATTTTCCGAAAATGATAGGACCTTGTTGTCGGAAATTCCGACCGTGTGTAGGCTCCATCACACATTTTCCATCGGATTTTCCGACACACAAAGTTTGAGAGCAGGCTATCAAATTTTCCGACAACAAAATCCGTTGTCGGAAACTCCGATCGTGTGTACACAAATCCGACGGACAAAGTGCCACGCATGCTCAGAATAAATAAAGAGATGAAAGCTATTGGCCACTGCCCCGTTTATAGTCCCGACGTACGTGTTTTACGTCACCGTGTTTAGAACGATCGGATTTTCCGACAACTTTGTGTGACCATGTGTATGCAAGACAAGTTTGAGAAAAAATCCTAGGATTTTGTTGTCGGAATGTCCGAACAAAGTTCGACAGTGTGTACAGGGCATAACTGTAGAGCAGTGGTTCTCAATCCTGTCCTCAAGTACCCCCAACAGGCCATGTTTTGGGAATTTCTCTTAGATAAAATATCTATCCAAAATACCAAGCCATTGACTCTGATTTAAAGCACCTGTGCAAGATAAAGTAAAACCTGCTGCACATTGCCTGTTGAGAACCACTGCTCTAGAATACGGTCATACCCTCTATACTTCTCTCCTGCACATAGACCCTCTTCTCACTGGGGCAGTATTCAGGCGTTTTAGCGCTAGCAGTGTCACCTGAAAAGTACCTACCCTGCCACCCCAGTGTGAAAGCCCGAGTAATTTCACACTGGAGTGGTGCGCTTGCAGGATGTTAGAAAAAGTCCTGCAAGTAGCATCTTTGGGGCGGTTTAGGAGCGGTATATACACCACTCCCAGACCGCCCCTGCCCATTGGAATGAATGGGCAGCGCTTCCGAAGCTGCTGAAAACCGCTTCAGAAGCGCCGCAACATGGGCATTTTTAACCCCTTCTTGCCCAAAGCACTGCTATAACAATGGTAAAGCGCCGCTAAAACGAGCTGCGCTTTACTGATAACGCTCGGGCGGCTGTAGTGTGAAAGCTGCCATACTGCCATTCATATTATTCTTCAGTATATGTAAATTCTTAGTATTGTTTACTTGCTCATCATTTCCCATTCTGGAACGGGTACATCTTTGTGTCCTTTTTTTTTTTTTTCCTCCCACAGAAGGATATTTATTATACTATAATGGAGCTATGTCATGCTGTTTGTCACAGATATTGCTTCTCTGTTATGTCCGGCTGTTTGGCTAAATATGAAAGCACAGAGGTTCAGCATTTGAGCCACACACTTGCTTTGCACCTGGATAAGCATCTTTATATTTATGAAGAGTGGTTGTGTTTTCTGAGGAAATGTTTGTTTGTGAGAATGACCGAATCCCTCCATCCACATTATCACCAGTGTTCCTGAGATGAATCTCTAACTCCCTTTCTAAAATATTGTCGCCCTGCACCAAATAGCTCTATAAACCTCTGTGTAGCCATTACCTTTAAACTGTAAAATGAAAGATGGTTATGTGTTAGAATTTATACGCACATTAAATATATATGGCTTACTGTCAAGCCCCATTGATTTTTCAGTAGCATGCATATACCATGATGCAATCATCATTGGAAGCCGCCCTGTTATGAGGCAATGATTCAGTATGTTTAATCAGTAGAAGAGGAGCGGCCACTCGTAAAACATTCCTGAGGGAAAATCGCTCTCTTCTTCACACTGATTACATAAAATAGGCAAAGGCCTGGTCATCTTCATCTTTCTGACTGAGGAAGTGATCATTTTTTTTGTTTTTTTTTAGATTTTATGTGCGTGTAAAATTACATCCGCATGTTGCAGACATTGCTCAGGAATAGTAAACTAAAAATCATTAGTGGAATTGCTATTCAGGCATGTATACTTTCTTCAACAGCGGTGGCAGCCATTGTGTGATATTGCTGATGCAGCTGCATGTGGCTCAGGGATATCACTTTTATCCTGTGAAATGGCTGGATACATTGAGCTTAATTCATGAGAATCACACCGCTTATTACTAACTTCTAACTAGTGATAATTGGGAGGATCTTTGAGGTGTCTATTGAGGAAAGCAGGAGATGGAGCCATTAGAGGTGGACATAAAGTGCAGATTTGTGATCACCTGAAACTTTCCATAGGAATAAAAATACATAGATATCAATTTCATTAGTAAAGTAGAGATTTCACATCTATTTTATATCTAGACGAAAGAGCAAGTGTAGTTCCTCATCCTTTTTATTTCTTTTTATTAAACATGATATGAATGGTGTAGGGAAGCGTACTGGTTTGTGCACATACCAGAAGAAAATAGAAGGATGTGCTGCTCACTATTTCACTAATCACTACTTAAAGTGGATGTAAACCCTCTCCTATACCCAGTGAAGTGAACAGCCTCAGATGATACACAGAGATCTCACTACATAAGTTTTACATCTATATCTGCTGTCTTTCCCTTTCTACATTCTTTAGAAAGTGCACATCATGTTAGACAATTTTCTTCCTGTTTCTGCAGTGGGAGTGGAGTCTGGACATACACAGTGTGTGAGCTGATTGGAGGAAAGGGACACATCCCCATTCCACGTAGGCAAAGGAACAAAAAAAACATGCAGATCTGTACTGTGAATAGACCAGCTCTCTGATAATCTCCCTCTAATCGCCCTTCCCGACACAAATTTCCAGCTGCTTTTATTTCCTGTGCCGGAAAGCTTGTCAGAAGTTCTCATGCTGATAACAGGAACAGAGCAGCAGAAAGCAACAGCACTTACAGGCTTTGGAGAGAGATAAGTAAACACTACAGATGGATGTGCCCAGGTCAGATTTCATGAATGGGGTTTACATCATCCACTTTAACCACTTTACCTCGGGGAAGATGTACCCCCTTTTTTTTTTGCGATACAGCACTGCTTTAATTTAACTGACAATTGGGCGGCCATGCGACACTGTACCAAATAAAATGTGTGCCCTTTTTTTTTTCCAACAAATGGAGCTTTCTTTTGGTGGTATTTGATCACCACTGCAGTTTTTATTTTTTTATGCTATAAACAAAAAAAACAATTTAGAAAAAAAAATTTTTTTTTTTAATTTCTGCTATAAAATCTATCCAATAAAAAAATGTAAAAAATCGATTTTTTTTTTTTAAGAATTTTTTTTTGGTAAAAAAAAAAAATCCCATTAATCATATATTGATTGGTTTGCACAAAAGTCATAGCGTCTACAAACTATGGGATATATACTGGAATTTTTATTTATTTTTTGCTAGTAATGGCGATCAGCGACTAATAGCGGGACTGCAATATTGAGGCGGACATTCAAACACTAACTGGCACTTTTGGGAACCATTGACACTAATACAGTGATCAGTGCTAAAAATATGCACTGTCACTGTACTAATGACACTGGCTGGGAAGGGGTTAAACCAAGCCAAGCCAGTGTTTTGGTGTACTTTGTGAGGGTCTTTTACTAAGGCAGGTAATGGATTTTTATTCCCTGCTTTGCTGTAAATTATACATTCAGGTTTTTGAGGTAATCCCAGCACTATAGGAGATTTTTGTGTCATTTTGGTGTTCATACACAATCCTCCCAACCCCCCCCCCCCTCCCCGGGCCTCCTTTAGACCCCTTTCACACGAGGCAGACTCCGTTTCTACGGAGCCTGCCTCGGTCCGCCGGCTCAGCGGGAGATCTCTCCGTTGATCTCCGCTGAGCCGGCGGATGACAGGTCCCTCTCTGCTCACTGAGCGGGGAGGGGCTTGTCAGGTGCCCCTGCCGCCTATGGAGGGATCGGACGAAAACGGACAGAATGTCCGTTTTCGTCAGATCTCCCCCGATCCAATCCGCCAGCGACGGACCTGGACGTAGAGCCATCCGTCTGCTTTTAGCGGATCGGACGGGGTCGGATGTCTCTGTTCCCCCATCCACACGTTCGATGTGGATGGGGAAACACTCCCCTGTTGAGCTATTCTCAGAATACACTGATCAGTGCTGCAGGCTATAGCCGGTGGCGCTGACCAAGGGGGGAAAATCCGACAGGGCAGATATACAGTAGTTGATCATTAAATCGACTTCTCTACAACCTTCCTACCTATACATGGATCAATGTTGATTCATGTATGGTCAGCTTTACTTTGTTCTCTGCTTGAGCTCATGGCTGATAACTGACACTGTCTGGACTGCAGAAGGAAGATAAAACTATAAATCAACAAATTCTTTTGTTTTCTGTTCGTAGTTCTTCAGCACCTTTGTTGTGTGGTAGTTTGAGTATCAGACTGACCTTAGGCATGAGACAGGATAGTCTTCTAACCTTATTCTTCTGATCTGAGTACATCTAGATAATATCTCTCTGGGAGAAAGGGCTTCACTGTTGGTACAAATATAGGCATTACGATTGTAGAGTACAAATGTAGGTTCTCTTTAAGGGTCAATAACTATTCTTTTTTCTTTGGGCGTGATAAGTGTGAGCTGAAATACCACAAGCGTCATAATGCCAAAAACTTTTGTTCTGAAATTTCTGGCACTAACATGCCTTCACCCAAATCATCCACGCCAATTTTCAGAGGCCAAAAACGAGCATACTGGCATACTCCACACACTGGTTTGGATTTTGTTTGATATTTTATACAACTCATTTTTATGTTGGGATTTTACAAGAAGGGAGTCCAGACATTGTTCTCTATGTGAACAGAGGATTCATATAAGGACCCTGTGTATGTACAATATAAACAGCTTAGCTTTTGTTATATCATAAAATATTCATTTGCAGTTAATTGATTTTGAAAAAAAAATCTGAATAGTTTAGTTTATTTTGCAGATTAGACAACAAGGCTTGCATTTAAGCTCACGTGCGTCTGGATGTCCATCGTGTCACTCATTCACAGCTATACTATAGCACAACATCAAGGCCTACAAACATGGACGTCCTGTGAGCAATAGTGTGAACAGGATGGATTGTCTTTTTCATACATCACTGGGTACTGGGAGGGAGGTTCAGTACTTGGCACTTTGTTTTTTCCCACCAAGATTTCTTTACAATTTCTTTAGTGTCTGGATGTTGGGAGCAAGAAACTTTCAAAGTGGTGCAAGTGGTATTAGAGAATATGTAAATGCACTCACTCAAATCTCCTCAATAAGTTTTGATAATTGAATTGAATTTCAGAAGTAATTTTTTATATTTTACATTTAGTGATGCAGCCATCTTAAGCGTGTGCAGTAGAATTTCATACTAGTGCCAATTATGGGTAAATTATTGGCTCCCATCAGCATGTCTTTGGAATGTAGGAAAAGTCTGAAATACCCAGAAGAAACCAACTGAAAGTAAAGGAAGAATCTGCAAACATCATGCAGATAGTGGACCCCATTTTCAATGCCCCGGCTAAGGGAAGGAGATTCTCACCCAAGATTTGATGGCACATGGGCCCCGTCCATCGTCCCTTTGATATGGTGAGGTTTTCCTGTCCCTTTAGCAGAAAAACACACCCAAAACATAATGTTTCCACCTCCATGTCTGACGGTGGGGATGGTGTTCTTGGGGTCATAGACAGCATTCCTCCTCCAAACATGGTGAGTTGAGTTGATGCCAAAGAGCTCGATTTTGGTCTCATTTGACCACAACCCTTTCACCCAGTTCTCTGAATCATTCAGATGTTCATTAGCAAACTTCAGATGGGCTTGTACATGCGCTTTCTTGAGCAGGGGGACCTTGTGGGCGCTGCAGGATTTCAGTCCTTCACCGCGTAGTGTGTTAACAATTGTTGGTAACTATGGTCCCAGCTGCTTTGAGATCATTGACAAGATTCTCCCGTGTAGTTCTGGGCTGATTCCTCGCCGTTCTCATGATCATTGAAACTCCACGAGGTGAGATCTTGCATGGAGCCCCAGGCCAAGGGAGATTGACAGTTATTTTCTGTTTCTTCCATGTGCGAATAATCGCACCAACTGTTGTCACCCTCTCACCAAGTTGCTTGGCAATGGTCTTGTAGTCCATTCCAGCCTTGTTTAGGTCTACAATCTTGTCCCTGACATCCTTGGACAGCTCTTTGGTCTTGGCCATGATGAAGAGATTGGAGATTGTGGACAGGTGAATTTTATATAGGTAACAAGCTGAGATTAGGTGCACTCCTTTTAAGAGAGTGAGCCTATTCTCAGCTCGTTACCTGTATAGAAGACACCTGGGAGCCTGAAATCTTACTGATTGATAGGGGATCAAATACCTATTTCACTCATTAAAATGCAAATCAAATTATAACTTTTTGAAATGCGTTTTTCTGGATATTTTTGTTGTTCTGTCTCTTGCTGTTAAAATAAACCAACCATTAAAATTATAGACTGATCATTTCCTTGTCGGTGGGCAAATGTACAAAATCAGCAGAGGATCAAATACTTTTTTCCCTCACTGTATGTAAATGGCATTTAAACCACACATGTGATGTATCGCCGCAAATATTAGAGCGAGAGCGATAACTCTAGCCCAAGACCTCCTCTAACTCTAAACAGGTGACCTGTAAACATTTTTAAAGTGACGCCTATGGAGATTTTTAAGTACCAAAGTTTGGCACCATTCTACGAGGTGTGCGCAATTTTAAAGCGTGACATGTTCGGTATCTATTTACTTGGCATAACATCAAATTTCATATTATTCAAAAAAATCAGACTAACTAGTGTTTTTTGTTTTTTAAGTCACGAAACAGAATTTTTTTCCTCAAAATAAAACACGCTTTACACATTGCTGCTCAAATGCCGTGTGACATAAAAAATATCAACAACCACCATTTTATTCCCTAGGGTCTCTGCTAAAAAAAAAAAAACATATATAGTGTTTGGGGGTTCTGTGTAATTTTCTAGAAAAAAAAATGATGATTTTTACATGTAGGAGCGAAGTGTCAGAATTGGCTTGGGCTGGAAGTGGAAGAGAAAAAGCGAAAACGTTTTTTATTCCAGAAATGCAAATTGTTTGATACACCGTGCTTTAGCAAACTAAATGTCATTCATTTAGGGTCTATATTTAATTTAATGGCATGATCGTATAGTATTTTGTCATTATAATATTCGGATTAGGGTTACCTTTAGACCCCGTTCATGCTGAGCCGCGGGCGGCGTTAGCAGTAAAGCCCCATTGTTTTAGTGGCGCTATTTAACCGCTAGCAGGGGGGCTTTTAACCCCCGCTAGCGGCCGAAGAAAGGGTTAAATGTGCCCGTGCAAAGCACTTCAGCAGCGGTGCCCCTTCATTCCAATGTGGAGGAGCGATGTATACCCCGCTCTTCCACCGCTCCAAGGATGCTGCTGGCAGGATTTTTTTTTTAATGTCCTGCCAGCGCAGCACTTAGGCTTTCACATTGGGGTGGCAGGGGAGGCGTTTTTTTTTAATACAAACTAGTGTATACAAATAAATACAAAAATTGATAAAATGACTCATAAAGTGAAAAATATACGATTCAGTCCAACTGGCGAACCCTTATACAAAAGGGAACTGAGTGACTCAAGTATGTGAAAACTTCGGTGCTCTTCAAGGAAATTGGGTGAACCAAATATAAAGGAAGTTTAGTGCTCTTCAAAATACAAAGATTTTAATATCCTATCATAGATTCACTTCTTACCAGATAGCAGTAGTTTCAAACATTGGATAATAATCCCACCATGCTCCAACAGACTGGGCTGTAAAAACGAACCAAATTCCAGATATCAGCGGTATCAGACACTAGACAATAATCCCATCAGGCTCCAACACCTTAAGCTGTAAAAGTGGACCCGGTTTTCTGGCAGCTCAAGGATAAATTCCAGAGCATAAAGGAAAAAGAGGAAAGCCTCGTAGTGCAATATGTTTCAACAAAAGAGTTTATTAAAACAGCACACTATAAACTTACATCAAGGCAGCCAAACATCAGCAAAAATAAATGCACATAAAAAACAGAGAGGTGGTATGCACCAGCCAGCTCAAATGGTTAGACGCCTCACAATGGGCTCCACCCAGACATCTAACCGTTTGAGCTGGCTGTGTCCAATCAGCTCTCAGAGCTCTCCACACTGAGCTTTGCAGAGTGTAATTTCACCTCTCCACCTTTATTACTAACACTGAGACAAGCATTATAAATTCTGGACTTTGAATGGATGTAGAAAAGGAATACAGATAAATAGGTACAACTAATGCAGGGAGATTTGTTTCATCTCTGTGTATCACCTGAGTCTGTTCACTTCACTGGGTATAGCAGAGGGTTTACCACCACCAATGAGCATACATACACTTAGTACAGGATGTACCAAGGTTTGGGACCATTCTCCTGTATGGCAGTGCAGCCAAATATCAAACTGGCCAAGATCAGTTGCACTGCTATGGGCATATATGTTTGAATTTTTTTTTCGATATTACAGTACAGAGATGATACTTTTCTACCCTCATGTTACTGTAAACTGAAATGTGTTGTGTAACAGTGCTCAATATTTTGTGTAGGTCTTTTAGAAATAACTTTCATAACTTCAAGGCTACAGTTGTGGTCTGGAGGACCACCTACTAGGACGAAGATGCTGTTTATATTTTCTATAGATTGAAAATTGTTTCTTGACCCACTCAAGTCAACACTGTGATCACATGCAAAGATATTTTCTAGGAATGGACAAAGAATAATGTTTTTTCAAAAGTGGCGGTAAGCGGTCTCTGGGATTGATTTCATTAAGTAAACTGCCATATTCCATTATGATTGCAGTCCTGTGTTACAACCTCTCTCACCTAGAACTGGCCCTTGATATGCCTTGTAGTGAAATCTGCATGTTTGTTACACATTCACTAAATCATAAAGAAATACTTTAGTCAGTACTGAAAATAAAAACAGTATTCAACCCAAAACCAAAAATGTAATATAAGGCAGCTTACCAATTATCATATGTGCTGGCCACATTTTTTCTTTTTAGGCTTTTCCCACTCTGGATGAATGAGCACAGGGGCACCTTTGGACAGCAGCATTGTCAGTCTGGAGGAAGGGGAGTGAGTGCTAGATGTACTAGCAGACAAAATAGCAAATTCAAGCAAAACTCTGGCTAATACTTTATAAGCAGTTGCAAACTTTCTATTGGTATAAAGGTTTTTACATTGATAGAAGCTGATCATTGTGAGCACTGCTGTCAGTGGTAAATGGTTTGTCTTAACCTTGTAATGGATACATCTGGAAGAGAGCTTGTTACGTTGGAAAGCAACAGACTTACTGGCCAGATCAAAAACAAAAAATGACTGCGCTTGCCTCAATATCATACGATGAAAAGCTGCAAACACAACTGTGAGATGTTTATCACAAATGATAATAGAATAAATAAAGTGTTGCACTATTAAAGTAAAGCAAAAATAACATGCAAAAAAGTGCTCAATGGTGAATAAAGTCTCACATTTCAACCAATCCCAAACATGGTGATGTCAAAATATAGTGAAGGAAAAAAATGTTGAGAAAAGATGAAATGATGAATCTTGTAGCCAGGGGTCTGAGATGAAATGAATCACGTTTCCTCCACCACAGAGATCGACTACCACCAAACAGATAAAGATGGCCAAACATGCTTTGGGATTTTTTTCTAGTGTTGCGCCAACAGGAGTTGCAGATATAGCAGAAGTGTCATCTCCCGATGGGACCCACAGTGAAGATCATGAACTCCCAACTTCCTGTTAGTGCGATGATGTAGACAAGTAACTCCTTCCTACGCATTTCGTCATCATAGGACTTCTTCCGGGACACAAGTACCATGTCATGTCATTTAAGCAATGACTAGACATGGCGCTCGTGCCCTGAAAGAAGTCCTTTTGTAACATAATACGTAAAGTGGTGTTACTTGTCTACGTCATTGCGCTAGGGTATGCTCATGCTCGTCCGATTTTGTGAGTGTTATTCTTTTATAATAACATACCAGCTCTTAGGGTTTTACACTATATAGTGTTTTATAAATGTATATTATGCTGTAGGAGTTCCTGATCTTCCCTGTGGGTCGCATCGGTAGATGACACTTCTGCTGTATCTGCGATTCTTGTTGGAGCATTCACACTAGGAAAAAAAAATCCAAAACGTGTTTGACCTTCCTGATATAGGGGGTCCCCTGGTCTTCTGGTAAGAACATACCTTTGCTGCCCAGATCACTAAGTGAAAATAGAAGAAAGCCTAAAAAGGAAAACTGATGCAGCCATCACATCTAAGGCCTGGTTGACACTTGTACGATTTCAGGTGCAACTTGCGTCGCACAAAATCGCATGACAAGGCAGATCACATTGTTTTCAATGTTTTCTGTTTACATCAATGCGACTCAGTATGGGGCGATTTTAGAAAAGTTTCCTATGTAAGCTGTAACAAGCAGGGCCCTCTGATTCCTCCTGTATTGAATTGTATTGTACCTGTATTATCTGCCCTCATGTTGTAAAGCGCTGCGCAAACTGTTGGCGCTATAATCCTGTATAATAATAATAGTAATACTTTGGTGTGATTCCGATGCAATTTTGGTCCCATAGAATATATAAACCTTATACAGTATAAGTTGCATCTCAGTAGCACTACATAATCGCACTTAGCAGTGTTAACCTAGCCTAAGAATTGGTAAGCTGCAATATAATGTTTGCTTTTAGGTTTATTACATCTTTATGCCTGCGGTGAACCTACCTGCTTAGAATTTTAGGTTTTTTTTGTTGTGCATTCGTCTACTCCAGTACATTTCTGTTGATCTGAAAACCCCTATTTGTGATACAAAAATCATTTTCCGATCCACACAAAATCATATTAATGGCTTTCATAAAAAGCCAGATGTTTCCAAGTACCAGTACCAAGAAGTTTCTTGCTTTTGCTAAATATAAAGTGGTTGTGGAAAAAAGGCAGCACAGTCATTTCTTGGACAAATTGACAATGGACAGCTAAAATGGTACCACTGATATCATAGACTTTGCTTTTTCTCCTCCAGGTGACCAAGGAAAGTGGCCCTCCACACATGAAGAGTTTTATTACCAAAGTGACAGTGGGAGAATTCACTGCTGAAGGAGAAGGGAACAGCAAGAAGCTTGCAAAGAGGAGGGCTGCTGCAGCAGTACTGCAAGAATTACGAAAACTCCCTCCTCTTCCTGTAGTTGAAAAAACAAGACTTTACGTCAAAAGACGCCCCAAAACCATAATAAAGGTACATTTTTAAAGTTTTAAGCTCACAGGTCAAGCCTTAGGTTTTGTCAGACAGAACTTATAAACTGTTAATGGTACCTGATGTTCAGTTTGCATTGAGCTGTCAGATGATTTACTATTTGTTAATGGTAGACTCCACCCCAAAACCTATGTTAGATTGGGCTTTAAAGCAAACCTTTGCTTTTCCCTAACCCCCTACTCCTCTCCAGCAGCAATTGCTTACTTTTTCTTCGCTCCCCCTCTGTATTTGTGTGCTTGCTTTGTGTATCAGTACTGCTTGGACCTTAGAAAAAGAAGATATACCCCAAAAACATGTAATGAGAATATAACCGTTGATGCAAAAAAAAAAGAAGTGTCACAGACAGTATCTTAAAGTTTAGGCATGGCAATTTTTACATAGGTACATCGATCCAGTTTGGACCAGTGTAATATGTACAAGGTGCATCTCAAAAAATAAGAATATCATCAAAATGTTAATTTATTTTAGTAATTAAATTCAAAAAGTGGAACTCATAAATTTTATATAGATGCGTTACACACAGAGTGATATATTTCAAGCATTTCTTTTTTTTTATTGTAATGCTTATGGCTTACAGCTAGTAAAAAATTAAGTATCTCTCTAATTAACAGGAATTTTAATTAAAATGTTGGCTTACTGAGAAGTATGTCCATGTATAGTATAGTATGCACTCAATACTTGGTCAGGCTCCTTTTACATGAATTACAACATCAATGCGGCATGGCAGGCAAGTTTGCTGGCCAATCAAGCACAGTGATACCATGATCATTAAACCAGGTATTGGTACTTTTGGCAGTGTGGGCAGGTGCCAAGTGCTGCTGGAAAATGAAATCAGCATCTCCATAAAGCTGGTCAGCAGAGGGAAGCATGAAATGACATGGCTCCCCAAATCATCACGGACTATGGAGAATTTTGCATTTCATTTGGAAATCAAGGTCAGAGTCTGGAGGAAGAGTGGAGAGGCACAGAATCAAATTGCATGAGGTCCAGTGTGAAGTTTCCACAGTCAGTGATGATTTGGGGAGCCATGTCATCTGCTGGTGTTGGTCCATTGTGTTTTATCAAGTCCAAAGTCAGTGCAACCCTCTAGCAGGAAATGCTAGAGCACTTCATGCTTCCCTCTGCTCTTCAGCTTTATGGAGATGCTGATTCTATTTTCCAGCAGGACTTGGCACTTTCCCACACTGCCAAAAGTACCATTACCTGGTTTAATGAACATGGTATCACTGTGCTTGATTGGCCAGAAAACTCGCCTGACCTAAACCCCATAGAGAATATGTGGGGTATTGTCAACAGGAAGATGAGACATCAGACCCAACAATGCAGTTGAGCTGAAGGCTGCTTTTAAAGCAACCTGGGCTTCCATAACAAAGCAGTACCACAGGCTGATCGCCTACGCCGAATTGATGCCGTAATTCATGCAAATAGAGCCCCGACCAAGTATTGAGTGTATACTATACTGTACATGCACATACTTTTCAGTAAGCCAACATTTCTGTATTAAAAATGCTTTTTTTTTATTGGTCTTCTGTAATATTCTAATTTTCTGATATTGAATTTTGTTTTTTTTACTAGCTGTAAGCCATAATTATCAAAATTAAAAGAAAGAAATGCTTGAAATATATCACTCTGTATGTAACCCATCTATATATAATATATTGGTTTCACTTTTTGAATTGAATTACTGTAATAAATTAACTTTTTGATGATATTCAAATTTTTTGCGATGCACTTGTATGTGCCATACCTGTGGGATCCCCATGGAAACGTGAAAACATTGGAGGCAAAGCAATTCTCTGATTGGATGAGGACGAGATGCTGATGTCGCTGCCCTGCCTTTCCACCTTGTCCATTCTTTGAGAAAATGCAAGGTATTCCCTGAATGGTGCTGAAAGCTAGTTGGGACCTGGAATCTAGTGGAGATCACTGAAGATGCGGTACCTACTGCAGTGATTTCCAGCTTCCACTTGGATCCCACAAGTATGACACATACATTGGTCCAAGCTGGACTAATGTACAGTAACTATGTATAAAATACCATACCTAAACTTCAGCTTTAAAGTGATGTTAAACCTTCGGGTTTTTTGTAATTTAAAATAACACATGTCTATACTTGCAAGCTCTCTTCAGTACCGATCCTCTTCTTCTGGGGTCCCCTCTGGTGCTCCTGGCCCCTTCTTTTCGGCGGCATCATTAGAAACACTTTAAGGATCTGAAAGAAATCATCCATAGAAGAGCATGAGGTTTAAACCAATCTACTCACAAGCAGTCAATTGTCTCAGCAACTTGTAGCTTACATAGGGCATTCCTCCACTCCTGATGTTCTGTAGCAGTGGAGGAGTGAAACAAAGCAAAGTACAGGCCACTGGGAGTAATAAGTTAAGATTAACATATTGCTTTGTCTATCATAGGCAAAGCACAAGTTCACTTTAAAGCAGAACTCAGGTTCCCTGCAGTTGGAGTCTCTTGTGTCTCCCTGACAGTCAGTTATTTACTAACTGATCGAAGAGGCCCTCAGTGTGCTTCATCACCCTCTCCATCATGTTCTCTGACTTACCCATGGCCTTAGCTGCTTCAGAGCCATCGGCCATAGAGCTGCTGTCTGCTTCCGAGCCGCTCAAATCTTTGTCATATAATCTTATCCCTGAGGAATTGCAGTCTTCTGCCATTACCCATATGACCATTTGGGCTCTCACTAATGCAGTGTGCTCCGAAGCTAGAGGGTTAGCTTATTGCTTCTACCAGCGCTGTTTCCAGCCTGTAGTGGAATAGGACCTCCAAAGTCCTCAAAGAAGTTCCTTTTGCACCTGCCTCTCCAGAACGGTCACTGACCAGTCCCACCCTGCACTTTTTTTTGGCCTTGACTTTTACATTGTTAAATCATGTATGAGTGACATGACTGGGCAAAATCCTTTCACCCACTGCTGCCGTTAACCCTCATTACTCTTTGAATGTGTGGAGCAGATGGCTGTGGCACTAATGGCTTAGTCTGTGCATCTTGTTTAAAACCACAAGTTGCCGAAGTAGAGCTGCTTCATGAATAGTTGGGCTATAGACTGATTGTGTAGTATTGCATGCTAGATTAAAGCAGAGTTCCACCCAAAAGTGGAATGTCCGCTTTAAGGAGTCCTAACCCCCTGACATGCCACTTTTGGCATGTCATTTTTTTTTGGGGGGGGGGGTGGGTACCTAGTTTTGACAGGAACCCAGCTCCCACTTCCGCCCATGCCACCTAGGCAACTCCTCCTCCCTGCAATCTTCTGGGACACGTCACAGGTCCCAGAACATTGCTCATCCATTCAGGACAGCGCAGAGCGACTCGTGTAGTGTGCACCCGACTGTGAAGCTGCAAGCTGTCACAGCCGGGTGCCCACATTAGTGATGCCGGCGCAGAGGAGAGGCAGGGGATAGAACAGAGGCTTCGGGCAGCCGCATCGCTGGACCATAGGACAGGCGAGTGTGTGTTTATTAAAAGTCAGCAGCTACACTTTTTGTAGCTGCTGACTTTTAATAAACTGAAAAACGAGTGGAACTCCACTTTAAGATCCTACTTCACAAGCCGCCAGCAACTGCCAGCTCTAAGGTGGGCTTTGGCAGACAGCTTTTGTCAGGACTAACATGTGACATTTGTTTTCCATGTATGTCAAAGTAAAACTTAATAACTGCACATGGTTTTAATATAGTAAGCGCAGTGCCATCTGTGAGGGAAGGATCTTGTATATAAGCCTCTGTGGTTTTCCACTGACATGAAACGTCTGAGAGTGCTTTGAGGCCACAATATTAAAAGCAGCACTGCTGTTGCAAAAAGGCGAATCTTCAGAGATCAAGTCTTTAAAGTCTTGACTTGAAGGTTTGACTAAAAGTCATACTGTATGTGTATTACCTGCCTATTATGATCTTTTTTTTTCTGTACTTTACAGAATTTGGCTCCATCTAAACAATACCAGTTTAAACATACAGTGAAGGATAATAACTCCCAGCGGTGATGTTTGTAAACTAAATAATACTAACCACCTTCCCGATGCCCCCTCTCGTGTTGCTGGTCAGTGGCAGTGAAATTTAACCCACACCCACCACGCCTGCGTTAATGGTGATGGAAGAAGGTTAACCCCCATCTCCCCCTGCACTGCACTGGTGGTGGTGGAGGAGAAAGTTAACCCCACTACCCCCTGCATTGGTGGTCATAGCAGAGAAAGCTAACCTCAGTACCCCCTGCATTGGTGGTCATAGCAGAGAAAGCTAACCTCACTACCCCCTGCATTGGTGGTTATAGCAGAGAAAGTTAACCTCACTACCCCCTGCATTGGTGGTCATAGCAGAGAAAGCTATCCTCACTACCCCCTGCATTGGTGGTAATATCAGAGAAAGTTAACCTCACTACCCCCTGCATTGGTGGTTTTGGCAGAGAGTTAAGAGTTGACCCCCCCCCCCCCCCCCCCCCACACACACACACCCCCACCCACCACCACCCCCTTCCCCGCAGCATTGGTGGTCAAACCAGTGAAAGGATTTGTCTATGCATTTTTTTCATGCTACTTTTGAAACTTAAATATTCCTTTAAAAAGTGAAAAATCAAAGGTAGGTATGGCACTGTTAATGTGTTGCAATTCCTACGTAAATTGAGGATATATCAGTGCAGCACTCTCTCCACTCTTTGTGACTCTGTGTCAGATTCTGTTCTGAAGTGTAAACATAATTCCCATATAAAATTGATTAAACACAAAAAAATTTCATATAAAATAATTAAACACAAAAAATCATATATACAAGTGTGTACAAAGTGCCAGGTGCAAAGTGATTCAATGGAATGAATCAGGTGCTTGTATTACACATATTCAAAGTTGATGCTGTGCTTATGTGCAATTCATGTGAACGTATAAATAAATAAACCGTGATCATATATTGTCCATTAGTAAAAATCCAAATTATAAAAAATATACTGACAGGTTTAATTCAAATCCGTGCCTCTTTGATCCTTATAGTGCCCTCTGTAGGTATTGCACTCATCTGAACAACTCACCCCGCACAGGGGTATCCCGCTTTCATAGTATTTGCCACTGTGCAGCAATCTCCAGATCCGTGCTTGCGGTGACAGTTATTCCTTTCTCCCTTAATTCTTGTTCCGCATCACCCACATACAGGAAAGGAACACTTCATAGCATAATTCCGTTTAGGAATAGTTTTTTTGCTGGTACACAAAAGAAAAAAATACATAATTTAGTTGAATCACTTTGCACCTGGCACTGTGTACACACTTGTATATATGATTTTTTGTGTTTAATTTTATATGAGATTTTTTGTGTTTAACAACTTAAGGACTAGCCTCGTTTTAAAATTGCGCCCGCTCGTGGAGTGGCGTCAAACTTTTACCCTTAAAAATCTCCATAGGCGACGTTTAAAAAAATTCTATAGGTTGCATGTTTTGAGTTACAGAGGAGTTCTAGGGCTAGAATTATTGCTCTCGTTCTAACGATCATGGCGATACCTCACATGTGTGGTTTGACCACCGTTTCCATATGTGGGCGCTACTCACTTATGCGTTCGCTTCTGCACGTGAGCTCGTCGGGACGGGGAGCTTTAAAAAAAACATTTTTTTTTCTTATTTATTTTTACTTGATTTTATTTATTTTTTCACTGTTAAAAAAAAAATTGGGTCACTTTTATTCCTATTACAAGGAATGTAATCCCTTGTAATAGAAAAAAAGCATTACAGGTCCTCTTAAATATGAGATCTGGTGTCAAAAAGACCTCAGATCTTATATTTGGACTTAAATGCAATAAAAAAATAACTAAATAAAAATTTGTCATTTGAAAAAATGACAACAGAAAAATGTGCCTTTAAGACGTATGCGATAGTATGGAGACGGGTGGGGGCCTTCTTCCCCTCACTCGTCTCTATACACAGACACGGACAGGTCCCGATCGCCTCCGCCACTGCCGATGGCTCCGGTAAGCGGCGGAGGGCGCGGGAGAGCAGCAGGAGGGGGGGGTGGCACCTCTCCCACCACTGATAACGTCGATCTTGCGGCGAATCTGCCACGGAGACCACCATTATAGTAAACAGAACCGCCGGCTCTAAAGAAGGATACCTCGGTTGTGGCAGCAGCTGCTGCCGTTACCGAGATATCCATCTTCAAACTGCCGACGTATATGTACATGAGCTGGTTGGTAAATCAATTTTATATGAGTCACATAGAGTGGAGAGAATGTTGCACTGATATAGCCTCAATTCACGTAGAAGTTGCAACACATGAACAGCGCCATACCTACCTTTTATTTTTCACTTGCACTTTACATTCCACTTAGGTCAGTGGTTCTCAACCCCCCTAGTGCCGTGACCCCTTGATAAAATTTCCCAAGTTGTGGAGACCCCCAAAGGTAAAATTATTTTCATAGCATGGGTTGTCAGCACCCAAGGCAAGGCAAGTAATTTGCGCCCCTAACCCATGGACATTTAGTGCTCCCTGAGTCCCTTCCACTCATACAGTATTAAAACCCCTTATGGTACATTTTAGGATGTACCACTCTTTCTCTTTGTTCTCCTTTCTTTCCCTTTTATCTCTCTCTATTATAATTTCTTGTTTCCCCCCCCCCCCCCATCCCTCTTTCTAGCCATCTTTCTTGTTCTTTCTCTTATTCTTTCTCTCCCTTTTTTTTTGTTCCTCCCCCTCTTTTCCTCTCCCTTCCATGTATTCTCTATTTTTATTCCTTCTCTTACTCCTTGGTGGGGGGGTGGGAGGAATGGGATGAGTGGCAATGCTGGGGGGAGTTCTGATCAGCCAACTTAGGTGCTCTTGATCAAGCTCATCTGCTGATCTGAGAACTGTAGTGGGGACTTTTAATGGCAGCTATAATCACAGGTAGTGTTACTCACTGTGTCTACGAATTTGTGGTGTCTCGTAGCAGTGACACCTATGCCGAAATCAGGAGATAGGGTCTCCTCCAGACGGCGGGCGGCTGCAGGCTCCAGGGACAGCCCTGCTGGGCAGCCACAAAAAGGCTGGGAGAGCGGTGCGGGCTTCAGAAACAGCCAAGGATTTGGCGACCCCTGGCAAATCATCATTTGACCCCCGAGGGGGTCCTGACCCCCAGGTTGAGAACCACTGACTTAGGTGGTTGTACCGGGACCACTCATACGTTTCATATTCCTTTAAAAAGGTTGTTGCTTACTTTTAAAACTGAATTCTGGAAAAAGCAGATATTGTCTAACTCAATAGGCATGTGTATTCTTGATGTGCTCTGTGTATTTTTTCCAGATCTGCACAGTAATCCAGTGTGAAACGTTGCCTTTGCGCAAAACCTTCCTGTATTAAGACCAGTCACTACCACCCTCTCTCCTTGTGTAGAATGACTGATCTGGTCTCGTGTGGGTTTTTTTTCTGACCACCTGTAGTTAGTGGGCCTTCTGGGCCCCTCCCACAGCTTTGCACAGGCTATGTACAGCAAAGTGATGATGTCACAGCTATTTTTACAAGGCACTAACTTAAGACCCCTTTCACACTGGGGGCGTTTTTCAGGCGCTGTAGTGCTAAAAATAGCATCTGTAAAGCGCCTGAAAAAAGCCTCAGGTACAATCCCAGTGTGAAAGTCCGAGTGCTTTGACACTTGGGCACTGCGCTGGTATGAAGTCACAAAAAGTCCTGCAAGCAGCTTTTTTGCAGTGCTGTAGGAGCAGTGAATACACCGCTCCTAAAGCGCCCCAGCCCATTGAAATCAATGGGCAGCGCCGTTTGGCGGGCGGTTTTAACCCTTTTTCGGCCGCTAGCGGGGGTTAAAACCACCCCTAGCGGCCGAATAGCGCCGCTAAAACAACAGTAACCGCCGACGCCCGGGTGCTTTCAGTGTGAAAGGGCTCTTATTTTCAGACATTTTGTGGCTTTACCTCCCTTGTGGCTATTGAGGATTATATTTTAATGAATGTTTTTGTGACAGGAGTTCAGCTTTAAAGTCATTACAAAAGTTATATTAAAAGTGCATCAAGTGAGTAAATTGCGTTGCCAGGATGATATTAGGACATCTTGCACAGCTGTTGTGGTTCCTTCAAGTATTTGTGGGTGTGTAGGAATATATACCCATGATGAAAATTTCCTCTCTGCACCTCACTTTTTATTTTCTTTAATAAGTTCTGTAAACAACTGATAGCAGTTTCTAGTTTCTAGTTTTTAGTTATTAATGGCAATCTATGAGATTTTCCATTACATGAGTAGTGATGCTTTGTTCCAGATATTGGCAACTCATGGAAAAAGACACTGCTTTTCTCCTTTTCTCTTTTCCTTGTAGTTTGACATTTCAACCAATATAAACCTTACAACACACATCAGAGAAAATTTACCTCTTTTGGCTTCAGACTGCAATAATGATATTTACACATATATTTTGTTCCTATATACTCTGCAGTATGTGTATATTAAAATACACGCAATCGTTTTTCTTTTTTATGTGCATTTAAATAAGCTCAATCACATCTGTTAAACCCTTTCTGAATACAATTTTATTTTTATTTATTTTGCATCATAAAGACCGTTTCAAAAACTTCAAGGGGAAGTCCAGCTATATGAAATAAAAGTGATTACCCCCTGAAGCACCCACATTTTTTTTCTCAATTAAAAACCTTATACATACAGTGCATCCAGAAAATATTCACAGCGCTTCACTTTTTCCACGTTTTGTTATGTTGCAGCCTTATTCCAAAATGGATTAAATTAATTATTTTCCTCAAAATTCTTCAAACATTATCCCATAATGATAATGTGAAAGAAGTTTGTTGTTATTATTCTTATTATTAAAAATAAAAAACAAAAAAATCCCATATACACAAGTATTTGCAGCCTTTGACACTCAAAATTGAGCTCAGGTGCATTCTGTTTCCACTGATCATCCTTGAGATGTTTCTACAACTTGATTAGAGTCCACTTGCGGTAAATTCAGTTGATTGGACATGATTTGGAAAGGCACACATCTGTCTATATAAGGTCCCACAGTTAACAGTGCATGTCAGAGCACAAACCATGCCATGAAATCTAAGGAATTGTCTGTAGACCTCCAAGACAGGATTGTATCAAGGCACAGATCTGGGGAAGAAAATGTCTGCAGCATTGAAGGTCCGAATGAACTCAGTGGCCTCCATCATCTGTAAATGGAAGAAGCTTGGAACCACCAGGACTCTTCCTAAAGCAGTCCGCCCAGCAAAACTGAGCGATCGGGGGAGAATGGCCTTAGTCAGGCAGGTGGCCAAGAACCCAATGGTCACTCTGACAGAGCTCCAGTGTTTCTCTGTGGAGAGAGGGGAACCTTCTAGAACAACAACTATCCCTGCAGCACTCCACCAATCAGGCCTGTATGGTAGAGTGGCCAGATGGAAACCACTCCTCAGTAAAAGGCACACGACAGCCTGCCTGGAGTTTGCCAAAAGGCACCTGAAGGATTCTCAGCCCATGAGAAACAAAATTCTCTGATCTAATGAAACAAAGATTGAACTCTTTGGCCTGAATGGCAATCATCATATCTGGAGGAAATCAGGCATCGATCATCACCTGGCCAATACCATCCCGACAGTGAAGCATGGTGGAGGCAGCATCATGCTGTAAGGGTGTTTTTCAGTGGCTGGAACTGGGATACTAGTCAGGATCGAGGGAACGATGAATGCAGCAATGTACGGAGACATCCTTGATAAAAACCTGCTCCAGAGCGCTCTGGACTTCAGACTGGGGTGAAGGTTCCAACAGGACAAAAACCCTAAGCACACAGCCAAGATAACAAAGGAGTTGCTACAGGGCAGCTCTGTGACTGTTCTTGAGTGGCCCAGCCAAAGCCCAGATTGAACCCGATTGAACATCTCTGAAAGATCTGAAAATGCCTGTGCACCGACGCTCTCCATCAAACCTGATGGAGCTTGAGAGGTCCTGCAAAGAACCATGGGAGAAACTGCCCAAAAATACTGTAGGTGGGCCAAGCTTGTAGCATCATATTCAAAAAAACTTGAGGCTGTAAATTGGTGCCAAAGGTGCTTCAACAAAGTATTAAGCAAAGGCTGTGAATAGTTATGTACATGGGGGTTTTTTTTGTTTGTTTTTTTTAAATAAATTTGCAAAGATTTCAAACAAACTTCTTTCACATTAACATTATGAGATATTGTTTGTAGAATTTTGAGGAAAATAATGAATTTAAAGTGGAGTTCCACCCACTTTTACGACTCTTCAGCATCCCTTACTAAACTGTGCACTGTAAACAAATTGGATATTTTTTAATTTTTTTTTCTCAGCACTTACTGTATATCTGCTGTATTCATTTTTCACTTCCTCCTCCCTGGCCGTGGCCCATCGCATCATTTCCTGTTTGCAATGCCTCCTGGGAAGGGGAAGCAACTTCCTCTGACACTGCTGTTGCTATGGAAACTGATCTGAAACCTATTACACTGCTTGTGCTTGGGGTATTTAGGAATAAAAAAAATAAAGTTTGAGTTCCAATTTAAAATACACTTTTCAATGTTTTCCATCATTGATTTTAAACTGGTGCAGCTGATCTCCTTCAACCACTTTGCAGCAACCTCTTGTCTATATGCACTATAGCAATGACCACCACATCTCTATGAGCTTTTTGACATTCCATTCTAAATCCATGTGCATATATCAGCCTCTACTCTTCTGGGAAGGCTTTCCACAGGACTTTCGAGTAGGGGATCAAACTTTGTTTTTGATCTATTTCTCTTGCATAATACAGATTTCTCTATAATGCTTAAGAATCAGCTTGTTCGGAATTATTGGACGATAAGTATTTAGAGAGAACTTGGTTTGATGTAAATGGGTTTCTCCTGTTTTTCTCTGGGTCAATTGATATTATAGCTGTGGCTGATATTACTTTGATCCATCTCTTTCCCCGGTGACCTTGGAGTGTGATTATTCTGCTAAATATTAAGTGACAAATGCACTGTAAAAGACCAGACAGGAACACATGTTTTCTTTCCATTGGAGATGACCCTGTGTTTTGATGTCTAGTGAGGCAGAGAGGTGCAAGGCCTATGTGACTGTCACTGTCTGACCCAGATTAAAGCACTGAAGCAGAATTGAGTTTCCTGGGACGTTTGAGGGCCCTTTGAGTGTGGCAAACCTGTTCCCAGAATGTTAACCCTCTAGGTGACCATCATAAATGTTCTGCTTGCTCGTTTTTCCCTTGGCAGGAACTGAGTTTCGAAGGTTGAAAATTGGGTGGTAAACAAAATTCTAACAGCAAGTACTTTATGTAAACCCTCACTCTGTATAACAACCCATTCAGTTTAAAATAGAAATGAAACATTTGTGTATAGATATAAAACACTTTTTTTGTTCCTTTTTTTTTAAAAAATATAAGAGATCACACTTTCTCTGTTCTCAGCTGCATAAGAGCTGGGGGAGGAGAAACAGCAGTACATTAAACTTCCCAGTAAATGGCTGTGTAGCGGGGGGCATGTCAGGACAAGTTTTATCATCGGAGGAGAGTACACTGAGTTCCCAGCACAGCTAGAGAATCGACCACAGCATGTTCTCCTGCTTAGTGTGGTCAGTTTTTTTAATAGGAAAGCAGAGGGACTGGCGGGAACACCAGAGATTTCACACAAAGGAAGCAGTACAAGGAGAACAGGATACTTCTTCATACAAGTACATGGTACAGCAGGCACATATCAGAAATATTGGGTTTACATATTCTTTAAAACCACTTAACGACTGCCCACTGCAGATATGCTGCGGTACTCTGCGTCAGATCACGTACGTAATCTGACACTTCCGGATCTGGGACGTGCAGGCTGCCAGCGACCCGCTCCCGCTGTGATTAATGCACAGCAGGAGTTCAGCGGCGGGTACCGCTGACTCGATGTCTACCGACACCCACTGATTACACAGGACACAGGCAGAACGACAATCTGCCTATGTAAACAAGGCAGATTGTCATTCTGTCATATGTGTTTCTGCAAAGCAGGAACACAGATCTTTGCCTTCTCCTAGTCAAAGCACCCCCCCCCCCACAGTGAGTAAGCACAACCTAGGCACACAGTTAACATTTTGGTCGCTCCCTTCCCAGCCAGTGTCAGTACACTGACCGTGCATATTTATCACTGTATTAGTGTTACTGATCCCCAAAAAGTGTTAGGTGTCCGATTTTATCCACCTCAGTATCGCAGTCCCGCTATAAGTCGCTGATCGCCGCCACTACTGGTATAAAAAAAAATATCTCATTGTTTGAAGAACTTTTTCCCAGACCAATATACGCTTATTGGGATTTTTTTTACCAAAAATATGTAGCAGAAGACATTTTGGCCTAAACTGATGAAGAAATTAGATTTTTTACATTGTCAGTCTTCTTTTGTTTTATTTGGGTACAGTGTCACATGACCGCGCAATTGTCAGTTAAAGTAACGCAGTTCTGTATCGCAAAAAAATGGCCTGGTCATTGTTATATATTTTGCATTATATCAGTGCAATGCACTAACACTTAGGGAGTACAATTGATCACTGGGGCATAAAATAGTTGCTTGGCTACCCGAGTGTTCATGGGCTCATGATTTGTAGGTGACTTCTGTATTAAAGGGTAGTTTCAAGATGTTTTGATGGATGGCTTTTTGAGTCCCTTTGGAAGTGTTGAATGTTCTGACTAGTTATCCTCTGTTAAGGAGCAAGTAGCACCTTTTCTTATAGACCCACCTAATCAACAAAAGTAACAGTGGTTGCTTGGGACACTAAGGGAGTTCTGTGTAATAACTACTGTATTCAGTGTTACAGTGGTGATGACAATTTAACAAAAAAGAAAAAAAAAAAAAAGCTGTGCACAAGTACAGTTCCACCTACTTGCAGCAACTTTGCCACCATTCCACTTGAATGCCGGGACCTGAGTGGGGACAGCCCTGACCTTTCTGGATTCTGCTGAAGCCCAACACAATGATGGACGACTTCACTGACCAGTAGAAATATGTGTAGGAGGCGAAAGAGTTTGGGCAAACGTCTACACCACCAAGAAATGGTGACGCTTTTCTTAATCAGTATGGCCTGGCACTTGGGCGGCATGCGGAGACTCTAGGCATTCGCGGGCAAATGGCTGCAATAAATACTTGTTAGTAAGTCTTTTTTATTTTATTTTAATTTTTTTAAGATTATCCAAGCACTTTATATATAGTTACAAATAGTAATAAAATATCAGTTTAAGCCCACGTTCACATTGGGCCAATTAGGCAGGCCTTTTGACCTGTCAAATCGGCGGCTATTGCTAGCAATGGCACTGTCTGAATCGGTGCGATGATGACTTTGTGGCACCGCACTGATTCCCAAAAGTGGTCCCTGTACTAGTTTTGGTGACTTGTAGAGTGATTTCAATAGACATCTGTGCATGAACCCGCACAGATGTCTGTCAAATCGCCCCCGAAGTCAGACTGCATTGCCAGTTTGAGATGCGAGTTCAGCTGAACACACACTATTTCTAACCCGCATTCATTGTGAACCTAAGCTTAAGCAGGGTGTGCAATGGCGACCCTCCAGCTATTGCGAAATTACAAGTCCCATCATGCCTGTGCCTCTGGAAGTCATGGTTGTAACTTTCAGTTTTACAATGCCTCATGGGACATTGGAGTTCCACAGCAGCTGAAGGGCCACAGTATCCCACCTCTGGTTTAAAGAATAATGAACTTTAAATACAGTTGGCCCAAAACAAATATTATTTGCTTTTACATGTACTTTTAAAGCTTAATCAAACTGTATCTGCTGCTACTCCTGCCATAAAAACAACTGGACACACTTTTAATTACTGAACGGTTGAAGCTGGCTGTCTAAAACTAAAGCTGTTATGAAGCATCGGTATATGCGTTTTTAATCAAGTACTACTGTCAGGTTGCGTGTATAGGCGATGCTGCTGCTTCCATCTAGACTAGTTCTCCCGGGGCTTGCCAGGGAAGTACAGAAGGGGTGGAATGGTATAAACTACACAAAGACGTGCCCCTTTCCCTGCTTTTTCCAATAAAATTACCTTAAAGAAGGATTCTATTAATTTTTTTTACAGTTACATTGGACCAATGTAACTATGTGTATCCTATATGATATACCATCCCTTAAACCATTGTTTCTCAACGCCAATCCTCAAGGTGCCTCAACAGGTCATGTTTTCAGGCTCTCCATTATTTTGCACAGGTGATTTGATCAGCTTCACTTCCTTAGTAATTACCATAGCCGTTTCATCTGAGGGAAATCCTGAAAACATGACCTGTTGAGGCGCCTTGAGGACTGGAGTTGAGAAACATTGCCTTAAACCATCCACTCTCTAACCGCTTGGTATCCGGAGGCCGTCATATGACGGCCTCGACTTTCAGGGCTTATATCTGAATGATGTCTGAGGCTACAGACATCATTCAGATACCAGCATTTTCAGCCGGCGATTCCGTACACCATAAGAACGATCATAGCGGCTGTTCCGCCGCTTGATCGTTCTTACGGGCGGTGGGAGGGGACGTCCCCCCCCTCCCGCCACCCTCCGGTGCTTCTACCGACTCACCTCAGCGATCGGTGAGTCGGATAGCGGATCCGCCGGCGCCGGATGTTCACCATAGAGATTTCCGGCGGACCAGATGGTCGCCGGAGTCTCTATGATCGTTCGGAGGCCGGGCGCGATGTTATGACGTCACGCCCGGCCTCTGCATTAAAAAAAAAACGGCGCCGCTTCGGCTGTGAAGCGGCGATCGTTTTATTTTTTTATTTTATTTGAAGGCTTCCCAGCCTAGAGGTGAGATGTGGGGTCTTATTGACCCCATATCTCACTGTAAAGAGGACTGATCGTGTCATATTCCTATTACAAGGGATGTTTAAATGGAAGACATTTGGGACGACCAGGACCCTTCCTAGAGCTGGGCGTCCGGCCAAACTGAGCTATCGGGGGAGAAGAGCCTTGGTGAGGGAGGTAAAGAAGAACCCAAAGATCACTGTGGCTGAGCTCCAGAGATGCAGTCGGGAGATGGGAGAAAGTTGTAGAAAGTCAACCATCACTGCAGCCCTCCAGTCGGGGCTTTATGGCAGAGTGGCCCGACGGAAGCCTCTCCTCAGTGCAAGACACATGAAAGCCCGCATGGAGTTTGCTAAAAAAAAACACCTGAAGGACTCCAAGATGGTGAGAAATAAGATTTTTTGGTCTGATGAGACCAAGATAGAACTTTTTGGCCTTAATTCTTAATTTGGTATGTAACCTGACAGAACTGGATAGGATCTGCAAGGAGGAATGGCAGAGGATCCCCAAATCCAGGTGTGAAAAACGTGTTGCATCTTTCCCAAAAAGACTCATGGCTGTATTAGATCAAAAGGGTGCTTCTACTAAATACTGAGCAAAGGGTCTGAATACTTAGTACCATGTGATATTTCAGTTTTTCTTTTTTAATAAATCTGCAAAAATGTCATCAATTCTGTGTTTTACTGTCAATATGGGGTGCTGTGTACATTAATGAGGAAAAAAAATGAACTTAAATGATTTTAGCAAATGGCTGCAATATAACAAAGAGTGAAAAATGTAAGGGGGTCTGAATACTTTCCGTTCCCACTGTATGTGTAGAATACTATAGTTGAAAAATTGGTCAGCCAAAGCGTTTATAAAAAAAAAAACTCCTGACTGGTTTTCCTTTTTGCGGTGAACGGCTGTTTGGGATATCTTGGATAATTCATCCAAAGAATTTCTATTGGAAAGGTACCCCTTTGCCATTTAATAAAAGGAGTAAATGTATTAATTTAAGCAAGCTACTTCTCCAGTGCCAGGGGCATCAGCCTCCAGGCAGCCACGACGGTTTCCACCGTCAAGTTCAAGAGGTAATCCTCAGGGTCAAGCCCAGGGACAAACGAAACTACAAACAAGATACTAAAGCCTCCTTAGGAGAAGGCGCCCCCGCTCGTGGGGGGGGGGACTTCTGCAGTTCTCATGGGTCTGGCAGAAAGAATGTCAAGACAGATGGGTGGCTTCTTCAATAGCTCTAGAGTACAATCTGGGGTTTTCAAGAGTTCCCGTCTCCTCGTTTTCTCAGATCTAATGTCCCTAACCTAAAGATCCAGAGAAAAAGAAGTCTCTCTTTCTATCATTGGACCATCCTTTGGCAAAGAGTGGTCATGCTGGTCCCCATGAAAGAGCTGGGTTTGAGGTTTTGTTCAAACCTTTTTTCACAGCAAAATCGAATGGAGATGTCTCAAGCATCTAAACTGGTTCCTGGATATTTGCTCTTTTTCGCATGGAGTCAATCCAATCAGTTGTCTCCATCCTACAAGGTGGAGAACTTTTGACGTCAATCGACGTCAAGGGTGCATACCCCCGTGGGTATATTTCACCACCAGTATTATCTACTTCAAAGGTAGAAAATCTTCATTTTCAGTTTGTAGCCCTGCTTTTCAGTCTAGCTACTGCACCTTGAGTGTTTAAAGAGATTCTGGCCCCTCCTCTAGCCAGATTAAGGGCCCATGGTATAACAAATATAGTTTACCTAAATGGTCGGCTCTTGATAGACCAGTTGGTAGCCCGCTTAGACCAAAGTATGGTCACCACATTCAACTACCTGGGATACCTAGGTTGGATTCTTAACCTAGAGAAATCTTCCTTAAAACCATTAAGGAGGTTATGGGTCTGTTCATAGATACACCCAGAAAAGGATATTCTTGCCCCAGGCAAATATCAGTGCCATAAAGGAACTGATTAAGGTGGTGGAAGCAAGATGAATCCTTCTATTCAGCTTGCACGAGGAAAAGATGGTGACTTCATTCAAAGCCGTTCCTTATGCTTACTTTCATTCGAGACTGCTCCAAAACAGTATCTTATCGGCTTGGAACAAGAGGGTTCAAGTTCGAGTTTTTCCAATGTGTCTGAATCCAAAGGTGCGTCTCAGTTTATGGTTAATAACCAAAAATCTGCAAAGGGGAAAATCCTTCCTACAGTTACCTGGGAAGTGGTAACAACACACGCCAACCTTTTTTAGGTTGGGGAGCAGTCCTGGAAGAGGTAACTGTCCAAGAGAAGTGGTCCAGATCAAAAATGACCTTGCCCATCAACATTCTACAGATTCGGGCAGAGCGCTTAGTCCTGAGGGCCTGGACATTTAATTTACGGAGCTATCCTTTCAGGATCCAATCCGACAATGCCATAGCAGTGGTCTATCTCAATCACCAAGGGGGCACAAGAAGTTGTGCGGCTCAGAGAAAGGTGAATCATATCCTATCTTGGGCAGAAAACAATGTACCTTGCCTATCGGCATTTTTTCATTTTAGGGATAGTAATTTGGCAGGCGGTCTATTTTGAGTTGCCAGCAGTTGTTCCCGGGAGAATGGTTTCTTCACCCCGATATCTTTCTGACAATAGGTCAAAGATGGGGGATCCCAGACGTAGATCTGTTTGCATCCAGGTTCAACAGAGAGTTCGACATCTTTGTTAAGAACAAAGGATCCGCTAGCATGCGGAACAGGTGCCTTGGTGTTCCCATGGAAACAGTTTTACTGATTTATGCATTCTCTCTTTTTCTGCGTGCATCCACAACTTCTTCGCAGGATCAAGCAGAAAAGGAAGTTGGTGATTCTTGTGGCCTCGGGGTGGTCCATAAGATCTTGGTATGCAGAGATCATAAGGATGGCGGTAGGGGTCGCATGGACCCTACCACCATGTCCAGACCTTCTCTCGCAAAGGTCCGGTATTCCATCTTACCTTACTAACGCTAAATTTAACGGTTTGGCTATTGAGGCCCACACTCTGAAGAAGCGTGGGCTGTCAGGTTCAGTGGTATATACCTTGGTTTAATGCAAGGAAGCCGGCCTCCATAATTATATATTATGGAGTCGGGGAAGCATATGTCTCCTGGTGTGAAACCAGGGGTTGGCACCCCAGGAAATAGGTCATGGGCAGAATCCTTGACTTTCTGCAGATGGGGTAAGATATAAAGCTGGCCTTGAGTACTTTCTAAGACAGGTCTCGGCTTTATCTGTATTATTTCAACGACCACTTGCTTCTCATTCTTTGGTTCGTAACTTTATTCAGGGGGTAACATGGCTTAATCTCCAGTTAGGTCACCCCTGAACCCTTGGGACTTGAATTTAGTTTTGTCGGCATTACAAAAACAGCCTTTTTTTGAGCCGATTCGACATATTCCCTTGGTCCTTTTCGACAAGGAAACAATTTTCTCTGATAACCATATCTGCTGCATGAAGCGTATCAGAATTAGCTGCTCTTTTTTGTAAAGAGCCATATTATTATTGTTCACAAGGATAAGGTAGTATTACGTCGTCATCCTAACTTTTTTTACCTTCATTTTTTCCAGAACCCTGTTCTTTGGAAGAAAAATTACTACATTCTCTTGATGTGGTGAGAGCAGTCAAAGTCTTCTTAAAGGCGACTGATCAGATTTAGAAAATGGATGTTTTGTTCGTATTGCCTGAAGGTCCTAAAAGAGGACAGGCAGTATCGAAATCTATTTCTAAATGGATTCGACAAGGAATCGTTCAAGCTTATGGTTTAAAGAGGTAGATTCCACCCTCTCAAAAAAAACGCACTCCTCTAGGACTGTTAGTGCTCCGTGGGCAGTGCATCACTAAGCCTCCATGGCTCAAATCTGCAAGGCCGCAACTTGGTCTTCAATCCATACATTTACCAGATTCTATCAGGTAGATGTAAAAAGGCATGAGGATATTGCCTTTGGGCGTAGTGTACTGCAGGAAGCAGTATACCTCCTCTAATCTCATGTTGCCTAATTCTGTTGTGTTTCCCTCCCCTCAGTTGGCATTGCTATGGGACATCCCACATAGTAACTACTATGGCTCTGTGTCCCGTGATGTACGATTAAAGAATATAGGATTGTTATAACAGCTTACCTGCAAAATACTTTTCTTTTGAAGTACATCATGGGACACAGAGGTCCCGCCCCACTTTCTAGTATACATGCGTATTGCTTTGCTACAATACTGAGGTACTCTCGGTATGGGAGGGGTTATTTAGGGAGGCAACTTCCTGTTTAGGGTGTGCCAGTGTCCAGTGAAGGTGGCCTATAACCCACATAGTAACTACTATGGCTCTGTGTCCCGTGATGTATTTCAAAAGAAAAGGATTTTACAGGTAAGCCGTAGAGCTGCACGATTAATTGTCAAGAATCGTTATTGCGATCTTGACTAAAGTGTTTCCAGATTCTTTCTATGCAAAGAATTCACTCTGCTCTTCTGAAGCCACAGCCATCAAAAGAAATGAAGAGAAACACTGAGCAGTCTGCCAAGAATCAAAACATTCTTTCAGTTGAACTTAACTATAAACATTGTAACAATTTGTCAATGGAAAAGACTTTGTGTGTAAGTGAAAAAAGTTTAATCACTTAAACACTAAACCTTTTTCTGACATTTGTTGGTTTTACGTTAAAATCATTTTTTTTTTGCTAGAAAATTACTTAGAACCCCCAAACATTATATATATTTTTTAGTAGACACCCTAGAGAATAAAATGGTGGTTGTTACAATATTTTATGTCACACTGTATTTGCACAGCGGTCTTTCAAATACAATCCTTTTGGAGAAAATTACTTTAATGAATTTTTGAAAAAAAATAACCAGTAAAATTAGCCCATTTTTTTGTATAATGTGAAATATTTTACGTTGCGAGAATCGTGATCTTTTTATTCTAAGCAAAAAAAATCATGATTCCCATTTTGGCCAGAAGCGTGCAGCTCTAGTAAGCTGTTATAAAAATCCTATTATTATTTTGTAGTCCTATATTAGCAACCCTAGGTTATGAATATTAGGTATAGTGTGGTATTTTGTTCTATATATATGCACTAAGTCAAATTTCCACTTATTGAATAGGCAGCTCTTCTGCAAGTTTTTTTTCTCTTCTCATGTCAGGCAATTATGCAGTATTAGCGTCCTTGTTAGAGTGCCAGCCTTCAAGAACCCAATGCTTCTTTTAGTCCACGTGCGATAGCTCATTTTCTTCCATTAAAGCCAAGCAAGACATGATTTAGCAAGAAGATGCCATCAGGTTGGGTCAGTGCTTCAGCTCAGGCAGTCCCCAGTTTTTCATTTTAATGAGACTACCTTCTTAATGTTGCATATTTATTGCAGTGTGTCGTCTACTGCAACCTGCCCCTAAAGGAATAATTTTGTAATGGCCGTCGAAACATGTTGCCAATGCTCACTGGTAATGGCGTGTCAAGATGAGATATACAGCCCACTAACAAACCCATAAAAAAGTCCATAAAACAGACATTAGCACATTTACCGACGTCTTCCTGGTCAGTTATGCTGAAATACAAGCAGAGCTTACAGACTGCTGTGTTGAAGCCGTTATAAGGGCCTGTCATCTGAAAATAAAGAATTTACAATGCCATTTAAAAGTCAATGATCTATCCTCTGTAAAGCACTTTGCCAGAATCTTGGAAAACGGCCAAGGAAAAAACACACCCAATTTGCTGCGATGCAAGCCGACTTAATTTGATAGAAATTCATTGTTTTCCCTTTAAAACCCTGCTTTCATCAGACTTTTACTTCTCCTGTGACCACTAATGCAGCTCACCTTTCTCTGCCTTCCTATGGGATTCTGTTTAATGCCCATGGCTAAATTCTCTGTTTTGCTGTCACCTCTTTAAAATGTCTCCTTCCACAAAGAATGAGTTTTTATTTTTCCATTGTCTTCACTACTTTATCCACAGAACATTTTTTTTTTTTTTTTTAGAATTGTTAAATGGAGATTATAAATTGTTTATGGTGCACGGTCCAACAGCTTTTGTTACTCTAGGCCCCTTTCATGCGGGCGGAATACGTCCAAGCGGGTGATCTCTCCGCTGATCCTATCTGAGCAGGAGAATAACAGGTCCCTGTCTGCTCTGCTATTTAGAGCGGACACGGACACAGCCTGCTGCTGCTCTCTATGTAGTCTTCAGATGGAAACGTACTGCATGTCCATTTCCATCCGATCCACCGGACGGATGGCCAACGTATCCTCATCGGTCTGTTTTTAATGGACCGGATCAGACGCCGGCGGGTGACAGCGAACTCATGTCTGCTGACATCCGCTGCCCCATAGAGGTAGGTGGTCCGATTGGGTCCGCCTAAAAAAACGGACATGTGGACCCAATCGGTCCGCTGGTGTAAAAGGGGCCCTAGGGTGACCTTAAGCTGGCAGATCTATCACTGAGCCATCCCTCCATCTGGTAGCGCTCCTAGGACCTGCCATATCTTCGGCTGACATAAGCCACACACCAGTTTTTTTTTCTGAGATCTCATCTGTTAGGTAAGCAGTACCTATAGCTATGTTGAGTGAGGATGTACCTAAAAAAGGTATTCAGAATACATTTCAGTTATAAATGGAATAGATTTTTCAGGTAAGCTCTTGTGATATAGAGTTATTGGTGAATTTTGTGGATCTAGTAGATTTTGCGTGTGGCCTGAATAAGTGTGTTTTGTGTGGGGTAAGAACCTTCTTTCCTTTTCAGAGTTTTCCAATAAAATGTTAATACACTAAGGGAAATGGAGTGCTTTCTGTACACCCCTGCTGCAGGAATATTCGGGGAACAGTTGGCTGTCTGATTGGAACTCTTTGTAGTAATAGTTTACTTGGTGACACATATCTAAAAGATATTATTGCGAGCCTGATGGCTGTGGCAACTCTTTCTGGCCCTTGGAGGGGCTTGGACAAAAAGCCTCCCTCTTGAATCCATGATAGGAAACAACACCCAATAATAATTTTAATTCCATGCGACTTGGTGATATATATACAGGCATTTATTTTTGATTATATAATGCAATATATGTTATTGGATACATCCCTAAAAAAAAAAATGAATTGAAACACGTTGGGTGTTCCTTCGCATGATTCATATACATTAATTATATTTTGTCAGAAATTCTCTGCATCTATATCCTTTTTATCTTGGATGTTTTTATGTATGCTGATTAAATAAATGTTAACGTTTTAAACATACTTCTTATGTGGTTGCCTTAAAAGTCCTATGGGGAATATTTTTCCTGCTTTGTATATAGTTGAGGGATGTTGGCAAACCACATCAACACAATGAATATCTCCTCCTCTGTCTAAACTTCTGTACACCTTGGCACAGAGTCACAAACATAAATAGTAAAGTGATCATAAAGACTTAACTTTCTTTCTAAAATACCTGCTCTTACCTGCTCTGTGCAATGGTATTGCACAAAGCGGCCCCAAACCTCCTCGTCTGGGGTCCCCACCAGCTCTCTCAGCAACTCCTCCTCTGTGTGTGCCCCCATAGCAAGTCACTTGCTATGGGAGCACACCTGCAAGCTTGCTCCTGAGTCGGGCTGTGTGCGTCTATAGACATGGGCAGCTCAGCCCCACCCCCTGCTCACAGGATTTGATTGACAGCAGCAAGAGCCAATGCCTGACTATGAGGAGAAGAACACAGACCAGCGCCACTGCAGACGTGCACAGCATTGGTTAAATATAGAATTTAAAAAATGTTGTGCCTTTATAGAACCACTTTATGTACAGCACTTGTGGAGAATGTGGGCCTTACAATGAGAGAGCCCAACATTAACTCTGCACTTGTTAACCGTTCCTGCAGACAGAAAATTTGAGCGGTAGTAAACTTGGTATGAACGTGTACCTACAGGTAAGCTTATAATAAGTCATATCTATAGGATTGTCGGTTCTAATCCCAACCACGGCACTATCTGCCTGGAGTTTGCATGCTCTCCCTGTTCCTGCATGAGCTTCCTCTGGGTACTCTGGTTTCCTCCCACACTTTAAAGATTTGCCTCTGTCGAAATTAGCCCTAGTATGTATGAATGTGACTGGGGGACGTAGATTAAGCTTCTTGAGGGCAGGGACTGATGTGAATGTACATAAATGTAAAGCACTGCGTAATTTGACAGTGATATAGAAGTACCTGTAATAAAATAAATAATAAAAACTCCAACTGATTACATTACTGGCTCATTAGCAGTAGCTCTGCAATTCTAGCACTGTGAGTGTGACCTGATTGAGGAAAGCGTTGTGCCACATTGGTAACTCCCATACATATGAGCGGGAGTACTACAAAAAACAAGAGAAAGAGAGGGTTTACCAGCCTAGTGCATTATTCCAATGCAACTTTTAACTGTGCTAGACAAAGTAAGTTGCAGCATCAATGTCGCTTTATCCACTGTGCTCACAAGCTTGAGAGGACACCACCATAATCCAAGCTGGCCTACATATTTCGAGGGTAGCACCCTCTTCTTCAGAGCCAAACCATTCAGGACCTTACGACTTAACTTTTTATATAATTGAAGATGGCATGAGAATCCTTTACCCCTCCCCCCACAAAGGGGCGAGCGTCATCTCCCTAGAGTCATGTGACTCACATTGTCTGTCAAACGGTATGAGCGGGAGTGACATCATCACTGCCTAGCCATTCAGCCTGGAGAGTGCAAGCCCTGAAGAAAGACCGGACAAAGATAGAAGCCTGAAGAACGGTGACAGCTCAGCGCTGGAGAGCTTGGTTTCAAGAATAAGTCTGTCGTAATGTACTAGTGATGCAGTGTATACTAGCACATTATGGCATAAGGGGGCCCAATTTAAGAGAAAAAAGGAAGCGTTTACTACAACTTTCAGAAAGCAGTGAATGTGTAAGGGCTATGGCTCTCCTCTCCTCTCCTGATTTATTCAGTTGAACATCGTAGTGATTGCACAGGCTATTTACAGCTTATTATTAAAATATGAAATGAACAACCCGAGGGTCAGGAAAGACCACTCTCAAAAATATGTTTTTACTCAGGACCAACAGCGGTGTATAATTTAAGTATGAAAAATCTTTATTGTGCAAAAATATGAAATAATTTCCAGACTGCCAGGCTTTTGGCCAGCAACCCTCCAAAAAAACATTGTTAAAATAGAGACAAGTTGTCACAACATTAAAGTAGCACACAGCTGAGCTCAGAACCATGCGGACAATAGCCAATCACCATCCATACACTAAGCATAACCACAAAGATGAAGCGTTAGAACTGCAGCGTCTCAACTGGTAGGTCTTGGCAAGCCCAAACGGACTGTTATTGCAATTGTCAATCCTGAATAATTGACTAGTTATCGCTAAAGACCCACTATGTTGAGAGGTCATAGTATCACAGCTGGCAGTTGTTGATTGGCCTGTGGATAATTGGCCATAGTTATGGGGACACGCACAGCCCAGGCCGGGGAGCGTGCCAACCTGGCACACGACTTGCTATAGGGGCACACGCCAGAAGAGGAGATGAGAGAGTGCTGATTTTGACAAAAAAAATTTTACCTTTACAACCACTTTAAATTGGGCTGTTTTCTCATGCTCACCGCCATCATATGCAGTAGTTAATATGCAACTGATTAAATTATATTTTATTCTTAAGCAATGACATAAATTATGTTATACTGTACATGCATTTCTATCATTGGTTCCATAATGGCACCGGCTAGCCTAAAATGATGAAAAAAGTGGTACACTTATTGTATCCTAGTACTAAATATTTTTTCATTTGAAGTCACTGGAATCATATTCATGTTGTGCTATTGACTGTTGCATCTGCAGTACTCCAGTGGTATAGTATAAAATCATTTTGGATATTCTTCCCTAGGCTTCCCCAGAATATGGCCAGGGGATGAATCCAATCAGTCGCTTGGCTCAGATTCAACAGGCTAAGAAAGAGAAGGAACCTGAGTATGTCTTGCTGTCAGAGAGAGGAATTCAGCGCAGAAGAGAATTCATTATGCAGGTAGTGTATCAGATTTACAGCTTTTTTGGTTGTTTCTCTTGTGAAAAATGCTGCTGTCTTATAGAATTTCGATGTATAATGTTACTGGGAGTTGAACGTTAATATTGTATTAAAATAAAAGCAAGCATCACTGAACACTTTCAGAGCTGATATCTAGTATGACAACTCCCTTTAATTGCCAACTCAATCTTATATATTACTCTACAGGGAGCTAGAGAAATTGAAGGGGTTATGATTACCTTACATTTTCTAAACAGAATGCCATTCTGCAAGGTGCAAAATTAGGCATTTTTACTGTCACTTTTTCTGCACAGCTTTAATGTAAAGCTTTTGCAAATGCAGTTAATTGAAACTCATATAAGACATATATAACTGCATATAATGGAAAAAAATCAAAGGTAACCAAATGTTAAATAGTAGATTTAGATATATAGAGTAGGTAGCAAAAGTTATAAGCAGATCTCAACTTTGGCTGAAATTGTTAAGTCTGCATTTACCGCTCCCTATCTCATTTTATCCTTTTGGTTAGTGATGTCAATTCACATTAAAGGACCAATAGCAAAGCTTCAGAAAACGGAAGGTTGGAAATCCTCTTTTATTTTATGTCAAAGAAATGTTTTATTGAATAGTTAGGTTTCCAGAGTATTTCACATACATGTGTTAATGTATATCAAGAAATCACATAACATTTTGTAGCATATCACTTATGAGTCAAAAGATGGCATATTCAAGTACGATCAAGTAATGCCATTATACCGCGGTTGACCCCTAGAACTTTCCCTAAACCCTTCGCTCATTTCCAGTGGGTTCAGACCTGGTCTGTTTAACCAGTTTGCCCATACTTTTTCAAATATATGTGCAGCCCTTACATTGACAAATATAACGTTCTAATCTAAGTGTCCCCAATGTTTCTAATTTATTCCTTTTGGGAAGGTGGTTCTCTGGAGTTCCAGTGTTGCAATATTAACTTGCAGGCCTTGAATAACGTTCTACAGATCGCCTTCCTTTTAAATACTCGAGGCTCCACTTACTCCAGGATACCCAATATACAGCATTATGATCAAGTAGAATAGTGGACTAAAAGACAGTATAAAGCATATCTACCACCCCCTTCCAATACTGATGTAATTTGGGGCACCTCCATAGTAAGTGTATCAAATCGCTGTGGTCTCTTTTACACCTGCTACAAAGTGAATCTACTTGAATCTTCATCCTATGTAACCTAGATGGAGTAAAATGAGTACGCAAATGTACAGAAACATTAAGAGCACTAGTTTAAACAGATTGAAAAGCCTTTTCCCTTTCTCCCCTGTTACAGCACCTAAGTCCTTTTCCCAATGCACAGTAACCTTCAAAGGAAAATCATTAAGAAATTCCTTTAATAACATGGTGTAACATTGAAATATAAAACCCTTTAGAGGTTTCAGAGTATTGGACTAAGTTAAACACTGGGGTAGGTAACATATGCCACTCACACAAATTTCCTTGAGCCCTGACTGCATGGCATAGTTCTGCATGATAAAAGTATATACCCTGAGGCAGCTAAAAATCAACCTAAAGGTTAAGAGAAGGGCAACAAGGTACAATTCCGGAGGATGTGGCAAAGATGCAGAACCCAAATTCTCTCCCAAAGACTACCATACTGTAGTTTTGCCAGCTTTGTATATGTGTCATTCTGCCAGATAGGTCTATAAAAAGTAAATCCAGTAACCCCTGGATATTGCTTTATTCCATATTTTCTGAATGAGGCTATGTATTGGAAATTATTTGGTTTGCCAAATGGCATAAAGGACAGATTCCCAGGTGTAAAAAAGAGAAGTTGTGGAGCTAGGAGGAGGATCGTCAGTGACCTTGGACCAGGCAATGCGACTGACCAAATGCAACCGTGTAGCCAGGTAATAGAGCCAAGGCTTAGGAAAGGCAACTATCCCTAGGCTGCTGTAGGAGTTTTAATTTAATCCCAGGTGGACAGTCTTTCCACAGCAGCGTGTGGAAAATAGAATTTACCAATTAAAGATTTACAGCGTCCTATAGTTGCCACTGCACAGTCCCCTCTGACTTTTTAGCCTACTCTGGATCAAAACACTCTACCTCCCTGTTCTGCGTATTTTATGATGGGGCCAGTTGGGACATCTGTGCTGGCTTTGCATTCTGTTAGCCCCCCAATGACTGATTTTCACTATGACATCGTAGATTAATTTGGCCTCATGGAACATTCGGAGGAAGACTCCACTAAACATAAGGCCATTCTGGACTCCTTATTATGCTATGGCACCTGCATTCAAGAAACGCATTTAAATCGATTGTAAAGTCTGGTTTTTTTTTTACTTTAAAAATAACAAACATGTTATACTTACCTGCTCTGTGCATTGATTTTACACAGCAGCCCAGATTTTCCTCTTCTCTGATCCCTCTTCAGCACTCCTGGTCCCTCCCTCCCGCCGAGTACCCCCACAGCAAGCAGCTTGCTATGGGGGCACTCGAGCCGAGCTGCAGCTCTGTGTATCCTTTCAGACATGGACCCACAGTTCGGCCCCGCCCCCCCTCTCTCTCTCTCTCTCTCTCTCTCTCTCTCCTGATTGGCTAACTGACTGTGATTGACAGCAGCTGGAGCCAATGGTGCTGCTGTGCCTCATCCAACCAGGAGGGAGAATCCTGGACGGCCGAGGCATTCATGCACATTGCTGGATAGAGATGGGGCTCAGGTTAGTATTAGGGGGGCTGCTGCATAGTGAAGAAAAAACCATCTGCCTTTACGACCACTTTAACTAAAAACACTATTGACCTTTTACGTTTTCGTACTTATCCAATACAGTATCACTCAGTCTTCTCCTCTTATGCTAGAGGTGTCAGTATTCTAATTTTCAGCTAAGGTACAGTTCTCCTGCCAGCAAGCTATTAACACTAATGGGAGATGCATTTTTCTCATTTGCTCTATTGATGATTTTTTTATGTATACTTGGGAAATGTTATGTCCCTATAACATTGAGGTAACCCGGGTGATGGCAATGACAACCCTGGGATTCCCTTTCTGGCGATTGGAGACTTTAATGCTGTATGTAATCCATGTGTTGATAGATTTCCCCACACCTTTAAATTTTCTTGTTCCAGCATGTATCAAACACTTATATTTTCTTTCAGGCTAGTGGTCTATCCAACCATTCCCCTTTAGCTCTTAAGCTACAATTATCCCGTTTTCATAGAAAAGTTTAAAATAATGCTTTTGGGTGGCAAAAATATGAATGCAATCTACTCACTAGGGGGTGAACCTCTGGGGGAATCTAGGATGGAAAAGGACCTAGGGGTCCTAATATATGATAGGCTCAGCAATAGCATGCAATGCTAAGCTGCTGCTAACAAAGCAAACAGAATATTGGCATGCATTAAAGTGGGATTAACTCCATAGATAAAGCGATAGTTCTCCCACTCTACAAGACTTTGGTCTGGCCTCATCTGGAGTATGCTGTCCAGTTCTGGGCTCCAGTCCTCAGGAAGGATGTACTGGAAATGGAGCGAGTACAAAGAAGGACAACAAAGCTAATAAATGGTCTGGAGGATCTTAGTTATGAAGAAATGTTGCCAGCACTGAACGTATTTTCTCTGGAGAAGAGACGCTTGAGAGGGGATATGATTTCAATTTACAAATACCATACTGGTGACCCCACAATAGGGATCAAACTTTTTCGCGGAAGGGAGTTTAATAAGACACATGGCCACTCACTAAAATTAAAAGAAAAGAGGGTTCTTTACTGTAAGAGTGGCAAGGATGTGGAATTCCCTTCCACAAGTGGTGTTTTCAGCTGGGGGAACCAATAGTTTAAAAAAACCTATTAGATGAGCACCTGAACGACCGCAACATACAGGGATATACAATGTAATACTGACATATAATCACACACATAGGTTGGACTTGTCTTTTTTCAACCTCACCTACTATGTAACTATGTATAAGTGCACCTTTTGGAAGGTTAGTCCCTTTTGGCTACAAGCACTCCCGAGAGGCAAACCTATGAAAGGGTATCTAGCTGAATTTTTTCGTACCAACAAAGGGTCGGCCTCACTATCATCTGTATGGGATGCTATGAAAGCCTATTTGAGGGGGCTATTGATCAAGGAGATCAGCCAATTCAAGAAATATACTAGGGTTTGGGAGAGTTTTCTGTCAACTTAGGTGCACAGAACTGAGGCCATTTATGTATGCAACCCATCCCCACAATCCCTGTGCTCCTGGAAGGATGCTCAGTTAATATATATAGACAGAAACTGCAGGAAAAAGCAGAAAGTAAACAATTTTTTTACCTGTTGTTGCTACTTTGCTAATGGCGAAAATACTGGTCACCCACTAGCGGTCATAGCCAGCTCCCAATCCCCTACAAACCATATTACATCTATTAGTACAGCTTCAGGTGCGGTTACCCAGAACCCAGGGGAAATCTTAGGGGCTTTTCATGACTTTTATACTGATTTGTATGATAGCAAAATACAGTATGCACCACAGCAATTGCATGACTTCCTGGACCCCTCGTGCTCCCCTGTCTGGGCAATGCTGATAGGAAGCTACTCTCCTCTCCCATTATGCTCGAGGAGCTAAGTAGGGCAGTGGCTGAAGCACCTAATAGTAAGGCCCAGGGTGTAGATGGCCTCCTACGGAGATATAAAAACAGTATTAAGACATACTCCTACCAGGGCTGTTAGAGGTTCTGAATTTAGCCTAATAATCAAATTCTTTACCAGAATCTATGAATATGGCAGGCATAATAGTGCTTCTGAAACCAGGCAAAGACTACCCTGAGTCGTACCGTCCCATCTGCTGAATTCGGATGTCAGAATCCTTGCAAAGGTATTAGCCAATAGACTTAGTAAGGTGATGCAGCGGCTGGTGCATCCTGACCAGTCAGCTTTTATACCTACCAGATCAATGTCTATTAACATCTGAAGATTATTTCTTAACCAGCAAATTCCTTCTGATAATGTGGGTAACAGGGTCATCCTGTTGTTGGATGCTGCCAAAGCGTTCCACAGCGTTTAGGTCTGGGACTAGATTTGTTAGATGGGTTCAGCTACTTTACTCCTGCCCTCAGGCCTCTATGCTGATCAATGGATCTCAGTCTTTTTCTCTTCATTGGGGAACACGCCAAGGGTACTCTCTCCCCGCTTTTATTTGCCCTAGCGGTGGAGCTATTGGCAGTGGCGATCCAGTAATCTAGTCCGTTTCAAAAGAGGACTATTGGAAGATAAACTAGCCCTATATGCAGATGACGCATTACTATTTTTAGGTGACTCTAATGAATCCCTCTCCTCCCTCATGTTCCTTATTACCACATTTGGATTCTTTTCCAGATTTATGATTAACTGTGATTAACTCTGCTCCTCCCAATCGATAGTCCACAGATTGGTCTCCCTGCCTGCGCACAGCAAATAAAAATTGTTTCTAAGATTTAAATATCTCGGGGTCCATGTTCGAGATTACTTGAAGTACAACCTACAAACCCGTTAGACAAATTTTAATCTAAAAGCAAGGCATGGTATAAGCTCCTCTATCGGTTGTGAGTAGGGCAAATCTAATTAAAATGACCTGGGCTCCCCAATTGCTGTATATTTTACACAATTACCCTTTGTGGGTTCCGCAACAATGGTTCAAAAAGACGGATTCCCTTTTTTGCATTCTGATTTGGAAAGGGAGGAAACCACGAATCCGCTTACCCATTTTACAACTGCCTAAAGATGGTGGATTGGCTGTCCCCTCGGCTAGACTTTACATTTTAGCATCCCAGCTGCAACATGTTTCTGGATCGGGAAATATAAACACCCACAACCCCATTCAGGCAATGTTGTTGTCCAGATCTATCAAATAACATTTGTTTGCTCAATTGGAGGTTTAGGGCTGGGTGCCAATATCCTACCTTACGCATGATGACCAAGGTTTGGCATGAAATGCGCAGGATCATTTGATATATTGGCATTGCGAGATTTCACCCAATATGATAACGAGGGATGTTGGAGGAGCTTGAGAAACTGCAGGGATTTACCAGTTGGTATAACTGAGGTATACTTTTCTATCAATTATACTCTAATGATCATCTTAAATCCTTTAAAGTTTTACAGGATGAGTTTGGTATCCATCATTTCTGCTTTTTTCATTTCCTCCAACTTTGCCATGCACTTTTTTACCCAAGCTAGTTCTACATCCCTCAAACAGATTGACACCCCATTAATTGAGCAATTGGCTAATGTTACTGATTAAAAAGGTTTTATATCCTCGCTTTATGGGTCATTGGTGTATTGTCATCAAAGTACGGTGCAGGTTCATGGCAGAAGGGACTGGTCATCTGATATCCCGACAGTAGATGGTGAAATTTGGCAGTCCATTTTAGAACAGGTCCTGGTCTCCGTCTCCCCTACTCAGCGTTTGTCACAACTTTTTGTTATCCACCAGGTTCATAGAACCCCTCTCAAGCTGTTTAAATGGTATTGTAGAGAGGGCCCAGGTGCGGGGGTACTCCAGCTGACCATCTGCATATGTTCTAGAGATGCCCCAAGCTTGTAAGATACTGGAACAAAATAATATCAGTTATTAATCAAGCTTTTCAGGTCTCCCTTCAAAATGACCCCCTGACCTGCATTCTGGGTTTTCTTGATGAAGAACTATTTACACCTCGTGTTCGCACCTCTATTACTCGCCTGTTGTATTTGGCATGTAAATGCATACTGTTGAAATGGATAGCATCCCTCCCTCCTACGTTTGAGTAGTGCATCCAAGTAAATACTACCTTACTCAAGGAAAGGAATATCTTGAAATCCAGAGGTACCCCTTTTAAATGTAATAAAATATGGGACCCCTGGATACAGGTATCAGGGTTAGCTCCAGTGGCCCTCGTCTTCCTGCAAATTCTGTAAGGCCTATAATTTCAGGCATGTGTAGGTAGGCAAAATCAAGATAATTGTTATGTCTGGACTATGAAAGATATAGAGATGTCAGGCTAAAAACAATGCTGATTGTCACAGGTTTAGTTTTAGTTTAGAACTGTTTAGTGGCATTGTTACAGGGCTACATTTATGGCTTCTCGCTGTATACTTTGCTACTAGCAGTAAGAACACCCTGTTTTGCATACGCGTTGTATATATTATTCATAACTGGTGGACATTGACATGTGAATTAACGTTTTAATGATTCTTCTTACTGTTATACTAATTAAAGTATGCAAATAGTTCTGTGCATGTTGTGAGAACATCTGTAAAACCTTTGTAACTTGTGCCCTTTTTGTTGTACAGTACCAACTGTTTTGTTTGCTTGTATGTTAAAAAAAAATATATAAAACCCTCTAATAAAAAATATTTGAAAAAAAAGATGTTCAGCGATATCCCCATGGGAGTATTATGGAAATAGTTGAGTAATCGGGGCATGAGAATAATTTTGATAAAATTAGTTTTGCCAGCAAGCAACATTTAGATTGTTCCAAACTTTCATTTTACCACAAAACCCAGGTAAGAAGGAGAGTTATATTAAGTTTGCAAAAATCTGTAAGATTCAGGATGACCTATGTCCCCAAATATCTAAACCTGGTAGTAATTGGGATAGGGCACGATTGGGCCACGGGCTGCGTGTCATTTCCATCCAACAGCATTAAAACAGATTTTGCCAGGTGAATATTGAGTCTTGAGTATATACCAAACTCTGTGATGTGTCCATTGCTGCTTGTGAAGAGGACATAGTATCCCATAGCAGTAGCAGAGTGTCATCAGCATTGAGTAGTGAAAGCCAGTTATTCATGGGCTGGATCTAATCAAGGCAGCCAGTGGTTCAATGGCCAAAGCCATTGGAAGCGGGGACAGGGAAGACAATACCTTTGCCGAGGGGTTGAAAATCCTTAGATCTGCTAATTATTTTTATATATACTTTTTACTCTTGCGCATTTTTTCACTGCGGGCTCAGTTTAAATTACCTGGAATTGTTACATGTTTATTTTAAGCAGGACATTGAACCATTCATAGCAATTCTTGGCCCCAAAGGAGATTATAATCAGCTGTTCCCATTGTGGTTGTGAACATATTATACATACTCGGGGTGGAACATGGAAAAAAACCCACGCGATCTACAAACCATGCAGATAGTGTCCTTATATGGCAATCAATCCAGAGACCTTATTATTGCAAGGTGAGGGTGCTAACCATTTTTCACCAATACTGCCCTCATTGGTGTCAAAGGAAACATCCAGAAGAAATCGCTTGTAATATGTCCATATAGTAAACTGAATTTTTTTAGGTTGAAGTGGTAGTTGTCACATATTTGGTTTCCATACTGATTATTTTCTCCAGGATACAGGTTGTATGTCCCTGTGTATTCATTTGTTCTTTTAAAATCGTTTGCATTTCTGAGAGTAGAACTTGGCTTCCATGGTACCATGGTACGAATGTAGAACAGCAAAAGATGAAATTTAATCTCCTATGAATTGTCTGCCTTTGTAAAGCTGGCCATAAAAAAGCTTGAATTTCAAAATTGGAGCTGTGAAAAATGAACTCCACTGGGTAGAAAATGATCAACTAAACACTGACTGTGTCCTATCGATTGTAGTCACTTTTTGAGTATTAAAGTAGTCACAGGTACCATGCCAATAACTGACAGTGGAGACTCCCTCATTCACCTTGTTTAGGGTGGATGGGGGAATCAAATCAGGCTGTGTATAGCCAGCTTAAGGTGATACTAAACTCTGGTTTAAAAAACAATCTACTGTATATACTCGAGTATAAGCCGAGTTTTTCAGCCCATTTTTTAGGGTGAAAAACTCCCCCTTGGCTTATACTCTTGTGAGCCGTATCTTTTATTACTAAAACAGCGTGCGTCTCCCGCTGTGTAATGCATTCTGTTCAGCCATCCATTGAAACAATGCCCGCCCTGCCTCCTCCTCGTCTGTGATAGGCGGAACACTGATACAGTTTCCCAGCATCATATCAGTGTTCTTCTATCACGGACAGAAGAGGAGGAGGTGGGGCGGGCTTTGTTTCAATGGACGGCTGAACAGAATGCATTACACAGCGGGAGACGCACGCTGTTTAAGTAATGAAAGGTGTCTCCCGCTGTGTAATGCATTCTGTTCAGCCGTCCATTGAAACAAAGCCCGCCCCACCTCCTCCTCATCTGTCCGTGATAGAAGAACACTGATACGATGCTGGGGAAACTGTATCAGTGTTCCGCCTATCACAGATGAGGAGGAGGTGGGGCGGGCTTTGTTTCAATGAACGGCTGAACAGAATGCATTACACAGCGGGAGACGCACGCTGTTTTAGTAATAAAAGGTGCTGGAACTGGGCACAGTGTGACTGCAGATAGGCATTGTTTACTGGTAGCTGCTGCATTTTCCCACCCTCGGCTTATACTCAAGTCGATATGTTTTCCCAGTTTTCTGTGGTAAAATTAGGTGCCTCGACTTATATTCGGGTCGACTTATACTCGAGTATATAAGGTATGTATTCTTAACTCAAAAATAGTTCCTTCTATTTCTCTTTTTTTTTTTTTCTTTTTTTTTTTGCTGGGATCTGACTTCCTGTTAGAGGGTGGCTCCATGGTCCCACTGTATTTAGGAAGGTAGCCACCCTCTTATGCTCACCCCCAAGATGCACTGCTCATTCCAAATAAATGGAAGTGAGGGGAAAAAGATTTGAGAGCTCACAGAGATTGTTACAAGGAGGCAGAAAAACACAAAAGCAAACCATTTCTTGAGAAATGGATTACAGAGCCATTAGGTAGTGGATGTGTATAGATATTGTTTGAAGAATAAGAATATCATTTATTGTCACTTTTTTGTGGCTACATCATTGATATTTGAAACAGAAGTCAAGGTGATCTATGCATCACTTCTCAGCAACACTTTGCTGTCAACCAAAGCTTCTGAAGGGAAGGGTGTTGAATGGCATGCACTAGAGCCCTGTGTCCACCATCTCTAAAATTGCATATTATTCAGCAATGGAAAGAAAGATAATGCACAAGATAAGTTTTAGTAGGATAGTACATTTTTTAAAAAATATTGCTAATGTATTTTACTTGCCAAAATGTTACATAATTCCATCCACATAAATTGCTGTAATTGGACATAGTACAGTAGCTGGAAGAGGATTTGTAATATTCAGACTATGCAATGCAGTCACCAATAGAAAAATAAGTAAGGGGGTTCACATAACCTGATGTTTGCCTGTAATTCAGGTCCTTACTGTAGTCCTTCCATGTATAGAACATGCAGACCTACTACAGGAGACGGTCAGAGACTGCAGACCTACTACAGGAGACGCTCAGAGACTGCAGACCTACTACAGGAGACGGTCAGAGATTGCAGACCTACTACAGGAGACGGTCAGAGACTGCAGACCTACTACAGGAGACGGTCAGAGACTGCAGACCTACTACATGAGATGCTCAGAGACTGCAGACCTATTACAGGAGACGGTCAGAGACTGCAGACCTACTACAGGAGACGCTCAGAGACTGCAGACCTACTACAGGAGACGCTCAGAGACTGCAGACCTACTACAGGAGACGCTCAGAGACTGCAGACCTACTACAGGAGACGCTCAGAGACTGCAGACCTACTACAGGAGACGCTCAGAGACTGCAGACCTACTACAGGAGACGCTCAGAGACTGCAGACCTACTACAGGAGACAGGCAGAGACTGCAGACCTACTACAGGAGACAGGCAGAGACTGCAGACCTACTACAGGAGACAGTCAGAGACTGCAGACATGATACGAGAGAGGGTCAGTGATTGCAGACACAATACAAAAGGGGATCAGAGACTGCAGACATGATACAGGAGATAGTCAGCAGGTAAGTATGATATCTTTTTTTTCATTTTAAAAGCAAAACTAATACCATTTAGAATCACTTTAACAAATCATCGGCGAGTCTTTTGGCAGCAACTTGGCTAGAAAACAGGCAAAAATCACTGCAAAAAGAAATTGGGAACATGTTACGTCTTAAATACGGGTGTAACATGTTTCTAAAGGTGAACCTCACTTTTACCACATCATCACTGCTAAGTGACTGCGTTCAGCATGCGGTTACACAAGCACTGGTGTAAACCCTTGTATAGCAGTGCAATGAAAGACTGTATGCTGCTCCCGTGTGTCTTTTATGCCAGCTAATTATGCTCCGTGCAAGCTGTACGCCCTCTTGTAACCATGTGAATGAAGCTTAATTGTACTACCTTACTTAATGAACAAGACTGTTTACTGTGCAGTTGCTCGGTTTTATTCACAGAATAGAGCTAACTTAAAGCATGCCTTGGTATTTTGAACATGGGCACCTGAGTCTCCTAGCGTGCTTGCTAACGTTTAACATTATAATGCTGACAGCCAGGATGGTTGATACAGCTGTCTGTGGAAAGATTCTGGGTCTCACCCAAGGCAGAGTAAAAGCTGTGTTTGTGGTTACATCAGGCCACATGCGCTGTCACGGCTGGAGCTCTCAGGAGCAACCTGCTGTCTTCTGGTAGAATCACACCCACAGCCTGATGAGCAGGATTTATATGTGCAAATTGTGCACCCCCGGAGAGTGACTTTTATATGACCAGGAAAATGAGTAAAATGATAACAAGTAGACTATGCCAGCATGTAAATTCTGACATGGATCAGAGTGCCATTAGTATAGATTAGTCTCATATACAGTATATCCTCCAGCAGGATCCTTCATGTCATATTTTTTTTTGTCTAGGAGTCTGGGGGGGTAGATCCCCCCCCCCCATGGCAATGCAGCTGTGACCTGTGGGGAGCCTGAGCTGGGCTGCTTGTTGCCTCAATCCTATAAAGCGTGCATAAGAAGATGCACACGGCTGCCGATTATGCAAGCGCTTTTTTTTTGCTTGTCGCAGGGACGTTTTAGAACCTCTGTTAAAGTAATATTAAAGCCTTTTTTATTAAAATAAAAAAGAGGTTATACTTACCTGCTCTGAGCAATGGTATGCCTCACCTCCTTTTCTGGAGTCTGCTCCTCCTTCCTGTCGATGCCCCTTTAGCACACTGTGTGTGTCCATACACACTCCAGAGCCAGGCTGTGTCCATAGGCACACACAGTGCAGCTCAGGCATGCCCCCCTCTCCCCCCCCCCCCCCCCTGCTGTATTCTCACAGGATTTGATGGGCAGCAGAAAGAGCCTATGGCTCCTACTGCCTTCAGTGTCTTCTGTGAGACGAGGAAGTGAAGGGAGAAGAGCTGTAGCTGTGACGGCGCTGAATTGATGACGGGACTCAGGTAAGTATTTTGAGGGGGGTAAAAAATGTTATAACTTTAGAACCGGTTCAAGTAGTAAATGTCTATGAATTATTTTTGGACAGTAAGGATATCATTTATTGTCACGTCATACGTTCTTAGTGGACTGTTTTTGTGGTTACATCATTTGTATTTGAAACTGAACTTTTGGCAAGTTATGCATCAACTCTCGTCATCACATCAGTCATTACCTACATTAAGGTAAAAAAAACATTTAGCCTTTAGAAATACTTTTAAGATTCGCACTGATGACCACTTTCACTGGGATCTCTCTTTGCACTGATGACCACTTCCACCGAGACAAAAAGTAAGGGAAAATCCCTAACGTTGAGTTGTCACCAGAACAGAAATTAAGTGGATATCTTCCAATGGAGAGACTTGTGCTAGAAGTCTAAGGGGGTATTTCCTTCACTTTGGAGAGGTTTCAATTCCATTTTCATTTTGTACAAGGTTAAAAATGAAGAAAATTATCCCCACTGTGACACAGATGACAAAAATAACCTGAGGGGATTTACCCAGTCACCAATCTATCCAAAATAAATTAAAAAGTTTTAGCTAGCAGTAATGAATATCTATATATGTGAAACAAACACATTGAACCATAGTTCGTGGACTTTATAGGATAAGGGTGGTGGCCTATTACAAATCCCCCAACAAATCTCATTACAGATTGTATATTCGATTAGTATGAATAGTAGGAGGTTCCACCACACCGTCACAATAGGCTTAAAGCAGAGTTCCACCCAAAAATGGAACTTCCGCTTTTCCGGTTTCCCCCCTCTGGTGTCACATTTGGCACTTTGCAGGGGGGAGCAGATACCTGTCTAATACAGGTATTTTGCTCCCACTACCAGGCATAGATACCCGAGCCACCCGTGGATATCTACATCACTTCCGGTGCCTTCCCCCCCGCTGTCTTTTGGGAGACACACAGGTCCCAGTAGCCAGCAGAGACCAGTGGAATAGCGCAGCGCGAGTTGTGCATGCGCAGTAGGGAACCAGGAAGTGAAGCCGCAAGGCCTCACTTTCTGATTTACTTACCAAAGATGGCAGCGGCAGCACCCGACAGCCGAAGGAAAGATCGGCTTCGGGTACCGACATCGCAAGCGCCCTGGACAGGTGAGTGTCCTTATTTTAAAAGTCAGCAGCTGCAGTATTTGTAGCTGCTGACTTTTTTTTAAATCAGCAGAACTCCGCTTTAATATGTTTTGCGCAGTTCGCTTCCTCAGAAGCACAAGGTGCTGAAATAAAAATGCTACAATTGACGTGGATCAGGACCAATAACCTAGGTCACGTATATCACACAGGGAACCATAGACATAAAGCCCTGTTCTAAACAAAATCATCAGCTGGATATATACTACAACCTAAGCGTGGGTGCAGATGGCATTCCTTGTAGCAATTCCATTAAGTTTGAAATAGTATATGTCAAAATTCACCAACTAAGGGTCACAAACACATAGCGACCAAGCAAAAGGAAAGAAGTAGAATTATGCCATCCTCACTAGGCACACTGATACCAAAATGGGGGACCACCGGATGTGATGACTACTACAGCTGTGCTCTTGCATGTAACAGAGACGTGTGTCACAGCGCCGGCCCATCAGGGAGGTGACAAGTGTCCAGAGCTACAAATCCGGAGGAGGGAGAGTGTGGCTGGGGGCGGCATGTTGACAGTTTTTTTTTTTTTTTTCTTGGGAGAGTTCATGTGATCAGCAAAGGGCCGATCAGCACTGTCCAGACAGAGGGTCAGGTGTCATGTAGCCTCATAGGGCAGTCAGAGGAAAATGAAAACTCCTCCTACAAGCTTTAACCAGTGCTTGGCCAGACACTGAGAGAAGTTTTATACTGCTGATGAGAAAAGGTATTTAGCAGTTAAATAATACATTTGGAATAATAAATGAGCACTGGGGCTGCCTCATGGAGATACATATGATACAAACTATATCACCAGTAGAAATCTCTACTAGGAAGAACATATATTGTAGGTGCAATTTCATGTCTAACAAAAAGTTTGGATAACTATCTATCTAGTATATATATTTTACCGTATGCATTCTTTTTTTTAAAATTGTAAACTCCTTTGTGAAACTTGAATAAAAATATTGAAACCGAAACACGCACTAGGGATTACCTTTCCTCAGGAGTGAAGCCAACTCTGTATAGCAATGTAAGAAAAACACAGAAAAGCGCCTCTGAGTGCAAGGTTTATTGTACAATAACATAAGTATTCCAACACTTAAATGGCAGTAAGAAGTGATGTGCTTGTATGGGACGAAGTTCGCCCGGGATAGTCTCGAGCGTCTCCTGTGAGTGCAGGGAACCCGCCACGAGAGTTGCGGTAAGCCAGAGGGGGGGAGGGGGCAGCCAATCCTGTGTAGTGGCTAAATATGCCAGGTGTAGTCTGCTCGGAGCGTGGCGCCTGTGAGGCGTGTGACGTTATCAGGGTATGGGGACACACAATGCGTTTCAGAGCATGCGCGATGCTCGTACAGAGCATGCGCGCTCCTTTCTCAAGTGATGCAAGGCAAAGAGGAGGGCAAAACTAAAGACTCTGCTCAAAAAAGAAAAAATAATTGGACAGTTACCAAACACACCACTGTGCTGCCAATAGCTGGAATGCAATTGACAGGCTATACAATGGAAGAGCTTGCAACAATACTAGAGGTGGTGAATAAAATGAATACTAAAATAAAATGAATACAAAAATAAATTAATATTGGGTTTGGAATGAATAAATTAATAAATAGTAATTCATAAATAAGGATCATGGTTGTATGTATATTAATATAATAATTGTGGCGCGCAGTATATGGGACTGGCTCATATATACACACATATGAGGATATTAGAGGGGATGAAAAAGGAGAAGTTCCTTATCGATATACAAAGGGTGGGCGGGGGGATGTTAGAGAGTGTTAACAAATATATATATATATATATATATATATATTTGATATATATATTTTATTATAAGAAAACAAGAAATTATTCATAATCATTATAATAAAGAATTATGAAGAATTGTAAATATAGGAAAGGCATATGTAAAAATGGCTAAATGATGTAATCTCTAGTAAAGCTATCTAACAGCTATATTGTGATTTCTATTTCCTTATTCAACCCGTTAGGCACAAGAGGGGTATCAATGTTGGTCGCAACCCTCCTCCAGAGTCTCAGTGGACTAATGGTGCGACCAGCATATAATAGCTCGCAAGGACATGTAACAACATTAGTACAGCGATCTCCCCCGCTGAGCTATTGTGTTCTGACAGGGGGTAGCCCTGGTTGCTGCTGGTTTTCCAGCATGCTCGTCTGACAGAAGCTGGACAAAAGTCTGGCTTCTGTCGGACAGACTGACATACACACGGGCCAAATGTCGGCGTTTTTTTTTTTGAACTGAAAAATGTCTCCCGACATTCGGCCCGTGTGTACCTGGCTTAACACACACAAAGTACACATTTAGGTTGGCAATACACAGGGGTCTGATGGATCAGGCTTGAGCAGTCTGACCTTTGTAGGCATTTTAAGGAGCACTGGGCTATCTATTAAACCTGCAGAGATAAAATAAGCAAGACCATATCTCTGTAATCTAATTTCCATTGGTGATACAGAATAAGAATTACTTTTATAGCAATCATGTAGAGGTTCCCAAATCATAAATACATAATTTTATCCACATGTACTTGCCATATGCTGTTGCTATCTTCATAAATCACTGTGTAGCCAGACAACTTTTGGCCCAATAGCAGTCTCAGGATATGCCAAACAATAGTTACACCCTTGAGTGTGCCGAATTATCACGCAGGTTTTTTGTTTTTGTCTTGTGAGAATGGATTGTTTTAACTTCTCTGTCATTTTTTATGACTACATACAAGTTAATGTAGGTATCACTAAGTCTGTAGAGGATTCCTTTACCTAAAATGGCAAAAAGGATAATGTTATATTTCCCAATAGGTCAAAGTTGGAGAACAAACTGCCACTGGAGCTGGGCCCAATAAGAAGACAGCAAAGCGAAATGCTGCAGAAGCCATGCTGTTGCAGCTTGGCTATAAAGCTTCAACTCCTGTTGCAGAGAGCAGTGCAAAGGTAATAAATAATATCAAATAAAATTGAAGTATATATAAAAGTAATACATTATATTATAATAGATCTAAATATATATAAAGGTGAAAAAAAGGTAAATCTAAGCATATAAAGGTACTAAACAGCTGCTTTTCCACACTACATAGCAGTGGTAGAAATTGTTTTTTGATTAACTGCATAATATCACATTGATCCAATTCTGGTTTGATACTTTTGTCTAATTTTCACTTGCCTCCTTTAATGCAGATTTTACATAATTTATAAAGTGGCTGGTCATGTTGGTTATTGCAGTTGGATGATCACTCCCTACATCTGGCTCTGGCCTATGTATGGACATGTTGTAGATGCCCTAACTCATACCTGTAAGAATATTCCCATATTACATGGAACTGATAATATCTCCCCAATATTAACCATAGAGGGGGCAATATTGGACATTATCCCTGCACTCAGTGATGTATGTTCCTTGTGAGACTAATTGTGCCTATGCCATCACCTCCTACCCCCCCCCCCCCCCCTGTCTTACTATACATTAATCCACTAAAGCGCTGTACAAGGAAATTTCAACCAATCCATACCGGCAAAAGAAGATTGGACCTGCTTCCCACACCACTGATCTTCCTTCCAAGGAATCCGCTGCTGTCCACGCTATAATTAACACTTCCAGGAGTATTAGTCTCCATGATGCTTAGCAGCTTTCACTGGTTCTTCTTACTGATTTTCGTGTAAATACTGTATCCTGTAATTGGATGGAGGCCAGATAAAGGAACCAGTGGGAGCTGCAGGAACCATGGAAAACGACACCCCCAGAAGTGTTGGTTTCAGTGTGTACTTCAGCTAAAGATTGCTTGGCATCAGAGACCAGTTCTGCAGCATGGGCAGCAGGAGATGTCCTGGCTTCTTTTAATATGACACAGATATTTCTACACGTAATGACAGGGTTGTTTAAACAGAAGGCAAACAAAAGTAGTTTAGAGCAGAACTTCACCTAACAGGGGAAGTTCCACTTTTCCTCCTCATCCTCCACCTCATTTAGAAGTTGTTTTTTTTATTTTATTTTTTTTTTTATTTTTTTTTCAGGGAGCAGGTGTACCTAGTTTTGACAGGTACCCGCTTCCACTTCTGCTCTGATCGCCTAGTTCAGCCCCCTCCCTGCTCGCAACCTCCTGGAATATGCCACATGTCCCAGAAGGCTGCAGGTCCATTCAGAAAGCACCACGCAATATGCTCAGTGGGGAGCCAGCTGTGAGCCAGTAGGAAGTCTCAGCCGGCTTCTCCCAATTAAGATGGCGGCACTGGGGACCCAAAGACTGGTGAAGAACCGGCCCAGGTGATGACAGCGCTAGATCCCTAGGCTGGTAAGTGCCAGTTAATTAAAAGTCAGCAGCTACAGTATCTGTAGCTGCTGACTTTTAATTTTTCTGCAGTCACAATCAGTGTAAAAAGTACCCAAACATGCACCACAAAAAATTAGATCTTTTACATTTGCATAAAATTTTTTTACATAGTTACATAGTAAGGTTGAATAAAGACACCAGTCCATCCAGTTCAACCTGAGTGAGTATGGGTGTGTGTCTACAATTATCCCTATTTTTATTTAAGGTACCCATATAGCGCTGTCAATTTACGTAGCCCTCCACACATACATCGCACACTCACATCGGTCCCTACCCTCAAGGAGCCCACAATCCAAGATTCCCAACTCACATTCATATATTAGGGCCAATTTTGGACAGAAGCCAATTAACCTACCAGCATGTCTTTGGAGTATTTTTGTAACTGCCATACAGCCTATTTCTCTGTTAGTTGCTGCACATTACCAACATAGTTACATATTTGGTAAGGTTGAATAAAGACTCCAGTAGATCCAGACTGGGAGGGTGTGTGTTTATATCACTGCTATTTCCAATACCCCTGTACAAAATATATACATATAGTGAAGTGCTATAATAATGTGCAAATCTATCTATAATAATATAATCTAAGAAGCATAAATATAAACATCCAAACAACAAATAAATGTCTTTTTAAAACTGTTGTGCAAAGAAAGCCTCCATGCAAAAAAAAAAGTTCTCTGTGCAAAATGTTCCACTGTGCAAATCTGCAATGTTGTGACACAAGATGATCCTTAATCAGTAATCTTCATTTGATTTACTCTCGTAATCTTGTCCGCGTCAGGACAGGATTACAAGAGTTGTGGGATAGTGTACAAGCCACGGACGAACGGGTGTTCTTATTGTCAGTACTGCAGGACTGGCGGCAAGTAACTATCCTGACCACTGTCACATGGTACATGCTTAGTGTTTATGATGTTAATGTGAGTGTCCATTTGGCACATGTTTTATCAATAAAAGGTTTTAAAACAATAAAGCACTATTGCATACCCATGTTATTTTGCATGACCATATTGAGCTATCAAGCTGGAGATCGATATATACAGATTAAGAAGTGTGGGGCATGCTGACAAGTAACCCAGCAAGGATCGATATATAAGGCTAAGGAAAGTCTTAAAGGCTGATTATCTGCTATATTAAGGTGAGGGCACATCTTAAATGGTGGAGGTGGCACATTGTTGAGAGAAAAGGATTATGCACGATGGAATTAAATCAAATGAAGATTACTGATTAAGGATCATCTTTTATCACAACATTGCGGATTTGCACAGTGGAACGTTTTGCGCAGAGAAAATAATTTTTTGCACGGAGGCTTTCTTTGCACACCAGTTTTAAAGAGACATTCATTTGTTGTTTGGATGTTTATATTTAGGCTCATTGGATTATATTAGTATTATAGATAGATTTGCACATTATTATAGCGCTGCACTATATGTATATATTTTGTGTTTTTTCACTGTAAGGAAGTGGAGGGAGTGCTGACAACTGCTGTTCAAATTATTTTATTTTACAATATTTTTTGGTTGGAGGATTGACAGTTCACAAGGATCATTTATTCCAATACTCCTGTACAATCGTGTTAGCTGAGAAACGCATCTAATCATTTTTGAACTTCGCTACATATCCACTGACACAACCAACTGTGGAAAGGGATTCTACATCCTTACTGCTCTAAGGCAGCCTATAGATGATTAGAAATCGCTTGATTCCCCATGAACACATTGTGCAGCGGGGGGGGGGGGGGGGGGGGTTGTGGGCTGTGTGGGGAGCCAGCCCGGCTAAAACACAATAACTGATTTATGTATGGCAGGCTTAACAGTCTAGAGCCCCTTACGCAGGTGAAGATTAAACTACTTTTCGTCCAACTTCATTGCGTGTCTGTGTAACCAACATAACATGATGGGTAATATCCTTCTGTTGTATTACTGGACAGGAAGTTAGCTGTATGGGCTAATGTGACTTTTGTCAACACCATCTTTGTTTTAAGGCTCGACTTTTTACAAATCTACATCTATCTGGCATCTATGTTTACAAATTTTAACACCTCCATTAAAAAAAAACAGATTGTGAAAAGCATGTATTTTTGTCCCTTTCAATAAAAACTTTTATTAAAGCTCGGCTAAAGGGTGGCCATCTGGCCTTAGCAAATGATCTGTACACTAAACAAATGATCTTACTTTTAATGCACATATACTGTACACACACACATTTGTATCCTACCAGCATGTACAGTGCCTTGAAAAAAAGTATTCATACCCTTTGAAATTTTCCACATTTTGTCATGTTGCAACCAAAAACATAAATGTATTTTATTGGGATTTTATGTGATAGACCAACACAAAATGGCACATATAGTATCTCACAAAAGTGAGTACACCCCTCATAGTTTTGTAAATATTTTATTATATCTTTTCATGTGACAACACTGAAGAAATAACACTTTGCTACAATGTAAAGTAGTGAGTGTACAGCTTGTATAACAGTGTAAATTTGCCGTCCCCTCAAAATAACTCCACATAAAGCCAATAAAGTGGTTATAAACCCTTACAACACACTTTTTGCTACAGGTAAACCTATAATAAGGCTTACCTGTAGCTACCCTGGATATCTCCTAAACCTGAACGGAACGGTTTAGGAGATATCCCCTGTATTTGCATGTGCCGACGTCTTCGGCGCACTGAAGCAATGGCATGTACGTGCCGTTGCTTCAGTGAGTGTACCGTTGCCGGTGGCTCCCGCACGCATACGCGGGAGTGACGTCATCGCGGCATCACAGCGCCAGAGCCCGCGATACCCGGAAGTAACTCCGGGAGCGATATTGGCCACCGGAGCGGTGTACGAGGACAGCTGCAAGGGCTTCGATCTCAGGTAAGTAATTCATAATGAGCTAGTATGCTATGCATTATGCCTTTGTCTTGCAGGGTTTTTTGGGGAGGGTTTTGTCCTAGGGTTTACAACTACTTTAAACCACTGGCAACAAATGTGAGTACACCCCTAAGTGAAAATGCCCAAATTGGGCCCAAAGTGTTAATATTTTGTGTGGCCACCATTATTTTCCAGCACTGCCTTAACCCTCTTGGACATGGACTTCACCAGAGCTTCACAGGTTGCCACTGGAATCCTCTTCCACTCCACTCATGGAGCTGGTGGATGTTAGAGACCTTGCGCTCCTCCATCTTCCGTTTCAGGATGCCCCACAGATGCTCAATAGGGTTGAGGTCTGGAGACATGCTTGGCCAGTCCATCACCTCTACCCTCAGCTTCTTAAGAAAGGCAGTGGTCGTGTTTGGGGTCCTTATGTTGAAATACTGCCCTGCGGCCCAGTCTCCGAACGGAGGGGGCTCATTCATGCTCTGCTTCAGTATGTCACAGTACACGTTGGCATTCATCAGTGAACTGTAGGTCGCCAGTACTGGCAGCACTCATGCAGCCCCAGACCATGACACTCCCACCACCAAGCTTGACTGTAGGCAAGACACACTTTTCTTTGTACTCCTCACCTTGTTGTCGCGACACACGCTTGACACCATCTGAACCAAATAAGTTTATCTTGATGAGAAGATGGATGGAGCCAAATACAGGGCAATCTTAGAAGAAAACCTGTTAGAGTCTGCAAAAGACATGAGACTGGGGCGGAGGTTGACCTTCCAGAAGAACAACAACCCTAAACATACAGCCAGAGCTACAATGGAATGGTTTAGAGCAAAGCATATTTGTGTGTTAGAATGGCCCAGTCAAAGTCCAGACCTAAATCCAATTGATAATATGTGGCAAGACTTGAAAATTGCTGTTCACAGACACTCTCCATCCAATCTGACAGAGCTTGAGCTATTTTGCAAAGAAGAATGGGCAAAAATGTCACTCTCTAGATGTGCAAAGCTGGTAGAGACCCAAAAAGACTTGCCGCTGTAATTGCAGCGAAAGGTGGTTCTACAAATGCACACCACACTATTCAGATATTTGTTTGTAAAAAAAATGTTGAAAACCATTTATCATTTTACTTTCACTTCACAATTATGTGCCAATTTGTGTTGGTCTATCACATAAAATCCCAATAAAATACATTTATTTTTTTGGTTGCAACATGACCAAGTGTGGAAAATTTCAAAGGGTATGAATACTATTTCAAGGCACTGTATTCATATGTGCCCAGCACCCCAAGGTTTTGGCATGGAAAATAGTACCTGATTTGAGGAGTTCTTTAGTAAAAGTTTAGATTAGCTGAAATATTAATGTTATGGTTAGCTCATGTGTTGCAGTGTTACAGTGTTGGACCTGAACTGCAAAGTGCTCTCTGTTATAGAAAATATCTAGAAGTGTTGGACCTGAACTGCAAAGTGCTCTCTGTTATAGAAAATATCTAGGAATGTTATTTGTGCGTAAGCAATACCCTGAAAAATGTACCATTTTTTTTTATTGAATTACTCCTAAAAACTAGAAGTGTACTTCATGGTATTTGAGGGTGCCTATAGCCTCATAGCTGTGTCTGCAGTCTGAGAGGCGTCTTGCAAGATTTGCCAATATTATTACTTTCTGGAGAGGAATCTGTGCTGTATTCCTATCCCTGTTTCTGTTTCATCTATTCTGTGGGTCTGTTTTTCCTTTTAGGTGTCATACTAATTTATAAAGTGTATATTCACTATTACAGTCAAATTTGGGAAAACCCCAACTCAGCGTGATCTGTCCCAATAGCTGGGCTGGGGACTGGCTGATTTCAGTTCTCATTACCATACAATATAGAAGCCCAGCTTCTAAACCTTTAACACAGAATAGTGTTCAAATCTAGTACAAATGAAGAGATAATATCTGCCTGTACAGATGTTGTTATTTAGGCTGAATATAGCCTCCTGGCCACCTCATAACAAGGAAAATAAAGTAGCATTTTTCCTTGCTTGAAGTTCCAGAAAATAGCATCTAAAATTTTAAAGTAGGTATTATCCCAATTAGGTTGCAAAAGTGGAAATACCTTTTAAACATTACTCCACAAGTAACCATTGAAGAAAATGCGAAATAAAGCCCTGCTTGCCCCTCTACCAAGATGGCTGCCTCCACACAGAGAAGGTGCAGAATAAGGCATGAGAAGTCAGTAATGGAGGAAAATAAAAACACCTAAAAGGAGCCTGCAGTCAATACTGATGACAAGTATTTCGCCCTCTGCTTGCCTAGTTTAGGTATAGTTTCCACAGCGTAGGTTTTTTTTAAGGATCACTTTTAAGAGTTAGGATACCTGTACCTTCAGTGGTTCGAGTCCCTGACCCAGAACAAACATGCAGCTAGTGAAATCAGAGTCAGAACCACTGTTCTGTATACTTGTTTTGGGTCAGTGACTCAGAACGTATTTGAAGCAGAGAGTCATGGTAATACAGTAATTTGCATTCTAAGGTGGTTGACAATCAGGAACACTGCCAACAGAAACCAGATCATTTACCTTTGTGTTTATTGTAACTATTCTTTCAGAACAATTTTATACCTTTTTATTGAGTTTTTTTAGCAGTTGAGTTTTTTTTAGCAGTTGTTATTACAGTTATATAGCTTGATGGGACTTGTTTTGCCTTTCTTGCAGCAGGGAGAAGTTCAAGGCTGGGGAGATGGAGGTTCTGGGGCATCTGATCAAACAAGCAGTAAGTATTTTCCTATACACTAATGAGAGGGATTGTGTACAAGCTGCAATTTAAAATACAGATGTACCTTAAGAAAAATTTATTTCTGGTTAGACAGTGTAATTGCATTTGAAATATCTACAGCACAGCTTTTTGCAGATTGCTTCTGTAGTAGTGTATTAAATGTAAAGGTCTAACCTTTTAAAATCATTTCATTTCTCCGTGTTTTTATCCATTGAATACACTTTTGTGTAAATAGATTGTTTCTGGATGTAATGTGTAGGTACAGAATTGTGGGGCAAGTAACTAGAGTTCAACTACAAAAGTAATATTGTTATCTCTATTTGTAGATGTAAAGAAGACTTCCAGACATAGTATATTCTTACATAGGTACCTTGGTCCAGCTTGGACCAGTGTAACTTTGTATATATCATACCTGGCCAATACCCCTGAAAGCTGTAATTCACTGAAGTAAAAATCGCTACTCCTGGGATCTCCACTGGCTTGTGGGTCCCGTGTTGAGTGGCCGGCCTGAAACATTTGGGAGGTCAGCCACTCAGCATGGGCTACTTTTATCGAATACTTTGCATTTTTAATAAATGGAAAGTGTTCTCTGATTGGATGAGGTTGGGCAGTGACATCACGCTCTCCACCACGTCTAATCAGGGAGCGCTTTGCATTTATTCAGAAAATGCAAAGGATTCTCTAAATGGTACCTGTTTTGAGTGGCCTCCTGTATTCACAATGCAGCAGGCCAGCTACTCACACGGGACCCAGGAGCAAGTAGAGATCACTGAAGCATTGGTGTCTACTTCAGTGATTTCCATCTTCCAGGGGCATCAGCCAACTTAAAGTGTTACTAAACCCAGGACCCTGCATTCACTATATCTGGTCTCCCACAGTACACAGATCATGGAAATGCAATTATTTTAGTAAATATAAACTGCTAAGTACCTTTTCTCATCAGCAGTATATAGCAGTCTTGTGACTTCTATCAGTGTCTGGCTGAGCACTGGTTCAAGCTTGTAGGATGAGTTTTCATTGTGCTCTGACTGTGTACTATAAAGCTGCATGACTCCTGACCCTCTGACTGGTCAGTGCTGATTGGCCCTGTGCTGATCACATGCACGCTCCCAAAAAACAAAACTTTCTAGCAATACACACCAAACTGAGCATGTACAGAGTGCCCCTAAGGCTTTGTACCATCAGGAGATGGATTGGGGACAATATTAGAAGGGGAGGATCAGAAAAGACAAGATCTAACAGCCTTTTTACACAATGCGCAGGATTAACCCATTCCACAGTGAGTATAATAAGCATTTACTACATACTCAGACTGATTTTACTGTTGAGGGTCTAGTAACACTTTAAGGTCTAGACCAACATACAGTGCTGTGAAAAAGTATTTGCCCCCTTCCTGATTTTTTTTTTTTGCATATTTCTCACACTTAAATGATTCAGATCATCAAACAAAGATAACCCAAGTAAATCAAAGATGCAGTTTTTAAATTATTATTTCTTATCGTACATCACGGGACACAGAGCCATAGTAGTTACTATGTGGGTTATAGGCCAGCTTCACGTGATGGACACTGGCACACCCTAAGACAGGAAGTCCACTCCCTATATAACCCCTCCCACTACTGGGAGTACCTCAGTTTTTTCTACAGTGTCTAAGGTGTTGGTCACGAGTGAAGATGTGCTGTGCTGAGCTCCACTGGAGCAATCCTTGCTGGGGCTAACTATGCAGCCGGATCCATTCAAAGTGTCTTTTAGGCCAAATTGAATTGTACCTGGGCCTCGTGTCCGAAGAAACAAGGTTTTGCTTGTAACGCTTCTCTTTTTAGAGAGCTGGACCCCGGGATCCAGTACTTTGGTATTTTAAGCCATAAAGTTTTACTGGCGGGGTGCTATTACAGGTCCAGGATTGTGGGTTCCCCGAGGATCCCCGGTTACTGAAGGTTTGTTAACGGAACCCCCACTGTGAAGGGTGAAGATTAGGTCTGTTTTACCACAGAAAATCCTGCAGCGGGAAAGGTAAGTGGAGTTTTTCTAAAGAATTTTTAAATTTTCTTATGAAATGTCTCCTTTAAAAAAGTAAATGTTGTCATGCCTAAGTGTCACCACTGGGGGCTGTATGGAGCACGTACCTTCTCATGCTTCCTCAGAGATCACGCTGTGTCACAGCAGCAGACTTTTTTCCTCTGACTAGCAGGCAGACCTCCGGTAAGTTTGCTTCCACCAGACACCCCCCACCTGGGCTGAGCTCTCCCCCTCTTCACGAGGCTGAGCATTAGGGGAGAGCTAAAAAACGATCAGCAGTGCCGTTTCACCGCCCCTACACGGCGGCGGCTTTCAGGTCTCCTCCACGCCATCCCTCCTTCACACACAAGCCGATCCGATCGGAAGCCTGCACTCACACGGGAAAACTTTTTTTTGAAAGAGAAAGGAGGGGGGGCGTGATGCGACCGAGGGGGCGGCGCTTAGCGCGGCGTTGGCCTCCACCAACGCCGGCGTGGGAGTGTGTTTTAAAAACTCCATTTGTGCTGGCTGCAAGTTGTCGGAGGGACACAAGAGCTAAGAGGGACATGAAAGAGGTTTGGTGACACAGGCATTTCCTATTTGACACATTTACTATTTGCATCAGGCTGAGCATTAATAGCAACGGCAGTGGTTGAACTATTGCTCAAGCAGTGGTTGCGATTTTCTTCTGATAGTACCTCTGCTTTTATGCATCGTGCTAAGGTCAGAAGAGGGGTTGAAACACCCCCAAAAAAGGGCTAAAAGGGTCTACCTCAAGCTCTGGAAAGCCTACTCATCTCTACAATGGCATCCTCCCCTGGGAGGGGGTGGCTGGTCAGAGTGAGCATCGGGCCCATGAAATGTTTGCAACTGTTTTCAACTCTGCAGTCCCTGTTTATGTTACTAAAAAGGATTTTTTTCCTCAGCCATGATAGGATTAAAAAAATAAGGTTAGCGGCTTTAATCGCATCCCAGTGTGGGACAAAATGCGACAGGTTCTCTTCCATTGCCCAGGACCCTCAAACTGAGGAACTAGGGGCAGGAGAAGATGAATTCCATCAGGGGACCGTGGTGAGGCTAATGACTCCTCTTCTGAGGTGTCAAATGTGGGTGGATCAGCTTTCACAATCTGTAAGATTGATGGTGCAATTTCTTGATGAATGGTCCGCTCCGCATTTATGTACCCTTAACTGAGTGTTTGGGTTCGCTAAAGCCTCCTCAAGCTCAAGAAGAGTGGATCACCCAGATAAGCATTTTTTTCCCTCCTAAAAAGTTTTTTCACACTTTATCCTATGGTGGAGAAAATTCACTAAAAGTGGGGTATACCAGCATTCAACGCTGCTATATCCTCTGGGAGTAAGAGTTTGACTTGTCCGGCAGACAATGCTCAAATGCTTAGGGATCCAACGGATAAAAAGATGGAATTCCAATTATTTAAAAAAAAAATAAAAATTTTCCTCTGGCAGATTGAGTGTCTCGGCCTGCACTGATAGTAATTGGTTAATCGTTGAAAGACCAGTTTAAACAGGTGTTCAAGATTATCCTGCTCAGCAGACTCGGGAGCTGGCAAGCTACTAGCCGCTTTATGTTTGCAATAGTTGCTATGAGAGATTCTATCCTTCTAGCCTTGCACCCTTCACTAAGCGCCATGCAAGAAGCTCCTGGCTAGTCTTCCTTTTGCGGTGAAACAGCTATTTGGGGATCATTTGGGTAATACATCCAAAGAAATTCTAGTGGAAAAAGTACCCCTTTGCCATTTAAGAAAAGGAGCAAATGTATTTTCATTTTAACAAGCTCCTTCTCCTGTGCCAGGGGCATCAGCCTCCAGGCAGTCACGACAGCCTCCACCGTCAAGTTTAAAGGTAATCCTCAGGGTCAACCCCAGGGACAAAAGAGGTCTTGGGGGAGGAAACCTACAAAATACTGAAGCCTCTTTATGAGGAAGCACCCCCTGCTCGCTCGAATAGGGGGAATTGTTCTGCAGTTCTCAGGGATCTGGTAGGAAGAGTGTCGAGACAGACGGGGGGCTTCCTCAAAAGCTCCAAGGTACAAACTGGAGTTCCGAGAGTTCCCGTCTCCTCGTTTTCTCAGATCAAACTTTCCTAAGGATCCAGAGAAAGAGGTTTTTCTCTCATGCATTGGACCATCTTTTGGCAAAAAATGATCCTGGTGGTCCCAATGTAAGAGCATAGGTTGGGGTTTGGTTCAAACCTTTTTTTCCAAAATCGAATAGACATTCTGGATCTCAAAAATCTAAATTTAATTCCTGAATATAACCACTCTTTTTTTGCATGGAGTCAATCCAATCACTTATCTCCATCCTACAAGGAGGAGAACTTCTGGCATCAATCGACATCAAAGATGCATACCTCCATGTGCCTATTTCCTCGCTCACTAGTAAAATCTACTTTTCAAGGTGGAAAAATTTTCATTTTCAGTGTGTAGCTCTGCTTTTCGGTCTAGCTACTGCACCTTGAATATTTACAAAGGTTCTAGCCCCTCTTCTAGCCAGATTAAGGGCCCAAGGTATAACGATTATGGTTTACCTGGATGATCTGTTCTTGATAGACCAGTTGGTAGCCCGCTTAGACCAAAGTATGGTCACCACATTCAACTACCTGGAATATCTAGGTTGAATTCTCAACCTAAATGAAAACCATGAAGAAAGCGAAAATACTTGGGTCTGATCATAGATACACCCAAAAAAGGGTATTCTTGCCCCAGGCAAAGATCAGCGCCATAAAGGAACTGATTCAGGTGGTCGAAGCAGGATGAATTCTTCTATTCAGCTTTGCATGAGGTTGTTGGGAAAGATGGTGGCTTCATTCAAGGCCGTTCCTTATACTCAGTTTCGTTCGAGACTGCTGCAAAACAGTATCCTATCGGCTTGGAACAACGGGTTCAAGCTCTAGATTCCCATTGTGTCTGACTCCAAAGCCTACGGCCACATCACCCTGAAAGCGCCCGATCTCGTCGGATCTTGGAGGCTAAGCAGGATCAGGCCTGGTTATTGCCTGGATGGTTGACCGCCTGGAAATACCAGGTGCTGTAGGCTGGGTTCGCCGGAGCCTCAATTTATGGTTAATAACCAAAAATCTGCAAAGGGAAAAATCCTTCCTTCAGTTACCTGGGAAGTGGTAATAACATATGCCAAACTTTTTGGGTTAGGGGAGCAGTCCTGCAAGAGGCAACTGTCCAAGAGAAGTGGCCCAGATCAGAAATGGCCTTACCTATTAACATTCTAGAAATTCAGGCAGAGCACTTGGTCCTGAGGGCCTGAACGTTCAGTTTACGGAATTGTCCTGCCAGGATTTAATCTGACAATGCCACAGCAATGGCCTATTTTTATCACCAAGGGGGCACAAGAAGTTGTGTGCCCCAGAGAAAGGTGAATCAGATCCTGATCCTATCTTGAGCAGAAAACTTTGTACTTTGCCTATCGGCAGTCTTCATTCTAGGAACAGAAAATTGGCAGGCGGACTACTTGAGTCGCCAGCAGTTGTTCCCGGGAGAATGTTTCCTTCACCCTGATATCTTCATGTCAATATGTCAAAGATGGGGGATCTCAGACGTAGATCTGTTTGCGTCCAGGTTTAACAAAGGAATCGACAACTTTGTGTCAAGAACAAAGGATCCGCTAGCATGCGGAACAGATGCCTTGCTATTCCCGTGGAATCGGTTTGCACTGATTTATGCATTCCCTCCTATTCTGCCTGCGTCCATGACTTCTTCGCAGGATCAAGCAGGATGGGGAAGTCAGTGATTCTTGTGGCCCAGGAAATCTTGGTATGCAGAGAGCATAAAGATGGCAGTAGGGGACCCATGGACCCTACTGACATGGCCAGACCTTCTCTGGCAAGGTCCGGTATGCCATCCTACTTTACAAACGCTAAATTTAATGATTTGGCTATTGATACCCACATTCTGGAGAAGCGTGGCCTGTCAGGTTCAGTGGAGTCTACTCTGGTTAATGCAAGGAACCCGGCCTCCAGAGTCATATATTATAGAGTCTGGAAGGCATATGTCTCCTGGTGTGAATCCAGGGGTTGGCACCCCAGGAAGTATATCATAGGTAGAATCCTTGACTTTCTATAGATGGGGTTAGATATAAAGCCAGTCTTGAGTACTATCAAGGACCAGGTTTCGGCCTTATTGGTAATTTTTCAGCGACTACTTGCTTCACACTCTTTGGTTTGTAGCTTTATTCAGGGGGTAATGCGGCTTAAATCCTCCAGTTAAGTCACCCATGAAACCTTGGGACTTGAATTTAGTCCTGTCGGCATTACAGAAACAGCCTTTTGAGCCGATACAACATATTTCCTTGATCCTTTTGACAAGGTAACTAGTTTTGCATCCTAATTTTATACCTAGGGTAGTCTCAGGTTTTCATTTAAAAAAAGGATATTGTTCTACTTTGTTCTACCCCGTTCTGCAGAAGAAAAGTCACTACATTCTCTTGATGTGCTGAGAGCAGTCAAAATCTATTTAAGAACGACTGTTCAGATTCAAAAAACGGATGTTTTGTTTGTGTTGCCTTAAGGTCCTAAAAGAGGACAGGCAGCATCGAAATCTACTAATTATAGATGGATTCAAAAAGTGATTGTTCAAACTTATGGTGTAAGGAGGAAAGTTCCACCTTTTTATTTTAAAGAACACCCCACTAGGGCTGTTAGTGCTTCAAGAGGGTGCATCAGCATGCTTCCATGGTTTAAATCTGCAAGGCCTCAACTTGGTCTTCAGTCCATACAATTACCAGGTGAATGTAAAAAGGCATGAGGATTTCGCCTTTGGGTGTAGTGTGCTGCAGGCAGCAGTATAACGTCTCTAGTCTCATGTTGCCCTAATTCTGTTGTCTCCCTCCCCTCAGTTGGCATTGCTAGGAGACATCCCACATAGTAACTACTATGGCTCTGTGTGCCGTGATGTACGATAAGAAAATAGGAGGTCCCGCCCCTCTTTCTAGTATACATGTGTATTGCTTTGCTACAAAAACTGAGGTACTCCCAGTAGTGGGAGGGGTTTTATAGAGAGTGGACTTCCTGTCTTGGGGTGTGCCAGTGTCCATCACTTGAAGGTGGCCTATAACCCACATAGTAACTACTATGGCTCTGTGTCCCGTGATGTGCTTCAAAGAAAAGGATTTTACGGGTAAGCTGTTATAAAAATCCTATTTTCATATATTAAGCCTGGACCTATGTGAAAAAAGTAATTGCCCCCTCCCATGCTGAATCATGAATGAACTGTGATTAACCATGATTTTTTGGAAAGTTGACTTTAATTTCACTTGCCACACCCAGGCCTGATTACTGCAAGACCTGTTGAATTAAGAAATCACATAAATAGAAGCTGTCTGACAAAGTGAAAGACGCTAACAGATCACAAAAAGCCACACATCATGCCACAATCTAAAAAAATTCAAGTACAGATTAGAAACAAAATAATGAACATGTATCGGTCTAGGAAGGGGTTCAAAGCCATTTTTAAGGCTTTGGAACTCCAGTGAACCACTGGGAGAGCCATTATCCTCAAATGGAGATAACGTGCAACAGTGGTGAACCTTCCCAGGAGTGGCCGGTCTACAAAAATGTTTCCAAGAGCATGACGACGACTCATCCAGGAGGTCATAAAAGAACCCAGAACAACATCTAAAGATCTGCAGGCCTAGCTTGCCTCAGGTAAGATCAGTGTTTATGATTCAACAATAAGAAAGAGACTGGGCAAAAATGTCATCTATGGGAGAGTTCCAAGGCCAAAGCCATTGCTGACCAAAAAGAACACAAAGGCTCAGAAAGAAGAGTGGGCCAAAATTGCTCCACATAAATGTGAAAGACTCATTGGCAGTTATCGCAAACGCTTGATTGCAGTTGTTGCCACGAAGGGTGGCACAACCAGTTATTAGGTTTAGGGGGCAATCACTTTTTCACATAAAGCCAGGCAGGTTTGGACAGCTTTTTTTGCCGTAATAAATGAAACCATCTTTTAACCACTTGAGCCCCGGACCATTATGCTGCCTAAGGACCAGAGGTCTTTTTCCAATTTGGCACTGCGTCGCTTTAACTGCTAATTGCGCGGTCATGCAATGCTGTACCCAAACGAAATTTGCGTCCTTTTCTTCCCACAAATAGAGCTTTCTTTTGATGGTATTTGATCACCTCTGCGGTTTTTATTTTTTGCGCTATAAACGGAAAAAGACCGAAAATTTTGAAAAAAAATGATATTTTCTACTTTTTGTTATAAAAAAAATCCAATAAACTAAATTTTAGTCATACATTTAGGCCAAAATGTATTCGGCCACATGTCTTTGGTAAAAAAAATGTCAATAAGCGTATATTTATTGGTTTGCGCAAAAGTTATAGCGTCTACAAACTAGGGTACATTTTCTGGAATTTACACAGCTTTTAGTTTATGACTGCCTATGTCATTTCTTGAGGTGCTAAAATGGCAGGGCAGTACAAAACCCCCCCAAATGACCCCATTTTGGAAAGTAAACACCCCAAGGAAATTGCTGAGAGGCATGTTGAACCCATTGAATATTTATTTTTTTTTGTCCCAAGTGATTGAAAAATGACAAAAAAAAAAAAAAATATTTACAAAAAGTTGTCACTAAATGATATATTGCTCACACAGGCCATGGGCCTATGTGGAATTGCACCCCAAAATACATTCAGCTGCTTCTCCTGAGTATGGGGATACCACATGTGTGGGACTTTTTGGGAGCCTAGCCGCGTACGGGGCCCCGAAAACCAATCACCGCCTTCAGGATTTCTAAGGGTGTAAATTTTTGCTTTCACTCTTCACTGCCTATCACAGTTTCGGAGGCCATGGAATGCCCAGGTGGCACAAAACCCCCCAAAATGACCCCATTTTGAAAAGTAGACACCCCAAGCTATTTGCTGAGAGGCATATTGAGTCCATGGAATATTTTATATTTTGACACAAGTTGCAGGAAAGTGACACTTTTTTTTTTTTTTTTCATAAAGTTGTCACTAAATGATATATTGCTCACACAGGCCATGGGCATATGTGGAATTGCACCCCAAAATACATTTAGCTGCTTCTCCTGAGTATGGGGATACCACATGTGTGGGACTTTTTGGGAGCCTAGCCGCGTACGGGACCCCGAAAACCAATCACTGCCTTCAGGATTTCTAAGGGTGAAAATTTTTGATTTCACTCTTTACTGCCTATCACAGTTTCGGAGGCCATGGAATGCCCAGGTGGCACAAAACCCCCCCAAATGACCCCATTTTGAAAAGTAGACACCCCAAGCTATTTGCTGAGAGGCATGGTGAGTATTTTGCAGCTCTCATTTGTTTTTGAAAATGAAGAAAGACAAGAAAAAACATTTTTTTTTTCTTTTTTCAATTTTCAAAACTTTGTGACAAAAAGTGAGGTCTGCAAAATACTCACTATACCTCTCAGCAAATAGCTTGGGGTGTCTACTTTCCAAAATGGGGTCATTGGGGGGGGTTTTGTGCCACCTGGGCATTCCATGGCCTCCGAAACTGTGATAGGCAGTGAAGAGTGAAATCAAAAATTCACGCCCTTAGAAAGCCTGAAGGCGGTGCTTGGTTTTCGGGGTCCCGTACGCGGCTAGGCTCCCAAAAAGTCTCACACATGTGGTATCCCCGTACTCAGGAGAAGCAGCAGAATGTATTTTGGGGTGTAATTTCACATATTCCCATGGCATGTTTGAGCAATATATCATTTAGTGACAACTTTGTGCAAAAAAAAATAAAAAAAATTTGTCTCTTTCCCGCAACTTGTGTCGCAATATAAAATATTCCATGGACTCGACATGCCTCTCAGCAAATAGCTTGGGGTGTCTACTTTCCAAAATGGGGTCATTTGGGGGGGTTTTGAACTGTCCTGGCATTTTATGCACAACATTTAGAAGCTTATGTCACACATCACCCACTCTTCTAACCACTTGAAGACAAAGCCCTTTCTGACACTTATTGTTTACATGAAAAAGTTTTTTTTTTTTTGCAAAAAAATTACTTTGAACCCCCAAACATTATATATTTTTTTAAAGCAAATGCCCTACAGATTAAAATGGTGGGTGTTTCATTTTTTTTTTTCACACAGTAATTGCGCAGCGATTTTTCAAACGCATTTTTTGGGGAAAAAACACACTTTTTTAAATTTTAATGCACTAAAACACACTATATTGCCCAAATGTTTGATGAAATAAAAAAGATGATCTTAGGCCGAGTACATGGATACCAAACATGACATGCTTTAAAATTGCGCACAAACGTGCAGTGGCAACAAAATAAATACATGTTTAAAAGCCTTCAAAAGCCTTTACAGGTTACCACTTTAGATTTACAGAGGAGGTCTACTGGAAAAATTACTGCACTCGATCTGGCCTTCGCGGGGATACCTCACATGCATGGTGCAATTGCTGTTTACGTTTGACGTCAGACCGCCGCTTGCGTTCGCCTTAGCGCGAGAGCAGGGGGCGACAGGGGTGCTTTTTTTTTTTTTTTTTTCTTTATTCTTTTTTTGCTTTTTTAATCTTACTTTTAAACTGTTCCTTTCATATTTTTTTTTTTAATCATTTTTATTGTTATCTCGGGGAATGTAAATATCCCCTATGATAGCAATAGGTAGTGACAGGTACTCTTTTTTGAAAAAATTGTGGTCTATTAGACCCTAGATCTCTCCTCTGCCCTCAAAGCATCTGACCACACCAAGATCGGTGTGATAAAATGCTTCCCCAATTTCCCAATGGCGCTATTTACATCCGGCGAAATCTAAGTCATGAAATACTCGTAGCTTCCGGTTTCTTAGGCCATAGAGATGTTTGGAGCCACTCTGGTCTCTGATCAGCTCTATGGTCAGCTGGCTGAATCACCGGCTGCATTCTCAGGTTCCCTGTTGAGACAGGAGAGCCAGAGAAAAACACGGAAGACGGTGGGGGGGGGGGGAGGCATTCCCTCCCACGGCTTGTAAAAGCAGTCTAGAGGCTAATTAGCCGCTAGGATTGCTTTTACATGAAAGCCGACTGCTGGCTGAAAAGAATGATACCAAAATGATACCTAAATCTGCAGGCATCATTCTGGTATAACCACTCAAAGTCGTGAATGGCGTACCTGAAGACAAAAAAATGGTTAACAATGGTTAACAATAAAGCACAGTAAACAGTAAAGTATAAATAATTACACACCTGAAAAACAAACATGATAAAACATAATAACAATAACAATAAAACATTGCAGAATAGAATACAGTAAAAAAGAGCAGAACAATAGAGAGAGAGAATAGAGAGAGAGAGAACAATAAAACGACAACTATTTTTTTTTATTTCATATTTTTTTTTTTTACACTTTTTTTGTAACTAACTTTTATAACTGTAACCGGTTCCAGGTTCGGGTCTCTCAAAATGCGATGGCATCTTGGGAGACCCTGTGAAAGTGTGTCCTAGTCTGTGCAATGCTGTACCCTACTCTAATACTCAACTAGTGAATGGTAGCGTTCAAAACATTCACCAATGCAAAGACCAGGATTGTCAGGACAGGAGGGACAATAATAGCGGGTGTCACGTCTATATCCACGCTTGCTGCAGACACGACATCTTTTTTGGGGGGGTTCGTTGGGTAGGGGTACTCGGGAGGACATAAAAATGCCTCTCATGCAGCCGACTGCATTTGGTTGGGGATGTGAATGGGGGAAGTACGGGCGCTGCAGAAGCGGTGGGTTCCCAATTAGGATTGGCGAATGCAGCAGGAAGGGCATTATGGGCACGACGGGCCTGTGTTTGTCTTTTTGGTGGCAGCGGGACACTACTTGTGCTTGCCACCTCACCAGCTTGAACTGCACTTATGGGACTCGCCACGTCACCAAGTGTTACTGCAGTGCTGGTTTGACTACGACCGGGGTGTACTACGCCGCTGGTGCTTGCCAGTTCCCCAAAACGCTACCAAAAAAACTGTTAGCGATCGCAGGGATCAGGCCTGACTCTGCGAACGCTGCAGTTATGCGTTTAGAGTTTTGTAAGTGACAGTGATCGAAAACGCAGGTGCTAGCAGGTATCTGGGCTGATCCCGCTAACACTGCGTTTTTGGGAACCCTAAACTGCTGGTGACGCTAGTATAGATCTGATATTGATCCGATCAGATACTATACCACTAAGGGAGGTGTACGGTGCGTGCGTGGGTGTTAGCGGTACTGGCGCTAACCTGACGCCTGGGGCTGGTGCTTGCCAGTTCAACAAAATGCTACCAAAAAAACTGTTAGCAATCGCAGGGATCAGGCCTGACTCTGCGAACGCTGCAGTTATGCGTTTAGTGCCTTGTAAGTGACAGTGATCGATCGATACTGCACTTGGGTGGGCTGGGCGGAGGGGCAAAACGCAGGTGCTAGCAGGTATCTGGGCTGATCCCGCTAACACTGCGTTTTTGGGAACCCTAAACTGCTGGGGACGCTAGTATAGATCTGATCGGATCAGATATTGATCCGATCAGATACTATACCACTAAGGGAGGCGGTATTAGCGGTACTGGCGCTAATTTGACGCTGCCTGGGGCGACGCATATCACCGCCGGGCGATCGGGGGGCTAAACCTTTATTTGGTAATAAACGGCGGGTGCCCTGACACTATAAAAAATAAACGAACTAACCAGCGTCACCCGTAACGGTTATACGGTGGTCAGTGGTGAAAGGGTTAACTAGGGGGCAATCAAGGGGTTAAAACATTTATTAGGTAGTATATGGGGGTCCCTGACGCTATAAAACGCTGACGGCGAACTTAAATATTTATGTCCCTAACTAGCGTCACCAGCGACACTAATACAGCGATCAGAAAAAAGATCGCTTAGCGACACTGGTGACAGGGGGTGATCAAGGGGTTAAAACTTTATTAGGGGGGGTTAGGGGGGTACCCTAGACCTACAGGGGGGTAACAGTAACTGTGCTAATACAGTAACTGTCACAAACTGACACAGCAGTAATCAGAAAAAAAAAAAAAAAAACTGCTGGTGTCAGTTTGTGACAGGGAGGGGGGGGGGATCGGGGTGTAATGTGTGCCTGGCATGTTCTACTGTGTGTGTGTGTGTTGGTGCACTCACTCACATGTCGTCTCTCCTCGGGCCGGAACGGAAACTACCGACCCGAGGGGAGATGACATCACTTCCTTTGCTGCTGTTTAGCATACAGCAGCAAAGGAGTGTTCCCATTGGCCGGCGGCGATCGCGAGGGGGGGGCCACGAACGGATGGCCTCCCCCTCGTCTCTGATCGCCGGGGGACAGAACGGGACCGCCTCGGGCGGCGGGGGGGGTCCGATCGGACCCCCCACCCGCGGGAGGCAAATCACGTACATGTACGTGATTTTGCCTGCCCGTGCCGCCTTGCCGACGTACATCGGCGTGAGGCGGTCCTTAAGTGGTTAAAAACTGCATTTTGTATTTACTCGGGTTATATTTGTGTAATAATAAAAATTTTTTGATGATCTGAGTCATTTAAGTGTGACAAATATGCAAAAAAAGAAATTTAGAAAGGGGGCAAATGCTTTTTCACAGCATTGTATACCATGCCTGAAATGTATCTTTAAGTTGTGTGCTAACCTTTGGGTCATGTTACATTAAGATTTTTTTGAACATGCCTTCTTCTTTCCTTAAATATATTGTGGACATAATGAAATGAAAATGACCGTATTTATCGGTGTATAATACGCACAGGCGTATAACATGCACCTTAACTTTAAGAAAAAAACGTAAGTTTCAGGAAAAAAACTTTACACAGCCCCCGGGCATAATACACAGACCCCCTGCATAGTACACGGACCCCCTTGCACAGTACACGGACCTCCTGTACAACACACAGCCCCCTTTCATTATAAAGACCCCCCCCCCTGCACTCCCAGCACTGGGACACAGGGACAGCGCTGCAAGCATACTCTAAGGTTGAGAAAACACTGTCAGCCCCTTCTCATACACCGCTCCTCCTGTGTCACTCATTGTAAATCAAACCTTCTAAATACCTCCATTAACGCCGCTCTCTGTGGTGGACCCGGTCATGTGACTGCTCTCCTCTCTTTCATTGACAGTCACATGACCGCTCCCCTCCCTAAATCAAAAGCTACACATGTGGCGGAGCGGGAGGAGGAGAGCAGCCACAACGAGTGGCGTTAAGGGATTCAGAGGCTTAGATTTACATTGAGGTACACAGGAGGAGCGGTATATCACAAAGGGCTGGCACTGCAGTAATGTTTTCTGAACTTTAGTGTTTACTGGCAGCGCTGTTCCATGGCCAGGAGAGGCAGGGCGGCCGACCTGACACCCTTCCAATAGGTGGCACCCGGGGCGGACCGCCTGATCCCCGCCCCCTGTTGGTAAAAAAAAAAAACAGATATCGACGTATAACACGCAGGCACATTTTATTATTTTCAGTGTAAAAAAAGTGCGTCTTATATGCCGATAAATATGGTAGTTGTCAGGTATTGGGGTAATTACTTATTTATGAGTTTCTGTAACCCATGTAGCGGTTTTCAAATTCATTTTAATATGTTGCAAAGCCCACAGTTACTGATAGGGAAGGTTTAAAGGGGTTGTAAACCCTCATGGTTTTTCACCTTAATGCATTCTATGCATTAAGGTGAAAAACCTGTGGTGCTGCAGCCTCCCCCCGAGCCCCCGTTTTACTTACCTGACCCTGATCTCTCAGCGGCCAGGAACAAGCACACCAGCTCTAGCTGGTGTCTCATGTCCTGATTGGATAGATTGATAGCAGCGCAGCCATTGGCTCCCTCTGCTTTCAATCAAATCCAATGACGTTTTTTGTTGGGGATGTCTACTACTCAAATGCTACACAGTATAACAAACTTCTAGGTATGAAAACATCTTCTAGCTAACAAACACCCCATGATGATGCTTCCATTGATCCAGTGAGAGGCAAGCTATATTAAATTAGGGTCAGAACTTGGCCTCCATACTTTCTCTTCTACTGCACTTACTACACCACTACTTTTGCTGCGAAATTGAACATTTAAATTTGTTCTGAGCACTTGTGATTCAGATTTTGTACATGCCTCCAGTGTCTGGACATTGTGATGTTTAATGTCTGTTTAAGAAGGTTGTCTTTGAGAGCAGGTGAAAGTACCGTATTTATCGGCGTATAACACGCACTTTTTTCCCCTTAAAATCAGGGGAAAGTCGCAGGTGCGTGTTATACGCCGATCCCCTGCGATCCCGACCTGTCATATTTTCAAAATCGCCGATCGCGATTTGAAAATGGCGCCGCCGGCGCCGAAATACACAGAGCCGGTCCTCGGCTCTTTCCGGCGGCTGTCGTTCATTTTCGGCTCCACTCGTAGTCCCGAGCGGAGCTATCCGAACCTACTCGGCTAGGTTCGGATAGCTCCGCTCGGGACTATGAGTGGAGCCGAAAATAAACGAGAGCCGCCGGAAAGAGCCGAGGACCGGCACTGTGTATTTCGGCGCCGGCGGCGCCATTTTCAAATCGCGATCGGCGATTTTGAAGCCCAGAATGGCTGGGATCACTGGGGGAAGGCTGCACTGGGGAAGGCTGCACTGGGGAAAGCTGCACTGGGGAAGACTGGACTGGGGAAGGCTGCACTGGGTAAAGCTGCACTGGGGAAGACTGCACTGGGTAAAGCTGCACTGGGGAAGTCTGCACTGGGGAAGTCTGCACTGGGGAAGGCTGCACTGGGGAAGTCTGCACTGGGGAAGGCTGCACTGACATGGCTGCACTGGGGAAGTCTGCACTGACAAGGCTGCACTGACATGGCTGCACTGACAAGGCTGCACTGACAAGGCTGCAATGATGGGCGTTTAAATGTAAGTTTTTTTTCCCTTCAACTTCCCTCCTAAAAGTTTTTTTTTCCTTAAAATTCCCTCCTAAATTGGGGTGCGTGTTATACGCCGGTGCGTGTTATACGCCGATAAATACGGTAATTTCTTGAGATTGGTCTCATCTTGATAGAAAATTGTTCAGTCCTAAAGTTGGCCATAAACATATTGCGTTTCCAGATTTCACTGAACAATACATAGAGGTGCCTAGTAACCATGTACACAATGACACATAGTCACGATGCAACCAGATTTTTAATTTCCCAATATTTAATATTTTAGTAAGTGCCAGTTGGGTGAGGATGGCCATAAAGAATCTAACATTTGCAAAAAATGTTTCCACTTCAAAGCATTTTCCCTTCGTTTTGTGAAAAAATATAGCAAATAAAGAAATAATGTAGCTCATACACTTTCTACACAAGCCACATTATAATTCTATAATCTAAAAATTACTTTTCCTTTTCAGTCTGCAGCTGTTGTAAGTTGAAAAATTACATGAAAAGCTGTAAAATTAAATGAATGAATGCAAACTGGAAGCCTTCTCTTCTGTTGGCATTTCCTATTTGTGTGATTGGCTCACTATTTTTTTTCCCAGAAGTCTGCACTAAAATTTTAAGCATCCTCTGTAAAAGGAATTATTTTTTTAGTGAGATACTCCCTTGGGCCTCATTCACACAGACATACTTGAAGGGTAACTCCACTTTTGTGGGAAAATAAATTGGCAAATAAAAACAAAATATATAGCGTATACAATTGCAACACAAGTCAAATTCTAATTGAACGTTATTAAAAATGACCTTTCGTTTTCAATCTGCAGCTCTGTGATCTTCTGTAAAATGCAGTGCAATATGGGTACCTGGAGGCGTTCTGTACAAAGAATGGTACACAGAACTTCTCCCTAAAAATGTAATTTCCTGCTTGTGTGATTGGCTTACTGATTTTCCCAGAAGTCTGCACTAAGATAAAAATTACATTTTGAGCATCCCCTGCAACAAAAATTGCATTTTTGGTGAGATACTCCCAAAGGGAAATTGCGTCCACAGGGATGCAGACCCTGCCAATTTCCTCAGAGCCCTGCATGTACAGCAGCTGATTGATAAATATGAAACCATTCCCATACAAATTCACTCTGAACATGGAGACAGACAAATCGCTATTTCTCCAGAAAAACAAAAGGTAGGAATCTGCAACAAAGTTTGTTAAAATCCTTGCAATGTACATAGAGCACACACAGGGGAATATTTTTTCTCAACAAAAGTGGAGGTACTCTTTAACCACTTTAGCCCCGGACCATTATGCTGCCTAAGGACCAGAGGACTTTTTCCAATTTGGCACTGCGTTGCTTTAACTGGTAATTGCGCGGTCATGCAATGCTGTACCCAAACAAAATTTGCGTCCTTTTCTTCCCACAAATAGAACTTTCTTTTGATGGTATTTGATCACCTCTGCCGTTTTTATTTTTTGCGCTATAAACGGAAAAAGACCGAAATTTAGAAAAAAAATTATATTTTCTACATTTTGTTATAAAAAAAATCCAATAAACTCAATTTTAGTCATACATTTAGGCCAAAATGTATTCGGCCACATGTCTTTGGTAAAAAAAATGTCAGGAAGCGTATATTTATTGGTTTGCGCAAAAGTTATAGCGTCTTCAAACTAGGGTACATTTTCTGGAATTTACACAGCTTTTAGTTTATGACTGCCTATGTCATTTCTTGAGGTGCTAAAATGGCAGGGCAGTACAACCCCCCCCCCCCCCAAATTACCCCATTTTGGAAAGTAGACACCCCAAGAAAATTGCTGAGAGGCATGTTGAACCCATTGAATATTTATTTTTTTTGTCCCAAGTGATTGAATAATGACAAAAAAATAAAAAAGTTACAAAAAGTTGTCACTAAATGATATATTGCTCACACAGGCCATGGGCCTATGTGGAATTGCACCCCAAAATACATTCAGCTGCTTCTCCTGAGTACGGGGATACCACATGTGTGGGACTTTTTGGGAGCCTAGCCGCGTACGGGGCCCCGAAAACCAATCACCGCCTTCAGAATTTCTAAGGGCATAAATTTTTGATTTCACTCCTCACTACCTATCACAGTTTTGAAGGCCATAAAATGCCCAGATGGCACAAACCCCCCCATTTTGGAAAGTAGACACCCCAAGCTATTTGCTGAGAGGCATGTCGAGTCCATGGAATATTTTATATTTTGACACAAGTTGCGGAAAAGTGACACTTTTTTTTTTTTTGCACAAAGTTGTCACTAAATGATATATTGCTCACACAGGCCATGGGCATATGTGGAATTGCACCCCAAAATACATTTAGCTGCTAAATGTATTTTGGGGTGCAATTCCACATATGCCCATGGCCTGTGTGAGCAATATATCATTTAGTGACAACTTTGTGCAAAAAAAAAAAAAGAATTGTCTCTTTCCCGCAACTTGTGTCACAATATAAAATATTCCATGGACTCGACATGACTCTCAGCAAATAGCTTGGGGTGTCTAATTTCCAAAATGGGGTCATTTGGGGGGGGGTTGAACTGTCCTGGCATTTTAATGCACAACATTTAGTAGCTTATGTCACACATCACCCACTCTTCTAACCACTTGAAGACAAAGCCCTTTCTGACACTTTTTGTTTACATGAAAAAATTATTTTTTTTTGCAAGAAAATTACTTTGAACCCCCAAACATTATATATTTTTTAAAGCAAATGCCCTACAGATTAAAATGGTGGGTGTTTCATTTTTTTTTTCACACAGTATTTGCGCAGCGATTTTTCAAACGCATTTTTTGGGGAAAAAACACACTTTTTTAAAATTTTAATGCACTAAAACACACTATATTACCCAAATGTTTGATGAAATAAAAAAGATGATCTTAGGCTGAGTACATGGATACCAAACATGACACACTTTACAATTGCGCACAAACGTGCAGTGGCAACACAAAATAAATACATTTTTAAAAGCCTTTACAGGTTACCACTTTAGATTTACAGAGGAGGTCTACTGCTAAAATTACTGCCCTCGATCTGGCCTATGCGGTGATACCTCACATGCATGGTGCAATTGCTGTTTACGTTTGACGACAGACCGCCGCTTGCGTTCGCCTTAGCGCAAGAGCAGGGGGTGCTTTTTTTTTTTTTTTTTTCTTTATTATTTTTTTGCTTTTTTATCTTATTTTTAAACTGTTCCTTTCATTTTTATTTTTTTAATCATTTTTATTGTTATCTCAGGGAATGTAAATATCCCCTATGATAGCAATAGGTAGTGACAGGTACTATTTTTTGAAAAAAATGGGGTCTATTAGACCCTAGATTTCTCCTCTGCCCTCAAAGCATCTGACCACACCAAGATCGGTGTGATAAAATGCTTTCCCAATTTCCCAATGGCGCTGTTTACATCCGGCAAAATCGAAGTCATGAAATGCTCGTAGCTTCCGGTTTCTTAGGCCATAGAGATGTTTGGAGCCACTCTGGTCTCTGATCAGCTCTATGGTCAGCTGGCTGAATCACCGGCTGCATTCTCAGGTTCCCTGTTGAGACAGGAGAGCCAGAGAAAAACACGGAAGACGGTGGGGGGGGCACTCCCTCCCACGGCTTGTAAAAGCAGTTTAGAGGCTAATTAGCCGCTAGGATTGCTTTTACATGAAAGCTGACCGCTGGCTGAAAAGAATGATACCAAGATGATACCTAAACCTGCAGGCATCATTCTGATACAACCACTCAAAGTCGTGAATGGCGTACCTGAAGACAAAAAAATGGTTAACAATAAAACACAGTAAACGGTAAAGTATAAAAAATTGCATACCTGAAAAGCAAACATGATAAAACATAATAACAATAAAACATTGCAGAATAGAATACAGTAAAAAAGAGCAGAACAATAGAGAGAGAGAGAACAATAAAACGACAACTATTTTTTTTTATTTTATATATTTTTTTTTTACACTTTTTTTGTAACTAACTTTTATAACTGTAACCGGTTCCAGGTTTGGGTCTCTCAAAATGCGATGGCATCTTGGGAGACCCTGTGAAAGTGTGTCCTAGTCTGTGCAATGCTGTACCCTACGCTAATACTCAACTAGTGAATGGTAGCGTTCAAAACATTCACCAATGCAAAGACCAGGATTGTCAGGACAGGAGGGACAATAATAGCGGGTGTCACGCCTATATCCGCGCTTGCTGCAGACACAACATCTTTTTTGGGGGGGTTCGTTGGGTAGGGGTACTCGGGAGGACATAAAAATGCCTCTCATGCAGCCGATTGCATTTGGTTGGGGATGTGAATGGGGGAAGTACGGGTGCTGCAGAAATGGTGGGTTCCCAATTAGGATTGGTAAATGCAGCAGGAAGGGCATTATGGGCACGACGGGCCTGTTTGTCTTCTTCTTGGTGGCAGCGGGACACTACTTGTGCTTGCCACCTCACCAGTTTGAACTGCACTTATGGGACTCGCCACGTCACCAAGTGTTACTGCAGTGCTGGTTTGACTACGACCGGGGTGTACTAGGCCGCTGGCGCTTGCCAGTTCACCAAAACGCTACCAAAAAAACTGTTAGCGATCGCAGGGATCAGGCCTGACTCTGCAAACGCTACAGTTATGCGTTTAGTGTTTTGTAAGTGACAGTGATCGATCGATACTGCACTTGGGTGGGCCGGGCAGAGGGGCAAAACGCAGGTGCTAGCAGGTATCTGGGCTGATCCTGCTAACACTGCGTTTTTGGGAACCCTAAACTGCTGGGGACGCCAGTATAGATCTGATCGGACCAGATATTGATCAGTTCAGATACTATACCACTAAGGGAGGTGTACGGTGCATGCGTGGGTGTTAGCGGTACTGGCGCTAACCTGACGCTGCCTGGGGCTGGTGCTTGCCAGTTCACCAAAATGCTACCAAAAAAACTTAGCGCTCGCAGGGATCAGGCCTGACTGAACGCTGCAGTTATGCGTTTAGTGTTTTGTAAGTGACACTGATCGATCGATACTGCACTTGGGTGGGCCGGGCAGAGGGGCAAAACGCAGGTGCTAGCAGGTATCTGGGCTGATCCCGCTAACACTGCGTTTTTGGGAACCCTAAACTGCTGGGGACGCTAGTATAGATCTGATTGGATCAGATATTGATCCGTTCAGATACTATACCACTAAGGGAGGTGTACGGTGCGTGTGTGGGTGTTAGCAGTACTGGCGCTAATCTGACGCTGCCTGGGGCGACGCATATCACCGCCGGGCGATCAGGGGGCTAAACCTTTATTCGGTAATAAACGACGGGTGCCCTGACACTATAAAAAATAAACGAACTAACCAGCGTCACCCGTAACAGTTATACGGTGATCAGTGGTGAAAGGGTTAACTAGGGGGCAATCAAGGGGTTAAAACATTTATTAGGTAGTATATGGGGGTCCCTGTCGCTATAAAACGCTGACGGCGAACCTAAATATTTATCTCCCTAACTAGCGTCACCAGTGACACTAATACAGCGATCAGAAAAATGATCGCTTGGCGACAGGGGGTGATCAAGGGGTTAAAACTTTATTAGGGGTGGTTAGGGGGGTACCCTAGACCTAAAGGGGGCTATCACTAACTGCCCTAACACAGTAACTGTCACAAACTGACACCATGCAGTAATCAGAAAAAACAAAAAAAAACCTGCTTGGTGTCAGTGTGACAGGGGGGGGAGGGGTGATTGGGGGGTGATCGGGGGGTAAAGGGGGGTGTTTTGTGTGTCTGGCATGTTCTACTGTGTGTGTAGTGTTTGTGCACTCACATAGATGTCTTCTCTCCTCGGCGCCGGAACGGAAAATACCGAGCCGAGGAGAGATGACATTTCCTTTGCTGCTGTTTAGCATACAGCAGCAGAGGAATAATTCTATTGGCCGGCGGCGATCGCGAGGGGGGGGGCCACGAATGGATGGTCTCCCCCTCACCTCCGATCGCTGCTGTACAATAGCCGACCGCCTCGGGCACCGGGGGGGGGGTGGTCCGATTGGATCCCCCGCCCGCGGGAAGCAGATCACGTATATGTACGTGATTCTGCCTGCCCGTGCCATTCTGCCGACTTACATCAGCGTGAGGCGGTTGTTAAGTGGTTAAGCGTACGCCCGTGCGAGGGCCGCATTTGCCCCCACTGGGACACACAGGTGTTCTATTCATCCTCGTGCAGGCAGACCCGTTCGTATCAATTTGGATGTGGCAGATGCACGGACACAGCCGCTGGTCCCAAACTGATAGCCGCGTAGGTGCCCCCCCCCCCCCCGAACACAGATCGTGCTTTGTCTGTGCAGCTGCTGCATTCCACTTGACATGAATTGTACCGCCTGCATAGGGATGCATGGAGCACCTGTGCAAACACAGCCCTCGCACGGGGGTATGATTACGTACACCTGTCTAAATGAGGCCTATGGGTTAATTACTTCTAAAGAGATGTAGACACTGTGATTCAGGGCTCAGTCTTCCTATGACATAGTTGAACATACAGCTTTTTTTTTTAAGAATAGTAAGAGTAGGACTCCGCTAAAAAAAAGTTTGTTAAAATCCTTGCAATATACATAAATCACACTTCTCTTGAAGGTCATAAAATAAAACTGCATTCACTTTGATTCTCCTGTGACCCAGCTTCAGCTGACAGGGGGCTATTTTTTTCCCATCAGCTGACAGAGCAGAGCCCCAACAGGCTTGGGAAAAATCCTGACAATATTGTCAGAATCCACCTGACTGCCCGATTGACAGGTGGGCCCAGACTTTCAGAGCGTAGCTGAGACTCTGAAGCCAGCTGTGCCTGCCCTTTTCCCAGCCTGGTCACTGTTTTGTGCTCAAAGCAGACTAAGAGCTGAATGATCAGCGGTCATGTGATTGCTCAGTTCTCTTTCTTGGAACCAGGGTGGTACAGATTCCGCAACATAGAGGTGAGTATGTATGTTTAATTGTAATAAGCCTGTACTTCTTCCTTGATGTAAGACCAGCAGATCATTGCCTGACTTTCTCAGGGTGATACATGATTCTCTATAGTTCCCACAAGTCACCCGCACCCCTTAACTCCTTGTTGTCAAGCAAAGAAAATTTAAAGCAGTATTAAAACACAAAAATGTTATATATTGCTGCTTACCATTTCTTAGTTGTGGTGGCGGCGGCGGCATTACATTTTTCTTTTTTAGGCTTTTTTCCCCCTTTATTTTTAACTGTTTATATGAACAGCAATGTGTTATTTTTTAACAGCCTTTAAGGCCTGGATCACATCTAGTGATTTGGGATTGCGGGTGGAAGTGCTGCTATTCTACCCATTATACTACCCCTGCAATGCTGGCAAAATGCAGCACACGTGTTTGTGTGCCATTCATTTTTAATGGCACCTAACACACAGCGCAGTTTTGCAGTGATTGTCACGGCAAATCGCATCGCACAAAGCTTGTTGTCCAAAAAGGAGCAGGAGCTTCTTTTGGGAGACCAGCTTTGCACAATGCGGATTGCCGCATGATGATAAATTGTGTGACAACCGCAGCAAAAACGCACCGCTGTTTGACACAAAAGTGGCAAGATTTTATTCATTTATGCAAAATCTTTATCCCAAAATAAATTTTAAAAAAAGTGTTTCTGTAACTGCTTAAATTGAATGCTTAAAGTCTCATTTTCTTTCATTATAAAAACAAAAACAAACGTGTTCTACCTACCTGGAAATAATAAAGGAGGGGTACAGACCCATAAAGTTCAGATACAGACAAAGGATAGGGCAGATGGCGAACATCACCTATAAGTGTAAATTCCTTTAATGTTTAAACTTGATATTCATAAATACATAAAGATAATAGGCAGAAGATATACAATTAAAAAACTTTAAGAACAAAATAACCGCAGGTGTGCACACCCACAAGAATTTGTTATACCTACCTGCATTGTTGCAGTGGTTTTGCATAGGGCAGCCCAGATCCCATCCCCCTCTTCTCGGATCCCCCCTGGCACTCCTGGCTTTTCCTTCCTGCCGAGTGCCCCAGTGCATCAGCTTGCTATGGGGGCACCCTCTCTCTTCTCAATAACTCACTGACTTTGACAGCAACGGGAGCCAATGGCACTCGATCAAGATGGGCTCAAGCAATTATTAGGGGTGCTGCTGCACACAGAAGGTGTTTTATCTTAATGCATTAAGATCAAAAAAGCCTCCTGACTTTAGCACCACTTTAAGGCCTCATGTACACTGGACATTTTTACAGCTGCTGTTTTTGGCTTCTGCTGTTTCTTTCTACAGCCAGTAAACTCCCCAGCATGTTATCCTATGTGTCCATGCACACCAAGCTGTTATCAGTTTTTTGGCAGGGGTGTTTTCCGGCTGGAAAAACCCCCCCAGAATTTGTGGGTTTTGAGAGGAGTTTTTGAGCTGTAAAAACGCTCTAACTCCGGTAAACGTGATAAAATGTGGCTAACCATCGTTTTTGATTCCATAGCTTGTGTTTTCTTGCTAAGAATGCTAAAAAGCACAAGTTCATCTAAATCTACTAGTGCATCGAAATACTTCCTTACAACAGATTCACAATGCTGTTGCTCCTCCATGGCGGATCGTCTAGTAAAAATAAGATTAAAAAAATACTAAAAAAAGAAAATGAATGCAGCCACAAAAATAAAGAATTGATATGCTGCAACATTTATTTTTTTTCTGTTTTTAGTTTAGTACAGTAGATCTGTATATGGACAAATTTTGCTTAAATTGTTTTCATGTTGATTCTTAGGTATTTTTTATATTTAGTGATCCATAGTATTGCTGTTTTATCATTACTGTATAATGTTTCTACACTGTAGTGGACATTGGCTAGGTTTTCAGGTTACTGTTACCCAACTTGACATTGGCCTAGGACATGCCAGATGGCTTCAGTTTTCTTATTTTGCCTCATTATGTTGGAATGTAAGTAAGTCTTACATAATGTGAGGACCTGCTGTGTCTGAGTCTGCTTAATATGCCAGCAGTACAAACTGTCTGCCGACATAGAGTATATGTATGGATGGATTTTGCATTGCTTTTCAGTCAGATTTTGTGAATATAGTCTTATGTCAGCTTTATTCATCAGTGTTTAACATGAAGTTGATTCATTCATACTATTTCCTGCCCACCAAAAAAATATCAAATCTATTGTTCCTAAAATCTATTGTAACATACATATCCACACTCTCTAGAAGGGCAGAATCCATGTAACTAATCCTTCTTGTTTTTGGAGATTAGCATATCTAGTGGAAGCCTGAAATAACAGAGCAAGCACATAAATGTTCCATACCAGTATGGGTTTGCTGTGGATCAAACGTAATGCAGCAGAGCTAACCACATAGCATGTTTACCGCCAATAATCAGTTAATTTCCTCCCTCGCGTTTGTAGTACCTGGCCTCAGAAATAATCCTTTACCTATTGTAAAAAAGGAATACAGGAAGATAAATGTTTAGTTCCAACTTGATATAGAGATTGCAAGTTATAATAATAATTATAAGGTTCGCTAGTTTAGGAGGGAACAGTGATAAATAGTGGTGTTTTATTTCAAATAAAGTTTACCCTGAAACACGGTTACCGGATTTTCAAAAAGAAATCCAGGGACACTCTATTAACCATGCACCCATTTGTAGCCACACCCAATAAACCACACCTCCCCATTTGGAGCAACAGCAACAAAGTCATACTGGAATTAACCACGCCCACAAAATGCTCCCATTTTTTTTAACTCACCCTGAAATAATAATCACAGACTTTTAGAATAAAAGGTAGACATTCAAGGTATTAAGACAAAATGACCTGGGCTCCATGCTTAAGGAAATGACGCAGAACAGCAAATTGTGGTAACAGCAGGAGCGACTACTCTGCTCTGCTCCTGGAGGATTGCTAGTACAGTGAAACCTTGGTTTGAGAGCGTTTTGCAAGACTAGCAACATTTTTAAAATACATTTTGACTTGATATACAAGCGATGTCTTGATATACAAGAAGCGTCATGTCACAACTGAGTATAAAAAAGAGAAGAGAGGCGCCTCTAAGTGTAGCAATATGGTTATATTTAATGAAGGTACAACATATGGCAAAATACACTTATGGGACGTACAAAAGGTCGGACTTTTCAAGTACAAAAGTCCGATGGACGGCGACAGACCAAATCCGGTGGACAATCCGATCATGTGTGGGCTTCCCCGGACTTTCAGCTGACTTTTCCAGTCGCAAATCTGACGGACTTTAGATTTGGAACATGCTTCAAATCTTTACGTCGAAACTCCGCCGGACCCAGAAATCCGCTTGTCTGTATGCTAGTCCAACGGACAAAAACCCACGCTAGGGCAGCTATTGTCTACTGGCTATCAACTTCCTTATTTTAGTCCGGTGTACGTCATCACGTACGAATCCGTCGGACTTATGTGATCGTATGTAGGCAAGTTCGTTCGTTAGAAAGTCCGCCGCAAGTCTGCCGCAAGGCCGCCAAAAGTCCGTCGAAAGTTTGACGGGCGGCTGTCGGACTTTTGTAGCCGAAAAGTCTGACTGTGTGTACGCCCCATTAGAGGCGCCTCTCTTCTCTTTTATACTCTGTAGCTCCTGCTGGATTTTGCTTCTAATCCCCTTGTGGAGGCTTCCATTTGTGGATGGACATTTTATGGTTACACAACCTATCACATTGCTATAATCTTATTATATGGACTATAAATGAAAGGACCTATGAATAAATGGTTGTTTCTATTATTTCTTATGGGGAAATTCGCTTTGATATACGAGTGCTTTGGATTACAAGCATGTTTCTGGAACAAATTATGCTCGCAATCCAAGGTTTTACTGTAATAGTGGAGATCGCTGCATGTTGAAAAGGGTAAAGCAACACTTAATATGGTGGGATCTGCTGAGGGTAGTGTAGTGTTAACATTGTGTTGCTACATGCATGCAGACCAGGGCCATCCAGAGCAGTCCATGCAGCAGGTGAGTTTCTGTTCTAGTGGGACATAATCTTATCATTTCTGGCCGCATCAGCTCACACCACCTCCCTACCTCGACCCTCACCGCTGTGCCTGACCCCCATCTTCCCCCTTCCTGCCCTTATCCCTCCTGCATGCCTCCACTCGCTGCCGTTTAGCCTGTTCATCGAATTGGCACACTTTTGCACTTTTATATTAAAATAGTTTTTACATAATGTGTGATAAAATTTTCTGTTATTACCTCTCAAATAGTTGATCTTCCAGTATCTTTCTTCCTCTTTGTTTTGGTGTGATTTTCTGGCATAAATTCTTGTACCTATGCGATGGCATTTTATATTCTTTGCTATGTATATAGATGTCTCGCTCAGATCAGCTCTGTGCTGCTTCCTCTCATCGTGAGCTGTCAGAAAGTTACAGCAGTCCCGGTGAATGATGACATGGTTGGGGGGGGGGACTAGGCCAGCCAGTTATGGCCCATCTTGAGTATGTAGTTCAGTATCCAGAGAAGGGCAGAAAAACTAATAAATGGGCAACAAAAATTAAAATCGTTCTTCCTGGAGAATTATTGCTTAAGAAGGGTGTGATATTGGGGTAATTAACTCAGTGGTAAAAAACCTTTTTTAGGGAGTCCGTGCCAGTCCCAATGGTGTTTTTTAGGGCTTGCCAGCCCAATTTTATTAAACAAAATCATAATTTAACAGAAATAGTTGCCCATACAACTGCCCTAATCCATGCGTCCGGCCCCCTAATCTCTATGCAGCCAATTATGGCCCATCTTGAGTTTGTAGTTCAGTTTTGGTCACTAATCCTTCGGAAATATGTCCTTGAACTGGAAAGAATCCAGAGAAGGGCAGAAAAAACTAATAAATGAGCAACAAAAATTAAAATCATTCTTCCTGGAGAATTGTTGCTTAAGAAGGGTGTGATATTGGGGTAATCAACTCAGTGGTAAAAACCTTTTTAGTGAGTCCGTGCCACTCCCAATGGTGTTTTCTAGGGCTTGCCGGCCCAATTTTATTAAACCAAATCATAATTTAACAGAAACAGTTGCCCATACAGGGGATTTTCACCATCAAAAACAGGTATATGATAAAAAAAAAAAAAACAGTAAATTATACAAAGTCATCTGGCTCTCTTCAGCAGCACTACTGCTTAGGCCCCAAGCCTAGCCTTTGGTTTCTGGTCCCTCAGACCATCTTACACAGTATTTGTGTTTATTCAGCTTTCCTAGCTCTCCTGGCTCCCTCAGCCTTTTCAGTTTCAGCACCCTGCTGCTCGGGATCACTCCCTGGCCTCTTGATAGAGGATGTCTTGACAGACACCCTGGGCTCCCTCACTCCTCTGAGACTTTAAGATTTTCTCAGTCCCCCCTGGACTCACCTAGTCTTAGTTCTCTGTCCTCCAGACTCGCCTAGTCGTCTCAACACCCTCGGCCCTATGGACACACAATTTTTCTACTCCAGCATGGAGTATTGTTTCATGAGTGGAGCACACCTGTCTTCTAATGGGAGCTCTGAGCTGTGGTCAGGTCCTTTATTATAAGGGCTGTGTGCACTTGTACTTTCAGCCTGCTGGCCTCCTGCAAGACCTGGACACTGAGTTGGAGACTTCATTCCACCAAAAACTCTAAGGGCCAGTTCACACCAGATGCAGTCCAGTGCGTTAGTTCACACCAGTGCTTGCAGTTCCAGTGCGTTCCAGTTCCCCCCAAAAAAGTAGAACATGCTGCATTTTTCCTGCACTGGACTGTACTGGAACGCACCGTGCCACACTAAAAACACACTGGAACACACGTCTTTATTTCAGGTTAAGAAGAACGAGGAGGAAAAAATGCACTGGACTGCATCAAAAACGCGTCTAAGTCACTCGTGCAGAAAAGCATCTGGAATGCATCCGGACTGGGTTTCTATGGTGTGAACTGACCCTTAGAATTCTACAAAACCCCATTCTGCCATACCAAAACTCAGAGAAAGCTGTAAAAGCAGTTTTTTATTCTCATACTCTATACTCTGGAGCCCTGCACTCTATGTGTGAACCCTTTGTCATTTCCATTTTTATAGTGATAGGACCTCGCACTATCACAGGGCATATGCTCACAAAATTTACATCTTTCAATGGTGATCGTAGTATCAAAAAAACAAAACAAATTTAAGGCCTATGGAGAAGACACACGGCCACACAGTGAAGTTAAAACTGCGTAAGGGGTGCTTTGGTGTTAGTTAATGATTGTAGATACCTTAAACAATTACTAGATGTGTTTCTCGGCTAACCAGTGGTGGCCCATAATGCAGGGCGCAGGGGCGCCGCCCCGCTAATCCATGCATCCGGCCCCCTAATCTCTATGCAGGGCTTCGGGCGCATGGATTTCAATGGGGTCTTTTTTTTTTTTTGGAGCACATGATTGGAGCCTGAGGCTCTATTTGGCTTCAAAAAGGGTGTGCTGGGGCGCAGAGCACCGTGCCCTGAGCCGGCCCAGTTGTGTGACCATAGCGAATTAATATTCGTTATGTCTTCCTGATTCTCCTCCCGGCCAATCAGGAAGCGGGTCCTGAGACCCAATTGGACAGGGAGTTTTGGGTAAGGCCGGCTTCCTGTCCATCTACCGGAAGGGGAGGCTGGGTTCTTGGCGTTGCGAGAAGGGGGGGGGTTTGTTTCCCGCCGTACCCCCCCAACATATTGAGCACCAGCTGCCACTTCAGCTAACACAGTATACGAAGCAACATACACATGCATACACATTTAAAGGCTGAATTAAATGGACCTGTGACTTTAGTCAACCTTACCAACTATGTAACTATGTTTTACATGGAATTCTACAAGTAACACACAACAGCTAAGCAAATATTCAAATTTACCTGCCTGTATGAAGAGCATAAAAAAGGCATTTGTGATAGCTCTTCAGATAGGTCTAGTACACACAGACCAAATTTCGGGAGACATTGTCCAGTTCAATAAAAACCAGCCTACATTTGGCCCGTGTGTATGGCAGCCATTCTGTGAGACGGGTATGCTGGAAAAGGCTCCCTGTTACATAAAGCCATTGAACTGATAGTTTAGTACCCCACCCCACTGTGGAACCTTACATTTTACATGTCTTCTGACCTTGACATTTTTATGACCTGTATTGCATAGGTGTCCTTATGAAAGTTTAATCTATATTCAAAGTATTATGGAAAGAACATGTAATGAATGCTTGCTTCAGATCAGACATCAACCATGTGTAATAATTAGTTTAAACTATCCCCAGATGTATACAAATTTACTACACTGATTTCATTATTTTTCAATGACAGTTATTTTTTGCATGGTACATAGCCAGCTTCTGTTTTTGTACTCTGAAAACTACACATTCTGAACAACGATTTTGGGCTTTTTTGAATTTGATGAAGAATACATCATTCACAAATCTGTTGTTCAATAGAAACCTGTAATTAAAGGTTATATGAGGCTGTTGTTGCTGCCTGGTTTTGCAAATGCTATGCCGCGTACACACGAGCGGACTTTACGCCAGACTTTGCCCGGCGGACTTTTCGACGGACTTTACGACGGACTTTCTGAATGAACGGACTTGCCTACACACAATCAACCAAAGTCCGTTGAATTCGTACGTGATGACGTACGACCGGACTAAAATAAGGAAGTTCATAGCCAGTAACCAATAGCTGCCCTAGCGTGGCTTTTTGTCCGTCGGACTAGCATACAGACGAGCGGACTTTTCGACTGGACTCGTGTCCGTCGGATAGATTTGAAACATGTTTCAAATCTAAGTCCGTCCAACTTTTGAGAAAACAAAGTCCGCTGGAGCCCACACACGATCAAATTGTCCGACAAAATCCCGTCCGCCGGGCAAAGTCTGCCGTAAAGTCCACTCGTGTGTACGTGGCATTAGTCTCCTGGCTGCCTCTAGTTTGAGCACTTTCACAATCATTGAATTAGAACAATTATGCAGCACATGAAGTCAGGCAGCCTTCAATGGCATGGAAGCAAGAGGCCAGGTAACTAGAATTTTTAACAAGGAGCTCAGCGATGACAGTCCTGTTTTCTTTCAGTACAATTTTCCAATAAAGTTTATTGAAATGAAATAACAAAAATGCCTTTATATTGAAGCTTATCAGTCCTTAGATGTAGTAAGTGCATTAGATTTATTTCAGGTTTTATTTCTCTTCATTTTCATCTGATGATCCTGCCAGTAACACTTCCTGTTCTGGGTGACATAGCTCACTCACTCTAATCAAGGAGCAGCATTGTCAGCCTAAAACAGGAAGTGTTAGGACTACAGAACACCCCCTCCCCTCTTCTTCTCTTCCTAACATGGGGCTGTTCTGTGGTTCAGAGGTAACCTTTTTGAAGTTAACCAGAGCTGAAAAGGCTGCTTGAGATAACAGTGCAGAGGACGTGGGACAGCACTGGATTTCTGGCAGAATCTGTCAGGTATTTTTGCACTTATTTAATCGATAGAACAAGACACTTTCAGCGGTATATTTAACAGACCAAATTTGAAAAAATAAGAGAAGTTTGTTGTTTGGGTTTTATAACAATTCTGCCTCATGCACACAGGCTAATTACCATATGCCCATTTACATGTTATCATTTTGCCAAGCTGGCAGAAAAATCTAGTGAAAAAAGCTCAGTCTGGTGCGTATTTATGCACTTTCATATATGTACGTAATTTCATTCTATTGGCTGGAATATCAATTTGTTCTAGCCATTAGCCTGGAATTACGCACATATGCACGTTTAGGCATGCTTATGTGTAAATTACACCAATACACTTCTCTCTGAACACGGGTTTGGGGCATGTAAGACCAGGTTACTATTTTCCTAGTAGCCAGATTAGAAATTATTGGCCAGTGGGTTGTTTTTTAACGATGAACTTAGACTATTTGTGCTAATTGATTGACATGCACATGTACACTATATTGTCAAAAGTATTGGGGCGCCTGCCTTTACACACACAAGAAATTTAATGTCATCCCAGTCTTATGCCTCGTACACACGTTCCAAATATCGTACGACCTTTCTCGCTTAATAGTCGCAAGTAGAAATTGAATAGCTACATAAAGTCACGAAAATTCTCGTACGACAGACAAAAAAAATGTTGTAATGTATTTGTATTGTATTTTCAGACGACAACTATACTGACTAAACGAAAATCGTACGAGAAAAATTTTTGTGCATGTCCGATCGAATAATATCGGATGAACGGTCGTGATCGACTGTCAAAAGTAGTGTACACACGATCCGAATATCGTACGATCCTTCCTCGGACGACCGTTTTCGTACGATATTCGGATCCTGTGTACGGGCCATTAGTCCATAGCGTTCAATATTGAGTTGGCCCACCCTTTGCTGCAATAACAGCTTCAACTCTTCTGGGAAGGCTGTCCACAAGGTTTAGGAGTGTGGGAGTGGGAATGTTTGACCATTCTTCCAGAAGCGCATTTGTGAGGTCAGGCATCGATGTTGGGCGAGAAGGCCTGACTCGCAGTTTCCACTCTAATTCATCCCAAAGGTGTTCTATCGGGTTGAGGTCAAGACTCTGTGCAAGCCAGTCAAGTTCCTCCACCCCAAACTCGCTCATCCATGTCTTTATAGACCTTGCTTTGTGCACTGGTCCAAATCATTTGGTGCAGGGGGAATTCTGGTGTGGGATTGTTTTTCAGGGGTCGGGCTTGACCCCTTAGTTCCAGTGAATTGAACTCTTAAGGCATCAGCAGAATACATTTTGGACACTTTCTTGCTCCCAACTTTGTGGGAACAGTTTAGGGATGGCCCCTTCCTGTTCCAACATGTCTGCACATAAAGACATGAATGAGCGAGTTTGGGGTGGAGGAACTTGACTGGCCTGCACAGAGTCCTGACCTTAACCCGATAGAACGCCTTTGGAATTAATTAGAGTGGAGACTGCAAGCCAGGCCTTCTCATCCGACGTCAGTGCCTGACCTCAAAAATGTGCTTCTGGAAGAATAGTCAAACATTCCCTAGACACACTCCTAAACCTTGTGGACAGCCTTCCCAGACTAATTGAAGCTGTTATAGCTGCAAAGGGTGGGCCAACTCAGTATTGAACCCTACGGACTAAGACTGGGATGCCATTAAAGTTAATGTGCGTGTAAAGGCAGGTGTCCCAATACCTTTGACAATATAGTGTATATAGCTGGATAGGATATTTGAGCGTCAAAAGGAATTATTTTCTCATTCAGGCTGTTCCTTAGCACCTTCACACTTGAGCGTACGTATATAGGCAATTTAGAGGGTTTTTTTGTGCGTTTTTGCATGTAAGGTATTACACAAGAGCTTTTTTGGGACAGGATCATGTGTTTTTTTTCGCTCATATACTTTTATTTTGGAAACTCTTAAAAATGTGCTTAACACTTTATGTTGTGCATTTTTTCCCACATGCTCTCATTAAAGTCAATGGGGTTCAAAATGCCCAATTCTGCTTCAAAAGTAGCTTGTGTACCTTTTAGACATTGCGTTACAGGAACCCAAATGCTCAAATATGAACAATGGAAAAGCATGGAGTTTGGCTTGTTGAGGGATTTGGAGCTTCCAGTTGCACAACGCTCAGGTGTGAATGGGGACTAATATCCAGCCACAGGTTTTGGCCAAAGAGCCCAACATTGGTTAGTCCAGAAGTTAAAACAGGAAATTTGGGGTTTGCACTACGTATTGGAAACGTATTTGTTCCATATGAATAAATTAATCCTGTTCCTGTAATAGCACACTGACAACAGCAGAGAATGTTTGTGTTCCTATAAAGGGGGCTAAGGTGTGCTATTTACTTATGTAAAGCTGTGATTAAAGCATTGTGCCAAAGTGTTTGCTTTTTAATCCCATTTACACCACACTTGTGTGCAGCATGTGAAATGGTAGCGAAAGTGCTGATTTCAGCAACATTTTATTTACATTCATGATGGCAAATGTAGTCCAAATGTGTGTTTAATCAGGTTAATACAAGGCTATGGAATAAAACTGCAGATAATAGGGAATGTATTTTGTTTTTCAGTGAGTGCATAGTTCAAGTTTTGGAGCAAAGTTAGAAACAACTCATTAGTAATGGCATTTTATAGGTGCCAACAAAATGGAACACATAGTAAATAAAAGATTGTTTATTACAAAGTAGATCAATCATCAAAAATATACTATAATTCAACTATTTTAGGGTAAATAAATGCTTGTAACAAATCCCTTGTACATACAGTAGATCTGTGACATATCTTATACATTGGATAAGGATAAACTTATATCATTGTAATTTGCAGTCACAAAATATAGCTAATGATTTTGTAACAAGTAGTCTCTTCAATGCGTTTCACCATGAGCTTATTCAGGAAGAAATACTACATTATAAGAATGTGTCGCACCCGCTCAAGGCAAAAGCATGTGGGAGAAACCTTTAGGCTGTGTTCACACTGATGCCAATCGGATGTGGGATTCCCCGAATCCAATTCGCATGACAGGAGACTGACCGGCTCTCAATGGAGTCGGTTCACGCAGCTCCGTGGCGGCCTCGTAGCAGATTGCTCAAGGGTCCTGTGCGTCTTTGGCTCCATTTTAGGTCCAAACTCAGGAAAAAATTCGGGCCCGATTCATCCCTGAGTCGGAGAACAGGGACACACCGGACCTCTGCTGTGAGCCGCATCTGAAGACAGTGTGAACCCAGCCCCAATGAGTGATATTGTGTTCAGGCAGCCACAGCACCCGCAGCTGCCTGAATACCCAAAAAGTGACTGCATCTGATAGGATGCAGTTACTGTCCAGCCCATCATTTTACACCCGGCTCAGGAATCGGACAAAATTTGAACTGTGTGTGTGTATATATAGCTTGATGCAGACTTTTAAAATCATAAACAAAACCACAGTCCCATGTATGTATAAAAAAAATATATAATATCCTCATGTAGAGAGCATATTATATATAATATGCTCATTATATACAGTTGGGACGTAAAGTATTTAGACCCCCTTAAATTTTTCACTCTTTGTTATATTGCAGCCATTTGCTAAAATCATTTAAGTTCATTTTTTTCCTCATTAATGTACACACAGCACCCCATATTGACAGAAAAACACAGAATTGTTGACATTTTTGCAGATTTATTAAAAAAGAAAACCTGAAATATCACATGGTCCTAACTATTCAGACCCTTTGCTGTGACACTCATATATTTAACTCATTTCTTCTGATCATCCTTGAGATGGTTCTACACCTTCATTTGAGTCCAGCTGTGTTTGATTATACTGATTGGACTTGATTAGGAAAGCCACACACCTGTCTATATAAGACCTTACAGCTCACAGTGCATGTCAGAGCAAATGAGAATTATGAGGTCAAAGGAACTGCCTGAAGGGCTCAGAGACAGAATTGTGGCAAGGCACAGATCTGGCCAAGGTTACAAAAAAAAATCTGCTGCACTTAAGGTTCCTAAGAGCACAGTGGCCTCCATAATCCTTAAATGGAAAATGTTTGGGAGGACCAGAACCCCTCCTAGAGCTGGCCGTCCGGCCAAACTGAGCTATCGGGGGAGAAGAGCCTTGGTGAGAGAGGTAAAGAAGAACCCAAAGATCACTGTGGCTGAGCTCCAGAGATGCAGTCGGGAGATGGGAGAAAGTTGTAGAAAGTCGACCATCACTGCAGCCCTCCACCAGTCGGGGCCTTATGGCAGAGTGGTCCGACGGAAGCCTCTCCTCAGTGCAAGACACATGAAAGCCTGCATGTAGTTCGCTAAAAAACACCTGAAGGACTCCAAGATGGTGAGAAATAAGATTCTCTGGTCTGATGACACCAGGATAGAACTTTTTGGCCTTAATTCTAAATGGTATGTGTGGAGAAAACCAGGCACTGCTCATCACCTGTCCAATACAGTCCCAACAGTGAAGCATGGTGGTGGCAGCATCATGATGTGGGGGTGTTTTTCAGCTGCAGGGACAGGACGACTGGTTGCAATTGAGGGAAAGATGAATGTGGCCAAGTACAGGGATATCCTGGACGAAAACCTTCTCCAAAGTGCTCAGGACCTCAGATTGGGCCGAAGGTTTACCTTCCAACAAGACAATGACCCTAAGCACACAGCTAAAATAACGAAGGAGTGGCTTCACAACAACTCCATGACTGTTCTTGAATGGCCCAGCCAGAGCCCTGACTTAAACCCAATTGAGCATCTCTGCATAGACCTAAAAAGGGCTGTCCACCAACATTTACCATCCAACCTGACAGAACTGGAGAGGATCTGCAAGGAGGAATGGCAGAGGATCCCCAAATCCAGGTGTGAAAAACTTGTTGCATCTTTCCCAAAAAGACTCGGCTGTATTAGATCAAAAGGGTGCTTCTACTAAATACTGAGCAAAGGGTCTGAATACTTAGGACCGTGTGATATTTCAGTTTTTCCTTTTTAATAATTCTGCAAAAATGTCAACAATTCTGTGTTTTTCTGTCAATATGGGGTGCTGTGTACATTAATGAGGAAAAAAAATAACTTAAATGTTTTTAGCAAATGGCTGCAATATAACAAAGAGTGAAAAATTTAAGGGGGTCTGAATACTTTCCGTCCCCACTATATAATATGCTCATGTAGAGAAAAAGTAATTTTATCCTGGTTCAGGTCTGCAGTATGAAATAAAGTATTAGTTAACACAGCCATTACTCAACAACAGGAAACAATATGTTAAATAGCCATGTTAAATTTCTGAGCGACTCTTTATAGAAAGAATGGACTGAGGAGTGGAAGAAACTCCAGCGAAAAGGGTATACGCAAAATACAAATCAAAAAGCTGGTCATAAATTTAAAAGAAAAACATAAGTAGGGCTGGTCATAAATAAAAAAACAAAACAAAAGGAGAGGTAACATCGTGATCAAAAGATGCAGAGTTGTAACTGAAACCAAACCTAAAGGCAGAAAAATTGTCATTAAAAAGAATCTCCAGGGAAAACGTTTTCCTGACTTTTGCGGTTTACAAATAGGTTACCTCCAAGGATGGTTATCCTAGGTCCAGATACAGTATCTCACAAAAGTGAGTACACCCCTCACATTTTCGAAAATATTTTATTATATCTTTTCATGCGACCACACTAAAGAAATGCCACTTTGTTAAAATGTAAATTTGCTGTCCCCTCAAAATAACTCAACACACAGCCATTAACGTCTAAACCGCTGGCAACAAAAGTGAGTACACCCCTAAGTGAAAATGTCAAAATTGGGCCCAATTAGCCATTTTCCCTCCCCAGTGTCATGTGACTCGTTAGTGTTACAAGGTCTCAGGTGTGAATGGGGAGCAGGTGTGCTAAATTTGGTGTTATCGCTCTCACTCTCTCCTACTGATCACTGGAAGTTCAACATGGCACCTGATGGCAAAGAACTCTTTGAGGATCTGAAAAAAGTAATTGTTGCTTTACATAAAGAGGGCCTAGGCTATAAGAAGATTGCCAAGACCCTGAAACTGAGCTGCAGCACGGTGGCCTAGACCATAAAGCGGTTTAACAGGACAGGTTCCACTCAGAACAGGCCTCGCCATGGTGCCCAAAGAAGTTGAGTGCACGTGCTCAGCATCATATTCAGAGGTTGTCTTTGGGAAATAGACATATGAGTGCTGCCAGCATTGCTGCAGAGATTGAAGGGGTGGGGGGTGGGGGTCAACCTGTCAGTGTTAAGACCATATGCCGCACACTGCATCAAATTGGTCTGTATGGCTGTTGTCCCAGAAGGAAGCCTCTTCTAAAGATGATGCACAAGAAAGCCCACAAACAGTTTGCTGCAGACAAGCAGACTAAGGACATGGATTACTGTAACTGTCCTGTGGTCTGATGAGACCAAGATAAACGTATTTGGTTCAGATGGTGTCAAGTGTGTGTGGCGGCAACCAGGTGAGGAGTACAAAGACAAGTGTGTCTTGCCTACAGTCAAGCATGGTGGTGGAAGTGTCATGGTCTGGGGCTGTATGAGTGCTGCCGGCACTGGGGAGCTACAGTTCATTGAGGGAACCATGAATGCCAACATGTACTGTGACATACTGAAGCAGAACATGATCCCCTCCCTTTGGAGACTGGGCCGCAGGGCAGTATTCCAGCATAACAACCCCCAAATACACCTCCAAGACAACCACTGCCTTGCTAAATAAGCTGAGGGTAAAGGTGATGGACTGACCAAATATGTCTCCAGACCTAAACTCTATTGAGCATCTGTGGGGCATCCTCAAAAGGAAGGTGGAGGAGCGCAAGGTCTCTAACATGCACCAGCTCCGTGATCTCGTCATGGAGGAGTAGAAGAGGACTCCAGTGGCAACCTGTGAAGCTCTGGTGAACTCCATGCCCAAGAGGATTAATGCAGTGTGAAAAAATAATGGTGGCCACACAAAATATTGATAATTTGTGCCCAATTTGGACATTTTCACTTAGGGGTGTACTCACTTTTGTTGCCAGCGGTTTAGACATTAATGGCTGTGTGTTGAGTTATTTTGAGGGGACAGCAAATTTACACTGTTATACAAGCTGTACACTCACTACTATACATTGTAGCAAAGTGTCATTTCTTCAGTGTTGTCACATGAAAAGAATTAATAAAATATTTACAAAAATGTGAGGGGTGTACTCACTTTTGTGAGATACTGTAGCTGCTGTTTAAGGTAAAAATCCTATTTTCATTAATGCTGAAACACCGAGATTAAGAATACTTTATTAATCTGAGCTGAACATCCAACATTACGTCTTTAGTACAGTGAAAGTATGTGTTGATGTGCTGATGTTTAGCCTTTCCTCTCCCCTCGTCCATTCACATTCACAGAAAGGTTTTGCACAGAGAGGCCCTGATCCTCCTCTTCTGGGGTTCCCCCGGTGGCACTCCTGGCTCCTCCTCTTCGAGTGCCCCCACGGGAAAAGCCGCATTCCATAGGGGCACTCGTGCAGGCGTGCTCCCGAGTCCTGCTGCTGCGTCCATGGACACAGACTCGGGCCCCATCCCTGTCATGGGGGGGGGGGGTGAAGCTTCATAGAATGCACTAAGGTAAAAAAAAACTCTGAGGGTTTACAACTGCTTTAAACGAAAAAAATATTGACTTTAGATAGATGGTTTATTCTGTTTATATTTTGTCCTCCTTTTCTCCATCATTAGAATGCTAATTACGTTTTTAAATGAAACATTTGTTTCCATTACATACCTTACTTTAGACCCAATGATGACATCACTATGTCTCTGTGCTTCTCTATGCAGTGCAGACAGACCATGGCTGGGGGAGCTATACATTGCTTCCCGAAGACATCACAGCACCCTGCCTCAGTACTCCTGCCAAGAGCCCTCAGCCCTGATGCAAGTAGCAGACTGGCTCTTGGGAGGATTTATGCCTTGATGGGTGAATGCCAGTGTGGGGAGGTGGGCATTCCTATGCAGACTACCCTAGATGATGTCCACAATGCTGAGTTTCCATGAAGGCACAGTGCATAATAATAATATTATAGTATTCTCCATTTGCAATGAGGTCAGTATGCATTTTCAGTGACGGAGAGGAGCTTGTACAACTGACTGATGGCAGTGCTGGAGTTCAGCTTTAATTATTTTCTGTATCAAAGAACAAAAGCTTTCCTTTATTCTAAACGTTGTTTTCCCACTTTCCTTTCACAGTAGTTCATCAGGAAAATGTTGTAAGTGAGCTCTGTGATTAGAGAGCAGCCTTCCCTGCATGGTAGTGTTCTGTCTTTGATATGCCATGTAGATTTCCAGATAATCCTTTGCAGAGCTGTTGCACGTATTCATGTGCATGGCGGGGTGCATCATGGATTGCATAATGAACACCAAATTGTGTTGACACCCTTTGAATCCGTTCCTCCTCCCAGGGTGAAGATGTGTATTGTACCTGCGGGGAGAGATTGCTTTTTTTTTTGTGTTCTCTTTGATAGGCTTTCCAATGTTTTATCAGCTGAATATCTGCACACTGATCACTGTATGTTTGTGAAGGTGTTTCCTCGCATCTGACTTCTGTGAAATAAGCTTTGGCTGACAGTTCTGTCAAAGATGTCTCTAGATAAATGCTGCGGGTGTAAAAAAAATCTAAGTTGTGGGTTTATAAAATATATCTAAGGCACAGTTCACAGAATTATGCAATGTTTTTGTTTTTTCTCATACTTTCTTCAGATTTTACTATTGTTAAAGACATTAATTCATGGATCAGCCAAACTCACTACATTTAGAGTGGTGGTAAATTCCAACTTAAAAAAAATGCTGATAGACAGGGTTTTTTCACAGGGGGAACCCAGTACTGGCACCTCCAGCACTGAATGTAGGGAATGGCAAGGGGAGCTGCAGGGTCTATTGAAGATTGCCGCTGGGGGATCTATTTTCCCTGGTGGGGTTTTATTTTTGTGTGGGATCTATTATTGCTGGGAAGGTCTGTTGTTGTTGGTAGGGGTCTTATATTCCTGGGGGGGGGGGGCAGTTGTTGCTCGGAGGGATCTACTGTTGAGAGAGAGATCTATTGTTGCTGGCTGCTGGGGGGTCTTTTGTTGCAGTCAGCAGGGGATCTATTTTGCTGCTTTTTTTTGTTAGTAACAAATTCCATTAGCGCCACAGAATGATACTTGGTTCTGTATTCTCTAAAAGGGGCAGTACTGGGAAGTGGATAAGGGTTGTTGCTTGAAGGTGGATAGGGGGTGCAAACAAGGGGTAACTCATAAGGGGGGAGTGCCTGCACCTATTCTGAGAAAAAAAGCCCTGCTGATAGGTAGGGTTCTTATGACAGAAGAGACCCCATTGGTTTCTGCTGTCATATATACTTCCCTCTGCCTATCAGCTGTTATGCACACTGGCTGTGCGTGTACACTGGCACATGTGTGTGATCATATGTCATTATTACATTGTATATCCCTGTATGTTGCTGTCGTTCAGGTGCTTATCTAATAGTTTTTTGAAACTATCAATGCCCCCCCCAGCTGAAACCACTGCCTGTGAAAGGGAATTCCACATCCTTGCCGCTCTTACAGTAAAGAACCTTCTACGTAGTTTAAGGTTAAACCTCTTTTCTTCTATTTTTAATGATTGGCCACGTGTCTTGTTAAACTCCCTTCCGCAAAAAAGTTTTATCCCTATTGTGGGGTCACCATTATGGTATTAGTAAATTGAAATCATATCCCCTCTCAAGCGTCTCTTCTCCAGAGAGAATAAGTTCAGTGCTCACAACCTTTCTTCATAACTAATGTCTTCTAGACCCTTTATTAGCTTTGTTGCCCTTCTTTGTATTCGCTCCATTTCCAGTACATCATCCCTTAGGACTGGTGCAAAGAACTGGACAGCATACTCTAGGTGCGGCCGAAACAAAGTCTTGTAGAGTGGGAGAATTATCGCTTTATCTCTGGAGTTAATCCCTTTTTAAATGCATCCCAATATTCTGTTTGCTTTGTTAGCAGCAGCTTGGCATTGCATGTACTAGGACCCCCAGGTCCTTTCCCATCCTAGATTCCCCAGAGGTTCTCCCCCTAGTGTATAGATTGCATTCATATTTTTGCCACCCAAATGCATTATTTTACATTTTTAAACCTCATTTGCCATGTAGTTGCCCACCCCATTAATTTGTTCAGATCTTCTTGCAAGGTTTTCACATCCTGCAGAGAAGTTATTGCCCTGCTTAGCTTAGTATAGTCCACAAATACAGAGATTGAACTGTTTACCCCATCCTCCAGGTCTTTTATGAACAAATTCAATAGGATTGGTCCCAGCACAAAACCCTGTGGGACCTCACTACTCACCCCTGATCATTCTGAGTATTCCCCATTTATCGGCACCCTCTGAACTCACCCTTGTAGCCAGTTTTCAATCCATGTACGCACCCTATGAACGTTTATGGGGAACTGTGTCAAATGCTTTGCAAAATCCAGATACACCACGTCTACGGGCCTTCCTTTATCTAGATGGCAACTCACCTCCTCAAAGAAGGTTAATAGATTGGTTTGGCAAGAACCCATTTATTAACCTTCATGATTCCATACGGATTACTGCTAATGATACCATTTTCATTACTAAAATTTTGTATATAGTCCCTTATTATCCCCTCCAAGAGCTTGCATACTATTGATGTTAGGCTAACTGGTCTGTAAATCTCAGGGTTGTATTTTGGGCCCTTTTTAAATATTGGTGCTACATTGGCTTTTCTCCAATCTGCCTGTGCCATTCCAGTCAGTAGACTGTCAGTAAAAATTAGGAACAATGGTCTGGCAATTACTTGACTGAGTTCCCTAAGCACCCTCGGGTGCAAGCCATCTGGTCCTGGCGATTTATTAATGTTAAGTTTCCCAAGTCTAATTCTAATTCTGTCCTCTGTTAGCCATGGAGGTGCTTTCTGTGATGTGTCACAAGGATAAACACTGCAGATTTGGTTATTGAAGCCCCCCGATTCCCTACTGAAGACTGAGGAGAAGAATACATTCAATACCTTCACTATCTCTCCATCCTTTGTAACCAGATGTCTTTCCTCATTCTTTATAGGGCTGATATGGTCTGTCCTCTGTTTTTTACATGTTTAAAATTTTCCAAAAAACTTTAAAGCGTAAGTTCAGGTAAAAACTAACTCTAAATTTACTATCAGCCACATTCTAAGACCAAAAAAAAAAAAAAAACGCTTTACATACCCTTTCTGCAACCGATCCAGTCTCCAGCGGGCGGATCCTGTGTAGAAGAGACAGCCGACAACAGTTGGGAAGTGACATTACTTATAGACTTACTATGGGGCTTTCATTTTCAGCTGCCTATCTAGCACACACCTACACAGAGAAGCCTCCACTGACAGCTCAGTGTGGGACCAGACTGGATCAGCTGTGATTTTTGCTTTACAGGGTTAGATAGATTAGTCATAGAATGTGGCTTCCTGTAGATTAAGGCTAGGTTCACACATGTCCAGCTGCGTATGCAGTCCGGATTCCGGTGCAGTTTTGTACACTGGTTTAGATGCGATTCAGGTGCAAATTTTTACTTGAATTCACTCCTAAACCGGACCCAAAATCGCACAGGACCCTTTTTTGAAATGGACTGTGGCGCCCTGGACATGTGTAAACCGGCTCCAGTGAAAGCCGGTCCAATTCACATGGTACACAATAAATTTCCCCTTACGACACAGTTGGGTCCTCGCCATGATACCTTCTTTGCACTAACATTTTCAGGACAAGCTTTCAAGCTGTGCCCTTTTTTACACTCCAAACCATACTTCTTGGACCTTAGAAGAAGGGGGTATATCCCCAAAGCTTGTCCTGAAAATGTAACTGTTGGTGCAAATACACAAAGTATCACAGACAGTACATAACTGTGTTGTTGCAAGTGCACTAATACAGCTATAATCACCCTGACAACCTAAAGACAGTGTGATCATTTATTTGGCTTCCATCCGAAACTGGTTCATCTATGCCTGTGCATGTCTGAATATGGTAGGAACATAAATCTGTGAATTGCTTCTAAGCAGGGACTGTAGTAAATGGTTCGGTGACCAGATTGTGGAATTCGTTCTATTAAAGTTATTTATATGGACTTGTAGGCATGTGTGACAATTTGAAAACCGAGATATCACAGCAGGGGTCTGAGGCATATAAATAGAAAGACATTAAACTCATCAGCCAATGTCAAAGACTTGTTTCTGTTTTGGGTGAACCAACCTTTTTATAGGATCCTGCTTCTGTAATTTCTTTACTTTCCTATTGGATTTCTAAATGTGAGTGGTACACTTGGCTGTCTAAACTGACTGAAGCTGGCAGTGATAAGCCAGCAGGGCAAGTCCCAGTATCCTTGGGTAGCCTGCTCTGGTGGTCCCATATGATTCCATTCAAAATGTAACTAAGCATGTCAAGTAAATGGCATGCCTTTATTTGGAACATGACTTTATAGCGGGCAGCAATGTTAAAATTACTTAAAACAACTCTTGAAAATGGAATTTCACTTTTGTAAACAAAGCATGCCTTTAATTACCCATGTCATAGTCAAATGATATTGCCCAACAATGCAGTCCACAGGATATACTTTTTTGTGTTTGTTTTTTTTTAATTTTTTTATAATGTGTCTGAATCTTATCCAAGCCCATGTCCTAGACATAATTTTGATGGTTGGGCGGATCACACAAAACCACGGAAAGTGCTGGAAGGCCAATGCCTAATGTTTGTTTTTCGTCATTAATACATCAAACAGACACACATCTGCTCCCTGGTATTGGCTTTATTAAACACTTTGCAGTTAGTACAATCAATCACAGTTGTTCACATGGAGGCCTTTCATTGAGAACCATCACATACTGTTTCCCTTTGCAGCAATAGTTTGCCATGCTCGTTTTGTTGGTAATCCAAGTCTGTACCAATTTCATTAAACTTTACAGAGGATTCCATTTCATACTGTTACTTCGTCACCTCTAGTGCTTTAACCCTTAATAGCAACATCCTTTTGGACAAAATCTTCCAAACCTCCTCTAACTTTTCTATGTAAATGTACCTTTGTAATCTGCTGCATCAGCTCTTTCAAAAACACTATACCTTTTTCCCAAATGTGTGATCTCAGTCATTGTTTAAGATGTGCAAATGTTAATTTTTCATCAGCAGCTAAGCCATTCCTTCCATCTCTTAACTACTCCCCTTGGTCACTTACATCTGAAGAGGTGTCTTTAAGGTGGATTCGCCTTGTATAATGCTCTAGGTTGTTTATGAATTAATTAAAAAGGATTGGTCCCAGCACAGAACCCTTTGGGACCCCACTACCCACACCTGACCATTCCGAGTACTCCCCATTTATCACCACCCTCTGAACTCGCCCTTGTAGCCAGTTTTCAATCCATGTACTCACCCTATGGTCCATGCCAACGGACCTTATTTTGTACAGTAAACATTATTGGGGAACTGTGTCAAATGCTTTTGCAAAATCCAGATACACCATGTCTACAGGCATACATGTCAGACTTCAGGAAACACTGTTTTAGTGGAAGCATTTGACTTTGGAACGGTAAAAGTGCTAAAAAGCTGCTTTAAAATTGTGGATGCAGTCTTATGTGACCAAAAGCAACATGAAAGGCAGGTTCTAGGCTTTGGGATAGCACTGGACCATGGTGTATTTATCAGAATAAGGGCTTTCCCCATGAAAATTGTTTTCTGCAACCCTTTGAGTTCTTGATACATGATCTCAGATTACCGTAAACCTGTGCTAAATGAAATGTGTAGGCTGCTATTGCTGACCACCTTTTGAAACTACTAATTGCCTGGCTGCTGTTCTCACCTATTGGTTTTGCCAATCAGATACAAGTGTGCAGATCAAAAGATTTGGATAAAGTCGGAAGTCTCTATCACTAACTTGTTCTGGGTCAGTGACTCAATGTATTGAAATCAGGAGGTTGGTATGATAGGAGGTCAGCAGTGGCAGCCTACATATTCTAGTACAGTACAGGATTGTTTCAACTAAAATGCATTGGTTAAACATTTTTTAAAGCCACGACTAATAGATTTAATTTCACTATAAGGTTTCTATGGGTTTACCTGTACCTTGTTTGCAATTGTATTATTGTTATGAAATGGTCTCTGTTGTCATAAAACTTACAGCTGTCCTTTTTCTTTAGCTCCCAAGGGAATACTGCATCTCTCTCCTGATGTCTATCAAGAAATGGAAGCCAGTCGCAGTAAAACGGTGCCTGCTCCTGCTGTCAACTATCTGTCATCCAAAGAGTTGAGCCAACCATCCAGCTCATATTTTAGCACTCCAGTAGGCCAAAGTTGCACTGCTGCAATTGCCAGGGAGCTCCTAACCAATGGCAGCTCCCCTACTGCAGAGGCTATTGGATTTGCAGGGAACAACAAGACTTGCACCACGTCCTCTGTGCAGCCTTCTAAACAGCTGGAGTATCTGGCGGGCATTCAGGGCATGCAGGTGAGGAAATCTATTTTTATATTTGAATGAATAGAGGCCAATCCATGTATACCTTGTGTTTGTTTCTATCTCATGTCAACAAAGTTTTTAGAATTAATGTTACAGCCACACTGCTTTCTTTACTAGACTGTTTTCTGAATTACCCATAAAAGGAACCTTTTCATGATTGTTCTAAGTCACTCACTGGACTCCAGCAGTTTGGATCTCCTGATGCACCTCCCTTCTCTTCTCCCTTAACCATAAAATATCACATCTCTGTTTATGTCCTATAATGCAAAAAATATATAACAAATCCATTTGTAAAATTGAGCACCTCCTCATAACAGTTGCTGTTGGTGGACAAGTGCACAGGTGTACCTGGTGTTTAATCCAGCCATCTATCATCAGAGTTGAAATATAAATTTTAGGTGTCAATTCATTAATGCTTAAGAGTTGTATTTTTATTTTGTTTTATTAATGTGCACTGTTTGTCGAAAATTAAATGTTCAATTTACTAAAGGCTTTATTGCACAAATTGGCTAAATTGTAAATGTATATTAATGTAGGTAATATAATATTGATATTTGTGGTTGAGTTTAAAGGTCTTGTTATCAGTGCTGAAAATACTGCCAGGTCAGCATGCATTACGTCTGAATTTTTGCTTCCTCCTCCAAACATACCTACTCTAAGCATAGAACAGTAAAAAAAAGAATGAACTCTCTGCTCCTATATGTGCTTCCTAGGAACAGGAGCAACATCTGATTTTCTTATATTTATATTACACAGCTCCCTGGAAGAGATTTCTCAGGCATTTCTCTCCCTGCCCTTTCCTGGCAGTTAAAAACAACTGCTGATCCTCTATCATTTTGATCATGAAATTAGGTGGAATGTGTTTTTCTATATCCTCTATAATGTCGGCACACCAAATAGGGACATACTGTCTATTTGGCAATCTATGGGCCTAAACATATTTCCAAAAATGTTAAAGTTTAAGATAGAGATTATATCCTCCTCTATGAACAAGATGTAGCAAGACCCTTCTTAATATTAATATGCATCTATCAGATTTATAATCTTTTTTGCTTTTCATCCAATGTCACAAAAAAATGTCTTAGGGGGGAAAAAAATGTTTTAAGTTTCTTGCTTCTGCATGTAGTTTGTTTTTTTCTTCAACAAAGTAATGGTAGAAGTGGAGCATTTTTGAGACTTCAGCAAATTATATTTATTTCCTATCTTGACAATATTCTGCTGGTGGTGGATGGAGAGAATGACCTCTAATCAGATTGAAACCCTGTCAAAAATGGATTAGATTCTAAACCTTTTATTTGAGCAAACCGTTTTTTTTTCTGATGCAGAGGATACCAGACTTTCAACAGACAAAAAATGGTCCACTAGATTTGCTATTTCTCCACTTGGTATACTGCAGTTTGGTGGGCCCATTTCCATTTCAGGACTCTACAGGTACCGCGTTACTGCTGACCTGAGCTAGACAAACCGAATCTCATGATGAGTCCGTCTTGCCACCTAAATGGGTTCTTCAGTCCCTGGACTAGTGAAAGTCAGTTCAAAATCTTCGCAAAGAAGTACAGACACCAGCCTTTTCGATTGAGAGGCTTAAGTCTGAAATTCTAATCGATCTTAAGAGCCAACAGTGAGTGTCGAAGAAAACATATCCTCGCAGCCACAGAAAATTATTGGCAGATTAGAACAGATTTAAGCCCCATTGAGAGGCAATGGTAGTCTTTTTAAACAACATATAAACTTGTCAATTACCAACATACACAGAGGGACATACAATATGTTTCTAGTGTCTTTAATCTTTTGGAGAACCTGAGACGAACGGAATAGCTTTTCCATATTACTAGTTTATCTGAAAGAATCTCTAAATATTGTAGATGATGTTGAGCCACCAAGATTTGGACCAGGTAGAATACCAACAAATTCTTTATCAGATCATTTCCAGGTGGGTACGTCTAGTCATAGATGTATTTACCACAAACAGTAACCATGAAGGTTTCTCCCTTTGAATTAAAAAAAATAGTCCTATTGCCGTAAAAATGGCAATGATAGAAGTTTATAGAGATTGGGCAGAATTTGTTTTCATTGCCCCCTCCTGGTCAAGGATATTGTTTTCTCCTTCAAATGGCTGTAGCTCCGCTATGGCATGTTCCACAAAAGGAGGATCTTCTTTCCAGGAGCCATTTTTCATCCACAAGTTCTGGGACCAAAACGGATTGCTTGGAGCTTAAGAAGGAAAAGTTAAAGAATAGAGGTTTATCTGATTTCTTCCTTATATTGTGCAAATTGTCAATAGGCATATATTAGAAAAAATTGTAATTTCTAATATTTTGTATTTATTACAGAAGGTTAGATAATGACTTGAAGTGGACTACCCCTAAGCTGGCCGTATGCATGGCAGTTTGATAGAACAATCAAACTTTTAATTCCATTCTTTGTCAAAATTGCAAAGTATATGAATTCATTTAATGTTGGTTTCAATCGACTGCATGAAAATGGAATTAAGGTTGCCCCAGTCAAATGATGTAGAAAAAACGGATTGCTTATGTCGAAATAGCTGTGTTTTTTCCCTTTCCTATTCCATTTTAAATCAATATTTCAATAAGCTGTATTGAACCCATTTTCACCTTCACAATTGACCGAATTTTGTTGGTTGATTGAACTTGTGGTAGATTGCTTAGTTTCTGGTAAAAAAGTGCAATAATATTTGCGGTTCTTGATGGCTCAAATTGCCTTAAAACACATCTTTCCTCACATTTGCTAACTAAAAGGTTTCTGAAGTTTATCATAAAAATGTAAGCAGTACCTGGATAGGGGATTTCTCTCTGGGATTCTAATTGTGTGAGCTCTGCCCTTACTCCTGCCTTCTTTGACCCTTTAGAGGACTTTGGTGTTTGTGTTCTCACATTTAAAGAGATATCTAGTAGAGATCTCATCACAGATTTCACCTGTCTTGTTTTGTTGATTGGCAATGTCCTGGGCAGTGACTGAGTTGGTAGGCCACACACTGTTTGCTAAGAATGTAGGGGTCAGGGCCTAATTCTTATGTGGTAAGGTTAGAAACGGTGTCCACAGAAGATGAGAGTGAGCTGTTGTAGACAGAAGTGGCCATGTGCAAGCAGGACAGTGATGAGATTTTGTTTTAGAGGTAATCAGTAGAAGAATAGAGAAGAGAAGGTTTAAAGTGGAAAAGGTTTCTACAGGTAGCTGTTGGAAGGATAGGAGGTTAAAGACAAGGAGAGTATAAAACTGACAGTTGTGATAATTAGTGAGAGGAAAAAGCATATTGGAGTGGTTGAAAGGAGTGTAGAAGAAGGAGAATACAAAGTCAAAGGTGTTATCATTGGAGTAAGTAGGTGTGTGTTTATTGTGTTAGGTCAAAAGATGAGGTTAGATTGAGGAATTGAGAGGGTAGCCAGGCTGTTGACATTAACAGGGATGTTAAAGTCACCAAATTTTTTTTTTAGAAAAAAGGGTATTTCAGAGGAGAGAAAGTAGGATACCCAAGCAGAAAAGTCATTGAGGAGGTATGACAAAGAAACTGGGCAACAAATATTGACTACAGTGATCTTCAAAAGAGGCACTTGAAAAGGTTTTTGGGGTATAGGAGGACTCCACCTCCCTTTCTTCCACTGGGTTTGGGTGAGTGAGTACAGCGGAGGCCACCATGTGACAGGGTAGCTAGTGAGGCACAGTCAGGTTCCTGAAGCCAGGTTTAGGTAACAGCAAAAAAAAGGTTGAGTTGAGGAACAAAGGTCATGTGCATAGATTACCCAGTTAGGTTACTTTCAGACTTTCCTCCTTTTGTTTTCTTTAATCACAGAGAAATTGATCTTGAAAGTATAAATAAACTTTTTACTTCCCAGATCACTTTCTCCTGTGTTGAAATGTACCTGTGTTTACATGTGTTCAGAGCATCTAATCTACCCCTGGACACACAGATTAAAATTTTTTTGTAAATGAAAGTGTCCAAAATGCGCCTAAATGCAGCTACAGGTAAACATATAGTGTGAATTATACCATTTAAAATCATTACACATATTTATGCATTTACATATGTTCTTTAAATGCATATAAACAAATGCATGCCACTGCTGGTGTGAATGAGGCTTACCAGACAGAGCGTGCTATCCAGAAGAATCTCATTCTCCTTCTATTGCAGTTGATTTTTTTTTTTTTTTTTTTGGAGTGCTTTTTATTGCAGTTGCCGGATATTGTTGCGGCTTCACGCATTCACAGTGTTGCAATAATTCCCAGTAAACACTTTGAAAGTCAACTTGTGGTTTTTGTTAAACCCTTCTTTTTCTGCTCACAAATAGTTATTTTACAGCTACAAAGATAGAAATAGCTGAGTAGTCTTGGCCTTGTTGCTGCATGTTATGTACAACTTTTCATACTGTTAGGTGCTATGACTGTTAATTTTGTCATGCAGTCTGTGTAAATTGAACAGTTGGTTTGTAGTAGTGTTATGATTTTTGTGCTTTCCTTGTTTGCTTTCATACAACACAGAAGTGCAATTTCCTCTGTGTGTCATGTAATCTGAATGTGAAGCCCAGAGGTTATGTTAATGAGTGTTGTCAGAACATCGGAATGTATCATGTAATTAAATGTCACATTTTTATAGTTGTAAAGGGTGTTATTGGGACAAGCACCATGCTTTAGACTGTTTATGTTTTACATTTAGTTGTTCAAGCATGACACAGGGTTGGGGATAAGAATATCCATGGTTTTAGAAATTTGTGCTGCACATTTGAGGGATGGATACTGATTTAGTTACTTCCATTTTTTTAACCTGCTCATTGGACAGACCGCTAGTAAATTTCACTGCACTGTGGATTCCTACCCTCATACATAGCAGGAAAATCTGTTGCAAGTTTTAGCTGGTTTGTGGCAACTCCATATTAAAAGGATTGTTACTTAAAAATAAAAATAAAAAAAATTTCCCCCTTGACAGTAGCGTTTAAGGGATGGTGAAATGTCCTGCAATTCTGTAGAGGCTCTCAGGAGGGGAACCTACAGGGAACAGTTGGAGGATACACTACTATATAGAAAAACAGGGAGGTGCACCGACCTTGTGCATTACCAAAGATAAAATTTATTTAAATAGTAAAAACAAAAGTCATACTCACAAACATTGAAAAAAAGGCTTAACATTGCTATAAAATGTCCCCCTTCTCCTCCCCTTCTCCTGGGCCAGTGAGAGAGTGCAGTGCACTTAGTAGGGACCTGCCCGTGAAGCCAAAAGGCTACACTGCTGGGTTCCCTTACCCGCAATGGCGGCGGCAGCAGCACCCGACCAGCTGATGAAAACATCAGCTGCGGTGCCGACATTGCTGGACTCCAGGACAGATAAGTGTCCTAATGTTAAAAGTCAGCAGCTACAATATGTGTAGCTACTGACTTTTAATTTTTAAAGGGGCAGGCAGAACTCGGCTTTAACTTTTTGTTTAAATTAGTTATCTCGCTGAAGCTGATTCACATTGTGAATCCTAAAGAAGTTGTAAGACCTTCATGGCAATGCATGACAGTTACACTTGTTATAATGAGAAGGCTGTTAATGACATGTAATTTGCTAGTATGGTTATATTGAGTTTAATTTGAAAATGCTTCTGAAGGAATTGTTGTGTTTGTTAGATGAAGGCGTTTTCTTAGAAGTGGTTCATCCCAGGAAGTCTCCCTAGGAAGGCTTGTTTTGGAAACAAACCTCCACAGCATGGTCTGTAAAACAGTAAGTCCTTGAATGCTCTGTAATACACATAACCTGTCCAGTTATATAAATGAGTTGGCTTGGCTGGAAAAATATGGTACTTTCTTTCTTCCATGTCAGTTTAGTGTTCTCCTTTATACCTGAACTCAAGGAGATACAGATCACAATTAAAAGGATATGGGCATCTAAGTTTGGCAAGGCCATACATGATTCATTTTCTTTTGTTCAACCAGCAGGTTGAATGAAAGAAAATTCATTATTTCCCCCATTCACATATTCGATGTGGATAGGGGAATATCTCCCGTGGAGCTATTGTATTTTGACAGCGGGAAGACTTCACTGTCGTCAGAATATACTCATCACTGATCATGCACTGATTAAGATTGACTTCTGTAAAACCAGCCTGTCCCTATATGGACAGGTTCACTTTAACACAGGTTTACGTTAAGGCTGAACTTGAGACAACTCGATATGACAACACCTTTTATTCTAGTCAACATGCGCACAGGAGGGCAGAAGGCAGTCTGCTTTGTGATTTTTACCTGCAAGTAAGCCTATAAATAAGGCTTACTTGTAGGTAAAATGAATATCTCCTAGACGTGTGCACCGTTTAGGAGATATTCACCCTGGATGCAGCCGGCAATGTCACCGGCGCATGCGCTCTGAAGGTCTGGCATGCCATTCCTGACATTCAGCGCACTGTACCGTAACCATGCGCATGAGTGACGTCATCACGGCTCCGGCTACTCACGAACCCAGAAGACGGAAGCCCTCTCAGCAGTGACAGGGAACCTCTGGAGGGTTTCGTTTTAAGGTAAGTATTTCTTAATGGGCTTGTATGGTTTTTTTACTGCAGCGGTTTACTACCGCTTTAAGTGCAAGTCCCTGGAAGAGGCAAGGCTCTCATGGACATTGCTGGATCGAGTGGGGACTCAGGTAAGTATTTGGGGGAGCTGCTGCGCACAGGTTTTTACCTTCATACAAATAATGCATGAAAGTAAATTACCTTGTACCTTTACAACCACTTTAAGTGTAGTCTTTGATCTAGTTGTGATGTTTAGGAGGGGTGTCTGCATCACAAAACTAGGTGAATACAATTACAAATAGTTTGGCAGTGAACACTGTTCATACCTTATATATATTTATGTATATATAATTCCTTGGTCATGTAGCTGAAAACATAGAGCTTTTTGTGAAATTGTGAGCATATCTAACCATATTGAGCTTCTTTTATTTAAAAAAAAAAACAGACAAAGCGCAGTGATCTATTACGTAAGCTTTCCTTCCTTAGCCTTCATGCCAGTTGTTTTCTTACGTCTAGGAAAAGGTGCTGTGTAAACATTGGTGAACTCAAGGACACCAAGAGCAGCTTGTATTACTAGAGCCTGGTGGGTGCTCAGTATTGCCAGCTGATGTAAGCCTGTAATGACGGCGGTAGCCCAATACACAAAGCACTAACCAAAGCAGTAAAAATAACATTGCCTTCAACAATACATTAGTGTAGCAGGCTCCACTGACTTGTACAGCTTCCACAGCCTGCTATCCCACGTGGCCAATCTGTACAGTCTTGTGAATAAACATAAGAAGAGAGGTAGATAATGATCTGACGTCCACAGGATCCCTTGACACACAAGTATGTGCTTATTTCCTAGAAGCACAAGTGTGTGCGTGACTGGTTGTCACTGTGACACAGCTCTTGTTGAAGAAATAATCCAACCTAGTCTGTATACCTTTATTTCATCGGAAGACTGAAGGGCCCCAATATACAGCCCAAATGTGTTTGGAATCGGACGAACCTTCTTGTGTTATAATAATTGGGGGAATTTATCAAAACTGGAGCAGACAGTCTGGAGCAGCTGTGCATCTCCTGTCTTCAGCTTGTTCGGTTAAGCTTTCAAAATGATAGATAGATAGATAGATAGATAGATAGATAGATAGATAGATAGATAGATAGATAGATAGATAGATAGATAGATAGATAGATACTGATTCGTTGCCACTTACAACTGCTCCAGATTCTGGCTGCTCTAGTTTCAATAAATTCCCTATGATGTCTGTACATATTCCACAACTGCCTTTTGTTTGTATACATGTGGCAGGGGATTAGACGATGTGAGCACCTAAGGGAGACGGGCTGGTATGAATTGTTCTTTTGTACTGTATCAGTCCAGGGATCAATAAATGATGTAAACTATTGGGAGAAATGCATGGGCTGCCATTGTTGACCTTTTCCTTAAACAGCTTGCTGTTTGCTGTTGCCAGCTTTTAATACTTAGTGAGTCAGGTAAGCGTCTCATTACAGAAGCCAGAGCAGAGGCTCAGAAAAACAGCCAGAGATCTAGTAATCACAGCAGCAAGAAATAGGCTTATGGAGATTTGAAGGAGGCTGAGATCAAATTGAAGGTTCTTTTTGAGTTAGGGAATACATACTTAATGCATACTTAAATAGATTTTATTTTTTTTAAACCAGCGTTAAATGTCACTTTACTTTTAAACAACAGCTATTGTGAAAGGAATCTCCTGAAACATTAATGTTTTACAATTTTACAGGAATATGACCGCACCTCTGTCAGTTAGTCTCTGTACCATCCATAAATAATGCTAGCACTAAGTCTGTGCCCAATATACACTTTTGGAGTCCTCTCCAAATCGGAGAGCTCATTCACAAGCAAAGTTGTCCAACAAGACAACAAAACTTGCAGCACTAGAAGTGAGACCTCCCTTTTCTCAATCCTGGGTGGTATTTTTGCCTTTCCTGTTTTCAGTGGCAAGAAAAAGTATGTGAACCCTTTAATTTATTTTCTGCCGTAATTTGGCATAAATGTGATCTGATCCTCATTTAAGGCCAGCTATACACGGTTTGAATCTCAGCTGGTTCAACAGGAGGGATTCCCTTGTCAACACTGTCTGTGTTGATGGGGAAATCATGCAAATTTATTTCCAACCACTTACCCATGGTTGCAGAAAAGAAATTTGCTCCATGTATAGCCAGCCTTAGATGAGGATTAGATCACATTTTATGGTGAATTACTGCAGAAAACCAGTTAATTTTACATAATTTCTAAAGGGGTTTACATACATTTGCTTGCCACTGTATTCGGTACCAACATTGGCAGATACATTGACCTCAAGTGTTATAAGAGGTCATAGACACAAGTGATGCATGCAACCCAATTGTACCAATGATATACAATAAGATCCAATTGTAAACAACCACTGGTATATTCAAAATGTACACTCACCAGAAACTCAGACCTCACTGCATTTATAGAAGTCTGTGCATTTAATGGTCCTGACAGGCTGAAGAATGTAAAAGGGATCCTTTTAGTCCACAAATAGTCTTCCCATTGGTGTATTCTTAAAAAACTAGTACTCCAATAGTGCAGTAATGTCTATTTATTTAAAATCTATACCACGGTAAAAAAGCCAACAACAAGTGACTTTGCATATAAAAAGGCTGTCGCTCAGACCAAGCTGACGTTGCACGATGTCAGCACGCAAAGCTCCGCCCAAAGCCTTTCCCCATCATCAAGCTGATGACAAAGCTGCCGAACACTTCATTAACAGTCTACCTAATTACACTGTACATAACTATTCCATACAATTCCTATGCCCTAGATTGCTGATGTGGGTACCTTAAAATCAAAATAACCTTGTAGCACCCTAAAAATTTGATCATCATCCAGGTCAAAACTTCCACAACCTCCCCGTGAGGCTGCTATGCCGTGGTGGACTGAGAGTGATGTGTTGGACAACCTTTTGTACCATCGGCCTGACTATGGAGAATTATGTTAGTGTACAGTATTGTGCAAAATTTCTAGGCAGGTGTGAAAAAAATGCTGTAAAATAAGAATGTTTTTAGAAATAGAAGTGTTTATTGCTTGTTTTTTTATAAATTAACAACATGTAAATTAAAGGATTAGAAGAGAAAGCCAAATCAAATCAATATATGATGACCACCCTTTTGCCTTCAAAACAGCATCAATTCTTCTAGGTACAGTTACACACAATTTTTGAAGGAACTCAGCAGGTAGGTTGTTCCAAACATCTTGGGGAATTAACCACAGATCTTCTGTCTGTTAATGTAATCCCAGACAAACTCGATGTTGAGATCAGGACTCGTCGAGATCTTTTTGTTGCTATTGATGAAATGACATTTTGAAAGTCTCAGATTAAAATTTTTGGTTCCCAAATTCTGCAATAATTTGCCCAGCCCTGTTATACTTCTAACTTTGAATGAATATCCTGGTATTAAATGTGGATCTCTATCTTTTTTTTTCATTTCTGTTTTGGATTGAATGCCGAACATGTAGAACTTCTATTAAGTTGTTGTTGCTAATTGTATCCCTGGTGGATGGAAGGAAGGCATCTCCTCTCATTTCTTCTCTTTATGACACAACTTACTAGGGCAGGAGATGTGGGCAAATCTTTCCGATGGGGACAGAAACTACAACGAAATCTGACAGAGGGCCCTCCTTATTTAATAAACAACTGGGCAACAGGGTTGTACTTTGCTTACATGAAGCTTGTGGGGTGGGTTTTTTTATTAACTTTTTTTTTTGTACATTATTAGCCTATATTGAAATTTTTATTTTTTTTCCATTTCCTAATGCTATAACTATAATTGTATCCTCTAGCAAGAGGCGCGTATAGCCAGCGAGTGTAGATTGTTATGGTCTGTATGATGCTGTCTGTATTAGTGAACTGTATCTCTGTGGGAAATAATTCAGTCGGGAGGCAGATCTAATTACACGACTCTGCAGTAGAAAGCGCTCTGTGTTAGAGTATAAAAACACACACGTTTGCTTTGTTTGTTGTCTGCATTGGAGACTTCAGAGTTTGCCCTGTCTATAGAAATAGTGATATATTGTAGATACCTATATATTTATAAAGCATATAAATAGCTTTTACTCATAGCTAATATTTGCTGCATAATCTTTTGCAAATAGCCAGAATCTGCTAAATACTGAAGAATAAATATACCAAATACAAGTTCAGATATATTGAAAAATGTGTAACTTGTATTGCACACGATTGCCAAACCTGCCTTCGGTGTGAGTTCCTGGTAGAGGTGACATGCTACTCGGTATTTAGTGTAAGAACATTGCATTCAGCCAGTTGACTGGAGAATTTTGTACTAAGTAAAAGTAGATGTAAACCCTAAGGCTAAGTTCACACTTGGTTAGTCTCTGAAAAAGTGATTCCAAAATGCTTGTTTTTTTTGTTTTTTTTCCTTTGCTGAACAGTGATTTTTTAAGGGAATTAACGTTCCGCAACCATGAACCAGGTGGTTTGGTTTATGGTTTCTTTTTCTTCTTTGCCGAATGCCATTTTGTTAATTGAACAAACACTCGGCTTGCGATTGCAACATGTCCCTTTTGACTTGGGCAAGTTTGACAGATGGTATCGCCTGTCAACTCAACAAGCCATGTTAAATTTGCTGTGAGACAGAGCATTGCAACAGCAGTATGTGTACAGCCCCCTCTGGCTGTATGGTAGGTTTTTCGATGGGCAGTTGGGGGGTGGTAAAATGCAGCTCAGAACAGGTCTACACAAGGACCTTCTTGGCGGGATAACTAAAGTATCATTTTAAGAAAGCTGCCGTTTTGAAAATGACTTTTACAGTTACATAAACATGCTAAAGCTTTGATATATAAGCTTTTGAGACTTAATGATTGGGTTTATATATGTTGACATCAGGTACTCCAACACTAGCAATGTAGCTACAGTGGCTTGTGTACACTTTGAGTTTTCTGGTTGGCCTCTTTGCCCAGGACAGTGCTATTTACACAGATCATAACTAAGGCGCTCAGCTCCCGCAGCTTGTCACTGCCACACTCATGGAGTGAATACCTTGAGTGATCGTCCCTGGTTGCATAGGAATTACATGAGCAGTTACATGCAATCGGTTTGGATGAGCTGCAGGAGCTGTCAGCCTCTTGTCCTTCTCCAGCCTGTCATTGTTTTCACTGGGGCTGCCTCCTGCATGTGGCCCTATTTGCAAGTGTGAATTGGAGCCTAAGGAAACAAGCAGATTTTGTTTCCATTTTGGCCAATTCAGGGTTACATAGTAGGCGAGGTTGAAAAAAGACACACGTCCATCAAGTCCAACCTATGTGTGTGATTTTATGTCAGTATTACATTGTATATCCCTGTATGTTGTGGTCGTTCAGGTTCCTATCTAATAGTTTTTTTGAAACTATCGATGTTCCCCGCTGAAACCACCACCTGTGTAAGGGAATTCCACATCCTAACCGCTCCTACAGTAAAGAACCCTCTACACTGTTTAAGATTAAACTGCTTTTCTTCTAATTTTAGTGAATGGCCGCGTGTCTTATTAAATTCCCTTTTGCGGAAAAGCTTTATCCCTATTTTGGGGTCACCAGTACGGTACCTCTCGGTCAGGCCCGGTTCACACTAGTGCGATACCAGACACTGCATTGCTGTGCAGATCACGTGCGATGTCTGTGCAATGCGATTTCAGCCATACAAACTGTATGGCTGAAATTGCATCGCATTCGCACCAAAATGGTGCAGGACCCTTTTTTTTTTTTTGGTCCCCACTAATATCGGATCGCTTGGGTGTTCACGTCTATGCAATCCAATTCCTGCACCATTTCACAGTTCGCACTGCGATCTGCGAACCGATCTGGGGGTGTCGTTAACTTTACATAGACACCCGCAGCGGATCGCAGATCTCAGTGTGCGATTCAGGTGCGTTGCGGGAATCCGCACTGGATTTGCAGAGTTCTCACATCGCACTAGTGTGAATCGGGCCTTAATGTTTTTGACAACATTTCCCCATTTCTGCCATAATTTCAAGGAAATGAATGCTCTTCACTAATACCTTCATTACAGAGCTAAGATCCCGTTAAAGGACACATTACTTGTTTCACCCATATTTAGGACAAGGGATCTTCTCCCCGCACCCGCTGTTACTATTTAGAAATTATGCGGTTGTGCGGGGCCCAGTCCACATGGCCGCATTATTCATTCACAGTTTCCTGTGAATTCACAAACTACAACTACTGTCAGCCATTGCGGCTGATGGCGTATAGTTCTGAATGGACTGCGAAGTCGTTGATGAGGAGCCTCATAGGTCATTCACAAGCACTGCATCTTGTAAACTGTCAGCCCGTATGCAGGTATGGGCTGAAAGCTGCAGTGCCCACCTGTAGGAGCCTGGCATTGCACCCCTGGTCCACTGAAAATGGGTACAACGCTTTCCAGGCTCCTTAGGGAAAAAAATCACAAATGCACTTTTTTATCCCTGAAAAATTGTGCATTTAGTATTTTTTCACAAAAGGTTGAACGTATCCTTAAAAGCCCCATTACCAAAAAAATGTGTATCATGTCTATTATTATTATGATGCATTATTTACTGTATATAGCTCCAACAGTTTGAGCAAAGTTTTACAAAATTAGGGCAGACATTACAATACAATTCAATACAAAAGGAATCCGAGGGCCCTGCTCATTTGAGCTTACAATCTAAGAGTAAGGGTCCAGGATACAAAAGGCAATAGCTGTGGGGGATGAGCTGATGGAGAATGAACAGACAGTGTAGAAGAGTTTTTTTTTTTTTTAATTTGTGTTCAGGTAGCATTTTACATGATGACTTCAGTGCTGACAAATATACTTGCTTACTAAGTTAACAAAGGTAAATGCTGTGCCTACACTTTTGTGATGGACCGAGCTTGTTAACTCTTAAAGATTTGTTCAGTTGAGTGGCTTTTTTTTTTCCTTTTTGAGAGCAAGTAGAACACATACTTAACTTTTAAGTGCCTTTTAGGTACATGAAAAATTGTTCCTTTCTTAATGTTGGGTAGCAAAAACAGAAAAATGGCTTATTTGATTCCTCACTAAAGTCTCCTCTGTGACTGTGGGCTGAAATTGTTATTTCCGCAAGCAAGAGGAGTTGTTCTGATCTGACAAATGCCTCTTGATCCTTAAAAAAACGTAGTGGGCAAGGCAGACTTAGAGATGGATGGAAGGTACTAAAAGGGGATACCTAATGAGAGTTCTTCTCATTAACAAATCTCCAGACTCCTGGGACCAATAGAGCAAATGGCTACATTCACACCTCTGCATTCATTATTCATCCAGTATGTTCTAGACATGTTTTTATCCCTAGGAAAGGTGCGTTTTACTAGAAACAGTTTTTTTTTTTTAAGCCCACCCCAACGGAGGTGTGAATTCACCCGGTGAAGTGTTCACTCCATAATACCCCAACGAAGGTGTGAATTCACCCGGTGAAGTGTTCACTCCATAATACCCCAACGGAGGTGTGAATTCACCCGGTGAAGTGTTCACTCCGTAAATAAGTCTGGTCTCTCTGACAGTTAACATGTTTCTCTAGTCAGGACTTATTTGTAGTTTTTGATGGTGTAGAGAATTGTTGAAGCTCTGCCAGGTTTTTATTGCTGGCTGTGTTTTTGCCGGGCATGCTTTTATTTTTGTCCTGCTGATCAATGTCAAGGGAAATCTAAAATTTCAGTTGTCGCCAAAACAGGAGGAGCAGAATCTTCCATTTGGAGCAACTGTCTAAGGCCCAGTTTACACTTGTGGCTATCCAAATGTGAACTTATCCTTAGGGGTTACATTAGCTTTGGTACCGTGTATAGTGGTAAGTTTAATTAACATTTGTACTCGGTTGGCTGAATGCAAAATGTAGTCTGTTTTCCGGCATATATTTAGCTTAAAGCCCAGTTTACCTTTCAGTTTAAATCCACTAAATACATTTCAGATACTTTAATCAAAATGTGTTTTAAAGTAACATTGAAGTAGTAGTAAACTCTACCTCTTTACTCAGAGCCATGTCAAATCTTAAAATAAGACTTACATGTAGGTTCCTTTAAATCCCTTGTGAGATGTGTGTCTTTTAGGAGATTTGTCCCTGTTCTCTGTCTGATTACGTCATTCCTGCATTTCAGTCCACGTTGACAGCACACTGACTGTCAGTAGTGTGCCGTGGAAGAGTATAGCGATGTGCCGTTGTGACGTAATCCTCACTCTCTGACATTGTAGCTGTCCCACGAGAGTTCACAGTATCGGCTCCTCCTAAAACCCCACGTGACTAGGTACATCACAGGCGTTGTTTACACCGTAATGAAGTGAAGATAACTGCTTATCCGTGCGCTGTAAAATGACCCGTTTCACAACAGAAAACCATACAACACAGACCATGTAAATAATAAAGAGGATTAATTCCATCTTATGGCACGTGTGCAAAATTACTGTGGCAATGTAGTTGAAGGGTGGAAGTAAGGTGGGAATCGGCTTTAGGAGGTTTCCCTAAAGATGGTGCCGGCTTCAGCAACTTAAGAAGAAAAAAAACATTGGATACAAATAAATTAAGGAGACTCCAATGGCGCTGTGGCATACCTGGTTAAATTGCAATGTGCATTGCAATTTAAAAAAAATAACAAATATGTCATACGTACCTGCTCTGTGCAATGTTTTTGCACAAAGCAGCCCCAATCCTCTTCTGGTGTCTCCCACTTGTACTCCAGGCTCCTCCTCTTCGGCTAGTGCCCCAATGGAAAGCCGCTTTCCATGGGGGCACCTGTGTGGGCTCGCTCCTGAGCCTTCCTGTCTGAGTCTATTGACACAGAGCGGGCGGCTCTGCCCTTGCTCGCCTGCACATCGCTGGATTGGATCTGGCTCGAGTAAGTATAGGTGTGGCTCGGGGGGGGGTTATACAGCACAGAAGGTTTTTCAACTTAATGCGTAGAATGCATTAGGGAGAAAAACCTTAAGGCTTTGGAGCCACATTAAGTATTTCAGATAGTTTACTGTACTTTAGAAAAAAGGGAATAAAGTCTGTCCCCTGTTAGCATGCCACACAGAAGGACACTTAAGTGCCGTAAACATGGGCCGAATATCAAATGGTTAAAATAAAAAACTGGCCGACATTCTGCCCGTAGGTATGGCAGCCGGTCCAACAGAAGCCGGCCAAACGTCTGGCTCCTGTTGAAGGGGCATGACCAAAAAGTTCTGACGATCGGCATTCGATCTGAGAGCGCTGACCGGTGTGTTTTGACTGGGGAGATTTCTGTACTAACATGGGATCGTTGGTACAGGATCTCCTCCTGAGCATTCAGTTTTTTTTCGTTCAGCTTGCTGGGTTGAACGAAAGAAAACTCATTGTGTACTAGGCTTTAGGGGTTAATTTACTAACATTCAAGAGTGCAAAATCTGGTGCAGCTGGGCATGGCAGCCAATCAACTTCTAACTTTAGCTTGTTCAATTAAAGCGTAAACTCCACTTTTGTTGAGAAAAAAACATTCTCCCCTGGGTGATCTATGTACATTGCAAGGATTATAACAAACTTTGTTGCAGATTCCTACCTTTTGTTATTCTGAAGAAATTCATGTGTGTTTCTGTTCTTAATGAGTCTAATGGCAGTGGTTTAATAATTAACTGTCAGGTGTGCAGCTAGAAAGCACTAATGAGGAAATCTGCTGGGCCTGCATCCCTTTAGATGTGCTTCTATTGAAAGTATCTCTCCAAAAATAACATTTTTGTTGCCGGGGATGCCTGAAATCTGACTTGTATCTAAGCAGACTTCTGGGAAAATTGGTGAGCCAATCACACAAGCAGGAAGTGATGTTTCTGGGGAGTGGTCAGTACACACTCTGTGTACAGAACAACTCCATGTAGCCATATTGCAATGCATTCTTAGAAAATTACATTGGCTGCAGATTGAAAAGGAAAGGTAATTTTTAATAAAATTCAATTACAATATGATTAGTGTAGCAATTATATGCACTATATTATTTGTTCTTTATTTGCAATTTTTTTCCCCGTGAAAGTGGTGTTACCCTTTAAGCTTTGACAAAAAAACCTGGAAGCTGATTGTTTTCTATGCAGTGCTTCACCAAGTTTTTGCACTCTCCAGTTTTAGTAAATCAACCCTTTAGTCTTTTTGTGTCATAGGTAATCCAAATTTCAGTTGTCACCAGGACAGGAGGAGCGGACCGTATGGACTGGGAGCAACTGTCTCAGTCCCAGTTTACACTTTGTGGCTGCACTCCGAGACACATGCAAAAAATAGTTATATTACATCAAATGACTCATCCAGCCTCTAAATTATTGTTTGCTATTTTGAAAATCCATTACAAGGTAACAAAGTGGAAATTATAAGCACTTGGTATAGCCAATAATTTTTTTTAGACCTTGGAATCAATGAAACTTGGAACATGGCAGAGGTGTGCCCTTTACCTACATACTTTGCTCTAAAAGATGTCTCTCTTTTCCATCTCAGAAAGATGTGAGGTATGGACACACAATACAATTCTTGCTATAAACATATAAGAGACTTCCTTTTTCTTAGTATTGATTCTGATGATTACAATTCAGAATGAATTACCTGAACTGAATTTCCATATCTGGAGAAAATCTGTAGTGGTTTCCATTGTACCCAATCAGATCCCATCCTAATTCAAAAGATTGGTTCCTGTTGACACCTGATACATTCTTCATCATTTTTAATTGTTCCATCTTGTAATCTCATTTTTGTGTAACCTAATTTTATGAAGAGCTCTCCCATAGCTGCGTTAGATAAACTTGCATTGATCTGTGCTTTGGGATTTAATGCACTCAAAGTAACCAGGTCTCTGTCTCTGCCTCATCACCACTTTGTTGCTCTTACAGTTTGCGATTTGGCCACTGCTGAGCACTAGACACGCCGATTAATGACTGTTTAGGCTACTAATCAAACATATGTTTCCCTGACACAATGATTGTGTTGTATATCATTACTGAATATGTCTTCTTTTATTTTCATTCAATGATGAAGTGTGCTGTCTTTTTCCTGTGTGTGTTTTTCATGCTCTCATTGGTTGTGCTCCGCAGGGGGCGACCCTCTAAAACATCAGACAGGCAATCAAGAAGCCAGATTCCCACTGAGACTAGAAAGAAAAACTGGTCTATACTTGTTGCTTGACAAGGGTCTTAGTCTCCCTGGAAAACCTTCTGATACTGCTGTATTTATAAGAAATTATACATAACCACCTAGAAAATGGAGTACCAATAACCAGATACCAATGTTTTTTTGACTAGTGTAAGAAGGTTATTTTTATTTCATTCAAAACTGTAGTCTATGTTTCAGAGTAGCATTTCAAGATTACTACCTTGTAAATAAAATAAGATTCTCGAACGTTGATTGTGATTTTTGTGATAACTTAAAGGTGTTTATTGTCATCTGGTTTCACCTTTAAGACATAACTGTAACCACATCTTCTGTCGATGTGAAAGTTAGTAACAAATGTAAGTCATTACTCAATTTACTATATTATAACTAAGTAAAAAAAGCTTCTCATTAGATGTTTGGCTTTGCCTGCCAAACGTTTCCATGGCATGACAGATATTTTAAATTAAAGTGACAATAAAGGTTCGGGATTTTTTAAAAAAAAATACCAAACATGTCATACTTACCTCTACTGTGCAGCTTGTTTTGCACAGAGTGGCCCCGAAGCTGGTCTTCTGAGGTCCCTTGGTGGCTCTCGTGGCTCCTCCCCGCATTAGATAACCCCCTAGGAAAAACGGTTACCTTGCGGGCTCCCTCCCGAGTCCAGCATTCGGTGTCCATAGGGGCCGAATGCAGGACTCAGCCCCGCCCCACGCCGTCCGCGTTATTGGATTTGATTGACAGAAGCGGGAGCCAATGGCTGCTCTGCTATCAATCTATCCAATCAAGAGCTGAGAACCACCTGCAGACAGAGAGCGCGTTCCCTGTGGGACAAGTATGAGGGTGCTGGTAAGTAAAACGGGGGGGGGGGGGCTGGGGGTCCGGTCACGGACAGGTGTTTTTTCACCTTAATGCATAGGATGCATTAAGGTGAAAAAACATGAGCCTTTACAACCCCTTTAACTTTATCTGAATTGGTGCATTCTGCCATGATAAGGCTTGGTTATCTTTGTGTCAAAGTGGAAGAAGGAATTGTTTGTTTGTGCCATTAGCAACAGTTCAGAATTCAGCATGTCTCCTTATAAGTAATTTTTCAGTCGAAGTTTCATTGGTTCTTTTTAGGTAGAACGGTAAATCACCCTATTGTCCATCCATCTAGGATTAGTAGATGGAGAAGTTAGTTTTGTGGAGAAGAGACACTATTTGTTATAGTCCCCACACGTGAAACGAAAAATCATTGTACATAGAAAATGCATGCACTAACAAAGTAGGTTTCAACAAAAACAGTTGAGTTTGTTTCTTATGTTTATCACAAATCAAATGATCTATAAAAAGAGGATGACTGAGGTAGTTCAATAATAGGTAGAATCATCTCAGTATCTTGTCCAGAATATGAGCTTAGAACTGCAGCTCCCAAACCCATATCTCCATACTGATCCAGCCACAGTTGCCAAAAGACATTTTCTCCCAAGTCAGCTTCTACTACTAGATTCTAGATTACTATTGAGTTGATTCTCAGGAAAATCATCTCATATGAGTTCTCCATTTGGATGCTTTATCATTCTGTGTAGCCATTGTTGCATACCGGATCAACCTGTAAGCTGGAAATCTCATCCCCAGAGGATTTGATACTCATATCTCACAGCAATCATTGTTAATTAAACATCTACACATCGCTGTTATTTCTTAAAAGTATCTAAACAAAAATTTAATGCAATCCCCAGTCCTTAAATGTGAAGCTCTACAGACTCTGTTGTGTATGTATGTGGACTTTTACTGCTGTTACAGAACTTGCCATAATATCTGCAGTGTGTGGTGTATACAGGCTGTTGTCTATTGGGTCTTGATCATCTCTCATCTTGATGTTGAATACTCTAGATCAGGGGTAGGCAACCCCCGGCACTGGTGCCGCAAGCGGCACACAAAGCCTCTTTTGCTGGCACTAGACTCCCTCCCCATCAGCAGAGCAGTGCAGGGAAGTGTCAGTGAGACACTAATGCATTCCAGTTTCAGAATTCCCCACGCTGCACCTGCACTGAGGGGGAGGCACTGTGCCCCCACACATAGTAAAAGATGGGAAACATTGTTTGGTTCTCTAACTTTGCTGTAGCTGCGATCGACCGCTTTTGTGATGGGGAAGAGATTGGGTGCAGTTCTGCTGGCAATCACAGTCCTGCTAGCCCCACCCACCATCTGGAGGAAGATGACTTGCTTGGTTGCCACTACCAACCTCAGAATGGATTCCACTATAATTGAGAAAACCACAATCAGGTGACAGTTTGTGGAATTACTGTTGAGCTTCTGGGAACTTTGTTGAAATGATTCCTGAACCTTTGCGTCACTTATTACTGAACCCCTGCACTCTGTGTCCCTTTAAGCTACAGCCAATATTCAGCGCAATGAAAATCACACCCGACTTTTCCTGTGGCAAAGAGCGCCCAACTTATGATCCTACACACAGGCCCACTGCTTTTGGCTGGGTTCACACTATCTTTGCATGCAGCTCACAGCAGGAGTCCGGTGCGTCCCTGTTCACCGTTTCAGGTTCGATTTCAGCCCGAATTATTGGCTGAATTCGGACCTGAAATGGACCAAAAGACCCGCAGCGGAAATATGTGTACTGGCACTACAGAGAGCCAGTCAAAATCTCCTGCTATTGCGAATTGGATGCAGAGAACCCATCCTCAGAAAATGCCCCTGACCTGAGCTCATCATTGCGCATACATTCCAGATGCTTGTATGTGACATCACATACAAGCACGTGGGCTGGATGCGAGAGGTGGATCAGCAGGATGAGTGCCAGGAAAGGTAGATGTGTCTCATCTCTTCTTCCTTTCACCACTCTGCATATCACGCATATCATAGATGAGAAGAGGGTACAGCGGTGGAGCAGATGAGCAGGAGGGTACAGCATTGGGGAAAATGAGCAGGAGGGGTTCAGAGGTGGGACAGAAGAGCAGGAGGGTACAGCGGTGGGCCAGATGTGCAGGGAGGTACAGTGGTGAAAGAGATGAGAAGGGGGTTCAGCAGTGGGACAGAAGAGCAGGGGGGTACAGTGTTGGGACAGATGAGCGGGGGGGTTAAGTGTTGGGCCAGAGGAGAAAGCAGTTACATTGTTGGGACAGATGAGCAGGGGGTTACAGCGTTGGGGCAGAAGAGCAGGGTGGTACAGTGGTGGGGCAGATGTGCAGGGGGAGTACATTGGTGGGGCAGATGGGCAGGGGGTACATTGGTGGGGCAGATGTGCAGGGTGGTACAGTGGTGGGGGCAGATGTGCAGGGGATTACAGTGGTGGGGCAGATGAGTCAGGGGAGTACAGTGGTGGGGCAGATGTGTAGGGGGGTACAGTGGTTGAAACAGATTTGGAGGGGGGACAGTGATCTGAGGTGAGAAGGCGCATGAATTAGGGCTGATCTGAGCTGTGGAGTTGCAGGAATTGGGGCTCATCTGAGGCGTGAGAGTGCAGGATGTTAATTTCTCACTACTAAAGTAGTTTACAGCATTTACTTTATAAAAAATCCTTTTCATGATTGAAAGTGTGAAGTTGACCTTTTTTTGTTATAAAATCGGCATGTTCTATTTCTTTGAAAATATTTTTCGGCACACTGTGCTCAAGAGGTTGCCTACCCCTGCTCTAGATCATTACACGCATAGACCTGCCATACTCTGTCTATGATCTTAGAATGTTTTCATAGCTATGTCCTGTCAGAGAAGAAACTTGTGCTGCAGGGTCCTAGAGGAACACTTACATGGGCTTCTAGATATATAATAGAGAACACAACAAACCTACTACAGGCTCAGGCCTCACGCAACAGAAGGGACACGGTTGTGGAGGATATAAGCACACAGCTGCTGAATAAAGGGAAGCAGCAGGTATACTCTGGCCCCTTGCGTTATGTGCCTACAAGCTATTGTGGTCCTGTAGTTAAGCCTTCCTGTTTTGTATGAAGTTAGGGAAAAATAAAATTTTCTGCTTTTGGACCAGACACGCAGACAGAAATCTGCCCATTTACATATCCACTGCTTGCATAATACCACACACTTCCAAATCCCCGGTGCTGGCATCTGACTCCTCACACAGAACCATCACTTTGTAATCCACGGCTGGAAGTGTGTAATGGCTTTTGTTTTCCCTCTGTGGGAATAGTCAAATTCGTGAGCCCTTTCTAGAACAGATGTTCCAAATCCATGACTAGAGCCCTTCACACTGTGCACGCATCCTAACTGGAATTAATTCACAAGTTTGTAATTTTCAAGTTCGTGATTTCCTGCATTTCTTTATATAAGACGTAGACGTTCACAGAGGAGGTATGCTTGCCAAGTCAACCTGCATCTCGCCAGCTGTTCACGGATTTCCATTTCCAGAATCCTCCCTTTTAACGGTTGCCTTAACTCATATTTATTTTGTCATTGTTCCTTTAAATCTTAAACGGGTGTGTATGTATATGTGTGTGTGTATTTTGATTTTAGCTTCAAATGTAAGGACTCAGTCCACTCACTGACTTGCGTTTAAGGGCTTTCCACCTTATTTTCTCAATGATAACCTTTACAGTAGCTTTCCCTCACAGGGCATCACATCAATACAACAGAAAATGCTCAGCCTGCAGGGTATTTTTGGTCTGCTCAGACTTTGAGTCTGTTTCTGCAGAGACTCAAACCTTTATCCCAACTGTGGGCCTGTTCTGTGCAAACACTTGCAACAGTGAAGCCTGCTGGCAATGGGGTTGCCCCGCTTGGACTGTACAGACTCTCACTGTGCATGACATTGATCCACTTATTTTACCGTCAGATATTAGATCTGGTCAAAGCACCTTTCTGCCAAGCTGGTCAACTTCCTTGTGCTTCCACACACATTCTGCTACTGCAGCCATTTGTTAGAGTATTCAATAGTACGATTATAGACTTGACAAATCACATATAAAAGCCCTGAAAATTGTAATTCAATTGCATGACAATGTTTTGAATTCTGCCTTTGATTTCATGATGCATATAACAATAAGTTTTTCCTGAATGAAAACCCCAGTATTTTGTTTGTTCAATGAAAATTTTTTATCCTTTCCTTTGAATTTGCTCGTCATGAAGGTCAAAAACTTTTGTCAATTTGACCCTATTAACTATTAGAAAATGTAACAAATGTTTCAAAACCTTTTTTTTTTAAGAGAAATTTCTGGTGTTTGGCCAGTCTCACACCTGTTTAGAGACCATTTTACTTGTTAAACCATGCTCTAACCATGTCACCATCTACGGTGACAGAACATCACAATAAATAAATATATATTTTTATTACATTTAGCAGAAGTACCTGAATCTGCCTTGGTATTAGCTGCATGTAATCCCCAGGGCTGTACTACTTTTTACAGTGTGTGATCATGAGCTGTTACTGCTTCAGTATACAGTCACAGGCAGGTTCCCAGACATGAATACATTACTGAAAGCAATGCAAGGAAAAGGCAGCCATTTTCATTACAGATCTGATGCTTACTGGTAGGGACATGATCTCTTGCAAAGCAACAGCCACCACTGGTATCTTCAGCATCTGACAATCCAGATCGGTGGGATGGCCACAACTCCACGCTTCTCTCTCTGGCTTTGACAGCTGCTATGTCAAGAGTGTGTCCCTTCAGCTGTAAAGGGAGGGAAAAGCATGTATGTGTTAATACTGGCCTGAGTTAAAATCAGGCAGTAGCTGGACAGCTTCCTATGATGTGTCGATGGAACGGTGGTCTCCAAACTGCGGTCCGGGGGCCAGATGCAGCCCTTTGTTGCTTTTATGCATCCCCAGGCCACTATTTCATCCACTGATACCAACAATGGGGCAAAATTTTGCCCCACTGAGACCAGTGAAGGGACACAATTCCTCACCTATGACACCAACGATGGGGCATATTCCTCTCAATGATACCAACAATTCCTCCCACTGACGCCAAAGATGGGACATTGTTTTTTCCCACTGACGTCGGAACCTTTTCTACACCCAATGGCCAGAGTCTGGCCCCCCTAAAGTCTGAAGAACAGTAACCTGGTCCCCTGTTTAGAAAGTTTGGAGACCCCTGCCATGGAAGATGGCTCATCTGCCACAATGTATATCCTGCTTAAACTGGAAACATGCATTGCTACCACACCCTGTTAGAAACCCAAATCCATACAAGCTCAGCTCACCAAAACACCAGTCATATATAGAGACAGTCCTTTATTTAAAGCAGCATTTAAAATCAAAAGTGCCACACATGGCAACACAATTCCATCCCAAACATTCCTTTATCAAACTGGAACAGAGGATCTGGTGTGCTGGATTTATCCAACTTCCAAAAGTTCTTACATTCAGAAGGAAGGCAGCCTTTGTAGCCCATATATTTCTCTAATGACAAGTTTACTTTGTTTTCAAAACTATAGAGGTTACAGGGACCCATAAAAGCTACAAAAAGTCTTCTATAGCATGTTGCCAGGATTCAATAAATGTTTGACTCCTTTCAAATAAAACACATTGTCTTGCACATACAGCATTAGAGAACTAGCACCTGGAGATAATCAGATTTAACACTGTTCAAGGTGAAAGATTGTTTCTATTTCACACAATAGCTAGTCCTAGTAACCTGTTACACAACACACATTCTGCTGTAGTTTTAAATTGACAAAAAGCAAAATGCTCAATAGAAAAATTATATATGAGGAACGTGGTGTACTAAGGAATGTAAACTAAAATCTGTGCGAACATTTTTATCATATCATAATATTGAAATGTTACACACATTGTTATCGGTTTGGATTTATGTATATAATATGTATTAATCAAAATGGCCAATCGGAAGCACTTAATATAAAGTATATAGTAATTTCCAAATAGTGGATAACATTTTTTCACGTTTTCTGTAATTGAATGTGCTTTTAGTGAAATGACCTCCAATATACCCCAAAGGGCAAATGGTCACCTCCAATATTGACCCTCGCTACAAAGGTCAAACAAGCATTTTGTGGGGCACCAGGACCCAGAGAGCACTTGGACAAGAATTGGGGAATGGTCATCTTCATTTTGAATCAGCTTGTATGTATAAACATCACTCAGAGGAACCACAAAGCCCATCTCCATATCTGCATTAAATGCTCAGACCAACCAGGATGATATCCATCTCTCAAGCTCAAAGGAAAAAAGGCAAACCATGTTGTTCACCACCATGAAATGCTTTATTAAAAACTAATAAAATACACTCACATGTAAAAAGAAAATTGCAAGCTCTTCACAATGGCACAAGCCCAATATATAATACAGTGCTGTTCGGGAGGAGGTGCCCCTGATGATGTCACCCATGATGAAATGCATTGGGTGGAGTTAAAACATGGGCTGGAGTCTTCCTTAACTTACTACAGCAATATTGGTTCCACTCCTCCCGGACAGCACTTCTGAGTGTGGAGCAGCATTTGACCTCTTCTGCTGTAGTCTAGTAGCCAGGTGCTAGGTCCAAATGCTGCCTTGTGACCAGGGTGTGAGGTTGCCAACATCAGTCATTTCAATACTGACTGTAAAGTGGGGGGGGGGGAGGGCGCACGGTGAAAGGAGGTTGATGTGGAGTCTTTTGCAAATATATTCCACAAAGCTCAGGTTGTGCGAAGTAATAGAGCACGGGCTAGGACTGAATGGATAGAAATAAAATCCTTTGATTGGGAAAAATGCTCCTAAATATGTATTTTATGAGTGTATTTAGATGTGTGCCTGGAGTTTAGCATCAAGATACCTACAGACAAATGCAGACCAAAAACATTTTTTTTTTCTGAATGATTGTTATACAGAGTTGCATTGGGCGAACATGCATGCCTGTGCCTATAGATAGCAGAGTATTTTGTGGACATGCTTAGTTTTGGCCTGTCTATGGGGTAAAGAATACCAAGCTTCTGGGAAGAATTTAACCCATCCAGTCAGCGCTCTGCCTTTAAAAAGGATTTAGCAGGTGTATGGAGCTGCTGAATCAGACCTACAGTCATACAAGTGATCCTACCAGACAAACAGATCAGGCAATTATTCTCTAATGTCTATAGGCACCTTTTTCATATGCTGTAGTAATAGTAAAACAAGTGGCACTTTATTACAGTATGTTAGAGATAGTAGTGGATATCAATGAATATTTGTGAAAAAAGGTCGTTTAAATAAAAGCAAGAAGCGCATTGAGGAATCCAGTCTGTGGCACTCACTATCAGTAGAAGAAATACAGTTTAATTGCTTCTTCCCGGTGAATTAGCACCCACATTTTTATGTATAGGGGAAGGATGTGTCATAAATCTTCTTATTATTTCAGTGGCATTTACAGATGGGTGTAAATTTTGGAGAGGCATAAAAAAGCCACTTATATCTTTTGTCCATACTCCAAGGTCTTGCCCGTTTAATACTGGAGATTTGTGAAGAAGGCTGCTCTCAAGGCTTTTATTGCCTGACATATATTTTAGTCAGGCCATGGTGGACCCCTACTGCTTTCTGTGTGTTCCTGAGCACGTTGTGGATTTGGGTCTATGAATGGCACTACGTGAGAGTTTCTGCTGCCGGCTGACCTCACCAGACCTCCCCCTCTATCTCATTTTTCTTTCTTCTTAATAAATGTGCACTGGGGAAAATGGATGGTGCAAAGCTACTGCCAGGCTGGATTTCTTTCACACTGGGAGCCCCAGAACTCACGCCTGTTGGGTCCCTCCCCACCACCCCTTTTTAATTAGGCTGATTTATCTCTGTTAATCTGCTGACATGAAACCATAGATTAATACCAAAAGGATTCATTGCCCAAGACAGCTAGAAGAACAATGGCATTCTTGCAGATATGGAGTTGCAGCATGTCATGAGAGAAGCAAAATACTATTTAAGATTTGTTTTAAAGATGTGTTAAATATGATGTTTGATGACAGGTTTGCATTCTGATCGTACTTGATTTAATTTCCAAAAATTGTGCAAATGAAAAATAAGGACTTTAAAGTGGTGGTAAAGGTACCCGTATTTATCGGTGTATAACACGCACCGGCGTATAACACGCACCCCAAGTTTAAGAGGGAATTTTAAGGGAAAAAAACGTACAATTAAATGCCCATCAATGCAGCCTTATCAGTGTCCATCTGCAGCCTTCCCCAGTGTCTTTGCAGCCCTGTGTCATTATTACAGCCTGTGTCATTGCTGCCTTCCCAGTGTCTTTGCAGCCTTGTGTTATTATTGCAGCCTTCCCTGTGTCATTGCAGCCTGTGTTATTGCAGCCTTCCCAGTGTCTTTGCAGCCTTGTGTCATTATTGCAGCCTTCCCTGTGTCATTGCAGCCTGTGTCTTTACAGCCTTGTGTCTTTTAAAATTGGCGCCGATCGGAGGAGAGGAACGAGCGCCAAGTGTACTTCGGCTAGACTCGGCTGTGCTCACAGTCAGGGGCGAGACTGCGAGAGGAGAGAAGCAAGCGCCGCCGGCATACACAAAGCCGAGTGTACTTCGGGTAGACTCGGCTCTGCTCACAGTAAGGGGCGGGACTGCGAGAGGAGCCGAGTCCAGCCGAAGTACACTCGGCTTTGTGTATGTTGGCTCCATTCGCTCCTCTCCTCACAATCAGCGTGGATCGGCGTATAACACGCACCCACGATTTTCCCATGATTTTAAGGGGAAAAAAGTGCGTATTATACACCGATAAATATGGTAATTTTTTTTTCATAGAAAGATAGCAAACATGTCTATACTTACTCGCTCTGTGCAATGTAATTGCACAGAGTGGCCCCTTACCACCTCTTTTCGGGTCCCCCAGCTGCGCTCCTAGCCCCTCCCCTCTGTCCAGTGCCCCCATGGGAAGCTCGCACCCGAGCCCCGTTGCTGCGTCCATTGTCATAGACAGCGGGACTCGAGCCCGCCCTCTGCTCCCTCGTCACTGGCTTTGATTGACAGTACTGGGAGCCAATGGCTTTTGGTGCCCCAGAAAAGCGACCAAGACTGGGAAGTGAGTGAGAGAAGAGCTGCAGACATGTACGGTGCTCGATCGAATGAGGGCTTAGGTAAGTAAAAATGGGGGAGGGGGATGCTGACACCTAAACATTTTTTACCTGTTTTACAGGACTTTTTACATGTGTGTTTCAGGCTTTAGGAGTCTATTTCCTGGGTTGGAGGAGAACAGTTCCGTAGGTGGACAGAAATTCTTCAGGCATAAAAACGAACGTGAAAATGTACCAATCCTTTACAGATGTTCAGATTGAAGTCTATGGAACCAAAAAACCTAAATATGCTAAAAAAAAGCTTGAGTGTAGGGCAACTGAGCGCTTAAGTGTAAACAGGCACAATTAGAGAAAATGGGATTCTGGATAGTCAGGCGTAGGGAAAGTGTAAATGGGGGCTAAAGTATTACCCCAAGCAAACCAGTAGACACAGTAGCTGAAATACTTATTTTTATTGTTTTACCTGATGACGGATTTTAAATATTTTTATCCAATCTTGTGATTCATACACCTCTGCCACACTGGAAAACCAGGCAGATCACTATAATTCCTAGTTCATTGCTTTTTGAATGCGGTAAAATGTTGCACCTCACAATACTGTAAAAAGTTTTTGATGGCAGACAATTTTGGAAGAAACCTGGAAAAAATAGACCTCCAGTTCTTAAGGAACTGCAAATCCCACAATATTGCTGAAACTATGACATTAAAGAGAGCTGTCAAAGCTGACACATCCATACCAATGATGTGATGTGACAATAGTGTCTATGAGCTTTAAAACATAGTTATCTCATGGAGTTTCTTTGGGATTCTTGTAGCTACAATCTATTATTAACTGCGTATAAATAAGTAAAAAGTGCAGAAAGTCTTATTATTGCAGCTATAAAGTTTGAACACACAAGTATAGCCAGAGCTTTGTTCTGCTGGGATCTTGATGTTCCATCATGGAATGTATGCTTGAAGTTCAGTCAGGCAAAGCTTGTAAGAGTGTGCTGGAAATATGGCAGTGAGCGAGAGAAGACCCCCAGAGGAATTTGAGGGTACATTTCAAAATATGACCTGGCTTTCCATCCTAGCTTTAATCTGCCTGGATCAAGCATTCCCTGTTCTATACAGCTGCACATCTATATTCATGATCCTTTCTTATCTGGGCATGGACAGATAAAAGAGAGGTGATACATGGAGGGTCAAGCCTGATGGGAGACAGCTGGAGGAAACAGAGGTTCTCATCAGTAATTTACAAGTGCTCATGTTCTGGGTATTAATGATCATTTTATCAATTTCTATAAACTTTTAACCACTTCCGCCCCGGAAGATTTTACCCCCTTCCAGACCAGAGCATCTTTTGCGATTCGGCACTGCGTCACTTTAACTGACAATTGCGCGGTCGTGCAACGTTGTACCCAAACAAGATTTTTTTTCCCACAAATATAGCTTTCTTTTGGTTGTATTTGATCAGCTCTGCGTTTTTTTTACTGTTTGCTATAATAAATATCCCCAAAAAATATATAAAAAAACTAATTTCTTTCTCAGTTTAGGCTGATATGTATTCTTCTACATATTTTTGGTAAAAAAAAAATCAAAATCTGTGTATATTGATTGTTTTGAGCAAAAGTTATAGCGTCTACAAAATGGGGGATAGATTTATGATATTGTGATCATGGGGTTAAATGTGTTCCCTTAGCGTGCTCTATCTGTAGGGGGAATGGGCTACCTAAGACATGACAGAGATCACTGCTCCCGATGACAGCTAGCAGTAGATCCCTGTCATGTCACTAGGCAGAACAGGGAAATGCCTTGTTTCCCTTCCCATTCTGCCACTCCTCGTCGCGATGTCACGCGGGCCACCGGTGGACATCAACTCTGCAGGCATGCTCCCGCGGCGTGCGCGCCCGCTAGCCCGGGATTCCAAAGGGCCGTACGGGTACACCCATGTGCGCACCCGTGCCATTCTGCTGACGTAAAGCGGCGTGCGGCGATCAGGAATCGGTTAAAAAGTGGAGTACACTGCAATTCCAGCCTATTGCCAAGACAGCAAAAAAAATTTATAGTTTAGTTGTGTGAGATGGATTAGAACTTGGGCCAGATTTTCACTGCTATCTGAGGCTCTGAGAGATTTACCCCCACATCTTATGTCTCTTACTTTTTAGCATTTACATGTTTCCACTTGGCCAACTGTTTAGATCACATGGGCTCAATTATCACTTCCATCCTGTTGACAGGATCAGGATCAGTATTTTTTGAACAGGATTTTTTTTTTTCTAATTAGTATTCGTGTCAGTGTCAGTGTCTTTTAGGTAGGATTAAAAAAAAGAAAAAACTATTCTTGGCTATACTATGGGTACAAACAACAACTAAGATACACATATGTGGTATTGTTGCGATCGTCAGGAGCAGGAGGATTTAGTTTGGGCTTGGTGGTAAGTTATGGTAGTAACAAGAAAAATTCAGTTACATTTCAAATAAAATTATTTATTTTTTTTTTTTTACTATTTTGGGCCAGTATTTCTTTTACAATAAAAAATAAAAAAAATCAGGAGATATCCATTACCATTTACCACCAAATGAAAGCCCTTATTTGTCCTGAAAAAAACAAGGTACAATCCACCTGGATGCACAAAGTAGTTGTGATGTCAAAATTGCAAAATTGGCCCTAGGCATTTAGATTTGTTTTACCCTTAGGCGCGAAGGGGTTAAAAGGCGCTTTATAAAAGTGTATTATTATTACTTTTATAATCCTGCCAGTAGTTTCACTAGACAGGAAGTGAGGGAAAATCTGCATAAGAGAAATAAAGGTCTAAATGGGGTTCTAGCCTTCCAATGATCAATTAAACAAAAGCATTTTTATTTCTGTCATTGTTGCTGTTGGAGGGTCACACTCGCATCCTGCCTAGTAAAATGTCAGGATGACAGAAAGTAAGGATAAATCTTTCTAATAGATATTTTATATACCTAATTTATCGGCGTATAACACGCACTTTTTTCCCCTGAAAACAGAGGATAAACAGTGCCTGCGTGTTATACGCCAAATTAAATATCTAAATAGCTCCTTTTCTTCTGGCTGCTCTCCTTCTCCCGATCCTCCTCCAAGTGTAGCTTTAGATTGGAGGAGGAGAGCAGTCACATGACCATCTATGTAACGTCACAAGAGAGCAGTCAGGAGGGAGGTGTCATCCCAGTAGGCACTGTATATTTTTCTAGAGGTAAGCCCCCATCCCAATTTTTGCCAAACCTAAGCACCTCCTGAAGGAGTGCGATTCCTCTAGCGGGACTTTTTTCACGGGGTTACCTCTAATAAAGTAGAAAGTAGTAGAAGTTTATAGTTTTTGTATAAAAGTATTGTAGTTTATTAAGTTAGCATCTAAAAATCAAGACCATCTATGTAACGTCACAGGAGAGCAGTCATGTGACCAGTTCAGTGAAAAAACTGAGCTATTGAGGTATATGGAATCTTCATTTTACAATAGGAGTGACACAGGAGGAGCAGTGTGGAAGAGGCTGGCAGTGCTGTAGGGGGCTGTGTACTGTGCAGCAAGAGGGGGCTGTATACTGGATGGGGGGCTGTATACTGTGCAGGGAGAGGGGGGGCTGTGTACTGTGAAGGGAGAGGAGGGACTGTATACTGGATGGGGGCTGTGTACTGTGCAGGGAGAGGGGGCTGTGTACTGTGCAGGGAGAGGAGGGACTGTATACTGGATGGGGGCTGTGTACTGTACAGGCAGAGGGCGGAAGTGTATTGGATGGGGGGCTGTGTACTGTGCAGGGAGAGGGGGCTGTGTGCAGGGGGGGGCTGTGTACTGTACAGGGGGGGGCTGTGTACTGTATACTGTGCAGGGAGAGGGGGGGCTGTATCCTGGATGGGGGACTGTGTACTGTGCATGGAGAGGGGGGCTGTGTACTGGATGGAGGACTGTGAAAACATTTTTTCCCTAAACTTCCCTCTTAAAATTGGGGTGCGTGTTATACACCTGTGCGTCTTATACGCCGATAAATACGGTAATTCCGACCTGATTGTTATACTCTTTTGGGGGCAGATTAGACCAGTGATTGGTGCACATTTTCCCCTGCGGAATCCATTTTAGAGTGTCAGATGAAATTTTAGATGGCCCCTTTGAAGGCTAGAACAAGTTGTATCAACAACACAGGGGACAGTTTTCCCGGTTGGCCAAATTTCAAGTTATGGAGAGAATCAGCATGAAAGCCTTTGAATCCACAAGAGGGGGTTTGGTACAGTATTGTTGAGTCCTGAATTGGTCAGTGGATTCTAGTATTCATCTTGAGAACATGTCCATGCATGAATCTGGACCCAGTAAGAGGATGGAGCTGTGGAAGACATTGACGAAGTTCTGGAAATATTTTGTGAAGAAGCAGGTTATGTTGTAAGTGGTAATATTTATGTTGTGCAGCATACCAGTGGCCTTCTGAGTGGTTGTACATATGCTGTTCCAGCTGTAGAGTATAATTGGGGTCTGCATGATTTACTATGCATGTCTTTTATAGGTCCTATTTACATAGGCGCCTCTGTTCCATATCAGCAGGGGATCCATAGATGGATCTCCTGTTGAGTTTGATCAGAACAGAAACGGATGCTACACGTGACATTTGTGTCTTTTCCAATTTAATTTTGTTTTGTTTTTTCTGCATCTTGTGATAGGGAAAAAACAGATCCATGTAATCCCTATGGGTGGTCAGATAAGGATGGATGTGCGTCTATTCATGTCTGTTCCTTTTCATTCAGGTCTGCAAAATCGGACCTGGATGCAAAACCTATTGTATTTGGTTTGTCGAACCTGTATGGCCTGTAAATAGAAGCACTTCCAGTTATATCTGGCCGCCTACAGGGATACATTCCATTCCATTTTTGAACTTTCTAATCCTGCGTCAAAATCTTACTGATGGAATGCCTGTGCCTGTGAAAGGGGCCATACTCTATATGGTCAGTCCATCTAATTTCATGGTGCTAGAAACAGTCTAATTGTTTTAAAGGTCTGGTGTGTGTTGTACTTGTTGGGAAAGCTAAGGAAATACTAGGTGAGGGCTAGTACACGTTTCAAGTAACTAAAGTTGGCCATACGCTAGTGGAAAATTTTTGTTTCAAGAGCGTATATTCGACTTTCTGATCGTTAGTGGGGTCAGATTTGATGTTTGTTTTTTGACCACAGTGGCAAGACAATTTAAAGAAGCAGGATGGAATGTTTTTTTCTCAAATAAATGTACTGATTCATTTTTGTACGAATGTTCATTTGAAAATTTAATAGTGTAATGCCAGCCTAAATATTACTTTTATTCTTTTAAGAAACACGTTATACTGTTTTAAACTAATCACTGTTATGGTTACTATACCACCTTTTTACCTTCCTTGCAATAGAGAGCAGTACTTGTGACAATGAATTGTGACACCCTTTCATATTCTAAGTATGTGCTATACCATTCTAATATATCATACTAACAGCACAGCATCCACAGAACTAAAGACAGCCAAGAGGAAACCACAGTGATGTCATCTGTCATTGTGGCTCTTACTGTGAAGCTCCCATTGTATCACCAGAGCCAAGTTTTTCTCCTGATTCAGATTAATTGAGCTATATAAGTGTGATTTTTTTGTGTGATTTTTTTTTACTTTAAACTCTGTGGTTATTTTAATAGTAAATTACACATAATGGAGTTTAATTTATTCTTTATCTATTTTGCGTCCATGTTAGATGTTGAGAATTTTTAAGAGTAGGAAAGACCACCTGTAGTAATGTTCCGTAGTTTCTTTTTCTCTAAATAGGTAACAGCTTGCCTGCAGTTTCTTGGAGCCCGAATTCCTTCTCCGTGGTTCTTGCCTGGCTTTCCTTTCCTATTACGCACAATAAATCCAGAATCTGCTGGTAGTACAAATCCGCTACATCCAGTGACATCACAGAACAAAGTCAGGCAACAAAGCTTCTTGATCTCTAGGGATCATGAGGTGAATCAAATAAAGTAAAGTTGCTGACATATACAGTATAGTCTGAATGTATTTATTAAATACAAATTGCAGCCAAATGTATTTTGTCTGTTCTGGATAGAGTGAAAAAGGGACAGAACCACAATCACATTTTTATTGTTGTCTGTGACTCCATTGCAGAGATTGCCTGTCACTTCTTTCTGAATGATGAGAAGTGTTGGAAAATCTCTCCGAGACAGAGCTGCAAACAGACATACAGTGCTCTGTAGAGCTGCACGATTAATCGTCAAGAATCGTTATCACGTTATTTTTTTTCCCCGTTACGATCTTAAATAAATATATAAAAGTGTTTCACGATTCTTGCTATGCAAAGAATTCTATTCTGCTCTTCTGAAGCCACAGCCGTCAAAAGAAAGGAAGAAAAAAAACGGGCAGAATGCCAAGACTCACAACATTCTTTAGCAGTTTAACTTAAGTATAAACATTGTAACAATTTGTCAATGGAATAGACTTTGTGTGTAAATGAAGAAAGTTTAAACACTAAACCTTTTTCTGACATTTGTTGGTTTTAAGTTAAAATCTTTTTTTTTGCTAGAAAATGACTTAGAACCCCCAAACATTATATATATATATATATATATTTTTTTTTAAGTAGAGACCCTTGAGAATAAAATGGTTGTTGCAATATTTTATGTCACATTTGTATGTGTATTTAAAAAAAAAACTAACCAGTAAAGTTAGCCCAATTTTTTTTGTATAATGTGAAAGATTTTACGTTGCGAGAATCGTGATCTTTTATACCAGGCAACAAAATCGTGATTCTCATTTTGGCCAGAATCGTGCAGCTCTAGTACTCAGCATAAATGAGTATACCCATTTCAAAAGTAAGATATCTCAATGAACACAAGAAAAATTTCCAAAATGTTGACAAAACTGAGTCTTGTAGAACATTTGTTTAGCTCATTACAAGTAAGGTTAATAATATAACTTAGATTACAAAATCTTCAATTTTACTAAAATTAGTTGATGCAAAAATGAATACACCCCACAACAAAAACTACTACATCTAGTATTTTGTATTACCTCCATAATTTGTAAGTTCAGTGCCAAGTCTTCTGTTCTTCTGAAATGCAACAGTGGCCTTAGATGTGTGTTTTAGATCATTGTCATATTGGAAAAGTGCCCAACGACCAAGGACACGGAGTGATGGTAGCATCTTCTCTTTCAATATAGAGCAGTACATCTGTGAATTCATGATACCATCAATGAAATGCCGCTCCCCAACACCAGCAGCACTCATGCAGCCCCACAGAATGACACTGCCACCACCATGTTTCACTGTAGGCACCATGCATTTTTCTTTGTACTCCTCACCTTTGCAAAGCTATAAAGTTTTGAATCCATCTGTTCCAAAAACATTTATCTTGGTCTCATCAGTTCAGAGTACAGAGTCTTAGTAGTCATCTTCTTTTTCAACATGGGCTCTGGCAAATTTTAGGTGGGCTTTTTTGTGCATGGGCTTTAGGAGAGGCTTCTTTCGTGGACGAAACCCATGCATGCCATTCCTCTGCAGTGTACGCCGTATTGTGTCAGGGGAAACAATCACCCCAGTTGGGCTTTCTAATTCTTTAGCTAACTGCCGTGAACTTGCATGGCAATTTTCTTCCACCCTTCTCATCAGAAGAAGCTCCTGTCCAGGTGTTAACTTCCGTGGACGGCCTGGACGTCTCTGTGAGATGGTTGCAGTTCCTTCCTGGTTAAATTTTTGTATCACTTTTGCTACAAAATTCTGACTGATAAGAAATACTTTGCTAATCTTCTTGTAGCCTTCACCTTTCTTGTGTAAAGAAATTAATTTCTTTCCCAGGCCTTGTGACATTTCTCTTCCATGTGGTGCCAGTGCTGACAGCATGATGGGAAGGGGTTTTCTTTAAGTAATTCCCTTTTTTAATCAACTGTCTGCTGGACACCTGTTTAATGAATAATTAGACTCACCTGTAGTTGAATTCTTGTTAATTTGGATTTTGTTGTCTAAAATTTAGCTTTGCTCCTAAGACTTTCATTGGGGTGTATTCACTTTTTACAACTTGGTCTTGAATGAATTTGTTAGGAAAAATACTTTTTTTGTGTGTGCAAATTAACAAATCTTGGTTGCAATCAATGGCCCGCATTTGTGGGAGTATTTTGTAGTATAGTGTCCCATAGACAATGTTGATTCTGAACGGAAAGGTTTTCTGACAAATCTGTTTGGGTGTACTCATTTATGCTGAGCACTGTACTTCTTTGTGGTTTTTTTTTCTATTTTTGGAGGTTCATGTTTTGCTTTACACAAGATATTGGGTAGTTTACATAACACTCTGAACAATGTGTATCATGAATATTATGATACATGTAATATCTTTGGGGCATTTTTTACATAGCATCTGAGAGCCAGGTTCAGGGACTTTTTATTACAAGCTTTCAACACTTTGATGTAGCATATCATGTAATGGAGTTTCTGGATGGGTCCCATCCTCTATAATGTTTACCCACAATTCCTTCTCTACATGGTAATGTTAAGATGTAGCATGTGCCCTGTGACCTACAGTGTCAGCATTGTACTATTGGCCACTGGTATAATGGGAGATGGGTAGAGGTTCCAAACATCAACATTTTAGAGTAGCAGGTGTGCAAGAAAGCTATGGTGAACCATCCATGGTGTTCTTGGTTTGGCATATATCTTTCTGCTGCCTTTCCAAACAAATCCGTGGTCAGTGAGACCAACTTTACCAGACCATTGGTTTACCAATCCATTGTTCTAACCAGTACATAATTTATGTTGGTGGAAATATGCATTTTATTAAACCACAAATCTCCAATCTTGTAATTTTTTTTGGAAGCGTGATCCTCATCTGTGCAATAAAGGGCAGCCATTGTGTGGTCTGAAGTCATAAACAGCCAGCCTGTTTACTAGCACTGGATAATTTGACTTTTATTCAACTGAATAAATAAGTTGCATCTAAATGTCTAACCCTCGAAACTTTCTCTTGTGTGTATCTCTGCCTAGGAAAAAAAAGTGCTTTAAAGGGTCAGTCCATCCAAAACTGTTAATTTGCTTTGGTTATATTAAGGTGGAAGTGGGGGCATGGACTTTTGCACCAGCCATGACAACTTGTGTGAAAGGGTCAGTACAATTCCAACACATGAAAAGAGAAGTACAGGAAAGAAAAAAATGCAAACAATCATATTCACTCAGATGGCTGCAGCATTGACCCGAGTTACAGCTGTCCCACCCACTTTCTCTTCACCGAGAACTGAGTGAACAAAGACCACTGATCACTCAGTTCTAGGGTTCGCTTAGAGCAGAGAGCGGTGACTTTTAGTCACTGCTCTGTGCTTTGCCCCTCCAGTGCTCATTGGAGCACTGAGCTGTGAAGAGTATGGGAGCAGCTGGCTGGGGCTGCAGCTCTGCAGGGCCTGGGTCGGCTCTGTGACGTCAGCCAACAGTAGGCTTTAGCTAATGCAGCACTGTGTATTGAAAGTCCTGGTCAGAACGTCTCCATACGTTGTATTTATTTTGGGGGGTAGACATACTTTTTTGGGACTCTGATGCAAAGAGTGGTATTAGCTATTAGGTACTGATGACTTGGTATAGTAGATTTTTATCCAGGACCTTTGAAAGCTGTATCCTTTAAGAAGAACTCTTCAAGTAGCGACCAGAAGGGGTGCAAGAGATCAGTATTGACTGTGGTCTCTCTGCAGTTGACCCCCATTATTACGATGCCTTGTTCTGTACAGTGTCTCTATGTGTAGTCAGCCATTTTTGTAAGGGCAGGGGTTTGCTTTTTAATGTCAAAGCCCCCAGCAAGGAGAACAATAAACAGCACAATACTAACAGCTAGCGGTCCTAGGCACCAGTGCTGTAGATCGCATACTGCCCTAGATCTTACACTGCACATAATCCCTTTGCTTAGCAAAAAATGTAACCCTCTACTGTTACCTCTACTCTACTGTTACTGTTACCTCAACTGTATACTTACCTTAACAGTACCATAAATGAGAAAAGTTCCTCGCCAAATTTGATCGATGGTGAGATCTTGGTGCTTCCAGCTCCTGTTTTAGGGGTGTGGGCAAGTGGCCGACAGCAACTACTTATTATTAACTCCTAAACACCTAAATACTTTTTCTGGTATAACATGCTTATGAACTAACAAAGGGACAAGCATTCTTGAACCATAGTCAGTAAACCTTGGACGCAGTGATAGCCGTTATCCTTCCTACTACTTTATGGTTTTTCTGCTTGGTATCTCTGAACTTTTTATCATGTTACTATGCATTATATTATAATGAAAACTGATGGGAACCGAATACACTGTAATACAGTATAAACTTGTTTGGTGTAACGTTAAGAAATCATTTTTATTAATCTGTCTACAGTAAGATCAACACCCTTAACCATATAAAATTAATTACATATAAACCATTTATTACCTATCAAAGAAAATGAGGTGAAATCAAACAAAATGGGCCATGTTTAACCATACAGCAAATTTTTATTACAAACATAAGTTAACATAACAAATATTTCCTCTAGCAAGGCCACTCCATAACATACTGTACATATACACTGTAACTTCTAAATTTTAGGCAATGAACTGTAGACCATTAACACCAGAAACCATTTATCTGTCCTGCTTGTTTTTTCAAGTCAAAACAGTCCCAAAATGCATCTATTAGCCTTCATAAGCAAGAGTCTGTATAGTCTTGGTGTCCAAAGATTGTTTAATGAATCGCTATGAATTCCAGCTGTTACTATTATATTTGGGATTTAGGTGTAACAATCCAGGCATCTAAGGCCCTTTCACACAGGCGAGCCGATGAGGTCAGTTTTTTAGTCGGAAGGTCTGTGCATTCCTATGGGTGTAAACGGGCTTGTATAGATCTGGTCTGCTACAAAAAAAAGGAAGGGGATCCATCCTCTTCTATTTAGGCAGATCAGATCAGAGGGTAGTCAGGTGTAAAACGGACAGCAGAGTCTGTTTACTCCTGGTCGCCCATAGAGCAGGGCAGGCTCTGTCCATGTATGCTCTGCAGAGACTGAGCAGACACAGGTATGTCATTCAAAGCAGAGAAGAAGGCGCTTCTAAGTGCACTAATAAAACACTCTAATGACATGGAAGGGTTAAAAACACTTACAAGATGGAAGTGAAAAACAGGCATATTAATAAATCTATAATGTCCAGCGGGATGCCTCCTGGGAGTAAAGACAGCTGCAGGTGAAAGTTATAGCCGACCAGCAGTGGGAAACACGGTGTGTCTGATCCAAGATGGAGAGCCATGCTGTCAGGACCAGCATGGAATCCAGGCAACCGGAAGTGATGTCTGAGTGGGCAGGACATGTTTTGGAGCATGCCCAGTCGCTCCTTCTTTACACCTGATATGTCCTCTGCCCGCTCTACTCCAATCAGCAGTGGATCTGTGAGCTGATCCCCTGCTGATCAGAACAGAATGCACCCCATGTGAAAGAGGCCTAAGGGATATAGATTCAGTTACAACCATGGCTGGTGTGGGCTGTGGCTGGAAATTTGCAGGCTCATCTATAGGATTTTTTTCTGATGATTTGAATTTGTTTGTATTACAAATGTGTTTTATGGTAAAGTCACTTCATGGGATCCCAGGCCTATTTCGTTTATTTTCCACCCCCCCCTTTTTTTTGTATAGGTTAATACTGATTTATATATAATTGATTTCGTAAGGTTATGGGGCCATAGGCCCATTGGGAAGAGATGGTGTATCGAAAACAAGAATTCCACCTCTTGCTAAAAATGATAAATGTTCGCATATGGAAAACATATGCATTTATTATTTGTCATTATTTTTTTGTTAACATATGAGCTTGCAAAGCATTGTAACCACCAACAGTGGATTGCAGTTTCGGTCTGGCTCTTGCAGATTCTTCCTCCAGCTTAGGTCTGTATTTAGCCACAGACCTTCAGGTATGTAGCTGGATGAAATATCAGTGGGCTACAGGTGCAATGGCATCTCTGCATTTGTGCTCCACTAAAAACCACAGACCCTCTGCCACGCAAACTAGTAGTTTTTTCATTCACAACTCTCTCTGGAAATGAATAATACAGTCGTGCAAAGTCATGCACAGCTGTACCGAATTCAAAATCGTCAGGAGTTGGCAACAAGAAAAATCTCCAGGTTTTGTAAGTGTGGGTAGGGGGATTGACTCTTAATACTTGTATAACATGAAACATGTTCTGAAAGGTGGGGTGAGCAGTTCAGTTTTAGTGAATGCCTATTTGTGAGGCTTAGACTGCCATCATAAAGTCATGAAGATTTGAAATTTGCACATAATCATGCTCTGCCACTGATTAGTGGCTGTCTGGGAAATCTCATAAAGGAGAAGTATGGCCAAAGCTATTTTGGCTGTACTTCTCCGATGGATCACATGAGTGAACTTCATTCAGTACTCCTGTGACCTGTTTTTAGCCAACAGCTATCATTGCCTGCTGTCGGCTAATGTCACTCAGCCAGTCCAGGCTATGGAAAGATCCAAACTTTACAGTCGTAATCCACCCAGATGCCTTGACTGGCAGCTGGATCAGCCTCTCAGTGCGTATCTGAGAGCCTGAGCCAGCCACTTCCAGACCCTATATAGTCTAGCTCTGGAGGGGCAGAACAGAGAGCCAGTGACTGACAGTCACCACCTCTCTGCAGCCTAAATACCAAGAACTGAGGGATCAGCAGTTTTTGATTGCAGGGGACAGTTGCACCTGGGACCACTGGTGCAGCCATAAAGGTAAGTATGATTGTTTTATATTTTTCTTTTCCAGAACTTCTCTTTTAATGATGATGACAGAAAATTCATTGAAGTCAGGCAGACACAGAAATATAGTGTGTTTTGGTTTGCTGATCTGCAAGCCTGCAATGTCATTGGCTGTGCTTTGCAGGAATCTCTCTTCATTATAACATTGAACAGCTATTAGTTTTTGGAAGACTATATATATGAAGATCTCAGATTTTAATAGGTTAGTCTTTTTTATGTAACTACTACAGTATATTATTCAACTACAATTTGTATGTCCATATGAGTCAAGTTATTTACTATATTTTGACAAAATGGTACATTTTAAGCACCATCATCACCGTGATTACAGTGTCTGCAAATTGTCAAATTAATCACCAGTCCTTACTGTCTACCTGTTTCTATTTTGTTTGTGCGGCATTGGTACAATGAAATCTGTTTATTCCTGAAAAGGAAAAAATCAAAAAGTTGTTATCCCAGACATTTCTAAACTAGATGTGCCACATGCATTTCTTGTAAGACATGTTTAAGTCACTCTCATTGCCTATGCATTCTACACTGTCTATGGCAAAATGTAATAGTAGTTAATTAGGAATGTTTATTGTGACTCTGTATGGAATTCCATTGTCTTATTTCCCCTTGATAGGTATTACCACGCAGTTTGAGTTCTGCCTTAAAACGCATTTATACATTTTAGTAACTGTTATTATTGATTTATTTTTTTTTGGGTGCAGGTCAGTTACAATGATAGACAGAGCGGGAATGATTTCATGACATGCTTGACACTGTCGCCTGTGCAGATGACATTCCATGGCATTGGCAACTCTGTGGAAACCAGCCACGATCAGGTACCAGTCATGCCACATTCACAATGTTATTCATCCTGTGGTGATGGAGTATTGTGATGGACATTCTCTAATTGTTAGTTGTGCTGCCCATACATGGTAACGTTCTGGTTTTGTATAGAACACTAAACTGTGGAGATGCATACAAGAGCTTGTATGCAAAATATTACAGGAAAATGATGAGTCCAGCAAAGTCACAGGAGGGCTGGCAAGGAACTTAGAAGGAGGAGGGCCTCGGGATCCTCCATAATAGGAGTAAAGTGGAAAAGAAAAACCAGCACTTAGTAAATCAAAATCATTTTATGAGATAGTATTATTACTGAGTTCCATTCAGCAGTCCAGAGACCAAGGTACCTTCCCAGATGTAATCAATCAGTCTTCACTTTGTCGGAAACTGGTGTGTAGTTCTGTTACAAAAAGCACACAGCAGTAGAATTCCACTTTGCAAAGAGGGGGTGGAGTTGACCTATCTTAGCTTCAAATCTGCAGACAATTTCATTGCTTTATCTCTGTAAAAATAAATAATCAGAATGAGAAAAGTCGACTATTTGTCATAACTGTAAGTACAGCCATAGATAAACAGATGTCACCTCAAGAGTAGCTAGTATTGAGACATTTGCCCATCCTAAACAAAACAGGATCATTGGGGTGTGCCATAATCTTCCAGAAACCTAGTCAACAAATAGACAGTAATATGTACATGGTAAATCCTTCTTTGCCTTTTGTTACTAAAATTTTTAAGGAATAACAGCTCACAGAGATTTACTAACCTATTGTAAAGTTTGCTTTTGTTTAAAATGGGTGGAATTTCCGATTTGAACCCCTGGTTTCTGCATGTAGCAAATCAATCTGGACTGTTTCATTAGGTATTGGTCTTGTACAACACTGCCTTTCAGAAGCTTGATTTTGTTTAATCACAGAACAGACCCTAAGGGATGACCCTATGTAGAGTGATTTTTTGTGAACTCAGGCTTTTATTAAGGGCAGTGAGCACCTAAAACTAGTAGACACTGTGTTTTCTGCCTTTTTAGAAATTAAATAAATACATAAAATTAAATTAAACTGATTTATAAAAACACATTTTAGAAAAGGTTGTAGCAGGTTCAAGGAGGGGCATACAGACACTTGCTGATCGTGTATAGCCAACCTGAAACTAAGATTCAGTAAGGTACCACAAAGTAAAACTCTGAAAGCCATTTTTGCATTGGTGACTTTAGAAAATCATTACTCAGTGATGATTAATCTTTTTTCATTATTTACTGGGTAAATTTCATTGGTTTAGTTCAAATATTCTATTTGATAATGTTATTTTTTAAATTGGTGACCCAAAAGACCACTTTTAACCATTTCAGCCCCGGAAGGATTTGCCCCCTTCCTGACCAGGCCATTTTCCTGATACAGCACTGCGTCGTTTTAACTGACAATTGCGCGGCCGTGCGACCTTGTACCCAAACAAAATTTATGTCGTCCTTTCCCCACAAATAGAGCTTTGTTTTGGCAGTATTTGATCACCTCTGCAGTTTTTATTTTTTACGCTATAAACAAAAAAAGTGACAATTTTGGAAAAAAAACAGTGTTTTTGACTTTTTGCTTTAATAAATATTGCCAAAAAAATGTAAAAACAAATTTCTTCATCAGTTTAGGCCGGTATGTATTCTTCTTCATTTTTTTGGTTAAAAAAAAATCACTATAAGCGTATATTGATTGGTTTGCACAAAAGTTATAGCGTCTGCAAAATATGGAATAGATTAATGGCATTTTTATTATTTTATTTTTTTTACTAGTAATGGCAGTGATCTGTGATTTTTATCCAGACTGCAACATTGCGATGGACACATCGGACACTTTTGACACTTTTTTGAGACCAGTGACATTTATACAGCGATAAGAGCTAAAAATAGCCACTGATTACTGTAAAAATGTCACTGGCAAGGAAGGGGTTAACACTAGGGGATGATCAAGGGGTTCAACTGTGTTCCCTATGTGTGTTTCTAACTGTGGGGGGAGTGTGGCTGACTAAAGGAGGAGACAGATCGTTGTTCCTACGTACACACGATATGTTTCCTCTCCCCTGACAGAAGAGGGATTTGTGTGTTTACACACACAGATCCCAATTCTCGCTCTATCACAAGCGATCGCGGGTGCCCGGCGGGTTATAAAGAGCCGACGTACAGCAGTGCCAACCTGCTGCAGTATAACTGTGGCGGCTGGTCGGGAAGGGGTTAAAGAGTAATAGTGAGATGAGCCCTGTTCAGAAGCCCCATGCAAACTTTATATTAGAAAAGATAGATATTTTGATGGATTTTCTGTTTCATTAGTTTTGCTAGTTTCCACTTTGCCTTTCCTTGTTTTCCTATTGTCACTGACCCAGAACAAGCATTCAGAGATGGAATTTTGACTTCATTTGAGGCATACTTGTTTTAGGTCAGAAATTTAAGCTGGCAATACACTAGTAGAATTTTGTTCAAAATGTGTTCATTTTTCTATTTGTTAGTGTGTCAAATCAGAGTTCATTTTTGACTGCAGTGATGAGAAAATCCAAAGGAGCAGAATAAGAATTTTTCCTGAACAAACAAATTTCTAACAGTGTTTTTCGTAATTTTGAAATATTTTCAAACTACATCCATCAAGTCATCAAACATACTGAAAATTTTTGTATAATGCTTGTTTAAAAAACTCTTCTAGTGTATGGCCAATTTTAAGAAGCACAGATCTCAAAGGATCAGCCTAACAAGCAAACATTCACTCCCAATAATACATTTTAAACTTACTTAGGACTGGGCTCTAATATTTATCCTAATATATACTGTACCTTTTACACCTGGCTCTACATCTGGTTAAACCCTATAGATTTTGGTATCCTTAGTTTTGTCCATGCTGATGCTGATTTTGAACTTAATGCAGCCTCACCTTCATAGATTGAAGCATTAGAAACAGGGAGCAAAATGTAAAATTTGGTCAAGTTTACATACATTCTAAAAGCACTATGAAAAAACCTGATAAATCGGGAAGGGATTGTTTAAAGTGAACCTAGTATTTCCCAATTTAAAAACTCCTCCTGCAAAACTAGCAGCACCACTACTATTCTACACTTTTAAGTATGTTGTCGTCTCCCAAGCTGGCTGTCTTGGTTTCCCATGCAGGTCGCTGCGTCACTACAGGTACACGCTATCCAACACACCCAAAAGTATTTAATAGCGCAGGTGCTGCTAGCTCTGCAAGATAGAGAATGTACTAGCTGCTAGGCAGTTAACTATTCACCCCCATTTTACAGAGTGCAACTGCCTGTATTTTTTAGAGAGGTGACAGGGTCCCTTTAAACTCAAAGCAAGGTGAACGGAATGGACTTTTCAACTTAAGCATGGTTGCAATGTTTCCTAGATAGCATTAATGGTTCACTAATTGATTACATGTTGCCCAGAGTTGCTGTTCAATGTGTACTTGTTACAACCCCAAATCCAATAAAGTTTGGACACTGTGTAAAAACTACATAAAAACAGAATACAATGATTTGCAAATCGCATAAACCCATATTTTATTCACAATAGAAAACATATCAAATGTTTAAACTGAGAAAATGTACAATTTTAAGAAAAAAAAAAAAGTTAATTTTGAAATTGATGGCAGCAACAGGTCTTAAAAAAGTTAGGTCAGGGCAACAAAAAGATGGCAAAGTAATTGGTGCTCACAAGGAAAAACATTTTGCAACTAATTAGGTTAATTGGCAACAGGACAGTAACATGACTGGGTATAAAAAGAGCATGTTAGAGAGTCAGAGTGTCTCAGAAGTAAATATGGGCAGAAGTTCACCAATTTGTGAAAGGCTGCATTTAAAATGTGTTAAATAATTTTCAGAAGAATTACAATACAACTATATACCCTTGTTGCTTTAACCTACTCCGTTAACGCTAAAAAAAACTACACTAGCGCTAGACTAATTGATTACATACATACATTTCTGAATAATATTCCTCAATGTAAAATTGGAAAGACTTTAAATATATCATCTCCAGTACATAATATCTAAAGATTCGGAGAATCTGGAGAAATCGGTGTGTGCAAGGGACAAGGCCAAAATGCAATATTGGATGCCCTTGATATTCGGGCCCTCAGATGGCACTGCATTAAAAACGGGCATGATTTTGTGATAGACATCACTGCATAGGCTCAGGAATACTTTCAGAAATCACTGTCTGTGAACACAATTTGCTGTGCCATCCAAAAATGCAAATGAAAGCTCTATCATGCAAAGAAGCCGTGTCTGAACATGATCCAGAAATACTGCCGTCTTCTCTGTGCTAAAGTTCATTTAAAATGGTCTGTTGCAAAGTGAGAAAAAAACTGTTTTGCGGTCAGACGAATCAAGCTTTGATATTCTTTTGGCAATCATGAGTGCCGCGTGCCCGAAATGCTAAACCACTTACTGGATCTATGACAACAGCAGGGCTTGGGAGTCGAAGAGTCCGGGTGCTTAACTGGCCTGCCTGCAGTCGAGACCTTTCACCAATTGGAAATATTTTGTGCATCTTGAAATTAAAAATATGACAAAGACGACCCAGTACTGTTGAGCTATATATAGAATCCTATATCAGGCTAAAATAAGACAACATTCCTCTTGTAGAACTCCAGCAACTGGTCTCCTCAGTTCCTAGACATTTACAGTGTTGTTAAAAAAAAATGATGATACACCGTGGTAAACGTCCCTGTCCCAACTTTTTTTTGAGATGTGTTGCTGGCATCAATTTCAAAATGACTTTATATTTTTCCTAAAATGGTACATTTTCTCACTTTAAATATTTGATATGTTTTCTATTTTTTACTGTGAATAAAATATGGGTTTATGGGATTTTCAAATCATTGCATTCTGTTTTAATGTAGTTTTTACACCGCGTCCAAACTTTTTTGGAATTGGGGTTATACTCCTAAAAAGCAAAGGCAGTCATATTGTGTTTTGTAGAAAAAATGTAAAAATCTAATTGATTTATTTTTTATTCTTTATTAAGGCACATGATAGGGTTAGGCACCTAGTTATAGAAGTCATATTGTAATACAGCTGTATACAGTAAGAAAAGCGGTACATTACCAAAGCAAAAATAAACAAAGAACAAGCAATACCAAGTAGAAATGTATAATATCAGTGGAGTTCCACAAAGTAGCAAACAGAATGAGTGGATGTCTCCCCTGTAGTGGTCTGTATTTTAGAACTATGAAGAAAGAGGGAGGCATGTGAAGTAGGAAAGGTGTAGAGGAAAGAAGAAAGAAAGAAAAGTGGAGTGGCAAATCAGGGCAAAAAAAAAGAAAGGCTCCTGTCTCTAATGGTCTTGTACTAAGGCCCCAAATTCATATCTAACAAGGCTGCAAGTCAGAGAACATATATGAAAATGTTTTTTGGATTGTTCTTTTAAGCCTGGTACACACTATTAGTTTTTTTCCTGTTTGAACGAAAAACAACTGTCAGCTTCGGTCAGAGCCACTGTACTTGCGATCTGACGTTAGTACGGAGATCTCGCTCACTAAGCTGTTGTGTTCTGACAGGGGGACACCCCCCCCCCCCCGCTAGAACACTCCGGTCAGCAATCTCAGCCATTGGCTGCTTTTCCAGCATGCTTATCCAACAGAAGTCGGCCAAGCAGCATTGTTTATATATACAAACAATAGTTCTTTTTGACAATCCAATATAAGCCTACTTGAAGAATCTCTATTCATTTTATGTACTACCTGTCTGACAACCGTCTCTTTCCACAACTTCCTGTATTCCCTGCATACTTTGCCGTTTCTCTTCTGCTGTTTACTTTAAATTTCTAAGGACTGCATATCCCATTGTGCCCTTAAGCAGTTATTCCTGTATGGACTCCGCCTCCTGATACTCCTCCTCTCAGCACCTCTGTAGTTCAGAAGGCAGGCTCTGTGAAATGTGTGACACAGCAGTGCCTTCCCACAGGGCGTAGTGAATATGTGTGTCAGAATTCCGGGAAGTAAATGTGTGGGGATCTTCACAAAGTAAGTTACAAACTTCAAGATCAATCAGATTAATACGAGTAGGCTAGAAATAATTGAATTATATGTGGAAGTGAATATATGATTTTACTTTTTGACCATAGATACACTTTAAGTGTTTAAATAGCCCTGAACATAGTTATTGTAACAAGCTGTAAGCTCTGTGGAACAGAGGCTTGATTATAAAATGCTTGGACACATCTCATTTCAAAACCAAGCTACTCAGTACTGCCTTTGTTTATTCTAGAACAATATTTGCAGAACTGCGCTGCAGAGCATGTTTTGTGAGATTGTATAATGTGATTTATTTTTTTTATTTTTTTTATGCTAACTTGGTCTCATTAAGTACGCTTCTTCTCCATTGTGCTTGATTTGAGAAGCGTTAAATAAGTTGTTTACATTCCACATTGTACACACACTGGGATCTGGTGTGGTGTACCCAAAGCTGCCAGGATAAGGTTTATTGTAGGATTTAATCCGATCAAATGAATAAAATATTACTTATAAATTGGCTAAAGCTGACTATGCACTGGCCAATTTTTCAGATTTTATGAAAATTGAACAAACTGATGAATGCTGCAATATAGTTATAATAGCTCCCTATATATCCATTAGAAAGGGAGGTACATTTGTTCAAAATGTATTTTCCAATGTGTGGAAAAAAATCATTCTTTGCAAACAATTAGCTTTTGAGTCCAGAACAAATAGTTCGAAAACCTTTAAAATACAAATGATTTTCAACAAACATGCACTCTTCAGTTAAATCTCTATTCAAAACATTTTTTTTTGGTTTTGTTTGAAACAGGCAAGAGCATTACTAAGGTTTTATTAGTACCTCTTATGGGATATTTGCACTCTACTCCTGTTCCATTGTTAACTGGTAAACTTTAGATTCTTTTCACTTTTTATCCTGGAGAAAACATTAATCTGGACAGAAAGTGATAGTGAAGCACGGTGGCCTAATGGTTGGCACTTCTGCCTAGCACTGGAGTCCGCGGTTTGAATTCCAGACAGGACACTATCTCCATGGAATTTGCATGTTCTCCCTGTGCTTCTGTGGGTACTCTGGGTTTAGCCTAGTAGGTTATTTGGTTCCTGGCCAAATTTGCCCTAGCGTGTGTGTGTATGCATGTGAGATAGACCTTGAAATTAAGAGGTTGTAAGCTCTTTGAGGGCAGAGACTCATGTGAATGTACAGCATATAAAATGCTGCCTAAATTGTCGATGTTATATAAATACCTGTAGTAAATGAATACAGTACATCTCCAAAATGAGCACACAGACAGCAATAACAACTTGAAAGAAACGCTAACCCCTCCCCTCTCTACCAAAGACTAGCACAAAATGCAAACTTATATTATATAAACTTTTGTTATCCATGACGAGCTCCAGAAAAATGCCAAACTTTCATGCAGGTACCTGCATAGCCTTCTGTGTAAACATATAAGGGTTCTTCAAAAAGTTTTCACACTTTTCTTTTTATAAGTTTCATAGCCATCTTCACCGCAGCGTGACAACTCTTATACTATACTGCACGGTCAGCTGGCTTGCCAGACAGACTAGTCACATGACACTCTCAGGCAAACTTACATGCAGGTACCTGCATATCATTCTTTAGAAACATACAAGGGTTCTTCAAAAAGTTTCCACACTTATTTTATAAGTTTTGTAGCCATCTTCACCACATCGTGACAACGCTTATACTAAACTGCAGGGTCAACTGGCTTGCCAGACAGACTAGTCACATGATGCTCTCAGACATGACCAATTATTATTCCTCCTGCCCTCACCGTTTCCAACAAAAATATAAAAGTGCAGAAACTTTTTGAAGACCCCTGTTTTATCATGTCATCGCCATGTCTAGTGGGAGGGCCTTATTGGCCACCAAGCATGTCTCATTGAGTGGGTGGGTGAAGGATGGATGACAGGCAGGGAAGGCTCTATTCTAAAGTCAAGATAAAACCCTTGGTAACAAACTTGAGTCCATTTCAGAAGAGCCCATATAGGAGAAACTTCTGGTTAACAAATGTAATAATAAGTGCTTCTTTCTTGTGCTTCCTTTTAGCCAGATGTTTTAAAGTGGGATAGGCACAGACAACAATTTGTGTTTCTAGTTTAGAAGATCAGCTAATTTGTCTTTCAGCTGTCCTTCACTGCAAAAATGGAGACAATTTTTCAAATAAGGTTTAAAGAGTTGCATAGCTCTGCAAGAATTGCACAAAAACGTTTTCAAGTTGATTATTTAATAAGCTCCGAAGTGTTCTACAGTGAGGTAAATTGTGTTTTACTCATTCCACTAATGACAGAATGTTTTCTCTGTATTGTAAGACATTTGAAGGAATTTCCCAAGTGATATTTGAGACAGGGAGCATTTATTATAGTCTTTTTTTTTTTTCTCAAACAAGGTGGTAAAGCTTTTGCTGGTATTACAGAGAAACGAGCCATCCCTAGGATATTAAAGTTATTAAATCTCTGGTGACAGGCACTATGGCTTGACTTTAATGTCAGTTAGCAGTGCGGAAGAATTTTGACAAGGGGGTAGAAGTCTTGATCAAATTGGCCATTTTTGTTTCTAAAGAAATTACGTAACCCTAAAACATTTGGAAGTAATTACCTTAAGTATGGTTTTAATAACAATGTTTAGCAAATTTTGTTAAATTCTGAGTGGCAATGAGTTCTGTACAAGCTTCTATTTCTATTTTAGTTATTTTATACATTTTAATGGCATGGAAATTCAATCTATGCACACCTAAGAAAACTCTACACTATCAAATGTGTTTTTATTATTCACTAGCTGTTTACTGCCTTTGGTGCAACAGAAGGAGAGAAACATGCCCATTTTATGTGGCTCATAAATATCCACATGCTGTGGAATGTAAATGAGAAAATCTATGTGAGTAGAATGAGTCAATTTCTGATATGTAGAGAGAAGTGGAGCTGTTAGTTTTGGATGTAGTGTTTGAAAATAACATAATTTTCTGGTTTGGGCCTGTAGTAAGAAAGCAAAGCAGGTCATACATTGTAAAGTTTATAGATTTCCCCATCCAGGCTAAAGATTATGGATCGAGAAACCTCCCCTGTCGGCTGTTATAGTCTGACAGAGGCAGGCTCTGTGACTGTCAAAATTCTTCAACAGTGACTGCTTCTGATTGGATGCAACCACTGTTTGCCTGACGATTTTCCACAAAAGGTACAGAGGGGAGCGCCAGACTAAGTGTAGCAAGTAAAAGCAACTGGGTTTTATTTAGAAGCCAAATGGCTATTTGCATAGTAAGCAAACAGGTAGGTATGTTGTAACTAGTAGTGTCTAAGCCAGGTGAGAGAGTCCTGGAGTCTTCCACGAAATGTTAGCTGCTCCTTAGCTTGGTGTGCCCATGACGGACCGAGAGCTCCCGACCGAATTAGCCAGTCCTTAATTTTACTTATCCCTGTCAGATGACAGAGACATAAATATTGTGAGCCGGAGACTATGACGACATCTGCCCACCTTTCTAACTCCGTCAATCAGAGGAAACCTTGTATTCATTCATAAAAGAAAAAGGTTTCCTATCAATCGATTTGATTTTACTCTGCGAACTGGATGGGAAGTCCCCATGCTGCTGTCAGTACATGATATTGTATACTTTTGGTAACTGATGTTACCTACAGTTTATACATGCTGATTAGTAAAGAAATAATTATTTTGGATCAGCTTGACCAAAATGAACTAAAGTCATAGGCTTCCTAGAATTAGGCTTTAATGCTGCAATGTACCAAGAGCAGTAGCTGTTTCTGTAGCTTGCATTTCAACCACATTGCTTGTATTAAAGCTGATGTCTGGGAATTAGCCAAAATGTACTCTTGCAGTGCCCGGCCTCACACTGCAAATGCTAAATACTTAAGTCTAGAAGAGGAATAGAATGTATTAGTTACCTTACCACCACCCCCTTCCGGCCAGCTCCAGTGCTCTCCTTCTCCCTAAATCTCCATCCCAAGGGCGGTCCCTCGGCATCAGCATATGCAGTGTACGGTTAGTAACCCTATATTGTAGGTAAAGAAGGCTGGGGTGTGACTGTGGGTATAGCGATTTATAGAGAAGGCAGCACTGAGGGGAGCCTGCCAAAGCTGGGAATAAGGTTACTAATACTCCTTATTCATGCACCCATAGACCTAATGAGCCATTAACCCTTGCAGTGCAGGTGGACACCACTACAATAGTGGATTTTGGCTAATTCCTATAGTTTAGCTTTAAATGGTATTGCTCACCACCAGTAGAGGGAGTTTGCAGAAGTCTGATAAGGAGGATTGACATTTAACACCTGTCGAGAAAGTACACAAGTATTTAGACAATTTTGCCATTTGTGAACATCCACTGTACTCCTCTTTAACATGCCCCATGGAGAGAAAGCTTTGCAAGACCTGTTTGATGTTTCTGAACACTTACAAGATGTGAATTCAGCAGGACATCACCACTAAGCTTCTCCATGTTACCAGATCGGCAGCTGTTACAATTCATTCAGTCCAGCATGACATGTTTGGGTAGGGAAGCCTTTTCTGAGACCCTGACAACAGGAGGGTAAACAGTGCACTGATACCCCGCTGCATCCTGAGTTTACTTTAGTTAACTCCTTGATACTCCTACTGATTATACAGCTAACTGATGAGCACTCGAGACCTGCGTTGTTTCCATTCATGTAAGGCCATCAACAGGTTGGCAGGCTCCTCACTAGAACACCCACTCTACTCTTGGTGCCCTTACATTCCTTTTTACATATTTTCTTTTTCTTACATGCATACTTTTTTGGTGACTGCTATTCCTTGCATTACTCTACTGCGGGGGTCGGCAACCCATCAATCTCAATCTACCTGTCAACTACGGGCAGGTAATGGGTAGATCAGGGCTTTTCCTTGCCAATCCCCGATACCTGGACAGGAGTGGGGGTGGCATCTTCTGGAACTGTTCTCATTTCCACCTGCAGCAGCTGAAAGCCTGCTCCTCTTCCTCCCACCCGCATTCAGCTGCTGCCAGAGGAAAGGGGATTGGTTCCAGTAAATGCTTCCCCTCCTATCCCCTTCCTTCTGCTGCCTCGCCCACCTGTGTGGTCCCCTGCCCATTCATAACTGAAGCATAGTAAACTTCTTTTAGACAGAGATTAAGGACTGTGTCTCAAAAATTAGACGTCTGTGATCTATTCAGACTTCTGATATTTCACCAAAGCCCCCGCCCCAACAGGGTTGCTAAGAAAATTGTAAAAAAATAAAATTTGTAAAAAATAATATAATAAAAATAAAGTTCTGGCACCACCCACTGCCCTACTGACACTGTCCACTGCTCTATCTGACACCCTCCTCTGCCCTACTGACACCAACCTCTGCCCTACTGACACCAACCTCTGCCCTACTGACACCGGCCACACACTGTTCACTTTTAAGGTAGGCTAAGTTTATATTTTTACAGTGACATTTGTTTTATTATATTTTTAACATTTTTCTTACTATTTAGTTAGGCCTTGCTAGTTAAATCCTTAAAAAAATAAAAAATGGTGCCGAGCCCAGATAATCTTTGATTTCTTTCATGTTGTTTAGGTAGATCTCTCGCTCTTAAAGGTTGCCTACCCATGGTCTACTGTAACCTCAGGGCTCAGGAACCTGCCCCTTGGGTAAATCGGGGGAGGGTGTCATCTAACCATACTTGGCTTACAAGAAGTGGGCTAAATGATGCAGAGGTGCAGTAGTTGGGACTGGTGGATGATGAGGAATGCAGTACTGGAGCTTCTGATTGGGACTTTTCTTTTTTTATCAGGGCAAGGAAATGTATTTGAAAAAAAAAATGTGTAGTTGGATTTTAATAATACTTTTTAAAATACATTTTCCAGGGGAGAGGTGCTGCATTCATTAAAATGTGTATATTTTAAAGTATAATTCTACTCTTGGTAAAATAACTTTTAATGGACTTTGCTACCCTTCCAGATTACTCCTGACCACTCATACCTATCCCCGCTCTGCTGAGCCCTTGCTGTGGGGTTTGTTTGGCACTTCACTGCCTCTTGCTTAAATTCTTCACCATTGGGCCCTCCTTCTCCCACCCATACGTGCAACATCTATTTTTTGTAATGTAAAATTCCTACTCTGATCTAACGGAGTATGAATTCTCCACTGAAACACATGGATATTGTGGTTTGAATGAGAAGACAGGCCCTGAAAGTGTGGGTTTTGAAGAAAAGTCTGTACACTTCTGAACATATGCCACAGTAAAGGCTCGGCAAAGCAGGGACAGGTAAGTATTTGGCTTGTCATGACTGATCAGGGAGGTTATCGAAGCCCACTAAAAGTGGAGTTACACTTTAAGTACATTGAACTTCAGCAATCCTGTAAGTGAGCTCATGCTTTGCCTAGGCAGGACAAAACAGTAGGCTTATTTTTAATGTAGATGAATCCACTTTTTCTTCATTTTATTCCTACTTTATTCCATTCAACTTCCCAGAGCAAAAGAAAGTCCTATGTGAGCTACAAGTTCTTAAAGTGGATGCCTACACTAGGCTATAGACCCCCTGTGTGACCAAAATGATTGCCCTAGTTCTGTCACATAGAGTGAGTCACATGCTTGTTCATACCCAGAAGTATCAAGCATGTCCTCCTTTAGCTTTAGCATTAAAATGAGAGGTAGGGGAGTGAGCTAAAGAAAGGCAAGTAAGCTGCTGCTTGAATAGGCAAATCATAGCTTTGCTTATAAATTTGATATTTGCGTAATAGCTACATTTTCATCACTCACATACTGTCTTATTAATGCCCATGGAACCACCATCTTGGCCAGATCATTAATGTGATTCACAGAAGTGGTCACACATTAAATAAAGACTTGTGTATTTACCTTTTATACTCCAGTCAGACATGAAATGTTGCATTTAAACAGATGCAGGGGAAAAAGCCTGCCTGCTGGGTTGCTGCAGGCTTTGCCCTCTGATGCATCTTATTCAGCTGCTTGCCTTCCTTGTGTTCTAAGTTTCTACACTTCACCTTCTGTAGGTCATAGGAAAAGAGGTTGCGCAAAATGTGACAATGAGCTGTAGGCCGGTTGACGAGTACTGTGAAAAGAACTCTTAATCTTACTCTCATTATTTAACAATCAAATTAAGGTTGTGTAATCAGTCATTTTTGATCATTGTAAAGGGAGAAGGAGGGCTTTAAAGCTAAACGCCAGGCAGATCTGTAAAAAACATGTATGCAGTTATGTATCAATTAAAATAATGTGTATCCTATTAAAAAGAATAAAATGGATTTTACATGCAACTAGTTTAAGCCTTGAAATCTGTTTCCCGTCATTCCTTGCAAAACAGCACTGGCAGAGAGGTGTCCACCCTAGGGGCCAATCAGGCTCCACCGCATGCACATGTGCTAAAAAGGGAAAATGCAGATAAGAGACAATAGAGCTGATGACTTATCAGTGTCTGGTTGCTCTTCATTGTTTATTTAGCAGGCTGGGGCAAGTAAGTGACACCACTGTATTCCTTAACTTACAGAGAAATTGGCTCTGCTGTATTGTATGCAGGACTTGACAAAGCCCAGACGCCAAGTCGCCACGGCAACCAGAAATCAGGTCCTGGCACCCAGGCTCCCATCAGCCCATCCACCACTGCCAGTGGCACCAAATATGAGCAACTCCTCGGGCAGCCCCCCACTGAGCGCTTCATCTTCATTCTTCCCTTGTATTCAGTAACAATGATTGGGCAGCCTGTCAGCCTCTCCCCTCTCCATTGACTGGAGCTTCCCACCCAATTTTGACCCTCCCCGCATTGGGAGATGAGCTGGGGACAGCGGCTTCTGCAATTGGCTGGCCGGAAAGATGGTGAAGACGGTGCACGGAGGAGCCGACAGTGAGCCCTGACTCTGCACGATGCCCAAGAGTGACCTGGCTGAACCCTGCAGGGAGGGCAACCCCGGGTGAGGCCCGGGAGCTGGCCGAACTCTACTTCGCAGGTGAGAGGAGGCAACCCAGGTGCCCCACCAACAGGAACAGAGGAGGGGGACAGTGTTTGAGGAGGGGGACACTTTGTGAGAGGATGAGGATGTATGACTCTGACCCAGCAATAGGTGCTCCCTGCCTCATGTGTCCTGCAATTTTAGGACAGGCAGCATAGAGAGCCCCCCTGCCATTAGATCAGAGTCCCTTCATGTAAGCACCCCTCTTATCCTAGAGACCTCACCCCCCATTAGATTAGGGTCCCTTCATATTTGCACCCCCCTTAGAGCTCTTCCCCCCAATTATATCAGAGTCCCCTTTTATCAGCGACCTTCTTTAGAGATCAACGGTTGGCCATCTCTGTCACCCGAAAACAAAGCCCTACTGGTCAAAAAAAAAAAATGGATCCTACCATTTCCTTTTTTAGTTGGCTGCTACATTCAAAGCAAATTTGTCAAGTCCTGTTTGTATGAATCACAAACGTGACAGGAGAGAATTACAAATCCTTGGGTGGATATTAAAGTTCACATTATATGTATTCTGTGTGTTTTCCTTAAAAAATGCGGTATATAATAAACATCGAACTGTTCTAAATTCCAACTGAAAATTGAGAATTTTTTTTTCCTTAGTATTAGGCATTCCTTTTTCAGTTATAAGGGGGGGGGTTATTGTTTTTTTTTATTGTTTGTTTTAATTGCAGTGTCAGGGTGTATGTTTATAATGTTCTTTGGCTTATCCCACCCCGTGGGTTGCAGATTTTTCCCAGTATGATCAGATTTCAATATATGGGAAGAATTATCAGATCAGCTTTTTCTCCAGCACGACAGCACTAAGTCTGTCTGGAATTTGGGCTTCCCTCACTTAACTGAATATTGTGTAAATCAGGCTCTCGGGTTACAGAGGGAGGCACGGGGTTGCACAGCATCTATTTGTCAAGTTGATTGCACATCAGTGAAGTAGCATTAGATCCTCTTTGAACAGATATTAAATGTAAAGCTCTTCTTTCTGTCTTCCTGGCTCACATCTCTGTCTCGTGAAGAAAGGTCTCTTAAGAAAACAAGGTGATACCACAGTGGAACCACTTAGTCAAACTGTCTGCCTGCTTTGGTTTAGGAAATAGCTTTCAAGTTGGCGAGGCAGAAAATTAGTGAAAATTAGCAAGAGATTATTGAACACGTAGATCCTGTCCAGCATGGTGGCCTGGTAGGATGGTGATTGTCTGGTTAGACTGCCATTTTATGTTGAGGTTTTTAATTGATTTAAACTAAAAGCTGTCATCTGTTCCCAGAACAGTTTTAAAGCATCCAAAGGTAAATTCAAATGGTATGTAACTTCCCCCAACACATAAATAGTTACAGGGTTTTCTCCCCTCTCTTTTTAATTTAAAGAATATTTAACCCCAAGAATAAAAATATATTTCAGCTTACCATTCCTTAGATGTAGTGACTGCATTTGTTATCTTTTTTCAGGCCTTTATTTTCACAGTGTGATCCTGTCCTAGAGTGACAACGCCAACTAACTATAATTTATCTGTGGAGGAGAAGTATGTTGGGATTACAGAATACCTCTCTCTTTCCCAGGGGGGCATTCTTAAAGTGGTTGTAATGCCTTGAAAACCCCATCGCAATCCTAACCAATCAATAACCTCAGTCATACTTCTCAAAACCTTAAAATCGCCTTTTACCGTTTTTTTTTTTTCTTTGCTTGTTATACTACTCGTTACGTGACCACGGTCCCCCTGCATTGCTAAGCTTAAAGTGGCTGGTAGGTGTATGTATTCTCGTCTGAGCAAGTGATGTGATACGTCACAAGAAGGCGGGACTGAGTGGGGCAGAGCTGGCTAGGGAGAACTGAGGTTGACAACAGTAGAGGAGCATGTGACATGCATATGTGACAAAGGGGAAATGGGAGGGACAGAACAGAGCTGACTGGCTGGGTAGTACTGGGACTGACCAGCCATTGTCGGTCTGAGAGAGGAGGGCAATTAAATGGCTTGATTAATTAGTTTTTTCTAATCAGCCATTTATAAAACAAAATAGTGGATAATGCAAAAGCCGATGTCAGCAATAATAGTAATCTTGTGCAGAATCTAATTTTTTGGCTGGAATTCCACTTTTTAAGTGCACAAAGACATCTAGGGAACAGTGCTAACTAATAAAAGTGAAGCAGAGGCTGGATATACAGGAAGTCCAGCTCACTAGATTTCAGGGAGGTTAGGGGCTGAGCTCAGTTTAGATGTACTGTTTCTGGACCTAGAGAAGGCCTTTGATTCTATTAATTGGACTAATATGCGGTATGTTTTGTGCCGCATGAGGTTTGGTCCCTTCTTTCTTAAATGAATACCCTTGTTATATGATCATCCGGATAATGGACAAGTGCTCTCCTCCTTTCCGGTATCCAGGGGCACCAGGCACGGGGTGCCCCCTCTCCCCAGGGCTCTTTGCTCTAACAATGGACACGAGGTTCAACTTCAGTTAGTCACCATTGGACATATGAACCTCTCCTGCTTCCAGCAGTCAGTTTGTGAGCACCCAAGATTTTGCCTTGTATCCTGAGCTGAGTTGTCCCCTCTTTACATCACAATATGTCAGATCCAAGACACACGAGGACCAGTCCCAATGTACTCCAGCTCATAAGCCACGAACTGTTCCGGGGTAGCCTGCAGTGCTCCATTTTAAGGGCCTGACATGACAGCCTGTAACATTCTCCACTTCTGGAGACCCTACACTCTTCAAGTGTCTTTCTTAGCCCTGTCTGGAATGACCCCCTCCTCTCTTCTATTCCAGTCAGTTTTCAGAACAGTTATGCACGATCTCATGGGCCAAATTGCAACTTGAATTGCTCTGGCAGCAGAGGCTATAAGCATACTTTCACACCTTCTCCTTAACACCTTCCTCTTTTCTTAGCAGCTTCTGATACTATCAAGTGGCTTTGTCTGATTAGAAGTCTCAGTAATCCTTTAAGAATGATGTTGCCACAGAGGAGGAGTCACAAGCAGCTTCTATTGCTGTCAAACTTAGAGGGGCCATTTCAGCACTTATCAACATAGTTTTCACCACCTTAGAAATTGAAGAGCAGCCTGTAGCTTCTACTAATGCTGCTACCTGTCTAGTATGCCTTAGAGGTCCTAAGAAGTGGGCCGTTTCTGCCATGGATACAACAGTACCCTGTCTTAATAAAGCACCAACAACTCCCATGGAGGATGCACCAGTTTTTAAGGATTCCATAAACTTGTAGAGATGCTTTCCAAAACTTTGTTTTATTTGGTAAGCCCTCCATTTCAACGTGCCCTGGCCAAGATGCTAGTCTGTCAAATATTAAGGGAATGGACTAGGCTCATTAGAAGGGATTTAGCTTCCCATAACATCGCCTACATCGGGACCATTAGGAGATTATGCTGACAGCCCTAAACTACTACAAGGACAATAACGAATATTTCCTGCCCTTTTTCTAGTATGAGTCTCCTTATGAATCTCCTCTCTTTGCAATTACTACAAGGGATGTGTTGCCACAGCTGCCTTGGGCACCCTCATCAAGGATGTCACCAGGGGTTAATGTATTCCTCTACCCCAACAGAAGGAACCTAGACCTCAGGCCAGAAAGACTTATAGGGCGTACACACGGTCGGACTTTGTTCGGACATTCCGACAACAAAATCCTAGGATTTTTTCCGACGGATGTTGGCTCAAACTTGTCTTGCATACACACGGTCACACAAAGTTGTCGGAAAATCCGATCGTTCTGAACGCGGTGACGTAAAACACGTACGTCAGGACTATAAACGGGGCAGTGGCCAATAGCTTTCATCTCTTTATTTATTCTGAGCATGCGTGGCACTTTGTCCGTCGGATTTGTGTACACACGATCGGAATTTCCGACAACGGATTTTGTTGTCGGAAAATTTTATCTCCTGCTCTCCAACTTTGTGTGTCCGAAAATCCGATGGAAAATGTCCGATGGAGCCCACACACGGTTGGAATTTCCGACAACACGCTCCGATCGGACATTTTCCATCAAAAAATCCGACCGTGTGTACGGGCCATTACTCTTGTCTGAAGCCAAAAGGAGCTCTTTTCATTACTCCCAGGCCTCCGACCGTGTGTACGGGCCATTACTCTTGTCTGAAGCCAAAAGGAGCTCTTTTCATTACTCCCAGGCCTTAAAGTGGAATTATGGGATAAACCTAACCTTAAAAATGCTCCCCCCTCCTAACACCCGCTGACTAACCTGTGTAAAAAAGAAAAGATCTGTATACTTATCTGTTCCTGTCAGGTCATGTGATCTGGCTCTGCTATGCAGCCAGGGAGAGGAGGTAGCTCTGACAACAGATGGGCCATGTCAAACGCTTTCTCCTCTCCCATGCCTCCCGCTCTGGCTGACACAGGGGAGATCTCATGGTTGGACCAAGAAGGTCTGCCAAAAGGGACGTATACAGCTTTTTACACAGGTTAGTCAGCATATAGGTTCTAGGAAGGGATGGAGAATTTTTAAGATAGTTGGGTTTATCCCAGAATTAAACTTTAATCTCAAATGCTAGACCCAAGTCAAGAGCTCAGCTCAACCACAGACCCTGGGCTTCCAAATCCCCCAAACTTACAGACAAGTTCTCTTCAGCATTAAAGAGCACCCTCACTTTCCAAAGAGTGGGAACCATCTCCTAGCCTTTGCAAACACCTCTACAGAGTCTCATAACGAAGGTGGTTTTCAGGCACTACAAGGTAGAGTTCCACTCTCTGCCCCCCTCCCCCCAGTTGATATCTCTAAACCTGCTTGTGTTATCACAGTAATCATCAGATCTCCATGCAGCTTTCGAGGGTCTTCTGGATTAAGGGGTTATTGCCCCAGTTCCTGTTGTGAAAAGATTACAAATATTCTATTGAACCTTTTCACAGTTCCCAAACTTAAAGGGGGCATCTGAGCCATTTTGGACCTTGGGGCACTAAATTTTATTCAGTTTAGAAATTCCACATAGAATCCCCAAGTCTTTCATATCCTCCTTCTATCAGGGACACTTTGTGGCCTCTGTGGACATACTGTATTTGGACCTCCAAAATGCGTACTTGTATAGCCCATTTTTCCAGAACAATGGTGATTTCTTCTGTTTGCTGTGGGTTCACAGCTTTCAGCTTGTGGCCCTGCCATTCGGGCCTGTCTTCCACAAGGTTTTGGCCTCCTTAGTATTATCTGAAAAAACTTTCAGACCTAAAGTGGTGCTAAGCAATATTATATATTCCCAAGTAATTTTTTACCCAACAAGTGAAATTGTAAATACAGTGAAAAAAAAAAGTGAAAATAATCCCCCCCCCCACCTCTATAGTGTGAAGTGCACATAATAATACAGTGTTGTTACAAATATATTTAAATATCAACAACAAATAGTCCCATCAAAATCAAGTGTATTGAGTCCACCAAACAGTGTGTTCACTGTGCTCAATAATTGGTGTCCAAAGTGGAAAGAAAAATGTTCTCCAATATCCCACATGCCTGTGATCACCACTCTCCAGCCCACAGTCTCACTCACCAGATAGCCATGCCTCTTATAACAAATGATCGGCGTAGAAAAATTAATATTATAGGTTAGCTCCCAATGTTCTTTCAATCTTCCTCCATTAAACTATATATCCATTTCACATTACTCCACCAAGCCACCATGGAAAAGAAGAAGCTCCAATGCAATAAAATAAAAACACCTAAAATTGCCCAAAAAAAGTACTCACAAACATATATTAAAAAACAGCCCATCAAGACAGCATTAATCTGTTCAAGAATCAAAATAGCCGTCAGCCTCCATGCTACCCATCAGTGAGCCATCTCACCCAGTCCTGGCTCTTGTCACTTTTGCCATGTCACTTCAGTGTTAGCACCTTCCGCCATGTAATTATTATCAACATCACATATATTGCAAAAAGAAAAACAAATCTTTACATAATAATTCTTACACCATCACTAATAACCATTAAACAATCTAATAAAATAATCCCTAAAAAAATTATTATTCATAAGACCCTCCTACAAAAATGTAGTATTTTTAATATAGGATCAATCTAGTACCATAAGGCAAATTCATAAACATGTTTATTATTACAAAGGTGCTACTTAACTGACACATTCTCTTAAAAATCACCCATTGATATCTACTTCAGCATTAATGATAAGCTGACAGCTGATTATGTGGTAAGGGGTCGGGACCGACCCCTTACTCCGATCTGTGATCAGGCGAGTCTCATAGACTCGCTGATCACCGAGCGTGCCGTGTGCGCCCTGCAGGGGGCGCGCAGGCCGCTTGTGCACGGGACAACGTTAATAGACGTAGTCCCGGCAATGTAGGTCCGCGCTGTTGCCGTCATTTGGCAATAGAGCGGATATGAAGAGGTTAAGTAAATGTTGTCATGCCTATAGTCACCACCGGGGGGCTGTCAAGAGCACGTACCTGTTCCATGCTTGTCAGTCTCGCTCTGTGTATCAAGCTGTGCGCTTCCTCCGGCCCAGGCTCCAGGTGAAGTCGTGGGAAAGGGGGTTTTTCTCCTAAGAATGTCCCCCCACCTGGATAGCTTCACTCCAGGCCACGCTGCTCCCGCCACCATTACAGCGGTCCCCTTTGGCGACTCTCCTCCACTCCAGCCCTCCTCCATGCGGTCAGAGCAGGATTGGAGCCCCCTCGCGCGGGAAAACGATCTACTTTGAAATAGATGAGGGGGGCGCGGTGGGTGGTTGGAGGAAGGGGCGGGGCTTAGCAGCATTGGCACGCTTCAGCGTCCACAACGTGGGCTGTATAGTTATAAAATGCACCTTTTTTCAGGTGCATACAGCTAAAGAAGGGACACAGAGTGGACGGATGGCATGGGAGTGTGGGTGACACAGGCAATCCCAGGCACATTTACTTAAGCATCAGGCTGAGCTTAATAGCAGTGGCAGTTGCTGGACTATTGCACAGCAGTGGGTGCATTTTTTTGGTAGTACCTCTGCGTTTGTGCTTGGCACTTTGACCAGAGGAGGTGGTACAAATGCCACAAAAATCAAGGACTCAAAGGGGTCGCCCTCAGGTCCTAAGGACCCTCCCTCTGCAACACCATCCCGATCTAAGGAGGCTGGTCAGAGTGAGCCATCGGGGTCATGAGGGGCTGCAATTGCTTCCGACACTTGAGCCCCTGTCTATATAACTGAGAAGGTTTTCTCCTCAGCTATGAGTGGTTTTAATCACATCTTCACAGAGTGGAAGAAAACGCATTAGGTCCCCTTTTACCAACCAGAATCCTCAAACAGAGGTACTGTGGGAGGGGGAAGATGAATCCCCTTCAGGGTACCGTGTAGAGGCTGATGATTCCTCTTCCGAGGGATCAAGTTGGGAAGGACCTTCTTCAGCTTCACATGCTGAGATGTTGCTGGTGCATTCTCTTACTGAAATGGTCCGCTCCACATTTAAGCTACCCTTAACGGAGTCGGTTGAAAATCCCACTTCCTGTTTGGGTTCACTAAAGCCTCCGCAAGCCTTGCGTGCCTTTCCTGTCCATTACTAGAAAAGTTTATATATTCTGAGTGGGATCACCCAGATAAGCACTTTTTTCCTCCCAAAAAGTTTTCAACACTTTATCCTATGGAGGAAAAATGTACTAAGATATGGAGTATACCAGCAATTGATGCTGCGATATCCTCTGTGAATAAAAGTTTGACTTGTCCGGTTGACAATGCACAAATGCTTAGGGATCCAACTGATAAAAAAAATTGGAATTCCTGTTAAAAAAAAAAAAAAAAAAAACATTTTCTGCTTGGCAGGTTCAGTGGCTCAACCTGCAGTAGCGGCAATTGGAGTATGTCAGTCCTTGAGAGACCGTTTGAAACAGGTACTCAAGGTGTTCCCTTGTCCAGGAATTAGCTGAGCTGCCAGCGTCTTTGTGTTTTGCAGTTGACGCAATCAGAGATTCTATTCTTCCAACCTCTCGCCTTAAGCTTGGGTTGGTACATATGCGTAGAATCTTATGGTTGAAAAGTTGGTCAGCCGAAGCGCCATGCAAAAAGCTCCTGTCTGGTTTTCCTTTCCGCGGTGAAAATAGTTTGGGGAGGATTTGGACAAATATATCCAAAAAATATCAAGTAGGAAAGTACCCTTTTGCCAGTTAAGGAAAAGAGTAAACGTCCCTCATTTAAACAGGCTCTTTCTCCAGTGCCAGGGGCATCAGCCTCCAGGCAGTCGCGACGGCCTCCACTGTCAGGTTCAAGAGGTAAACCTCAGGGTCAACTCCAGGGACAAAAGAAGTCCTGGGGGAGGAAACCCGCAAGACAGAACGCTAAAGCCTCTTTATGAAGGGGCACCCCCGCTCGCTCAAGTGGGGGGAAGACTTCTGCAGTTCTCAAAGATCTGGCAGGAAGAATTTCGGGACAGATAGGTGGTCTCCACAATAGCTCTAGGTTACAAACTAGAGTTCCGATAATTCCCGTCTCCTCGTTTCCTCAAATGTTCCCAAAGATCCAGAGTAAAAGAAGTCTCTCTTTCTAGCGTTAGACCAACTTTTGTCGCAAAAAGTGATCATGGTGGTCCCCGTGGAAGAGCAGGGGTCAGGGTTTTATTCAAACCTTTTCACGGTACCAAAACCAAATGAGGATGTCAGACCTATTCTAGATCTCAAAGGTCTAAACCGGTTCCTAAAGATTCGCTCTTTTCGCATGGAATCAATCCGATCAGTAGTCTCCATCCTACAAGGGGGAGAGCCTCTGGCATCAATCAACATCAAGGATTCATACCAGCATGTACCTATTTTTCCTGCTCACCAGAAGTATCTGTGTTTCAAAGTAGGAAAACTTCATTTTCAATTTGTAGCCTTGGGCTACATGGGCGGCACTGCTGGGCACTAATACGTGGCACTGATGGGCACTGATACGTGGCACTGATATGAGGCACTGATAGGCATCCCTGGTGGCACTGGCAGTGGTAGGCACTGGAGTGGGCACTGATTGGCAGCTGCCTGGGCACATAGTGGTATTTTCCTGGGGGTCTAGGGGCATACCTGGTGGTCCCGTGTGGATGGCTTCCCTGGTGGTCCTGGGTGGCTTCCCTGGTGGTCTTGGGTGGGATCCGAGGGGGGGCTGTGCTGATAAACAATCAGCACAGACCCCCCCTGTCAGGAGAGCAGCCGATCGGCTCTCCTCTACTCGCGTCTGTCAGACGCGAGTGAGGAAAAGCAGATTATCGGCTCTTCCTATTTACATCGTGATCAGCCGTGATTGGACACGGCCGATCACGTGGTAAAGAGTCTCCGTCAGAGACTCTTTACCTAGATCGGTGTTGCGGGGTGTCAGACTGATGCGAAGATGCGTATGCCCTGAGAGCATAAGGCAAACACATGGGCTAGAACCTTTTACTATCTCAAAAACACTGCGCCCTGGAAGAAGTATAATAAAACTTCAAATACAATTGAAATAAAGATAAAATCCAACAAATTTACACTTTTCATTAATCTCTAATTTTTGCTGCAGCCTCCTTTATAAAATGAACACTCAGTTTTATCTGTATTTAAGCCAGCACTTTTTTTCCTTAAATTTTTTTTTTTCAAACTCTCCACTCTCAGACTTTGAATCTTCAGTCTAGGAGTCAGCCAACTATGCTTCTGTGAGAGTACTTGGGTTGATGGTAGGGGTGCAACGGATCGTTGCCGATCCGTGATCCGTACGGATCACCCTCCGCGGATCGGCACACCCGCGATCCGCGGAGCACTTTTCGGCCTCAGCCATAGGAAAGGCCGCGGCTTCGGCCTAGCTCCGGAGCCGGCGGCCATCTTAGTACACCCGGAAGCGGCCGCTGTCTCAACAGGAAGTGACATTTCGTCGCCGCCATCTTGCTACACCCCACACTCATGCACAGTACAATAATGATAGAGTGAGAAGGGGGCAAGCGGACATCTTGTTACACCCACCAGAGTTTTAGATTTAAAAGCCATTTTCAACACAAAACTGAGCTTATATGCACAAATACTGTATTTATGCATATAAGCTCGGTTTTGTGTTGAAAATAGCTTTTAAATCTAAAACTCCGGTGGGTGTAACAAAATTTGTGTGGTTTGTTTTTTTTTTTTTTTTCTAATCCGAAAATGATCCGATCCGTGACTCTGATCCGAGGATCGATCCGATCCATGAGATTTTTGATCCGTTGCACCCCTAGTTGATGGTAGCCTCCTCCAAGGCAGTCCTATTTTCCCCATTATACTCCAGTACCATCAATGAGGGACAGATTAGTTCAGTCTCTAGACAAACTGTTTCACCTGTCACCAAAGACCAGATCATTTATGGCCAGAGTTGGCTCAGGGAGCCAGCTCTGAAGTTGGGGACATTATTACTTCCAATCTTTAAAGAATCTTAACAGCAAATTTTGATGATAATGATGTCCGATGATCCTAAACTGAATGATGCGTATAAATCCGTCAACACAGCTCAGGCTAGAAAAGGGGCATCTGATCTGAAAAAACTCCTCATGAATAATTAAATGTCGTAAACCGCTTAAGTCAGAGACTTTTAATGAAGCCTGTTCTAAAGTCGCCATTTAAACTTCTAGCAATAGCATAAACAGTACTTAGCAGAAGTCTGATAAGCCAGGGCACTGATAAGCCATCACAAAACAGCATTTAACAGAGACATTTGGATAAGCATTTCCTTAAATTGCTAGGTCATAAAAAACCCTTAAAGCGGTGTTCCAGCCTTTTTTTTAAAGTAGCTGCTGACTTTAATAAGGGCACTTACCTGTCCAGCGAGCCCGTGATGTCGGCCCCGAGAAGCCGTTCCGTCCATCGGATCCGGTGCCAGTGCTGCGGTGTTCCAGCCTACTTTTAATAAGGGCACTTACCTGTCCAGCGAGCCTGCGATGTCGGCCCCGAGAAGCCAATCCGTCCATCGGATCGGGTGCCAGCGCCGTCATTGCAACTAAGGGATACCGGCAGTGGAGCCTTGCATTTATGTGCACAGAGGGTTCATTGCTGAGTTCATTGACCACTAGTGACAGCCACTCTGCTGGCACTAAGGTTGTTGGCCTGCAAGCTGGAAAGTCTTGTTGGAGGTTGAGGCTAAAGCTGGCCATACATTAATCATTTTTGCATTCAACCAGTAGGTTAAATGAAAAAAAATGACCCGATTCTCCCATCCACACATTTGAGGTGGATGGAGGAATCACTGTTGCTGTGCTATTGTGTTCTGACAGCGGGGAGGCTTCCTTGCCATCAGAATACACTGATCAGAGTTTCTGGCTATAGCTGGCGGCACTCATCATTTGGGGAAAAACCCAACAGGCTGGTTGTGCTGAATTCGGTATCAGTAGATCAACTTCTATACAACCAGCCTGCCCATACATGGATTGAAATTCAACCGGTTCCTGCTGAAGCGGTCAAATTTTGATCCATGTATGGCTGCCCTAAGAGTACCATTTTCACACAGATGCCAACGTGTCAGGCTGGGGAGGAGTCCTGAACCCTTTGTTGGTGTAGGGGAATTGGATGCCAGAAAAAAATTGTGTCTCCCAATCAACTTTCTGAAGCTCTGGGTGATTTGGTTGTCCCTCTAGACATCCTGGCTGAGGGATCATCTGATCAGAATCCAGTTGGACAATACCGCTGCAGTGGCACCCATCAACTATCAGGGAGGAACCAGAGGCCTTGCTATAGCAAGGGAAGTGGAAAGGATTCTGTCTTTGGCAAAACTTCAAATTCCAGCCTTATCAGACATTGACAACTGGCAGGCAGACTTTCTCAGCCAGCAGCACCTAGAGCAGCACTTAGTTGGCCCAGGTGGATGCGGTATGACCCGCTGTTGACTCACCGACAGTCCCATTCATTTTAATGGGACGGCTGGCGATGCGGCAGTGACACAAGAAGGTGAGGGACGTGGCGGCAGCCATGATGGATCTGAAATGACAGGTGCTCTTTAAATGCAAGGACTCATTCTTGCTGGTAGTTAAAATATTTAATATTTGCAAACAAAATTAAGGTTTCCTATTTAGAATAATAAGCTGTCAGGTTAGTAAAACAGCGATATCAGAACTGATGCACTCACATTTTGTAGTGTACATAGATTTGCAAAACAATGGAATAAAGTAATATTCCTGAACTTTGTTTTATCTCATGGTTACTGTGAAATTGTGTGAATGCATCAATGCAGTGCATGTTATCTAAGCTTGCAGATCTTGGTTTAATTTAATGAGTTTACCAAAAATGTATATATTGCAGAATATACAGCCTCATGCTACATAACTACGCTCCATTTTATGCTGCATAAACTAAATTATTAATGCATGTTAAATAGAAAACTATCTTTAGATAGATTTTTACTACAATAAATAAAATTTTATTTAAATCAAAAAAATCAGATTTAAATTTAAAAAATCTGAGTTTTTTTTATATATTTTTAAAAAAAATCATTGATCTTTATTCACCCTGGTGGTGACTCCAGCACCACCCACTTCACGGGCCCCTATTGTTTCATTACTGTAACCAGTAACCCCAGTAACCAATATAAGGATGGAGATAGTGGGATCAGTGCTAATGACCATGAAAATAGTCATTATATATATTCTCAAGTTTTGTGGGCACAGGGGGTTACAGGAGGTTTGCAGTAATCTGGAAATGCCTGCTATTCCTAATGAATAAGATGTTAAAAATAAAATATCAGCATGTTTGCTTTAACATGAAATATCCAAGTATACGTGAGCCAGTTGTACACACACTTTGAAATAGGGGTTTTAGTATAGCTTCCTCTACACCCAGTATGCTCTCCCCAGCAATAGCAATTCAGTGAGAAAATCAATATTGTCTAGTTAGCTATCCTTTTCCCAGAATAGACACAGCATTTTTGCAAGTTGCTATAGAGAGTGCAACTGTCCTCCAGATCGAGTGATAGTCAACTTATCTCTATTGGTATACTTTTCTTCTACAAACAAACTTTTCATTTCTCAAATTTCACTTTAAATCTAAGGAAAATGCTAGGGTATCATTCTGTAATTACAACAATAATGAGACTGGATCTTCAGGCTTACGAAGCCAGATTGCGGCTTTAGTAAACCCTTATATTAAGTGCAATTTTCAGCAATCCTGCGTGCACAAAGCAAAGATTGTAATGGTGCATTGACATTTTTTTTACTGCTAAAAACTAATAGGGCAGACTAGGGCTAAGTTAACGGAACTATGCTTGGATCCTTCTTGAGTGAGAACACTGGCAGCCTGCATATGTTTGTGTACATTTTGAGGATTCTGAATGGATGCTAAAATGCACTTTTTCTCCCAAATCAGAATAATTTATATGATTATGCCCATCCTGCTTCAAAGTAAACTTCTATTTCCTTAAAACACCAAAATTGTAAAGATAAATTAAATGCAGATACCCATATAATTTGCAGGAAAATGGTGGTACTCTAATATGCAAAGCTGGTCCACATCTACATCCTACAGCTCTTCATTGGATGCTGAGGTTACCCATCACTTTGAAGAACCTATGGGGTGTTTTGGGAGGGTTGGGCCAGCCATCCACTTTTTCAGCAAAGATCAATATTTGCTTATTGAAGTAACCTAGGGTTTTGTGTTCCCAAGGCACATTAAAGACTACTGCATGCTGGTACCACTGACAATTATGACATCAAGGATTCAGGATTTGGACACACCGCCCATGCTTATTTTTTAATGCCTTGTGGGCCCCATAAACAGTGTTTTTTTCACAGGTAGCGTTGTTGGTTTCTAACTGTTTACATCAGTGCTTCTAAGTTCCCATCCTCAAAATATGGAGCAGGAATACATAAGCTGTACTTGAGGAACCTTGGATTAGATGCAAATAGTGGTAATAGGTCCTTCTTAACTAGCAAGTGATAACTAGCATTTGCAAGCATAGTGAATGCACATTATCACACACAGAAATATTCCAAAATGTTGGCATTTCTGCCATTATGGAGTATTCATTTTCTTTTCTCCATAGAATAAGAGGACGCAGTGAGTCTCCGCTGTATCACAGTTTGAACCAGCACAGGCAAGGTTGTCACCACGCTTTGTTACATGTGAGAAAAATGACAGTGAATGATCATCCCTACAGCAGCAAGGCACTTAGATATATCAGTCCAACAAAGGTCTGGCATACATAAAGGAGCAGTTAAGTATTTGAAGGAAATTCTGCTAATTCAGTGAAATTCTGCTCATGGTTACTCCTAACAGGGTGCAGAAACATTGACCTTTCAATTTGCAGCAGAGCAAGATTAAAATCAATATCAAAATGTGTACAAGGAAATTAGGTAAAAGAGGTCATAAATATCATGAAATGTGATAATCTTCATATAGACCACACAGCGTAATTCAATACACCTCCCTGATAAATGTTGTCTTTAGCAGTTCAGACTATCATGCATGTGACACATTTAGAAAGACTTTATAAAAAGTGGTAGAAAATTCTCCATTCTGTTTATTGTAGTGTTTATTTTTTTATTTATTTTTCAGCTATTTATATAGCGCCGTCAATTTACGCAGCGCTTTACATATACATTGTCCATTCACATCAGTCACTGCCCTCAAGGAGCTTACAATCTAAGGTCCCTAACTCACATTCATACATACTAGGGACAATTTAGACAGAATCCAATTAACCTAGCAGCATGTCTTTGGAGTGTGGGAGGAAACCGGAGTACTCGGAGGAAACCCATGCAGGCACAGGGAGAACATGCAAACTCCAGGCAGGTAGTGTCATTGTTGGGATTCGAACCAGCAAAAAGATGAATCCTCCTCCCCTCCCTTGCGATAAAGGAAAGATAAAAGTCATAATAGTGTAATCCAGTATGACCACTCAACTTTAAAAAAAATAAAAACTACTAACAACGTACAATTAAAGCATCAATTCATCTTATATAGTAGGCATAAATGACAACGGTCCTCACATCCACATGTGAACCGATAGCACAAATCTGCAAATGCTGGTCTCTCAGCCACAAGCACCACAAAATGTCACTTCTGGTAAGCCGCTGGCATCTTTTCCAGCTGCCATACAGCCATGCCCAACACGTTTCGTCCATTCTGACTTTGACACAGGGGATCAGCAGCCTACCAGTATTACCATTCCACAGTGCTTGTGGGTGAGAGACCGGCATTTGCAATTACGTGCTTTCAGTTGACATGTGGATGTGAGGACCGATGTCATTTATGCTTACTATATAAACTGCATTGATGCTTTTCTTGTACTTTGTGAGTAGATTTTAATTTTTAATTAAGTTGAGTGGTCATACTGGATTACACTATTGCGACTTTTACCTTACCTTTATCCCATGTGAAGGATTTGTTTTTTTGAGGAATCTGGAGCATGGAGATCGAGACCTGTTGATCTGCCAATGATATCATCAAAAAGTGGCTTATGCCAATCTGTAAAAAGTGAATTATTTTGTTGTCATTTTGAACCCACTTTTTTTTTTCACTTTATTAAAACACTGGGTATTTTTATTAGATTTTTATTTTAAGCTGGACTTTATTCGCAGAGCTATGTTTTTTTTGTACAACATGGTTGCTTTTAGGGTAATTAAGTTAGGATAGCATTTTCACAAATGATCTGGTCATAGAAGGTTCCTGCTTTAAAAATGCATATACATATATGTTTTAAAGCAGGCACTGTTCCCTATTGTATGTTTAGACCCTCAAAATTGCTGTATTACCAAGTACAAACTTTAACACAACTAGTATGGTATCACTATTTCCCCCTTCCCCCAAATACGCTTTGCTTTGTGATGTCTGCAGGTGCCCCATAGACAGCTAGCATAAAATAATCCAGTCCCTGAGCACTTTAATTTTATAATTATGTTAATGTTATGGGAATAATGAATGGAGAAAGAAACATGCAGGTGTCTGAAATTACAGACATTTGGTAATTATGAAGGGATGCAAAAAATGTAAAAGTAAAAAGACAAGAAGACCATGTAAATAGTCACATTCAGTATATATGAACAATTAAGTGTATATGAAAAACATGGTATGGTCATATTTCAAACCAATAGTGGTCACACACAACACCATCAAGGGGCACACATTTAATCACTTGTATTGTTTTATTAAAGTACCTGTATCACTTTGCTACTATGGGAAGCTAGTCTCTCTTCCCGTGACCATTTATACTTAACCATCATCCTGTATCTGCTGATTCAACCCCTTGGATGCAGTATGCGCAGCCTGTATATGTAATGTGAGATTTTACTATTAAGCCAAGTGTGCATGCTTCATATTAATCATTCTAAGTTATTACTGCAGTAAAGTAGTTTTCACATACAGAGTTCGTTCTTTTCAGTGCAATTGTCTTCTCCTATCAATCTTTCTAATGGCTTAGCCCCATGTGTCTTTTTTGCTAATGTTATGTTAGCCTCACTACATTTCACACTCTTATGTACCATGAGCTAAATTAAAAGCATGAAACCTGGGTGATATCAGTGTGTGTTGCATGTTATAGATAATTTATTATGTTTACATCTCTTTAAAGGAGTTATATCGACACAGTATACACCTACATTTTAAAATATCAGTATTGTAATAGCAAAACAAACAATAGTTATGTTTAACAATTCAATATAAGCTTACTTGAAAAATCTCTTCCCACAACTTCCTCATTAACCCCTTCAGCCCCGGCAGGTTTTACCTCTTTCATGACCAGGCCCTTTTTTGCGATACGGCACTGCGTTACTTTAACTGACAATTGCGCGGTTGTGCAACACTGTACCCAAATAAAATCAATGTCCTTTTTTAGAGCTTTCTTTTGGTGGTATTTGATCACCTCTGCTGTTTTTATTTTTTGCGCTATAAACAAAAGACCGACAATTTTGAAGCAAAAAAAAAAACAATACTTTTTTACTTTCTGCTATAAAACGTCCCATAAAAAAATGTAAAATCAAATTTCTTCATCAATTTAGTCCAACATGTATTCTGCTACATATTTTTGGTAAAAAAAATCCCAATAAGCGTATATTGATTGATTTATGGCATTTTTTTATTTTTTTTTACTAGTAATGACCTAGGAGATCTGCGATTTCTAGTGGGACTGCGACATTGCCGTGGACAAATCTGACACTAAGTGACAATTTTTGGGGACCAGTGACACCAATACAGTGATCAGTGCTAAAAAAAAGTGCACTATCACTATACTAATGACACTGGCAGGGAAAGGGGTTAACATCAAGGGCGATCAAAGGGTTAAATGTGTTCCCTGGGAGTGCTTTCTGACTTGGAGGGGGGGGGGTTCTTTGACTGTGGGAAAACAGAGATCTGTGTTCCTGCTTAGAAACACAAGATCTCCATCTTCTCTTGTTTACATAGGCAGACCGCCATTCTGCCTCTCTCGGGAACGATCGCAGAGTGCCAGGGAACAATCCTGGAGTGCTGGCGAATATCGGGTCCGCCAGACCTGCTGTGTCCAATCACGGGTATGTGATTTCGCCCAGGAAGGCCGCCCTGTCGCAGTATATATGTGGTCAGGAAGAGGTTTAACTAAAAAGTGTTTTAGACAAACCTATTACGAATCTGGCCAGTTCAAACTGAGCTCTTGATGGAAAAAAGGCATATGAAGAGATAACATCCAGTGAAAACCAAATTTCGAACATTTGCAAGATTCAGTGATAAAAGCAACTGAATTACTAAGCAAATCCTGACGTTTGCTGTGAAAATTGAGCTGAGACCTCCTTCTCCAAGTATAAACTGAGTTTCACAATTGGTCACTGATGCCATCTGTCATATTAAAGGATCAGTAAGGAAGCATGGATAGGTGGACCGAGTTAGCCTTTTACAGAAAGTCAGGATTTGCATATTTCTTCAGCTGCCTTAAAGTGATTGTAAAGGCAGAAGGTTTTTTATCCTAATGCATTCTTTGCATTAAGATAGAAAGCCTTCTGTGTGTAGCAGCCCCCCTAATACTTACCTGAACCCATCTAGATCCAACGATGTTGTAGTGTCTCAGCTGCCTGGGACTCCCCTCCTCATTGGCTGAGACAGCAGCGCGGGATCATTGGCTCCCACTGCTGTCAATCAAGGTCAGTCAGCCAATGAGGAGACAAAGGGGACTTTAAAACGTGTTATGCCACAGGTTAGCATGTGGTGTGTTAAGGCAGTGTAACCAAAGAAGCTGGCACAAAAAAAATTGACCTGGTGCTTTTTTTTTGCAATGCAGCACACAATGATGTGTTACTGTGCATTGGGGTGCCTTTAAGAATGAATGCACTGAATTGCACCAATCTGTGTTTGCATGTTGCTGTGCGCTGTACTGCTTCATTTCACCAGTGTATATTGGCCCTGAAAAGTGGATATGGTGAATCGAGAGTTTTCAATCCATTCCCTACTGTGAGTGCAGCTAGTATTCCATATGGACGAGCCATGTGTTGGGGATACAAACACACTAGTATGGTTCCTGGCCCATCAGTTAGTATGAGCAGGTGGTGGAAGCAAACATTTTTTGAATTGCTTCTTTTTCTTTTTTTTATGGGGTGTTTTTTTTAAGTCCTTGGCTCACTAACTAAAATGAAATAAGTTGACAAGTTGGGGACTTATTTAATAACATCAACTCTTGAAATTTCTTGTTAAGGCTTATATGTAAGAACTAGCATAACTGAACAGACTATAAAATCTACACATGCTTTAATTAAGATGTTTTATAATGTGGCTTAGGGCCAAGATGAAATACCTATGGGCTGTGAGCAACATTTTCCCACCCTTTCTCTCTGCTCACTGTATGGGGACTGCTTAACCTGACGTTTCCTTCACAGGGAAGAGATGACAGTATAACTTCACAAACTTTCATATACCTAGACAAAAAAAGCAGTGCTGAGAGATCACCAGAGGAAAGGAGAAATATGAGACTTTTCAACAGCCTCCAGATTAGAACTGTGCAATAAATTAGCTACTAATTGAGATAATAATAGTTGTGTCACCTGACTTGGTAAATGGCCAGCACATTATGAAATAACATACTGCACCTGCTTCAATGTTCTTCTTAGCATTGCTTTAAAGGAGAGTAAAGTGTATTTTATTAAAGTGAGCAAATGCGTTTCTTTCTCATATTTTGAGGGACACAGGAATTCAGAGACTATTGGGAAATATTGCCACCTACAGTAGGATACAAACAGAAAAAGTGCTGTAGGAAGATGGACACATTTTCTCTGCTCTCTCCCTGCTCTTTTTTCTTCGATCAAGATTCTTGCTACGTTGCTGCTTGAGCTGCCCTCTATATGCAACTCTCTGGATTAGCGTTTCCTCAGCACTAGCTTTGAAGGCTGTTCCCTGACTGGACTCTTTGGGGCTAGCCCGGAGTATATCCCTCCAGGGACTGAGCTCTGCATTGTGATGCTTTTTATACTTGAATGTTACAGTATCTCACAAAAGTGAGTACACCCCTCACATTTTTGTAAATATTTTATTATATCTTTTCATGTGACAACACTGAAGAAATTACACTTTGCTACAATGTAAAGTAGTTTGTGTACAGCTTGTATAACAGTGTAAATTTGCTGTCCCCTCAAAATAACGCTCTAGCTTTGGTGAACTCCATGCCCAAGAGGGTTAAGACAGTGCTGGAAAATAAGGGTGGCCACACAAAATATTGACACTTTGGGCCCGAATTGGACATTTTCACGTAGGGGTGTACTTACTTTTTTGTCAGCGGTTTAGATATTACTTCAGTGACAAGTATGAGAGAGTGAGAGCGATAACACCAAATTTAACACACCTGCTCCCCATTCACACCTGAGACCTTGTAACACTAACAAGTCACATGACTCCGAGGAGGGAAATGGCTAATGGGCCCAATTTTTACATTTTCACTTTTGGGTGTATTCACTTTTGTTGCCAGAGGTTTAGACGTTAATGGCTGTGTGTTGAGTTATTTTGAGGGGACAGCAAATTTTAAATATTTACAAAAACGTGAGGGGTGTACTCACTTTTGTGAGATACTGTTTGTGAAAAAACAAAATAGAAAAATAAATTGAAAAAAATATATACCGTATATACTCGAGTATAAGTCGAGTCCCTAATTTACCACAAAAAAATGGGAAAAACTTATTGACCCGAGTATAAGACGAGGGTGAGAAATGCACAGCTACTGTAAGTGGAAAAGAGGGTCAACAATGACCATTTGCAGCCTCACTGTGCCCATTTGCATGCCTCACTGTGCCCATTTGCAGCCATAGGTCCCCCAAACTTCAAACTCGGTAGTTAAGGGTTCCTAGATGCCCCCTAGCTGCAGCCAAAATTTGGGGTCTCTGAACCCAAAGTGTCCCGAAATGACATTGCTACAGATGGACACAGTTGACCAACTTTGGGGCCCCGTATCTCGGGGCCATTTAGTGCTAGTAACCCCAAATTTGGTGTGCAAACCCAGTGGAACTAGCACCATAAAATATCCAAAGCTGGAATTTCTAGAACCAAGTGGCCCTGAGATACAGGACCCCAAAAATCGGTTCAGAAAATGTCAAGCACTTTTCTGCAGCAGAGAATGACATTTTCCGAACCTATTTTGGGGCCCCATATCTCGGGGCCACTTGGTGCTAGGAACCCCAGTTTTGGATATGTTATGGTACCAGGTCCACTGGGTTTGAACACCAAATTTGGGGTTCCTAGCACTAACTGACCTTGAGATACAGGGCTCCAAATTCGGTTCAGAAAATGTCAAGCACTTTTCTGCAGCAGAGAATGACATTTTCCGAACTGATTTTGGGGCGTATCTCAGGGTCACTTAGTGCTAGGAACTCCAGCTTTAGATATGTTGTGGTACCAGGTCCACTGGGTTTGCACACCAAATTTGGGGTTTCTAGCACCAAGTGGCCCTGAGATACGGGGCCCCAAAGTCGGTTCAGAAAATGAAATTTTTGCTGCAGAAAAGTGCTTGACTCGAGTATAAGTCGAGAGGGGCACTTTCAGCGCAAAAAAAGGTGCTGAAAAATTCGACTTATACTCGAGTATATACGGTACAACCAAATGGAAAATTTTTTGAAAAAGATACCTTATTGAAAAATAAATGAAATATATATAGTTAGGTCTATATATATTTGGACACAGGCACAATTTTCATACTTTTGGCTCTGTATGCCACCAGAATAAAATTGAAACGAAAAAGTCCAAATGAATTTGAAGTGCAGACTTTCAGCTTTAATTCAAGGGGTTGAACATAAATATTAAATACAAATTTTAGGAACTGCAACCATTTTTATACACAGTCCCTCCATTTTCAGGGGCTCAAATGTAATTGGACCAATAAATATCATCATAAATAAAATGTTCATTTTTAATATTTTGTTGAGAATTCTTTACTGGCAATGTCTGCCTGAAGTCTGGAACCCATGGACATTACCAAAGACTGGGTTTCCTCATTTCTGATGCTTTGCCAGGCTCTAACTGCAGCCGTCTTCAGTTGTTCTTTGTGAATCTTTCTGCCTTTAGTTTTGCCTTCAGCAAGTGAAATGCATGCTCAATTGGGTTGAGATCAGGTGATTGACTCAGTCATTGCAGAATACTCCACTTATTTTCCATCAAAAGCTCCTGGGTTTTTTTTTTTTTTGCAGTGTGTTTTTGATCATTATCCATCTGTACTGTGAAGCGCCATCCAATCAACTTTGCTGCATTTGGCTGAATCTGGGCTGGTTGTATGTCTCTAAACACTGCAGAATTCATCCGGCTGCTTCTGTCTTCTGTCACATCATCAATAAACACCAATGACCCGTGCCACTGGAAGCCATGCATGCCCATGCCATCACACTGCCTCCAACTTGTTTTACAGACGACTTTGCGTGCTTTGGATAATGAGCTTTTCTAAGTGTTCTCCACACTTTTCTCTTACCGTCATTTTGGTACAGATTAATCTTAGTTATATCCGTCCAAAGAATGCGTTTCCAGAACTGGTCTGGCTTTTTTAGATCTTTTTTGGCAAAGTCTAATCTGGCTTTTCTACTCTTAAGGCTTATGAATGGTTTGCATCTTGTGGTGAACCATCTGTATTTGCTCTCGTGAAGTCTTCTCTTGATTGTAGACTTTGACAATGATACGCCCACCTCCTTGAGAGTGTCCTTTACTTGTCTGGATGTTGTGAATGGGTTTTTCTTTACCATAGAGAGGATCCTGCGATCATCATTACCACTGTTATCTTCCATGGACGTCCAGGCCTTTTTAAGTCACTGAGCTCACCAGTGCCTTCTTCTTTCCTCAGAATGTACCAAACTGTTGATTTGGCCACTCCTAATGTTGCTGCTATCTGTCTCATGGATTTGTTTTGTTTTTTGAAGCCTTACAATGGCCTGTTTCACTTGCATGGACAGCTCCTTCGAACACATGACGTAGGTTCACAGCAATAGATTCCAAATGCAATTACCACACTTAGAATCAACTCCAGACCTTTTACCTGCTAAATTGATGAAGAAATAACAAAGCTACACCTGGCCATGAAACCGCTTTTGATTCAATTGTCCAATTACTTTTGGTCCCTTGAAAAAAGGGGGGGGGTAACTATTCTTAAAGTGGATGTAAACCCAAAAAAAAAAAATATTTTTTTATGTCATAATATAGAGTATAAGATTTCCTATCATTTGAGCCCAGTCTTGCCACAAAGAGTTAATCCAGCTCTGAGCAATCCTCTTTTATTGTTCAGTGAGATAAAACTTGACAAACAGAGAAAAACTTTGTCAAATCCTCCCCCTTGCTGTGAGTGACAGGTGATTTACATATCTCGTGCACTAGCCTAAGACATGCATTATTTTTTAATTCCTACCCCCACTCCTTTCTTCAGCAACTCAGCAAGGATTGGCTGTTCCACACCTCAGCATGATTTGGCATGCTGAAGTCATGTGGTTACTTTCCTGTCTTTTCACTGGATGTTAGAGATCATAGCTGAAGTTCAGTGTAAGAAATACACAGGAGAAAATGCATATTGACAAGGGGAGTGTAGAGGTGGGCGGGGAGTCTACTGACATCACGACTCCACCCATCGAGCTCCAGACAACAGACCCACCCACTGAATCTGCAGTTTTTCGGGTTTCATAACAGACAGAGGGGAGACATTTGACAGGTAAAGATACATGCAGGAGACATGTATATCCTTATAGATAACCCCTATGGCAGTAGTTTAGAAAGGATGACATTGGATTTACATCCACTTTAAGAGCTGTAATTCCTAAACCCTTCCTCCGATTTGGATGTACATACCCTGAAATTAAACCCGAGAGTGTGCACTTTTTAGTTCATATCCATTATATAACTATAGCTTGGTTTTGGTAAATACCTGAAAAAACTGTGCCTGTGTCCAAATATATATGGACCTAACTGTGTATATATTAAAATTTTGCAATGTTTAGCATACCATACCTCAATGTGACCAGGAGAAGTTTCCTCAGCTGACACTCGCAGACATTCGAGAAGCTCATCACCGGCACCAATGGAAATTTTCATAAAAATTAAAAAATGTATTTGGATATTTCCGCAGCTTTAAAATTATTCTGAAGAAAGACACTGCAACAGCAAAAGACGTGTCCAGCAATGATGACAGGTTCACTTCTCTTCCAGTTGTCACCTCATTCTAGCCCTCTGCAACAAAATCGGCAGGATTATTTCATGAACCATGTCAGTAATGGGATCCATGCTGAATGCAATGAAAATAGACAGCTCTCTGCTCTCACAGTGCTCACTATGCTCAGCATGGCGCCTGATAAAGGATAAATAAGGTTTTGCAAAGTATTGTGGCATTGAGGAGTGTAAGCCATAAAAAATAAATAAAACGCTAACGCGCATAAATGCTTGTACAAAACGCAGCTAATAGTGCATTTTTAGTGCTGTTTCCCACCAGCAGTTCTAGCGCTTTTTAAAGTCAAATGACATATACCCTAAAAATAGAGAAATGTGTTTTAATAAACAGGGTTTTATTTCTGCAGTTATAGTGTACCAACAAGTTCTTATATTGTACCAACAAGTTCTTTTCAGTGTTCAAATTAATTACACAAAAAAATTCTAAGTACGCACGCCATGTATAACATCTGTAATCGTTAACAGTAAATGTTTTGATATAATTCAGCATTGTTTGCAGTTTTAAGGCCAAAAGTATGGTTTGTTAGCATAATTATTCAGATGTAAGCAAAACTTTGCTGCTCTTTGCTAAAGTTTAATGAAAGTAAATATACATTATTAGAGCTATGTTGTGTGAGACTGTATGCAGACAGGGAATTTCTCAAAGTCACCAGGGGTTGAGGTGGGTGTCCACAGAAATCAATCTTGATAGTTTATTTTTCCTATCAACCATTTCGATAGCCTTGCAAAGTTTTGTTAAAGCACAACATTCCTCATTTCCTTTGTTGACAGATAGCTTTCATTGCAGATGGAGAGTTTGAAAATTTGTCTTTATGGGAAGCGACATCATCTTCTATTTTCTGTGGCTTTATATGCTTTTTGGCTGGTTTGTTGTAGACAACCTATTTGTGTTTAAAACCAATTACAGATTTGGTAATGCACAAGGGAAAAGGCTTCTACAAGACAGCTAAAATTCTATTTCTTCTGTAATCAGAACAGAGAAATTGAATATTACCTAAGATGTTAGTTAAAGCTGCCATGTGTATGCTTACTTGAATCATGCTGTATTTTGTGTGTGTATTCTAGATTTGTGCAGTACTACTGAGTGAAACTTTGCCTCTGTGCAGAATCTTTCTGTAATAAAGTGATTGTAAAGTCTTTTATGTTTTTAGTTGAAAATAGCATATATATTTTATGTACCTGCTCTGTGAAGTGGTTTTGCACAGAGCAGCCCGGATCCTCCTCTTCTCGGGTCCCTCTTCTGTGATCCTGGCCCCTCCCTCCCTGTTGAGTGTCCCCACAGCAAGCAGCTTGCTATGGGGGCACCCAGGCCGAGTCACAGCTCCCTGTGTCCATTTAGACATGGATCCACGTCCCGCCCCCTTTCTCTCCTCATTGGCTGACTGACTTTGACAGCAGCGGGAGCCAAAGGCGCCGTGCTGCAGTCTCAGCCAATGGGGAGAAAGTCTCGGGCAGCCGATACACATCATCGCTGGATCTAGATGGGGCACAGATAAGTATTGGGGGGGGGGGGCTGCTGCACCCAGAAGACTTTTTATCTTGATGCATGAAGATAAAAAACCTTCTGCCTTAACATCACTCACTGCTGCTCTCTCTCCTTTATCGGCTAGTTTACACTAGTGTTTCCCTTCGAAGAGCAATCTGTATTCGAATCAGAGGGCATTTGACAGGTTGAGGAGGCGTTGCATAGCCTTTTCATGGCCTGCTTAAACCCCACACTAGCACGCTGCATTGCCAGGTGGTTGCGGAGTTCCCCTATTTTGTTGAATTGGTCTCTTTCAGCAGGTAGAACTGAATGCAACAGCGTGGATAAGTTTTGCTGTGCTGCATTGTGATGCACAGCTGTTGCATATGCACTCCCCCATCCACTGCCATTACATTATATGAGGGCTGTAAAAAGTTGGCTCGGCCCCCCAAGCAAAGGTGTAAACGAGGCCTTACAGAAAACAATAGCTCAGAGGGAGATCTCTGTACTAGCATCAGATAGTTAGTACAGCAAGCTCCTCCCGAGTTCCCTAGTTTTTTTTTTATCGTTCAATCCACCTGGTTTCAAAAACCAGACCCTTCCTCTCACAATGATGGATGGGGAGGAAAAATAATTTAAGAATGAATCCAAGAAGAACAGAGGGGCTACAGCAGAAGAAGGCTGCAATTTCAAGGTGGGGAAATGAAGAGGTTTGAAGTGCCGCCTATCACCAGTGTTGTGCTATCGTTGAGGGAAGGAGGTATAAAATGCTACTGATCAGCAATGGTGGGGGTAGATTTTTTTTTTTTTTTTTTAATGCCACTGACCATCAATGATTTTGGAATTGTTATTTAGGGGGAAGCTGAAAGTGTTTTAATGCAATGGTATTTCATCCTCCAGGGAATTTGTTTCCACTAATACTGGAAGACTTGCACTGGCAATCTGTAAAGACTAAGCAGATTAATTTCCGAAAATTGTGGCAAAAAATGAAACTTGGGATGTCTAAAGTGGTAAGGGAGCATTTACAGAAATAGTAATTCTAGGGCCGTACTCCAGCAACAACATCTTAGTGCAGGAAACGCAGCGATTCCTGTGCATTTCCTGCACCATATAGCAATCTCACTGTGTTCATGTGATCTGCTGCAGGTGTCAATTGAAAGTTAACAACACCCCAAAAGCAGGTTGCAAAGCACAGTGCATTTGCCTGTACTAGATCAAATGGGTGAAAACACCCATTTGATCCGGTTCCAGTTTAAACCCAAAAAAAGCTGCCTGCACCTTTTTCATGTGGATGCGGTTCCCGTTTGTTTTGGATGGCTTAAATTGCACTACACGGAATCACATGTGATTTGCACAGGAATGTGGTACGATTCCTTTTCGAATCACATGCAGTGTGCAATGTGAGCCAGAGCTAAAAGACATTGCACTGGGAATCTTCTCGGTGTAAATGTAATGTTTCTCATTCCTATCAGTTTAGTCACATTAACTTCCCCAAAATTCCATTTTGTTTTTATATACCACTAATATTTCCTTATTGAGTCTGGAGGTCATTAATCATTAACTCTTTTGTATTCATTAACTAGGCTTTCAGACATGGAGGGGGTTTAATACTTGCTGACTACTGAGAGGGATTTCCTGCAGGTCATGGTACATTGGTATTTTAAACATGCCGATCAGATACTGTAAATGTGCATAATGCGTACCTTATTGTAACATAGATAAAGACGCTGTTATGTATTGTGTACTTATCACTCAAACCCTACATAAAGCAATCACATTATACAACTTTGTTTATTTGTAGCTGCTGATCTGTTTTCTATCCCAAAGAGTAATTATGGACTTTGCTGGCTAATGTGGTCTTTCTTTCTCCCAGGCACTGTCCTCCGCAAACTCACCATTCTGTGGTCCAATGCCAGTCCTCTTCTGTTCTATGGCTCTTAGCATGATTTAGTCCAATTCCTACAAGCTCAGGGTGTGAATGACCCATTCCCACAACTCCCTTTAAAAGAGATGTATGTGTTTTTATTTCTTTTTAAAGATTCATACTTACCTAGGTGGATGCAGCATCGGACCGATGCTGCAACTGTCCCCCATTGCCTCTAACACTGGGAACTGAGCGATCGAACACCGCCGATCGCTCGGTTCTCACAGCTCCGTGAGCAGAGAGCTGGTGACTGTTAGTCAGCGGCTCTTTGCTCTGACTGGAGCATTGGGCTGTGGAGGGGTGGAAGCGGCCGGCTCAGGCTCTCAGCGGCTTGCGACTCTGTGACGTCAGCAGACAGCGGACTTCAGCCCGCTGTCTGCTGAAAACGGGTCAATGGAGTTCAGAACGAACTGCACTCCTGTGATCCACAGGATAAGTACAGCCAAACGAGATTTGGCTTTACTTTTTCTTTAATGATAGTACAATGCTGATGTCATTATATCGGTGGTATGCGTTTCTTTATTTCACCTGTTGTTTCACTGATATTGCATGTTATGTAGTTGCTGTGTAAGAATATACAAACATGGAAAGAATGTGTACATTTATGCATGAAATCACCATAGATATGTACATACAGAGATGTATATATATTTATACAGTTGTGCTCATAAGTTTACATACCCTGGCAGAATTTAAGATTTCTTGGCCATTTTTCGAAGAATATGAATGATAACACAAAAACATTTGTTTCACTCATGGTTAGTGTTTGGCTGAAGCCATTTATTATCAATCAACTGTGTTTACTCTTTTTAAATCATAATGACAACAGAAACTACCCAAATGACCCTGATCAAAATACATACCCTGGTGATTTTGGTCTGATAACATGCACACAAGTTGACACAAAGTGGTTTGAATGGCTAATAAAGGTAACCATCCTCACCTGTGGTCTGTTTTAATTAGTGTGTGTGTGTGTGTAAAAGGTCAGTGAGTTTCTGGACTCCTGACAGACCCTTACATCTTTCATTCAGTGCTGCACTGACATTTCTGGATTCGAATGCCCCGTACACACGAGCAGAATTTCCGCCGGAAAAATCTTGGATGGTTTTTCCAACGGAATTCTGCTCAAGCTTGGCTTGCATACACATGGTCACACAAGTTCAATGCTTCCGAGCATGCGTCGAATTGTTTCCGAGCATGTGTGATTTTTTGCGCGTCCGAATTGCATACAGACGAACGCATTTTCGGATAGGAACTTTTTCCGACCAAAAAATAGAGAACCTGCTTTCAATCTTTTGCTGGCTGGAATTCTGCCAGCAAAAGTCCGATGGAGCATACCCTCGGTCACAATTTCCGACTGAAATTTCCACTCGTGTGTATGGGGCATAAGTCATGGGGAAAGAAAAAGAATTGTCAAAGGATCTGCGGGAAAAGGTAGTTGAACTGTATAAAACAGGACAGGGATATAAAAACATATCCAAGGAATTGAGAATGCCAATCAGCAGTGTTCAAACTCTAATCAAGAAGTTGAAAATGAGGGGTTGTGTTGAAACCAAACCACGGTCAGGTAGAACAGCTAAAATTTCAGCCACAACTGCCAGGAAAGTTGTTCGGGATGCAAAGAAAAGCCCACAAATAACTTCAGGTGAAAATACAGGACTCTCTGAAAACATGTGGTGTGGTTGTTTCAAGATGCACAATAAAGAAGCACTTGAAGAAAGATGGGCTGCATGGTCGAGTCCCCAGAAGAAAGCCATTACTATGCAAATGCCACAAGGTATCACGTTTACAATATGCCAAACAGCACAGAGACAAGCTTCAAACCTTCAGCCAGGAAGCTGTGCATGGGACATACTTGGACAATCTAACATGAATGTCAAGGCCAAGTCGACCTGTCATTGGCTACAGCAGAATAAAGTGAAAGTTCTGGAGTGGCCATCTCAGTCTCCTGACCTCAATATCTCTGGGCAGATCTCAAACATGCAGTTCATACAAGACAGCCCAAGAATTTACAGGAACTGGAGGCTTTTTGCCAAGAGGAATGGGCAGCTTTACCATCTGAGAAGATAAAGAGCCTCATCCACAAATACCACAAAAGACTTCAAGCTGTCATGGATGTTAAAGGGGGCAATACACGGTATTAAGAACTGGGGTATGTAAACTTTTGATCAGGGTCATTTGGCTAGTTTCTCTTGTCATGGTTTAGAAAGAGTAAACACAGTTGATTGATAATAAATGGTTTCAGCCAAACACTAACCCTGAGTGAAAGAAAAGTTTTTGTGTTATCATTCATATTCTCTGAAAAATGGCCAAGAAATCATCATTTTTGCCAGGGCATGTAAACTTATGAGCACAACTGTAAGTAAACAAGAAATAGTGGTAATTTTATTAACGACCCAGCAGCCGAAAATAGGGTTTTCAGCGTTGTGGCAAAAGGAAAAAAAAGGTGCTGATATGGTGTGTTTTTCATAGGCCATGTGACTTTAAAAATGCATCAAAAACGCAACATGGGTGCATTTTTGATGCGTTCTTGCTGCGTTTTTAGTGCATTTCAATGGGGAAGGGTGTTTTTGGTGCAGTTTTTTAACTGACCAAATATGTACCAAAAATGCAGCAAGCGAGATTTTTAACACTGCTTCATAAGGTGCCGATAACTGCCGACAATAAATGTATATTCATTTAAATTCATTATATTAACTGTCAGTCTTGGTTTCAGCCAAATGCATCCGGAATTTTTAGTTTTGGCACCAGAATTTTCATTTCGGTGCACCACTATTTTTTTTTTTAGCAAGAAAACACCTCTCTACTATTTTTAACTAATTCCTGAGTTTCAAAAACACTCATAAACTCTTGATAGCCATGTTTTGCCATGTTTTACGGCGCTTTTCAGCGTTAGAGCGTTTCTACAGCTGAAAAACTCTTCAAACGCAGTAGTTGTGGCTTTTTTTGCAGCCTGAAATCGCCAAAAAAACGCTGATGGACACATAAGATAACATGCTGGGGAGTTTACTGGCTGCAGAAAAAAACGCCAGATGCCAAAAATAGCAGCTGTAAAAACATCCAGTGTGCCTGAGGCCGAAGAGGTATCGCCAACTTCAGGGTGGTGTTATAACGGACTTCAGACGTTGTTTGATGTTTGTTGCACTCTGATCAAGTGAGATAAATAAAAATGGAACTTTATTTTTCCCTAATTCTTAAATGAATTTAATGCTATTGCATGGCGAAGAAGGCAGCAGCATGTACTTTATATGTAACTTCTAGTTTTTGTTATCGTACCATGGATGATTTTTCAGTCACCTGACTTGAAAAATGTAACGTCTCTGGACACCCATCAGTGGGGTTTTAGTGCAGATGGATTATTCCATGGCAATAACTTAACTTGATTGTGAAGGTTCGTTTCTTTTTTCTTTTTTTTTAATAACAAACATGTTATACTTACCTGCTTTGTGCAAGGGTTTTGCATAGAGCAGCCCCGATCCTCTTCTTCTAGGGTGCCCCACCGGCGCTCCTGGCTCCTCCTTTTCATTGGGTGCCCCCACTGAGAGACGCTTTTTCATTGGGGCACCCGTGCAGGCGCGTTCACGAGTCCCGCTGCTGTGTCCATCCATTGTAATTGGATTTGATTGACAACAGCGGAAGGCTGTTGAGGCCAATGGCTCCTGCTGCTATCAATCTATCCAATGAGCACGGAGACAGCGACTGGAGTTGTTGGGCTCCTGCACATCGCTTGAACGGATGGGCTGAGGTAAGAAAAGGGGGGGCTCTGGGGGCAGCTGCAGCACAGAAGATTAGGTGAAAAACCTGGAGACTTTACAACCCCTTTAACCACTTGCCGCCTGCCATATATATATAAAATGACGGCAGCAAAGTGGTTTCAACACCCTTACTGGGCGTCATATGACGTCCTCAGGATATTAAGCCACTGCGCGCCCCCGGGGGCGCGCATCGTGGGGTTAGTTGTTGCGTCGTGTCACTCTGACACACCGCAACTACGATCTCGGTAAAGAGTCTCTGATGGAGACTCTTTACCACATGATCAGCCGTGTCCAATCACGGCTGATCATGATGTAAACAGGAAGAGCCGGTGATCGGATTTTCCTCACTCGCGTCTGTCAGACGCAAGTAGAGGAGAGACAATTGGCTGCTCCTCTGACATGGGGGGGTCTGTGCTGATTGATTATCAGCACAGCCCCCCCGAGGATGCCCATACTGGACCACCAGGGGCGCCACTAGGACCACCAGGGATGTCACCACAAGGTATGCCACCCTAGACCACCAGGGATGCCAAACAGTGCCCACAATGGATGCCAATCAGTGCCCACAATGGGCATCACTGACTGGGAGGCATTATTGTTTGGCACCGATTGGCATCCATCAGTACCATACATAACAGTACATCTGTGCCGCCTATCAGTGCCCATCCGTGCCGCCTATCAGTGCCCATCCGTGCCTCCTATCAGTGCCCATCATCGGTGCCCATCAGTGCCGCCTTATCAGTGGCCGTCAGTGTAGCCCCATCAGTGCCCATCAGTGAAGGAGAAAACGTACTTATTTACAAAGTTTTGTAACTGAAACAAAAAAAAAAAACATTTTTTTTTCAAAATTTTCAGTCTTTTTTTTTTGTTTAGCAGAAAATAAAAATCCCAGAGGTGATCAAATACCACCAAAAGAAAGCTCTATTTGTGGGAACAAAATGATAAAAATTTAGTTTGGGTACAGTGTAGCATGACCGCGTAATTGTCATTCAGCACTGAAAGCTGAAAAATGGTCTGGGCAGGAAGGTGTATAAGTGCCTTGTATTGAAGGGGTTATTATCAAAGCAGATTTTGGGTGTTCAGGAGAATTGCTTGTCCTCACTTGTCTGCTTATCAACAGTTGTAGACCTGATCAGCTGAACATTTAAGTTAATCATCCTTAGAAAAACGGATATCACCATTTAAAAGATGATTCCTCGGCTTCTAAATTCAAATTAGTATAGGTGACAAAGATATTCCTTATATGAGAATCCTTATATACTTAAACAAGGTGAAAGTAAAACAGTCAGCTGCAGGACATCTGCTCCACCCCTCCTGTCACCAAATTACACTGCAAAAGTGTTAAATACCACCCAAAACATTTTATTGAATTAAAGATAAAATTTAGTCTGTGTTTTTAAAGTGGGCAATAACAATTTCACCTTTATGAAATGCATTTCCAATTTATCATTATTGCAAAATAAAGAGTGCTAAAATAAGAACAAATAAATGGACTTCTACTCATAATGTTGAGCTTTGTAAATTGACCCCTTAGTATAAACCATCAAAACTGGATTTCACAGCGATCCTTTTGTCACCAATTGCTGTGTGTTGCATGTTGTCCGGTTAAATTTAGAGCTGACATTAATGCGGTATAATAACAAGTTTATGACCAGTGTTATGGCTCTAATGAATAGGTTGTAAATTAGAATAGGCGTTAAGAACATTAAGGCAGGGGCTGCGTGTGTTCCTCTTTCTCGGAACGGCAGCAAATCAGCCAAGTTGGAATCCTGATGACCAACCAGCTGACCAGTAAAAGCTCCCTTGAAGGTAATTTTTCATGAAAACATTTTATGTCATGTAGTTTTAAATAAATAGTAGCATCATAAAATGTAATTTTACAGCACATTAAAGTGCCAGTTTTATGGTCTGTAAAGGATTTATTGATTTGGAATCGCTGTGTTTAGCGGCATTTTCGTTTGGATGAGAACTTTGTTTCAGCGTCTCACATGTGAGAGGACAATAGATACAGCAGAATTATCTCCTTTTACTTCATATGCAGTAAACTAACTTTAAACTTCTACCGTAATTCCGACCTTTATAAAGCTGTATGAGAATGAGAGTTTTAAAGGTAGTGTGAATCAAGATACAAAGCACAAAGTCTTTTGGTGGTAGTTAAATGTAACCTCCAGCTAAAGAAAGGTAGTTAATTTTTTTCTTTTCAGGGGTGCCCAGTAGTAAGAGATCCAAACCAAAGTTACAGTTCTGCACAATTGCTGTGGCCACATCGAAGATAAATAATGAAACATCTCTGAGAGCCAACAAGCAACTTTTATGGCTCATTCACCTTGCTGCCATTGTTTGGGCCCTGGACTGACAATTCTGGTGCTTTCCATATTCATTCCAATACTTTTTGTCGGCAGAAAAAGCTTTCAGCAGTTTTTTAAAACAAATTTAGTGGCCGCGTATTCTATCTTCTTTTCTTTTCAGGTCACAGCTCATGCTCATTTCTTTTCCGATGACTTTTCTTGGTCAATTCTCCCATCATTGATTAGAAATGCATTTCTTTTTCAAAAAAATTCCAACATGCCAAATCACTCAAATTTGATGGCCCACTAATGGCACAAAATTTGAACAAAAATTTCTATTTACGATTTTTGAAAAGCAATGCATTTGGAATTTGACCCATGTATCACCTGCATTAAGCGGCATTAGTGAACAAACAGAAGTTAGAAGCTGATTGGTTACTATGCAGAGCTGCAACAGATTCTGTGTGCACCAGTTTAATGTCTCCTAAGAGATTCATTTACTAACATATACATGGCTAAGTATTTCTGGCAGTTTTATATTATTTGAATGTTTTAAAGGAAACTTTTCATGTTATCATTGGTAATCTCCTTCTGAAAAAGTCATTGGCCTTGATGTGTTATGCAGATCAGATATACTGACTTTAATGGCTTTACTTGCTCTGGATCAGTGAGACTGAGGCACACCCAGAAAATATAATTTTTTACTGGCGTTTGGGCAACATGAAGTTTCAGCTGCCTCCATAAATTTTCTGCAGGATTGAGGAGTGAAGACTGGCTAGGCCACTCCATGACCTTAATGTGCTTCTTCTTGAGCAACTCCTTTATTGCCTTTGTAGTATGTTTTGGGTCATTGTCATGCTGGAAGACCCATCCATGACCCATCTTCAGTGTTCTGGCTGAGGGAAGAAGATTATCATCCAAGATTTTACAATATATGGTCCCGTCCTTTGGCCTCTCAATGCAGCAAAGTCGGCCTGTACCTTTAGCAGAGAAACCGCCCCAAAACATAATGTCTACTTCTGGGCTTGACTGTAGGGATGGTGTTCTTGGGATCATAGTTCCTCCAAACACGGCGAGTCAAGTTAATGCCAGAGCTCAATATTAGTCTCAACTGACCACAGCACTTTCTCCTAATCCTTCTCTGAATCATTTAAATGTTCATTGGCAAACTTCAGAAAGGCCTGAACTAAAGCTGCACAATTATTCGTTAAAAAAATTGCGATCTCGATTCAACCCCCCTCACGATCTTAATCTGGCATTTCCATGATTCTATGTAAACAGCGCAGAGCCGTTCTCTGCTCACTCACAGCTGTCAAAAAAACAAAAAGAGCTTCCACAAATGTTTATCAACATTGCTCAGGACTGAAAGATAACTATAAACAATGTATCATTTGTTTGTTTTTTAGATCAAAGGGATGAACTTCAGTCTGTAAACTAGGTACTTTTAACCACTTAAAGACCTGGCCTTTTTCTGACATTTGTTGCTTACAAGTTAAAAACCAGTATTTTTTGCTAGAAAATTTTTAAAAATTGTAAAAATCATTGCAGTATTTTATGTCACACTGTATTTGCATTTTCGAAAAAATACACTTTAATTGATTAAAAAATAAATAACAGTAAAGTTAGCCCAATATTTTTGTATAATGTGAAAGATGATGTTATAGGTCCTTCTTGATGAGGAGGGGGTCCTTGTGGGTGCTGCAAGATTTCAATCCATGGCGGCGTATTGTGTTACCAATGGTTTGTTTGGGGACTGTGGTGCCAACTGCCTTGAGATCATTCACAAGCTCCTCCCATGTAGTTCTGGGCTTAACCCTCACTTTTGTCATGATCACCCTTACCCCATGAGGCGAAATCTTGTATGGAGCTCCAGACCGAGTGCAAATTGATGGTTATTTTGCATTTCTTCCATTTGCAAATAATCGCTTCATCAGTTGTCTCCTTCTCACCAAGCTTCTAGCCCATTCCAGTTTTGTGCAGGTCTACTATCTTGTCCCTGTTATTCTTTGACAGCTCTTTGGTCTTGCCCATGATGGTGAGATTTGAATGGAAGAAAGAGATTCTGTGAATGGGTTTCTTCTATACACATAACGAGTTGTCATTAGGAGCACCTTCTTAAATTGCCAGGACTAATCTGTGTACCACATGAGCACATACTGTAGCCAGTCTGTGGGAACCAGAATTATTGTGTGTTGGTAGGGGATCAAATGCTTATTTTACTCACTGAACTGCAACTCAGTACATTTGTATCATGTGCTTTTTCTGTGTTTTTGGTTCATATTCTGTCTCTATCATTTAAAATATACCTATGATAACAATTATAGACCCTTCATTTCTTTGGAAATGGGAAAGCTTCAAAAATCGTCCGGGGGTCAAAGAATTATTTTCGTTACTCTATTGATCGTGTAGAAAAGGGTTAGTCCCTTTGTCAAAGTGATAGGAAATGCAAAAATTGTGAGTCATAAGCAGAGCAATAGTTGAGAGAGGAATCATCAAATGGGGACTTTCTAGGATTGGAATTGAATTCCATTAACTCTGTATAGATTTCCTATCTGTTCTTATTGCGTATCCAAAGCAGGAAGCGAGTGGGAAATCCCCCCAGCTGGACACAGGCATCAAAAAATATAACTTGATAAGGGTTTTAATCCTTCATACTTTAGCTAAACAAAATAAATGTAGCTTTACATAAACGTTGTCTAATTACAGAATTGAGAGTAGAATGGCACCCCAGAACAGATAATTGCAATGTGTATCAAGATCTGATGCACTCCGTTTTATAAATGGGAATGTTAGGACCAGTTACTACTTCTGCATTGTGGTGCTCTTAGGTTATTTCTGCCTGCCATCAGTCATCACAAATGTGTTTTCTGAAGAGATCTAATTGTGGCATCACCAATCTCTTTCAAAATTAGGATTTTTTTTGTTCCCCGATCCCCAGGGATATTTGTGGTTGCTTAATAAGGCTTTTGTTGTGTTCATCCGGCAGGAATGTGTGAGTTGTCTACAGTGATAGGCATTCATGTGCAGCCAGACACCCACATGAGCTAATAGTTTATCCTCTTTTCAAGTTTAATTTCAGCACAGACTTAGAGGAGTCAGCCTTCCACCTAGGTCACTGTCGGTAGGAAGGAAGAAAGCCTATATTGTCACTGTGTTATCATTTACAAATGACATGCCCTAGATTCAGGCTTAAAAAAAACAAATGGACGAATATTTTTATGTTGCACCCATACTTTTCACTTTCTTTAGATAAAAAAAAAGTGGAATGATCAATTTAATTTTCATCATCTGATTATTCATATATCTCCCACAGATATACCGATATGCTGTGCTTGAAGTGTATATTTGAATAAAATAAAAAAAATTAAAAGAACATACTCAGTGCATCTTTGAAATACATGCACATGTCCTCCTGTTCTGTCACCTAATGAGAATGAAAAGAGTGTGGAGTGTTCTGTTGTCCAGAAGGGAGAACTGAACCGGACTGGCAACACTGCTTGCAATTTCAGTGCAGTAGAGGTACTATATTGTTCGCTCAAACAGGAATACTTTCAGGGTTTTTAAAGGTATATAGGATAAAAGATGGAGAAATGTGTATGTTACATACTGTCACCTCTAATTAATTTTTTCTCTTGTCATCTGTTGAACATAAAATTTCAAAAATGGCTGATGCTGGAAGCGTCTGCACTGACTCTTAATATCTGAGAGAAACCACAGAGCAGGATTGTAGGATCATCAAAATCCTATATAAACATTCTTCTACTAGAACAGAGGTTCTTTATAGGGTTATTTGGCCTATTACATAGTGGATAATTATACACCTGTACACCCACAGCATACAGACAACTTTGTGATGCATTATTCTTTTTTTTTAATTATTGTTGTAATATGCCTTATATAACTTTACAATGAAAAAAAAAACTATCCCTGTGTATCTCATCAATGTTTTGACCTGTCTAATTTTTTTTAGCTGGAAATTCCCTATTTTGAGGTATGACCTGGTAAATGCATGTTTATGGGAGATCTCTAGAAATGCCTTCTTTCCGCTTGTCATTCACTGAATTGTGCACTGTGAATAATGCACTTAAATAGGTTTGTCTTGCCCTGGTCACATCTTCAGGGAGACTTTATTGGACAGCATTCTTAACCTTTGCTTGCAGGTCACATAGAGACCTAAGGTAGGGACATGATATACTTCAGGCCCCATGCGCTTTGTTGAATTGCCGACTGTCTTTTTTGCAAAAAAATAAATCATATGTAATTTATTTAATTATTCTTGTCACACTCTATCTTTTTCCTTCAATATCCAAGTGTTCACATCTTTTATTAAATATATTTATTGAACTAGTCTTCTGTAGTTTCTGATTAGAACACGTTTAAAGGGGAAAGTCTGTTGAACATCTTGGATGCCATTATGGAATTTTTTTTTATTATAACAAATTCTTGGCTGTGGAAAGCTTCTAGCATTCCCATCAATTTCTATATATTTGGTTTTATAATTTAGAAATTGTTTTGTATCCACTCTTCAGTTACATTTTTCTGCCAGGCATGTAGACCTCTTCCTGAGGAGATGCTCATTTTCCTAATTGTAGTTGGTGCCAGAATTGCCATTGAAGATCATGTTTGGGCACCCTTGGCCAAATTACATATTTAGTTAATTTAGGAAAATGTGGAAAGGAGTATTACTGCAGAAACCAGTATGTTAAAAGACAACATATTTCTGCTATGACAGATTGCCTTTAATTAATTACTTATTTGTACCTTTATTCGGATGGCTCTGGATGTTGTCTAGTTCTCAATCCAATAAATACATTCTTTTGTTTTTTTTTTCCTGTTCTTGCTCTTCCTAAACTTTCCTTGGGTAACCTTTTCATTGTTCCATTCTAATGTACAATGAAGTATAATTGTCAGAGGGAGGCTTGTGAATGAGAAGTGAAGGCCATGTCACCATCACGTCCGTAATGAACTTCTGCATCACTTAAGCACATAATTTCTTATGCAGCGACTACTAGTAACGCGACAGGAACAATCCCTGTGTTATTTTTCTTCTGTAAATGTTGCTGTCACTTCAGCTTAGCCGCTTCATTACATGGCTCACAAAGTGCATTTTTTTATCCCTTTGATATGTGTGGGGATTTTTTTTCATGTTGTCAAGAAATTGTCAATTACTTTTCACAGGATTACAAACAATGACATGATTTCTATTAGATTGTTGTTTCTGTCTGTTGAATCAACAGTAAGCAGTCGTGTTTTGATCACCTCGTGTGGTATAGTCACCAATCTTTCTTTTTTTTTGTCTGACAAGAATAGCAGGCAAATTCTGCCAAAGACAGCCTAATCTTAATAATGAATTTAATTGGTTTAATGCAGATGTATGCAACCTTGGAGTGCAGAAGATATGTTTGAAGTACATTGAAGTGCTTAAAGTTCTGTCGTGATAAAAGGAATGTTTGATTCTAGGTATAAACTGTTTGGAAACAGTCATTTTACAAAGAAAAGTAAAAATAAATGTTTTGGTACATAAAAAACAAACCTTCATACTCACTTCTATGCTGCAGCTGTCCCATGTCAGCTCTAAGACTGAGAACTGAGTGATCACGTGACTGCTGATCATTGAGTTCTCATTCTGCTCAGAATGGAGTGCAGTGACTGTCAGTCGCTCTGCCCCTGCAGTGCTCACTGGAGCACCAGCTCACTGGCTCCAGCTCTTAGCCAAGCGCTAAGAGCTGGAGCCAGTTGTCATTTAGACAGCTGGGTGGATCCCGGCAATATGGCTGGAGTGGCTCTGTGAGGCCAGCTGATAGCGGGCAGTGCCCCACTGTAAGCTGACTCTAGATCACAGGAGAGCAAAAGTAAGTGCACTCCTTTAACCCAAGAGAGAAGTACGGTCAAAAAAGCTTTGGTTTGGATCAAAAGCTTTAAGTCTTGTGTACTGGCTTTCTTCAAAATTGCTGTGTGCATGGCTAGCCCTCCAGATTATTTGTTGGTGGACATAGAGACCTGAAAAGAGGAAGCACAATAGTGCAAATATGGCAGCCAAAAGTAGAATAGATTAACCTTCTCAACACCCATCCCTTCCTCCCAATCTCGTGGTGCCCCCCCACCTTACATGATATCTCAGTGCCCAGGGCAGCCGCCTCTCCTGCCCATCCCTTGCCCCGGGCCCTGCTTTCTTCATCAGAGCCATTTTTTTTAATAACTTGGCAGCTTATAACTCTGTTTTAAAGTAAACCCATCTGTACTTTAATTAAACTAAATTGGCTGCAGCACTACAATACAGTCACCAAGCAGTGACGTCACATACCTCAAGTCAGCTGAGCGTATACAGTGGATAACCCCTGTTAAAATGACAGGTTTCTGTGATGTAAAATAATGAGACAAAGATAAATAATTTCAGAACTTTTTCCACCTTTTAATGTGACCTAAACTGTACAACTCAATTGAAAAACAAACTGAAATCTTTTAGGTAAGAAGGAAGTAAAAAAAAAAAAAAAAAATGTGGTTGCATAAGTGTGCACACCCTCTTATTACTGGGGATGTAGCTGTGTTCAGAATTAAGCAATCACATAAAGGATGAAGCAAGCCATCATTGCGCTGAAAAAACAAAACAAACCTATCAGAGAGATAGCAAAAACATTAGGTGTGGCCAAATCAACTGTTTGAAACATCCTTAAAAAGAAAGAACGCACCGGTGAGCTCAGCAACGCCAAAAGACCCGGAAGACCATGGAAAACTCTGTGGTGGATGAACAAAGAATTCTTTCCCTGGTGAAGAAAACACCCTTCACAACAGTTGGCCAGATCAAGAACATTCTCCAGGAGGTAGATGTATGTGTGTCAAAGTCAACAATCAAGAGAAGACTTCATCAGAGTGAATACAGAGGGTTCACCACAAGATGTAAACCATTGGTAAGCCATGGCGTGGGCATGTATGGCTGCCAATGAAACTGGTTCTCTTGTATTTATTGATGATGTGACTGCTGACAAAAGCAGCAGGATGAATTCTGAAGTGTTTCGGGCAATATTATCTGCTCATATTCAGCAAAATGCTTCAGAACTCATTGGACGGCGCTTCACAGTGCAGATGGACAATGACCCGAAGCATACTGCGAAAGCAACCAAAGAGTTTTTTAAGGGAAAGAAGTGAAATGTTATGCAATGGCCAAGTCAATCACCTGACCTGAATCCGATTGAGCATGCATTTCACTTGCTGAAGGGAAAATGCCCCAAGAACAAGCAGGAACTGAAGACAGTTTCAGTAGAGGCCTGGCAGAGCATCACCAGGGATGAAACCCAGCGTCTGGTGATTTCTATGCATTCCAGACTTCAGGCTCTAATTGACTGCAAAGGATTTGCAACCAAGTATTAAAAAGTGAAAGTTTGATGGATGATTGTTAATCTGTCCCATTACTTTTGGTCCCTTAAAAAGTGGGAGGCACATATACAAACTGTTGTAATTCCTACACCGTTCACCTGATTTGGATGTAAATACCCTCAAATTAAAGCTGAAAGTCTGCAGTTAAAGCACATCTTGTTCGTTTCATTTCAAATCCATTGTGGTGGTATATACAGCCAAAAAGATTAGAATTGTGTCGATGTCCCAATATTTATGGACCTGACTGTATGTTTATTTGTGTGAAGGAGGTTGACAGCAAGGAGACACCGTCCAGCGTTTGCTTATACTCAAGGAAAAAATTAGAGACAAGCAGATAACTTCCGATAGGGCTGACATGTCCAAGAACAATTGACCAGAGTGTCTTCTGATGCTCTAAGGCAGGAATCTCCAAACTACGGCCCTCCAGCTGTTGCAGAACTACACATCCCAAGAGGCACTGTAAAACTGATGGGAATTGTAGCTCCTGAACAACTGGAGGGCCATAGTTTGGAGACCCCTGCTCTAAGAATCGTCGCAAGGGAATGATGATAATCACATGTCTACAGTTATATTTTGTGCAACCTTAAAGCCGAACTTCAACTTTATCCTTATTTGTTTTTTTTTTTCTTTTTATAATCTAGCAATGCTTTTGACTTGCTGAAAGATATGAGTTTACATTGGGTGCCATCTCTGTAAAGTCGACAGATATGGTACACATTATCTCTCTGGCACTGCCTGCATGTCCAGCCTGAATGACTTGCTTGGCCAAAAATTGGTCTCTTCTCTATCCTTTGGGCCCATGGCCTGCCTCCTAAAGCCATTTGCTTACTTTGCTGTTGATCATTACATGTTGGCTCGTGTTTTTTTTATTCTGGCAGTGTCATTTTTGGGCATTGCTTTTTTTTCTCCTGCTTCCTTGGTGGACAGCCACAATCTCCCTCTGTCTGCCACTGTCCAGGAATTAAAATAAACACACTCCTAATCTCACCTACTGTTTGGGAGATCGCTAGCGAGGCAAATATGACAGCTCCTCCAACCAGCAGGAGCTTGCTATACTGTAGAGACCAGCAGCTGAGCCAAGAGATGATATCATTCAAATTTTTAAAAAGGTATATTTAACACATTGGCCTTTTTTTTCTGATCTTGGATAAGCGAACAGAGGGGAGCAAGGGATGGTATTTGTAACATATACTAAACCCAAACTGTAATCTTGTTGTAATGCTTTTATATTTACTTTTGTGTGACAGTTGAAATTGTTTTGTTAAAATCTGTAAGTTTCAGCACTTCTTGAAACTTGTTGAATAATTAGATTGGCATATTGTAAAGTTTCAGTCAACTTAGATCTTCTTTTACCTTATTTCCTAGTTTCTAGTCCTGATCTGCTGGGATATCATTCATGGAAGATTAAAATTGTAGTTTCCTTATGGTAGCATGTGTGCCCCTGGGTATACTTTGGTCAGAAGGTCAACCCAATAGTGTGAAGTAAGGGGTGGGAATCACCTTTGCACATACGGTTTCTGTACATGGCAAATCACTGGAGGTCACTTCTTCTATTACCTGTGAAGTACTCTTCAACTTCCTGCACATAAGGTTTTTTCATAGTGCAATTGGACACAAAGAACACATCACTCCTCTTGCTTTTAACTTTGCTGTAACTTGTGGAAGGCTAACATCTTGAACAATAAATCAGGCAACATACTTGAACTTAGTAAAGCACAATTATACACACTGTACACATATGCAATATAACTTCCCCTACAAAAATCTCTCAAATCACCTCTAGAACGTGGCCCTTGCCACCTGACAAAGGCCTTACTTGCTTACAGCTTCAGGTAACAAGTCTTTTTCTCTTGACTGTCTCTGCAGAACTTCTCCTCCACTCAGCAGCCCATGTTTCTTCCCCGGACTATAGAAAGATTACCTTTAGTCACAGAACCATTAAACACTATAATAGAAGGAAAGGGGCCAAAGAGCTGTAAGCCTCTTACATACATTGAAACCAGAATTTTTATTTTATTTTTTACACTAACGAGTTGAGTGTCAGAGGCAAATTACCAGATTTAGGAATCTGTGTGTGTATGGCCAAATCTTTTTGTGGCTACACAAATGTGACTGCAATTTAGTTTTAATGAACCTTAGTTTGAAGAAAGCCAGTGGTGACCTCTTGTTTGTCAACACCTTATCCTTTTTCTTATTTTATTTTTATCCTTTTTTTTACATTTTTTATAATCGTAGGAAACACTGGACAGGTAGAGCATGGATATACAAACAAAAAACAACTTTAATTTGACACAGGCCAGTCACATTGAGTGTTTTCACAGCATGCTTACATTACAGGCCAGCTGTTCCAACTACTGCAGTAAAAAGATAGCTATCTGATTTCTGTGCACAAACAAGACATGCTTTTTCCTTTTTTTAACATCCACTGCTATAGACCATTTTCTTCTGATTGTCTTCTTAAATATACAGTAGGCGATGGCTGGCTAGGGCAACATGTGGCTCTCCAGCTGTTGTTAAACTACAGCTCCCGGCAGGCTTTGCTTGCCTCTAGAGAAAAACAGGTTTCCTAAGACTTCCACGAACAACAGGTGATCAAGGTGCAAATGTCACCTTCATGGTGCAAATCTGTGTTAATGAGAATTTCATAAGAGCTACCTGGGATGCAACTGATCAGAACATCTTTTGCAACATTTGAGCAAATATCAGGAAATGCAGAGCTTACTAGAAGGAAATAATAAGTGTCTGGGGATATTGGAAGCAAGCGCATGATTAAACTCAGAAATCTTCCAACAAACTGGACTGCATTGCATATACACATTAGGTGAGTTGGACCAAAGATTGTTGTAATTTCCAGCGCTATAGTGGCATGAGACAAAAGATCAGATTTATTTTATTTATACAATTAAAATAAAAATCAGTGATGCGCTATTTTATCAACAGAGTGCAGAACAACTGTAAATGGCCACTTTCCCCCCTTCCTGCCGAGGACAATTGTTAGCTTTCAGCGCTGTCGCACTTTGAATGACAATTGCGCGGTCATGCAACACTGTACCCAAACTAAATTTGTATCATTTTCTTCCCACAAATAGAGCTTTCTTTTGGTGGTATTTGATCACCCCTGCGGTTTTTAATTTTTGTGCTATAAACGAAAAAAGACCGTCAGTTAAAAAAAAAAAAATGGACACTGATAGGTGGCACTGGATAGTCAGCACTGATGAGGAGCTCCTGACAGGCATTACTGAGTGGCACTGATTGGCACTTTGATGGGGCACTGACAGGCATTACTGATGGGGCACTGATTGACACTTTTTTGGGCACTGATTGGCACTGTTGTGGGCACTGGCAGGCATTTATTATGGGGACAGGCTGGCAGGTGTTGGGCACTCATTGGCACCTTTTGATGGGGGCTACGCTGATAATCAATGTGCTGATTATCAGCACAGACTGTCAGAGGCTTCATACCTCTATCGGAGTTGCGGTGTGTTAGACTGACACACAGCACCTCCGATCGCCGTGCTGCGCCGGCTGTCATATGACGTCCGGTCAGGATATCACAACTACTTTGCCGCCGTCATTCTGCTATATGGCAGGCAGCAAGTGGTTAATATAGGTCTAAACCCTAAATGAGCGACTTTTTGTTTGCTAAAACACTGTGTCAAACAGTGGCCTTTTTTAATAAAATACTGGTGGCTTTTTTAGCTTTTTTTTTTACTTCCCTTTTTATATTATCTAAGTCCTGCTGATCTCCTCCATGTTTGCATGCACTTGGTCCAGCATCAGCTGTACATCATTGCTCTGGACTAGGCTACTAACGGTAACAGCAGTGACAATAGATACATCTCTAATGATTTGTAATGAGTTGTAGAAGCAGAGCTGCATTATTGCTACAAGTACAATCATCATACAGTACCTTTACATGCAGTTCACAATGATAAACTTTAGAATTGGTTGAACTTTAGCATTCCCAGGAGCCCCAAAGTAAAAACAGGTGCACTTGACCGACCCAATATTCCAGCATCACTTGAAAGCATCTGATCATTGAGCAACATTTATTTTTTCTGCATCGAATTAAGGGTAGTCTCTTCATTCTGCTGAAGTACAATGTCATCTGAGTTCAAGAAAGTCCCAATGGTATGATGACCTAAAAGCTAGGATGATTTGTCACTCTTTTCTGTTCTGCCAGCTTAAAGTAGATGTAAACCCTTTACTATACCCAGTGAAGTGAACAGCCTCTGATGATACACTGGGATTAAACAAATCTCCCTACATAAGTTTTACATGCATATCTGCTGTCTTCAGCTTTCTATAATATTTAGAAACTGAACAAAATAGGTGAGTTGGAAGCTCTGATGCACAAGGAGAGCTATGATGTAATTGGTATTGCTACTTGGTTTCGTTCCTCACATGACTGGCTATGCACTCTTTCGGAGAGACAGGGTAAAAAGGAAAGGTGGCGGGGTCTGTCTCTATGTGAGAAGTGATCTCAAAGTGAGTAGGAATGAGGACCTAATTGATGGAGAGTGTGATGTGGCTGAAGCATTATGGGTGGAACTGCATATAGATGTGCGTAGTTCAAAGTTAATCATTGGAGTTTGTTATAGACCACCCAATGATAATGAGGAGGTGGAGACTCAGATCCTTGTACAGATGGAAAGGGCTGGGACAGTGATAATAATGGGGGATTTTAACTACCCAAAAATTGACTGGAGTAATGGCACTACTGGATCAGTTAAAGGGCAAAAATGTTAAAACCTATTACAGGACAATTTTATGGTCCAGTTTATTGAGGCCCCAACTAGGAATGATGCTCTGTTGGACCTGGTAATCTCAAATCATGCACAGCTTATTACTAATGTTCATATAAAGGAACATCTGGGTAACAGTGACCATAACAGGATTTCATTTGATGTTCGCTGTAAGCAAAAAACACATACGGGAAAGATAAAAACACTTAACTTCAAGAGCGCAAATTTTCCAAGGATGAGGGCTGCTCTCCAGGACTTAGATTGGGAGGGAATATTAGCATCAATGAACACAGAACAGAAATGGGAATTCTTCAAAAAGACTGTTTGTGAACTCACTGCAAAATATATTTCCATGGGCAATACGTTTAAAACGCTAAAAATAAAACGTGGCTCACGGCCAATGTTAAAAAAGCTATAAACAGTAAGAAAAGAGATTTTAAAAAATATAAAAATGAAGGAACACTATTGTCGTTTAAATGTTACAAAGAATTTAACAGAATATGTAAAAAGGAAATCAAGGACGCAAAAATTCAAAACGAACGACATATTGCAAAAGATAGTAGGACAAACCCCCAAAAATTCTTAAAATATATTAATAGTGAAAAGGTCAGGTCTGAGCATATAGGCCCTTTACAAATTTATTAAATACATTCTTCAGTTCTCTGTATACAGAGGAGCATGGGGGAGCTCAAGTCCATAATGGAAATGGTATTGGCACAGCCCCAAACGATCCACAATGGCTCAAAAGTGATATGCTCCAGAAATATTTTGACAGAATAAAGGTCGATAAAGCACCTGGACCAGATGGCATCCACCCATGGATCCTAAAAGAATTGAGCTCTGTCATTTCAAAGCCATTGTTTCTAATTTTTATGGACTCATTAATGACGGGAATAATACCACTGGATTGGTGTAGGGCCAATGTGGTGCCTATATTTAAACAGGTAACAAAGTGCCTACCAAGTAACTTTAGACCTGTTTAACTTCTATAGTCGGGAAGATACTGGAGAGTTTAATAAAAGACCACATAGATGAGTTCTTGCTGGAAAAAAATATTTTAAGCAACAGACAGCATGGGTTCACGAAAGACAGAAGTTGTCAAACAAATCTGATTTCTTCTTATGAATAGGTAAGTAAAACCTTGGACAGAGGGGTGGATGTGGACAGTGTATACTTGGATTTTGCAAAAGCGTTTTGAAACCGTTCCCCACACACGGCTAATGTTATCAATGATTTAGAGTCTGGGATTAAAAGTACCATTTCAGTCTTTGCAGATGACACCAAACTATGCAGTGGAATAACTTCCTTACAGGATGTCTCCAATTTACAAGCCGACCTCAATGCACTGTCTAATTGGGCGACTATGTGGCAGATGAGGTTTAATGTTGATAAATGTAAAGTTATGCACTTGGGGGCTAAGAATATGCACGCATACATACTAGGGGGAGTAGAACTGGGGGGATCCGTAGTGGAGAAGGATCTGGGGCTTTTGGTAGATCATAAGTTCAATAATAGCAATGCCAAGCTGCTACATGAGTGTCCGGAGGCACGATTACGTCACTCCCGTCGTTTACAGCATGGGCTCTGAAGGTCCAGCATGGTATGCTAGACTTTCAGAGCACAGGCTGCATGCAGTGTGAATATCTTTTAAACAGTGCAAGTTTAGGAGATATTCTCAGTACCTACAGGGTAGGTACAAGTGATAAAACTGCGTTTACTACCACTTTAATACCTTTCCACAAAACATATGTTGCTGCATGAATGACTATCTTTTTATATTTCTATGCATCAACTAAGAACTCAGTACCACACAATATAAGACATTGGCATGTGCACAAGGACACATTCCTGTGTATACACTGGCCACAATTAACCATTGTGTGTACCCATGCTATGTTTGATTGACATTTCCACATTGTGGAAACTCATCTATGTGTGGGGCAATGGGCATGCTCTTCTGCGCAGATCCTAAAGCTTGATGGATCTCGTTCAAAATAGCACTACAAAAACCTATATCTGAATAAACAAGCCGTGATGCCAGCTGAAAAGCAGATGAGATGCTAATTAGATGTATCACTCCATGTTGCTTTACTAAAAATGACTAAAACTAAGTAGCAGTGCGGTGCTTGGAGGTACAGGTGTCATGGGGAGATTTGTTTATTTCCTTGTTAGAAGCCCAGCATCAATTCTTCTACTTTGGTTTTAAAGTGTTGTAAAATCAGAAGCACTAGATATAAATAAATAGCCTGATATTTTTGTGTTAAAAACTAAACCAATGTTTGACCATATGCCACCATGGCCAGAAATCACTGTACTCACACTGTGTCACTAAAGATTCTGGAGCAAACTAAAAAGATTCTCTTTTTTTTCTTTGTGGCATCTGGATAAACACGGATGTTAATGTTATGCATCTTATGAAGAAAAATAGCATGAGGTCACCAGTAAACAACAGTTGGCTCTATTTATCCAGATTGAAGGCTGGATGTGTAGGACTTCCCTTTGATTCACTCACTCCTTAATTAAAATAAATATTTTATTTTGAGGTAAATCACATTTTGTAGCTCGTGCAAATAAATCTCCACCTAGCCTTGACTTTGGGAATATTGGTGAGACTTGCTACAGACTCCTCTCTCTCTCTCTTTTTTTTCTTTTTAATCATTCTTTTTTAATAGGAGTGTACACATCTGTCTTCGTACCCAGCAGCTTTTCTGGCCCAAAACAGATCCTTTGTGAGTTTCCCCAACTGAGCTCAGCAGGATCTTTGTCAGCTGCAAGATTTATGTCATCTTTTTCAGGCCTGAGAACTGTTCCTACAGCCTTCTACATCTGGACTTCATTTGGAAGACATTAAGTGTACTAAAAAGCACAATTTGGTAAAGATCTTTATAGATGATTATTTTAAAGAAACAGAAGAAGCAGAGGCTGTTTAGCATATAGGTGAATGATTCTGTTATCTTGATTTTTTTTTTCCTTCCAAAAGGAACAGTTACCCAACTTACCAAGATCAAAAACATTTTTGAGTCATTTACTGTTACTAGGTGCCCTGAGAATCTGAACACCATATATCTTGTTAATGTTTGCTGAAATGTTCTTTCATGCATCCAGGTGCTGCATGATCCCACTTTATTAGATCGACTTAACGCATCGATAATCATCACAACAAGAGTTAGTAGACCCAGCAATTGAGAGTTCAGAGTGAAGAATGAGGATTTGATGAACTGTGCCGAAGTCAAACCATTGCTTCACAGTCATTCAAAATGCACATCTTTATAACTAAGTAATGAAAGCTGTATATCATCTTTTTTCTACTTTTTTTTTCTTTAAAAATAATGTTGATTCTTTCTTGTAAGATTCACTTGAGAATGTTCAGAATGTTCCTTTTTATTGTACTGAGGTATCTATAGACATGAAACAATTTTTTGCTAGACTGGGCTACTAGGTAAGCTATCTCCAGACTCTTGTGATCTCTGGTGATGGTGGAGTGTCAAGTCCCTGTTATTTGTTTTGAGATATGGCAGGGTGTGCCTGTGTGCATTTCACATGGTCCATAGTTTAAAGCCTTGTACACACTACTAGTATTTTTTTGTTCAACCCAGCAGAGCGGAAAAAAAAACCTGACAGCTCAGTTAGTAAAGCGATTTTCCCTGCTTAATTATTGTGTTCTGATGGAGGCCCAACATCACCTGCCAAAACACTCTCGTCAACCCTCTCAGTCATTAGCTGAAAGCGCTGATCGGGAGCCGGTCGGCAGACCTTTTTTGGTCAACCCCCTCCGACAGAAGCCAGCCGAACAGCAGTACACATTGGACGAATGTCGGCCGGTTTCTATTGAATGTCCCAATGCCATCCGACATTTGTACTAGGCTTAAAAGTGAGCATTTGTGTTTGTGATCAAATCTGCATTCAATTGCCCTTTAATGCTGGCAGCTTAAAGGATAAGTTCAGCTTTGAGAACATGTTACATGTTTCACCCATTTTTAGGGTGGAACGTGTAACATGTTCCTGCTCCTGCAGGGGTTCGGCGATCCGAGCCCTGTTTGTGACAGCAGTACAGAGCGCGGCCGTGCGGGGTTCTGTGAATTAATGAACTTGTCGTGAATCTGCAGTAATGTTTCAGCTTAGGGACCGCGCTCTCACATCCGCATGTTAAGTAATCTTCTCTCAGCATGGCTCCACCCCAGCCTCTAACAGGAAACGCTATTTAACTCTGTGCACTGCAAGCCAGCTTTGCCCGAGCAACAGTTGTGTTTAGGCTTCTGTGGCGTCCTGCTGTATGTTATCTCTGACTTCCATGTACCGACCTTGGCATGTCCCTCTGACCATTCCTGTCTGCTAGTAACCCTGACCTTCCTGTGTCCCTCTGACCATTCCTGTCTGCCAGTAGCTCCGACCTTGGCTTGTTCTCCTGACTATCCTGTGTTTAACCCTGAACTGCTACTTCCACTCTGTGCAGCAGACCCAGTCCGTGATCATGAGCTGAGAAACCCCGGGGCCACGATCTGGATTTGGCTGCAACCAAATTTATCCTCACTACTAGAGGCTCTGGTGAATACCTGCTGGCTCTTAGACTCTGCGTCCTGGGGAATTTTACGCTCTAGCTTCCTGCTTGGTCCGTGTCAGTGTCCAGGTGGAGCTGCTTTCCTAACCTCCCAGAGCTCTCCAGGTGGCCTGACAGAACTACGAGTGCCGACATCCTTTATGACTGTTCTTAATAAACTAACATGGTGCTGTTGAGCGCTGTGGTAGTTCATGGATTCTTCCTGTCAGTATTGAAACTGCTTGCCTGTACGATGTACAGACAGCTCATACTGACAGTTTGCAGGGGACCTGCATGGCACCAGCGATTGGCTGATCACTGGTGCAGTGCTTTCCAAGCTCCTAAAAAAAAAAAATAGTAAATGTACAATGCATATTTGTTTTACTTGCAACAAATGTGCATTTATTTTATTTTTTTGAAAGGTGAACGTATCCTTCAAAGCCCAATTGAAATGTTGGTAAAATTTGCTCCAGTATTTTTCTTCAGAATGCAGCAAAATAATAATTTGACAGTGTCTTACCTTTTTTTCCTTGATAAACCACTACCACCAGTGTAGAAAACCCTGCCTTCTGCCAGTAGACCACAGAGAATGACCCTTTGGGGGAGGGTTGAGTCAGCTTTGCGGAGGGGCAACAAAGTACCATGGGATATGTAGTCTTTTTTATTACTAGCTTTGCATGTAACACTGACATAATTAAGGCTAATTATATTTAGCACCAGTCTTCTGGATGTTTTAGCAGCTGGCAGTGTCTTACAACAGCTTCATTTAATTACTAATCGCAACCATCACTTCTGATAGATGGTGTATAGAAGAACCAGGTAAAATTTGACTTTAACTCCAATCAGGTAACTATGACTATGGCTAAGATCTCACTGGAATTTCATTTTTGAAATCATAAATAGGGATGTTCCGAATTGATGCTGCTATCCGACTGACTAACTTGGCTTAGCTTGGGTATCAGCTGGAAGATATTCCACCACTGTAGGCAATTTGAATAAAAATAAAATTGACCTAACATTTACTCCTAATACCTTTGTCTGCGTCCTACACAACAGTCACTTGGCATTGATTCTCAGCACAGGGTGGTTATACATGCTTGCTCATAGTTGTCACCCTACTCTGGCTTCACCTGTGTTTCTTATATTTGTATATTTAGGCCAAAATAACAAGACCATTTAACTCCCACCACTCTCCCTTCTCACCAGAAGCATATACTCATTGTTTCTTTGCTCCTATACCTTTCTCTTTACTCCCAGCCGCAATGAAGTGAAGAAAAGGTGAAAATATGCTGCTGGACAGGGGGTAGAGTACATTGTTTCTTTGCCCTGAACAAGTAAAGTAAAGATTCCTTTTTAATTCAAGGGGAAACACTGGATGTGACTAGGGGCTCAGGGAGGTGGGGTTAGCCAAATATAAATTGAATCAGAGATCTTAACAGGCCATTCCTGCAGTGATTAGAGGTACTGTGAATTACTATCTGATGTAAAGGAACTCTGTACTTAGAGAAATGAAGACTGACATGGATGACCTTCTTCTGAAACTGCTCATTGAATGGCTCTCTCTAGCATCAGTACTTTGACACACGGACCTGGAAAAAACTAGCAGACTGGGCAAAATAGACCCATGTCAGAGCTTCTTCTATGTAAAATTATTCCCAGTCATTGACTTAAAGTACTGAAGCCATTTGGTTAAATTGGCATCTAGAAACCAAGTATTTAAGCAGGAGAGGTTAGCAATGGCAGCCTCCATACTTCCTCAGTAGACGTTTTCATTACGGTGACCATGCATGGTCCAATTATGAGACAGATTAAATTAGTTTGGGCCAAATATTACTCATTGTAATCTTAATGTCTATAGGACAGCCCCAGCTTGATAGATGTTCTATCTGATGTTGAACAGTTGTAGTGACCATTGTGTGTGTATACAGCATTGATTTTATGCAAGAAAATTCAGAAAAATTCAGCAACAACAGTAAACATCTTGGTCTTGCAGATGACCAGCCTGTTACTGTTCAGGTCACCTTGAGCTACAAGCCCATGTAGAGTTGCCTGACCTACTCCTAATGTATATGGACACTCGTTGGGCTTGTTAGGTGCAGCTTGATGTGCTTTAATAACCGTATCCATATTTAGCTTTGCTGTCTGGTTTCAAATTTTTTAAATCATTTTTTAGCTGAATGTATATCTGGATGGTCTACAAATGTGGTTCCCAAACAGCTTTTTCTCATAAACGTATTATACAAACAAATTGACGTTAGACTGAGATATAAGCCAGCCATTGCTACTCTTGGAGAGCGTGCTGTAGTTATGACAGATAAGCATAACCATGTGTATGATGTTAAACACATGGAAGCACTACAGAGACTAATTATTCGACATAGCCTTTCTTTGTAATTGTGCTTGTGAAAATCTAAACACCACTACATACTCATGGATTGGTGGAGAATTGGCAAAAACAAAGCTTAACACCTATATCAGTGGTCAATGAGGTAAAGATTTTGAAATAGTTGGTAGATGAGGCAGCTCATGTAAACTGTACCCACACCCCCATCACCACTACATGTGCTTCGGTAACTGTTTATAAAACATTCAATTGAGATGTTTTAGGGAGTTTCCAAACTTGATGCATCTCATCCTTGTACTTTTGACAGTTATTTAAGGACCACCATCTGGCAGCTTCCCAGCCTATTCCACTCAAAGGTGGATTCATTAGTTATCACTTGTCATCTCACCTGGTAATGGTATGGACTTTCTTAATTTTATGTATATATATACATTATATATATATATATATATATAATGACCAGCACCAGTCTTTTTCCAGGTTAAATGATACCCTGTGTCATCCAACCCACCTCCCCTGAACCATACCTTCATGTATGCACCAGACTTGGCCCACGGTACTCTTAGACAGCACAGTGGCCATAGGAGAAAGGGAACATCCATGCCTTAACCAGAAAGCCAGAAGACTGCACGGGAAAATGTATAGTGCCCCGCAAAAGTTTTCACCCCCTTGGCTTTTTACCTATTTTGTTACATTACAGCCTTTAGTTCAATGTTTTAAAATCTGAATTATGTGTGATGGATCAGAACACAATAGTCTAAGTTGGTGAAGTAAAATTAGAAAAATAAATACATAAAACTATTTTTCAGAAATAAAAAACTGATAATTGGCATGTACGTATGTATTCACCCCCTTTGTTACAAAGCCCATAAAAAGCTCTGGTGCAACCAATTACCTTCAGAAGTCACACAATTGGTGAAATGATGTCCACCTGTGTGCAATCTAAGTGTCACGTGATCTTTCATTACATATACACACCTTTTTGAAAGGCCCCAGAGGCTGCAACACCTAAGCAAGAGGCACCACTAGCCAAACACTGCCATGAAGACCAAGGAACTCTCCAAACAAGTAAGGGACAATGTTGTTGAGAAGTACAAGTCAGGGTAAGGTTATAAAAAAATATCCAAATCTTTGATGATCCCTAGGAGCACCATCAAATCTATCATAATCAAATGGAAAGAACATGGCACAACAGCAAAACTGCCAAGAGACGGCCACACACCAAAACTCAAGGACCGGGCAAGGAGGGCATTAATCAGAGACGCAGCATAGAGACCTAAGGTAACCCTGGAGGAGTTCCACAGCAGAGACTGGAGTATCTGTACATAGGACGACAATAAGCTGTACGCTCCATAGAGTTGGGCTTTATGGCAGAGTGGCCAGAAGAAAGCCATTACTTTCAGCAAAAAACAAAATGGCACGTTTTGAGTTTGCGAAAAGGCATGTGGCAGACTTCCAAAATGTATGGAGGAAGGTGCTCTGGTCTGATGAGACTAAAATTTAACTTTTTGTCCATCAAAGAGAACGCTATGTCTGGCGCAAACGCAACACATCACATTACCCAAAGAACATCATCCCCACAGTGAAACAGGGTGGTGGCAGCATCATGCTGTGGGGATGTTTTTCAGCAGTCGGGACTGGAAAACTGGTCAGAGTTGAGGGAAAGATGAATGGTGCTAAATACAGGGATATTCTTGAGCATAACCTATACCACTCTGTGTGTGTGATTTGAGGCTAGGACGGAGGTTCACCTTCCAGCAGGACAATGACCCCAAACACACTGCTAAAGCAACACTTGAGTGGTTTAAGAGGAAACATGTAAATGTGTTGGAATGGCCTAGTGAAAGCTCAGACCTAAATCCACTAGAAAGTCTGTGGTCAGACTTAAAGATTGCTGTTCACAAGAGCAAACCATCCAACTTGAACGAGTTGGAGCAGTTTTGCATGGAGGAATGGGCAAAAATCCCAGTGGCAAGATGTGGCAAACTCATAGAGACTTATCCAAAGCAACTTGGAGCTGTGATAGCCGCAAGAGGTGGCTCTACAAAGTATTGACTTTAGGGGGGTGAATAGTTTAGCGCTGCACTGTCTTTCTTATGATTTTACTTCAAGGATTTGAAATTTTGACCCTTGGTGTTCAGCCGCTAATATTTTAGTGTTATTTTATTGCGCTGATTTGTTTTCTCTTTTGAATGTTCTGTAAATGAAATGATGCAAATCCTCAAACAATCCATGTTAATTCCAGGTTATGAGGCAACAAAACACGAAAAATGCCAAGGGAGGTGAATACTTTTGCAAGGCACTGTATATAAGTGTACTTTTGAAAAATTATCAAAGCTGTTAGAGCAGCATAACAGGCAGGAACTAGTATATTCAGAAGAAGAGGTCAGCAATGAAAGGTGGGATTCTAATTTTGAAAATTCTTCCTTGATCATCCTGTGGCCAGCTATGCATGCAAAGACACGCCATGATATAGCTCATACACGGCCTCAAATCACATAACATCATACAGTGGTTTCAAGCTTGTTAGCTTTCATCAGTGTATTATCTGCACCATATCTTTTATTTTTATAAAAAAAGACTTAGAACTGATAACATGTATCTATGCAAACATAAAAATGTATCTGGTCTATGCATTTTCCCATTGTTCTGTCTCTTTAAAAATGCTACAAGAACAACAACAAAAAATCTACTGCTCTGAAATTCCAGCAGGTCCTTAACTACCATTTGAACTGATTGCGCTGCCTCTGCTGCTTTGAAATCTCAAGCAGTGTTATCAGCCCTGCCTAGGTCTCTCCTGTACTACAGAATATCCTCCCCTTTATGTTATGAAAATGAGGTGGGGAGGAATTGCAATCCAGCAGGGGAGAATCAGCTCAAACTGATAGCAGCTTGCCACATTGGATTTCTATCAGGAAATCGTGTCTTACCTTTTTTTTTTTTCTTCACACATTTTTTGTCTAAAAAATAGTTATAACCCCCACAACAGTATATATTTTTTTCAAAAGCAGGGAAGCTGTAAAAAGATGGTTGTTGCTAATTTTATGTAGCTCAATATATGCACAATATTTTAAAGCCTATATTTTCAGTAAAAAAGACATAATAATTAATTTTAATGCACACAAACATAACACCCCCTATTTTTTTAAATAGATGGCAACTCTCAAAATCGCATGCACCTGAAAAGCGGTGACAAACTATGACATTCAAAATTTTACATCGGTAGTGTTCTACAAACTTCTGCAGCTCATCAAAATAGTGTTCACTGTGAATGATGGCCTTCATTTTATTCCCTTAACTAAGACATGCACAGAATTACCCAATATGTGTTGTGCAGTAAGTGTTTACATACATGTGTGCGTCCTAGGTGCGCAAAGTCCATTCTTTTATTTATTGACCGTATTCTCATTATAAGGGAGCTTACAATATTAACGTGATCACAATAATGTAATAGCATTATGCAGGTGACAAGTACTCTTTATTGAAACATTAGGGGTCCCCCCTGTACTTTGCCTTAACAGATCGCACTGTACTTGCTCTGTTGTTCTATGGGGCAGCCTGCTGTCATCTGTGAACCCAAAAGTGCTCAGGGGAGAGTGCTTTCAGGTTTTCTGCACAGAGGCATCGGGCAACAGATCTCTCCTCCATGCTCCTCAACATTCATTCTGAGGTTTTTTTTTTGTTTTTTGTGGTCCAGGAGGAGCAGGTAAGCCCAGGAGACACGTAGCAGAAGTCACTCTGATCACTTCACCATTAAAGCCCTGGCTGATAAAATTAAAAGCAAACTCTAGCTATGAACTCATTTTAACGCTTTCAATGCCATGTTTGATACATGTCATTGGCAGTGAAAGGGTTAAAGGGATAAAACATGATTATATGTGTGTGTATTGTAGAGATGTACCAAACAATACACTTATGGTGGGGAAAACCAAAATTCCCTTTATTCTTTATATTTTTTAACCACTTGCCTACCAGGCACTTATACCCCCTTCCTGCCCAAGCCATTTTTCAGCTTTCAGCGCTGTCGCACTTTGAATGACAATTGCGCGGTCATGCTACACTGTACGCAAACAATTTTATCAATTTGTTCACACAAATAGAGCTTTCTTTTGGTGCTATTTAATCACTGCTGGGTTTTTTATTTTTTACAAAAAAAAAAAGACCAAACATTTTGAAAAAAAAAATGTTTTTTACTTTTTTTCTGTCAGTAAATTTTTCACCTTCACTGATGTGCGCTGATGTGGCGGCACTGATGGGCGCTGATAGGCTGAACTGGTGGGCATTGATGAGGTTACAATTATGGGCACTGATGAGGCAGCATTTATGGGCACTGATGTGGTGGCACTAATATGCCGCACTTATGGGCACTGATAGGTGGCACTGATAGGCGGTACAGATGGGCATTGATGGGTGGCACTGATGGGCATTGATCGACAGCAGTAATTGGCACCACTGATGGGCGGCACTGATTGCCAGCACTGACTGGCATCGCTAATGGGCACTGATTGTGGGCACTGATTGCTGCCACTGATGGGCACTATATGCTGGCATTGGTGGGCAATGATTTTTGACACTGTATTTATTTATTGTAATCAGGGCACTTACAATCAGTGCCCTAATTACATCCCTAGATGTCCCCCTGTGAGGAGATGCCGCTGATCGGCTCTGTGTCAGTGTGAGGCGAGGAGAGCCGATTACCGGCATCTCCTTGTTTACATGTGACCGGCTGTGATTGGACACAGCTGATCACATGGTTAAAGAGGCTCTTTACAGAGATCGGGGTCACGCCGTGTCCTAGCAACACGGCGCGGCCGCGATCATATGACGGCGTCCCAGAACGAGAGCTGCACCGCCCCGTTGTCATTTGACGGTGGGCAGGCAACAAGCAGTTAAAGTGCATGTATCAATGAGAGCTTACTTTCTTTTGTTAATCATTTTGTTAATCATTTATTTTACCACACCTCCAGCAGGGCACCTTTTGTAGTTTTCCTAATGATAGGAACATATTAACCATACAATATATACACACAAGGCACACACTGGATTCTACACTATTGAGTATATTTCAGTAAATGATGACATAACTTGATGAAGAAAACATTACCTCCTATCTTTCACGTAATTTGTTCTTTGCTTATGATGGAAGGCTTAGCCTATACTGGCATTTCAGCTCAGTTAAACAAACTAAACACAAGAAGAGTGAGGTTAGAAGATTTTGATACCGTTTTCTAAATGTTGACTGATACAGGGAGAGATAGAAATTAAAACCTTTACCAGAGAAATTTACCTCCTGCTGATACGTCTACATATTTATAAAGTAAAACTTAGCCAAAAAAAGCAGTGTCCTGCTGGCATCTGCTTTTTGGCACCACTAAACCATCTACAAAAGGCATACATAAAATTTGTAAAAACATCTGTTTTAAAACCTGCGGGAATTAGCCCACAATAGCGCTGTAAAATGGTTCGAGAGTAAAGTATCTTTTTATGTATTTGTGTAAATAATGGACGAGAAACCATGTGTTTTAATTAACTGGAGGGCGCTTACTTTCCCCACCATTTGCCAATCTCTTATTAACCTTTCCGCTGCTCCGGAAAATGTCAGATGAATTTTGTTTCTCTTTAACGTGTCAAGACTGAACAGTTCTCATCAGCAGGAGACAACTTTTCAAACACTGTTCGAGGGGTATCAAACATAATTAAAAAGCATTCCCCTTTCAGTGTTTTTGACACAGTTTGTGCATTTGGCACCATGCTCCATTTTGTTTCAGTCCGTAATCATTGGTTTGACTCTCCAGCATAGTCATAATGACTCCCCTGGGTTTGTGTACTTCATTTTAGCTTCGTGTTACCTTATTTGCCCCCCCAGTGTATCCCATAACAAAACATTTTGTCCGGTTATCAGCATTTTAAAGTTTCTGATGTGTTAATTACAAGAAAGTAATTCCATCTATTGTTTAGGAAGTGGCTTAATATGATATATACATTGAAAGAAAATGTATAGTTCTGTTTTTTTGGGGGGGTTTTGGTGTTTTTTTATAGCTATACATATAAATAGATCCTAATATTTGATTCAAATAGTTCTATCAATGTAAACTAATGTTTTAAAAATCCTTGTTTCTATTTATAGGTTATAATTATGTATGTAAATGGGGGCAGCCATATGTACAAAAGAATGGGACTTTATATGAGGCATGTCACTGAATAAATATCTAGTTTATGTTGATCATTAAATTGTTTATTAATTTCAAATCAAGTTCAAACGTATCAATAATCTTTGGTAAAAGAGATGATATACTGTAAATAACAGTTCACTTGTATACACATACAATTGTTATACAAAGTAAAATACAACATGATTAGCAGTACAATTTCATAGATCATTCACCCGTTAATAATAAACATAAGCAATAGCTCTTAGTGAGCCAAACTTGTCTGGGCATCAGTTCAAAGTGTACTCGACACACGTTTCATGGCTCACGCCACTCATCAGGAGTCAAATGCTCTGAAATAAACTCAATAACATATCTATAAATATAGGATACCCTTTAAAAAGCGAACCATCTCTCAAAAAAAGTTGGGTCTATAACTTACAAAATAGCGGCGCCCAACCTATATCCAAGGGGAGACAGGGGATAGGGATGATGATCCCTCCCCCCCCAGGGTTGAGGTAAAGAAATCCCATCCAAACCGGGGACAGCAGCCAGGTGACCAGGCAACCATATCACAACCATGTGAATCTTGTATGTGCTTGACAACCCACACTGTGCCCTGCAAGGATATGTAAATGAGACCATGTGAGATGAATAAACTGTTGATAAGGTGAACCTATACCAGTGACTAAATGGAGGTGATATATGGTATGTGATTGCTGCAGTGAACTGAAGTGCGCTTACTAAAAGGACTGCTACCAAAAAAAGATGCGTGAGAATATACCCACTAACATAAATCCAAGTCCAAACCCACCATTTGATAATTATGTGCACTCCATAATTATAGTGAAATATAATTTTGATACTAAAACAGACCTGAAAAGTGTTATGTGTGTGATATAAATGAGCATCTGTTACCTTATGTGTATGATTCTGTGGATGTGAGCATGCCTGGGATCCCTCTCATGTGAATGACTCATGTGGAATGGTCAGCTGGCCAGCCCCAGCCACTTTTATCCCCGGTGTGAGCCGGGTCCCCACCAACGTCATGAAAAAACCCCACCAATGCGTCAGGGAATAGCGACAAGCTTTGTCAGTGGCAGCTGCATGCATCATCCCGTTACCGTTTTTTAGAGTGGGCGATTGGCTCTTCAGGGATAACAATCGATGTTGCTAAAAGCCCCTACACTGACCTACCTGACCCCTACACTGACCTATCTGACCCTTACACTGACCTACCTGATTCCTACTTCCTGCACTACTCACACTCCCCCACCCCTCCACCTACACAGCTCAATGTAGATCAGAGAATCCATCCTCCTCCTTACCTCTTCATGGCTTCATCGTTTATCTCATTAGGGCTCTCCTCAGTAGCAGGTGGGCAGTATTGTTTAGGAGTCCCTGCCAGTGCCTCAAGGCCGCTCCTTGGTTTCCCCTGCCGGCCGGGAGGTCAGCTAACAGCCACTGCACCTCCCCCAATGCTCCCATGATCTCCACCGGGCCCCGCCCCGCACCGCACCCTCCGCTGTACTCACACACAGGCCGCACCAGGGGGACAGGCTGGAGCAAAGGAGTCCCGGGGCCGGCACTGTCATTTATTACTGTGAGGAGGAGATGTGACAGCAGGGAGCTCAGTGGGACACATCGGGGGATTGGGCGGCACCTGCAGCAGATGTGTCCTGGCAGTGAACGGGGCTCACAGTGACCAGGAGAAGAGAGCCGAGGTCATCCATGCCTGGAGCTTCACCGGGACAGTGACTGTGGCTGCGCCCTAGGTGGTAGAGCGCCCTAGGTGGCTGCCTAGTTTACCTAGTGGTATTACCGGCCCTGCATATACTAGATGTTATGATGAATTAGCCTGTCACATACTTGTCCGAGTTGCCCAAGATGATGAAGGTGGCCTTTCATACAATTTCTGTCCGAGCATCCCTGAAAGTTGGGACAGGGATTGCAAGTGCAATGGAAGGGCACCGGTGCCAGGAAGCTGAAACTGAACACTTGAACCAAATTATGAGCAGAGTCAAGGTTGGGGAAGAGCGCAGGTTGGCAACGTGCAGGCAGTAAAGTACAGAATCAGTAGGCAAGGTCTTGGTCAGAAGTCCAGGCCAAGGTTGATGACAAGTATAGGCAGCAAACATAGACAGGCAAAGATAATCTAGAAGAAATACGGATCAAGCAGTTACAGAAGCAGGAATAACTGGAACTCAACCTTTCTGATGGCTGACATGATGTTCCTGACAAAGCCATTCTTTTTTCTTGGCAATAAAGATAAATATTAGAATGGTGTTGCAAAGCACCGCACACAAAGCAAGTTTATTTTGTTATTGTATGTTTTACCAAGTGTTGTGAATAGGGCCTGTGTAACTCCAGTACCTACAGAAATCCTCAGTTCCTATGTAACTGGGTGATGAGTCCTTCATGTTTGAGTATAAATGTGTATTAAATATGAATAAAAGTGTATGTCAAGCTAAAAATGTTTGGGTTTTTTTGTGTTTGGATAGAGTGCATTGGAATCACCCTCTTGGTGATTCCAATTTGTCCACAGAATATAAGGACATTTCATACTAACCTGGTTTTGATTCTCAGAAGCTGCAGATTGTGTGGCATCTCTTTTAAAATCTTCTAATATTCAGTATGCCCAAATTTGCTTATTAGTCTACAAGTCATGTTGCTTTTTCCTTTCATATCCAGTCCTCTTTGCTTTAATTTGTTTGTCTATTTTCTTTGTTGCATTCCTTATCCAGAAGTTTTTATTATTTTTCCTATTGTCAGCACATTGAAGGTTGGCAATAAACTGACTACATCAGGATGGCTTTGTTGCAGTTTAATTTTTGAGGCATTATTTTTTTTATGTATACTGGTAATGCTCAGCACCAATCACTCTAAATTAATAATTTTCCTCAAAATTCTACAAACAATACCCCATAACAACAATATGAAAGAAGTTTGAAATCTTTGCAAATTGATTTAAAAAAAAAACAAAAAACAATCACATGTACATAAGTATTCACAGCCTTTTCTCAATACTTTGTTGAAGCATCTTTGGCACCAATTGCAGCCTCAGGTCTTTTTGAGTATGATGCAAAAGGATTGGCAAACCTATTTTTGGGCAGTTTTTCTCATTCTTCTTTGCAGAACCTCTAAAGCTGCATAAGGTTGGATGGGGAGCGTCGGTGCACAGCCATTTTCAGATCTATCCAGAGATGTTCAATTGGGTTTAAGTCTGGGCTCTGGCTGGGCTACTCAAGGACATTCACAAAGTTGTCCCATAGCCACTCCTTTGATATATCTTGCCTGTTGGAAGATGAACCTTCTCCCCAGTCTAAGGTCCAGAGCGCTCTGGAGCAGGTTTTCATCAAGGATGTCTCTGTACATTGCTCCATTCATATTTCCCTTGATCCTAACTAGTCTCCCAGTTCCTGCCGCTGAAAAACATCCCCACAGCATAATGCTGCAACCACCATGCTTCACTGTAGGGATGGTATTGACCAGGGGATGAGCGGTGCAAGGTGCCCGGTCCAGACATGACGCTTGCCATTTAGGCCAAAGAGTTAAATCTTTGTTTCATCAGACCAGAGAATTTCGTTTCTCATGGTCTGAGAGTCCTTCAGGTGCCTTTTGGCAGATTCCAGATGGGTTGTCATGTGCCTTTTACTGAGGAGTGACTTCTGTCTGGCCACTCTACCATACAAGCCTGATTGGAGGAGTGCTGCAGAGATGGTTGTTCTTCTGGAAGGTTCACCTTTCTCCACAGAGAAACACTGGAGCTCTGTCAGAGTGACCATCGGGTTCTTGGTCACCTCCCTGACTAAGGCCCTTCTCCCCCGATCGCTCAGTTTGGCCAGGCGGCCTGCTCTAGGAAGAGTCCTGGTGGTTCCATCTACTTCTTCCATGTACAAATGATGGAAGCCATTTTGCTCATTGGCACATTAAATGCTGCAGAAATGTTTCTGTACCCTTCCCCAGATCTGTGTCTCAGAGGTCTACAGACTATTCCTTGGACTTCATGGTTGGTTTGTGCTCTGACATGCACTGTTAACTGTGGGACCTTATATAGACAGGTGTGTGCCTTTCCAAATCATGTCCAATCAACTGAATTTACCACAGACGGACTCCAATCAAGTTGAAAGTAGAAACATCTCATGGATGATTAGTAGACACAGGATGCACCTGAGCTTAATTTTGAGTGTCATGGAAAAGGCTGTGAATACTTATGTACATGGGATTTTTTTGTTATTTATTTATAATAAATTTGCATTGATTTCAAACCATTTTTTTCACGTTATTATGGAATATTGTTTGTAGTATTTTGAGAACAATAATGTATTTAATACATTTTGGAACAAGGCTGTAACATAAACAAATGTGGAAAAAGTGAAGCACTGTGAATACATTTTCTGGATGTACTGTATAGGTCAGAGCCGGGTACATGCTAGGGGTCTCCCAGCACACTATGGATTATCAAGAGGCAGCACAGCAGAAACAGCCTGCTTTGATTATCTATTTGTTTGGCTAAAACTTCAGACTGAACATCCAATATGGAATGAGCCACCCTTCTGATTTATCTATCTTGAGCTATTGAGTTTTGTAAATAGTGGGCTTCTTTTATCAAACCTGGAATGGCTAACCATTGAAAAAGGAGTAGAGCTCCAACTGCTGGTTAAAAAGAACATATATATTCTAAAATTTATATTCATCTGACTCCAAAAAGGCACTGGAAAATGAACTTCTTGACATTTCGTCCAAAACTGAGTTTTTAACTTATTTATTACAGGTACTTATATAGCGCTGTCAATTTTCCCAGCTCTTTACTCATATACATTGTACAGTCACATCAGTCTCTGCTCTAAAGGAGCTTACAATCTAAGGTCCCTAACTCACATTCATACATACAGTACATATACTAGGGCCAATTTAGACAGGAGCCAGTTAACCTACCAGCATGTCTTTGGCACACAGGCACAGGGAGGACATGTAAACTGCAGGCAGGTAGTGCCATGGTTGGGATTCAAACTGACGATTCCAGAACTACTAGGCGGAAGGGCTAACCACTTCGCCACTGTGCTGCCCAATTTTTGGTGGATTGACACTTCAACATAATAATTTAAAAAAAAACAATAAAGTTAACATTTTTAAGATCCTTTAGAATTTTTCCCATCTTCACTGTACTCTGTGAGTGAAGCATATGCTGCTGGCGTTACGGTGAATGCTTCGTGAACACTAAATGTATTGGGGACCAGGTTGATGCAAACAGAACAAAAGCTTGTATCAGCAACCATGTAGACTTTATAAATGTAAAACTTTTTAAATAATATGTAATCTTAACATGTTTGTTTTCTTTTACAGGCAGCTTTAAGTGCCTTGAAACAATTTTCAGAGCAAGGACTTGATTCTGTGGATGGATCTCTCATGTCAGAAAATGGATTATTTGAGTAAGTATCCTAATAATTCTGTTAGCTATCATTATTTTCCCAGACTATTCATGGCTAATGCTTAGCGGTGCTTCTCCCATGAGGCTCCACAGATTTGCCACCCATTCAAGATTGTTTCCAGTAGGAGGAGAATGGGGATGATGCCTTTGACATTTTTAAATGGAAATCAACATATTTGGGCTGATTTTACAACTATTCGTTGCTATAATGCATTTTACTCCATTCAGATAAACACAAAACAAACCTCTCCAAGTGCTTCTTAGCTCACGCCCATCCATTATGACCAGTTGCTGCTTCCGTTATTCTTTCCAGAAGAACCAACAATATGAACTATTCACTATATAACCTGACTGTGGAAAATGTGTATCTTAATTGTACAGGACACAGGGCTTTTATTCAAAGACCATAGGGTTATATGTAGGGGATTGGACGCTGGCAAAAAAACTTGATAGTGCACGGTCACATAACCTCACCCACTTCACTAGACTCCAGTTTTTTGTCCTTAGATATTGGATCTTTTGAAGAAGTTGTTTCTTTTTAACCAATCATTTTTCTTCTGACATTTCTATCAACATTTTTGTGTGCAATCTAGTAGTTACTGGATTGGTACATAGCGATGGTATCTCTTGGGGACCAGAACCACTGTGTGGGACTGGCCTGTAAAGTTTGTAGGTATTTTGCAACTCCTGCATTACAGATAAGCAAAAATACATTCCTTCTACACCCCATTTCGTGAGTACCCCGCTGGGGGTCCTCTCACTTTATCAATAGGAGATCAGAGGTGCAAGAGAGCTGGGACAAAGGTACCAAGTGTTCATTAATCAAGTGTTAGAACCTCCAAAATGTTTTGAGGATAAAATGGAAAAAAGGGATGGGGACGCAGATAGTGTAGCCAAAGCTGCAGAGGGTTTTACAACCCTAGCCACAAGGTATGGCTTCTCGACAAAAGCTCTCAATTGTAAATACACTGATTAACGTGGTGCAAACTAGTTTTTGCCTATCAGCACCTGATTCTCCACAGCTAAAATAAGCCTGGGTGGACACTAAGAGGATTGCAAAATAAAGCAATAAAGCAAAGCACTTTTACAATCTGTGCACAGATTGAAATTGCACTACAAGAGGATCAGCCCAAACTTGAAAATAAATTCACTCCTCTTAAGCCTTTTGCTGAAATGTATTCCATGGAAAAGTAATGTAGGATAAATTGGCTGTTCTGGTAGTAAATCCTGCCATTGCAGTCCTAAAAAAAAAAAAACACCTTACAGTTATTATGAGGATGTTCCCTCTTTTAACCACTTGCCCACCGGGTGAATTCCAGCACTCCTCACCTACATGTAAAAATCATAGTTTTTTTGCTAGAAAATTACTCAGAACCCCCAAACATTATATATTTTATTTTTTTTAGCAGAGACCCTGGGGAATAACATGGCGGTCATTGCAACTCATTGCAACTTTTCTCGTCACACGGTATTTGTGCAGAAATTTTTGAAACACGATTTTTTTTGTCACGCTTTAAAATTGCGCACACTTGTGGTGTGGCGCCGAACTCCCATACTTAAAAATCTCCATAAGCGATGCTTAAAATTTTTTACAGGTTACATGTTTAGAGTTACAGTGGAGGTCTAGTGCTAGAATTATTGCTCACGTTCTAACATCCGCAGTGATACCTCACATGTGTGATTTGAACGTTGTTTACATATGCGGGCGCGACCTACGTATGCGTTCGCTTCTGCGTGCATGCAAGCTCGCGGGGACGGGGACACTTTCATTTTTTCTCTTTATTGTTTATTTTAATTTTATTTTTTTACACTTTCCCTTTAAAAATTAATTTTTGATCACTTTTGTTTCTATTACTAGGAATGCAAACATCCCTTGTAATAGGAATGGTGCATGACAGGTCCTCTTTATCCACATCTCTCCTCTAGGCAGGAGAGGCTGAGATCAAAAATAAATTTCATGATTCCAGCCTTTTCTGCCAACTCCCCAGCTTTGTTTATTTCCGCCGGCCCGGACATGACATCATAAAGTCGCGCCCAGGCCTCCGAGAGTCATAAATATTGCCGGGGACCACCTATCCCTTGGAAATCTCTATGGCTAACTTCTCCCGGCGGTGGATTCTGGTGCTTCTCCCGGGTTGCTCGGTGACCCAGGAGAAGCACCAGAGGGTGGTGGGAGGGGATGTCCCCGCTGAACAGCTGCTATGATTGTTCTTATGGTGAAGGGAATCGCCAGCGTAAAAGATTGATATCTGAATGATGTCTGAGGCAAGTGGTTAAGGATTCTTATGATGGGCATTTTGAAGCCCTTCTAAATGCCTCCTTTGCCAGTCCTCCAGCTGGCAGTTGCTTCCATGTTTATTTATTACATTGTTGTTTACTGGACAAGACAAATGAATGGAGACCATCAATGATGACCCCATTCTCTTAAAACAATTGCAGCTGATGCCCTCAGCCTTGTTTTTTTATGTTGATACTGAAGAGCACTCTTTCTTAACCAGGGTTTTTGCAGATGTAGCTAGATGTCTTTTAGATGTCTTTAAAGGGGGATTCTTCCTAATGAGCACAAATGTAAAATATGTTAATCCCAGGGACCATTACACTAATGTTCTGTGAACTGTAGATATAGTAATTATTAGCAGGGGTTTCCTGAGCCCAGAAAGTTATTTAAAAGGTTCCCATGTTAAAAAGATTGAGAATTGCTGCTCAAGAAAATGCAATTTGCCAAGTCTCTAGTATGTCTCTTATCTGTATGCCTATGTACACAATGATGTGTTTTGGTCTGCTGAACCTGCTTGTAAGAGGTTCCTTATACGCATGGCCTTTGGCAGTGAATGCCTATTTGGGGAATCTCTTGATAAATTCATCAAGGGAGTCACTGAGGGAAAGGTGCTCTTACACAGTAAGCAAAAGCCTAAGTGTCCTACTGTTAGAGCTACTACCTCAACTTAGGGGAAGGGATCTTTTTGCTCTCCCCAGGCATCAACCTCAGAATCGAGGCTTAAAGAGGCGGTCTGCCCACCCCTGCAAAAATTACATACTACAGCTGCTGACTTTTAATAATAGGAAATTTACCTGTCCTGGAGTCAAGCGAAGTCGGCACCGCAGCTGATGTCGGCACCGCAGCTGATGTTTCCATCAGCTGTCAGGTGCTGCCGTTGCCATTGCGGGTAAGAGAACCCAGCAGTGTAGCATTACGGCTTCACACCCGGTCCCTACTCCACATGCGCGAGGCACCACTGCTCTCTCCTACTGACCCGGCGGCAGGGGAGGGAGCTGAGCTGTGACGTAATGCACTGTGGCCCGGACTCCCGGAAGTAGGGACAGGATACCTGTCAAAGACCGGTATCCACTCCCTCCAAAAGGTGACAAATGTGGCACCAGAGGGGGGGGGAGGCAAACGAGCGGAAGTTCCACTTTTGGGTGGAACTCCGCTTTAATACTTAATTTAATCACAAGTCTTGAACGCCTAGGTCCACCAAGCCTGCCCAAAACCCTGCTCATGATTAAGGGGTGCTCCCACTCCTCAGAGTAGAGAGATGTTTGTTAGTGTTTGTGTCCGTCTGAATCCAAGATGTCAAAGGATTCAAAATAGAATTTCGATCTCTGCCCCTCCTTGCATTTTACCCTTTGATATGCCCGTCCGCTTAAAAAAAACAAGCATATTTACTGTTTGCCTTGTGCCAACTTCAGTCACAGGGAGTGATTGTACCAGTTCTGCACCAGAAAGGCTTAAGAGATTTTTAATAAACCCGATCACTGTCCCCAAACCAAACAGGTGCATCCGCTTCATGATGGTGTTAAATGGTGTTAAATTCTCTAAGTAGATTTCTTCATGTACCAAAATTCTGTAATGAATCAGCAAGATCTGTCGTTACTTCTCTCAGACAAGGAGAATTTCTGGTATCAGAAGACATACAAGTTGCCTATCTACACAGCTTCATCTTTTCTTCATATCAATGCTTTGTGTGTTGCTGTGAAGACCAACACTTCCAGTTTGTTGCACTACCATTTAGGCTCTCCTCTGCACCCCAAGTGTTCACAAAAGTCCTCTACTTCCTGCTTTTCTACAAAACCATGGCCTTCATGTTACAACCTTGTCTGCTCATGTTCAGACTAATCAGTTTCTTTAAACTTTCAGCTGGAGCAGGTAATCAACTTCCCAAATTCTGCCCTCCAGCCCTCATACTGTCTGGAGGACCGGAGTCTAATCTTGGACACAGCCCAGGCTAGAATTTTTCTTTCTCCAGAAAAGATTGCCTCTTTAAGATCCTATCCTTGGTATGGACAATTTGCAGGCGAACCTTCTTAAGCCACCAGCCCCTAGACACAGGGTGTAGTCTCTGCACCCTGAGATCTTCCAGAATCTCTGTCAAAGATGGGGAAACCAGATGTGGACATCCTGGCCTCCAGTGTCAACAACAAACTCAACTGATATGAAGCCAAGACCAGGCATCATCTAGCCTTTGTAGTGGATGCCCTGGTGTTTCTTGTACTCTGTTTAGGCTGATATTGTATATAACTTCCCTCTAATAAAGATTCTTCCTTCACTGCTGTGCAAGATAGAAGTACAAAGGGTTTCAGTGATCCTCATTGCACTGAATTGGTCCAAACGGATGCAGTACACAGACATACAAACTCCTAGGGGGCAAGTCTTGGCCTCTTCTAAACCAATCAGACTTTTGGCACAGGGCCCCCATTCCACCCTGCTTCTTAGTCACTGCTTTTAATGGCTTGGAAACTATAGTGGTATCTCTGACTTGGTTATCTCCACCTTATCAGAGCAAGGAAAAATCTCCCTGCGACAAAATCTATCATCACACATAAAAGGCTTACTATGCCTGGTGCGAGGACAGACAACTGAGTCCCAAGGAATACACTGATGTTTATCATTTGGCCTTTTTTCAATCTGCTCTTGACCAGCATCTGGCCATTAAGTGACAGGTTTCTGCATTATCCATTCTCTCCTAGAAACCTTTCACTTTACCGTCCCTAATCAAGACTTTTTTTCAGGGAGTTGCTCATATAAACCCCCCTGTTTTGCCTTAAGGTCTCAACCTAGTGCTTTCTGTACTTCAGAGACCCCCCCCCCCAGCCATTATGTCTGTTAAGCCCCATACACACTATCAGTTTTTCTGCTGAGTTAGTCCTTCAGATTTACCAAAACCATATAATATGAGGTCAAACCTTAGGAGTTTCAATGTGTATGCAATCAGGTAGGCCCTTATACTACATGGTTTTGGTAAATCTGAAGGACTAAGTCAGCAGAAAAACTGATAGTGTGTATGGGGCTTTAGGCATGTGTCTGAACTGGTAGCCCCTTCATAAAAAAATGTTTACTTGTCTTGCAGAAAGTCAGTCATCTTGAAACCAAGACCTACTTCGTGGTCTCCCCTCTCCACCTGAATAAAGATATTGTCCTCCCTTCCCCTTGTCCTGCTTCAAAGCATGCCAAGGAAATTTCTATACACTGCTTGGAGGTAGTTGGGGCTCTCAAAGTTTACCTGGCAGCCACAGCTTCTGTTTTCTAGAGTCCCTTTTTGTCCTGCCTACAGGCTCCCGTAGAGGGCACCCTGCGTCCCTCTCCACCATTTCCAGGTGGATGAGACAACTTATTTACAAGGCCACACCCTTAAGGTAGGGGTTCATTCCTTTCCCTGTCAGAGCTCACCCCGTATGACTTTTGGTATATTTTCAGCATCAAGCATCTGTATGCAAGATTTGCAAGGCCACCACCTACCTGGTCCTGTTCACATTTTTTACTGGATTTTACCAGGTGGATGTTTAGACTTTGGCTGATGTGCGCTTTGACCACAAGGTGCTTCAAATTGTCATGTGAGTGTCCTTAATTTTCTGACTGAAGTTCTACTTTAAAGAACCTGACTCCTGCTAGATCACTTTAGGCTGGCCCCTTTTGCAGGTATAACTATGTAAAACATTAAAAATAAGTGCCTATACTGTTTAACATCCAGTAACACATGGTCTCACACTCTAAACATGCTCATTTGCTCTCTATTTTTAAGCACAGTGCCGATATGCTGACAGCCTAAAGATTTAGCGGTGTTCATTTACAGCACACACTCATTTTGGTTGTAATATTATTGTACAATGCATGTTTATTGCTAAAGAACATTATTTTCATCAAGTTGTTATGGGTAAAGTTCCACTTTACCCTTGTTTTTCGAGGGCCTGTTGGCAGTTATGTTTGTTTGGGAACATCTCATGTCTGCCTGTTGGCAGTACTATTTATTGCTTGGGAACATCCCGTGTCTATGAATACAATCCCTGTTTCCTGTACTACATGATTAAGATATATTGACTTCCAAATTCCTTATGTTGGAGTGAAGTATAGGACACAGGTGCCATCCCCTCTGTCTTCTGCGTTCACTCCTTATTGCTTGCATAAAATCTGGAGTCTCAAGGAGTGGGTGTAGTCATACGAGCTTGCGCTAAGGGTGGTCCTAGCAAGGTTTTTTGCCTGTGTCCAATCACCTGAGGGTAGCCTACATATATATACCCTTTGGTTTATCAATGCAGGCCCTGTGTCTTGTATAGGTATAACCCGCTTTACGTACACTCTCGAGTACGGTCATACCCTCGAGTGAATGTAAAGTGGCTCGCAAGCTAAAGCTGCAGCTGAGTAATCCGTGCACAGATACTTGGAAACATGCTTTACTAAGTGTGAGTTGGCTATATGCCAAGATAACACTATCTACAGCTGTCACAGTTAGGGAAAATATTGCATTATGGCCACAAGATGGAGTTGACAATCAAAGTAAATAAGTATTCTTTTCTTATTATAATCATTTGCATCTTGTGGCCATAATGTAGTTATTCACTCATTTGACCTGAAGAGAGAATAGCCTAATAACATTTGATTTTGTCCCATTTGTACAGAACAATTGTGCATGCAGTTTTAAAGGACGAAAAGCTCTACAAATGTTTTAATAAAAACATCCTTGTGTGTCTTTGACATTAACTGTATGTAAATTAGTATATATTTGTCAAAATATTTGTTATATAATATATATAAGAACTGTTTTGCTTTATTTATATATAGTTGATAAACTAATTTATCAGAAAACAAAACTAGGTGAGAGATCTAACAAGCATTCCACTTTCATGTCTGCACTTCATTAAACTAATTGCAGAGGATGTAGAGATAATTGCCTTGGAAATTAAATGTGACATGGGCAGACATGACAATAGATAGGGTAGCTTTTTAAGTTCTAAACAGTGCTTCCATCAGAGCGATCCTGGCATGATCTCATCATCATGTTATCTGAACATAAATATTGTTGTTTCACTTCAAAATGTCATCGGTGAGGTCGACCTTTGAGTCTTCCCCGGCCATCTGCTAATAAACATGTCTTGAGATGTGCAGGCCTAGACCCTAAAGCCTCTTGTCAATGTATTAATCTTTCAGACAAGCCAAGCATCGTGGAGAGAAGTCAGACACTACGCAGGCTAACTCAGGCACCACTGCTCAGGACTGCAAGGATCCAAAGGCCATCGTCTAGGAGCTTTGCGGCGGCGGCCACTGCATCCTTATAAACCTGTCAACACGCAATAGGGTGTACGTGTACAAGGAAACGAATCACTAATACCATTAAACAAGTCTTATGTGAAGACAACGCTATCCTAAAGCAAGAGATAATATTGAGTACTGTTTATACAAAGAGGGGACTTATATTAGCGTAAAGCACTTCCCCTGCAATCTGAGACCACATTTTTAATTTAATGGCTTTAAAACAGCAGAAACCTGATCTTATTAGTGCTTCAACTTAGAGTTTATTAGCAAAAGTGTTAAGAGAACAGAAACTAAACTCCAACCAGCTAAGCTCTTCAAAACAAAAAAAAAAATGAAAAAAATGAAAAAGAAAAAATGTAAGAAAATCACATTGGTTAGCGGTTTAGTGTTCCGTTTTACTGGTATTACCATTTTTTATTTTTCGTTTTGTTTTAGTAAATGCTTTGATATTTTAAAACTTAACCAATGACAGTGCTTAGTGCTTGTGAAAGTTGTAGTTGTTGTCTTCATATATAGTCACGGCTTATCTTTTCTGGAGCGAAATTGCAGTCTTCACTCTATCCATTACAGCATTTAGCAGAAGATCCAGACTAACCAATTGTATCATGCCCGACATTTGCTTAAAAACATGAGCTGATGTTTGTAGCATTGAGTCACAGTGTGCCCAAGATTCTGCAGTTTAGGTCCAACCCACCCTCGATTAATAGTAAGCAGAAAAATCTTGTTTTTAATTTGGGGTTTTAATTATTTTAGGATTTTTTTCCCCCTTTTCTCCTGCCCTCCACGCTGTTGTGTGACGAACATTTACACCCATTGTGTTGTAATGACTCACAGTTACATCAACTGAGTGTTTTTAATACCTGCATTCTGCGCTCTTGACATCGGCTAGCCCAGAGATGAAAAGCATGTAACACTGACCACAAAGCGGTATTATGAGAGTTAACATTTCTATGGCTGGATAGACACTGTCAGTATGGCAAAAGAAAGTAGTTCTTCTGTTTTGGTTTTGTTTTCCGACCTGTGTACCATCACGTTTTGAGACAGTGTGATATGGCCAAATGCAGTAAAACCACATCAGTTCATGTGTAAACCGCCTCTGACTGTTTACTTGTCAAAGTATAAGAAATGGATTTGTTTCATGTATACTGTATGTTGCTTGTTTTAGGGTTTATACTTCATAAGTTTTTTTTTTCTTGAGTATTCTGTTTTAAGATGGAAAAACACACAGGTGTAAAGCAGAGGTGCGACAGCTCCATGAATGTTGAAATAAAAAACAATGGTATTGGAGGTTTACAAAGACCTGCACGGAGTTATTTAATGCAGAACATCCTCAGTTTGTACACAATACACCATAAACATAGTTACTATTATAAAATATCCCCTGCTAAAAAAAAAATTATCTGTACTACTGAGCTTGCACATAAACAAAATGTGTGTCTAGGAAAAATCTTAATCTGCACAAATATTGAAAAAAGATCCTGATTGCCATGATAAAAATAGTACTGCCATTTCAGAGGTACCATGTGCCAATGATTATAGGAAAATATAAGCTGCCTTTAAAAAATGTCTAAAACACTTACACGTTGTTTCTTCACAACCACAGCTTCCGGGTTCCTGTGTGCCGCTTCCCTGAGCTTCAGTTAACACACACTCATAACTTCACAGAAAGTCCTCCTGTTCCCCCTTCTTTGAGACTACATGTCTCATAATTCAATGCGAAAACTGCGCACGTGTGCTTCTATTAGTCCTCCCTGGCTGCTTGTGTATGTTAACACAGGCAGCATCAAAGCATTGGATTGGAGCCTCTCGCTCTCAGGTAAGGGTGACTCAATATAATCAGAAAAGCAACTGAGCTGCCTAAAATCCAGGAACCTGAATTATCGATTTTTGGACAAGCTCAACTAAGAAAAAGGCAAGACTTTAAAAAAAAGAAGCAAGTGCACAAGGTAAGTAGTGAGGTAAGCTGCTATAATTGAGTTAAAAATGTTACGGTTTATTAATGCTTAAAGCTTGGTCTTTATTTCTTTCAGTGAACTGGAACACTTAAACAGAAAAATTAGACCTCATTAGCCACACTTCCAGGTCATTGACTCAGAGTTGACATGGCAGCCAAGAATTAGCATTTTTAGTTTTTATTTTGGATTCTTCATTCAACTCCTTAGTGTCTTCTAACACAACAATATAAAAAAGTAAATCCGGATTTGTACAACCACTGTAAAACCTTAGGAGCCATGCTGGACCCTGCGCCGTGGGGATGGCCTTTAATGTTGCTTCGGATCCTGCTTGGGTGCTCACCTCAGCAATGCGTGCAACCCATGTAGTTAGCAGTAGGGTGCCATACTGGTCCAGGGCACTAGCCATCCCTATGGAACCCAGACCCTGAAGACCCCTTCTGGAGTATGCCCACCAAGAAGGTTGAAGCCTGGACCCTATTTAGGGACCAGCGACATGGACATATAAAAATGATTCACCTTGTGTTGGACCGATATTGTACCCTCAGTTATTACAGGTTTATGGAATAGTATAAATTTCCACGTTAAACCTATCAAGAAACCAAGAATTGTGGTTAAAATAATTTCACGTATGGAGTGCTAAATGTTAGAAACTTGGTGGTAAAATTTCAAGCAATCAGAGCTAAGTCTCAGGTGGATGACTAGGTGTTACATCACACCACAGATCACACTATTACCACCACTTCCGCCTAAAGCCTTTTGTATAGTACTCAGGCACTACCTACTGCTACCCCTGTTTGCATGCCTTTCCTCCAGTGCAAATTCCACCTTGACTGCTCCGCAAAACACAGCAAAAGAAGAAACCAGTGATTCTCATTGCACCAAACTGTCTCAGGAGAACCATCCTTTCTGTCTCTGCGCACCCTGTTTCATCCTGCTTTTTAGTCCCCGGCTTTAATGGCTTGTCTATTGAAACCCAGGTCTCGAGGGACAAAGGTGTAATTATCACATAGCTCAAAGCCAGAAAAGCCAGTACAATGTTTCTTACCGTTCTGGAAATCCTTCTTTGCCTAATGTGAACACAGGCACTTCAATGAGGAATGTATCTGTGCCTTGCATTCTGGCCTTCCTAAAATCAGGACTTAACTAGAATTTGGCCCCAAGTACTCTTAAGGGACAGGTTTCCGCCTTGTCCACTTTGTTCCAAAAACTTCTGGCTTTATGTTTCCTTGTAAACACCTTTTTCAGGGTTTCTCTCAGATTAGACTACCCTTCCACACACTTTGCTTCTTCGAGATCTTAATTTGGTTCTCTCAGCCCCACAGAAACCATCCTTTGAACCCATCTGGGAACTCTCTGGATGCCCTTTTCTGCAAAGTGGCCTTCTTCATGGCTATTCCATCTGTCAGATGGGTTTCTAAACTAGCTGCTTTCTCTTTTCAGGAGCCATGTAATTGGTGCATTGCAAAGGACATCATGTTTCAAAAGCCGCTATTGCCAGGTGGATAAGATAACTCATCTCAAAATCTTACACTTTAAAGGATAAAACACTCTTCTGTGCTCACTCCACCACATCGGTGGGTGTTTCCTGGACATTCTGACATCAAGCCTCTTTTATAACACTTTACAAAGCCACCACCTAGTTTTCAGTTCATACCTTCTCCAAGTTCTACCAGGTGGAAATCCAAGCTTCTGTGGATGCAGCTTTTGGCACAAGGTTTTTGCAACAGTACTTGCCTGTAAATGTAATATCTTGCAGTACAGTACAGGACATAGGCCATCCTCCACTCTGTTCCAGTGTTACTCTGCATTGATTGCTAAAAAAAAGGAGGTCTTACAAATGGGGGTAGAACTATATAGGGCCCAGGAGGCATGTCCAGTAAAGCTTTTCAGTGTCCAATTAACTGAAGGTATCATCCTATAACCCAGGTTTTATGAATATCCAGCATGTGTCTTGTACTGTACTCCAAGACATGGAATCAACAGATATTTCAAAATCCCTCTTTTTTTCAGTTTCTTCTACCCCAACATTTTTAGACCACTGTTCACCCAGTGTAAACACCGTAAAATTGCCCTTCCAAACACAACCTCATCTTGACCTATCATTATTTGTAAATGGTTTGCATTACTACATCAAAATAAAGTGAAAGAAGAAAACAAACCCTAAAAAACAGGATGTTGTTGTGTTAGGAGTAGTCAGCAATCATATCTGAAGCAGGGCATCCAAGAGAGATGTTTGAGGAAAACCAGAACAACACAAACTGATCCATCTCTAGGATAATGAGACGCCCTCTACACAAACCTGTGTGCTGCAACTCTAACATGGGAACACTGGGAACCAAAAGCAGAGGCCTAAACAAATAGAAGATTGTATTCTTTAAAAAATGTGTTTTGTTTTTTTTTCAGATTTTGCACTCTCCAGTTTTAATAAATTAACCCCTATGTTTCTGAAATGTAGCTTTCTATTCTATTCCCGCAATCCCCTGTACAATAGTAATGTGATTGTCAGAGGAGCCTTCTTTAAGCAGAATATATGCTGGTCTCACTTTCATCACATATACAAAAAAACAAAGATTTTTTTTTTTCATTTTAGTATAGTTTGTGGAACTATGCAAATCATTACTTTGTCTTTTGAAATCACAGATACAGTTTAATATTATAGAGATTTTTAGACCAAACTGTATTTCAGGTTTGTTGGCAGCTGTGTGCAGCTTGGAATAAATTACTCCAGAATGACTCTATCTATACTATAAACCAGTGGATCTGGATGTGCAGTTGGCCTTGAGTCATAAAGGAGTAATTTGCATGGCTATTCCCACTGTCCTGAAATGAGGGCTTCCTATTTTGGGGATTTTGCCCAGATGCAAAGGTACATTCTGTTTTATTATGGGTCTACTCTGCTTTGTACTGGCTCAAGGGTTCAGATAGTTTGCAAAAGGCACAGATAGACTCCCAGTACTATCATAATGCTCTTTGGTAATTCATGTAGCTGGCAAGTAACACGGGAAGCTGCGAATGTGGAAAGCGGTGTCACCTTCTTGACTGTGCTTTGTGTATCACAATGGTAGATGGCAACAATTACAAACAATTTGGCATATACAGACGTGGACAAATTTGTTAATACCATTACAGCTCATTGAAACAATGCTCTTTTAAAGTAATGTAAATAAAAAGCAAACTGTCTCATGTACAGTATCTCACAGAAGTGAGTACACCCCTCACATTTTTGTAAATATTTTATACCTTTTCATGTGACAACACTGAAGAAATTACACTTTGCTACAATGTAAAGTAGTGAGTGTATAGCTTGTATAAAGTGTAAATGTTCTGTCCCCTCAAAGACAACACACAGGCATTAATGTCCAAATCGCTGGCAACAAAAGTGAGTACACCCCTAAGTGAAAATGTCCAAATTGGGCCCAAAGTGTCAATATTTTGTGTGGCCACCATCATTTTCCAGCACTGCTTTAACCCTCTTGGGAATTCTGTTCACCAGAGCTTCACAGGTTGCCACTAAAGTCCTCTTCCACTCCTCCATGACAACATCACGGAGCTGGTGGATGTTGGAGACCTTGCGCTTCTCCACCTTCCGTTTGAGAATGCCCCACAGATGCTCAATAGGGTTTAGGTCGGGAGACGTGCTTGGCCAGTCCATCACCTTTACCCTCAGCTTCTTTAGCAAGGCAGTGGTCATCTTGGAGGTGTGTTTGGGGTCATTATCATGTTGGAATACTGCCCTGTGGCCCAGTCTCCGAAGAGAGGGATCATGCTCTGCAGGCTTTCTTGTGCATCATCTTTAGAAGAGGCTTCCTTCTGGGATGACAGCCATGCAGAAAATTGATGCAGTAGGCAGTGTATGGTCTGAGCACTCACAGGCTGACCCCACCCATTCAACGTCTGCAGCAATGCTGGCAGCACTCATACGTCTATTTCCCAAAGACAACCTCTGGCTATGACGCTGAGCACATGCACTCAACTTCTTTGGTCGTCCATGGCTAGCCCTATTCTCAGTGGAACCTGTTAAACCACTGTATTGTCTTGGCCACTGTGCTGTAGCTCAGTTTCAGAGTCTTGGCAACCTTCTTATAGCCTAGGCCATCTTTATGTAGAGGAACAATTCTTTTTTTCAGATCCTCAGAGAGTTCATTGCCATGAGGTGCCATGATGAACTCCAGTGACCCGTATAAGAGAGTAAAAGCGATAACACCAAATTGAACACACCTGCTCCCCATTCACATCTGAGACCTTGTAACACTAATGAGTCACATGAGACTTGGGAGGAAAAATGGCTAGTTGAGCCCAATTTGAACATTTTCACTTAGGGGTGTACTCACTTTTGTTGCCCGCGGTTTAGACATTAATGGCTGTGTGTTGAGTTATTTTGAAGGGACAGCAAATTTACACTGTTATACAAGCTGTACACTCACTACTTTACATTGTAGCAAAGTGTCATTTCTTCAGTGTTGTCACATGAAAAGATATAATAAAATATTTACAAAAATGTGAGGGGTGTACTCAATTTTGTGAGATACTGTATGCCTTTGGTATGTCAGAGTAAAGCAAAGAAAGTGTGAAGAGATAAATGGTTCCTTTTTCTACAAATATATTCAAAACAGATCTTTTGGTGCCCCTTGAAAAGATTATAAATAATTGGATCATAGTGATATTCCAGACTAACTGTTTTCCATAAGTATTTGTACCGTTTAGTAATCAGTTAGCCTATTTAAATGGAGAAAAGTAGTCTCTCTGCTGTTTGCTATCATCTTATGCACCTCACTGAACATGGACTAGAGAAAGCAAAGGAGAGATTTGTCTGAGAAGATTAGAAAGAAAATTATAAACCAGTATAGCATAGGTAAGGCCATAAGGCCATTTTCAAGCAACTTCTCCCTGTGATTACAGCTGCAAATATTGCAAAGAAGTTTAAGGTCCATTTGAGTGTAACCAATCTGCCTGTAAGTGGCCGCAAGAGGCTCAGACTCAGATTGAACAAAAGGATAGTGGAAATGGTATAAAAAGACCCAAGGAACACTTCCAAAGAGATAAAAGCTGAACTCCAAGGTCAAGGTACATCAGTGACTGATCAAACTGATCTGTGGCTTTTTGAGAAACAGTGGGCTCAAAGGAAGAAGACCCAGGAGGACTACAGTGATTTATGATGGTAAAATATGTGCACTGCCACTGCTGTCCTCTTTTAGAAAAGTAGCTAGGAAGTCATGCTAATTAAATCACCTCGATACGTACTGAGACACTGACCCAGCACAAGTATAGTGGTTAGGACTGTGCTGTCCATTGCCTTGGATGTGCATAGGGCTGTGCGAGTCTCAAGTCATCATACTGATGATGCTTTGTGTTGCCTGAGGGCTCCAAGGAGGGACAGGCTGCCTCTCTCTCATTCTTCAATTGCTTGCTGATATTGGATAAAGAGCATTACCTCTCTATATTTAAAGCCATGATTCTCTGTTGTGCTTCTCTACGGTGTCTCTTGGCAGTTGTAGTATAAGGCAAAGTGCATCTAACCTAACATTGGTGCTGAACACAGGATCACACTGCCATCAGATACTTGTGAGCCCATCTTTGATGAGACACTGACTGGATCTTTTCCAAATATATTTAAAATGTCCAGGGGAAAGCACATCTTCCCTCAATCAAAATGTATTTTTCACAGGGCTATCAGCTGTGTTTATGGAACTGAACACAATGCAGTATTCTTTGAACTGCCACTCATGGGCACTCAGCTGATGGCAGGTATGTATGCCGGAGTTAGATTATGGCAGTCTAGTGTACTAGCCCTTATACACAAATTGGTAAAAATTAAACATGTTGGCTTGCTGGATACACCCAAATATTTAGGTTGAAAAAAAGGCATCCCTCAACCTAACCTTGTGTACTTTGATGGAAGAATGCAAACTGCCAATTATCACTTGTACTCCGAGCACCATAATGCTGTTTGTAAAGTTGTGCTTAGACGACCTCTGCTCAAAAATTGTATGGAAATCTGTGTGGCACTACTAAAACATGACAGACCTGTATTTAAAAGCACACACATTGCTGAAACAGTATGTTGGGCAATCACAACCAGGCCGACCATATTAAAATGGTTTTATCTGAAAGTCCTTTTATTGATTGCTTACATTTCCCAGAGAGCATTGCCTGGAGTATCCATACTTCTACTTAGTACCATAATGAATAGTTCCGCAGAAACTTTTTTGGATCATGCCATATTCTTTTTTTTTCTGTAAGACCACTTCCACCTTATTTATTTAGATTTTTTTTTTAATGATAATTATTTTTCTGTTCTTTAATTGTTATAGGTTGTTCTTTGTGACTTTGACTCATTATTCTGTGCATTGTTATGCCTGATGGTGTTTATTAGGTCTAAATACCAGAGCTGCTCCTGCTAATTACCTTGAGGCATAATTTTATGAGAACTTCATGTTCACAATTTTTTTCTGTTTGCCAGCTGTATCCCACATCCGGAGGTGCATCCTGCACAGCAGCTGCTTACTGGCCCATGATACCATATTTAGACGTGTTTTACATTGCTTTTGAATAGCTTGCCTTGAAGACATTAGATACAGACCCGTTAAATGTTTTGCTGAAGTTTAATGTAAATGGTAACTCACTGTATACACACTTTTCATTTTCACTATAAATTTATCCTATACTTAGATCCTCAAACTGTTGTATCACAAGTGGTGCCAGTGGCCCACACTGTGCAAAAAATACAATTTCATAGCCTCCAGATAATAAAGAAAATGTTGCAAGTTTATAGCACATTAGACATTGAACAATGCAAATAATTCATACCTTGGGAGATGCAGCCATAAGCATAGGCCACTGGTTGAACCACTGTCCTAATGTACAGTAAACTCAAAGGGATAATAGTAAGTTCTGTTTACGGCTCGATTCACACCTAGGCAGTTTGCTTTTGGTGGTTTCTGCAGTGCTTTTTGCTGTGCATTTTGCATTTTTGCCCATGCATTTTTGCCTCCTCTTGTGTTTTTTATGTTTGTTTGTTTTTTTGGCAGATTTGTTGTTGGGCAGATTAAAAACCGCAAACCGTGGTAAAATGGTGCCAAAAACGCACTACGTGCCTTTCTGCAGCTTCTCCATTAAAGTCCATTGAAGCAGAAAAAACACAGTTTTGCATTTAAAAAAGTCCCTGACCTATTCCAAAAATGCAGTGGCTGAAAAAAACATTGATGTGTGCGTGTCCAATAGGAAACCATGCTAAATGAACTGTTCTGCAAAAAGCACCAAAAAATGCATACAGTGGGGAAAATAATTATTTGATCCCCTGCTGATTTTGTAAATTTACCCACTTACAAAGAAATGAAGGGTCTATAATTTTTATCATAGGTGTATTGTAACCACTTGCCGACCAGCCGCCGCAGTTATACTGCGGCAGGTTGGTTCGGCTGCGTGAATCACCGTACCAGTATGTCGGTCCATTTAATAGCTATAGCAGGCCACCCGTGATCGCTCCACAGAGAGCCAGAACGGTGATCTGTCAGTGTAAACAAACAGATCCCCGTTCTGACGAGAGTACAGAGAAGATCGTCTGTTCCAAGTGATCGGGAATGACGATCTCTCTGTTCTCACAGTCAGTCCACTCACTCCCCCACAGTTAGAAACACCTCCCTAGGGAACACTTAACCCCTTGTTCCCCCCTAGTTTTAACCCCTTCCCTGCCAGTGCCATGTATACAGTAATCAGTGGCTATTTTTAGCTCTGCAAGTGGAAGTGTCCTTCGCGCTGTTAATGAGTAATAGTGAGGATGTATGCAAGGTGACATATAAAAATATGAAAATGTATAATAACTGAAAATATTTATGTGTGGTGATGTCTAAAAAGACAGCAGCAAAATCTAAAAGTGTTCACACTTTTACAGATCCAGAAAGAGATATCTAATGATGCCTGCTTTAACTTGTACTAAGGTGAGAGTTCTGAGAGCCTAATGTTATCTGAATATTTTCCATGAGGACCTGCATGAACTTTGACCTAGCCATATATTTAATTCAACTCTAGTCAGTTTATGAAGTTTCACGGCCAAGATAAAGCCATTCACCTGTTCACTTTATGAACTTTATCCCCAATGCACAGACACTAAGCACTTTTCACTTTGTTTTTGTATTTATATATACATTGATTGGGGATCAAATATTTATTTTACTCAATGAACTGCAATCTAATTTATAGCATTTATTTTATGTATTTTTTCTGGATTTTTGGTTGATATTCTGTCTTTATCATTTAAAATACACCTATGATAAAAAATTATAGACCCTTCATCAAATCTGCAGGGGATCAAATAATTATTTTCCCCACTGTAGGTGTGAACTGAGCCGAAAAGATAATCAGAAGATGGTTTGCAGAGCTCAGAATTATACACACATCTGTTCCCTTTTTTTTTTAACCAAAGATCTTTTGTAACCTGTCCTGGATTGGTTGTAAACCTCTCAAAGTAGAAAAGCTAGTGGAATGATCACTGCTGCTGAATGTGTGTGTGTGTGCATGCATCTGCACACTCACACACATATTTGCATATATATTATGGGCATAGGTTCCAAAAATCATTCCAATTAAAATCCAAACCATAAAAATTCATTCTTAACATGAAAAAGTATGTTAAAACTTTGGAAAATAAAAACACAGAAGGAAATATAAAACTACACAGCGTTCATAAGTTGATGCGCCACAAATATAACTAAGTGTTTTCAAGGAATCTGGCTATATGAGCAAAAATTAAGTCCAAAGGTTTATCTTTATAATGAAATATCTACAATTTTTAATAAAATGTTATAAAAGTACTCCGGTAAATGACCAAAGAGCACCGTGGACAATTTAAGGTAAGCCCCAATCAAAAATTGATTTTTTTATTAACAATGCACAGGAGATACAGAGCTGAAATATGAAGAATGAAAACTATATAAACAGGTTGGCATCCTGGAAAACAGGATTAGGTCAAAGTGACTTTCACAACTGAAACTGAAAGTGCAAGAAGTAAATCACTAAGTTCTGAAATAAGAGCATCCAAGCAGAATTTACAATTTAAAATTAGATCATTAAAAGGTAGATTTCAGTTAATTTTAATGGCTACTGCAGTGTAATACTTTAACCATGTCACGCACATCGCCGTACCCGTACATCGGTATTTTGACGCTAAATACAGGGATTTTGGCAGCAGCTAGCTGCCATAACCCCGGTAATTTTGGGAACGGCGTGCGTTTCTCTTTAAGATAAGTGGTCACCGCGAGGGATTTGCTGCGAGATCACTTTTATCGGCGGTGGGAGAGGTGCCCCTCGCCGCACTCCAGTCGTCTCCGCCACTTACCAGACCCGCCGGTAGCGGCGGAGAGACAATCGCGTCCTCTCTCTTCGATGCCTGGCTGCCGACTGAGGGGAAGGGGAAGATGGCCCCTGCTTGGCTCCATGGCATGGGAAGGCGGAAGCGACGTCATAGCTCTTAAAGGAGACTTTTTTTTTTTTTTGCATTTTAGTGTAAATATTAGATCTAAGGCCTTTTTGACCCCAGATCTCATAATTAAAAGGCCCTGTCATGCTTTTTTTTTTATTACAAGGGATGTTTACATTCCTTGTAATAGGAATAAAAGTAACCCAATTTTTTATTAATTTTTTTAAACTGTGTCAAAATAAAAAAAGCTAAAAGTAAAATTTTCATTCTTAAAGCGCACTCGTCCCGACAAGCTCGCACGCAGAAGATAATGCATACGTGAGTAACACCCGCATATGAAAACGGGACATGACCAATTAGTACCACTGTTACTTCACAGAGCATTGGACCTTGTGTTTACCATAATGAATTTGCCTGGCATTCCTATTATGGGATTCTCAAACGCCCTCTCCTGAAGAGGGTCATTTTTTTTTTCTTTTAACCTTTGCAATCAGATTAGTTCGGAACGACCTAACACCTGCAAGCTTCAACTTGATAGGGCCTTGCAGGTGTCTATTGAAAGTAGCTGTCAGTCACAAACAGGTGAGGCTATTCTTTAAAGCCTTGCTAAAAAGCTTTGGCCTTGTCATTAACCCTACGTTCACACCTGTGCGTTTTTTTTCCGTGCGTTTTGCAGAAACACACTACAGTCCATTAAACATGGTTTCCTATGGTACTAGTTCACATCTGTACATTTTGCGGTGTTGTGTATTTTGGAGAGCCCCTTGGGAGAGCTCTCTGGGTGATGTCATCGCATGGCCACACCCCATTTTTATATAAGAGTCGGCAGAGAGCGGGCAACAACAAAACAGATGAAGACATCAACTGAACAAGATCGGCTTTTTTTTTTTTTTTTTTTTACTGGGTAACCGGCAGCGAGGAAGAAGACAGTGGTGGCGGGATGAGAAGACGGCAGGAAGACAGAGCTATTAATAAAGGAATTGTCAAAAACCGGCCCTTGTGTTTTTATTACATTTCTCTGCTTTTTTGGTGAATGGGTAGGGGTACGGTGTACCCGATACCCATTCACATGGGGGGGGCAAGATCTGGGGGCCCCCTTCTTAAAGGGGGGCTTCCAGATTCCGATAAGCCCCCTGACAACCACCGGATAGGGTTGTCGAAGAGGCCCTTTCCTCATCAACATGGGAGCAAGGTGCTTTGGGGTGGGGGGCACAGAGTTCCCACTGCCCCAAAACACCCACCCCCTGTGTTGAGGGCACGTGGCCTGGTATGGTTTTGGGGGGCACTCGCTCATCCCCTCCTCTCCCTGACCTGCCGGGAGGCATGCTCAGATAAGGGTCTGGTATGGACCTGGGGGGGGGGACCCGACGCTGGTTTTTTGCCGGCAATTTTTTTCTTTACCTTCAATGGGGAACCCCACTGACAGCCGATGACTCATCGGTTGCTAAGGACGCTTCCCGGCCCCCTCCTTAGCAACCAGCTATTTACAGTGCGTTTAAAGAGAAAAAAAAGTAAAACACAAAATGCATGAAAACTGCATGCAAAAAACAAAAAACGCTGGTTTAAAAATGCAAAATGCACTGAAAAACGTGCCTGAAAAAACGCAACAAGCGCAGCCGCATAGATGTGAACCTAGACTAACTGTCAGGGTATTCCCACTCTTCTTACCTGTTAGGGATCTGTAGATCATTAAGGAAACAGCCTCTTAACATGTTCTCTCATTAGTTCTCTGTTCCTTTAAGTCTTCCCCTCTACAGCTTGGGGGCCTGGGCTTGGGATGAGAGATCCATATGGTCTTTATGGACCAGAAAATCCCTGGCATTACACATAAGTCTCTTCGGGTGAATGGGGTAATCACTACCCCCTGCCCCAGAGGGACCCAACTTGTGTGATAATTCTCACATGCTTTGGATATCTTGGTCTGCAGTATTGGTTGCTTAGCTTGGCAACCTTATTGTTGTCATGGAACCTTCATTTCCAGAATCTTAAGGGTTGAGAGTGTAAAGCTTGGGCCTTCACATGCAGACCTGCTGGTCTTCTCGTGTAGACCTGTTTTTTTTAGATTTAATGCCTCTCACTGGTTGAGGCTCAGTGTTCCTTCAAGTGGAGTCATTCCTGTGACGATGGCACTTTCAGCCACACCCTGCGCGGACGTTTTCCAGCTCCCAAGACAACAATCTAGACCTGCAGACAGAGTGATCGTCACTGAGGTTGATTAGTTAGCTCTCTACAGACACAATCGCTTCCACAATGTGTTTTTACAGAAACACACTCCATTGCCATTATCTACTGTAGCAATTCTGACTTTTATGAAACAGCTTTGATACACACTGTCACACCAGACAGGCATATGACAAAGGTTAAAATATGGAAACATTTTTCAAAGAGAAAAACTCTTTGTTATGAAGCAGAGCATTGAACAAAAATGCTTAACAAACTTAAAATTTAACGTACAGATAAGAAGGTGCCAGAATAATATTTAGGAAAAAGACAAAAAAATTGACAATGCAACAGTAAAATGAATGGGAACATAAGCAAAACATATTTAACAACGAATTGCTCATCTGTGGTTCCAGCAGAGTCCAGTTCGATATAGTGCATCAGTAACTTGCCCCCTGCGTGATTTCAATGAAAATTCTTGGCTTTCTTGCGTGATTTCAATGGAAAATAGAGAGCACCAGCTGCCAATTGCAGCAGGTTTTTGTGGACCTTTTAGGCCACGGGCTTCAGCTTGTATAAGAGCAGTGTGAACAGCAGGTTTTTGGCAAAGCATTTGTACAGATTTTAGCAAGTTCTGTTGAAGCTTTTAAAGTAACATTTTGCTCCAGTTTGTGCATGTTGAACAAAGATACTAATGGGAGTGTTGATTGCCACTTTAAGCAAGTTGCAAGCAGGTTTCAGCACTTCTTGGCGCTTAAAGGCTGCTGAAGCCTGCTAGCAGCTTGCATAATGTGACAATCAACTATCCCATTAGGTTCTGTGTTCAACATTTACAAACTGAAGTTAGATGATACTTTAAAAGCTCCAACAAAGCTTACTGAAAGCTCTGGAAATGCTTTGTCAAAAACCTGCTGTTTGCACTGCTCTTATACAAGCTGAAGCCTGTGTGAAACAGGCCTTATGCAACGTACACACAACCGGACTTTCTGGGAAACTAGGTCTGACGGTCTTCCCTACGGACTTCCGATGTACTTTCTGAACGGACGGACTTGCCTACACGCGACCGGACTTTCTGGCAGACTAGGTCCGCTGGTCTTCCCGACGGAGTTACGGCGGACTTTCCGAATGAACGGACTTGCCAACACATGGACAAGTCCGTTCATTTCGAACGTGACTCGGGTACGACGGGACTAGAAAAGGAAGTCAATCTCGCCGCTTTTATCAGCGAGATTAACACCTTGCGAGCCCCGTTGCGGAGCATATCAGGCCCTTAGGTCTGGTATGGATTTTAAGGGGAACCCCCTACGCCGAAAAAACGGCGTGGGGTCCTCCCAAAATCCATACCAGACCCCGATCCAAGCACGCAGCCCGGCCGGTCAGGCAAGGGGGTGGGGATGACCGGTCAGGAAAGGGGGTGGGGCCCTGCGGCCCCCCCACCCCAAAGCACCTTAGCCCCATGTTGATGAGGACAAGGGCCTCTTCCTGACAACCCTAGCCATTGGTTGTCGGGGTCTGCGGGTGGGGGCTTATCGGAATCCGGGAGCACCCTTTAATAAGGGGCCCCCAGATCCCGGCCCCCCCACCCTATGTGAATGAGTATGGGGTACATCTTACCCCTACCCAGTCACCTAGGGAAAAAGTGTCAATAAAAAAACACACTACACAGTTTTTTTAAGTAATTTATTAGACAGCTCCAGGTCTTCCTGGCTTCGGGGGTCTTCTTCCGACTTTGGGAGTCTCTCCGGCCTCTTCTCCCGGCGTCCGGTTCTTCTCCGCTCTCTCCGGCCTCTTCTCTCGGTGTCCGGTTCTTCTGCCAGCTCCTCCGCTATCTTCTGCCGCTCTTTTGCTAGCGGTGGCCTGAACTTCTGCGTCACCTTCTTCCCTCTTCTTCTGAAGTACGGGCCAGCGCTAGCAAAAGAGCAGCAGAAGATAGCGGAGGAGCCAGCAGGAGAACCGGACACCGGAGAAGAGGTCGAACACCGGGAGAAGAGGCCGGAGAGAGCAGAGAAGAGCCAAACGCCGGGAGAAGAGGCCGGAGAGACCCCCGAAGTCGGAAGAAGACCCCCGGAGCTGTCTAATAAATTACTTAGAAAAACTGTGTAGTGTGTTTTTTTATTGACACTTTTTCCCTAGGTGAATGGGTAGGGGTACGATGTACCCCATACTCATTCACATAGGGTGGGGGCCCCCTTATTAAAGGGGGCTCCCGGATTCCGATAAGCCCCCTGCCCGCAGACCCCGACAACCAACGGCCAGGGTTGTCGGGACGAGGCCCTTGTCCTCATCAACAAGGGGGCAAGGTGCCTTGGGGTAGGGGGCCGCAGGGCGCCCCCCTCCCCCAAAGCACCCACCCGCCCATGTTGAGGGCATGCGGCCTGGTATGGTTCAGGAGGGGGGGGGCGCTCGCTTGTCCCCACCCCCTTTCCCGATTGGCCGGGCTGCGCGCTCGGATCGCGGTCTGGTATGGATTTTGGGGGGACCCCACGCCATTTTTTCAGAGTAGGGGGTTCCCCTTAAAATCCATACCAGACCTAATGGCCTGGTATGCCCCGCGCTCGCTGCAATAGGAAAATTTGTTTTTCCTATTACAGCGAGCACGAGATGTAGTACCCTGCCCTTGCAGACGAACAGGCTTTCCGTCAGGAACTGAGTCCGGCGGAGTTACGACGGAAAGATTTGAAGCAAGTTTCAAATCTAAAGTCCGTCGGATTTTCGACCGAAACGGCCAGCGGAAGTCTGATGCAGCCCACACACGGTCAGATTGTCCGCCGGGTTCGGTCCGTGGGACCAGTCCAGTCGGAAAGTCCGCCCGCGTGTGTACGCAGCATTAGAGAGCGTCACTGTGTCAAACCCCCAGCCAATCAAAAGCGCTTAGGGGTGTGAAGAAGACTTAAAGAGGAGGTCCAGCCAAAAAGAAAAAAGTCAGCAGCTACAAAATACTGTAGCTGCTGACTTTTAATATTAGGACACTTACCTGTCCAGGGAGCCCGCGATGTCGGCACCCCAGCCGATCTCCCCATTGCTCCTGCCGCCATTCCTGGTAAGGGAACCAAGCAGTGAAGCCTTTCAGCTTCACTGCTGGTTCCCTACTGCGCATGCCCTTTCTAATTGGCCAGGCAGTATGGGCAGTGTGGGAATGAGGAAAGGGGCCGAACTTCCATGAGATCGGGCCGCGGACCGTCTCCCAGAAGCTGGGAAGGGGACCTGTCATAAACGGGTCCCCCCTCTTCCCTGAAAGGTGACAGATGTGACACCAGAGGGGGGGAGGAAGCATATAAGCGGAAGTTCCACTTTTGGGTGGAACGCCACTTTAAGCTTTTATGATATTTTCAGCGGACCCTCCCCAGTGTCAGATTTTCTAACAGTGTTGATATTTTCATAGGGCCGATTCCCTTTAGGAGTTGGATTATCTCATATCCAAAAATTATGGTAATTCTTGTATGGATGCTGATTAATGTCATTTTATCTTATAAAGATTTATTATGTGTACATTTTGGACCTGGTAGTTACAAACAAACAAAAATGTGAATTGCTTTTCACTGCTTTACTATGATACTATTAGTAGGCTTTTGACTTGAAAGATATTTTGCTAATGGGTTTAACTACCTGGCCCGCCCTGGGTCTTGTCAGAGATGCTGTGAACTAAACTGGAATGTTTTATTACTAGTTTTATAATAGGGTTGTTGATCTTCTTTGGCCGTCCCATGGCCATTGGCAATTTCCCCTGTATTGCAGGAGGCTTCACCTCAGTTAATGTTCAGGCTTTGGTCCCTCAAATAGCATGAGTTGAAAACCATTCCCATTCCCTTCTAACAAATCTTTCAGTGGCTGTGTCCCCCTCCCATTTGGGCTATCCCCTTTGGACATCCTGACCGTGTCTTTTAATTAAAGAGAAAGAAAATAAGATTGTTATATTACATAAAATCTGTTGCGGGACACAGGTCATACCATCTCTATTTTTTGCATTGCCATTGGAACTATGGTCCCACAACACTGTTTGTCAGTGTCCTAACCTTCTGTATGCTGCAGTATAACCTGACTGTTTCTGAATTCATGTGTCCCTCGAAGGACTGCAAAAGAAAATATTTTACAGCAAGCACAAAAATCAATTTCAAGCCTAATTTCCTAATTTTACATAATATCGTTGGGTGTTTTTAGCAATGATCATCATTGGCAGAGCTTCATTCATTTATGTATTAAGGCGAAAACTCAGCAATTTATATTGGGAACCCTAGCCAGGGTCTAACTTTTTGTCTACATTGCTTAAATTGTCCACAGAAAGAATTACATTTCTCTTTGCTACCCTTTTTAGTTGCAACAGCATTTAAACTTCACTAATTAGGTAAGGTGGCTTATGATGAGCCCCAATTAGTTTATTGCAGTTATTCATTTAAAAATGTTCATTACCCATAATTCTTCCTCCTGCAGCAAGTTTTGTGGAAACATTTCTAATCTCTCTAATTATAGCCATGCATTTCATCAGACCATGCACCTACTATAATATCATCTTCAACTATATTAATTCTGCTATGGAATGAAGAAGAGGAACGAAGTACCACTGATGTAAGTGGTCGCTGTTAGGTTGGCATTACAGCAGGTGCTGGTTTTAAGGTTTGAGGCTGCACAGATACAAGCCCCAGCCTCAGCATTGCTTGAATTTATCATGTAATTTGTTTACTCCTAGGAGGCATTTAGTATTGGATTGCAAATATCAATCTAAACATGATACTAAAGGAGAACCCCCTCTGTCCAGCCTGGACCACCCATGTAAAGATTAGTTAGAATAACCCGAAAAAGCATGACATTTTCTTTGAAAAATAGGGACTGCAATTAAGCATCAAACTTTTTTTGGAATGTACAACAAATTTCAGTTACTTTATTTTTTTTGTCTTTACGTTAATTTAGACTCTTCAGCACAACATAGAAATCATTATGTCTTTTGCAGCTCAGCACAAACCATATGTCTGCATTTGTTAGAGAGCAGACACTATAACTGCTGAAAGATTTTTTAGTCATTACATAATAATGTTCTATTTTATCTCCATAAAAATGTATTTGTACTGCTCTCAAAATGCTGTAAGTACGATAATTGGAGGTGGAATTTATGTACTTTTATTATTTTTGTTTTATGGATCTTTATTGGCATTGATCATATGAAAAAATTGTTACGTTATCAGCAACATGTTTTATAGTGTTTTTACATAAGTGAACTTAAGTTATTGAGTATTGGCAAGCTTAGCTAAGAAAGTTACAAAATTGTTTTATATTATCTGGGAGTGGGCACATTAACCACTTAAGCCCCGGACCATTTGGCTGGCCAAAGACCAGAGCGTTTTTTGCGATTCGGCACTGCGTCGCTTTAACTGAAATTGCGCGGTCATGCGACGTGGCTCCCAAACGAAATTGATGTCATTTTTTCCCCACAAATAGAGCTTTCTTTTAGCGGTATCTGATCACCTCTGCGTTTTTTATTTATTGCGCTATAAACAAAAAAAGAGTGTCAATTGTGAAAAAAATGCATTATTTTTAACTTTTTGCTATAATAAATATCTCCAAAAAATATATAAAAAAACATTTTTTTTCCCTTCGTTTAGGCCGATACGTATTCTACATACTTTTGGTAAAAAAAAAATCGCAATGAGCTTTTATTGATTGGTTTGCGCAAAAGTTATAGCGTTTAGAAAATAGGGGATAGTTTTATGGCATTTTTATTAATAATTTTTTTTATTAGTAATGGCGGCGATCTGCGATTTTTTTTATCGTGATTGCGACATTATGGCAGACAGATCGGACGCTTTTGGCGCTATTTTTAAACCATTCACATTCATACAGCGATCAGTGCAATTAAAAATGCATTGATTACTGTGTAAATGTGACTGGCAGTGAAGGGGTTAACCAGGAGGGGACGCTGCAGGGGTTAAGTGTGTCCTATGGAGTGATTCTAACTGTGGGGGGAGGGGCTACGTGTGACACGACACTGATCACCGCTACGATCACAGGGAGCTGTGATCAGTGTCACTAGCAGAACGGGGAAATGCTTGTTTACATCAGCATTTCCCTGTTCTTCCTCTCCATGATACGATCGCAGGTATCCCCGTGGACATCGAGTCCGCGGGACCTGTGATCACGCTCACGGCAAATTTAAAGGGACATACCTGTACGCCCATTTGCCTGTCCGTACCATTCTGCTGACGTATATGTACATGCGGCGGTCGACAAGCGGTTAAAACCCAAGCCAGCTATCTCCATAAGAGGATTGGATGTATCTTTCATTACATTCACAGATCAGTCTCCTTTCAGTTAAAATGATCAGAAGGAAGCATGCCCAAGCAAGCACAGGCAACTGCCAGAGTTGTATTTAAGGGGAGGCAAACAAAATGTCAGATGGCCGGGGAACATTTTCAGATTAGCGTAAACTTTTACTAAGGGCACTTTTACTAAAACCACTTTAATTTGTAAATATAGCACATGGTCTATCAAACCCAACTGAGCTAGCACTGGTGTGAGTACATTGTTAATGGACAAACCCTCCAGAACTGTTGGACGAAATAAAGTGTCATGGCAGTGCTGTCCTCTGGCCGCTATTTTAAGCTGCATACACTGGGGTGCCTGGCTTTGTTTTTTGTGTCCTAGGCCAGGCCAAGTGGCAGACAGAAGCGGCGGTCATCTTGAGTGGCACAAAAAGGGCAGAACCATTAACATATGCTGCTGAAATGACTCACTGGGCACGTTATACACCTGTGCAATTGCTTGGTAACACAATTTACTAATCAGCCAATCACATAACAGCAACTCAATGCATTTAGGCATCTATATGTGGTGAAGATGACTTGCTGAAGTTCAAACCAAGCTTTAGAATGGGGGAGAAAGGCAATTTAGGTGACTGACTGTGACATGGTGGTTGTTGCCATACGGGCTGGTCTGAGTATTTCAAAAACTGCTGTTCTACTGGCATTTTCACACACAACCATCCATAGTGTTTACAGAGAATGGTCCAACAAATCTGCAGCAACTGCGCGATGCTATCATGTCAATATGGACCAACATCTCTGGGGAATGTTTCCAACACCTTGAATCTATGCCACGAAGAATTAAGGCAGTTCTGAAGGCTAAAGTGAGGCCAACCCAGTATTAGCAGGGTGTACCTAATAAAGTGGCCAGTGAGTGTACATTTCCCATGGAACTTTTTAAAATTTTAAACTAATACAGTACTGCTTGGACCTTGAATAAGGGGTCATACCCGAAAGCTTGTCCTAAAAAAAATTGTATGTTAGTGCAAATAAAAAAAGTATCACGGACAGTAATCAATTTTCTCTGTCACAGTTGCACTAATCCGGCTACAATCACCTCTAAAACTAATCCAAATTAAAATACAGTAGTTTTTATTGACAATAATCATAAAAAGTCATACACTGGTGTCTTGCACAATATAATGTATTATAGAATACCAAGAAACATTCTTGGTCAGGAAAGTGATTACAATGTGTCCATAATGCCAGACATGTCCAAACTGGCTTCCTGAACCAGAACAGGCCCAGTACGTTTCGAAAATAATTTGTGTCTCTTCCTCAGGGTTTCATCGAGTATAGTGAGTATCATAATTCATGCAAAATGAAATACACCAGCCTTATTATTAAAAGAAATCCAGAGTTTAAAAATGCCTCACCATCTCTCCATGGCCACTAGCTGGGAAAAGTAACCCACCACCGAGGGGACCATACAAACACCGAGGCTTATTGTCCAAAATCACCAAGCTCATTCACTGGGAGGACTACTGTATCTCTTATGGCATCTCCAACATCCGCATAGTTCCAACGCAGCAAGGGATGATAGCCAAATAAATGAGCCACTGTTATACTCTAGTGGTGAAGATGGGGCACACTTTGGCCTTTTTGCCTTGATGCTGAAAGAACTTGTTCTGGAATGCATTTGCGCATGCAAGTGTATTAAGCAGAATGGCACACAACAATCCACTGCCAACTGGAGCATCCCATTTTCTTCTACATAGCAATGTTTTGGCCACTCCTAACACAAGTGCCAGGCACACTGTAACATCTGGAATGCATTAATATAAGTGCTAAAACCTGTTACCAATCCTAAACCGGACAACTGCCAGCTTTGGTTGGTTCCTAAAACTAAGTTAAGTAGTATCTCTTGGCAAATATACATGCTTGTGGACAGATTTTACCTCCAACAGGCTTGAATTGACTACCATCTATATTATATGTTTACTGTACTTAACCAATAAAATTTTACTGACACAGTGGTGACAAACATTGCTTTGCTTGTACATTATTATACTTGCTATGTACGTTATACAAGAACTGCTTCTTATTTCCTGTATTACACTGCCTGCAACACACATTATTCCCCTTTTGTAGTAAAATGACTATTACTTATATAGTGCCTTCAATTTACACAGCGCTTTACATATACAGTATATTGTACATTCACATCAGTCCCTGCCCTCAAAGAGCTTACAGTCTAAGGTCCCTATCCATTCATATACTAGGGCCAATTTAGACAGGATACTATTAATGTACCAGCATGTCTTTGGAGTGTGGGAGGAAACCGGAGTACCAGGAGGAAACCCATGCAGGCACAGGGAGATCATGCAAACTCCAGGCAGGTAATGTGGTTGGGATTCGATCCTGTGACTCTAGTGCTGCTAGGTGGAAGTGCTAACCACGTAGCCACTGTGCTGCTTACAGGGATTGTGACAAGCTGAATACCCATTTTGCACCTATGAAGTGGTCTAACTATAGACATCAGTATAACGCCAGGGGTGAATAGTGAGTACATACACAGAAACATCTCATTTCCCTAGCAGGTGCTGGAGCTTTTTTTTGGCTTGGGCATCTTTTCAATAGACTGAGGTTTATTTTTATAGTGCAGCTGATTTTATTAAAGCATAATACACTGATCAGCCCTAACATTAGACCACCTACCCAATATTGATATAGATCCCCCTTTTGCCACCAAAACAGGCCTTACCCATTAAGATATGGACTCCACCAGACCTCTGTACGAATGCTCTGATATCTGGCACCAAGCGGTCAGTGCTAAAGTGGTTTAATGGAACATATACCTACAAACCCCCTAATATATGTATATTAAACTATAAAATGAATACAAACAACCTAAATACTATATGCAATAGTTGTGAAGTTAAAAAAACAAAAGTGCAAAAATCACTGTTTAAACATGCAAATGAAATCTGTGAAGTGCTTGGATTAAACTGTGCAACAAATATAAAAGAGTGAACAAAAAAGTTGACGATTCAATATACATAAAGTGCAACAAAGTCCATCTGTGCTAATGAAGTACTGAGCAACTTCTTCACCAGCTTTGTTAGACCACAAAGTGTGCTCCAGGAGTGTCCTTTTAAAATGCTCACTCAACAGATTCTATTGACCCTTTATTTAACATAAGTGGGTCGATATACACTTGGTTAGAAACAAACTCCAGTGGGGGATCAATGCCAGTTCCTCATCCCTCACTGTATCACCCTCCAAAATGTCACAAAGGCAATCTTGCCCAACACATCCTCATATAACACACATTCAGAGCCAGTTCACACTGAGGCAGCACGACTTGCAGTGCGACTGCCTCAGGCGACCTGCACATGACAGCAGCGGTGACTTGCAAAACGACTTCTATATATAGAAGTCAATGCAAGTCACCCCCAAAGTAGTACAGGAACCTTTTTCTAAGTGGGAGCGACTTGAGAACGGTTCCATTGTACAGAACAGAACGCGACTTGTCAGGCGGCTAAGTCGCCTGACAAGTCGTCCCAGTGTGAAACGGCTCTTAGGGAAACAGACCAGGGGAGATATAGCATAGCATTTATTGACTAAAATAATTGCCCATCCAAAAAAAGTATTTCACTCCTGGGTAAGTTTAGTTTGTTTTGCCCATCCCCCACCCTATTTAGCCAGCCAGTTGTGAACAGCTGTATGCATGGGTTCTCCATTACTGTTTGCATTGGCTTTGTCCTCTATTTCCAGCTTTCAAAGCAAGTGGCAAAAAAAATCTATTTCTTTAGCGTACATCATGGGACACATAGCCTTAAGTAATTACTTAATGGGTTATAGGCCACCTTCAGGTGATGGACACTGGTATACCCAATCCAGGAAGTTCACTCCCTATATAACCCCTCCTCCTTTCAGGAGCACATCAGTTTTTTCGCCAGTGTCTAAGGTGTTGGTCACGAGTGAAGATGTGCTCTGAGGAGCTCCAGGAGGGATCCATGCTGGATTTAAATTGCCTCCATAGACCAGATTCATCCAAAGTGCCACTGAGACCTAAGTGGATGGTACCTGGGGCCTCGTATCTGAAACATGAGGTTTTGCCTGTAACGCCTCCCTTTGTAGGGCTGGACCCCGGGATCCCAGGGCATAGGTCTTGCTACATTACCCAAAGCTTTCCTGGTGGGGTGCTTTTACAGGTCCAAGGGACTTGGAACCCCGATATCTAGGGACCCGGTCCTTGAAGGTTTGCTAAACGCAGCTTAGCGTGATGGGTGAAGGTTGGATTGTCTATTAATTTAGCAAATCCTGCAGTGGGGATAAGGTAAGGGATGAAACTTAGGAACTGAAAAGTCCACCTATGTATTCTTCTATTAGAAAAAAAATGTTGTCATGCCTTAAATTCTCCACTAGAGGGAGTCTATGCACATACTTTAATCTGTTGTCTTCACTGTAAAGCTCAGTCTCTGTGTGGCCGCAGTAGCGTGTGCTCCCCCCTGAAGGGACTGAGGTTTAGGGGGACATCAGCAGTGTACCCCCCTTACATTGCCCCTCCCCAGGTCCCTCTGTTTCTGATACTGCTGTTATTATTACTGATTTTTGTTGCTGTTTGCCTGCTGCTAACAGGTCTCTGCCTCCCCCCCCCCTCATGTTGGGTCTGTAGACGTGCACAAGCACTGGAACATTTTAACTGAAAAAAGGGGTGGATTTTTTCCCCGGAGGGGCGGGGCCTAAGTGCAGCACCTTGAACGTCCACGAGGACGCACGACAGCCAAAAACAAATAAAACCACAGCTGGGACAGTCTCTAACCGGCTGGCAAGGAGGAAACAAGCAGTCTGCACACAGGCACACAGGAGCTGTGGGACATGTGAGGGTTGCAAACTGGCATTCCTGATACAGGAAGGACACTTTTTTCCCAGCACTAGGCTGAACTTTATGGCTTTAATGTCATGACTATATTCAGCGATTAAGTGCAATTGTATAGTGGCTCTATTTTTGTGCTTAGGACTATGCCTGCTAAAAAGACACCACAAAGACCAAAACGGTACTAAAGGTTTCACCCCCAGGCGCTAGGATTTCGAGTCGCATTTCCCCACTGTCATCTTCGCCTGAATTACCAGTTTTGACAAGCCAGGGTGAGCCATTGGAACAAATTGGTGCAACTGCTCATATCTCACCGCCTGTATACGTGACTGAAGATCTCCTTTACTCCTTTCCTGCAGGGTCTGGAAGGAAGATTAGCGGCTTTAATAGCATCCTCCATTCAAATGGATAGGAAGCGTGCTAGATCCCGCTCCCCCACTTCAGAACCTTTGCAAGGGGAACAGTGGGCACAGGATGAGGTGTTACCTCAGACAATCAGGAGGAAAAACAAATCGATGATTCCTATGTGGAGGAAACAACGGTGGATGAACCTTTTTCAGCCTCACGATCTGAGAAATTGCTGATACAAACTCTTACCGAAATGGTTTGCTCCACTTTCATGCTGCCCCTAACGGAGTCTCCTGAAAGCTCGGTTTCTTCCTTGAGTTCCTTAAAACCGTCTCAGCCTTTGCATGCATTTCCTGTCCATGCATTACTAGAACAGCTTATTTTTGCTGAATGGGATCAACCGGATAAGTATTTTCTCCCTCCTAAGAGATTTTCATTTCTCTATCCCATAGCCCTTCCCCTCGTTCTAGCCACACCACCCCGGGTGTTCACAAAAGGGGGTCCCCACCTCTAGCCAGGTTAAGGGCTCAGGGCATAACAGTCGTAGCGTACCTAGATGATCTATTGCTAATAGACCAGTCGGTGGCTCGTTTGGAGCAAAGCGTACGCATTACAACCAGTTACCTGGAAAGTTTGGCTTGGATTCTCAACCTAGAGAAATCTTCCTTAATACCGCTAAAAAGGCTGGAGTACTTGGGTCTGATCATAGACACAACCCAGGAAAAGGTGTTCTTGCCTCAGGCAAAGATCAATTCCATAAGAGAGCTGGTGTGGATGGTCAGGCTAAAAGGCGATCCCTCCATTTGCCTTTGCATGAGGTTGCTAGGAACCATGGTGGCTTCATTTGAAGCGGTTCCCTATGCCCAGTTTCATTCAAGACTGTTGCAAAACAGTATCCTGTCCGCTTGGAACAAAACGATTCAAGCTTTAGACTTGCCAATGCGGCTGTCCCCAAGGGTGTCACAAAGCCTCAGTTGGTGGTTACTAACTCAGAATCTGCTAAAAGGAAAATCCTTCAGACCAGTTATCTGGAAAGTGGTAACGACAGATGCCAGCCTTTCAGGCTGGGGAGCAGTACTAGGAAAAGACAACTGTCCAGGGACAGTGGTCAAGAGCCGAAAGAACCTTGCCCATCAATATCCTAGAGATTCAGGCAGTGCGTCTGGCTCTAAAGGCCTGGACTTTCAGGTTACAGGATTGTCCTGTCAGGATCCAATCTGACAATGCTACAGCTGTATAGAGAGAAAAACTGCGCTAGTAAGATATGCCATTGAATCCAACATAAAAAAAAGCAGCAACATGCAGGGCCATAATACAAAAAGTCCAATATATTAAAACGGAAGCTGCGCTAAAAGAGAAGTGTCCAAAAAAGCTTTTTCTATGAGCATCCAACAGAAGCACTTAAAATCTTGCAAACACCATGATGTGCACACATAGACAAGGTGAAGTGCCCGACCACCGTAGCTGTAGATTGAGCTTACCAAACAGCAAGCAATAAAGGCAGATGGCTTGCAACCCAGCCGGGGCCTTTGCAGATGGTGATTTAAATGGTTGATAATCTCACTCGCTCCAGGCTAGGATATCCGTTCCCTCAGTATGCAAACCAAAAAAGAAGAGAACTGGCCATAGTGTAATATATCTAAGGTATTATATGGACATCCAATAGAAGCACTTAAATTGCAGCAAACACCATGATGTGCACACAAAAAGCTGGAAAGAAAGCCGGTAATTCTGGACAATTCCTGGATCAACTACACCTGGCATTATTACCTCTAAAAATTGGTATACAGTTATATTGCATTTAGGAATACATCCTTTTTTTTTTAAACAATCTACTGACTGGCTAGAACCAGGAAGCATTTATTCCACATTTCCATAGCTTCTACTGTGAAGAAGCCTTTCAGTATTTGAAGGTTACAGTATCTCACAAAAGTGAGTACACCCCTCACATTTTTGTAAATATTTTATTATATCTTTTCATGTAATAACACTAAAGAAATGACACTACTACAATGTAAAGTGGTGTGTGTACAGCTTGTATAACAGTGTACATTTGCTGTCCCCTCAAAATAACTCAACACACAGCCATTAATGTCTAAACCGCTGACAACAAAAGTGAGTACAACCCTAAGCGAACATGTCCAAATTGGGCCCATTAGCCGTTTTCCCTCCCCAGTGTCATGTGACTCGTTAGTGTTACAAGGTCTCAGGTGTTTTATATTTGGTGTTGTCGCTCTCACTCTCTCATACTAGTGACTGGAAGTTCAACATGGCAAAGAACTTTCTGAGCGTCTGAAAAAAAAAGAATTGTTGCTCTACATAAAGATGTCCTAAGGTATAAGATTGCTAAGGCCCTGAAACTGAGCAGCAGCACGGTGGCCAAGACCACACAGCGGTTTACCAGGACAGGTTCCACTCAGAACAGGCCTCGCCATGGTCGACCAAAGAAGTTGAGTGCACATGCTCAGTGTCATATCCGGAGGTTGTCTTTGGGAAATAGACGTATGAGTGCTGCCAGCATTGCTGCAGAGGGAAGGGGTAGGGGTCAGTGCTCAGACCAGCCTGTCAGTGCTCAGATCATACGCCACACACTGCATACAATTGGTCTGCATGGCTGTCGCCCCAAAAGAAAGCCTCTTCTAAAGATGATGCACAAGAAAGCCCGCAAACAGTTTGCTGAAGACAAGCAGACTTAAGGACATGGATTACTGGAACCATGTCCTGTGGTCTGATGAGACCAAGTGTGTCTTACCTACAGTCAAGCATGGTGGTGGGAGTGTCATGATCTGGGGCTGCATGAGTGCTGCAGGCACTGGGGAGCTACAGTTCATTGAGGAAACCATGAATGCCAACATGTACTGTGACATATTGGAGCAGAGCATGATAAAGACCGCAAAAACACCTCCAAGATGGCCACTGCCTTGCTAAAGAAGCTGAGGGTAAAGGTAATGGACTGGCCAAGCATGTATCCAGACCTAAACCCCATTGCGCATTTGTGGGGCATCCTCAAATGGAAGATGGAGGAGCGCAAGGTCTCTAACATCCATCAGCTCCATGGTGTCGTCATGGAGGAGTGGATAGAGAACTTCAGTGGCAACCTGTGAAGCTCTGGTGAACTCCATACCCAACAGTGTTAAGACAGTGCTGGAAAATAATGGTGGCCACACAAAATAGTGACACTTTGGGCCCAATTTGGACATTTTCACTTAGGGGTGTATTCACTTTTGTTGCCAGCGATTTGCACATTAATGGCTGTGTGTTGAGTTATTTTGAGGGGACAGCAAATTTACACTGTTATACAAGCTGTACACTCTCTACTTTACATTGTAGCAAAGTGTAATTTCTTCAGTGTTGTCACTTGAAAAGATATAATAAAATATTTACAAAAATGTGAGGAGTGTACTCACTTTTGTGAGATACTGTCAATCTCTTTTTCTCCAGACATAAAGAGTGCCCCATTGTCCTCTGTAAAAACCTTAAAGTGAATAACTTCAGACCAAGCTTACTATATGGACCACTTATGTATTTATACATGGTGGTCATTTCCCCCCTTAATCTCCTCTTCTCAGTAGAAAATAAATTCAGTTCCTCTAATCTTTCCTCATAGCTGAGCTCCTCCATGCCTCTTATCAGTTTGGTTGTCCTCGGCACTTTCTCCAGTTCCCCAATATAATTTTTGTGAACTGGTGTCCAAAACTGAACTGCATATTCGAGATGAGGTCTTACTAATATTTTGTACTAGGGCAAGATGATTGCTAGCTTTAAAAACTGCAGTTTGGCATTGCATGTTAATATTAAGTCTATGATCTACCAGAACACCCAAATTATCCTCCACCATTGACTCCCCCAGCTGTTCTCCCCCTAGTACCGTATGTATGATGCATACATGTTTTTAGCTCTCAAGTGCATAACTTTATATTTATCAATATTAAACCTCATTTGTCCAAGTTGCCTAATTAAACAGTGCACTGAGGTAATCTTGTAAATTGGAGATATCCTGTAAAGGCATTATTCCACTACATAGTTTGGTGTCATCTGCAAACACTAAAATTGTACTTTTAATCCCAGATTCTAAATCATTTAGAAATATATTAAAACGTGAAGGTCCCAGCACTGAACCTCGGGGTACTCCACTAATAACCTTAGACCATTCAGAGTATGAATCATTAATCACAATACTCTGAATTCAGTCTTTTAGGCTGGATTCACACCTATGCAGTTTTAGTGCTTTTTGCATTTTGCAGATTTGCACTACAGCCCATTTAACATGGTTTCCTATGGAACACGTTCTGTAGTGCAAATCTGTAAAATGCAAAAAAGCACTAAAAATGCATAGGTGTAAATCCAGCCTTATACAGTTTTCTATCCATTTACAAACTGGCTTTTCTAAGCCTGTAGACTTTACCTTAAACATTAGCCATCTGTGGGGAACAGCCACTCCTTTGTTTTTGTTTACTTCCTCATATAATGAAATCAGATTTGTTTGATAACTTCGGTCTTTTGTGAATCCCTGCTGACTCACTGTTCTATGTGTGTTTTTCTTTATTAAACTCTCCAGTATCTTCCGGTCTAGAGAGGTTAAACTAACCGGTCTGTAGTTACTCGGTAAAGACTTTAATCTTATTTTAAATATAGGCACCACTTTGGCCTTAGGCCAATCCAGTGGTACCACGCCAGTCATAAAAGTGTCCCTAAACATTAGAAACAATGGCTTAGCTATTACAGAGCCCAGCTCTTTGAGGACCCTTGGGTGTAAGCCTTCTGGTCCAGGTGCTTTATTCACCTTATTTTGTCTAAAAGTTTCTGGACCATGTCAATTTTGAGCCATTGTGAATCATTTGGGGCTGTCAAAACTATCCTCATTAAATGCAGAACTAGCATTGTCACCCTAAGACAGAGACTGTGCTAGCATACTTCCCAATTTTGTAACTTAAAGGGGTTGTAAAGATAATTTTTTTTTTTTTTAAATAACAAACATGTTATACTTACCTCCACTGTGCAGCTAGTTTTGCACAGAGTGGACCCGAACCTGGTCTTCTGGGGTCCCTCGGCGGCTGTATCAGCTCCTCCCCACCTTCATGCGAGCTCTCTCGCATGGTGTTTAGTTCTTGTGGGCGCGCACCCGTGATACAGCCAGCGGCTTTAGCCACTGACTTATCACTTGGCCCCGGCACACCGCGTCATTGGATGTGATTGACAGCAGAGAGAGCTAATGGCTGCGCTGCTTTCAATCCATCCACTCTAGCCAATCAACGGCCACTTTGAGCGGCAAAGATGAAATCGGGGGAGAGCGCAGCAGGTGAACAGGCTCAGGTATGTAAAATGGGGGGGCCAGTATTGTCGGGTGTTTTTTCACGTTAAAGCATAGGATGCATTAAGGTGAAAAAACATAAACCTTTACAACCCCTTTAAAAATGAGGGAGTCCCATGGGACAGAGAAGATGTGTGGCGCCCTCTGCATGCCGAGGTGAAAAAAAGCATGGCTAAATTGCCCTGATCGTTGGACGGAGGTTAAGGGAGTATGGTTAAATAGAGTCTAAGCCTACATATGGTATATACTGTACACTGTCTGTTGTGCTTGTACCCATAACATGCGTAACTACTCTGCTGTGAAGGATCTAAAGGATTAATAACAAAAAAAAACTTTAATGTCACAGTCAATTAGCCAATCAACCATTTAGTAAGTGTACTTTGTCATACTAACTATCCGTTCGGCAGTTTTGGAATTTCAACTGGTCAGGAAAGAGCTGGCACTGTCGCATTACAGTTTTGGAACCTCTTGGTTAACTGCAGTTCCAAAACTTCTAGTTACAAGCTTGACAAAGTACACTCACTAAACATCTGGTGCTGAATAATTCATGCCGACTGTCATTTCTCCTGCCTGACACCTGTTGTGCAGAATAGCGACCACTGGCAGGAGAGTGTTACAGGCCTTGAATAAAATTGTGGAGCAGTCCTGTAGAATCTGGGACTGTTGGGCAGTATTAGGTGTTAGGATTACAAAACATCCCCCCACCCTTATCATCAACCCTTCCACAGAAAGAACTGGGAACAATGAAAACAGTCAGCAGATGCAGAGAGTACAGAAAGTGGTCTGTTCACTAGATTTCTGGCAGGATCAACAGCTATGTCTTTGCACTTATTAAACAGCTTTCAACTGAATATTTCAAGTGGACCTGAACTCAGAAAGTGAAGATTTGGTATGTAATAAGGAATATCTAGAACTATTAGTTGTGCCTCAGCACTACCTTGAACAATGTGCCTGCATTCAGGAATTCCTTCTGAAAAATTGCAGTGCACCTGTAAGGGTGATGTCACTACTGTGCTGCTCACTGTTCTCCTTGGAGCTTCTGAAATGAGGATGCAAAGCCCTGCCTCTACCAAAATGGCCACCTCCTTACAGAGACACCATACAGGACAAGGCATCGGAAGTCAGTAATGGAGAAACGATCATCTGTAGAGACACCACAACAAGTACTGGTGAGCAGCCCTATGTTTTCTGCCTGCCTTTTTGGAGGGGGGGGCAGCTTTTAGAGCAGCGGCCTCTAAACTTTGTCCCTGGGGCCGGATGCTGCCCTTGGGGCACAATTCCATCCACTGACACCAACAATGGGGCATAATTCCTGTGGCTGACACCAACAATGGGTCACTACTGCTCCCACTGTCTCCATCAAAAGGGCACAATTCCTTCCGTTGACACCAACGATGGGGCACAATTCCTGCCATTGACAGCAACAATGGGACACAATTCCTTCCATTCACACCAACGATAGGGCACAATTCCTTGCATTGACACCAACAAAAGAGCACAATTCCTTCCATTGACACCAATGATGGGGCACAATTCCTTGCATTGACACCAACGATGGGGCACAATTCTTTCCAATGACGCCAATAATGGGGCACTAGAACTCCCACTGACACCAAAGATGCCTCCCACTGAATGCCAGGACATTTTCTTCTCCCATTGGCCCTAGTCCAGCCATTAGAAGTAGAAAATGGACAGTAAGCTGTCACTTTGTCTAGAAAGTTTGGAGACCCCTGTTCTAGTGTTTGGTTTATCTTTAAGACCAAAAGGAAGGGAGTTTACACACACTTTTAAGGCTGAATAATAAAAAAACTTTAAAAAGTTCAGCAAAGAAAAACTAGGACTGATTCCCATAAATTATTATGATCCAGCTTTCATTTCTTCATTTCTCATGCATACCCATAGTGTCTTTCTTGTGATTAAGATTGTTTTAAGACATACTAAAAATGTTCATATATTTTATTAACATTTAAAAATTATTAGTGACCCTAAACTAAACACTGATCAATGAAATAATATATAAATCTAGAACTGAGGCAACGTGCATTATGATTTGGTGCAGAATTTCCATTTAACATTTATTCCTGGCCGCCATTTACTTCCATTCATGTGCTGATAGAACTTCAGGAAGCTGCAACTGGCTTGCCGTCTACTCGTCCCTGGAATTTAATGCTCTGCAGGCATATTGGAGTCACAATATTTCAGATGTTCTTCACCTGCAAGAAAATACTAACTTTTCTCCACCAGAGCAATAGTAAAAATAATCTGAAAGGTGTCATCTCCCCTGGTTGTTGTAATTTAAATTTATAGAGGTGATAAAAATCTATATCCTGAGAACATGTGGGAGCTTCTGGGCCTGTGAAGGGATGTGTGTCCATTTATCACTGTATACATTCCCAATTTCTGCTTCACACACCTGGCATTGTCTGGAGGAGGAGAGCAATGCTGTACAAGATGTGCATATTCTGCATCCAAGTATGTGCGTGTGTATAGTATAACAATATATATTAAATGCAGCCCACATTTTCCCAGAAACTTGCAGTTTTAAATGTAACCTGGTATAGTACATAAAAAAGAACACTTCATTTGCTGCTTTTCTGAAGTTACCTAACTGTCATTCCAACCCACTAACTGCAGTACTTATCAGTCGGCACTTTTGTATGCTTATTGCTAAGGTATTTAAGTCAGGGGATTAAGCCCCTTACACACAGGCTGAATATCGACTGAAATCAGCCAATACAATAGAAACTAGTTGACATTCAGCCCATGTGTACAGGTCCTTGTTCGACAAAAGTTGATCTCATGATCTCAAACGAGCATGCTAGAAAACAAGCAGCTGATTGGCATCCGATCAGCACTTGCAGCCAATGACTGTGAGCGCTGACCAGTGTGTTCTGGCAGGGGACAGTCCCCTTGTCAGAACACAATAGCACAGTGGGGAGATTGGTGTACTAACAGTGCTCCTCAGTTTTTTTTTTTTCAACCTCTGGGTTGAACGAAAAAAATGGCTATGTGTACCAGGCATTAGACAACTGTGGGTAGAACAACCAGACCACTGTACATTGGAATTCGAGAACACATTAACAAAATCAAGAAAGGCTTTACCAAGCATAGCTTGTCAAGACATTTTAGAGAAATACACCAAAGAATCCCCTGACTTTTTATGGCATTGACAAAATAAAAGACATTGGAGGGGGCCAACAAGAGAATCAAGGTCTCACAAAATGAAACAAAGTGGAATTATTTGTTGAATGCCCTCCAGCCTGAAGGCCTTAACATAAATCTAAATCACTTCATCTCCAATGCCTAAATAATACATGACCACCAGATTCCACCAAATAAGTCCATCAGACTACAATGGAATGACACCACATCTCTAAAAAAGAAATAACATCCTCCAAAAACAATATCCTTCATTATATTTATCTAGATACACATGACTTGAAAAATTATGTTATGCTCATTTTCATCTTATTTAAATAATTACATTTTTTATTTCATTTTCATTTATTTATTTTTTTCTCATTTTAATTTTATTTTTGTTTTTATTAAAGTACCATAAACCTTTATATTCTTTATAAATATATATATATATATATATATATATAAGTGAGTACACCCCTCACATTTTTGTAAATATTTTATTATATCTTTTCATGTGATAACACTGAAGAAATTACACTTTGCTACAATGTAAAGTAGTGAGTGTACAGCTTGTATAACAGTGTCAATTTGCTGTCCCATCAAAATAACTCAACGCACAACCATTAATGTCTAAACCGCCTGCAACAAAGGTGAGTACACTCTAAGTGAAAATGTCCAAATTGGGCCCAAAGTGTCAATATTTTGTGTGGCCACTATTATTTTCCAGCACTGCCTTAACCCTCTTGGACACCAGAGCTTCATAGGTTGCCACTGGAGTCCTCTTCCACTCCTCCATGATGACATCATAGAGCTGGGGGATGGCAGAGACCCTGCTCTCCTCCACCTTACATTTGAGGATGCCCCACAGATGCTCAATAGGGTTTAGGTCTGGAGACATGCTTGGCCAGTCCATCACCGTTACCCTCAGCTACTTTAGCAAGGCAGTGGTCATCTTGGAGGTGTGTTTGGGGTCGTTATCATGTTGGAATATTGCCCTGCGACCCAGTCTCCAAAGGGAGTCTGTTTCAGTATGTCACAGTACATGTTGGTTCCCTCAATGAACTGTAGCTCCCCAGTGCCGGCAGTGCTCAAGCAGCCCCAGACCATGACACTCCCACCACCATGCTTGACTGTAGGCAGGACACACTTGTCTTTGTACTCCTCTCCTGGTTGCCGCCACACACTCTTGACACCATCTGAACCAAATAAGTTTATCTTGGTCACATCAGACCACAGGACATGGATCCAGTAATCCATGTCCTTAGTCTGCTTGTCTTCAGCAAACTGTTTGCAGGCTTTCTTGTGCATCATCTTTAGAAGAGGCTTCCTTCTGGGACGACAGGCATGCAGACCAATTTGATGCAGTGTGTGGCGTATGGTCTGAGCCCTGACAGGCTGACCCCCCAAAGCTTCAACCTCTGCAACAATGCTGGCAGCACTCATATGTCTATTTCCCAAAGACAACAAATGGATATGACGTTGAGCACGTGCACTCAACTTCTTTGGTCAACCATGGCGAGTCCTGTTCTGAGTGGAACCTGTCTTGTTAAACCGCTGTATGGTCCTGGCCACCGTGCTGCAGCTCAGTTTCAGGGTCTTGGCAATCTTCTTATAGCCTAGGCCATCTTTATGTAGAGCAACAATTCTTTTTTTCAGATCCTCAGAGAGTTCTTTGCCATGTTGAACGTCCAGTTACCAGTATGAGAGAGTGAGAGAGATAACTCCAAATTTAACACACCTGCTCCACATTCACATCTGAGACCTTGTAACACTAACAAGTTACGACATCGGGGAGGGAAAATGGCTAATTGGGCCCAATTTGGACATTTTCACTTAGGGGTGTACTCACTTTTATTGCCAGTGGTTTAGACATTAATGGCTGTGTGTTGAGTTATTTTGAGGGGACAGCAAATTTACACCGTTATACAAGCTGTACACTCACTACTTTACATTGTAGCAAAGTGTCATTTCTTCAGTGTATGAAAAGATATAATAAAATATTTACAAAAATGTGAGGGGTGTACTCAGTTTTGTGAGTTACTATATATATATATATATATATATATATATATATATATATATATATATATGCATGTTTTAAATAATTTGTTCAGTGATAATAAAATACTTTGCTCTTTGAATATGTACAGAAAATATGCTGGCATCCCCGCGACACTAGATCTAATTAGTTTACTAACAAAGGGTTAATATCAAACAGATCTGGCATATATTCGTATTACAAAAGGATTGAAGCATTTGGTAATTAGAAAAACACTGCAACTGAACAATAAATATGGCCGCCGGCCACGTGTCCCTGGGTTGCTACGAAACTGCAGCATATATAAACTTGGAAGTATAGCAAGATGGCGCTGCTCCTGATGACGTTGATGTGACAAAATGCGTAGGGAGGAGCTTCCAGCGTCAGTGTCTCACTTCCGGTTTTGGTCCATGGAGCGCATATGCGTCCTGGACTTCCTGACTTTGAATGCTGTAATATTCTTCTACACAATGTAAGTGCATTTCTAAACCAATTTTGAAATAAATGGTAAAACATATTTAAACTATGGGGCCCGTTGGATGTCTCTGCATGTGAGGAGTCTGGAGGGATAGGAGAATGTGCTGTGACTGCTGTTTTACCCCTTAGCAGGATAAATTCTGGTGAGTGAGAATGTGCTGTGAAGGCTGTTTTACCCCTTAACGGGATAAATTCTGGTGAGTGAGGTGGAGAGCGCATGTAAAAACCACCAACACACCACAAAATTTATGAAATTCAATTAATATTGCATTATGGATTTTGTTTTTTAGCACGTCACTTTATGGACTTTTTTTGTATCATAGCACATGTCACTTTTCACGGGTGCTAAGGAATATTGGAAGCACAGTCATTTTATTGTACATTGTGTGTGACGCATAGTTTGATAATCTCGGTGATTTATGACTTTGTTCACCAATAAGGTACTGCATTTATTATGAAGTTTTTGACCTATTTATGTGCCATCACATTTTAATTGCCAAATTGCACACCAAAACACTTCACCTAGCACAGTAATTGCAGGTACACTTAAAGGGATACACACTACAAGCAGCGCCATACCCGCTCCTCTTAAAGAATTATTTGCTGACTCTACCTCGGTGGTAGTCTCAGTGGGGGCCATTCTCACAATTTTGTCCATAGTGTGGAATCTATATCCCTATCAGGAGATAATCAGCTAATTGCTAAGCAAAGGGCAGCACTATGGAATAATAGTAATATAGAGCAGAACAGATTTAGAACAGAAAAGCCTGTGCTTCCATAGACTTTTCAGACTTATTCCACTCACTAATTTTAAACATATTTTCATTTGTGCTTATGACTGGTGAAACACTTTATATGCAGGGCTGCCGTTTAAAGGAAAGAGGTAGGGGTGAAAATATGGAAGCTGCCATTGCTGACTTGTAGGTGCAGATTTTGGGCTGTCATCCTGATGCTGGTATCATTACCCAGTTAGGCCATACATACTGTAGATGGCTACATTTTGGCTGATTCCTGCAGAATTGGTTGAAATTCGAAATCCTGGGTGGCCCTGTCGGCACCATCAGTCTCAACAAGACTGATTGACCACGTTGAGTGAAAGATTCTTGGCTGAACAGCAAATGCATCCAATCAGATGTAAGTCACTGTTTGGGTGTTCAGGCAGCCGTGCCCGCTGCCTGAATACAATATCTGGCACTGGAGATTTCTCCATCCACGTTGTATAGAGTGGATGGAAGAATATATTGACTTTTTCTTTCTTCGTTCATTGTGTGGGCTGAATGAGAGAAATTCAGCCATGTATGGTCATAATAAGTCACCAAGTTAAAATAAGCGTTCAGCCAGTGATGTCTTAAGGACCGCCCCACGCATATATACTGCGACATGTGATTTCATGCAGTGGGTCTATACACAGCGGGAGCCAATGGCCGCCAACACCCCGCGATCGTTCACAGGAGAGGCAGAATGGCGGTCTGCCTATGTAAACACTGCAGACTGCCATTCTGTGAGGGAGGAAGATGGAGGTCTTGTGTTTCTGCTCAGAAGAAACACGGATCCCTCTTTTCCTGCAGTCACAGCTTTCCCCCCCACAGTTACAAAGCACCCCCTAGGAGCACACTTAACCCTTTGATCGCCACTGATGTTAATCCCTTCCCTGCCAGTGTCATTAATACAGTTACAGTGCATATTATTTAGCACTGATCACTGTATTGGTGTCACTGGTCCCCAAAAAGTGTCAAACGTTTCAGTTAGGTGTCCGACTTGTCCTCTGCAATGTCGCAGTCCTGCTAAAAATCACTGATCGCCGCCATTACTAGTAAAAATAATAAATTAAAAATACATAAAAATATCCCCTAGTTTGTAGACAATATAACTTTTGCGCAAACCAATCAATATATGCTTATTGGGTGTTTTTTTACCAAAAATATGCAACAGAATACATATTGGCCTAAACTGATGAAGAAATTCTAATTTTTACACTTTTTTTACTGGATATGTTTTATAGCATAAAGTAAAAAATATATATATATATATTTTTTTTTAAATCGTCGGCCTTTTTTGTTTTTAACACAAAAAATAATAACCGCAGAGGTAATCAAATCCCACCAAAAGAAAGCTCTATTTGTGAGAAAAAAGGACATCAATTTTATTTGTTTACAGTGTCACCCAACTGTGCAATTGTCAGTTAAAGTAACGCAGTGCTGTATCACAATAAATGGCCTGGTCAGGAAGGGGGGTAAACCTTCCGGGGCTGAAGTTGTTAAAGTGTGAATTGTTGTCTTGTATACTCGTTCAAGGCATTAATATAGTGAAGCAGAGGATGAGTATCACAGTTCTGGAGCCAGCATCACAACAAATCCATAATGGCTCCCACCATACTTATAACCTCACAGGTTCTCTTCATTTCCACTTTTGCTTATATTTATCTACAGTCTCTAGCTATCTATCTATTTATCTATCTATCTAGAGGCTCTTGCGGACTTTAATGGTACTGTACTGTACAAGGACATCAACACAGAGTAATTTTAAAAAAAGGTATTTTTATTGCAGCAATTGAATAAAAACATGTATAAAAACAAGATTGTGATCCAATAGGGCAATGAATGTGCTCTCTATTAAGTGGATAAAGGCTGATACTCATAACCTATCACATGGCATATATCCAAATCTTCTTGACATGTTTCACGGAAAGGTCGGCTTCTTCAGGAGTATTAGAGGGCAACAAACTTATCTATAAGAAAATAACAGTAATAACAATAATAATAAACACAAAAAAAGAGAAGAAGCGGACATTTCCATGAAACATGTCAAGAAGATTTGAATATATGTCATGTGATAGGCTATTATGAATATCAGCCTTTTGCCATCACTGTCTCATTATCCACTTAATAGAGAGCTCCTTCAGTGCCCTATTGGAGCACAATCTTGTTTTTATACATGTTTTTATTCAATTGCTGTAATAAAAATACCCTTTTATAGATCACTCATGTGTTGATGTCCTTGTACAGTACCAGTAAAGTCCGCAAGAACCTCTAAAAAAATATATTCTCCATAACGATTTTCAGGATGTAGGTACTTTTACTGTGATATTTTTTAACACGTATTTCTGTCTATCTAGCTCTATCTATCTATCTATCTATCTATCTATCTATCTATCTATCTATCTATCTATCTATCTATCTATCTATCTATCTATCTATCTATCTATCTATCTATCTATCATTATCAAAGGGAAGGCCATTACTTAATAAAAACTAAACTCCAGATATGTCTCAATACGTGCCCACTGGATTGCAGCACATACTGTATCACTGGCAGGAATTATTACTACATTATGCTGTTCGCTATAAATGGTTCCTGTCTAATTCACCTGGATGTCATGCAGCCAATTAATGGGATGTATGGGATTGATGCATTAGAGAACGTACAGACTTCAATTAAAGGTGTTGGAGAAAAACTGTATAATCAATGGCACAATTCATCAAGTAATAAGAAATCAATGCATACCAAATAAATTAATGTCTGATAGTTCCTATTTGTACAATTTATCAGGGACCGAATACTGGGAGCCATTCAAGAAATCAATTAATGGTATAAAGGAGTGATGCATTAGAAAACATAGTCTTCAATTAAACTAAAATGATATAATCAATTGGAAACATTTCTGTGTCATTTGGCAATAAATGAATTTAAGAATAAAGTGTTCATCCATTTATTGTATATAGTAAATGGAATTATGTCACATGTACGTGTGTAGAATGAGCCATCCTATGTGGAACTGTCACGTGGTCCATCTTGTACTCTGGATGAATATTCTGATGTGGCAAGGACCCAACAGTTTACTTGGGTAAATCTTGCCTTAGTAATATAAGAAAGAATTGCCAGAAATAGATATAAAGCCGCTGTACAAAGCAACCAGCCAGCAGCCCTCCAAAGCCTAAAATAACAATTTCTAAGGGCTAACACTTTGATGTAAATCACAAATGAAGCCAGGGCCAAAACAATATCAATAAAGAGGCCCAAAGTGTCCTTTGCCTACCAGGATATGGCCCACTTATAGACATGTTAGTGTTGATGTGTGCCAAGGAAGAGATGTACAAGAGCCAGTGGCATAGCTAGCACATCTGGCACCCCGGGGCATTTTTTTTTGCCTCCCCCACAAGAAAAATGGTATGTGGCAATATAGCTGCACCACGCCAAAACTGTGGGTGTGGTCAGATTGCTTCAACAGTGGGAGGGGCTTAAAGGGCCATATGCTTTAATGAATGTGCCACAAGCGAGTATTTAACAGACAGTACAAACCTCAGTATGCTAATTTTAGTAAAAATAAAACTGTTCTATTGCATATACTTTAATATCTCTTTAAGGTTAGTTGTGTGTAGTAAAGTCTTGTTTTTTTAAACAATAAACATGTTATACTTACCTCCTCTGCGTAGTGATTTTTCAGAGCAGCCCAGATCCTCTTCTTGGGTCCCTCGCCGGCACCACTGGCCCCTCCCTCTTTTTGGGTGCCCCCACAACAAGCAGCCTGCTATGGGGGCACCCAAGCAAGCATGCTCCTGAGCCCCGGCTTTTTGTGTCCATTCATACACGGAGCCATGGCTCAACTCCACTCCTTCCGTTTTCTGATTGGCTCACTGGCTGTGATTGACAGCAGTGTGAGCCAATGGCTCCTGCTGCTGCCAAAAGCCATTCAGGAGAGTACCCAGACAGCCAAGGCTCTCATGGACATCGCTGGATCAAGAGGGGGCTCAGGTAAGAATTAGGTGGGGCTGGGGGGGCTGCTGCACACAGAAGGTTTTTTACCTTCAGGCATAGAATGCATGAAGATTAAAAATCTTGTGCCTTCACAACCACTTTACCAAAGAATATGCTGTACTTAGAATGCAGTAGTCAGGAGTAAGAAATGTAAAACACAATGAGGGGAATTTATCAAAACTGGTACAGTCAGAATTTGGAACAGCCGTGCATGTCAACCAATCGGCTTCTATCTTCAGCTTGTTCAGCTTTAAAGATTAAAGCTATGAGCTGATTGGTTGCCATGCATAGCTGTTCCACATTCTGCCTGCTCTAGTTTTGATAAATTCCCTTAAGGGCTCATTCAGAAAGGCGCTGAGATGGGTCCTGTATGCTGCACCTGCATCCACCAAAGAGCTTCACCTATAGAAGTGGGTGCACAGATCCGAATGCAGACACTATGCGTTTGGATACATGCATCCCTTCCTGTCTGCATGTCAAATTTAACATTTGACTTTGTCCATGCAGTTACTGCATTCAAATTGACTTTCATTGGACTGCCTGCACAGGGATGCATATAACACCACGCATCCCTATGCGGTACACGGCCATCAACCTGGGCATGGACGCATATGCTCCATGCGAATGAGGCCTTATTGTCAAGTGGGCCAGATAGCAGGAAAGAAGAGATGGGGTAATTAAAAGAGAAGTATGGGGTTTTTATTTATGAATCATACTTACCTAGGTAGATGCTGCATCTGTCCCCCGCCGGGTCTTAAGGCTGAGAGCCGAGTAATTAAACACCACCGATAGCTCGGTTCTCAGTGCTCCCTGCGCAGAGATCTGGTGGCTGTCAGTCTCTGGCTCTGCCCCCCTTATCCGCTGCTCCCTGAAACACTGGGCTGTGGAGGAGGTGGGAGTGGCCGGCTCAGGCTCTCAGCAGCTTGCTGAGAGGCTGAGCTGGGTGCCGATCCAGGCATGTGGGCGGATCCCAACCATATGGTTTAAGCCCACTGCCGCTTCCTCAGCCCAGGTTTTAAATCGAGGTTTTTTTCTCCCTGAAGCTGTAAACTCCTTCAGGCACCCTCTTTCCTAGTCCAGAGGGCCTCCGCGATCTCCCTCTCATAGTCCAGGGCCTCCAGACACCTGCTTCCCTAGTCCAGGGCCTCCAGGCACCCCCTCACCTAGTCCAGGGCCTCCAGGGGACTTTGCCACACCAACCTCCATTTCCTAGTTAATGCCCTCCTCTGCACCCACCCCCTAGTCCAGGGCCTCCTCTACACTCCTCTCCCAGTCCAAGGCCTCCTTTACAGTACACCCCAAGTTAAGAGCCTCCTCTGCACTCTGCTCTCTAAATACAGGACCTTTATCAACCCCACTTTTCAAGTCCAGGGCCTCCGTTGTACTCCCCTCCTAGTCCTGGGCCTCCTTTGTACCCCCTAGTCAATGGCCTCCTGTGTTCTCCCCTCTTAGTCCAGCTCCTCCTCTGCACCCCCAAGTCCAGCGCCTCCTCTGGACCCCCCCAGTCCAGGGCCTCCACTGCACCCCCCCAATCCAGGGCCTCCTCTGCATCCCCCAAGTCCAGGGTCTCCTCTGCCCCCCTCCAGGTCAGGACCTCCTCTGCACCCCCCAGCCCAGGGCCTCCTCCGCACTCCCCAGCCCAAAGCCTCCTCCACACCCCCATCAGCCCAGGGCCTCCTCCAACCCCCCCTCCCAGTCTGCGGCCTCCTCTGTACCCCTCCTCAGCTCAGGGTCTTAACTGCACCCCCCAGTCCAGGGTCTCCTCTTCACCCCCTCAGCCCAGGTGTTCTGGAATCCCAGGTTGCTTTGACACCGGCCTTCAGCTCATCTGCATTGTTGGGTATGGTGTCTCTCGTCTTCCTCTTGACAATACCCCACAGATTCACTATGTGGTTTAGATCAGGTGAGTTTGCTGGCCAATCAAGCACAGTGATACCATGATCCTTAAACCAGGTATTGGTACTGTTGGCAGTGTGGGCAGGTGCCAAATCCTGCTGGAAAATGAAATCAGCATCTCCATAAAGCTGGTCAGCAGAGGGAAGCATGAAGTGCTCTAGAATTTCCTGGTAGAAGGCTGCACTGACTTTGGACTTGATAAAACACAGTGGACCAACACCAGCAGATGACAGGGCTCCCCAAATCATTACTGATTGTGGAAACTTTACACTGGACCTCATGCAACTTGGATTCTGTCCCTCTCCACTCTTCCTCCAGACTTTAGGACCTGGGTTTCCAAATGAAATGCAAAATTGACTTTCATCCAAAAAGAGGACTTTGGACCACTGAGCAACAGTCCAGTCCTTTTTCTCCTTAGTCCAGGTAAGACGCTTCTGACGTTGTCTTTGGTTCAGGAGTGGCTTGACACAAGGAATGCGATAACTGTAGCCTGTGTCCTGGATACATCTGTGTGTGGTGTCTCTGGCACCAGCCGTAGTCCACTCCTTGTGAATCTCCCCCAAAGTCTTGAATTGCCTTTGCTTCACAATCCTCTTAAGGCTGCAGTTATCCCTATTGCTTATGCACGTTTTTCTACCACACTTTTTCCTTCCACTCAACTGTCCATTCATATGCTTGGGTACAGCACTCTGTGAACAGCCAGCTTCTTTAGCAATGACCTTTTGTGACTTACCCTTCTTGTGGAGGATGTCAATGACTGTCTTCTGGATAACTGTCAATTCAGCAGTCTTCCCCATGATTGTGTAACCTACTGAACCAGACTGAGAGAACATTTAAAGGTTCAGGAAACCTTTATAGGTGTTTTGAGTTAATTAGCTGATTAGAGTGTGACACCATGAGTCCACAATATTGAACTTTTTCACAATATTTTAATTTTCTGAGATACTGAATTTCGGGTTTTCACTAACTGTAAGCCATAATCATCAAAATTAAAAGAAAGAAATGCTTGAAAAATATCACCTTGTGTATAATGAATCTATATAATATATGAGTTTCACTTTTTGATTTAAATTACTGAAATAAATAAACCTTTTTGATGATATTCATATTTTTTGAGATGCATCTGTAATTACATATAATATGACAGACAATGCCCTCTTAACTCTGCTATTCCAGTATTTCAAAATTCCAACTTCAACATTTCATTTAAATACAATTTAAAAACCGTGCAGGAGTTAAAAAAAACAGACCATTTTACAATATTTACCTCAGCCTCAGTGCTGTTTCTTGCAAAATCACTGCTCTGTGATCCATCTACCTGTAATGAGCCCTTGGGGGTAAGTCATCCAGTCATCCTGGGCTCACAGAGCAACAGCAGACAGGTAATAATGTAACTCTGTTCTCTATAGAATTTTAGGATTTCCCACTGCCAGAGAAAGAGGACTCATAACGTTGCAAAGACCATGGGATCTAAGGTACATGTACATTGAGTTCATTTTTTTTTTTTTTTTTTTTTTTGAGGATTGGGGGGGGGGGGGGGGCAGCATAGCTGAGCTTTAAAGCTTTAAAATGGTTGTAAACCCTTACACATACACACTATTGTGACTGGCCTCAGGTGACAGAGATAAAACAAATCATCCTGTTCAAGTTGTACCTGTTTATCTGTCGCATTCTCGTCTCTTTATCCTTCTAAAACAGCTCAAATGCTATTTCTCAGCATTAGCAGGCAGTGGGTGGGGTACAGACATCACACACACCGCACAGAGCTCAGGGAAACCAGAGTGGAGGGACTGGCCACTCCTTCTACACAGAATCACAGGGAAATATACAAAGCTGAGTTTACCATTGTGTGTTGGGCCACATTTATTGCCGTCTTGGGCAGTATGCAGCCCTTGGGCCGCAGGTTGGACACCCCTGACCTAAAGTAAAACAAAGATGTTTCTCCTCCAAAAACAAAATAAACCCTTTACAGAGTGTAAATGTAAGACATTTAATCCAAAATGTAGATGTACTTAGGCACCTATGAGGGCTGGCCTTGCTTCTTGCTGGTAATAACTCAAAGTTCATTCGCTGCAGTATCTCAGCAAACATACGCTGTACACAAGCACTGATACTGCACTGGGACTATACTTGGCTGCCATAGGGGACACAAATGAAGCACTGCGTGATGTGACATGGACATCTCTAATGCTATGACTTGAATGTCTGGCTAGCAAGACCTTCCCCTTCCATACAAGACAGCAGTTGTTGCTTGTCCTACTATCTCTGAGAACACAGATAAGGCCAAACTGATTTAATGTTGTACATACACTCACTCTCTTTTACCAGAGATTTGACTGAAATTCCAAGGTTGGTGGCCACCTACTTGTGTGGCTGATTGGCCATCATCCCTTTACTCAGCACTTGGGCCAAAATACAAGAACAGCCATTTGTGGCTGGTTTAAAGCTTATAAATCCATGCAATCATTCGAGAATGCAGTACATTTTTCCAGTATGTAATGTTTCCATGTAATATACAATTGTTGTGGTGGTCTGCTCATAACTCCTCCACTAGTTTGGCTGTTATTAAGGACTTGTGGCAGCAATTTATAATATATTGGTTACAGTGGAATTTTCCTTTGTAACAAAACCCAGGCAGTGGGTATTACTTGTGCCTGACATTCTAGTGCTGCAAAAGAAAGGCTTCAAGGCCTCCTTAGGGCTATTAGGCACAGTTTAAATTATGAAACAATTAGAGAAGCGAAAGCTAAGTGTGTTTTTTAACTTTATTGCTGCTTTAATATGTGTTCCTAAGTGGTAGCGTACGCTGAAGAATGAATGAAGTCATGCCAAAAGTTCTCATTTAAATGAAATGCCTCTTATGGGTGAATGGCTGTGATTGAGTGGCTGAAATCTATTGCTGGCTGATTCCAGGAACATCTGGTGTATGACTTATTTAAATAATAAATTGCCGATAATAATGTCTAGCTTGTCTTCTTGCTGTGATTAGCCCTGACAGACAAAGTGATCATAACTGAGCCCCCTGGGCTGCCCAGTAACAGGAATATGATTTAGGGATGATAAAGAATACACTAGACAAGGTTGTAGCAGTTTAAGGTATCCTAATGGAAAATGTATGTAAGGGTGAGATGGGTCCTTCAGATGGATTGTGTTTTCTAGTCAATGTTTGTATATGGAGTGGATTTATTGTATGCAATGTGAGGAAATATATCCCAGGAGCATACTGGTTATTCCATAGTGAAAATGGTAAAGGATAACCTTCAGGTGTCATAGAGTGCTCTTGTTGAAAACTTTAGAGAAAAATGTATGTAGAGTTCATGATCCATATTTAGTGTTGGTGAGATCCCTTCAGACGTTTACTTCATCCAACCAACAAATAGAATCTCATTCTCAAAGTACAAGTGTAATCTAAATATTAGAACGAAGGCAATAAAATAAAATGTATAACAATTGTAATACAAAAAAAATGAATTATCATGTAAAGTATAATTAAACTCTCAAAAAAATGCTGACAGGTAGGATTTTTATTACTGAAGACCATATTGATCTCTTCTTTCATAACTAATTCTCCCCGCCTGTCAGTTTTTTTGTACATTTACAGTGAACATTTACAGCATCGCTCTGTGCCGCGATGATCTCCCTCCCATGCACATATGCGGGACAGACGTCATCGCGGCCAGACCACAGAGACACAGTAACCCTGGAGAGGATTGATTTGCAGGTAAGTCTTCTGTGCATACTACTATGTTATGGCAAAAACATAGGGCCCCTAGGGCCCATTTTTTTTTTACCAGGTTTAACTCCATTTCAAAGTATACCTACTATTAGATATGTTATTTCATGTAAAAATAGTACAAAAGCCTTCTTTTTTTTTGTCATAAATACACTGGTACAGAGCGGTTGAGCAGTGGACAATCAATGCTTGTGGAAAAAGAAGTCCAGAAACACAATTATCACCACTGCAGCTTCTGGGTTCCCGTGAGCTTCCCTGAACTTCCAGCCTGGGGTGCGCACACATAACTTCTTTGAAAGTCTCCAAGTCCCATGACGCCACACCCAGCACTCACTAATACCCTGTTCAGACTGGTCCGGCTGCTTTGCATGGCGCCACTGCATATGAGCAATCCACAAACAGGTGGCTTCATAGAACCCGATGATGGAAAAGGAGCCACCCACAGACAGAATGGTGGGTGCAGATATTATGTTGCAAAAGCAGCATGCAATGTAAGTGGTGACACCTGCAACAGAAAATTTTGAATTTTGTAGAATTAATTATCTGTACACCTTTATGCAAACTAGACAATGTGTAAATGTAACACTTAGAGGTATTTATTACTTCTCACAGAGATCACAGTACTCCCTGACAATTCTTTTATCTGCTTTACTCTCTAAAATTACCTTGCTTTGTCCAAATCATTTGGTGGAGGGAAGATTATGGTATGGGGTTGTTTTTCAGGGGTTGGGCTTGGCCCCTTAGTTCCAGTGAAGGGAACTCTTAAGGCGTCAGCATACCAAGGCATTTTAGACAAGTTCATGCTGCCAACTTGAGGATGGCCCTTTCCTGTTCCAACATGACTGCACCCCAGTACACAAAGCAAGATCCATATAAATGAGCGAGTTTGGGCTGGAAGAACTTGACTGGCCTGCACAGAGTCCTGACCTCAACCCGATAGAACACCTTTGGAATGAATTAGAGCGGAGACTGCAAGCCAGGCCTTCTCATCCAACATCAGTGGCTGACCTCACAAATGTGCTTCTGGAAGAATGGTCAAACATTCCCATAGATACACTCCTAGACCTTGTGGACAGCTTTCCCAGAAGAGTTGAAGCTGAACCGTACGGACTGAGATTAGGATGGCATTAAAGTTCATGTGTGTATAAAGGCATGTGTCCCAATACATTTGACAATATAGTGTATGTAAGAACCTAACTCATCAGGTTCCACCTATGAATGCAATATTATTTTGAGGAGGACTGTCTTTGTAATGAAACTCATGACAAGTTGCAGGTATGCTTTAACCTACCGAAAGGTAAAGTCATATGTGAAATAGCTTAGCTGCTTTTGTATTTTCTCCTTGGAGTCTACCAAGCTTTTCAATACACCAAAATACAATTCAGGTGTTTGTTACCATCATTGAAAAGAATGACGCTATTCAATACAAGGTTGATGAATGTGGAAGTAATCTATTGACAAAAAATATGTGTGAATGTTTCCATAGAAATTGTTTTATCTCTTATCTTTCCAAATTGCTATGTAATTATGTCACTATATATAGTACTAGTGACCGCAAATACCTTAGATAACTGTGTGGTAGAGTAGACAAAGGTATTTTTCTCTATTACAATACAATACACCAACGCCAATTAATGAGCAACTCAACATATCAAGTTAAAGTGATATCCGAGAAAGTGGAAGCCAACCTAAACCGGCCATAGATGGTGCTATTTTCTTTCATGCAGCCACGGGTTGCAGAAAAGAAAATTGCTTAATTCCCCCATCAACACATTCAGTATTGATGGGAGAATCCCTCCTGCAGAGCTATTGTGTTCTCATGGGGGGTCATGGGGAACCATCCCTGCTGGGAGAACACAGTGATTTTTGCTAGCGGCTACAGCCAACCCAACATCCCTTATTTTACAAATTGGAAAAGCGGGCGTGAAAATTGTCGGCCAATAAGCACCTGTATCCAATGAGATGCAGCTGCTGCTTGGGTATTTTAACATGAAACAAAAAAGTGCAGCGCATATATAAACAAATTCATAAAAAAGTGATATTCATCTGTGCAACAGCATCAATAAAGAAATGTCCAAAATACACTGTGACATATATTAATAAGTGCACCTCCAAATAAAATTTAAATGGAAAATGAAAGTCCCAAATGATAACTCCTTATGTGCTCAGAAAGGGATCCAGGAACATTACAAAGGTTTGGTTCCGATTAATGGTGAAATACCCAAAATGGTTGGCACCACATCCCTGGGGAAAATTTAAATAACAGCAGGGAAGAGCAAGGGATTTAAAGGTGCAGATTGATCCACAAAAAAGAAAAGTAATAGAGAAAAATATAATTTTTAATATACATTCAAAGTTAAAAGACATATAAAAAAGAAACACATATTTTGCATGTGTAACAGTGTTTATACAGTTACGGTGGTCACACAGGACACAGATATATTTTTTAGATGATATGACCGCATACTAGCCCGACATGTTTCGCTGAATTGCTTTCTCAAGGGATATGCAGACCGAAAATTAATATCATCCAACTTTACAGTTCTAAAAATAGAGATACAAAAATATAAGCGACAAAAATAGAAATACATAATGATCACACTTTTCAAAAATACAAAATGAAACAGGAAAATCAGGAAAGAGCACAGTGTCCACTGAACATAGCACAAGTGCTTACCCCACAGTGACCCTCTCTCAGGTTAGCCACCGCACAACCATCAACTAACACCGAAGCCCTGACACGGCCATATTGGTACAGTCACAGGGGACAGAAAGGTAAAACTGAAAATAAGACAAAATGCATATGTACAATATATATATATATATATATATATATATATATATATATATATAATATGTATTTTGTCTTATTTTCAGTTTTACCTTTCTGTCCCCTGTGACTGTACCAATATGGCCGTGTCAGGGCTTCGGTGTTAGTTGATGGTTGTGCGGTGGCTAACCTGAGAGAGGGTCACTGTGGGGTAAGCACTTGTGCTATGTTCAGTGGACACTGTGCTCTTTCCTGATTTTCCTGTTTCACTTTGTATTTTTGAAAAGTATGATCATTATGTATTTCTATTTTTGTCGCTTATATTTTTGTATCTCTATTTTTAGAACTGTAGAGTTGGATGATATTAATTTTCAGCCTGCATATCCCTTGAGAAAGCAATTCAGCTAAACATGTCGGGCTAGTATGCGGTCATATCATCTAAAAAATATATCTGTGTCCTGTGTGACCACCGTAACTGTATAAACACTGTTACACATGCAAAATATGTGTTTCTTTTTTATATGTCTTTTAATTTTGAATGTATATTAAAAATTATATTTTTATATATTACTTTTCTTTTTTGTGGATCAATCTGCACCATTAAAATCCCTTGCTCTTCCCTACTGTTATTTGGATCCAGGAACAGACAGGGTGACACCCATGGAAAGATCCACACAAGAGGCTTACCGGAATGTCAGTGACCCCCTTATTCAGGGTGATCAGAATTCGCTCTATTAACCAGAGATGAATTTCATGGAAGGAATGAACACCAGCATAGGATCCTCTCGGCAGCAATGAAAATGTATCCAGCAATCAGGTGAACTCCAGCTCGCTCTCAGCACACCATGGCATATGCAAAGTAAGGGCCAACATAGTGTGATAATGTAAAAGCACCTTGAATTATTAAAAATTATTGCATTTACATAACAGAATCTTGTAAACATCATATAAAACAGCCAGAAGACAAATGCAGGTCGTTCCTCCAGTGACCAAAATGGCCAACGCTTGGCCGCGCATGTGCAGTAGCCTGTGTATGGGGCCCCGCCCTACGTGTTTGGTCATATGTGACATATGATGAAATGCGTAGAGTAGAGCCCTTACTTCGCATATGCTATGGTCTACTGAGAGTGAGCTGGAGTTCCCCCGATTGCTGGATACATTTTCATTGCTGCCAGGAGGCTCCTGTGCCAGTGGTTATTCCTTCAATGAGATCCATTTCTGGTTAATAGAGCGAGTTCTGACCACCCTGAATAAGGGGGTCACTGGCATTCCAGTAAGCCTCTTGTGTGAATCTTTCCTTGGGTGTCACCCTGGCTGTTCCTGGATCCCTTTCCAAGCACATAAGAGTTAACTTTTGGGACTTTCATTTTCCTTTTATTATTATATTATTACAGATTTTATATAGAGCCAACATTTTACGCAGCGCTTTACAACTTGAGGGTAGACAGTACAAATACAATACACTTTAATACAGTAGGAATCAGAGGGCTTTGCTCCTTAGAGCTTACAATCTTTTACATTTTCTTTGGTGGTGCACTTATTAATACATGTCACGGCGTATTTTGGACATTTCTTTATTGATGCTGTTGCACAGATGAATATCGCTGAATTTGTTTATATACACGCTGCATTTTTTTGTTTCATGATATATGATGTACTTGGTATCATAGGTATTAGTGTTCAGCAGCTTTCACTCAGTTTAAATTACTGCGCAGATTTAACCCCTTCTTTTCTTCACTTGTTTAGGGTATTTTAACAACCAGCAGGACAATGCCGGAGCAGAAGAGTCATCCATCCATGCTGTATAGGCTGCACAAAAACTAACTATCAGTGCCAGCTTTAGCCTGAAATAGCTGGCTACAGGGAGCTTTCATTTTTATTTACTTGCCTAACTTATTATAAAATGAATGGAATATCTAAACTGAAAAACCATGCGTATCTTGTGAAGTCTTCTTTCTCGTAGGTATTAGTTGCCATGTTATAGTTGGTAAATTTTATTTGAAATGGGATTCTAGCAAACATCTTTTTTCTTTAATCTGGATAGAGGGAGAAAAGCTTAGAACCTCTGTCAGGTGTTTATTGTTTTCCGTTTGCACAGTGGAGACGTCCCCTCACTACTGGTCCTGAAGTTGTATGTTTTGTCTCATTTTCTGTCCTCGCAACACCCACCACCAGGAGAAACAAATTTGAAGTCAAACTTGCCAATAGAGTCACAGGCAGCAGGTAGCTTCATCCCTTCCTAGCCGTACCCAAAACTAATAAAGCCAGTTCTGACTGCAGTTCCATGTTAATGGTCACTGGCCTTTTACACAATAGATATACAAGTAAGCAGCCCATCCTTCCATTAACTCTTTCAGCGGCGTAAATACTTTCACAGGAATTTAAAACATATCCCATCCCCATGAGGAAACATAGTAGATCTCACCATTGTTAAAGCCAAATGTATTTAATTGTTAGTGTTACATATGACATAGAAGAATAATGCAATGACCAGATGTTCCCAGCTATGTTTGCACACCTGTTTTTCTGTATTTTGTTAATTTGCATTGTGTCCAATGGGGAATGGGAGACAGGTGCCTGGCCAGCTTATGAATGGAGTTATTGTGGAAAGCACAGAGCATATAAAGAGACTGAGTTACCTATTCTTCCAGAATAACACAGGTACAGCTATTCAGTATATGTACTTACTAAGTGTGGAACATAATCTGAGATAGATCATACAAATAGCTGGAAATGACCAAGGGCATCTTTTTTGGAAGTCTGTCTATAGGTTTGTTGGCCATATTTTCTAAAAATGTGCAAGTTGTAAAAAAAAAAATAAAAAAAATATTAATTATTGGGTTTTTCTAAAAGTATCCAAAAAAATAAGACGCTGTTACTATTTAATATAGCTGAGGATGACCCGTGTGCGCCGAAACCTGTAAAACAAGTCCAAATAATGTGTGAAGAACAGATCATCCTGACAGCACACAATCACTGTTATATGATTCACTTAAAGTGATTGCATACATTTTTTTTTAAATAGCAAACCTGGTATACTTTCTGCTCTGTGCAATAGTTATACTCTGAATGTCCTCTTCTGGGTCCCCCACCGGGGCTCTCTGCTCCTCCTCCTCTGTGTCTGCCCCCTTAACAAGCCACTTGCTATGGGGCAGATGTATGGGCTTGATCCTGAGCCAGGCTGCGTGCATCTATTAAAGTGAAAAGTGTAAAGTCTTGTTTTTTTTCCCTAAAAAAATAACAAACATGTTATACTTACCTGCTCTGTTGCAGTGGATTTACACAGAGCAGCCTAGATCCTCCTCTTCTCGGGTCCCACTTTGGTGCTCCTGGCCCCTCCCTCCTGTTCAGTGCCCCTACAGCAAGCAGCTTGCTATGGGGGCACCCAAACCGAGTCACAGCTCCCTGTGTCCATTCAGACATGGAGCCCCGGCCTGGCCCCCTCTCTTCCCTGATTGGCTAGCTGACTTTGATTGACAGCAGTGGTAGCCAATGGCGCAGCTGCTGTGTCCCAGCCAATCAGGAGGGGAGAATCTCGGACGGCTGAGACACTCGTGGACATCGCTGGACAGAGAGGGAACTCTGTGAGTGAATCTTATGGGGGCTGAGGGGGGCTGCTGCACACAGAAGGCTTTTTATCTTAATGCATAGAATGCAATAAGATAAAAAATCCTTCTGCCATTACAACTCCTTTAACTCACACAGTGCGGCTCAACCCCGCTCCCTCCACACCGGATTTAATTGACAGCAGCAGGAGCCAACGGCTTCATGTGCAGTGAGAAAAGAGAGAAAGAGTGCAACTCCTCTGGGGCAAAATACTGGATCGAGGTTAGGCTAAGGTAAGAAATTAGGGGGGCTGGATGTTTTTTCTTTTTTTTTTTTCTTAACTGCAAGACGAAGGCATAATGTGTTAGTATGCATTGCATACTAGTACATTATGTGAAACTTACCTGAAACCGAAGCCCTCCAGCAATACGATGTCATCGCTGGAGACAGCTTCTTTCATCACCTGTCTTGCTTCCGGGTTTGCGGGCTCCAGCTCTGTGACTGGGCAGAGCCGCTATGACGTCACTGTCACACATGCGAGCGGGAGCCGCCGGTCACAGCATGGAGGGGCATACCTTCAGAGTGCATATGCCAGTGATGTCACTGGCTGCATATATAGTAAATAGCTCCTAAACAGTGCATGTTTAGGACATATTTACACTACCTCTAGGTAAGCCTTATTATATGTTTACCTATAGGTAAAATTTAAAGATGGAAGTTTACTTGCAGAGAATGCATTAGGTTAAAAAGCCTTAAAGTGATTGTAAGGGTTTTTTTTTTTTTTTAAATAACAAACATATCATACTTACCTTCAATGTGCAGCTCGTTTTGCACAGAGTGGCCCCAAACATCCATTTCTGGGGTCCCTCAGCGGCTCTCACGGCTCCTCCCCACATCAGATAACCCCCTGGGAGAAGCGATCTCCCGGGGGATTACCTTGCAGGCGCGCTTCCGAGTCCAGCATTCGGCATCCATAGAGGCCCCCCCCGGCACCCGTGTCATTGGATTTGATTGACAGCAGCGGGAGCCAATGGCTGCGCTGCTATCAATCTATTCAATCAAGAGTCGGGAGCTCGTGGGGAGAGAGACAGCGCGTCCCCGCCGACTGAATGAAGGGGTTCAGGTGGCTGGGGGGCCAGTGACTGGCAGGTGTTTTTTCACCTTAATGCATAGGATGCATTAAGGTTAAAAAACACAAACCTTTACAACCCCTTTAAGCCTTTAAAATCACTTTAAAACATATAATTTGACACTAATAATCTTGTGAATATGTGTTAATGTTTTAAACAAAATAGTTTCTATATATAAATGTTATATACAGTCATGGCCAAAAATATTGTCCACCCCCCTGCATTTCAGTCAGATAATACCCCACTTTACCCAGAAAATTCTTGCAATTACAAATGTTTAGGCATTCTCATGTTTATTTCTTTTGTTTGTATTTGTATGACAGAAAAAAGTGTAAAAACAAAAATCCAAATCCCACGCAAAACTCAAAAAATGGACTGGAAAAAACTTTTGGCATCCTCAATTTAAAGGATATGTAAACCTTCCTTTTAAAAAACAAACAAAAAAAAACCAAACATGTCATACTTACCTTCTATGTGCAGTTGGTTTTGCACAGAGTGGCTCCTGGCTCCTCCTCTTCTCGAGTGCCCCGTCGGAGAGGCGCTCTCCCTTGGGGCACCCGTGTGGGTGCACTCCCCTGTTCTGCTGCTGCGTTCATTGACACAGACTGCAGCACTCGGCTCTGCCCCCCCAGCTCCTGCGTCATTGAATTTAATTGACAGCAGCGGGAGCCAATGGCTGTGCTGTTATCAATCTATCCAATCAGGACCCGAGACACCGGCTGGAGCGGGTGTGCTCGTCCCCGGAGCAGGAACGATCGGGCTCAGGTAAGTAAAAGGGGGGCTCTGGGGGGCTGGTGCACTATAAGAGCTTTTGCATTCTATGCATTGCGGTGAAAAACCGCAAGGGTTTACAACCCCTTTAATATTTGTTAGCACACCCCTTGGAAAAATAACTGAAATCAATCGCTTCCTGTAACCATTGATGAGTTTCTTACTTTTCTCTACTGGAATTTTGGACCACCCTTCTTTCGCCAACTGCTCCGGGTCTTTCAGATTGGAAGGGTTTCTTTTCCCAACTGCTGTTTTGAGATCTCTCTACATATGCTCTATGGGATTTAGATCTGGGCTCATTGCTGGCCAGTTCAGTACTCTCCAGTACTTTGTCTTAAACCATTTCGGGTGCTTTTTGACAAGTGATTTGGGTCATTGTCCTGTTATAAGACCCATGACCTCTGACGGAGACCCAACTTTCTGACACTGGGCCCTACATTGCACCCCAGAATTCACCCCCTTCTCAGTGACAGTGCATATTTTTAGCACTGTATTAGTGTCACTGGCTCACAAAAAGTGTCAGTTAGTGTCCAATTGTCCACCGTAATATCGCAGCCCCACTATAAGTCGCTGATAGCTACCATTACTAGTATGTAAAAACAAATCCATAAATATAAACCATAGTTTGTAAATGCTATAATGTTTGTGTAAACAAGTGGTCTCCGAACTGTGGCCCGGGGCCAGATGCAGCCCTTTGCTTGTTTTTATGTGGCCCTTGGGGGAATGTTTCATCCACTGATACTAACAATGGGACATAATCCCGCCCCACTCACACCAATGAAGAGACACAATTTCTCCCATTGACACCAATGATGGGGCACAATTACTCCCACTGAGACAAACAATGGGGCATTATTTTTCTCTCAATGATGTCGGGACCTTTTCTACTCCCAATGGACACAGTCCGTCACCCCTAAAATCTGAAGGTCAGTAAACTAGCCCTTTGTTTAGAAAGTTTGGAGACCCCTGGTGTAAACCAATCAATATTCGCTTATTGGGATTTTTTTACCGAAAAAATGTAGCTGAATACATATTGGTCTATATTTATGAAGAAATTCGATTTTTTTAACTTTTTTTTTGGATATGTTTTATAGCAAAAAGTAAAAAAAATAGTTTTTGTTTTTTTTTTTTCAAAATTGTCAGTCTTTTTTTGTCTATAGCGCAAAAAAATCATCCCCTAAGGGCCGTATACACGGGCCGAACATTGGGCGGCATCGGCCGGTTCAACAGAAACCAGCCAACATTCGGCTCATGTGTACGGCTGTTCGACCGGCTTCTGTCAAAGGGGCATGACCGAAATTCGGCCAATGGGCATCCTATCAGCGCTCTTAGCCAATGACTGAGAATGCTGACCAGTGTGTTCTGGCGAGGGAGCCACCCACCTGTCAGAACACAATAGCTCAGTGGGGGGAGACCGCTGTACTAACATTGCATAATTAGTACAACGGCTTCTCCCGAGCTCTTCAGTTTTTTTTGTTCAGCCCGTTGGGTTGAACGAAAAAAAAAAAACTAGCAGTGTGTACTAGGTTTTATGAGTCGGCTAAAAAAACATTGAAAACAATGCACTCCCTTTACAGTTAAAGCAGAACTATACTCATTTCGGCTCCAGTGATGCAGCGTCCCTGAGCTCCCCACCCGGCCGCTGACATCTTCAGGCGGCCGGCTTCTGGATCTTGATCGCCCACCGCTGTCATTGGCCTGGCGGGGGTGACATCACTCATATTTGGCATTGCCGAATTGGTACAGTGAGCTGTGCGTGCGCAGCTCACTGTACAAGGGCAGACAGGCAGGTAAGTAACATTAAAATTCCTCCCTGTTCGCCCATCTTCTACTTTAAGCAGAAAGATAGCACTAAACCACTTAAAGTGATTGTAAAGGCAGAGGGTTTTTTATCTTAATGCATTCTATGTATTAAGATAAAAAAAACCTTCTGTGTGAAGCAGCCCCCCTAATACTTACCTGTATGTTGCATGAGAGACTTGGCTGCCCAGGACTCTCCTCCTCATTGGCTGAGATAGCAATGGAGCGCCATTGGCTTCTGCTGCTGTCAATCAGTGAGTCAATGAGGAGAGAGAGGGGGCGGGGCCTAGCCGGGGGGTCTGTGTCTGAATGGACACAGGGAGCTGCGGCTCAGCTTGGGTGCCCCCATAGCAAGCTGCTTGCTGTAAGGGCACTCGTCAGGAGGGAGGGGCCAGGGGAGCTGAAGAGGGACCCAAGAAGAGGAGGATCTGGGCTGCTCTATGCAAAACCACTTTACAGAGGAGGTAAGTATGACTTTGAATTATGAATTTGTTATTTTTAAGAAAAAAAAACAAACTAGACTTTAGTATCACTTTAAGGCTAGCATTTGCCATAACATGGATAGAAAAATTAACGAAATTTGTTTAGGACATTTCCCCCCAAATTTCAACTTGCTTCTAATCGTTTTCAACATTACAGATTGTTTTTTCCAATCGACTATTACTACTACCCCTACTCATGCGCATTTTGGTGTTTAGGCAGAGTCATCTGTATAGTAGCTCTTCTACTATAACTCTAGTGGTGGCGGCAAACTTTATGTACATCAGTCGCTGAGGCATTCCCCCTCTTCATCCTCCAATAAATAACTGAGAGGGTCAAGTAGTCTAGACTGTTCCTTATGCAATATTGAAAGAAAACAAACAAGCTTTTCAGAGTTTAGCACATCTACAGTGTATCCATACAGTGCATCCGGAAAGTATTCACAACCTTATTCCAAAATGGATTAAATTCAGTATTTTCCTCAAAATTCTACAAACAATACCCCATAATGACAATGTAAGAAGTTTGTTTGAAATCTTTGCAAATTTATTAAAATTAAAAAAACGAACAAAAATCACATGTACATAAGTATTCACAGCCTTTGCCATGACACTCAAAATTGAGCTCAGGTGCATCCTATTTTCACTGATCATATTTGAGATGTTTCTACAACTTGATTGGAGTCCACCTGTGTTAAATTCAGTTGATTGGACATGATTTGGAAAGGCACACACCTGTCTATATAAGGTCCCACAGTTAACAGTGCAGGTAAGAGCACAAACCAAGCCATGAAGTCTAAGGAATTGCCTGTAGACCTCTGTGGCACAGATCTGGGGAAGGGTACAAAAAAATTTCTGCAACATTAAAGGTCCCAATGAGCACAGTGGCCTCCATCATCCATAAATGGAAGAAGTTTGGTACCACCAGGACTCCTCCTAGAGCGGGCTGCCTGGCCAAACTGAGTGATCGGGGGACAATGGTTTTAGTCAGGGAGGTGACCAAGAACCCGATGGTCACTCTGACAGAGTTCCAGCATTTCTCTGTGGGGAGATGTAAATCTTCCAGAAGAACAACCATGTCTGCAGCACTCCACTAATAAGGCCTGTATGGTAGAGTGGCCAGGCGGAAGCAACTCCTCAGTAAAAGGCACATGACAGCCCACCTGGAGTTTGCCAAAAGGTACCCGAAGGACTCTCAGACCATGAGAAACAAATTTCTCTGGTCTGATTAAACAAAGATTGGACTCTTTGGTTTGAATGGCAAGTGTCATGTCTGGAGGAAACCAGGCACCGCTCATCACCTGGCCAATACCATCCCTACAGTGAAGTATGGTGGTGGCAGCATCATGCTGTGGGGATGTTTTTCAGCGGCAGGGACTGGGAGACTAGTCAGGATTGAGGAAAAAATGAATGCAGCAATGTACAGAGACATCCTTGATGAAAACCTGTTCCAGAGCGCTCTGGACCTCAGACTGGGGCAAAGATTCATCTTCCAACAGGACAACAACCCTAAGAACACAGCCAAGAGAACAAAGGAGTGGCTACGGGACAACTCTGTGAACCTCCTTGAGTGGCCCAGCCAGAGCCCAGACCTGAATGAACATCTCTGGAGAGATCTGAAAATATCTGTGCACAGGCGCTTCCCATCCAACCCGATGGAGCTTGATAGCGCCTGCAAAAAAGAATGGGAGAAACTTCCCAAAAATAGGTGTGCCAAGCTTGTAGCATCATACTCAAAAAGATTTGAGGCTGTTATTGGTGCCAAAGGTGCTTCAACAAAGTATTGTGCAAAGCCTGTGAATACTTATGTACATGGGATTTTATGGTTTTTTACTTTTAATAAATTTGCAAAGATTTCAAAAAAACTTCTTTCACGTTGTCATTATGGGATATTGTTTGTAAAATTTTGAGGAAAATAAATAATTTAAAAAATAGCACCTTTTCCATTTTTAGCCATTGGCTCCCGCTGCTGTCAATCATATCCAGCGACACGGGAGCCGAGTTCTGCTGTCTTTGTCAATGGATGCAGCAGCAGGGCTTGGGAGCGCACCTCCAAAAGTGCCCCCATGGAATGCGGCTCTCTGTGGGGGCACTCGAAAAAAGGAGGAGCCAGGAGTGCCGCTGGGGGACCCCAGAAGAGGAGGATCGGGGCCACTCTGTGCAAAACCCTTGCACATAGGAGGTAAGTATAACATGTTTATCTTAAAAAAACAAACAAAAAAAAACCTTTAAAACCCCTTTAGGTCTAGGGGTATCAGAAGAGGCTGTAACACTTATTATACCCACCCCTCAAGCCTGCTGTTCTCTTCTCCCTGGAGCTCTGGGCTGTAGGTAGTCTCTAGGCACCTTGGCTATTAACCCTGCATTTTACATGGAGGAGATGAGCACGCAATCACAGCTAGAAGCGCTTTAGAGATGGACTGGTCCCATGGATAGGGAAACCCTGCCAAACTCAGGGTTCCTGTACCCCCAGGTTGAACTACAGGCCAGTTAGCCTAACATCAATAGTCTGCAAGTTATTGGAGGAGATGATAAGGGACTATATACAAGGTTTTAGTAAAGAAAACTGTATCATTAGCAGTAATCAGCATGGATTCATGAAGAATCATTCTTGCCAAACCAATCTATTAACCTTCTATGAGGAGGTGAGTTGCCATCTAGATAAAGGAAGGCCCGCAGACGTGGTGTATCTGGATTTTGCAAAGGCATTTGATACAGTTCCCCATAAACATTCACTGTACAAAATAAGGTCCGTTGGCATAGACCATAGGGTGAGTACATGGATTGAAAACTGGCTACAGGGGCGAGTTCAGAGGGTGGTGATAAATGGGGAATACTCGCAATGGCCTGATGTGGAAAGTGGGGTCCCCAGGGATCTGTCTTGGGACCAATCCTACTTAATTTATTCATAAACGATTTGGAGGATGGGGTAAACAGTTCAATCTCTGTATTTGCAGATGATACAAAGTTAAGCAGGGCAATAACTTCACCACAGGATGTGGAAATCTTGCAAAAAGACCTAAACAAAATAATGGGGTGGGCAACTACATGGCAAATGAGGTTTTAACGTAACCACTTCAGCCCCGGATCATTTGGCTGGCCAAAGGCCAGAGCACTTTTTGCAATTCGGCACTGTGTCGCTTTAACTGACAATTGCGCGGTCGTGCAACGTGGCTCCCAAACAAAATCGACGTTCTTTTTTCCCCACAAATAGAGCTTTCTTTTGGTGGTATTTGATCACCTCTGCGGTTTTTTATTTTTTGCGCTATAAACAAAAAAAGAGCGTCAATTTTGAAAAAAAAACACATAATTTTTCACTTTTTGCTATAATAAATGTCCCCAAAAATATATAAAAAAACTAAAAAACGAAATACCTGTTGTACCTGCCAGAAATCTTGATAGTTGATAATATCCTGTGGTTTGCCTATGCTGCAGTCTTATTAGTTACATTGTTCCCCGTTATTTTAGGAATACAGAACCTCCCCCACCCCCCCTCCTCATGGTATAGAGCAGTGTTTCTCAACCTGGAAAATCTCAAGGCACCCCATTCTAAAGTGCAAAAAAAAACTAATAGTTTTATATAATGCAGCAACATCCACACATGTAGAACACCCAATATTATAGGTGATGTATTTCTCCACCTTTGGTGTTTCTCCTCTTCCTAAGTTTCTCTCCCTCATTCAGCTAATGTGACCCCAGTGCTGATGGAGAGGGGCAAATAAGGATTCAGTGCAGGAGCCTGATGACATCACTGGTTGTTAGGATGCCGGTGGCTGGAACATTGAGGAAACATGCTTGGAACAAACGGGACACACAATAAGTTAAAGGAAAAACATTACACAGTTATTATGCATCTCTTATAACAATGGGAGCTCCCCGGGCTGCACACTCAGCTAATCTGCCCAATATGCATATTGGACCCTCTGTGGGAGCATCTGAGAATCTACCTCAGCTCTCTGCAGAGATGGATCAGTTTAATCTTTCGATTAAATTTTAAGTGCATATAATCACATCAGCTCTCCTACCTGTATAGCACTTAAGGATCAGAACAATTTTACATTTCTTCTATGGGCCTGTCTATTTGACAATAACATTGTCATTACGTAAAGCAGTATTAAACCCAAAAGCAAACATTCATTATATTGCAGCTGACAGTCACCAGCTCTCTGCTCACGGAGCTCTGAGAATCGAGCAATCAGCAGTCTTTGATCACTCAGTTCTCAGCCTTAGAGCCAGCGGGGGGACAGATGCAGCCACCACCTAGGTAAGTATGATTTTTATTTAAAAAAAAAAACATGATTAGTATTATTTTAAGATAACAAAAGTAAGACGTATATATTATTACAAACAAAGCTTTCTTTTGGTGATATAGTTTTCAATAAATCATTTTTTTTTTTTTTGCAATTCAAAACATACTAAAAAAAAAAAAAAACATGCTTTTTTTCTACTTTAAACAGTGTTACAGTAAAAACTTAATATTTTAAAGATTGATATTTTTACTGTAAATAAAGTAGACATTTGTTCTATAATTTGTCCTTTTAAAAATGATACTAAAATTATGATTCTGGTACAAAGCTTTGCAAACTTATTTACAAATGAATTAAAAGCTTTTTTTATTTAACTTTTATTTAACTTATTAAAAACAAAAAGTATTAAAATAGTATTGTTTTGAAAAATAGAAATAACAAAAAAAAAAAAGAAACAGAAGGAAAATAATAGTTAAAGGGAGAAGGTGCAGAAGGGGTGAATCAGGGCTAATTACAATAAACTATGGGCTAATAAGGGGCTAAACAGGAACAATTTTTTTTTTTTAATTTTCCGGTTGCTTTAATTGATATGAAATGTCATAGAAGCTCATTTCTTTTGAGTAGGGATGAGCTTTATGTTCGGGTTGAACATGAGTTCGACTCGAACATCGGATGTTCGCCCGTTTGTCGAAAAACGAAAATTATGGGGAGTTTGCGGCAAATTCGAGTGCCACGTAATGCCCCATAATGCACTGCAAGATCGCAGTGCATTGCTGTATGGCCAAAGCATGTACCATGACTGTATGCTTTGGCCAATCCCAGCGCCCTGAGCTAAGAGAGCCATAATTGGCCAAAGGCAGGGTGCCTTTGGCCAATTATGGCTCAGGGGGACTAAGTCCACGCCCCACACTATATAAGGCTGCCTGCACAGTTATTCAGTTAGCTGCAGTGTATTTAATATATATATATATATATATATATATATAGTCAGTCACATATATATATATATATATATATATATATATATATATATATATATATACACACACACACACACACACACTGCATCCAGTTGTAGCCAAGCCTATATCTGACTGCAGGCCATTCCTGGTGTACTTTTTATAATATACACAATACAGTGCACCCATAGTTGCTACATAGTTGTACACAGTGTCTGAAGTGTATCAAGCGTGGCCAAAACAGCAGCCGCTTGGGCACCACATGCTTGACCAGACATATGACGACCTTCCATGCAGTCCATTGGCAACAGCACTTAAAAGACCCACATCAAAGAACAAGGCGGGCCTCTCCTTGCTCCTCATCAGCTGGGATCTCCAACCCCACTATACCTCCAGTCCTGACAGAAACCTGCACTGAGAGGAATAAAGGTATAGAAATAGGTGTCCCAACTACTTGCGGCCAATCTGCTAGTGGTACATCAACATCCGATTTTAGCAGGCAAATTTCCCTACCCCAGCTGCTAAACCGTCTAAAGAAATTCGGTCCCAGCCATCCACATGCTCAGCGTCTGAATTCTAGCTTGGCCAAATTGCTAGCGCTGCAACTTCTGCCTTTTCAGCTGGTAGACTCTGCCCCCTTTCGTGAATTTTTGGAATGTGCGGTACCTCAGTGGCAGGTTCCTAAATGCCATTTCTTTTTACGGAAGGCCATTCCAGCTCACTACCAGCATGTGGAAGGCAATGTCTTGGCCTCGTTGGACAGGGCGGTCAGCAGTAAGGTGCAAATTATCGCTGACTCATGGTCCAGCAGGCATGAACAGGGACGTTACCTTTCTTTCACGGTGCACTGGGTAATTCCGATAGCAGCTGGGAAGGATGCAGGACAGGATTCAGTATTGATGGAGCTTGTTCCACCACGACGCCTCCAAAATGCTAGTGGTGATTCTACCACAGCTCTCTCCTTCACCCCCTCCTTCTTCCTCCTCTATAGCCTCTTCCTCTGCAGATTTGTCCTCTGAACCAGCGGTGCTCCATAAGCGTTCAAGGGGCTACGCAAGCAATCAGGCAAAAAGATGCCATGCTGTGCTTGAGTTGGTCTGCTTAGGGGACAGGAGCCACACTGGGGCAGAGATTCTGTCAGCTCTGCAGGGGCAGGCTCAGAGGTGGTTGACGTCACGCCAGCTTCAGCCAGGAATGGTTGTATGCGACAATGGCACCAACCTCCTCTCTGCCCTCCGATAGTTACACTTGACCCATGTTCCCTGTTTGGCTCACATCCTGAATTTGGTGGTGCAGTGGTTCTTGAGCAGGGACCCGGGCTTACAGGATCTCCTGAGGCAGGCCAGGAAAGTCTGTGGTCATTTCCGCCAGTGCTCGGCTGGCTGACCTTCAAAGGGAATGCAACCTGCCCAAGAACCGCCTCATTTGTGACATGCCCACCAGGTGGAACTCAACGTTGGTAATGCTGCAGCGGCTGCACACGCAGCAGAGGGCCATCAATGAGTACCTGTGTGAGTAGGGGACAGGGTCAGGGGAGCTTGGCTTTTTTTCGCCACGCCAGTGGCTACTGATCAAGGATGCATGCTCTGTCCTGTCACCATTTGAGGAGGCCACGAGGATGCATGCATCAGTGATACTGTCCCTCTTGTCTTCCTGTTGGAGCACACTCTTCGTGGAATAATGGACAGGGCACTTGAGGCAGAACAGTGGGAGGAAGAGGAGGACTTCCTTACCTCACAAGGCCCACTTAATCCAGATAGTATTCCTGCGGGCCCGCCGATCACATAGGAAGAAGAAGAGGAGGAGGAGGAGATTTGTGTCAGCATGGAGGTGGAGGATAACACTCAGCATCAGCAGCAGTCTTCAAGGGATCGTTTTCAGTCCTCAGAAACCCATGGAGTTGTACGTGGCTGGGAGGTGGTGGTTGCGGATCATGTGATCCTTAGTGACCCAGAGGACTCAGGATTGAATGCCTCTGCCTCTGCAAACTTATGCTGCATGGCCTCCCTGATCCTGCAAAGCCTGCGAAAGGACCCTAGTATTTGTGGTATCAAGGAGAGGGATCATTACTGGCTAGCAACCCTTCTTGATCCACATTACAAGGGTAAGGTTGCAGAACTTATCCAGCCTTCGCAGAGGGAGCAGAGGATGAAACATCTTTGGGAGGCCTTGCAGAAAGGTTTGTGCAATGCGTTTCCAGAGCCTGAGAGGTTAATTTCCTGGTGCTGGACAACGTGTTGCTGAGGCTTCGTTCAGTCACAGAAAGAGCGGTGGATGGCCAGCTGACAATTCTTCAGTCCTCAGCGCTAAGGTCTGATCGGTTTCAGCAACCATCGCCAGCGTCCGAATTACATGGTGCAGGAATATCTAGGGGCAAGATCAGACTTGGAGACCTTTCCAACAGAAAATCCACTGGGTTACTTGAGGATGGACCACTGGCCAGAGCTTGCTCAATATGCAATTGAGCTACTGGCCTGTCCTGCATGCAGCGTTCTTTCTGAACACACATTCAGTGCTGCTGGAGGCTTTGTAACCGATCACAGAGTGCGCCTGTCCACAGACTGTTGATCGGCTCACATTCATAAAAATGAATCAGTCTTGGATCACCAGCTACCAAGCACATGATGCTGATGTAACCAATTGAATTTTCAATGGATGTGGGATCCCTTGAAGACTGCCTATGCTGAGTGACTATCCTATTATGCTGAGTGACTATCCTATTCCTCCTCAATCTTCATGAAGATAGCTTCTAAGAATATGTTTAATTCAGGGCACCACCACCACTGCCTAAGGCCCAATTTTTCTGCCCTTGTTCAACAGGGGTGTGTAATTACAATTTTTAATCAAATATTTCACAGCAGGGCTCGTTCCTGCGCTTAACAGGAGAATCTGTGATGGGTTACAGTGTTGTGGCACCACCACCACTGCCTAAGACCCAATTTTTTTGCCCCTGTTTTACAGGGGCGTGTAATTAAAATTTTTGATCTAATATCTCACAGCAGGGCGCGTTCCAGCGCCCACCAAGAGTAACTGTGAGGGCTTACAGTGTTGTGGCACCACCACCACCACCAAAGGCCCAATTTTTCTGCCCCTGTTTAACAGTGGCATGTAATTAGAATTCTTGATATAATAGTTCACAGCAGGGTCTGTTCCTGCACCCACCAAGTGTAACTGTGAGGGCTTGCAGTGTTGTGGCACCACCACCACCAAAGGCCCAAATCTTCTGCCTCTGTTTAACAGGTGCATGTAATTACAATTCTTGATATAATATTTCACAGCAGGGCCCGTTCCAGCGCCCACCAAGAGTAACTGTGAGGGCTTACAGTGTTTTGGTACCACCAGGGCTTTTTTTCAACGGGAACTCGGGGGAACGCAGTTCCGGCACCCCCAGTACTGATGGTGGTGCTGGGGTGTTGGAGGGTCTATTGTTGCTAACTGCTGGGGAATCTATTATCGCTGGGGAATCATTTGTTCCTCAGGAGGTCTATTTATGTTGGTGGGGATCTATTTTTGCTGGGAGGATCTTATTGTTGCCAGGGGGTCAATTATTGCTGGTGGGGATTTACTTTGGAGGGAGGGGGTCTATTGTTCCTGGCTGTCGGGAGATCCACTGTATTGTTATTGGTGGGGGTTTATTGTTGCTAGGGAGAGATATTATTGCTGGGAGGGATTTACTGTTGAGGGAAGAGTCTGTTGATGCTGGCTGCTAGAGGGTTTGTTGATGCTGGCTGCTGGGAGATCTACTCTATTGTTATATCAGGGGTGTACTGTTGTAGGGGGTCTATTTTATCTGGGGGGATTGTTGCTGGCTGCACAAAATTGTGCTCAGATGTGGATAGGGAAAAAAAACAATAGGTGACTCAGAAGGAAGAGTACCTGCACCTATTCTCTGAGAAAAAAAGCCCTGGGTACCACCAACACCTAAGGCCCAATTTTCCGCAGAGTATATAGGGCAGGCCGTATAGTATTTACAGGCGGTCCCCTATTTTCAAACATCAGACTTACAAACGACTCCTACTTACAAACGGAGGGAGACAACAGGAAGTGAGTGGAAATCTACCCCTAGGAAGGGAAATTCTCTCCTGTAAGAGTTAATATGGGAAAAGGTGTCTCCACTGATGCTTTATCACCAATCCTTGTTTCCCTAATAACCTAAAATTTTCAAAATCCAATTGTCATTGGGACAGAATGTGAGGTGAAATCTTCTGAACAGGGGCACAGACAGTAAAACAAATGTTACAGGGGTGATAACCCTTCCCTATGTTATCCAAAAAGCTTAAAAATAGATTTTTTTAAAAACACTTAAAGGATGTACCTGCTCCAAATTACAAACAGATTTAACTTAAGAACAAACCTACAGTCCTTATCTTGTTTGTAACCCGGGGACCGCCTGTATACTGCTGTTCAGAGTATATAGGGCCTGGGGGGGATGCCGTTTTTCTCAGTGATTTTCATCTATATTGCTAAGACCCAACAATACATTACAGCCGCAAGCAGTTTTAAATGTAATTTTGCTGCAGGGACTGTTCTAAACACAGGAAAAATGTGCCACTTTACAGGCATACTATAGTCACCCCCAGGCACGATATTTAAAGGAATATTTCACTTTTATTGTTTAACTTTAAGCATTATTAAAATCACTGCTCCTGAAAAAATGGTCGTTTTTAAATCTTTTATTTTGCTTTGATACATGTCCCCTGGGGCAGGACCCGGGCCCCCAAACACTTTTTATGACAATAACTTGCATATTAGCCTTTAAAATTAGCACTTTTCATTTTTCACGTTCGGGTCCCATAGACTTTAGTGGTGTTCGCACAAACTTTTTATCAGTTCGCATGTTCTGCCGCTAACCGAAACGGGGGGTGTTTGGCTCATCCCTACTTTTGATCTATGTTTAAATGAAACAGAGTAGATACAAAAGTAACAATGTTAGCTTGTACAGTATCTCTTAGTATCTCCCTTCTGAGCAGTGTATGAACACTCTGTCCAAAAGGTCATTTATTTACAGCAGCAGACTGTGCAGGTGCTGTACTTCTATAGCAGCTCCCTGCTGTCATTTTGACAGCAATGAATTGACAGTAAGTGCCAGAGGGAAAAACGCAACAGGGCAGGTGGACAGGACATACTACAAATGCCCTGTGCACTTTTAAGCTACACACGCCCAGTGTCCACAACTGGTTAATGTATTTTGGGTATGCTATTTACCTGTAGAAACCTCCCTTGTATAGACAACCAAAAGCCCTGAGGCTGCTGCTGGTAGCTTCCATCTTGAATAGGATGTCAGGAGCTCCAGAAGACTCAGAGATGTCACTCGAGTGCTCTTGCTCTTCCCTCTCCTGCTATATTAGAGGTTATGTAGGCAGGTGGGGGAAGGGCAGAGGAGGGCCAGCACAGGCATCAATTAGACACTCCCAGAATAATGACATTCAAGAGGGCGGAGGCTGTGCTAGGTAACTGATTCTTCCTGGAGTAGTCACCCCCCCACCTCTACACAGTCTCATAGGAAAACATGCACAGCTGAGGCTGTCAATCATCTGTTGTGTGTTGGAGGGGGGGGCAGAGCCATCCACCAAGATTGTCTGATGTTGGCATAGAGTGTGAGAAGTGACTCATGCAGATAGCAGAGGGAGGAGAGACAAGACAAAAATCACACACAGTGCTTTGGATCATGGCAAGTTCACACTATAGATGGATATGCTTTGTTCATTTTTCATTTCAGAGGTTTACAATCATTTTAATAAAACATGTTTAGGAAAAGGGAAAACATTTAAAGTAAGCATTTCTACTATTTGACTCCTCTGTGCTTTTACCTGCAATTTGGTGACAGGGTCTATTTGTTTAAACATGAGCTGTGATCTATCCATCTTAGGCCCCTTTCACACTTGTGCGACCTGAAAGTCGTGCGATTTTGCCGCAACTTTGACGTGACTTAAAGCAATGCCTGTATAATGTTGAAGTCTAGGGATCTCAAGTTGCCTCAAAGTCGGACCAAAGTAGTACAGGGACTACTTTGAAGTCGCCCAGATATGAATGGTACTCATTGAAAATCATGGAGTCTATAGTCTATTATGAATGCTGCTGCTAGACTAATACACCTCACTAATCGATCCGTGACTGCTGCTCCTCTCTGCCAATCCCTTCACTGGCTTCCCCTACCCCACCGTGTAAAATTCAAAATGCTAACCATAACATACAAGGCCATTCACAACATCGCCCCCATCTACATCACCAACCTCATCTGCAGATATCGCCCAAATCGCCCCTCCGCTCCTCCCAGGACGTCCTGCTCTCTAGCTCCCTTGTTACCTCCTCCCATGCTCGCCTTCAGGACTTCTCCAGAGCCTCTCCCATCCTCTGGAATTCCCTGCCCCAGTATGTCCGATCAGCCCCTACCCTGTCCACCTTTAGGAGATCCTTGAAAACTCATTTATTCAGGGAAGCCTATCCCACACCCACATAACTGTCCCTGAGCCACCCCCATCAAATCATTCTTTGCAGCTATTACCTTTTGTACCACCACCCCCTCCCTTTAGAATGTAAGCTCTACAAGCAGGGCCCTCCTGTACCTTTTGTATTGAACTGTACTGTAATTGTGTTGTCCCCCTTATACATTGTAAAGCGCTGAGTAAACTGTTGGCGCTATATAAATCTCGTATAATAATAGTTACATAGTTACATAGTTACATAGTAGATGAGGTTGAAAAAAGACACAAGTCCATCAAGTCCAACCTATGTGTGTGATTATGTGTCAGTATTACATTACATATCCCTGTATATTGCGGTCATTCAGGTGATTATCTAATAGTTTCTTGAAGCCATCAATGCTCCTCGCTGAGACCACCGCCTGTGGAAGAGAATTCCACATCCTTGCCGCTCTTACAGTAAAGAACCCTCTACGTAGTTTAAGGTTAAACCTCTTTTCTTCTAATTGTAATGAGTGGCCACGAGTCTTATTAAACTCTCTTCTGCGAAAAAGTTTTATCCCTATTGTGGGGTCACCAGTACAGTATCTGTAAATTGAAATCATATCCCCTCTCAAGCGTCTCTTCTCCAGAGAGAATAAGTTCAGTGCTCGCAACCTTTCCTCATAACTAAGATCCTCCAGACCCTTTATTAGCTTTGTTGCCCTTCTTTGTACTCGCTCCATTTCCAGTACGTCCCTCCTGAGGACTGGTGCCCAGAACTGGACAGCATACTCCAGGTGCGGGCGGACCAGAGTCTTGTAGAGCGGGAGAATTATCGTTTTATCTCTGCAGTTGATCCCCCTTTTAATGCATGCCAATATTCTGTTTGCTTTATTAGCAGCAGCTTGGCATTGCATGCCATTGCTGAGCCTATCATCCACTAGGACCCCCAGGTCCTTTTCCATCCTAGATTCCCCCAGAGGTTCTCCCCCCAGTGTATAGATTGCATTCATATTTTTGCCACCCAAATGCATTATTTTACATTTTTCTACATTGAACCTCATTTGCCATGTAGTCGCCCACCCCATTAATTTGTTCAGGTCTTTTTGCAAGATTTCCACATCCTGCGGAGAAGTTATTGCCCTGCTTAGCTTAGTATCGTCTGCAAATACAGAGATTGAACTGTTTATCCCATCCTCCAGGTCGTTTATGAACAAATTAAATAGGATTGGTCCCAGCACAGAACCCTGGGGAACCCCACTACCCACCCCTGACCATTCTGAGTACTCCCCATTTATCACCACCCTCTGAACACGCCCTTGTAGCCAGTTTTCAATCAATGTACTCACCCTATGGTCCATGCCAACGCACCTTATTTTGTACAGTAAACGTTTATGGGGAACTGTGTCAAATGCATCCAGATACACCACGTCTACGGGCCTTCCTTTATCTAGATGGCAACTCACCTCCTCATAGAAGGTTAATAGATTGGTTTGGCAAGAACGATTCTTCATGAATCCAAGCTGATTACTGCTAATGATATCATTCTTATTACTAAAATCTTGTATATAGTCCCTTATCATCCCCTCCAAGAGTTTACATACTATTGATGTTAGGCTAACTGGTCTGTAATTCCCAGGGATGTTTTTTGGGCCCTTTTTAAATATTGGTGCTACATTGGCTTTTCTCCAATCAGCTGGTACCATTCCAGTCAATAGACTGTCTGTAAAAATTAGGAACAACGGTCTGGCAATCACCTGCCTGAGTTCCCTAAGTACCCTCGGATGCAAGCCATCTGGTCCCGGTGATTTATTAATGTTAAGTTTCTCAAGTCTAATTTTAATTCCGTCCTCTGTTAACCATGTAGGTGCTTCCTGTGTTGTGTCATGAGGATAAACACTGCAGTTTTGGTTACTGAAGCCCCCGATTCACTCGTGAAGACTGAGGAGAAGAATAAATTCAATACCTTTGCCATCTCCCCATCCTTTGTAACCAGATGTCCTATCTCATTCTTTATGGGGCCAATATGGTCTGTCCTCCCTTTTTTACTGTTTACATACTTAAAGAATTTCTTGGGATTTTTTTTGCTCTCCTCCGCTATGTGTCTTTCATGTTCTATCTTAGCCATCCTAATTGCACCCTTACATTTTTTATTGCATTCTTTATAAATTCTGAATGCTGTGGATGATCCCTCAACCTTGTATTTTTTTAAGGCCTTCTCCTTTGCTTTTATATGCATTTTTACATTGGAGTTAAGCCATCCAGGATGTTTGTTCGCTCTTTTAAATTTATTACCCAATGGGATACATTGGCTAATGCCCTTATTTAATATGCTCTTAAAGCAAACCCATCTCTCCTCCGTATTCTTTGTTCCTAATATTTTATCCCAATTTATGCCTTTTAGCAAGGTTTGTAGTTTAGGGAAGTTGGCTCTTTTGAAATTCAGTGTCTTTGTGTTCCCTTCATGTCTCCTTTTTGTGTGATTTATACTGAAACTAATTGACCTGTGATCGCTGTTACCTAAATTGCCCCGTATTTCCACATCTGTTATCAGGTCTGTATTGTTGGTAATCAGTAGATCTAGTAATGTTTTATTTCTAGTTGGTGCGTCTACCATCTGACCCATAAAATTGTCCTGCAAGACACTAAGGAACTGGCGAGCCTTAAATGAATGCGCGGTTCCCTCCGCCCAGTCTATGTCTGGATAATTAAAATCCCCCATTATGATAACACTTCCCATCCTTGCTGCTAATCCAATTTGTGATAGGAGATCCGTCTCCACTTCCTCCCTCAGGTTAGGGGGCCTATAGCATACTCCCAGTATTATTTTCCCCTTAGCTTCATCCCTTTGGAGCTCTACCCATAAAGATTCCACCTCCTCCCTAGCTCCCTCAGTGATGTCATCTCTCACATTCACTTGTACATTATTCTTGATATATAGGCATACCCTCCCCCTTTTTTACCCTCTCTATCCTTGCGGTATAGGGTATACCCTTGAATGTTTGCCAGCCAATCATGAGAGCTGTTGAACCAGGTCTCTGAAATTCCCACAAAATCCAAATCCTCCTTGTACAACAGTATCTCTAGTTCACCCATCTTGTCCGCCAGGCTCCTGGCATTGGTGAACATGCCACATAGTTTATAATAATATAAATAATGGAGTACGGCGCATGCGCGAGCGAGGAAGATGAACATCTGATTCCCTTGCTCCACACCGTCAGAACAAATACACACGCCTAACCAGGCACAGACCGCTTGCAATCACCTCTCATCAACCTCTCGCGTCTTCGAAACGTCCCTGGCGGCCTCCGGTGATGTACCATTCCTCCAAGCAGAAGCTCAAGAAACAGCTCAATAAGGCCTCCCCAGCCTCTGGCAAGGGCAAGATGGCGCCTGAACCTCCGGAGCCTGACGACACAACCCAGCTCTCCACAGCAGATCCAGTTTCACCTGCTGACAGTCTCCACCAATTCCCTACGGAATCTGGTGAGTCCCCTGCCCGCAGACTCTGATAACTTGCTGACCATTGTAAGGGACGAGATCACTATGGCCTCCCGCAAGCTCTCCTCTGACTTAGTGAGGGGTCTTAAAGAGAGAGGCCACCGAACGAATCAGTTGGAACAACACATGGACTTAGCTACCACTGTGTTAGAGGGTCATGAAGAGGAAGTGGACAAGCTGTCAGCTGAGCTGGAGGCCATGAGGGATAAATTGGAGGATGCTGAGAATAGGGCCCGCAGGGATAACCTTCACATCCGCAGTGTCCCAGAAGCTATTACTGACCTACAAGGAACAGCAACTGCTTTTTTCCAGGAACTAGTCCCTGAGATCCTGGTAGACAGGTTGGAATTTGATCATATCTACCGGTCCCTTGCTCCTAAACCCTCTGATGGTCCCCTGAGGGATATCATCATTAAATTTCATTACTATCGCACCAAAGAGAAACTCTTACAGTCTGCAAGGGAGCAGCAGGACCTCTCCTTTCAAGGTAACCCCCTCCAGCTGTTTGCGGACCTTTCATCGGTCACTATCTCCAGACGCAGAAACCTGAAGCCCTATCTCCGAATCCTGCAAACCCAGGGGATCAATTATAGATGGGGGTTCCCATTCAGGCTATCGTTGGGCCGCCAATTCCATGCCACTTCTCCGTCCGACCTACAACGCCACTTCCTGGAACTGCAGCTTGACCTACCTTCTTCTCAAGAAGAAGCAACGTCCTCGTCCTCCGAACCCGGACCTTCTTGGCCTCCTCGTCAGCTTTCCCAAGCATCCCAAAAGTCTCAACCAGGCTCCCAGGTGCTGCGAGACCTACAGGCCTAACGTTTTCATAAGGTCACTAACAGCTGAAGGTGACCCTTTCACTCCCATAAGCAGCCTATTGCCCCCTGCCATCTGATCCTGTACTGCACTTGCTGGAACTTATCCAACCCTTGGACCGTACACACAGATCTGGATGGCGCCCTGTGGAGTTTGCTTCCTTCCACCCTAACCCCACCCTCGAACCCTGATGTTGGGCCATAGGTGGTTACCCTGTTAGAGGCCGCCCCACCTGTGAGATTATTATTATTATACAGGTTTTATATAGCGCCAACAGTTTGTGCAGTGCTTTACAACATGAGGGCAGACATTACAGTTACATTACAATTTCGTACAAAAGGAATCGGAGGGCCCTGCTCGTTAGAGCTTACAATCTAAAAAGGAAGGGTCAATTGATACAAAAGGTAGAGATGGCAGCTTGAGGTGAACACTACCTGCCCCGCATGTTGTGAAGGATTCCTGGCTCCAGATAACTTTTCAGCGTTCCTCTGCATCGGTACAAGTATGGCAGTCTGTGACTGCTCCTTTGGCTGTCGTTCGCTATAAATGCTCTGGATGACTCCAGGACTGCTAAAGGGTGGGAGGGTACTGGAACTGTACCAGAGTTTGCTTAGCACTGTTTATTTTTTTGGTTGTTATTTTCATCTCCTTATCAATGTTATACATTTCTGTCTTTGGTAGAATTTCAGGTGTTGAGTGGGCAGCATTGGACGCTTGGTCCCCCTGGGCTGGCCCGTTTGATGTTGGTGGCCCCGGGTGCCTGAGGGATCTTTGTTCCCACACGTTTACATATCTTATAAGGACTAAAAGTGTCCTATTGTTTTTGCTTATTTTTTTTACTATGATATCAGAAGTTATTTCGATCTTGTGCTAATCTCATTTAAGTTGATAACTTAATTTTGTAGAAGGCGTTCCGACGGACCAGTGCTCTATCGGTACTTGGCTAAGACGGCTGTCTTGGCCAACATCCAACCCCGTTGTGGGCCTCGCGTCCCACACAGTGATGCATTCAAATTCTCTATGTTCATTATATCCCGAGAAACCCTCAGTTTCCTCATGTTCTTTCCTCTTCTCTCTTCTTACTTATTTCCTCTCCCTCTTACCCTTCTCTCCTCTTCCTTCAGTCCCCGGGGTGTGTGGGCAAAAGATTTTTTAGGCGCACATTTTTGATCCAATGACCCTGAACTTGCTATCCCTGAATGTTCAGGGTATGAACTTCCCTCAAAAATGAGTGAAGGTCTTTAAATACCGCAAAAAACAAAACATTGACATGCTTGCAGGAAACCCATTTTTCCTCTTCTTCCTGCCCCAAATACTTTGATGCCTGCTATCCCCAAGTTTATTTGGCTAATGGCCCTACTAAACAAAGAGGAGTCCTCAATGCTCTACGCCAGGGGTCTCAAACTCAAATTACCTGAGGGCCACAAGACAAGTTTTCATATCCCATGAGGGCCGCATGCAAACTTTCGAACTTCATAAACAACAGTACTGGTGTACTGGTGTCAGTGGACGCATTATTAACCCCCAGCACTGGTGTCAGCGGACGCATTATTAACCCCCAGAACTGGTGTCAGCAGACGCATTATTAAACCCCAGCACTGATGTGAGTGAACGCATTATTAACCCCCATCATTGGTATCAGCAGATGCATTATTAAACCCCAGCACTGGTGTTAGTGGACGCATTATTAAACCCCAGCACTGGTGTTAGCGGACGCATTATTAAACCCCAGCACTGATGTAAACGGACACATTATTAAACTCCAGTACTGGTGTCAGCGGACGCATTATTAACCCCCATCACTGGTGTCAGCGGACGCATTATTAACCCCCATCACTGGTGTCAGCGGACGCATTATTAACCCCCAGCACTGGTGTCAGCGGACACATTATTAACCCCCAGCATTGGTGTCAGCGGACGCATTATTAAACCCCAGCACTGATGTGAGCGGGCGCATTATTAAACTCCAGTACTGGTGTCAGCAGACGCATTATTAACCCCCAGCACTGGTGTCAGCAGACGCATTATTAAACCCCAGCACTGGTGTTAGCGGACGCATTATTAAACCCCAGCACTGATGTCAGCAGACGCATTATTAAACCCAGCTCTGGTGTCAGCGGACGCATTATTAAACCCAGCACTGGTGTTAGCGGACACATTAATAAACACCAGCACTGGTGTTAGCGGACGCATTATTAAACCCCAGCACTGGTGTTAGCGGACGCATTATTTAGCCCCAGCACTGGTGTTAGCAGACGCATTTTTAAACCCCAGCACTGATGTGAGCGGATGCAATATTAAACTCCAGTACTGGTGTCAGTGGACGCATTATTAACCCCCAGCACTGGTGTTAGCAGACGCATTATTAAACCTCAACACTGGTGTCAGCGGACGCATTATTAAACCCAACACTGGTGTTAGCGGATGTATTATTAAACCCCAGCACTGGTGTTAGTGGACACAAAATATTTAGCCCCAGCACTGGTGTTAGCGGATGCATTATTTAGCCCCAGCACTGGTGTTAGCGGACGCATTATTAAACTCCAGCACTGATGTGAGCGGACGCATTATTAAACCCCAGCACTGGTGTCAGCGGATGCATTATTTACCCCCAGCATTACCCCCTACACTCCACAAATCCCCCCCTACACTCAACAAATGCCCCCCTACACTTCATGAATATGCCCCACACTTCACAAATACCCCTTCCTCACAAATCTCGTTCAGCCTCAGTGTGATGGCTCACTTACCTTCCTTCCTGGCAGTCAGCTAGTGGCCTGATCTGCTGCTTCCCAAGGCCTCTCCTCCTGCCAGGTCCTGGCTTCAACATAGGGCACCCGGAGAACGCCACAATCTCCTGCCCTGAGGTGACAGCAGGACCCTGGATCTGGGGCTCTGGTCGATCATCAGCGCCTAGCTGGGTGGGGCAATGGGCGGATCCTCCCTCTATCCCTCCCTCTGTATCCAGCTGGACTGCAGCAGCATGCGGTATAAAGGACACAGGAGACAGAGAGATAAAGCTTTTCAGTGCAGTGCCCCCCCTGGCTGCGAGCCATTTGTAACCGGTCCGCAGGCCGCAAATGGCCCGCAGGCCGGTACTTTGAGACCCCTGCTCTACGCATATCAGTCCCCTTTAAATGCAGTAAACAGATAGCGGACCCTAATGGCAGCTACCTTTTACTACAAGGTACTATCCAAGACACTGAGGTGCCTTTCCTGACTCACATCTGCTCCCTGTTGAAGTCCCACCAGAAGGGCACCCTTCTCTTGGTGGGTGACTCTAATGTGACGCTGAACCCTTCTCTTGATAAATACCCTTTAGAACTCAAACCCCCTTCTCCTGCTGCTAAAAAATTCTTACATTTCCTGCAAAGTCATGACCTAGTAGATGTCTGGAGAGAACTTTACCCCTTGGGCAAGGACGACACTCATTATTCTCATCCTCACCATTCTCACTCCAGAATTGACCACATGTTTGTTCTGCGGAAACATCTTCCTCTAATTGTTTCCGCCTCTATCTTAGCTGCCACGTGGTCGGACCATGACCCTATCCTGACTGTTTGCCACTCCCTGCTTAGTAAACCACCACATTCCCCCTGGGTAATGAATGATTCCCTTTTATCTTTTAAGGCAATCTTAAGTGACATCTATAAAGCCTCCGTGGCATATTTTCGTCTCTATGCTGGGACAGTTTCATCCACTGTGACGCTATGGGAAGCATTTAAGGCAGTTCTCCGGGGCCATGTAATCCAAATAGCTTTGAAACGTAAACAAGAGCGATTGTTGGCTCGACGCTCTTTGGAACAGCGCCTAGAGGCATCGTCAAAGGCCTTCAAACAAGCTCCTACCCCCGCCAACCGTAAATTTTTGGACCAGGCCTGTACGGACCTAGATCTTTGCTTAACTGTCGAGGCAGAACGTACCCTACGCTGGGCTCGCCAGAAATGGTATGGCAAGGCGAACAAACCTAACGCGATGCTGGCCAACAAATTACGCACTTTTACCCCAAAATACACCCCCATTACTCTGCGCACCAGCCATAATATCCTTACTTGAAATGCTCTCCGGGTCATGGACAAATTTCGTCATCGCCTCACCAAACTTTACTCTGCCCCCAACCAGTCTTCACACCTTTCTGACTGGCTTATCTTTACCTTCCCTATCTCAAACTCACATGTCCCTAATGGACCGTGACATACAGGTCTCTGAAGTTTTGGGCAGGAGACCAGGCCCGGATGGCTTTACAGCACTATACTACAGGAAACTGGCAGATGTCATTGCCCTGTATTTAACGGCCATATATGATTCGGTTAAAGATGGTCAACTCTTTACACCAAATCTGCTGACCGCCAATATTGTAATGATCCCCAAACCGGACAAGCATCACTCTTCTTGGGCAAATTTCAGGCCAATCTCACTAATTAACATAGATATGAAAATATTGATGAAAATTCTGACCAATCATTTGAATTACTTTCTCCCATGCCTAATAAAAAAGGACCAGGTGGGGTTTGTCCCAAGGAGACAGGCGGGTGACGCTATTAGAAGGCTCCTCCAAATCCAACACATAGCTCATAGTAGGTCCTTAGAGACAATGTTTTTGTCTCTGGACGTCAACAAGGCCTTTGACACCTTGTCATGGCCATACTTAAAGCAGGTGCTCAACCATTATGGTTTTGGCACCTCTTTCTTTAGTTGGGTATCAGCAATCTATGATTCTCCCTATGCCAAAATCAAATACTATGGATTCGAGTCGCCTCTTTTGCCCATTAAGAGAGGAACCCGACAAGGGTGCCCACTCTCCCCACTTTTATTTATCCTGGCACTGGAACCCTTGGCGGAGGCGATCCAAACCCATCCAGACATACAAGGGGTAGAAGTAGTGGGTACCCCACACAAAATATCGTTGTTCGCGGACACTATCTTACTGTCCATAACGAAACCTAGAACTGCCCTCCCTAACTTACTTTCTCTCTTAAACACCTTTGCGACATTCTCTGGCCTATCCGTCAACCCTGCCAAATCTAAAGCTATATCGATCAACCTCCCACCCTCACAGCTGGCATCCCTACAAATGGCATTCTCCTTTCAGTGGTTGACATCATTGCCCTACCTGAGGATTAGGCTTACTCCATCGTATGCAGGACTTTATCATGCCAATTTTCCTCCAATGTTTGGGAAGCTAGAAGCTATGCTCTCCTCCTGGTCCCAACTTCCGTTGTCCTGATTCGGTAGAATAGCGACTGTAAGTATGACCTACCTCCCAAAACTGCTATACATTTTTCGGGTTCTGCCAGTCCAGGTCCCTTCCCATATTCTGGGCATACACCAACGCAAGATCCTGCAGTTTGTCTGGGGCTCCACGAAACCCCAAATTAATAAATGGAATTTGTACGCCGGTAAGATCAACGGTGGCCTCTCTGGTTCCTAACTTACAAGCTTATTATACTGTAGCGGGCATAGCCCCATTATCTCACCTCCATGAGCAACATCAAATGCCATTACTGGCCACTATTGATTTAATGGACTCTCACCCGACACCGATAGCCTCCCTCCCCTGGCTCCCACAAGCACACTGCCCGAACGCGATTGGACCATGTCTGGCACACTCCCTTCGGCTTTGTCAAATACTCAGCGGGCCTGATTTCTCCTTATCTTCCCCTACTTCGCCTCCTTCACTGTCCATTATTCCCACCAGAATGCGATAACCCTCAATAGTTCTGGACTGAGAATGGTTTTACAGATATTCACTCCTTGTTCACCTCTACCAGGATAGTTTCTTTTGCAGTTCCTCACATGATATCCCCCACCGAGAGCACTACAGCTACCTACAGCTTCAAAACTTTCTCCAACATCTAATAAAGTTTCGTCCCACCCCTTATACTTTAACCCCTTTTGAAAGCCTTTGCAGATCATGTCCCCAATCTTCTGGTCTAATTTCTTTAATCTATGCAGCCATAATTGGTTCCAAAAAAAAACATTGAGACCCTATCACCTCCAGTGGGAGGCTGAGCTTGGGAAACAGCTGGACCTCGAAGACTGGCAGATCAAGACTATTGCACTGTCCAAATGCTCCAGAAATGTTCTCTTCTTGGAAAATGTGTATAAAGTATTTTACAGATGGTTTTACACCCTGGCCAGATTGGCTAGCTTTATTCCATCCTATTCTCCCTTATGTTTCTGTGGGTGCTCTCAAGAGGGCACAATGGCGCACATCTGGTGGACATGTCTGAAGGTGTGTAGATTGTGGGTCAGGGTCTATACACTCCTTCGCAATCTATTCCACATTGATCTAAAGAGGGATCCCTTCGAGGCTCTTCTGTGGAAGCCAATCGCAGAACTGCTTCGTCCAGAACGCCAGTTTGCATTGCACCTTTTTACTGCAACTAAAATGACCATAGCAAGGGCTTGGGTAAATTGTGTAAATGACATCATGTTAACTAAAAAATTGACAGCCATATTATCAGACACCCATGATAAATTCCTCTGGGTTTGGCAACCTTGGGTGGCTCATAACCACCCTTCTAGATTCGACCCAACGCTCATTTCACTCTAGTATGTCTCTGCCCCCCCGCCCCGCGGGCCCCCTACCCTCCTCACCCCCTTTACTCACTTTCTTTTTCTGTTGTACACCCCTATTCTACCACTTCTCCTCTCCTCCTCCCCCCCCCCCCACACCTCTTTGTACTTCTCAGATCCACCAGGCTCAGTGTTGGATGTGATGGTTTCATGGTAAAAAGAATTTCTTTCTTCTTTGTTTTTTGACATATAAATATATTATCCTTTAAGAAGATATAGGTTCTGTATATTCCTCCTGATAATCGCTTCATTTATGATTCTGTAAGACTGTTGTTACTTAAATCGGGTGCAGCGTCTTGTCAAATCCCAAGGTCCCATGAGATGACAATAACCCAGTGCTGGTTGTATTTGCCCTAGGCCTTTAGGGGCCTGAACAATTCACTGCGACTTGGATTATACCTTTTTGATTATACCTTTTTTCTGTATTCTTTTTTTTGTTCCATGCTGTGACCATCAATGCTACTGTATTGGTATGTTGTATTGAACTTTAACAAAAACCCTTTGTACAAGAAAATCATGGAGTATGACTTTTTACAGTCCCAAGTCGCATGACAAGTCACACAAGTGTGAAAGGGGCCTTAAACTGTAAAACAGCAGTACGGATTTGTTAATCCTTGGTGTATATGCATTCTGTCACCATAAATAAACTCTTTGTTCCAACAACATTTGTGACAGGTAGGCTTGCTGAATGGTCATCGGCCTCGGAGATTACAATTTAAACACATCAATAAGACAGTCTATGGCTCTGCAGGCCTGAATGAGCCATGACTAATCAGAGGATGAAAGTATTTTTCTGGGGATTAGATTTAATAAAAAGAAAAGTTATTTTGATGGCTTGAAATCCCTATAAGTCAAAATTGTATAAAGATGAAGAATGAAGCCATTGTGAATGTAATTAACAGAACAGCTCCACTTCTATAAATCACTGACCCAGGATAAGAGAAGGATAATAGTGGAAGTGTATATGCGTGTGCTTCATTCTCATGCAGATAGCAGCGCAACATGTGTCTTAATTTAACCACATTTACTGCAGGTACAGAAAGCAGACTATGCAAGTGGGAATTGCAGGCTAGAATTAAGAAACTTTTTTTTTTTTCACTTCTAGGTCAAGTGTGTATGTGTTAAAACCCCTATGATTTTTTTTCCTGATGATTTTCTTACATCTCACAGAGACTCTATTAATGAAATATCTGTGCTTGGGTTTTACACACTTGTCATGACCATTATGAAGGGGTATCGCTTTACCTGTTTAATTTATTTGAAATTATGGGTAATGCAACAGGAGGTGTTGGAACCTAGAAACATGGACAGGAATAGGGCAAACTCTACCTAATAATAAAATATCACTTTTGGGTGGACCAGCCTTATTGTATTATTCCGAACATGATTGTTTCTTTTATAATGAAGTTATATAGTAGTGTTTAGCAATAGGCCTCTTCCACACAGGGTGGGCTCTGTTTTTCGTAACCGAAGTGACGTTCTATCGCCACTATCTTGTTACACCCCACACTCACCCACAGTAAGGATAGAGTGGGAAGGGGGCAAGTGGACATCTTGTTACACCCACCATAGTTTTGCATTTTACACTTATTTTCAACAGTAAACTGAGCTTATATAGTGAAATACAGTACGTAGAACTCCGTCTGACTGTTTAGATGTTGAATTTTAAAAGCAGTGGCAAGCCTGCTTTTCTCACAGGTTTGCTAATCTGACAGAAGTTCGCTGCTTTTAAAATTCAACATCTAGACATTCAGAAGAAGTTCTAAGTACTGTATTTCACTATATAACCTCAGTTTACTGTTATAAATAGTGTAAAATGCAAAACTCCGGTGGGTGTAACAATATGTCCGCTTGCCCCCTTCTCAATGTATCCTTACTGTGGATGGGTACGAGGTTAGCAAGATGGCGGCGACAAAACGTCACTTCTGTTACACATTCTGATGGGTCGCCTAATCTGTCGGAACACAGGTAGATGGCTGGTCCGTGTCCGCTTATGCAGCGTGAACACAGACACAGCCCACCCACCTCTGCAGGTGATCAGATGTAAATGGACCGCCTGTCCGTTTACACCCGACTGCCATCCGATCCAATCCACCAGACAGATGGGGAACAGATCGCCATCCATCTGTTTTTAGTGGATAGGATTAGGTCGGATGTCGGCGGGTGTCAGCGCACACATGTTTGTTGACACCCCCTGCTCCATAGAGGAGATGGAGGGTCCAATGGGGTCTGCCTTAAAAATTAACAGGCAGACCCGATCGGTCCACCTGTGTGAAAGGGCTCTAAAGCTGAAGTGTAATGTATGCATACCACCCTCCCTTGGTCCCTACCTCCTCCACACCCCTACAATTAAAATTTCTAATAATTTGCTTTACCCACTTGACCTTCCGAAGATTTACCCCCCTTCATGACCAGGCCATTTTTTGTGATACGGCATTGCGTTACATTAACTGACAATTTTGCAGTCCTGCGACACTGTACCCAAAAAAAGTATGTTCTTTTTTCCCACAAATAGAACTTTGTTTTGGTGGTATTTGATCACCTCTGTATTTTTTTTATTGCGCTATCAACCAAAAAAGACCAACAATTTTGTTAAAAAAAAAAAATAAATTGTTACTTTTTGCTATGAAACATATCTAATAAAGGAATTGAAAAAAATCAAATTTCTTCATAAATTTAGGCCAATATGTATTCTGCTGCATGTTTTTGGTAATAAACATCCAGATAAGCGTATATTGATCGGTTTGCACAAAAGTTATAGCGTCTACAAACCATTGGATATTTTTATAATTTTTTTTTTTACTAGTAATGGCGGCAATCAGCGCCTTATAGTGGGACTGAGATATTGCGGTGGACATTCTGACACTAACTGACACTTTTGACACTTTTTGGGGACCAGTGACACTAATGATCAGTGATCAGTGCTAAAAAATATGCACTGTCACTGTACTAATGACACTGGCAGGGAAGGGGTTAAACATCTAGGGTGATCAAATGTTTAAATGTGTGTCTAGCCAGTGTTTATTTGTAGTGTATGTTGTGCTTTTACCAGGGGAAGTAATCGTTTTTATTCCCTGCTTTGCGGGCAAAGAAAATCTATTACTTCCCTGCTGACAGGACAGGGCTCTGCCTTATGTACATAGTCCTGTCCTGTGTATGTTCTGGACAATCAGCGGGTGCTGGCAGTAATCTACTGGCCTGCGCCCACTGATCGACATCTGCTGTGTAAAATCACAGCAGAGCTGGGTCGCCAGCGGCGCATGCCTGCGCCCTCTACCCGGAAGTGCCAGATCACGTACTAGGTACGTGATCTCGTGCAAGATACCTGCTTTGCCACCGTATATCTAGGTTATGCAGTCGGCAAGCGGTCAATGATACGCCTCTCTTATGCCCCGTACACACGATCAGAAAATCGTATGGAAAATACCGCTTTCGAAGCGATCGTACGATAATCGGATCGTTAGTACAGAGCTTTCGAGAGCGGATCAGGACAGTTCATCCGATAGTATTCTATCGGACATGCAGGAAATGTTTTTTCGTACGATGCCAGATCATACGATTTTCGTTTAATCAGTACAGCTATCGTTTCGAAAATGCAATACAAATGCATTACAACACATGACATCACTTCCGAATTTTATTTCTGTCGTGCGGGAATTTTCGTGACTTTAGTAAACTCACCAGATTCGATCTGAGATCAGCATGCAATAAAAAATGGACGATCATTCCTCCGATAATCTCATCATGTGTATGGGGCATAAGACCCAGTGATGTCCTTACTGGGAATTTCTGCTGGTCTTTCCTAAGAGTTTGTTGGTTGTTGCCAGCCGCCTTCTGTAAACCTAACAGCATAAAGAGGAAGAAGAAACGGTCGCACACCAGAGCCAACAGGATACTTGCTGAATAAAGTCTTTATTGTTGTATGTCAGACAACCTAACAGCACCCTGCCTCATATCTTCTTTCAAGAACCTAAGAATTAAATAAAGGAATACATCCCTGGAATCCATTTAAATCTGCATACTCCTCCTTGCTGGTCACTGTGTGCTGCAGACGTATGCAGTGTCAGCTGATGATGAGTTACTTGACTTGTATTTAAGCAACTGATTAACTGATCACACAGCCTAAAGCAAGCAGAACATCACCCAAAAGGGGAAGTTCCACTTATTTACATTCTGTCCATGAACACAGAGAGTCCATTTTTTTTAGGGGGGAGCAGTTACCTGGTTTTGTCAGGTACCCACTCTCACTTCCTGTCAGATCATTGCGGCGATCTGAGAAGAAGTTCGGCTCCCCCACAGCCTTCTGGGACACATCACAGGTCCCACAAGACTGTGGGACCATACACAAAACACAGCACGGCTTACGCATGCTCAGTGAGAAACTGGCTGTAAAGCTGCAAAGCTTCACTGCCAGATTCCCTTAGTCAAAATGCCTGTGCCTGGACCCGAAGCCAATTGAAGAATCGACTCGGGTGAGGAGAACACAGGATCCTTGGACAGGTAATTGTCCTTAAATAAAAAAATCAGCGGCTACAGTATGTATAGCTGTTTAATTTTTTGGGGGGAGACTGGAGCTCCTCTCTAATTCTGCAGGACCCAGGGAGCATGCACTTTTAAAGGGATGCAAGGGATGTGTTCTTTCATATAATGTTAGTGAACAAAATGATTGATGGCAGAGAGAGCTAATTTCAGTGAGAGGCGGGCCAATGACAATACAGATCAGAAGAAGAAAGGACTGATGAGGAATAAAGTTGTTCAGACAGGATATAAAGGTGAGCTTAAGATTGCTTCTGAAGCGTCAAAGGGTTATATTGTGGCCATGTAAGTTTGCAGGGGATTGAGAGTAATCAGTTTCAACACAGGAGAGGATCTCCTTCAAGTGTGAGAAAAAGGAAAGGCTGGAGTTCAGCTTTAAAACCGCTTAGCCTGTAAACCTCTGTCTAAGTCTATATGTGAATATAATGTTCCATACAGCTATTTTCAGCTAATCCCCAATTTGTCATCGCCAGTGCAATACCCTCATATTTATATACTTTCTTCTGACGTCAGCCAGTCCTCCCCTACATACTTCAATAACATTCATTTGTAGGCTACGTGTGTTTAAAATCCATAAATCAAAAGTGCGTCTAGATGAAGAAATGATAACTTAACAGAGAGCGAGAGAGAAGATGAATTACAGATGTTGTACTAATTCCCCCAGTATGTATATTCCCGCCAAGTTATAGTCAGGTATATAGATGTTTGTTGGAAATTAAACAGTAATGTAACTGATAAACCATTTAAAGGGAACCCAAGAACAAAGGGGTTTATTTACTAAGGGCAAATCCACTTTGCACTACAAGTGCACTTGGAAGTAAAGTCGCTGTAGATCCGAGGGGGACATGCACGGAAAATGAAAAACATTTTTGCTTGTACATGATTGGATGATAAAATCAGCAGAGCTTCCCCTAATTTCAGATCTACCCCTTAGATTTACAGCGACTGCATACCTCCCAACATTTTGAGATGGGAATGAGGGACACCTACTACCAAACGTATGTAGGCATAAGACACGCCCTTTGCCATACCCCTTAAAGGGGAAATAACCAAAAAAATAGTTAAATAAATCCACAAGTGCTTTTTTTTTACCACTACTATTCCTTTATATTGGCTTTTAAAATTGAACAATTCAGCAATTTAGAATTTGGATGAAAGGTTTAGCACTGTGAAACACTTTTTTAAAGATAAAAAGTGCATTTTATATACAACTATATAGATCAGACCAAAATGAAGGACAAATGAGGAGAAAAGAAGAACATTGCTCCAAAGCAGGGACAGTCCCTCGAAATCAGGGACAGTTGGGAGCTATGGCGACTGCACTTCCAAGTGCACTTGTTGTGCAGAGTGGATTTGCCTTTAGTAAATCAACCCCAAAATGTAATATATTGTAGCTTAGTAGTCCTTAGATGGCTGCCTCTATTTAATTTTTCTTCCTTTACTTTTAGATCCTGTCAGTAACACAGTTCCAACACTCACTCGCCATCATTTATCTATGGAGGAGCAGCATTGCCACCCTAGGGGAAGGCTACACCCCCCCCCCACACACACACACACACACACACACACACACACACACTTCGTTTCTACAAAACATAACAAGGTTTTGTAGTTTACAGCAGTGATTCTCAACCTCAGTCCTCAAGTAACCCCAACAGGCCATGTTTGCGGGTTTTCCTTTATTTTGCACAGGTGCTTTAAATCAGAGTCAATGGCTTGGTATTTTGGACAGCTATTTTATCTAAGAGAAATTCCCAATACATGTCCTGTTGGGGGTACTTGAGGACAGGGTTGAGAACCACTGGTTTACAGAAAGAACTGATACAAATGCAGCACAGGCAGCAAGCACTAAAAGTTATCGGTCCCTAATGCCTGGTACACACTACCAGGCATTCGTTTTTTGAGGAGCTCGGGAGGAGGTCGCTACTAACAATGCGATTTTAGTACAGCAATCTCCCCGCTGAGCTATTGTGTTCTGCCCCCCAGAAGATGTTTTCTGGCATGCCCTTTCTACAGAAGCAGGACAGGCTGCTGTACACACGGGCCGAATGTCAGCGGTTTCTGTTAAACCGGCCGATACCAGACGATATTCTGCCTGTGTGTACCAGGCATAAGATTTCTGGCAGGATTATACTTTTTTTTTTCTAACTTATTGAATAGATATAATAAAACAATTTTGATGGAATAGTCAACAGACCAAAAGGGAGAAAATAAGAGAAATTAATTTTTAGGGTTTCAGTAGACATTAAAACTGAGCTCCAGGTAGGATCTCAAAGGGGAGTTCCAGCCACAACGTCCATCGGATCGGGTGCAGGCGCCACCATTGTAACTAAGGGAAACCGGCAGTTAAGCCTTGCCGCTTCCCAGCCAGTTTCCTACTGCGTATGCGTGAGTCGCGTGGTGCTTTGTGAATGGCTAGCTTGTCTTCTGGGACATACACAAGTCCCAGAAGACAGAAGGGGAGAAGGAGGAGGGCTCGCCGCAGAAAAGGACATGACGTCCTGGGCCACGGCCCACCAAGGTCGGAAGTACACTTAGCCCTTCAAAAAAGGTACAAAAGAAAAAAAAATATCCAAAAACAAGGGGTGGAGGAATGGTCTTTCGTTAATGACAACCTTTCAAAAGTGGGTGGAATTCCACTTTAAAGAAGAACTAAAGGCAAAACTTTTTTCTGATTTTGGATAGAGTAAAGGAGGGTTATAACCCCTAGTGTTCCTATTGAAAGATTTCCCCTCTATTCCTGTTTGGGTTATTCCAAAATTTGGGATATCCTTTTTTCTTTCACTTCCGGTGATGGTGGTAAACTTGACAAATAAAAAGGGTGAATCTCCATAACAGGGTACAGACAGTAATAAAAACCTTACAGTTGTTCGAATGCCTCTATATTTTATCCAAAAAAAAAAAAAGTTTTGCCATTAGTTATACTTTAACTTTATACATACATAAGTCTAGCTTACACCAATTTAAGTTTGAATACTACATACCTGAAGCACACTAAGAAAGTATGATTACTACAATCTTCTGGATCCTGTGCCAAGCAGCTGCCCTACAGTAAATGGGAGGGGGTCACAACAGCAAATATTTATTATATTGCAGCTTACCAATTCTTAGATGTGATGGCTGCATTCATTTTCTTTTGTAAGCTTTCTTTCTTCTGTTTTCATCTGATGATGTGGTCAATATGGCTGGCCATACACGGTTCAAATCTCAGCCAGGTCCTGCTGAACTGGCCGAGATTCGAGCCGTTAATGGGTAGGCTGAATGTACCAATTTGATTGACCAATCAAATTGGGTACAACCAGCCTGCCGGATTATCTTGCGATTATCGCTAGTGGCTGCTATAGCTGTTTATAAGGTGTTATTTGGGGTTTATAAATAAATAAAATATGGATAAATTATTTGGGGTTTGGCTTCAATTTCTCCTCCCCCCAGACTGACAATGCTGCTGTCCAAACGTGCCCCCTGTGCTCCTTTATCCAGAGTGGAAGCACCCTAATGACGCGTACACACAATCTGATTTTCCGACAACAAAACCGTGGATTTTTTTCGGAAGGATGTTGGCTCAAACTTGTCTTGCGTGTCACACAAATGTTGGCCCAAAATTCTGAATGTGGGAACGCGGTGACGTACGACGAGCCGAAAAAAAGTTCAATAGCCAGTGCGGCTCCTTCTGCTTTATTCAAAGCATGCGTGAACTTTTGTGCGACGGACTTGTGTACACACAATCGGACTTTCCGACAACAAGTTTTGTTGGAGGAAAATTTGAGAACCTGATCTCAAACATTTGTTGGTGGAAATTCCGACAGCAAATGTTCGATGGAGCATACACACGGTTGGACTTTCCAACAACAAGCTCACATCCAACATTTGACGACCGAAAATCCGACCGTGTGTACGCGGCATAATACAGGAGGTGTGTTACTGGCCAGATTACCAGGTGAAAACAGAGGGGAAAAAGCCGAAAATGCACCCACCACATCTAATTATTGGTAAGCTGCAATATATTAAATTTTTGGTTTTGAGTTTAACACGGCTTTAGGGCCTGCATCTAGCACATTTTTCATCACAGTAAATAGTCAGATCTGTTGCAGATTAGGAAACCAAGTTGGCTTCTCTGGTGGCTAAGGCTGGCCATAGATTTTTCTAATTTCTTTCCTGCAGCTATGGATTGCATAAGGGAAAGCGCATGATTCCCCCATCAACACAGTCAGTGTTGATTGGAGAATCCATCCTGTGGAGTTATTGTGTTCTCTCAGCGGGGGGGGGGGGGGTTGGGCAAGGACAAGAATTACTGCTAGCGGCTATAGCTACTTGCAATAATCCCATGCTAGAAATCTGACATGCTGGTTGTTCCCCAGTCGATTGTTGGATCGACTTGGGTACAATCAGCCTGCCCATACATGATTCAAATCTTGGCCGGTCCCAGCTGAACCGGCCAAGATTCGAACCATCTATGACCGACTTAAGTTGTGTGAAGAGACACACTATGGATAAGAGCAATGCACAGCTTGTTGTCAATCTTTCTATGGGGATCTAGACAGACTGCACTAAACGGTGACAAAAGAAGGGTAAATGGAAGACTTCAATCTGTCAAGATGACATTTTTCACCAAACAAGCAGCTGAGTCGGTGACGTTTCTCCAGACGTAATAATGTTTGCTAAACATCTTCTTTTACCAGATAGGACTGTTTGACTGTTCTCCAAACTCCGGCCTCTCTGATCCACTATCACATTTGTTTAATTTTACTGTTACAGCAACAATCTCTGTAAATTCATTAGGAGGGTTGGTTTACATTAACATGAGATCACATTACTTTGTTTAAGTCAGTGGAGGAGAGAGTGTCTCAATGTCTGTGTTATTTTATTCCCGGTCTGGCAGTGACAGCAACTTACTGACTCTTTTAATTCAATCAGTTTCAGTTCTGGGTGTGGTACATCCTCTGGTTTTGAGAAACATCAAGATACCTTCAGACAAAAATTGACTTTGATTACATCATTTGAGGAGGATGTCCTCCTAATCCCGTCCCTGAAATTAATACGGGACATCATACTATGGAAATGACTTGTACAAATTACCAACTTTTGAAAGGAACGCAAGTCTTTACGTAAAAGTGTCCTTTTATTTTCTGAGCAGAGATATCACCATCCCCATCTTACAACCATTATCAAATCATTTTGACAGACTGAAATGGAAAACAATTGGACTTTGAATAATGATATCATTGCCCTCATGACTTTTTTATGCCTTTAGTTTCATCGTAATGTTTCTCCATTTTAGAATGTTACAAACAAAACTTCTTTGTGGCAAAAAGGCATCTGAGAAGATACAAAACAACACAAGAAACAATATGCTTTTTTTTTTTTTCCAGTGTAGTATAACGTTAAAGTGGTTCTACAGTTAAGGCAGGATTTTTTTTTTTATCTTAATATATTCAATGCATTAGTATAAAAAAAAACTTCTGTGTGCAGCAGCCCCCCTCATAGGGTTGCCACCTCATCCCTTTAAACCCGAACACATATGAATTACACAGGTTCTGAGGCTAATTAAATGCAGATAAGGCAACAAGTGAATTTAATTACCACTTTAACCACTAGCCGCCCGCCCACTGTCATATGATGGCGGGACGAGGCAGCTACTGTTCTGGGCCACCGTCATATGATGTGATCGCCTTCCCGGGACACTAGGGGGCACGCCCGCCCCGTCACTGGGAACCCGATGCGCGTGCCCGGCGCCGCGATGTCCGCCGGGCACCCGGGATTGCCCAGTAACTGAGCAGGACCGTGGATCTGCGTGTGTCAGAGGAGAGGAGACCGATGGTGTGTCCCTTGTACATAGGGACACCGATCGGTCACCTCACCCCAGACGAAGTCTTGTAAGAAGAAACGCATTGGGAGGACTCCACTGCCGCCATTATTTTACATACACGTGCTTTTTTAACTACTTAAATGTAAGTGTTTTTCTTTTATTAAAAATTTACCTTGTTTACAGAATTACACTATGTGGCCCCTTTTTTATTCTGTATGGGCTATGTTCGGGGATGTTTAACCACCCGCATGGAGAAGATACTTCCATGAAGGCTCCTAGGACCTCATTCCCTGTTGGCTACCAAGGCTTCCCCTCTATTGCCGGTGGGCAATACAAGCTGGTTTGACCCATAGAGCGTACGCTGTTTTGGGTTCTAACCTTCCGGGGAGCCTCCATTCACTCTGGTGGTGGTATCTTCACAATCTTCCATTTATATATATATATATGACACTTTCGTGAAGGCTCCCAGGACTATATTCTTGGCTGATTACTACACCTTTCTTCTCATTGCTGGTGGGCAATACAAACTGGTTTGACCCATACAGCGTATGTTGTCTTGGGTTCAAACTTTCCGGTAGGCCTCCATTTACTTTGGTGGTGGCATTTTCACTATTTACTTTTTTTACGCACATGGTGACCATGATGGCTTCATACAATAATGGACTATGATTCACTATTATATATGATGAACATTTATAAATATTAGAGATTTTCATATTAATTTTACTTTATTTTCTACGTATATTTAAATCTTTAGCGCTACAATTTGTTACACCTCCCCCAGTCAGTCCCTCCCCCCACAGTTAGAGTCACTCCCAGGACACACATTTAACCCCTCGATCACCCCCTAGTGTTAACCCCTTCCCTGACAGTCACATTTATACAGTAAGCAATGCTTTTTCATAGCACGGATCACTGTATAAATGTGAATGGTCCCAAAAATGTGTCAAAAGTGTCTGATACGTCCGCAGCAATATCGCAGTCACGATAAAAATCGCAGATCGCCGCCATTACTAGTTAAAAAAAAAAAATTATAAAAAAATGCTATAAAAATACCCCCTATTTTGTAGACGCTATAACTTTTGCGCAAACCAATCAATATACTATTATTGCGGTTTTTTTTTTACCAAAAATATGCAGAAGAATACATATCGGCCTAAACTGAGGAAAAAGTTTGTTTTAAAAAAAAAAAAATGGATATTTATTATAGCAAAAAGTAAAAAATATTGTGTTTTTTCAAACTTGTCCCTCTTCTTTTGTTTATAGCACAAGAAATAAAAACCGCAGAGGTGATCAAATACCACCAAAAGAAAGCTCTATTTGTGGGGAAAAAAATTATAAACATTTAGTTCGGGTACAGCATTGCATGACTGCGCAATTGTCATTCAAAGTGCGACAGCGCTGAAAGCTGAAAAATGGCTTGGGCAGGAAGGGGGTGAAAGTGCCTAGTAGGTGGTTAATCAGCCACAGAACACAGAATGTAATTCCTAAGGGTTCGGGTTTAAAGGGATGAGGTGACAACTCTACTCCCTCAGCCCCCCTAATACTTACCTAAGCCCATCTCGATCCAGCAATGTTGCGCAAGAGGCTTGACTGTCCGGGACTCCCCCTCCACATTGGCTGAGACAGCAGTGGGCGCCATTGGCTCCTGCCGCTGTCAGTCAAAGTCAGTGAGCCAATGAGGAGATAGAGTGGGCAGGGCCAGAGACGGCTCTGTGTCTAAATGGACACACAGAGCAGCAGCTCAGCTCAGGTGCCCCCATAGCAAGCTGCTTGCTGTGGGGGCAGGAGGAAGGGGGCAGGATCGTCTGCGGGGGACCCGAGAAGAGGAGGATCTGGGCTGCTCTGTGTCCCCATAAAAGTTATAGAGGGAAACTCTTCCAATGGGGACACTAGTTCTGGTGACCTGGGGGTCCCCAAGGGATTCCCTTAATTTACAGGGATTTCCTCTCACTTCCTGTTTAGCCACATGGGTTATAACCCTCCCTTGTTCTATCCAAAATGAAAAAAAAGGTTTTGCCTATAAATCTACTTTAATATATCACAGAGGAGAACACGATACTGTGCAGTATGGTGTGGAAACCAATCAGAAATCTCGTCTCAGTAGCTTAAAGTGTATTTCCACTTATGCAGCTAAATTGGAATGACACCTACTTTATATTATTATTATTATACACAATATATATAGCTCCAACAGTTTGTGCAGTGCTTTACAATGTAGAGGGGGGACAGCACAAATACAATACAGTTCAATACAGGAGGGCCTTGCCCATGGAGCTTACATTCTAAAGGGAGGGGGGAGGTGGTACAAAAGGTAATAGCTGCAGGGAATGATTTGATGGGGGTGACTCGGGTACAGTTCTTAGGTGGAGGTGGGATAGGCTTCCCTGAATAGATGAGTTTTCAGGGATCTCCTAAAGGTGGACAGGGTAGGGGGTGATCAGACATACAGGGGCAGGGAGTTCCAGAGGATGGAAGAGGCTCTAGTGAAGTCCTATAGGCAAGTATGGGAGGAGGTAACAAGGGAGCTACAGAGCAGGAGGTCCTGGGAGGAGCGGAGGGGGCGATTTGGGCAATATCTGCAGATGAGGTTGGTGAGGTAGCTGGGGGCGATGTTGTGAATGGCCTTGTATGTTGTGGTTAGTATTTTGAATTTTATACGGTGGGGGAAGCCAGTAAAGGGATTGGCAGAGAGGAGCAGCAGTCATGGATCGATTAGTGAGGTGTATTAGTCTAGCAGCAGCATTCATAATAGACTGAAGGGGGGATAGCCTGTGTAAGGGTAGGCCATTAAGGAGAGAGTTGCAGTAGTCGAGTCGGGATATAACCAAGGAGTGAATAAGCTGCTTTGTGGTGTCATTAGTCAGGAAGGGGCGAATTCTGGAGATGTTACGGAGGTTAAGGTGGCAAGATTTAGCCAGTGATTGGATGTGGGGGCTGCAGGAGGTCAGAGTTAAGGATTACACCCAGCACCCCGGCATGTGTGGAGGGACCAATGGTTGTGTCTGTTGATCTTAATGGTAAAGTCATGGGGAGGGGACCGGGAAGGAGGAAATATAACAAGCTCAGTTTTAGAAAGATTGAGTTTGAGAAAATGGTGTGACATCCACATTGGTTACATGTTTCCGTTCACATAGCATAACTTAAGAAAATGTTTAAAAATTGCTGCTTACCTTTTTAATTCATTTTTACTTTCCTTTGTCATTTTCCCCTTATATATAAAGTTACAGAAGAAGTAGGGCCAAAGCTTTTTTGGCCCTACTTCTCCTAGGGATCACAGGAGTGTGGTTCATTCTGCACTCCTAAGACCCGTCACTCAGCCAGTCCAAGCTGGGAAAAGATCCTGACTTTACAGTCAGGATCCACCCAGATTCCTGGATCGGCAGCTAGCTCAGAGTTTCAGCATGCTGCTGAGAGCCTGAGCCAGCCCCTCCTGCGCCCTCCACAGCCTTGCACTCCAGTGAGCCCTGGAGGGGCAGAGCAGAGAAATGGTGACTGACAGTTACTGCTCTCTGCTCAAAGTCGAGGAGAGAACCAAGCGATCAGTGGTGTTTGATCGCTCACTTCTCAGGGCAGAGGTGGCGGGGTCCAGATGCAGCATTGGATCTATGCTGCATCCTCCTAAAGGGAGTAAAGTTTTTTTTTTTTTTTAATATACCCCATACTTCTCTTTTAAAGCCTAAGTTTACGTAGGAGAAAAAAATGTAACTAAGCACAAGGTACATTACTTATGAACCAAGCCATGTGTCACATGTGCTGCTGTCTCCACATTTAGTAGAAATCCCAGGCTGCCATAGATGTGGTATGAAACTGGATCTATGAATGGAGGATGGGCAGATGAAAAGGTCCACCCTCTCCATGCATAGATCACATTTTATTCATTAGAAGCTGTAGTACAGCTTCTATGAATGGAGAGGGGGGCAGAAAAGACAGCATAGTCAGGCTGTCTTGATGAATGCTCAGCGGGATCCATTAACCCCTGTTGCACTAGAAGATTACGTTGGCAGGGGAGGGGGGGGATCAGAAGGGGTGATTTCTACTAAAGGAGGAGACATTGATTGTAATGTCTCGTGTGATCATTTTTTTTTTTTAGTAAACTTAGGCTTGAGGGGTGAGAAATTATGTTTACCCTAATTAACATTCTCTGTACTGTGCTGGCAGATCTCATTACCAGTTGTGAACTATATTTGCACATTGTCTGTTCTATCAAACGGTTAAAGCTGACGTGTCTCAAGTTATCTAATTACTTTGGCAAATACTGCTTGCCTAATGTTAATATGCCCATAGATGTTGGCCTACCTCTAAGAAATCTTAGATTTGGATTCAGTTAAAATGTAACAATTATTGATTCTTTTTTTACTACCATTTCAATTGCTTTTCATTGATTAATCTTGACTTATTCGAAAATGAAAGCATCAAGATAGGTTGAAAAATTGTGACTAGACTAATACAAATGAATTTATGGGTTGTGTTGCAATTAACAATTGCTGTTGACATCTGATCATTTAAAATGTATGGGTCAAATAATCAATTGCATGAAATTTTGATGTGTTTAATGCCAAGCTTGATTTATTATTATATTATAATCATTATTATTATACAAGATTTATATAGTGCCATCAGTGTGTGTGGTGCTTAAACAAAATGAAGGCAGACATTACAGTTACAATACAATTCAATACATGAGGAAGCAGAGGGCCCTGCTCCTTATAGCTTACAATCTAAAAAGGGTGGATCAAGTGATACAAGGTAGTAACTGTGGGGGAAGATCTGATGGAGGAAATAAAAGGTTAATTGTTAGGTGAGGCTAGGATAGGCTTCTCTAAAGAGATGGGTTCTGAGGGATAACCTAAAGGGGGATAGAATATGAGATATCTGATGGAGAAAATAAAAGGTTAATTGTTAGGTGAGGCTAGGATAGGCTTCTCTAAAGAGATTCTGAGGGATTGTCTAAACGGGGATAGAATATGAGATATTGGGTAAGGAGTTCCAGAGGATGGGAGAGGCTCTGTCGTGTACTTTGGTTGGAGGCCCAAGTGATGATTGGGTTTCCCCTTGCAGCTCTGGAAGAGGGGCACAGGGAAAAAAAGAAGCATGGTTGCCAGTAATCAGGGGACAGGCAATAGTGGCCTCTGTACACCAGTCAGCAGCAGTGCAGGTACACCAGAAGAGGATCAAAGATGGAACCCGAGAACTGGACCTTGAAAGCTTGGCACAGAGACTGAGGACATACAGTTAGAGGTAGAAGCAGGTACCCATTGGCATCAAGGATTTAGTCAAATGGCAAGCCAGGGTCAGCACGGATGATCAGTAAGGACATAGTCAGTAACCAAGTCAGAATCATACACAAAAAACAGGAGAAACATAGCCAAGCAGCAGACCGAAGTCATTACCAGGAAGACAGCAGAGCATGATCAGAGTCCAGTATCCACAAAACAAGGTCAACAGCAGCCTGGTCAGAAACGGGAGATTAGAGAGCAGAGTAGGTACACAGGTCCCGGGTAGATGAAGAACATCCAGCAATGAGCACACGTCTGAACCGCCTCCGTTAAGTAGGCAGCTTGGTGCCATTCCCAGAATTGGACGTATGTGGGAATGCGTCTATGCACGTGCATGGGCCGATGTGTCAGTGCATGCTGGTTCCTGACCAAAGTCCATTTGCGTGCTGGCACATGCGCATAAGCACGAGCTGCACGAGTATGAGCATTAGCTGTATGAGTCTTGTATTGGTCTCATGACAGGCATATTGTCATTTGTCTGTCTTTATTAGGACAGACCAGAAACTACTCCTGGGATGGGAAAAGATGGCAGGAGTTTAAAAACATCTTTGCCACACTGAAACTGCTTCCCCCTTCACTGGCAGAAAGGTATGTGATAGCATGAATACCTGTATTCTACAGGAACTGTCACCTTTATTTTATAATGTTTCTAGGAATTTCAGGGGGGTCAGGATAAAGTTACAGTACATTCCTTTTCATTTCTTTCCAGAGCTGTACAGCTGATTGTCACAGCTTGTACTAACTAGATTGTCTCAGTTGCTGCAGACTGTGGTTTTAACTTTCATTTAATTAAAAAATTACACAATTATAAAAATAAATTGCTACACATGTTTCTTAATACTTTACAGCTTCATTCACTTAATTGCATTTTGACAGTAATAGTAGTCTGGTGGATAGAGAATGAAGAATCTCCGGCTTAAACAATAACAATTTGCTTTCAGTAATTGAGCAAAGCACAGCTTCACCATGAAAAGAAGACAGCACAAGGATTGTGGCCAGAGTTGGGATTATGTGTACTGCTATAAAACGAATTGTTTAGTAAATCATAAGATGACTTATCATTTATAATTTTTGGCAAAACACAAAAAGATTCCTAACAACCGCGTTAATAAGAAGGGGGAATTTTGTATGGGAAATGGTAAGATATACAATGAAAGTAAGCAAGATGTTACAGTCGCTCCGATGGGTCAACACAACATCACAGTTTTAGCATGCTGGGTACTTTCATGTCCTTACTCATAAATATTGGGAGTCTTTAAATTTTTGCTTTACTTAATATGTCCAAGGTATCCTTGCTCATAAAAGATATCAATAGAAGTGTCATAGAAAAGAAACATTAGGGAGCAGAACCAGGTCCCCTTGATTAAAATCCTTGTCAATTTTTTTTCTGTCGGATTAGGAGAGATCTTCATTCACTTCCTGTTCAGAGACACAATAGAAAAGGCGACAAATTCTCTCCAAAGTGAGGGGAATTCTTCTTTTATTTTCCTCGGTGCTAGGTATCTTATTCGGGTTTAACCCTTTATTACCCTGCCCAAAATAAAGAAACAAAAGAAAAGAAAGGAAACACCTAGCCATTATCTGAACAAGCCGAATATGGAAAGGGGGTTAGAGTTTACTAAGAAGCCTCATGGATAGACATTAAAAAACAAGAGGCTTGGGTTATAAAAGCACTTAAAGGAAACCTCTGCTGCTACAGCTTCCCTTTTCTGAATATGCTTATTTTCCAATTGAAATGAGCGAATTGCAATCTTTTGTGCCATTGCCAAAAACAGGTATGCAGGTAGGAGTACTGGTTTTGCTGATTACATGCTTGTTTTAGGTTAGGGACTTAGAAAGTATTAAAGTCTAAGGCAGCCAAGCAACTAGCATGTTTGTGAAGGCATTAGTGGTGGCCTGTATGTCTGTACAGGTTAACTTCAATGCTGTCATTAGGGACCACAACACAGGCCTTATCCTGCCTTGAGGCATGGGCAGGGTTGTAACAGGATTGATCTTGGAACTATAGGAAGCCCCTACCCAAAATCTGAACAAGGCCAGCATGAGGATTGGCTTTGACTATGAAGCTTCATAGATAGACAGCTACTCTGGCAATGCAAGTTCCACCTTCCACTGATATATAATTACTGTATAACTGAAGCCAGCACATATATAATACCACCTTAATTTTAGGTGTGATCCTATAAAATATACGCAGTGCCTATAGTGCATACAGATCTGTAGGAGCTACCTGTCATAAAGTAGATGGTTGTTGGTGGGAACAAGATACCACGTGATGAAGATCCTTCAACATATACTATGTGATTTCAAACACAGTGTTTGCCTGGTGGTAGTACTTTTACTCCAACTGATTTAATTTTCCTAATCCATCTACAGGGGGTCCCCGAGAACAAGATAGGGACTGTAGGTTTGTTCTTAAGTCGAATTTGTTTGTAAGTCGGAAAAGTACCTTTTTTAAGTGCAAATCCAGTCTCAGAGACAGGAAGTGAACCCAAATCAACAGAGAAAGGCAACCGGATGGCAGGAGCGGCACGGTTAGTTCAAATATGTTTTGTTTCTTTTATTTTTTTACTTTTTTATCACTTTTTTTAAAATTTTTATTTATTTGTAGCTTGTCATTTACTTTTTTTTATTTTTGTATAATTTTCTTATTTTTAATATTATTTTTCTTATTCTTTACTTTTTTTAATTACTTTTTTATTTTATTAATTTAATTATTACTGTATTTCTTATATTTTTTTTATCATTTTTTTTTCACTTAACTTTATTGCTATCACACAGAAGAAAACAATTCCCTGTGTGATAGCAATTGGAGGTGACAGGTTCTTTTTATTGACCCTGTCACCTCAAAAACAGGAGTCCTAGCACTGTGCACAGCAGAGCACAGCTCTCCCCTCTCACTGTTTTCATGGCGGCAGGGACAGGAGACAGCAGAGAGAGGTACACTGTATGGCACAGCAGGGAGATGGATGGTGAAAGCAGCAGTCCGAGCCCAGACAGGCCGGCCGGCAGCGGTGCACCTCCACGGGGCAGCGGCGCAGGAAAGACTGGGCATCCTGGAGGCTTTACTAGGCCGGACAAGGCCTCGGCCACAACGGGCAGTTTTAGTGGCCTGGCAGGCCACTGGACCGTACCAGGCCTGTGGATGGGCAGGCAGAATGACGAGGGGGGCCCGCAGCCAGGCCAGGAATGGAGTAATGGCTCACTCCAGCAAGGAGAGGAAGATTCGGCCGGCAGCGACGTCATTCGGGCCCCGTTCGTAAGTAGGAGTCGTTCGCAACTCGGATGTTCGTAAGTCGGGGACCCCCTGTAATAAGTTATGATCACGGTCCACTTCTGAGTTCCTCACTTCCTTTCTTCTCCATATCACTCTGTATCCCAACAGTGCCTACAGCCTTGTAGTCTGATGTACAGTAACTTGACTGAATACCTGGCTGGGGGGTGAAATAAGTGTAAAGTAATTGTATGTAGAAAATAATTATCAGGGATTAGGTGTTTGTTTATTGACACATTACCTCATGCTCATGGCAGGCACCCATATGTAAGGCCAAGAAACACTCTGACAAAAGGGTTCATTCGAGATTTTCTGACAATTGTGCTAAGAGCAATGCTATATTGTGAATTTATAACCGCAAGACCAACTGAGCGCATTTTAGAGTCCAACTCCAGCCAAAACATTAATATAGAGTGTATACTAGAACCTCAACCAGCTTTGTATTATGTCTGTGTCTCTATTTGGAAAAGCTGATGTGTTCCAAAAGGAACAAGAGGCGAACAAAGATTTCTCTACTTCTTGTCTATTTAATGGATGTTAGACAAACAGAAAATGGGGGGAAATCCCACCAATGGGGGGCAGTTATAACAATTTGTTTCACTAATAAATTTAAAGGGCAACTTCACTTTTGTGGAAAAAATATATCAAATAAAAAAATGATATAGCAAATACAATTGTTAGACAAGCCATGTTGTAATGTAATGTTATGAAAAAATATGTTTCCTTTTCAATCTATAGCTGCAGCAATTTTCTGTAAAATAAAATGCAATATGGCAACCTGGAGGTGTTTTTTACACCGTTGGTGTACAGAAAGCCCTCGTAAATGTCATTCCTGCTTGTATGATTGGCTCAGTGATTTTTCCAGAAGTCTGCACTAAGATACAAATCAAATTTTAAGCACCAATGAAATAGGATTGTAAAGGGATGCAGACTCTATAGCTTTTCTCGTTAGAGAGTGCGCCAGGTGATGATAATGAACCAGTAACTCCCAGAATCAGAATCATTTTGCAAAAGCTATGGTAAAACAAACAGTTATTTCTTCAGAGGAACAAAAGGTAAGAATCTGCTTCAATGTTTGTTAAAATCCCTTCAATGTACATTGATCACCAAGCAGGAGTTACACTTTAAAAGCACTCTGTACTTACAAGGACACTTTCTGTCCCATCAGAATACCAGAATATTTCTACTATAAAAAATACATTTTCAACCAGTGGTAAATAGACTTCTCTTGTTAATAAGTACTGCAAAGTGTATTTTACACCAGTTCCACCAGCTCTGTGCTGATGTCACTGCTGGACATCTTCTGATGAAAAAGGAAAGTAAGCATGATGTGTCTTTCATCTTCTGCATTAGGTTCCCACTGTGTCTACAGTCCTCATGGTTGCACATTTCTTTATGCCTCTTTATAAGAGCTTGAACAGCACATCTTGAAACCCCTGTCTGCTTTGAAATCTTTGCCTGGGAGAGACCTTACTGATGCTGTCTCAGTCTTGCCATGCTGTATGACCTGTGAGATGAAACTGTCTTCCACAACCTCGTCTTAGTAGCAGAATTCAGCTGTTCCTCACCAAGTTTTAATCTGTTTCTGTTTCAGTTATTGACTGTGTTTCAACCTACATATGACATTGATGATCATTAGCACCTGCTTGGTAAATTGCTTGGTTAATCATACACCTGACTGTAATATTACAAAATGCCAGACTTTGTGCAAGTGTTCAAAGTGTGCAAGTTTAAGAATTGGTGCTGGTTTGAAGCCAAGGGGTAGTCACACCAAACATTGGTTTGATTTAGATTTTTCTTCTGTTCACTCACTTTATATTTTGTAAATTGATAAAAATAAACAAAACAATTAAAATAGATATTTTTAAAAGCATTTTTACTTTACAGCATTTCTTCACACCTGGCTAAATTGTTTGCACAGTACTGTGTATATATATATATATATACAGTATCTCACAAAAGTGAATACACCCTTCATATATTTTTGTAAATATTTTATTATATCTTTTCATGTGACAACACTGAAGAAATGACACTTTGTTACAATGTAAAGTAGTGAGTGTACAGCTTGTATAACAGTGTAAATTTGCTGTCCTCTCAAAATAACTCAACACACAGCCATTAATGTCTAAACTGCTGGCAACAAAAGTGAGTACACCCCTAAGTGAAAATGTCCAAATTGGTCCCAAAGTGTCAATATTTTGTGTGGCCACCATTATTTCCCAGCACTGCCTTAACCCTCTTAACACCAAATTTAACACACCTGCTCCCCATTTATACCTGAGACCTTGTAACACTAACGAGTCTCATGACACCAGGGAGGGAAAATTGCCAATTGGGCCCAATCTGGAAATTTTCACTTAGGGGTGTACTCACTTTTGTTGCCAGCGATTTAGACATTAATGGCTGTGTGTTGAGTTATTTTGAGGAGACAGCAAATTTACACTGTTATATAAGCTGTACACTCACTACTTTACATTGTAGCAAAGTGTCTTTTCTTCAGTGTTGTCACATGAAAAGATATAATAAAATATTTAATATATATATATATATATATATATATATATATATATATATATATATATATATATATATATATATAGTAATCAATAAATGATCAGCTATGCCCCATTTCTTGAATTGGTTCGTTGTGCTGCAGTCTTTTGTCTACTGAAATGTGAATACACAAAATTCTGAGACCTCGACCTACAGAAGTTTGTTGCCTGAGGCTGAGCAGGAAATGCTCTCTGTCTGACAACTTGCCTGAAGTAATATATGAATTATTTACAGTACACTGTGAGTGTGGGAATACTGCTGTCATCCTATTTATATTCAATATTTGTCTAAAGTAACTATATTATGTGGTCTTAAAGGACAACTTCAGGCAATGTAAAAATCAGTGCTAAACATAGTTAGACTGTTCTATTAAAAGAATTGAGAATCTTTACTTAAAGCATTTGTTACCCCAACATTTCATATTCAGTGGCAGCCCGTCCATAGGGGGTGCACGGGCGCCACCCCTCCCCCCCATCCATGCGTCCGGCCCCCTGATCTACATACAGGAACACCGGACCATGGATTCTAATTGGAGGGGGGGATACATCAGTCCTGTCATCAAGGTATCCCTTCCTGTCATCACGCCCAAAGAGCACACAGACGTTTCTGTGCCAATACACACATGCTGTTTTTCGTCTGCTGGCATGTAAGTGCATTACTTTAAAATAAAAGCCCTGTTATTGAGATTTTACACTATTGTGGCATTTTATCTCTTGCTGGGGTATGCCATTTGGTGCATCCACTTGGAGCAAGAGAACCTGTGATTCTCCTCTCATTGGCTGCCTGGAATGATATTCTTTGTCTTCCGTATACTGACCTACAATTGGCGATGGAGCATTTGATATACTAAGCCTTCTTTGATCTCCCCACCCGTAATAGGTGGTTAATGCTTTCTGGTAAGAGCACATCCTTTATTGGTGGTGGTTTATCACATGGTGGAAGATTTCAGTTGGTGTATCAACTATCAAGACACTCATCTATATTTGTGTCACCTGTGTGACTCAAAGACTCACTTTTTGTTTCCTTTGTCACATTTAGCGCATCATTATTTTTATTTATTTCAAAATAGGCTCGGCTCAGGGCGCAGAACACTATGCTCTGAGCCTACCCAGTTGTGTGACAATAGCAAATTAATATTCTTTAATACCAATAATAATCTTGAAACCCGTTTCCCGATTGGCTGAAGGTGAAGCTACGCTGGCCGCCGGGAGGAGGATGGAGGAGATGCAAGGAGAGGATGCGCGATGCCCAGATGCAGCATCCACTTAAGTGAGTCCATGCTTCTCATTTAAGCTCTTTTGTTCCTCATTGCTCTTTTAATAAAGTATCTGATTGCTTTAGTTGAATTTAGGCTCATCTGTTTTTTGCTCTGCTCGTACATGTGTGCTATGACTAACATGATCCTAAACAGAAGCAGAAACCCTCATGTTGCATATAGGCTATAATAAGAAGTCATCGGCTAAAATGTGGTGGTGACAATGTACCCAAACACACAATGTAGATATATGTAAGTGGCTATTCCTATGAACTTTTTTTTTCAAAAAAGCCTCTAGTTTTATTTCTCTAAATTCAATAACCACGGGAGTTTTGCTTACAGCATCTCTATGTACTGTCACTGGATCCTATTTCCTAATCTCTTTGCTCTTCAAACTATAGGAATGAAATCCACAATAAGTGTAAAATTTGTGCTGGCCTTGTCAAAAAAAGATTAGGCCCCTTTCACACATGTGGCTCTTTTGTCCATTTTTCATCCATCTGTTGACGGATGAAAAAGGGACATCAATGTATCTCAATGGAAAAACGGATGCAAACGGATGATCACCCGTTTACATCCGCTTCTGTCAACATCCGTTTTTTATAACGGATCAAAGCCCTATTTTTCTCCCATTAAAAAACAGATCAGATGAAAAACACATGTAAACCTATAAACGATTCGCTTTTTGCATGAAAAAAAAGGCACCGGGACTCAAATGTTTAAGGACTCTAGCTGATGGATGTACAAAACGAATGTAAAAACGGATGAAAAATTCATGACAAACTGCTGCAAACTTAATTCATTTTTTCTTTAAAAAGACGTGACTTGAACTGATGAAACAAACAGTCCACATGTGTGAAAGGGGCCTTAGGCTCGATTCACATCTATGCATGTTGCTTTTGAGCGTTCCTGCAGTGCTTTTGCGGTGCTTGCCGTGTTTTTGAACACGCGTTTTTACCGTGATTTGCGGGGTTTTTTTTACACCGTATATAGCTGGTTGCTAAGGAGGGGGCTAGGAAGCCAGCCGCCGCATCCTTAACAACTGATGAGTCATCAGTTGTCAGCGGTCTTCCCGCTGAATGTAAAAAAAAAAAATTGCCGGCTAAAAAAAATTGTGAATAAAAACAGCGTGGGTCTAGCATGGATTCGGAGGGGACCCCATGCCAAAATGTTTTTAAAAAATGGCGTGGGGGTCCCCCCAAAATCCATACCAGACCCTTATCTGAGCATGCAGCTCGGCAGGTCAGGAAAGGGAGGGGACGAGTGAGCGGCCCCTCTCCTGAACCATACCAGGCCGCATGCCCTCAACATGGGGGGATGGGTTGTCGGGAAGAGGCCCTTGTCCCCATCAACATGGGGGCAAGGTGCTTTGGGGTGGGCGGATGCAGAGCCCCCTCTGCCCCAAAGCACCCATCCCCCATGTTGAGGGCATGTGGCCTGGTATGGTTCAGGAGGGGGGGCGCACGCTCGGATAAGGGTCTAGTATGGATTTTGGGGGGACCCCACGCCATTTTTTTTAAATTTTGGCATGGGGGTCCCCTCCAAATCCATACTAGACCCAAGGGCCTGGTATGGACCTTGGGGGGGACCCCACCCTGTTTTTATTTACAATTTTTTTTTTACATTCAGCTGACAGCTGATGACTTATCGGTTGTTAAGGACACGGCGGCCAGCTTCCCAGCCCCCTCCTTAGCAACCAGCTATATACAGTATAAAAAAAGAAATTAAAAAAACGCAAATTGCGGTAAAAACGCTGTACTTGCGTTTTGGATGCAGTTCCATTGAATTCTATTACATGTAAAACACTGCATTATGCGGTAAAAAAAGTCCCCGACCCTTTCCAATAATGCAGAGGCAAAAAACGCATTGATGTGAACATGTTCCATAGGAACCCATGTTAAAAAATGTCCTTGCATTTCTGTAAAATGCTAAATGCATCAAAAAACGCATTTGTGTGAATCGAGCCTTAGACTGATTTGTTCAGAAATCATGAAATGTATTTTTTAATTGCAGTTGGTGTAAGTAATTTAACTTGGCATCAGCCACTTGCAATCCCCTATATAGCGGCACTCAGACTGGAAGAAGGACAGACATCGCTGTTCTTGGAACCGATCAGATGTATTTTATGCAGATATGCTGACAATGAACATGCTGAGAGCAGATTAAGCAGAGAGGTGGCCTCATTATTTTCCTGCTGCTCTTTCATTGTACACTCAACATGTGCAGTTCAGCTTGGGGAGGCTATTTTAATGCAGCTTAAAGAGCAACAATTAATATGCACAAATCCTTTGAATAACATGCTTTGGGGAAGTCTTGAACCTGCATGTGAAGTTGTGGAGCACTACAACATATTTCCTTTAAGGCCTCATGCACACTGGATGTTTTTGGACATTTTTACAGCTGCTGTTTTTGGCTCTAAAAATGCTCTAACATCAAAAAACACTGATAAACACAGATTAACGCTCAAAAACATGGCTCACCAGCGGTTTTTAACATTTTTGATCCATTGAAAAAAACGCTAAATAACACTAACACGAAAAAATGCTAAAGAGCGCTTATAAATTCTAAGAAAAGCTATTGCAAAAACGTTTTATAACGTTATTTTAACGTCCAGTGTGCATTAAGCCTACAAGTGAGTTTATTTGTTTACAAACAATAGCAGGGGATCTGTCATTTACCGCTGGTTAACGACAGATCCATGGGCAGTTTCTGTTTGTAAACAAACAGGAGAGGGATCCTATTCAGTCAAAGACATCACCCAGGATCTCTGGCCCATTTGTTCACATACAGAAGCTAACTAGACAGCTGTTATTTGTGATAGGAGTAGAGGTGCAAAAATATAGTTGGGATCAGGGGGCCATTGTGTCAGCAGGTCATCATTATTAATGTGAATCGACAATGTCATTGACCTTGGGGGACATTTCTTTTTGTTTTTTAAAATAAATAATTTATTTAATGCTTTGGGTGTTTTTATTTCCTTTTATATGATTTAATAAAAAGGGGTACTATGTATCCCATACTCATTCACCTGGGGAAAAATGAATATCTGGGGTGCTCTTGGTCTAAAATGGTCTTCCAGATTCCAATAAGTCCTCTTCTATAAACCTCCTTGTCCCTTTTGGGGGGCAAATATTGTCTCCCCAATATTAAAATAAGGTGTTTTGCAAGCCTCCCGCTTTGGGAAGTACTCTACCAATGTTGTGTGCATGTGGCCTGGTATGCTCCAGGATGGCACCCTCCCTGCCCCCTTTTCCTGGCCACCAAGGCTGCATGCTTGAATAAGGGTCTTTTTTTACATTTTAAGAGGACCCCACACTTTTTTTAATGGTACTGGCCATTTAGGAAAGGAAAAAACAAGCCCTGGGGTATGTGTCAGCCCACTCTGCTGCTGGGGGTCCCTCACATGCCCCTGGGGGGGGTCATCCTATTTATGTAGGGAATCCTACATAGATATTGCTTTCATTTAATATTTAGTCTACAGAGCAATAAAAAACACGAAGGCTGGAATACAAAATAATCCCAAATGCCAAATTCTTACCCAGTACCATCACCTTCTTCTATAGTACTGTTACCATTTATTGGAAAGAAGGGCTTACTACACTCTGGCTAGTCCTATCAAAACTCTGTAACATTACAAATGAATATAATGAAATAGAAATCCACTAGCCTTAAGCTGGCCATACACCGGTAAAAAAATTTTTAGAAAATTTTCATTTTCAGAATGTTTTATGATTTTCCAATCACTAATGGGGTCAAAACAACATTTATTTTCCACCTCAGTGATGATAAAATTCAAAGGAGCAGGATGGAAAATGTTTTCATTAATGAACAGTGAATGTGACTTTCGATTGGGAAAATCCAATCGCTCCACAATCGAATGTTAGAAGCAAATGAAATTTTGAGGTACATTCGAGGGAGTTGGGACATTCATTAAGTAATTAAATGTGCTGATCAGAATATTCATACAAATAAAGTTGGCCAGCTTTAGCCTGAAAATGTTTATTAACGTACTAGAACTTATATTTTTTCTGCAAGGGAGCTACTTATTTGTGTTCAATAAGTAAACTAATGATTTTTGCTTCAGTTTTTCTGAGAATGCTTACTTTTCTTTGCATTCTGCATATATTCTTACTGAAAATCTTTTTGGAAATTGTGATACATGCACAGAGCTATTATGATGGATGAAGTGCAGCAACCCAGAGCAATAAAAAAAATTCATTTGTTGAAGTAATTTAAAAGACAGATACTTACTGATTGGTTATGAATTACTGCACTTTCTCAACAGTCCTATAAGGACAACAGGCAGTGCAAGGCTATTAGAGGTATTGCAGGAGGTGCATTGGGTTGGAACAGTGTCCTGCCATGTGTGTTTGAAAGCATACTATGGCCAGGATACACCACCTGCCAGACAGTGCGTTCACAGAATGCAATGAAAAAGGTTACTAGTTAGTAATATATTACCATAGAATTGTAAAATGTGCCCTTTTCAATTGAAACATTTTCAGATTCATAAACTCAGTAACATGAGTTACATTACAGGATTCCTTTAAGCAAATGAAGAGATTGGGTCCATTTAATGCTGGCCAATGATGCCCTATGCATAGGAAAGTGCAGTTGCCCATTTTGCATCTGTTCTGTGCTTGTCACTACACCATACACTATAGCTGTGCCCTTACTGACATCCCAGAACCTATTGTGCACATTCCATATGATGTCACTAGCCCCACAAACCTTTAATCAATGTAGGCGTCCTTAATGGGATCAAATCCATCTGAAAAGAAGTGCACATGATCATCAACTACTTTGTGTAGCCCTTTACTTGGTAATGTGGAAGTATCAGATACTGGACAGTCCTATCAAAATCTGAACACGTGCAAGGTAAACATTTACAGATGAACTTACTCAAAAAGTAGTCACAATGCATTTGATTAAGCCAACGCATGGGTTGCCTTCTGCTAAGGAACCCTCATGAACTCTCATGTATTTGCATTAATTAAAGTAGAATTTTACTTAACATGCTTTCTTTTAGTATTGCTGGAAAGTGAGACAGGCTGTGATCCCCTGTGGGTCTTACAAGTTGTCCATGACCTCAACATTGGGATCTTCTTAACACTACTCGGTCTAGTCATAAAACCTAGCTGGTGTGATCATAAGCACTAAGTGAAATCCCCCTCCATTCTGTCTACCTGGTTTCCCATTTATCTCTTGTCCTTTTGAGCCCCTGTGCTGTAATTTATGATTGGGTACACATGATTGGGCATTTAAAGTCATCACAGGCTCATCTTATTTAATATAATTCAAGAGAATATGAAAACACTCAGCTCTAATAGCAAAAATAAAATATATGTGAGCCAGCAGCTGCATACATTGTGACAAACAATAACTGGTAACTGGGAAAAAATGCAGCGCTAAGAAATATTGGGAAGTTAGGGTGTAGTGAAACAATTAAGTAAGAGATGCTGTACTGAACAGTAAAGCATATGTGCAAAAACCATAAGTGAAGTGAAATGAACAAACACAGTATAAAGTGTCCACATATGGTAAATGGATGATTCCAAACTCAAATTAATAAGAGGAACTGGTATGGACCAAAAAATGATGTGAGACTGGAAATTAAAGTCAATGGTGCACGGTGTGGATCTGTGACTGTGAGTCAACAACGGGGAACAGAACTTCTGTAGCTGTAAACCAACATCTCGATATGGAGCATCAGAATGAAAACATCAGGAAGTAAGATAAGATGGGTACTCTTACCAGATGACGTGGACTCCACTGTCGTATGACATGGAGTCAATGGTGCATGGAGCCAAACCTAGGCTGGAAAACGATATCCGGAACGGTGGAGTGAAACAATTAAGTAAGAGATGCTGTACTGAACAGTAAAGCATATGTGCAAAAACCATAAGTGAAGTGAAATGAACAAACACAGTATAAAGTGTCCACATATGGTAAATGGATGATTCCAAACTCAAATTAATAAGAGGAACTGGTATGGACCAAAAAATGATGTGAGACTGGAAATTAAAGTCAATGGTGCACGGTGTGGATCTGTGACTGTGAGTCAACAACGGGGAACAGAACTTCTGTAGCTGTAAACCAACATCTCGATATGGAGCATCAGAATGAAAACATCAGGAAGTAAGATAAGATGGGTACTCTTACCAGATGACGTGGACTCCACTGTCGTATGACATGGAGTCAATGGTGCATGGAGCCAAACCTAGGCTGGAAAACGATATCCGGAACGGTGGAACCTCTTTCTCACTTCTCGACTTCTCTGGTGGGGTGAAGAAACATCAGGAAGGACCGCCAACTGGATATCAGCCAATAGACCTCAAGGATGTGTTCCAAGGAGAAGCCGGGGACAGATTTGATCCAGACCCCGTGATGGAAGTAGGGCTACTGGAAGGCAGTTTCTTGCATCTGGATAATATGCGATAATAAGGGCGATCTCCCCTTCCTTACGCTGCTTAGATTTTATTTCAATTGTGATCACTTTTATCCATTTTTTGTATGGTATTTTTAGAAATAAAAATCCCTGGTTTAACTGCACTATGCAGAGGCTTTTTATTTTTTATTTGCATATTATCCCGATGCAAGAAACTGCCTTCCAGTAGCCCTACTTCCATCACGGGGTCTGGATCAAATCTGTCCCCGGCTTCTCCTTGGAACACATCCTTGAGGTCTATTGGCTGATATCCAGTTGGCGGCCCTTCCTGATGTTTCTTCACCCCACCAGAGAAGTCGAGAAGTGAGACAGAGGGTCCACCGTTCCGGATATCGTTTTCCAGCCTAGGTTTGGCTCCATGCACCATTGACTCCATGTCATACGACAGTGGAGTCCACGTCATCTGGTAAGAGTACCCATCTTATCTTACTTCCTGATGTTTTCATTCTGATGCCCCATATCGAGATGTTGGTTTACAGCTACGGAAGTTCTGTTCCCCGTTGTTGACTCACAGTCACAGATCCACACCGTGTACCATTGACTTTAATTTCCAGTCTCACATCATTTTTTGGTCCATACCAGTTCCTCTTATTAATTTGAGTTTTGAATCATCCATTTACCATATGTGGACACTTTATACTGTGTTTGTTCATTTCACTTCACTTATGGTTTTTGCACATATGCTTTACTGTTCAGTACAGCATCTCTTACTTAATTGTTTCACTACACCCTAACTTCCCAATATTTCTTAGCGCTGCATTTTTTTCCCAGTTATTTAATATAATTCACTTTGATAAGTGAACAGCTTCCATTTCTTCAGTAAACTCCAGTATGCCTGACTTTAACTCAGACTTGTCACTTTACAAATCTTTATATCTTCCACTGGAGATCTAACTAAAATAAATAATGCTCACATATGAGAATTTAATGACTTGTAAACAAGCAGTAGGAGATGTGAACAGCTAGTTAGGCAGTGTTATTGCAAAAGTACAGAAGACAGGACACTCTGTGGTAGTTATCTGTTCTGGAATACAAAGAGTGGAAGGCAATGTTCAAGATAAGTCAATCATGCATAATAAGCTAATGATAATGATGGTAATCATGATGGTAAAGGACCTGTTTTGAATGTTAGTACACTCTATGGGTTCAAAATGTTAATGTGTGTTTGAATGCGATCATTTAAATACAAACATTTCCCTTTAAACGCATAGACATCTCCTATTTACATATCTAAAGAAAGCTTTCATTGATATGCAGATAACTCTTCCTAATAGCCACCTTCAAGCTGTTGAGCAGTATCTCCGCAGAGGTGTTTTAATTTTATATTCTAGCGTTTGTGTTCCTTCACATGTGAAATTTCTTGAAGTCTTGATGAGGCATTGAACTTTTTTCTGATTGCCTAATATGCTCAAATATTTAATTCCTGGTTCCTAATATCTTCTTTTTCTTTTTTGCTTATGTTCTTTTCATTGAAATTTGTCAGATACGGAAAGATAGCATTTCACATGAGCCACCAAGATACATGTTGTTCTATGGACGTATGTGTTGGGGGAACCGTGGTCGCAGGAAAGACGGCCTTAAAGTGATTGTAAGGGTTTGTTTTTTGTTTTTTTTAAATAACAAACATATCATATTTACCTCCACTGTGCAGCTCGTTTTGCACAGAGTGGTCCCGATTGTCCTCTTCTGGGGTCCCCTGGTGGCTCTCGCGGCCCCTCCCCACATCAGATAACCCTCTAGGAGAAGCGCTCTCCCAAGAGGGTTACGTTGTAGGCGTGCTCCCGAGTCCAGCATTCGGTGTCCATAGCTGCTGAATGTATGACTCGGCCTCACATTGGATTTGATTGACAGCAGCGGGAGCCAATGGCTGCACTGATATCAAGAGCTGAGAACACCGGGCAGAGAGACAGCGTGTCCCCGCCGGGTCAAGTTCCAGGGCTCAGGTAAGTAAAACGGGGGGCTGGGGGGCCGGTCACTGCCAGGTGTTTTTTCACCTTAATGCATAGGAAGGTGTACAACCCCTTTAATATACCAAGGTAAAATATTTGTCTCAGAATCTATAGCTGCTAGAGACCAGAGATCCAGGCTGACAATCTGTATATGTGCCTGCCCTGGTATTCAGAGGGTGGTAAGCTGTATTTGTGCTTGCTCATTACCTGCAGCGTGACTGTTTAAAAAAAAACTGGATGTATCTCTAAATGCACAGAATATAACTGGCAATAATATTTATACTTAATAATACCATAGATCAGGGGTAGGCAACCTTTTGAGCACAGCGTGCCAAAAAATGTTTTCAAAGAAATTGAGCGTGCCAGTTTTTTAACAAAAAAATGTCAACTTCACACTCTCAATCACGAAAAGGATTGTTTATAAAGTAAATGCAGTAAACTACTTTAGTAGTGAGAAATTAACATCCTGCACTCTCACCCCTCAGATCAGCCCCAATTCCTGCAACTCCACACCTCAGAAAAGCCCCAATTCATGCCCTTTCATAATTCAGATCACTGTCCCCCCTGCAAATCTGCCCCACCACTGTAACACCCTGGACATCTGCCCCACCACTGTAACCCCCTGTTCATCTGTCCCACCACTGTAACCCTCTGCACATCTGCCCCACCACTGTAACTCCCGGCACATCTGTCCCACCACTGTAACCCCCGGCACATCTGCCCCACCACTGTAACCCCCTGCACATCTGCCCCACCACTGTAACCCCCTGCACATCTGCCCCACCACTGTAACCCCCTGCACATCTGCCCCAGCACTGTACCACCCTGCTTTTTTGTCCCACCACTGTACCACCCTGCTATTCTGTCCCACCACTGTTCCACCACTGTAACCCCCTTTCTCATCTGCCCCCACTGTACCTCCTGCAATTCTGTCTCATCACTGTACTCTCTGCTCTTCTGCCCCACCAGTGTAACCCCCTGCTCATGTGTTCCACCAATGTACCTCCTTTCTTCTCTGCACCCCTCTGCACATCTGCCCCACCTCTGTATCCCCCTGCTCCTCTACCCCACCTCTGTACCCCCCTGCTCCTCTACCCCACCGCTGTACCCCCTGCTCATCTGTCCCACCAATGTACCTCCTTTCTCCTTTGCCCCAACACTAAACCCCACCTGCTCATCTTTCCCACCACTGTAACCCCCTTCTCATCTGGCCCAACACTGAACCCCCCTGCTCATCTGTCCCCATCACTGTAACCCCCTGCTTTTCTGTCCCACCGCTGAACCCCCTTCTCATCCTTCCCACCACTGTATCTCCTGCACATCTGCCCCACCACTGTACCCCCTTGCTCTTCTGTTCCACCACTGTAACCTCCCTGCTCATCTGCCCCATCAATGTGCCCCCTTTTCTCATCTGCCCCACCAGTGTACCTCCCTGCACATCTGCTCCACCGCCGTATCCCCATGCTCTTCTGTCTCACTACTGAATCACCTTCTCATCTGTTCTAACACTGAACCCATCTGCTCACCTGCCCCACCACTGTAACCCACTTTCTCATCTGCCCCACCAATGTACCTCCTGCATATCTGTATCACCTCTGTTCCCCCTGCTCTCCTGCCCCACCACTGTAACCCCCTGCTCATCTGTCCCACCGATACACCTCCTTTTACATTTGCCCCACTGCTCTACCCTCCTGCTTTTCTGTCCCACCACTTAACCCCCGTCTCATCTGCCCCAACACTAAACCCCCTACTCTAAACCCCCCTGCTCATCGGGCCCAACACTAAACCCCCCTGCTCATCTGGCCCAACACTAAACCCCCCTGTTCATCTGGCCCAACACTGAACCCCCCCGCTCATCTGACCCAACACTGAACCCCCCGCTCATCTGGCCCAACACTGAACCCCCTGCTCATCTGGCCCAACACTGAAGCCCCCTGCTTGTCTGGCCCAACACTGAACCCCCTGCTTTTCTGTCCCACTGCTGAACCCCCTTCTCATCTCTTCGACCACTGTACCTCCCTGCACATCTGCCCCACCGCTCTACCCTTCTTCTCATCTGTCCCACCTCTGAACCCTTCCTGCTCATTTTCCCCCACCGCTGTACTCTCTTGCTCATCTGCTCCACTGCTGTACCCTCTTCTCATCTTTTATATGCGTGATATGCAGAGTGGTGAAAGGAAGCAGAGATGAGACACATCTACCTGTCCTGGCACACTCATCCTGCTGATCCACCTCTCACATCCAGCCCAAGTGCTTGTATGTGATGTATGTGATGTCACATACAAGTATCTGGAATGGATGCACAATGATGAGCTCAGGTCAGGGGCATTTTCTGAAAGCAGTGGGCCTGTGTGCAGGATCATAAGTTAGGCCCCTGCAGCTGATAAAAAAAGTGTGGCGCTCTGCACCACAGGAAAAGTTTGGTGTGATTTTCATTGCGCTGAATACTGGCTGTGGCTTAAAGGGACACAGAGTGCAGGGGTTCAATAGTAAGTGATGCAAAGGTTCAGGAATAATTTCAACAAAGTTCCCAGAAGCTCAACAGTAATTCCACAAACTGTCACCTGATTGTCGTTTTCTCAATCACAGTGAAATACCTTCTTTCTGAGATTAGTAGTGTCAACCAAGCGAGTCATCTTCCTCTAGATGGTGGACAGGGCTAGCAGGACTGTGATTGGCTTTAGCAGTGGCCAATGACAGTCCTCCTCCTCCTGGAAACAGGGACCGCCCCCCTTCCCCCCAGCAGAACTGCACCCAATCTCTGATTGATGATCGCAGCTACAGCAAAGTTAGAGAACCAAATAATGTTTCCCATCTTTTACAGTGTGTGGGGGCACAGTGCCTCCCCCTCAGTGCAGGTGCGGTATGGGGAACTCTGAAATTGGAATGCATTAGAGTCTCACTGACACTTCCCCACGCTGCTTTGCTGATGGGGAGGGAGTCGAGTGCCGGCAAAAGAGGCTACGTGTGCCGTGGGTTGCCTACCCCTGCCAAAGATGGTCAACCAAGAGAATTTCTGCTTGCCTTAGAAGATCAGGAAGGATTTTCCCCAACGTGGGAGCAAATTGGACCATGCCTATATATTTTTTTTATTTTCTCTGGATCAACTGTGTATTAGGGTTTTGTACATGTAAGGTTATTTATTTATTTTTATATTCTTCTATTGGTTGAACTTCTTGGATTTGTGTCTTTTTAACAATTTTTTCCTTCACTGCCTCCAGCTGTGCTGCATCTTACCAGAAAGATCTAGTCTAGAGCTAGCCTGCCACTGATAAAGACTTTCCACAGCAACCAATGAAGGCCTTTAGACCTGTGCTTCTTAACATGGACCTAAATGGGAACTCTAAATCTCCTCCAGCATAGGCCCACTATTATAGTCTTGCCCTGGGCCCTCTTATTTCTTTAGATAATCCTGTTCTACTAATTTTCTGTTTTGGATTTATCCCAGGCTTTATATATATTATCGTACTCAACAAGATGTTTACCTGAACATTCTTGGCTCAGTCCCAGAGATGGAATGTGTATTTTGAACAGCAGGTGTGTTTGTCTCTTGTATGAATCAGCTGTTTTTGGCAGGAACACCAACTATAGATGGCTTTCTTCTTCATGATTGTGGTTAGGACAGAGGTCTGCTTAGATGAATGTATCATGTAAATGCTGACAGTCACTTTAAGCAAAGTGGATCCCAAAGTACAATTCAAGGTGGACCTGTGCTCAGAAATTGAAGATTTGCTTAAAGAACCGATGGGAAAACATACATTGCCTGCAAATTTTTTTCTTATAAACTGACAAATCCTACAAGAATGACAAATGCAAAAAAAATTCACACCAGAACCCTTAGCCTCTGTTTCAGATTTTAACCCCTTGCAAAAAATTTAAAAAATGGCATGGACCATACCCTTCTCCTTCAAGATGGTGGGCTCCCGAGCCATGGCTCTGTGTGTCCATTCACACACGGGGCTGTGGCTCGACCCCACCTCCTCCATTTCCTGATCGACTCACTAGCTGTGATTGACAGCCACGGGAGCCAATGGCTCCCAATGCATCCAAAAGCTAATCAGAGGTGCGAGTCTCCAGAAAGGCAAGGCTCTCGTGGACATCGCTTGATCAAGAGGGGGCTCGGATAAGTATTTGGAAGGGGGGGGGGTTTCTGCACACAGAAGGTTTTTTACCTTGATGCATAGAATGCAAGAAGGTAAAAAACCTTGTGCCTTTACAACCACTTTAAGCATTCCTGATCTATGCACTATGTATGCTGGGTGTGCAACAGTCAGGAGTATGCACCTGTGGCACAGCATACCGGGTGCAGCAGTCAGGATTATGTAACATATTGTGTGCATTACATTTTCTTGACCGCCACACTCTGTACTCTGCGATGTATGGTACACACCTCTTACTGCTGTGTTCTTATTTAAAGTGATTACAAACCTCAGACATGAAATATGAACAAAGCATATACTTCTATAGTGTGTACTTGTCTCAATTAGGAGCACTAAAGGTCATTTCTCTCTGGTGCGTCATTCCTCTGCTAATCAGCATGAGTCACTTCTGACAAGTTTTCCTGACACCCAGAGAAAAATGGTGACAGGAGAGGTCACAGCCTGAGATTGACAATTTCAGCTCTGTTCCTGTGAGCTGTGTAAAGGGGGTGTGTGTCTCTTCCCTCCTATCAGCTCTCAGAACTCTCCTCACTCAGTTCTACAGAGTGTAACTTCAGCTTTCTGCCCCCTTTTTTCTGAACTCTCAGTCAAACTTATAAATTCTGGACTTCTGAACGATTGTAGAGAAGAGAGGGCTGCAGATAAACAGATACAATGTATGTAGGAGGAGGATTTGTTACATCTCTGTGTATCACCTGAGGCCAGTCACTTCACTGGGTATATGTGAGGGTTTACATCCATTGTAAGGTAAGCTCAGATGAAGTGCTAGCTCTCTGTCTGTATTCTATGTGCAGAAAATAATATTTAATGAAAGAGTTTCAGTTTTGAAAAAATGATTGTGCTGAGGTTTATATGTGTCTATGAAACTATTATTAATGGCACCACAATTAAAGAGGCCGTATCAAGCTTTTTTTTTTTTTTTTTTTAGATGTTGTTATTGAAACTATTATAACAAATTCTCATGTGCTATTTTTTGTTTCAGTTGTTGCTTTTTAATTCATTTTAAGCCCTGCAATATGAATAGAAATCTGAAAATTCTGGTCATGTCATATGCCAATATCCCAATATCTTCCACAGTGTGCAGGGGTCAGGAGTGTGTAATGACACTTGTATGCAGCTATAAAACTGCAAATAAGTGACTTCTGCATTCAGCCTGTGCATTGTCAGTGTACACCTTTACAGGGAGCTGCAGCCTCTACCACAGATGATTCAGCTCCCAAGTCTCTGCTTGATGGTGTGACAAGAAGAAGCAAAACCCTGTCCCTTTACCTCCACCCAAATACACAGTGCCAGACTTCAAATATGTGGCACTACAAGGGTCTGGTGGTGTTTGGATTTGTCAGGGGTCATGTGAATGTAACATATAGAGTGCAGGGGTATGTAACACAAGAGTTCAGGGGTCAGGAGTGTATAATGCGCAGTGTGCAGGGATCAGGTGTATGTAACATATAGAGTGCAGGGTGTGTAACACAAGAGTGCAGGGGTCAGAAGTGTATAATGCGCAGTGTGCAGGGATCAGGTGTATGTAACATATAGAGTGCAGGGTGTGTAACACAAGAGTTCAGGGGTCCGGAGTGTGTAATGCACAGTGTGCAGGGGTCAGGTGTATGTAACAAATAGAGAGCAGGGTCAGAAGTGTATAATGCACAGTGTGCAGTGGTCAGGGGTATGTAACATATAGAAAGCAGGGGTCAGGAGTGTGTAATGACACAGTGTGCGGGAATTAGGGGCACATAATACACAGAATGCACAAACTTTCTCACCAAGCTAATATTCTCCCCAAGCAAAATGCATCTGTATTCCCAGTACTAAATTCATTCCTCTGCCTAAATCCTCCTCCCAAAGCAAATATTCATTCCTCTGCCTAAATCCCCCCTCCCAACATGAATCTTTAACCGTCCCATTTCCAAAAAGACATAATCCCCCTTCCTAGCCCAAATCTTCACCCCCAACCCAAATCCCCTTCCTAACACAAATCTTCACTGAGTCCAAAATATGTTCCACTAGTACAAAACTAATAGTAGCATGCATTACAAATCCCCCCCTTTTCCCCCTCCTCCCTGAACCCACCAAACCCATGGTGTAGCCAGGCAAGTGAGGGAATTCCTGCTAGGATTCCTTCAGTGTGTCTCATGTGAAACATCAGAGCCAATGAGGAGTTTAGTTATTCTTCGCTTGGCTCTTTATTACCCACAGAAGCCTAATAGGGATGCATGCCAGGTGATGCAGTGACATGCATTTGTAGTGTTGGAGCCCAAGGAACCCATTAGGAGCAGTAGAGCAAGTGCACCAAATGTCTGGTGCTAGCAATGCTCAGGCTAAGATCTCACTGAGTTGATTCCCACCCACCCCCCCGCCCACTTCCTGTCCGGACTAGGGTGACCACATTTCCAAACTGCCATTCAGGGAAACCCCCCCCCCCGCGCCGCCCAAAAAGGATGTTTTTTGATACTTTTTTTTGCGGAGGAAGAACGGAGGGGGACACGGAGGAAGAACGGAGGGGGACACGGAGGAAGAACGGAGGGGGACACGGAGGAAGAACAGAGGGGGACACGGAGGAAGAACGGAGGGGGACACGGAGGAAGAACGGAGGGGGACACAGAGGAAGAACGGAGGGGGACAGCAGTAGAACGGAGGGGGACATGGAGGAAGAATGGAGGGGGACACGGAGGAAGAATGGAGGGGGACACAGAGGAAGAACGGAGGGGGACACAGAGGAAGAACGGAGGGGGACACAGAGGAAGAATGGAGGGGGACACAGAGGAAGAATGGAGGGGGACAGCAGGACGGAGGGGGACATCAGCAGAATGGAGGGCGACACGGAGGAAGAACGGAGGGGGACAGCAGCATAACGGAGGGGGACACGGAGGAAGAACGGAGGGGGACACGGAGGAAGAACGGAGGGGGACACGGAGGAAGAACGGAGGGGGACACGGAGGAAGAACGGAGGGGGACACAGAAGAAGAAAGGACGGGGACACAGAAGAAGAACGGACGGGGACACAGAAGAAGAATGGAGGGGGACAGCAGGACGGAGGGGGACATCAGCAGAATGGAGGGCGACACGGAGGAAGAACGGAGGGGGACAGCAGCATAACGGAGGGGGACACGGAGGAAGAACGGAGGGGGACACGGAGGAAGAACGGAGGGGGACACGGAGGAAGAACGGAGGGGGACACAGAAGAAGAAAGGACGGGGACACAGAAGAAGAACGGACGGGGACACAGAAGAAGAATGGAGGGGGACACAGAGGAAGAACGGAGGGGGACACGGAGGAAGAATGGAGGGGGACAGCAGCAGAACGGAGAGGGACATGGAGGAAAGATGGAGGGGGAGAGCAGCAGAACTGAGGGGGAGTGGGGGGGACAACTGCAGAACTGAGAGGGAGTGGGGGACAGCAGCAGATCTGAGGGGGGTGGGGGACAGCAGCAGAACTGAGAGGGAGTGTGGCTGTGTGGGGGACACAGCAGCAGAACTGAGGGGGGTGGGGGTCTGGGGACAGCAGCAGATTTTGAGAGAGGGAGTGTGCTGTGTGCATGCATTGCTCATGACTGTGGAAGTTACACTAACCTTTCAGGAAGTACTCTGGCAGGCGGACCTCGTGGGCGGGAGGGAGCCGGAGCCCGGAGGGAGGGAGGACTCGGACGAGGAGGCGGCTCAGTCAGGACTCAGTCACGGCGGGCAGCTCGGAGTCGGCCCGGGTTGCGCTGCTGGCTGGCCGCTGGCAATGTGCGGCTGCTGTAGTCGGCTCGGCGGCGGCTCCGGGACTGGCAGTGGCAGGCACCACCACTGACTGGGGCTGGGCACAGGGCACTGTGGTCAGGCTAGTAAGCGTGCACTGGACTGTCTGGCTCTGCTGGCAGGCTGGCGGCTGCTCTCTCTCTCAGGCGCGCTGCTCATCCGTAGAGTCTAGAGTGCGCCGTGCGGGATCCCACTGCACTGACTCTCCCACGTGACTGTGAGTGCTGACGTGACGTCACTGGTTGCTAGACGCGGGGCGGGCGGCCCTAGCCTAGCAACCAGTCAGCTGCCATATCTGTGTGTGTTTAAGGAAGAAAACTGCACTGTAAAATGATAAGGGTGGCAGTCGGACTGGTGCAAGCCGGCAGTGTGTGTTTTTTTTCATTCCGGGACACTGTATTGTCCCGGAATGAAGGTACCCGGGACACGGGACAAAAAACTCAAATAAGGGACAATCCCGGGCAATCCGGGACACGTGGCCACCCTAGTCCGGACACGAACGCACACAAGCACGCACGCACACACACATATTTTTATGTTGCTGTGTTCCTGTTGGGGATTTTCTTGCCTGGTGACAATGTTGTCACCAGCACAGGAAGTAAGGCAACATTTCCCAAAACTTACCCACAAAATTAAAAAAAAAGTTTTTGTTAAGGGTTTGGGTACAGTAAAACTATAATGATTTTGGATCAACTTTATTTTTTTTTTTAAGGATTTTTTTAGAGGAGCCATTTTACTTTCTATTTTTTTATTTTTTACTGTAAGAATTTTAGACTGCATCATAAATGCTGTGATTAAGAAAGCAGTGAGTTTACTTTTCCTCTTAACAGGCAGTTAGCCAATATAGCCAAAAGAGTTTGTCAATTCATTTCACAGAAAAGACCAAAAAAGATTATTATGATGTAAGAGAACGCATATCAGTTCTGTTATCATAGCAGGCCTAAGAAATAAGCCTACACAGTTTGTTCACTATGTATTTTATCTATGACTAATATTAGCATTTCTGTAAAATGGGGATCACCTAAAATCACCAGCGTTGTCAGCGTTGTGTGTTCCAGGAAAAATGTGTGAAAAAGTACTTTGTAATAGCTCATTCAGAAAAAAATGAAAGTTTTTGTTCCTATTTCTCACCAGGCAAAAATCCCTGAAATGCCTTCCTGCAGAATTCCAGAGCACTGACTCTATCAATCCCCTTCAGTTCACACTCTGGCAGCACAGGAAACATGTTCCGGCCACTTACACAACTCTCTTTGTGCTGAAGTTTATTCTTTGCTTGGGAATTGTCCTAAGATAAAGCTGACAGGGTGTCAGGGCTTTGGGAGGATAGCATAAGGATACAATCTATTTTTTATTTTATTAGTTTACTTATTTACGCCGTTGTATAAAATAGCATTTGAGCACTGATTCTGGCTTGGCTTTGGTAATTACATCATATACAGAGGGTTTTGTTCCTCCCTAAAGTGGAAAGTAGAAGGCTAATGCCCCGTACACACGGTCGGATTTTCTGACGGAAAATGTGCGATCGGAGCACGTTGTCGGAAATGCGGACCGTGTGTGGGCTCCATCGGACTTTTTCCATCGGATTTTCTGACACACAAAGTTTGAGAGCACTTTATAAAATTTTTCGACAACAAAATCCGATCGCGTCAATTCCGACTGTGTGGGGACAATTCCGACGCACAAAGTGCTCAGAAGAAATTCCGAGACGGAACAGCTCGGTCTGGTAAAATTAGCGTACCAGAATGGATAGAGCACTTTCGTCAGGCTGCAATGTTTAAAATTGTTTAATACAGCGCACTCTCTTCTTCTTTATAATGCAGGAAGAACAAAGTAGTTTTGCAGCTGATATTCACACAGAGTTCTCACAAACTTATTTCTTTATTATTTATCGTGATTCCCTCAATATATTATGATTTGTCACATCTGACCAAAAATCTATATAATCTTTTTTTTGGGTTTGTATTTTTTTCAAGGCTGATCTGGTTGTTATTTTTTTTGTTTTATTTATTTAACACCCTGAATATTTTTGGGTGTGTTTTGTGTGTCAAGTTACCACAACACCATTATTATCTTGTATTATTTAATCTCAAGGAGATTGTTTGGTGTTGGTGTCCTTTTTGAAGGAAAACACACATAGGCGAGTATAATTGAAACAAAAAAACCTTTATTAAGGGCTCACAACCAAACAAAGAGGGAGGCAACGCTGGAGAAACAGCAGAAATTGGTGAAGCCTTTGAGCCCCAGGACAGACATCAATTATTTTACTGCAAAATTGGTGGCCTGAGGAGTCCATATATAAGGGAATGCAGTCTGGCCCAGAAGTCCCAGAAATCATGAAAGCAGCAGATGACATCTATGTCCCCAGGCTGTGGTCATACAAGAGACTGCATCTTTGGCCAGATTTGACTGAACCCAGGGCCATCACTCTCTGGTCTTCCTTCCACGCTTCCTTCCACGCTGTGGCTGTGGTGGTGGAGTTGTGGCAGGAGGAGGAGGAGGATGGTCCAACTCACTCAGGTGGGTATTGGGTGTGATTTCGCCCCTCACCCCCTTAGTTAAGACTTTATAAAGAAGGTCCTCACACATGAGGCGTTGGCCCTCCTGCATGCCCTTCAGTTTGGTGGCAGCCATGCAGGCAAAGGCCTCTTCAGGAGTGGGGGTGGCTCTGAGGGACGCAGAAGCCTCCTGAATGAGCCTGAGTGCTGAATCCTGCACGTGACTCCCCTTCCTGGGTCTTTTGGTTGGAAGGCGGAGGGGAGGAACCTGCGATTCTGTCAGGCTCCTACTGGGCCCAGGCTTCTCCTGGCTGCTACTTAGGCCCGCCTCCTCCTGGCTGCCACTAACTACCGCCTCCTCCTGACTGCCACATTCCACAGCCTCCTCCTGTGTGCCACATTCCAGAGCCTCCTCCTCCTGGCGGAGGTCTTCCTGTGTATGAAAAAGGGACATAGTTTTAGTTTTTTATTCATCAATCACACACAATTTTCACCTCATGACTGTTGCAAATTGAATGTTAACAAATAAAAAAATTAACAGACTATCATTCTGAGCCCAGCATTTTTCATTCTTGTCCCAATTATTTTTGCCAACTACTGTTTATTGATATGTAAAACACTTTATTAAATCAGCAATTAGTGATCAATAATAACATCTAGTAAACATAATTTATTGCTTGCCCAGAAATCTGTAGAAGAATGCTATACCTGGCTCCAGCTGGGCTCCTCCACTTCTTCCTGGCTGGAAGTCCCAGGTTGGACATCGGAAGCCTCAGCTGGGGCGGAAGGAAGAGTGTAAGGAAGAGTGGAGAGGGATTCCCTGACTCCAGTCTGGTCTGACAGAAATCGCAGTCTCTCATAGTACCACAGCCTGGGGACATAAATGTCATCTGCTGCAGCTCCTGATCTCTGGGAATCTGTGACCTTCTTGCGCTCCCTAAGACAAGTGCTTCTCAGGCCACCAATTTTGGCTTTTAAATAGGGGATGGTTGCTGTGGGGACCACCGGCTTCACCAACTCCAGCAGTTTCTCCAGCGCTGTCTGCCTCTTTTGTTTATGATTATAATGATGATGTTTCACCTGCCACAGACAGGGCAGCTCCCTGTATTTGTCTATGAACAGGGGGAGGAAGTTGTGGTCATTGAAGCCATCCATTTTCTCTGCAAAACACAACACAAGACAAACCCTAATGTCAGGCGAAACTCTCCTAATCTTGTTACAATATAGGCCTCAATCTAGAAGCAGTATAGGCCCAAGTTTAGATCTTACCTTCGTTATCACGATCGGCGCCCCCGGTACTCCTTCCTCCGCTCACAGATCGTATGTACTACGCACGCGTGTTACGCTTTATATACACTGCGCATGCGTGAAACTCCACCCGCCCCTGACGTTCTTTCTAGTCTATTCCCCGCCCGTTCTCGTTCGGAGCAGTGGGGGAAGAGCACATGGCGGAGACACAGCAGGTGCGTGCTAATTACACCAACGAGGAGGAGGAGGGGGAAAGCCCGGAGCCTGAAACGTCACAAACTCGGAGGAGACGACTTAAGGCATCAAATATGTCCTTTGGGGAGATGTTGGAGATGGTCGACATCCTGAAGAGGGCCGACTATGACGGGAAGTATGGACCTTCCCCCAACCCCAGTGTCAAGATCATGGCGAAAGTGGTCAAGAGTCTGCACCGGAATTTCGGGGTACGGCGTTCCAAGGATCAGCTCAGGAAGCGATGGTAATACCTGAAATTAAGGGAGCATGAGCAGTACAGAAGGATCAGGAGAGTGCTGCAAAAAAGTAAGTAGTTGTACTGTGTTCCTATTCTTTATGTTTATTACGTTCGTGCTGCTCCATGTGCTTTTCTTTACTGTTGTACAGTATAAAATGGCAACTTTCATGTTCATGGGTACATTATTCGTTCGTATGAAACATTGTTCATTCGGACTAGAAAACACCATTGTTTAGGCCATATGCATTTGAATAGTTTTTTTATGGCCTAATTCTCTTCAAATAAGTTGGTTGTCAATATGGGTTTGTAACTAGAATGAAATGCAAACTAGATTCTGTGTAATAAGGAGAGGACACTCAGCAGCTGTTTACACATCTGGACGCTGGAGCACTAGTGTGGGACACAAGAACACCCTTTTTATTAGGGGGTCCCACACAGGTGCTCCAGTGGATACTATAGGGTGTCTCCATCTGTGAAGCTTGTACAAAACAGGTAAGTATTTAAGCTTGACCAAGGACAAAATATGTCTTCATCTTGGAACTCTGCCAAAACAGACAATTGTACCCCACTTCCAAGCAATGTTTCATATTCCTAGTTCTGCCATCAAATATCTGTGTTAACTATACCTATTTTTTTTTACATAGGGGAGAAAAGACTCGGAGGACACCCCTCATCCGAGGAGACCACAGACCCCCCACCTCTGGAAGAGGGGGAAATCCCCCAAAGACAAGCAGAGCAGGAGGAGGAAGACGTGGTGGAAATTGTCACCACAACAGGTGAGTGTCTGCGACCACAGGCTCAGGTAAGAGATGGATGCCGGCATATTCATAATACATGGTGTGTTTTTGTTTTTATCTTTTTAGGTGATCGTGATGTTGTGGATCCAGGTAATTTCACCTCTGAAAGTGCACAGATCCTGATCGGGGAGATGATGGGGTGTAATAGGGACTTGGAAAACATCCATAAAAACATCAATTATGTTAAAAAAAAAAATGAAGAACATCATTGATGTTTTAGGGAGAGTTTAAAACCCCTCCAAATTCCTTTCCTTTTTTTGTGCTTTTTGTGATCTTAAAATTTCTAAAATTTTTTGACATATTCACGAAAAGCCAAATTTTGAAGATGCACAGTGTGTCACCCTGTGCTATCTGCCATCACGGGAGATCAATGGACGCGTTTTGGGGGTGCAACCCCTTCCTCAATAATAAAGTAACTGTGAGGAAGGGGTTGCACCCCCAAAACACATCCCATGATCCCCCATGATGGCAGGTAGCACATGTCGACATTCGGCAATTTGTGTGCATCTTCAAAATTTGCCTTTTCCTGGGGTGACTTCACCCCATCTGAACGCCATATCAAACACAGTTTGTAAATATTCATGTCTGATATTGCCTTCAAGTTCTACCAAATGTGAACTTTGTAAGTTCAAGATTTGTGGCTTTCTTGTTGGTTTTAAACATGCCTGTTTTATCTTAAATGGACATTTCTACTTTTTCTAATGTGACCACAAAAATTGTTATACAACAAACGTGTTGGTTTGTTTTAAAAACCTTTTATAAATGCACATGTGATTGTGCTGGTATTAAAAAGATTGATAATCAAGAATGTGTGGATTATTGTTTCAAGGCTCCAAAACTTTTGTTGTGCTCTAATTGGTGTTTTCTGTGACAATGGGTGTTATTTCCTAAGGTAAAATCCACTTTGCACTACAAGTGCAGTTTCAAGTGCACTTGTAGTGCAAAGTGTCTTTGCCTTTAGTAAATAACACCCAACAGTGCTTTGTAATGTTACACAATCACGCCATTTTCAGGACTCACCACATTTCTGTCGGGGTCAGCTAAAAGAAACACAAGCAGTAAATGTCACCAAAGATTTTAGTAGTTAAAATGATTTTTTATTTGAAAGAGGTTTCAGACATTGTCTGGCATATTGATTGCCCCCCCAAACCCACAAAGTATTCAAGGTATCTTAGACGGACCTCACAGGCACTCAGGGGGGGCAAACCAGGACGGCCACTTTCAAGCGCCGTCAGGGTTGGTTCATTCGGAATTCCGGCCTCAGGCACAACTGAGCCAGCATAGTTGGCAGAAGGTTGCCATAAAAAGTTGTATAAAACACAGCACGCCAGGATAATATGATTCCGTTTGTACTCCGCCATCTGTATGAGTGTAGGAAATAGGCGGAACCGGCTGGCCATGATTCCAAACGTGTTCTCCACCACTCTTCTGGCTCTGGCCAGCCGGTAATTAAAAACCCTCTGGTCCGGGGTGAGGGTCCTCATCGGGAATGGCCGCATAAGATGGTCCCCCAGCGCAAACGCTTCATCCGCAACGAAGACGAATGGGAGTCCTTCCGCAATGTCTTCTGGAGGTGGTAAGTCCAAGCTGCCATTCTGGAGACGCCTGTAGAACTCTGGGCGATGACTCCACCATTGGACATCCGGCCATTCTTCCCCACGTCCACATTCAGGAACTCATAAGTAGCTGACACCACTGCCAACATCACAATACTATTGAACCCCTTATAGTTGAAATAGTATGACCCCGAGTTGGGTGGTGGGACGATGTGGACGTGTTTCCCATCAATTGCCCCTCCGCAGTTAGGAAAGTCCCATCGCTGGGCAAAGTGGGAGGCCACAGTCTGCCATTCCTGTGGGTTGGAAGGAAACTGTGGAGTCAAACAAGAAAAAAAAAATTTGTCATTTTGCACATAAACAGGGAAAGCAGATTAGACACAAACATTCTTTGCCAACATCAAGATAACATTTATTTGAGGGAGTTTTTAAAGACCAAGGTATAAGGTACACCTATCAGATCCCCCCCCCTCTTGGACAGGTAACCCTCTCCACTTCATTGAGAGAAGAATGCCTAAATAATGTGTGTTACTTTGGCCAGCCCCTCCTTAGTTACACTATTGCCAGCCCACTGGACAGGTAAGAAGTGTCATAATACAAAGATATAAATACACATTGTACACATTTGAGCACATTTGGAAATTCTGCTATTACTTATCAAGATAATAATAGTATACAAAAAATGTAAACAGTACCATTTGAAAGTATACAGGTAGGCCCTTGCACTACATGCTTTGGGGAATTCATCCATACATCTGAGCACAAAAGAGGTGGGTATAGTGTGTATGGGTTTGGCAAAGTCAGCAGATAGATGATTGAGGATAGATATAGAACTGGTATCAGCTGACTTAGCAGTTGGGGGGAGGGAGGGTTCCAACTGATTTGGGGACCCCCAAAAAAATCCTCTGGCACTTTGCCTGAATTTCAAGCACAAATCACTTTTTCAAACATTTTATGGGGTGTTTGGGGTAAAGCACTACTATGGAGCTGATAAAATACATTGTTAAGTGACTACACAAGGTGAATATAGGGCCAGGAGACCATGCTGGGGAGCTAAGTGAAGGCAAATATGTATAAAGGACAAAAAAAATAATTTCATAAAAATCCAGCATGCATGAGGACAAAGGGGACATTCACAGCATATTACAATCATGGTCATTAGGGAATGAGGAAAGAAATACAATATATTATCAAACATTAAATACAATAAAATGTGATGTTAAAGGATAAAAATCTTACCTTAATATACTCCTTCTGCAGGACCTGGATGATGGCAGAACAGGTCTCCGGAATAATGATCCCCAAAGCCTGGGGGGAGATGCCTGTCGAGAACTTGAGGTCCTGCAGGCTTCTCCCCGTCGCCAAGTACCGCAGGGTGGCGACTAGCCTCTGCTCCAGAGTGATGACTTGCCTCATGCAGGTATGCTGCCTGCTGATATAAGGGGTCAGCAAAGCCAACAAACGGTGAAATACGGGTCCGTCATCCGGAGAAAGTTCCTGAAATCGTCAGGATTATTCTCACGGATCTCACGGATCAAAGACATATGACAGAATTGGTCACGCTGAAGCAACCAATTCTTGGTCCATGAACTCCTCCCCACCCTGTTCATGGACTGGGCTGGTGTCAAGGTAAGGACCCCAACACCAAGCCTCCGCACAGCACGAACTCTACGAGGAGTACGTATACGCAACATGGCTAGAAAACGGTCGGCTGCTCAGAACGAAGTAAGAGAACGCACTGAAGAACAGCAAGGCCTGTGAAGAGCGACCTGAAAAACAGTAACGAACGAACAAGAACACAATGACAGAGTCACGCGTAACTCGCTGCATGCACTGAAGAGCAGATACAAACTCACAAGCACAAACTGAACAGCAGAAAACGATCTGAAAACCACGAATCTGAAAAAGCGCGAATCGTCTCTCACCAAACTTTTACTAACACAAGATTAGCAAAAGGAGCCCAAAGGGTGCCGCGCTTGGTTCGGACCTGCCCTTTTCTTGTCTCGTCGTACGTGGTGTACGTGACTATGTTCTTGGCGATCAGAAAATCCGACAACTTTGTGCGACCGTGTGTATGCAAAACAAGTTTGAGCCAACATCCGTCGGAAAAAATCCATGAATTTTGTTGTCGGAATGTCCGATCAATATCCAATCGTGTGTACGGGGCATAACTGGATAAGTATATCTTGTACATACCAACATTGGGCTGAAAGCCTTCAAGATTAAAGTGATAGACGATGTTACAATACAAAGAGAAAATGAGAGAATGTTACAATATATTATATAGTTAAAGCGTTTGTAAAGGTATTTTTTTTTAATTACAATAACAAACATATATCTAAGAGCAGTCCCGAATAGACATGTGCACTGCCAAAAAATTTGTTTGTTTTCGTTTCATTTGTTTTTTTTTTCGTTTTTCGGGTCATTCGTTATGATCGCAATTCAAAAATTTGTAAATGCGTACATTCGTAAATTCATACATTCGTACATTCGCACATTCATACATTCGTAAATTCATAAATGCGTACATTCGTAAATTCGTACATTGGTAAATTCGCACATTCGTAAATTAGAAAATTCGTAAATTCGTACATTTGTAAATTAGAAAATTCGGAAATTTGTAAATTCGAAATTTGAAAATCCAAAAACCCGAAAATTCAAAAATCTGAAATAGTAACTATTAAATTATAAGTATTGTAATTTCCTTATAAATTTCGCTGTTAGTGAACATAACAAATACCAATTTATCCGAAGTTACGAATTATCGGAAATAACAAATGCCGCATCTAAACAAATGGAACGGAACAAATTGATAATTAATAATAATAAAAAGTTTTTATTATTATTATTGTTATTTATTATTATGAATTCATTACGTTCCATCCGTTTGGATACGGCATTCGTTATATCAAATAATTCGTAACTTCTGATAAATTTGTATGTGTTACGTTCACTAACAGCCAAATTTAAAAGGAAAGTACAATACCTATAATTTAATAGTTAGTAATAGTTACGTTATTATTAGTTAATTATTATTTCAGATTTACGAATTTACAAATTTACGAATTCACTAACTTACGAATGTACGAATTTACAAGTTTACGAATGTACGAATTTATGAATGTGCGAATGTACGAATTTACAAATTTCTGAATATTTGAATTTACGAATATTCGGAAAAATTTGTTAAACAGGTTTTCATTCATTCGGATAGTTGTCGAAATTCGTTAAAAAACTAATTTGGAACGAAACGAATTGCACATGTCTAGTCCCGAACCTTCTTTTCTGGGGTCTCCAACTGGTGCTCCAGACTCCTCATTTTTTGGTGTGCCACCATAGGAAGTCGCTTCCAATGGTGGGACACCTCCAAGCTCAATCCCCAGTCGGCCTGTGTGCACATAGTGTGTCTATTGACACACACAGCATGGCTCAGCCCCGGTAGCTCTCTGCACACAGGATTTTATTGATAGCAGCAGGAGTCAATGGGTCCCACTGCTGCCTCTGTGAGCAGAGAGAGAGGAGAGAGGGCCTATTGACAGATGGAATGACGAAACGCATCGAGGCGTGACCACACGACTTGCTGCATCTGTCATTTGTTCCGATCTCCTGCTGGGAATCACCGCGGACGATCAGATCTTCATGAGCAATGGTTTTACATTGAATGCTATTGTTTTAACTTGTTTTGTAAGTACATAGGGATAAGGGAAAGGGTTCTTTTTTTATGGCTTGTAGAACATGAGTGAATCATAGGACCAGAGCGTATAAAACATTTTTGGTGATTCATTCTGGATATCCTGGCAGATGGCTCTCTGGCATTGATCGTAAGGGCATAACATATCCAAAGGTGTTTATCTAATATAAATCTGGTGAGTGCAACTCCTAAGGGAGCAGAATCACATGTTGTGGTGAAGGTGGAATCCTCATACATCTGACGATTTCTTACATGAACTGTTGTTTAAGCATTTTGGATTATTTTTCACCTGGAGTAATTCACACTACTACCAACCATCTTTGTATGTTACGTAATGAGAAGCGCTGCTTTGCCAGAAGGACTATTGAATTGAACTTTATGGCTCATGGTTTATGATATATTCTGGAAATGTTACAGAGGTGAAGGTGCCAAAATGTGGACAGTGATTGGATATGGACTGAAAGGAGAGGTCAGAGTCCAGGCACCCTTCAATGAGGGGAGGTAAGAATAGTTGTGCTATTAATCTAAAAGGAAAAACAAAGGTTATCAGAAAAGAGTTTTAGGAAGTGATGTTACATATTAAGAACATATTAATCAATAGCATCAGCCAGTGTAGTCCAATGGGCAACACATTTAAAGGAACTAAAGTTAAACCTGGGCTGCTAAATTCAAACATAAAGAGGTATATTAAAGAGATAAAATCATTGTTTAAAAAATATAAGGCTAAGGGGTCACGGTCAGAATTTCAACACTATAAAGAATACAATAAGAAATGTAGGGCAGTGAAAATAGTCTCCAAGAGACACAGAGGAGGAGAGTAAAAAGTACCCTATTTTAAAAAAAATATATTAATAGTAAAAAGCTTGAGCACATTGGCCCCATAAAGGATAGTCAGTGGAATTTGGTTACAAGTGACTGAGAGAAGGCAATTGTGTTAAATACATTCTTCTCCTCGATTTTTACTAAGCAAAAGGTGGTATTGTTAGGAATACATTAAAAAAATTCCCCCGTGGCTAACAGAAGTCAGTGCTCAAAAAAGGCATGAAAAAATTAATGTCAATGAATCACATGGACCAGATGGCTTACACCTGAGAGTCATCAAAGAACTTAGCCAGGTTATTTCTAATCTGTTATTCCTAATCTTTGAGGACAGCTTAATAACTGGAATGGTACCAGCTGATTGGCGAAAAGCTAACGTGGTAATATTCAAAAAAGGACTGAGACACATTCCTGGAAACTACAAGCCTAACATACAACAATAGTATGTAAACTATTGGAGGGGTTAATAGGGGACTATATCCAATAATTTGTTGATGAAAATAGTATCATTAGTTGTTAGTGGGGTGCCCTAGGCTCTGTCCTGGGACCAGTTCTGTTTAACTTATTAATAATCCATATAGAGGTTGGAATAAATAGTTCATTCTCTATGTTTGCTGATGATACAAAGCTAAGCAGGGCAATAGCCACACAGCATGATATGGCTACTAAGGTAATGAGGTTTAATGTAGATAATTGTAAAGTAATGCACTGGGGGCTAAAAGATATAAATGCAAGCATAGGTGTGTGCAGCCTTTTGCATTAGGGTGTGCACTTCAAAGCTCCAACACATATGCGTTTGTGACATATTAAAAGCCTTTTCCTTGCTCTCCATCCTGAAACAATGGGGGGCCTGGACAGCAGAAAGAAGAGGAACAGGGACAGGAGGGTTGGCATATATTGGTACTGATCCCTTGTATTTTCCTCCTGTGGCATTTGAATGTCGGCAAGAGGGAGAGGAGTAGAAGCCTACAGCTGTGGCAGGAGGAAAATACAGATCGGTTCCAATAAATTCCACCCCCGCTGGCTCTTCTGTCCAAATTCTGGGGGTTTGGCAAGGAAGGATCGCGGTTTACCTGTCACCTGCCTGCGATTGACGGGTTGCCAACCCCAGGATTATGGTGTGCCCAGGCACGCCTATGAATGCAAGTTACACACTTGGGGAACCTCTCTGGGAATCTTGGATGGGGAAGGATCTGGGGGTCCTAGTAGATCATAGGCTCAGCAATTGCATGCAATGCCAAGCTACAGCAAGCAAGTCCAGCAGATTACTATCATGCACTAAAAATGGTATCTACTCAAGAGATAAAACTATAATTCTGCCACTATACAAAACCCTGGTTCGCCCACAACTTCAACATGTACATATATTTTACATGGGGATCTTCGAGAAGGAAATAGACAGGGATATGTGAAATGGCAGAGACATACTGTAAATACATACACACACATACACCCACGCAGGTTGAACTGGATGGACTGATGTCTTTATTCAACCTTACCATCTATGTAACTATGACATCCATACTAATATGTCAGTTAGTAAATTAGTAAAGAGAGGAGTAGGGAGATAGATTTAGTTGTCTTCAGCATAGAGATGGTATTGGAAGGTGTAGAGAATAGAGAGGATCTCAGAACAGAACCTTGTGGTACCTCTGTGGGAGGAGGAAGAGAGGGGAGATAGATGACATTGAAGATGTGCGTAAAATATTAGAAGGAGAACCAAGAAAAAGAAGATGCCAGGGGAGTGCAGTTTTAAGAGGAGGAGCCAGAGGGCCAAAGGCAGCAGAAAGATCTAATAGTAATGCCCTGTACACACGGTCGGATTCTCCAACGGAAAATGTGTGATAGGACCCTGTTGTCGAAAATTCCTGACCGTGTGTAGGCTCCATCACACATTTTCCATCGGAATTTCCGACACACAAAGTTTGAGAGCATGCTATAAAAACAAAATCCGTTGTCGGAAATTCCGATCGTGTGTACACAAATCCGGCGCACAAAGTACCACGCATGCTCAGAATAAATTAAGAGACAAAAGCTATTGGCTACTGCCCGTTTATAGTCCCGACGTACGTGTTTTACGTCACCGCGTTCAGAATGATCTGATTTTCCGACAACTTTGTGTGACCGTGTGTATGTAATGCCGCGTACACACGGTCGGACTTTTCATCTACAAAAGTCCGACAGCCTGTCCGACAGACTTTCGGCGGACTTTCGGCGGACTTGCGGCGGACTTGCGGCAGACTTTCTAACGAACAGACTTGCCTACACACGACCACACAAAAGTCCGACGGATTCGTACGTGATGACGTACACCGGACTAAAATAAGGAAGTTGATAGCCAGTAGCCAATAGCTGCCCTAGCGTGGGTTTTTGTCCGTAGGACTAGCATACAGACGAGCGGACTTCGGGGTCCGTCGTAGTTACGACGTAAAGATTTGAAGCATGTTTCAAATCTAAAGTACGTCGGATTTGAGTCTAAAAAAGTACGTTGAAAGTCCGGAGAAGCCCACACACGATCGGATTACCAGCCAGCTTTAGTCCGTCAGCGTCCGTTGGACTTTTGTAGATGAAAAGTCCGACCGTGTGTACGCGGCATAAGACAAGTTTGAGCCAACATCCGTCAGGAAAAAATCCATGGATTTTGTTGTCAGAATGTCCGATCAATGTCCGACGTGTGTACAGAGCATTAGAGTACTGAAATATTCCCACCACTGCGCTTGGAAGGTTTTGAATGCTTTACCCGAAAAGGTACATTTAATTAACATTTGGATTTACAGTGTGTTCATAAGTTATACAACCTGTACAGTGACTTTGTCAGACTGGAGTATCGAATCTTAACTTGGATGCTGGAGAGAATATTGTAACACTCTTTCTGAACGTTATTGGTGGATGGTATGGATGAGCTGATGTTTGGCCTAAATGTAAATTCGGACCAAACATTCGCGCTTCGGATGTTTGTCTGAAAGCTAAACGTTGTTAGGGTGTTTGGCATTACAGTCAATCGGTTCTAAGGAAGCAACCCAATTTAGGCAGTGATGTCACATGCTTCTTCATTAGCAACCAGCTGGTATGGTTCAGGAGGGGGGTGCATGCTCATTTATCTCTTTGCTTGGCCAGCCAGGCTGCATGCTTGGGTTAAAGGGCCAGGTATGGATTGGGGGGAACCCTTTGCACTTTTTTTTTTGCCCGGGGTTTCCCCTTATAATTCATGCCAGATCTGAAGGGTCTAGTATGAATTTTCCGGAGGACCCCCCTCAATATTTTTGGATAGCCTATTTTACTTTTCACGTGATAGCATAAGTGATCTTTACAAAGCAATAAAAAACACCTTTAAAGTGCCAGAAAATTACATTTCACAGCAGGCTTCTTTTTTTGTTGAAAACAGCATAGCTCCACCATACCATTTTTTTTACAATGATAAGCAAGCTGTTAGGGAGCTGTGATTTATTGGGTTTTATACAGCATTTTTTTTTAAATGTCAGTTTTGCTGTAGTAGGTTTTATATAGATACACAACTTCATGGGCAGATTTGGGACAATCCCCAGGCATGTTATTTAAAGGAATTGGGCATTTTTCATATTTCAGTTTAGGCTTGATTAAAATCACTGCCCCCAGCCAAATTGCTTTAAAAAATGTATTTGTACATGTCCCCTGGTGGATGTATATTGCAAGAAACTGTTTTTAGCATGGTGAAGTTTTGGGCTAGTATTATTGTATATAAAGTTGGCTGAACTGTTTATTTACTGCTACTTTTCAGTTCACAGTACTCTGACATTTGTGTGACTGTCCTTTCATTGACAATATGGCACTATTATGCCTCTAACTACAGGGTACTAATGCTGCTGTGATCTCATCATGGTATTTCAGCATAGCAGAGATGTACAAATTTATATAGGTTAAAAATATAAAACCCTACATCTTCAGAGTCTTTAACCTTAGAAGGAAGGCAAATAAAAGTGTGGTCCAATTTGCATCAACAGGGTACAAATATTTTCTGGTTCCCAAAGACAATCAGATAACTCCATGGATGAACATTCTAAAATGGAACGACTTCCTGGGGAGACTATTTCACATTTTGACAGCACTAATAGTAATAGTTCTTTTGCTAGGCAGGGGATAAACCTTTTCTGCCCCAGGTCACAAAGAGTGCCATTTTATTTTACAGTGACCTTTGAATGAATCCCTGTCAGCTGAGTTTATTATGTGGCCTTTTGATAGTTGATTATATCCTTATTGATAGTACACTATATTGATATTACTCCCCAGGGCTGGATAGCCTATTTTACTTTTCATGCTTTCACAGACTCCAGATGTTGCCAACATCCCTCAGTCCATATTCATGTTAGGTCCTGCCTGTCCATGAAGAAAATAGAACATAGAAAGTTTGCAGATGGCCATGATGACTTTTGGAAAGCAGACTTTTTTTTTACTTCCACATACTTCTTCACTGCACAGGTATCAGAAGAAATTTTGCCCAAGCTAGAAGAAATGGTTACTACAAATGTAGACATTCCTTGAAAAGGGGATAGGAGCTCTTTCACTGCAATAAACTATCTGCCTGTGTATGGATATTCAGTGTATAGATTTCAGATGTAGTCAATACACTCCAGCTTAGAGATCTCCCATCCAAGACAAACAGATGAGAACAATGACTACGTGCTGACATAATTTACATTTGCCTGCGGGGAAATCTCTCCACGGTTTGCTTTTATCCTCCTGTCTCATTCTAATTACAAAGAGTTTATCATCATTTTCCAAAAAGGGAAACTTTTGGGCTCCACTATCTCCTCTGTGACAGAATTACAAACAAATTCGTAACTGCTCATTTCAGAGTTCAAGGTTCCATGAAAACATTTCTTCTGAAGCTGAAGTCTTACTAATCAGTAACTGCACAGTAAAGGTTATCAGGACACTTACTGTAATCCCCAAGAGCTGGGTTTTTCCCTCTTAAATAAGATTGTAACACAGTATCCCTGCCAAGAAGGCATTGGACAAAATATCATCCTACTTAAGACTGGACATTCAGGGAATGCTGGTTTGATCCTCCTTTACAGGCAAGCTTTTGTATTCCAACCTGGCAAGAACAGTGCTCTACTTCTACACATAATTAACACTTTCTTGGTCTTATTACAAACAATGGCAAAACTAGCATTGTAATATATACCTGCACTGGATTTATTCTCATGATCAGATGTTAAACAATAAAAGTGCTCATACATGCATAGTACTGATCACAAACGCACAAGGTGGCAAACAGTGTCCAACAGTTAAGTATTGGTATTATACATTTTTAAGTGTTCTCTGCAAGACATCCCTGAATCTGTCCATATACAGATACTCCTCGTTTAAGGAATTACCTGTTTAACGACTGCTCGGACTTACGACCAGCTCTTCCCACCTGAACGACGCGCTGTACATAATTGTATTGTACAGTACAGTACAGAATTTTCATTTGTGTTCTGTACTTATGCAAATTAAAACAACGTTATTGAGCTGGAGTTTTGTGTTTAGACCTTTTTTCACAATACAGTACAGTACAGTAGTTAAGAATGCTTAAAATATTGATTTCTTGTAACTCCTCGTTTAACAACTAATTCGTTTAACAACCTGGTTGTTGGAACGGAACCTGGTCATTAAGTGTGGAGTACCTATATTGTGTATTAGGGAAACATCAATAACCAGATCATTAACCATTCTATCTTGCTAAAGACTACAGGTGAACGTGGGCATCCCCCGAACTCATCTATAGCCAAACTCAAAACTTGCACTTTTTTTTTACTCCAATGAGCTGCTGGGTGGGTCATTCCCATTCCACAGCCTGCCTCTTTGTTTACGTGAACTGTTGAGTAGGAATGACCTGGCCTCATTGGAGTAAAAAAAGAGCATGAGTTTGGAGCCTGACTGGAGATGAGTTTAGAGAACACCCAAGCTCATCTCTATTAAAGACTTAATCCAGGATTGGCCAAAACGCATCTATTGTCTATATCTTTTTTTCCTGAAATACTAAAATAATATATTGGATTAGGTTCAGATGCTGGTGCTTTTGGCGCTCCCTTACTTTACTGCTCACATATGCTATTTTATGCCCTTCCCTCCATTGATAGGACACCTCATCTTACTATCTGTCTGATACCTACTAGCAGCTTTAACATGGACCCAGCATCACATATACTTTTTCATATTAAAGTGTATGTAAAGACAAAACTTTTCTTTTTTCTTTTAGTTTTGGATAGAATGTTGAAGGGTTAGAACCTTTGTCAGGTTTATAATTGGTGTCTGCATCTCTGCCTGGAAGATTCAACTTCTCTATTTACTTGTGGATGTTGGGGTTGATTTACTAAAGGTAAATAGATTGTGCACTTTACAAAGTGCATTTGCACACCGCAAGAGCAGTTGCTCCAGAGCTCAGGAATTTGTGTAGAGGCTCTGCTGACTTCCACCATCCAATCACATGCAAGCAAAAATGCTGTTTTTATTTTTATTTTCCTTGCATGCGATTATTTTTTGCAAAATGAAGCTTTACTTCATTTACTAAGCTCTGGAGCAACTGCACCTGCAAAGTGCACAGTCTATTTGCCTTTAGTAAATCAACCCCATTGTATCAATGGAGCAAAAGCTAGTAGATGCAGGTTTTAGTTACACTTTATTGCTATATGCAAACATTATGCTTTAAATGGGTCCTCTAGTGGTTCACATTGCATTGTGCCTCATGTGCATGCCCAGCCAGATTTATGTAGGTATCCCTGGCCTGGAGGTACATTGACATTGGTAGAACAATCAGCCTTCACCAGCTGTGAATATGCCACTAGGCTAATATACTCTATTTAAAGCTGTCCATATATGTGCAGTCATTATACCCAACTTACATAAAAACAGACTTATGTAAAGGGTTACAAAACCTAACCCTTGCAGAAATTGGGGAGTATCTATTCTCAGAATGAAAAGCGCTCCCTATTTTATACCTTCTGCTTATCAGACGCAGTGTATTGCTGGGCGTTCTGCTGAGCTTAAGGATAAGGTAAAGTCTGACCCAGTACAGATGTTTCTTCTCAACTCTTAAAACATACCAGCGATCCCTGATATATTACATTTTGTTTTTATTTGCACACCCCTAATCCATTTGTTATCAGAATATCTAGCCGTGCCCTATGTGAATTGGTGTTTTATGAAACACAAACTCCTATTAATCATAATTAATGCATGAGATGGCAGAGGTTGTGTTGTTACTGACGCAGATTTATGTGGCAGAGTTAATCCCACAGACCGGAGCAGAAAAATGGAAAAGCTGCATTGACTAACCAATCTCCTCTTCCGGAAAAAAAGCCCAGAATTTCCCCAGCTGGGACTTTTAATATTGTACTTCCTAGGGACTGCTGGGCCCCTGAAAGAATGTGTCCAATTAGCCAAGCAGTAAAATAGAGATAGTTAAGAAAGCTGATTAGATTAAAATATTTCATCAGTCAGGAGGCTAAATGGAAAAGTATGTTCTGTTCAGAGAGTAATCATAGTCACTAGTTAAAATGCGTTCAAAATATATCCAGACGAACAAAATACTTTAAACCCCACCTTTTCTACAACCTTTTCTATTAAATGCGCATTGTCCCTTTTAAAGAAATATTTTAAAATGCAATGTCCTTTTTAAAACAATGTTAAATTAAACATTCTTTTTAAAACTACATTTTTGAATTGCATTTCCTTTTTAAAAATTTTTTTGTACATTTAATGCCCTTTTTAAAACTGAGTTTTTATATTTCCTTTTTAAAACTAAATTTTAAATGCAATGTCCTTTTTAAAACTACATTTTTTTAAGGAAAACTACAGAAAAAACAGGACTCGGCTATAAATATCTAAAAAGCTTTTATATTGTCTGCTTTTAATTTTTGGATAAGCTGTTTAAACAAAAAAATAAGCTTTGTAGCCCATAACAGGAAATCAAACCCTTTATAAACAACATCCTGCATTATAAGTTTGGCATGACATGCTGCAGTAGATGTTAACTCTAATATACTGCTGCATTGTTTGATAGAAAAATGTAAGTGCATAAAAAGTGTACATCTAAACCATCTCACAATATATCACTTGTATTTATTGCCTCCCTCTATCCCTATAGATAAAATAAAAGTTAGGTATACACCAGTTAAGCCTACTATCCTTAAAGAAGAAGTATGGGCAAAGCTTTTTTGGGTACTGCACTCCTGTGACCCAGTTTCAGCCGACAGCTTCACAGAGCCGGCCCTAGACTGGCAGCTAACTAGGACTCCCAGTGAGCCACTGACAGCCTGATCCAGCCACTCCTGCCCCCTCCACAGCCCAGCACTCCAGTGAGTGCTGGAGAGGCAGAGCAGAGAGCCAGTGATTGACAGTCACTGGTTCTCTGCAGGATTAAGACTGAGAGTGATCAGCAGTGTTTGCTCGGTTCTCAGTCTTAGAAGCGGCGGTGGACAGATGGAGCTGGGATCGGTGCTGCAGCCATCTAGGTGAGTATGATTTTTTTGTTTTTCTGATTCCCATACTTCGCTTTTAATTAAAGCTGTTCTGCTGCTGGTCAATTTTACACTGCTGTATTCTCCGCAGTACCTCTGCAGTATCTTGATTCTTTTTGCAAAGCCCCAGCCTTTGCACCTTGCCTGTAGTAAATTTTGGCTTAGCCTTGCTATTTAAAATTGCTTCACAGCTGGCTAGTTTTACACTGCTGTATCACCCTGCAGTCTCTTAATTCTTAATGACAGCTGGAAAGAGGCCAGCAGCAGGACAGTTTTGCATCAGTAAAAACAAGGACAACCACGGTGAACTACTGGCCAATTTGTAACCATTGTTCAACGTGGGTCTGTTACTGTTAGCAGAAAAGTATGTGTTGGTGCTTAAAAATAAATAAATAAATAAAAATTTCAAATGGAAAGGAATCAGATTGGGATGCTGCTGTATGTAGGCCAAGATATTTGTAAAATTAAATAAATTCAACAGTACCATGTGACCGCTCTAGCCAATCACAGCAGATCACATAACAGTTGTAAAACGTGATACCTTTCAAGCCATCCATTGTATACAATTGTGTTGCTAGCTGTGATTGGTCAGTGTGATCACATGGTAAAGACTGGGCCACAGCCCATCTGTACCATGTGATTAGCTCTGACCAATCACAGCAAATCCCAACAGAAGAAACTGAATGAATCGATTTTATTCAGTAAAATGCTTGCATATACTGTAGCAATGTAATGCACTGCTATATGCAAACACAATGTGTAAAAAAAAAATACTGCTCGCTTTGTCAGAGCAGTACAATCTTACTATGATAACATTATATTGCTCTGGTCAAAGTGAGTTAAAAAATAATGGTAAAAAAAAAAGAAAAGAATATAATACAAAACTTTTGATAAAAGTTCGTACTGTCACCAGTCAGTGTCCCTGATCACTGCCACACACGTTATATGATGACACTCTACTGCACTGGTGACAGTATGTAAAGGAAAAAAAAAATTTCTTAATTTTCCAAAAACTTATGACAAAAAATGACAACTTCAAAAAACTCGCTATGCCTCTAAATACCTTGGAATGTCTACTTTCTAAAAATAGGTCATTTGGGGGTATTTGTACTGTGCTGACATTTTTGGGCCTCAAGAAATGAAATAGGCCACCAGTACATCAGGATTGATCAATTTTCACATACTTTTATTATTATTATTATAATTTTTATTATGCAGGATTTATATAGCACCAACAGTGCTTTACAACATGAGGGCAGACACTACAGTTCAATACAGGGGAAATCAGAAGGTCCTGCTCGTTACAGCTTACAATCTATATGGGAGGGTCAAGTGAAAAAAAGGTAATAACTGTGGGGGATGAACTGATGGAGAAAATTTAAATACAGTTGTTAGGTGTGGGTAGGATAGGATTCTCTGAAGAGAAGGGTTTTCAGGTATACAGATACTGTATATAGTATACCATAGTTTGTGAACTATGTAACTTTCCTTCAGACTAAATATTATACACTGATTTGGGCTATTTTCACCAAAGAAATGTAGCAGAATACATTTTGGTCTAAATTCATGAAGAAAGATGATTTATTTGCAAAATTTTAGAAACAAAGAAAAACTTTTTTTTTAATTTCCAGTCTTTTTTCATTTATTTAGCAAAAAAAAAAAAAATCAAAAATCCAGTGGTGATTAAATACCACCAAAAGAAAGCTCTAGTTGTGTGAACAAAATGATAAAAATATAGTTTGAGTACAGTGTTGCATGACCACGCAATTGTCATTCAAAGTGCAACAGCGTTGAAAGCTGAAAATTGGCCTGGGCAGGAAGGGGGTAAAAGTGCCCTGTATTGAAGTGGTTAAAGAATTTGTGTATTTTTGCATTTGTAATGTTGCCCTTGAAGCAGCATAAAAATACCCTCTTCCCACAGTGTACAGTAATTTTTAAACTTTTTCTGCATTGTACATGTACACCACGGCAGAATACAGCTACCTGTGTCTTTTTAACCACTTGCTTACAGGGCACTTAAACCCCCCCCTCCTATCCAGACCAATTTTCAGCTTTCAGCGCTAACGCACTTTGAATGACAATTGCACGGTCATACAACACTGTACCCAAATGAAATTTTTATCATTTTTTCACCACAAATAGAGCTTTCTTTTGGTGGTATTTGATCACCTCTGCAGTTTTTACTTTTTGTTAAAAAAATGTAAAAAACTGAATTTTTTCAAAAATTTTTTTTTTATTTTTATATATTTTGTTATAAAAATCTAAAACGGGTCATTTTTCTCCTTCATTGATGTATGCTGATGAGGCGGCAGTGATGGGCACTGATAGGCGGCAGTGATGGGCACTGATGGGTGGCACTGATTGGCACTACAGGTGGGTATTAATAGGTGGCACTTGTGGGCATTGATAGGTGGCACTTGTTGGCACTGTTAGGTGGCACTGTTGGCACTGTTAGGTAGCACTGTGGGCACTCTTAGCTGGCACTATTATGGTGGCACTGATGAGGCAGATGTGCCTCTTCCACTTGGGGACCGATGTCCCTTACATCCGAGCCAGTGATCGGCTTTTTTTTCTACTCACGCTGTCAGCGTGAGTAAAAAAAAGAAATCGATTACCGATCTTTTGTTTACATCATGTAATCAGCTGTCATTGGCTGACAGCTGATCACATGGTAAGGGGCCGGGACCGGCCCCTTACTCGGATCGGTGATCAGCCGAGTCTCAGTGACTCGGGGATCACAGCGCGCCCGGCGCGCGCCCTGTAGGGCGCGCGCAGGGAGCGTGCACAGGGGAGGCCGTCGTATGACGGCCTCCCGGGAATTAAGGTCTGCGCTGTGGCCATCATTCGGCCATAGCGCGGATGGCAGGTGGTTAAACAGTAGTTTGCTTATTAGCTCCAAAAAGACCCCCCCCCCAGATTGTAATTGGATTCACTTCTAGATTTGGGCTAAACATTGAACAAGATTCGTAGAACCTTTAGGCTGGGTTCACACTATCTTCGCATGCGGCTCACAGCAGGGGTCCGGTGCCTCCCCATTCACCATTTCAGGTCTGATTTCAACCCGAATGTTTGGCTAAATTTGGACCGGAAACGGACCAAAAGACGCACAGGACTCCTGCGCAAATGTGCACCGGAGCCGCAGTTGAGATATGTGAACTGGCTCCATAGAGAGCCGGTCAAAATCTCCTGCAAATTGCAAATTGGATGTGGAGAATGCGGATCTAATTCGCAATAGTGTGAACCCAGCCTTAGCGAATCAAAGCAGGACAGATTTTCCCACCACTATTCAATAGCAAGGTATACTGTACATAAGGAGTTCAGATAAAGAACTTGTATTTCAAATAGCAGCTCTCTTGGAAAGCTGATGGACAGGAACAGGGAAGTAAGCTGCTTGAAAAAGAGAAAGGTCTTGTTTATTTAGCAGAATAGAAAAACCTCCACTTGATATTTATTGTACAACAACAGGGCAGACACAGAATCCTGCTGGTCTGATGTGCTAAACATATCGCATCCCTCACTGCACAGCAGCTCTGTGGGGGTTACCTGGAGGACCACAATAATATTGTTTTAACCAACAGCCATCTGTTACTCACAGTATGAACCTTCTTCTGGATCTGGGCTACAACAACCAAAAATGCTTAGAAAACATGAAGGAGTAACTGGCAGATACTTTGTGAACTCCCTACATGAGACTGTAGCAGCTGTAGCATGATACATCCATGCATACCGAGTAGGTGCAGCATCCATCAGGTTTTTATATCTGTTTTTAATACTTCTTTTCTTTCTCTAAACTGGAAGGAACTGCAGCATATTGTCTGTCTTATTTTGCCTATTACGCTAAAAAAAAAATGTTAACATTATTTTTTCTTTTCTGTTTGAAAAATACACGTTGCAATTTGTATAGGGCTGGTTTCCATTTAGTTTAACTTCTTCTTGACTGCATAAAATGTCACAAAAAAGGAGTTGTGACCTGTCCACACCAATAAATGCACTGACATGTCTCCATCCCAGTTATTTAAAGCAAAAAAGAGAGGGATAGTAACGGGACTTTTCATGAGACATGTCAGTGGATGTATGAACTAATTGGTCAGAGTCAAAATTGAATTGACCTGAAACCAGTACTGGATCTATAGTCCATAATGTTATGTCCATACTTATTCATGACGCCTGGAATATCATAATCCCAAAGGATTTCCAAGACACTTATGGTACAAAATGGTTTATTAAAATTCATCGTTGGACATAGTTTTAAAATACAAAATACATCATAGGACATAGTTGAGCATATACAGGCAATCAAACAATGAACATAATTCATACAATAGGTACAATTTCAGGGAAAGAATTATTTTATGATAAAACAATGTGTGCATCCATAGGTTGGTAACTCAACGCGTTTCTTGGCTTTCAACCAATCATCGCGAGTCAGATGCAAATTAATTAGAAATTGGAACAATGAAACATCTATTAGTTATATAGACACTTTTAAGTGGATGGAAAGTAAGTACAGAGGAAACTTAAGTTTCAATGATACTCACAAACAATACATTGGTCAAAAACAACCAATGTGATGGGGTTAGTCAGTGGTCTGGGTCAACAAAGTCTCACCCGGGGTTGAGGCAGAGAACATTCCCCCAGACCCATGGGTCACAGTTGCCATCTCCCCTTTTTTTGCATATTGATTAAATTCAGTGCAAGATTTTTGTATTTTTTATTCCCTTCCCCCATGGTATACTTGATTTTTTTATTGATTAATTTTGTATTATAATTTACTTTTTAGATGGAAGGTGGTACTGGTGTTTCTCTGTTCTCATTTGCCGGGGTTGCGATGCGCCCAGTTTGCGAACCGGAACCCATCCCTTGCCATGATGGAGGCGGGCCGTGACCTTGGCGCATTGGCGTCATGTCACCACGCCCCGCACGCGGCGCCTTTTGACGCCGCTGTGCAGGAGCTAATAGGGGTTTCTCCATTCTTGGGCATTGGCGGTGGGGGGGAAGCTACCATGATTGGTTGCATCGTGGAGGGAGCCTTCCCTCCCCTTTCACTAGCCATTATTATGCCCTTACAATAGGAGTGTGAGGAATGAAAGTAGTTACCTGTGTGGTGTGAGTGCAGAACAGGCTGGTCGCTCCCCCAACGTGGCGATGCAGGGAGTGAACCGGTCAAAATCCACCGCTGAAATACCACGGGTCGGGGGCATGCTCACGTGAGCACGCCCCGACCCGCGGTATTTCAGCGGCGGTCTTTGCCCAGTTCACTCCCTGCATCGTCACGTTGGGGGAGCGACCAGCCTGTTCCTCACACTCCTATTTAGATCCCTTGCTGTTTTGCTTTGCCCTTACCAGGTACACATACTCTCATTCCCTTACACACATCATCTCTTCTTATCATTACCCATCACCTCTCTCACTGGTTCCCAGTGTTTCACACATGCACCTTCATCCATCCCTAGATGTGCAGCTTACGGCTGACACATCCATCTTTACATACACATACACACTGATTCCCATCCTTTTTCACTCTCACTTAGTCATTTCCTTCTTTTCTTTACAGCCTTTCCTGTGCTCTGCGGCCTGGTTGCTGACTCCCGCCTGATGGTGTTTTGGGGTGCTCCGATCTTAATGGCCGCTGTGACCCATGGGTCTGGGGGAATGTTCTCTGCCTCGACCCCGGGTGAGACTTTGTTGACCCAGACCACTGACTAACCCCATCACATTGGTTGTTTTTGACCAATGTATTGTTTGTGAGTATCATTGAAACTTACGTTTCCTCTGTACTTACTTTCCATCCACTTAAAAGTGTCTATATACTAATAGTTGTTTCATTGTTCCAATTTCTAGTTAATTTGCATCTGACTCCTGATGATTGGTTGAAAGCCAAAAAACGCGTTGAGTTACCAACCTATGGATGCACACATTCTCTGAAATTGTACCTATTGTATGAATTATGTTCATTGTTTGATTGCCTGTATATGCTTAACTATGTCCTACGATGTATTTTGTACTTTAGAACTATGTCCATCGATGAATTTTAATAAACCATTTTGTACCATAAGTATCTTGGAAATCCTTTGGGATTATGATATTCCAGGCGTTATGAATAAGTATGGACATTACATTATGGACTATAGATCTAGTACTGGTTTCAGGTCAATTCAATTTTGACTCTGACCAATTAGTTCATACATCCACTGACATGTCTCATGCAAAGTCCCGCTACTATCCCTCTCTTTTTTGCTTTAAATAACTGGGATGGAGACATGTCAGTGCATTTATTGGTGTGGGCAGGTCACAACTCCTTTTTTGTGACATATCCAATACTTGGGTGGAGGACACCCGCTTTCCGTGACCTGAGTAACCCACCTTTACAATTTATACCAACAATCCCATTCTTTTGTTTTTCTTTCCTCCTTGAAATTAGTCAGATATCTCCTTACTTTTCTATGCATATTGATTAAATTCAGTGCAAGAATTTTTCAACTTAATCCCCTTTTTTTTTGCATATTGATTCAATTCAGTGCAAGATTTTTGTATTTTTTATTCCCTTCCCCCATGGTATACTTGATTTTTTTATTGATTAATTTTGTTTTCTAATTTACTTTTTAGATGTGAGGTGGTACTGGTGTTTCTCTGTTCTCATTTCCCGGGGTTGCGATGCGCCCAGTTTGCGACCCGGAACCCATCCCTTGCCATGATGGGGGCACGCCATGACCATGTCACCACGCCCCGCACACAGCGCCTTTTGACGCCGCCATGCAGGAGCTAGTAGGGGTTTCTCCATTCTTGGGCATTAGCGGTGAGGGGGCGGGAAGCTACCGTGATTGGTTGCATCGCGGAGGGAGCCTTCCCTCCCCTTTCACTAGCTGTTATTATGCCCTTACATGATGCTGGCGTGAGCACGCCCCCGACCCGCGGTATTTAGCGGTGGCCTTTGACCTGTTCACTCCCTGCATCGCCACGTTGGGGGAGCGACCAGCCTGCTCTGCACTCACACCACACAGGTAACTACTTTCATTCCTCACATTCCTATTTAGATCCCTTGCCATTTTGCTTTGCCCTTACCAGGTACACATACTCTCATTCCCTTACACACATCATCTCTTCTTATCATTACTCATCACCCATCACCTCTCTCACTGGTTCCCAGTGTTTCACACATGCACCTTCATCCATCCCTAGATGTGCAGCTTACGGCTGACACATCCATCTTTACATACACATACACACTGATTCCCATCCTTTTTCACTCTCACTTAGTCATTTCCTTCTTTTCTTTACAGCCTTTCCTGTGCTCTGCGGCCTGGTTGCTGACTCCCGCCTGATTCTGTTTTGTTGGGGCTCCGATCTTAATGGCGGCTGTGACCCATGGGTCTGGGGGAATGTTCTCTGCCTCAACCCCGGGTGAGACTTTGTTGACCCAGACCACTGACTAACCACTGACTGACTTATTAATATATATATATATATATATATATATATATATTTATAATAATAAACCATTTTGTACCATAAGTATCTTGGAAATCCTTTGGGATTATGATATTCCAGGCGTCATGAATAAGTATGGACATTATATTATGGACTATAGATCCAGTACTGGTTTCAGGTCAATTCAATTTTGACTCTGACCATTTAGTTTATACATCCACTGACATGTCTCATGCAAAGTCCCGCTACTGTCCCTCTCTTTTTTGCTTTGCATAACATGTATATTTGTCGACAGGTAGAATGGGCCTTAACTATATAGAAAGTGACCCCACCAGGATAGAGCACCTCAAAGACTACTATTGCGGTATAAAATATATTTATTGGACATCAAGAGTACAAAAGAAAAACATAAACCAGGTAAGTCAACCAACCCTGGAAGGGGGATTCCAAACCCCAACCAGCCCCCCATCTAATATTCCTCCATTTCACCCAAGCAACACCCCCACCCAGAGGACCTGCCCCCCACTGTAAAGTCCCAACTGATGCCCTATCACCTGAACTCCCCTCACGAACCCACTCTTCCCCTCCATCGGCTGGTGGAACCCTCAATGATGTGGCACTAAGCGGGTACTTTCACTCCCGGGACTCTTTTCAGCTTGGGTTTTTGTCAGAGTGGCAAATAGGGTGAAATGTGCAGCGCTTATGTGATCATATAAACCATAACAAATAATATTAGTACAGAAAACTTGAATAATAAATGATGTGCTCAAAAATACTCCAAGCAGTCCTCTATTATGACATGTGATGTCTATAAACAGAGTAACTTGGACGTGTGATGTCCAAAAAAGAAAAAAGTCGGTGACAAGCTTCAGTCATGTGTGATGATAATCCTCAACCACATGTGGATACAATATAGTGACAGTCTTTAACTTCAAATATGTATGGTGTAATAACAGTTAATAGTAGGTCCACCACCAAAGACACCAGAAGCTGCTTACCAGAGGGATTGAACTCAAATAGGTGTACACCTAGTGAGTCAATCAAGCTTTGTGGTATAATATACCAAGGTGATCAGATGCTCTATCCAGATATGACCTCCAGATGGACCTCCGAACAAGTGTAAGGTATGGATGGACTCAGTAGATATAGGCAGTCAGCCCCATAATTAAAAGAAAGAGGAAGGCATATAGTGTAACTCCGTATGGAAATTTTAATACATAAAAAGCAAAGGAAATACACTCACGGGATATGCTGAGACCACTGTCTTCTTTTATACAAGCGCTTGATTTTACTGCTAAACACGTGAGTGTATTTCCTTTGCTTTTTATGTATTAAAATTTCCATACGAAGTTACACTATATGCCTTCCTCTTTCTTTTAATTATGGGGCTGACTGCCTATATCTACTGAGTCCGTCCATACCTTACACTTGTTCGGAGGTCCATCTGGAGGTCATATCTGGATAGAGCATCTGATCCCCTTGGTATATTATACCACAAAGCTTGATTGACTCACTAGGTGTACACCTATTTGAGTTCAATCCCTCTGGTAAGCAGCTTCTGGTGTCTTTGGTGGTGGACCTACTATTAACTGTTATTACATCATACATATTTGAAGTTAAAGACTGTCACTATATTATATCCACGTGGTTGAGGATTATCATCACACATGACTGAAGCTTGTCACCGACTTTTTTCTTTTTTGGACATCACACGTCCAAGTTACTCTGTTTATAGACATCACATGTCATAATAGAGGACTGCTTGGAGTATTTTTGAGCACATCATTTATTATTCAAGTTTTCTGTACTAATATTATTTGTTATGGTTTATATGATCACATAAGCGCTGCACATTTCACCCTATTTGTCATTTTTGCAACTTTATCCACTGCTGTGCTGGCTGCTTTAGTTTTTTTTTTTTTTTTTTTGAGACAGCGCGGTATATATTTGTTTATAACTTACAGTTTTGTCAGAGTGGGCCTTAATGCTCAGCCACCAATACATATACGCCCACAGCAGTCTGAATTGTATGCTGAGAACGTGCTCACTGTGCGCTCCTAGCACCCTGACCTAGCTCTCTCTGGCAGCTCTCAATCACAGCTTTTCACTGAAAGCCAGGGGTATGGGCTCCCAATCATGTGACCACTATGAGAGCAAATCACAACGGTCATGTGATTGGGAAGCTGCCCTGTCTCCCTGCATTAAAGCCCATTTAAAGGGCTGCGGGGAGGCAGCGTGAAGGGGTTAAAATGTACTGTATGTAAACCCCAACAATGGACTTCTTTTATTTGCTCTTTACTGGTCTGTTAAATATTAAAAGCATTTTGTTATATCTGTTTTATAAGTGCGATAAACATACCCATTGATCATGTCAAAAATATAGAGCTGTCCTGTGCATACTTCCTTTGTTATCTCAAGAAGAGTAAATAGCGCTTCTAGTTCTTATCTTGAGAATACAAAATGATTAATGTTGTCATATACAGCTAAATTTGAAATTCAAGCTATAAGTGGCCCTGTCAGGACCATCAGACTTAACAAAAGTTGATTCTTTAATAAACTTTTATTGAAGGACCTGGATGGAAGATTGCCAGCCGAAGAGCACCTGCATCCAATCAGAAGCAGTCACAGTTTGGGTATTTCAACAGCTGCCGTGGCTGACTGTCAAAATACAATAGTCAGAAGGAGAGACTTGCCCATCCATGCTTTTTAGCATGGTTGGAGGGATCTGTGAGATTTCTTTCCATCGGCCAGCAAGCCTAATTTTGCAGGAATCCCTCTCACCATGATTGGCAGCAGAGAGCTTATGGGTAAAGTATAGAGGCAGCCTTTAGATCAGTGGTGCAAGGGCAACACAGAGTGTGTAAGACTGTGAAACTGTACAGTACCCTAGACAGTTTGGAATGTGCATGCTCTGAATTTGATGCTTCTGCAGCAGGAAGAAAGAGTCTGATCAATGAGGAAAGGTGAGAGCAGGAACACAGCTGTGTTCCAAGGAAACTGAATGGTCAGTGGAGAAGATTGAGTAGATGGTGTGCCCTGCAAGTGAAAATTAAGCTGAAAATAGTCAGGATGGTCACCTGTCAATGCCATTACTCATTGTCTAGTTAACCTGGAAACCAGGTACCGGTGTAGCTAACTTGCAAGTAACTGAAAGGTTCATGAGTTTCCCATAAAAGGAACATCCTGTGTGGCTTTTGACATCTCTTGGAATAGACATCCTCAAATGTAGTAGACAGTGGGTAAATATTCTTGGGGTATACAAAGGAATTTTTAAGGTGCCAAAAAATCAATAAATATGCTACATCATGTTAAAATATTATCAATTTCATTATATATTTCAACATTTTAAAATCATCATAAAAGGATTTTTTATCAAATGACATGCGGTCCAGATGTACAGTACAGTGGTTTCTGCTCAACATGTTTCACCAAGTAATGGCTTCTTCAGGAGACTTTTAAGATACTGTACACAATATCACTATAAATAGAAATAATTAACATTTAGAAAAAGACAAAAATGTTACACAAATTTGTACATCCATAAAAAACTACATTTACATATAGCTAATGCATAGATAACAGACCATTAAAAATGAATGAATCATCTGTACGACTGTCTTATCCCAGACATGACACAGAGCAAGAATATAACGATGCTGGAACCAGAAAGAATCGTCATTAGGAATATCACTGCGTCATAGGAGGACTTCTTCCCCATAAGAGGAGCCTGAAAAAAACACCAAACACTAGATTGAAAGGGAATAAATAATAGGACCAAAACCCCTATGGGTAAGAAATAATACACTCCATATCCTAAATATAATAAACTAAATACACACGCACCATATTAGTGGCCAAAAAGCACGTCCCCAGAATGACCTGTGACTTGTAAGAGATGGACTAGTTCCCCCCCCAAAAAAAGGCCCAATGAGCCCAGTATGAAGGTAGCCATTCTTTCCTCAGATTACTTTTTGAACACATACAGCAAGATTTCTCAGATATAATACTATATTACAGATCTTAGGACACCATAGGCCACAGTCATTGTAGAAAGATTCTTCCTACATAGACCATATATAAAAAAAAATCTATATAGAAAAAGAGGTTCCACAAGGGGTTAAACTGGACATAGGACTGCTCTGGGCTTGGCAACTCAAAAGTCTCCTGAAGAAATCATTTCTTGGTGAAACATGTTGAACAGAAACCACTGCACTGTACATCTGGACCGCATGTGATCTGCTAAATCCTTTTATAATGATTTTAAATGTTGAAATATATAATAACATTGATAATATTTTAAGATGATGTAGCATATTAATTTGTTTGGCACCTTAAAAATCCCTTTGCATACCCCAGTAATAGTTTCCCACTTTTTGGGATGTGGTGCCTGTGTTCCCTGGACCTCTGGTTGATAGACTAATACTAATATAGATAATGGGTGTTCACAGAACAGGTTTGTTTTCAAGACAGCTTGGCCACAGAAAAGAAATACAAACTGTAAGTATAATTCTTAGCCTGTTAGGAACCAACTAGCAAAACTTTCTAAAAGGCATAGGCATGCGCATGGGTTGTGCTGGGTGTGCCTGGCACACCCTAATCACCCATGCAGTGTTTGTGTAGCCCCATGCCGGCTGATTCCCGTGATCTGCCCGCTGGAATGCTGTGAAATGCTGCATCCAGATTCAAGCAATGTGTAGCCCGCGCTGCCTGTGAGACAGTTTCACACTGAGCCGATATTGGGGTTTGTAAGATCCGCTCAGTGTGTGACACTCTCATGTAATGTAACTGCATGAAGGGAGAGAGAAGAGCTGTCAGAATTCAGTAGTGATGTTTGGCGTGGGCGGGACCGAGCAGCTATCGAACACCAGCCAATGGGATGGGGTCTGGGCGGGCAGCTACATGTAGGTGGCTCCGCCCCCTTTCTTAAGCTGCCCAGTATTTGGAAGCTGCTCGGTCCTGCCCATCCCCCACATCACCGCTGAATTTTGACAGCTCCTCTCTCTCCCTGCAAGCAGTTACAATACATGACAGTGTCACACACTGAGCGACTCTTACAAGACCCTATATCTGCTCAATGTGATACCCCCCCTCTCCTCTGTCAGGGCTTCCAATGAGTGCCAGTCAGTGCCACCTGTTAGTGCCTATCAGTGCCAAACACTGCCTTCTATCAGTGACAATCAGTGCCACCTTTCAGTGCCAATCGGTGCTTCCTATCAGTGTCAATCAGTGCCACCTGTCAGTGCCAATCAGTGCTGCCTATCAGTGCCCATCAGTTCTGCCAATCAGTGCCACCTGTCAGTGCCAACCAGTGCCCATCAGTGCTGCCAATCGGTGCACATAAGTGCTGCCTATCAATGCCTATCAGTGCCACCTAACAGTGCTCATCAGTGTTGACTATCAGTGCTGCCTTTCAGTGCCCATCAGTGCTGCCAATTAGTGCCTATCAGTGCTGCCAATCAGTGCCACTAAATTATGCCAATTAGTGCTACCTATCAGTGCTAATCAGTGCTGCCTATTAGTGCCATACAGTGCAACCTATCATTGCCATTAGTGCTGCCTATCAGTGCCAATCAGGGCCCATCAGTGCTGCCTATCAGTGCTACCCATCAGTGCTGCCAATCAGTGCCAATCAATGCTGACAATCAGTGCTTTCTATTAGTGCCAATCAGTGCCAATCATTGCTGCCCATCAGTGCGGCCAATCAGTGCCGCCTATCAGTGGCCATCAGTGCTGTCAATCAGTGACCATCAGTGCTGTCAATCAGTGGTGCCTATCAGTGCCAATCAGTGGTATCTATCAGTGCTGCCAATCAGAGCCAATCAATGCTGCTTGTCAGTACCCATCAGTTCACTGAGTGCAGGGAAGGGGCCAAGCCTAACCCCTGAAAAACAACACCACACCATAATCCCCCCTCCACCAAATGATTTGGACCAGTGCACAAAGCAAGGTCCATAAAGACATGGATGAGAGAGTTTGGGGAGAACGAACTTGACTGGCCTGCACAGAGTTCTGACCTCAACCCGATAGAACACCTTTGGGATGAATTAGAGCAGAGACTGCGAGCCAGGCCTTCTCATCCAACATCAGTGCCTGACTTCACAAATGCTCTTCTGGAGGAATGGTAAAACAATTCCCATAGACACACTCCTAAACCTTGTGGACAGCTTTCCCAGAAGAGTTGAAGCTGTTATAGCTGCAAAGGGTGGGCCAACTCAATATTGAACCCTACGGACTAAGACTGGGATGCTATTACAGTTCATGTGCGTGTAAAGGAAGGCGTCACAATACTTTTGACAATATAGTGAGTGTGTGTGTATGTATATAATATATATATATATATATATATATATATATATATATATATATATACACACAAACATGTGTGTTTGAGCTTTGGGGTGCACACCCTAATGGAATAGGCTGCACACGCCTATGCTAGTAGAGAGATGGATCTTGAATAGTTCTTACTTGTCAAAGCTGCTACAGAACGTTTTCCTTCTGCAAAGCAAAGTTCTCTGGTTTGCTCTATAATACAGTCCACGTCTCTATACAGTCCTCTATACAGACACAGTAGTGGTTTATTCGCCATTGACCACATCAGCTACCCAGATATGCACCACAACATTTGTTAACCAAACTGGCTTTTCCTGTGCTTCTGTCACACCCGATTAAAGCCTGTACAGTATTTCAGTAAGGATTACTGCCTTTTTTTTGCAATAGAGGGATTGTCTATGCTCAAGACTGTATTGTTTCAGTGTACTGTATTTAATATGTGAGAGTGCATAGGTCATACCAGGAGAGTCACTGTCTTGTGTAGAGTCTCTGTCTGCTTGGACTACTGTAAAATATCTGTTCTGCTTCTGTGAAGTTTTGTGCCAGAAATCCCTAGATGTTCATTACTCATCTGAGGTCTACAGCAACGCTAACCAAAAGTCTGTTTCTGCTCAACTACTTCACACCCTCCATTACTACATTACAAAGTAGTCAGAAAAAAAAAGACTGATGGAATGATGGCTCAGTGAAACTCTATGTTGAAAGAAGTATTAAAAACTGATAAAAGAGTAACTCTATGCAACAAGTAAATCAGTAGAAGTCTTAGAAAAGTGTCAGGAAATGCAACTTATAGACTGTTCTGCACCACCCCTGCTGTTCCTAGGCCCATCTTTTGTAAGTACTTGCTTTTGGACCCCTGTTGGATCATAGCTTTTATGGATTTTGTAGGGATTTGAGTGAGGAAACATTTAATGGAAAGTTTTAGTAATACGTTAGTGCTGTAGTCAGTATTTGGAGCACCTAAACCTTAAACTCTAAACCTAATGCTCTGTACACACGACCGGACTTTCCAGCAGACTAGGTCCGACGGTCTTCCCGACGGACTTCCGGTGGACTTTCTGAACGGACGGACTTGCCTACACACAACCGGACTTTCCGGCAGACTAGGTCCGCCGGTCTTCCCGACGGAGTTACGGCGGACTTTCCGAATGAACGACTTGCCCACACACGGACAAGTCCGTCCATTTTGAACGGGACTCGGGTATGACGGGACTAGAAAAGGAAGTCAATCTCGCCGCTTTTATCGGCGAGATTGACACCTTGCAGGCCCCGTCACAGAGCATACCAGGCCCTTAGGTCTGGTATGGATTTTAAGGGATACCCGCTACGCCGAAAAAATGCCCTTATTAAAGGGGGCTCCCAGATTCCAATAAGCCCCCCGCCCGCAGACCCCAACAACCAACGGCCAGGGTTGTCGGGAAGAGGCCCTTGTCCTCATCAACATGGGGACAAGGTGCTTTGGGGTGGGGGGGGCCGCAGGGCGCCCCGTTCCCCTAAATCACCCCCCATGTTGAGGGCATGCAGCCTGGTACGGTTCAGGAGGGGGGGCGCTCGCTCGTCCCCACCCCCTTTCCTGACCGGCCGGGCTGCGTGCTCGGATAAGGGTCTGGTTTGGATTTTGGGGGGACCCCCACGCCGCTTTTTCAGCATATGGGGTTCCCCTTAAAATCCATACCAGACCTAAGGGCCATTGTTGCCTCCCTCTCGCGCTCGCCGCAATAGGAAAATGTGTCTTTCCTATTGCAGCGAGTGCGAGATGTAGTACCCTGTCGCCGAGAACCTTGCGTCATATTTGGTCCGTCGGACCAGCATACAGACGAACAGCTTCACGATAGGAACTGGGTCCGGTGGAGCTCCGGCGGGAAGATTTGAAACAAGTTTAAAATCTAAAGTCCGTTGGATTTCCGACCGAAACGGTCCGTCGGAAGTCCGATGCAGCCCACACACGGTCGGATTGTCAGCAGGATTCGGTCCGTCGGACCAGTCTGGTCAAAAAGTCCGCCCGTGTGTACGCTGCATAAATCTAAACCCTAATTTATATCCAAATTAGGGTTTAGCATCTAAACCTTAAACCCTAAACTTAAACCCAAATGAATTTGCAATCAAATTAAATCTTATAAAATAAAATGTAGAATTAAGACTCTTACCATGTGCAAATACAGTAAGACAAACCAATAGGATTTCAGTATATAATCTTGATTTCTGTTTACAGTTAGGGGACCCAAAATGTCCTAAAATGCAGAAGAACTATTAGATTGTAAGCTCTTCTGAGCAGGGCCCTCTTAATCCTCTTGTATTTTATTGTATTATAACTGTATTGTCTCCCTTTTATATTGTAAAGCGCTGCGTAAACTGTTGGCGCTATATAAATCCTGAATAATAATAATAATAACTGCAACCGTCTACTCAGTTATTCTTCTGCCAGTAGGTACACTATTTACAGAAAACATTAGGCCTGTTCTATACTTGCATCCTAACTATGCTGCTTGCATGAAACTGGGGCAGATACACACGTGAATATATGTCCTACAATGCCCCTCTGGCATAGCTGCAGTTGACAGACTTCAAAACTCACAAGGACTTAACAGTGTTACTCTGGGTCAATTACTGCTTTCACTAAATGGTGACAGAACATACAGGTACACAGGGAAAGCACCCACATAAAGAGTGTGGGCGTATATATAGTGTTGAGTATATAATTCCCCTTGTTTTTGCAGCTCTCTGAGAAAGGATATACTGCTTATGTTTCTAGAACCTTAATGAGGAAATAAGTGCATTGCAAAACATATGTAAATGGAGAACCTTCTTGGTTTATAGACCCAAAAACTGTATTTGTACACCAAAAGCATATACATACTTAGCCCTCTACTAGATTTTTAATAGAACAAATGGAGAATCCCAATATGTGAGACAACATTACTGCTTGGCTTAAAGCTGGCCATACACGTATAGATTATCTGCAGATTTTCTATGGTTCGATGTAAAAAGTGCAACAGATTTCTCCATGTTCGCTAAACTGTGTGGATGGAGGAACCTCCCACTTTTTCCATCTAACTATAGAAAATTTGCAAATAATCTATAGGTGTATGGCCAGCTTTACCCTGATTGATGTCTGTCAAGGTTGTAATCAGGGATCACAAGTGGTACCTTTAAATAAAAATCTGTTGAGGGCCCAAGTCTTATGACTAGACCTGCATACCTTTGCCAAAAACTCAGTAACTACTGTATGAGTTTTGGTGGTCCCGTGGATCTCCAGTCAAAATATATTTTAGTTTTGAAAAGGTTCTTATGATATGAACTACCAGTGACCAAATACAGCAATAAAAACTGGCAAAGGTTTTAACTTATCACCGCTCTGATAATATGCTTCTCAAAGCCACTGGAACTGAAGCCACATATATTGCATTTTAGCAGTCCTTAGATGTGGAGACTGTATTAGTTCTCTTTTTCAGCCTTCTTTCCCTTATTTTGACCTATGAATCCTGCAAGTAACACTTCCTGTCCTAGGGTGACAATCCTCACACACCATGCTGTCTACGGAGGAGCAGCGTTGTCACCCTGGAACAGCTAGTATGTTCTGACTGCAGAAAACCTGTCCTCACATCAATCATATAGGTGGCTGTGTTCTGTAGTCCACAGAGAATGCTGGGAACAATGCTGATAAGATTGTAACTGTGGAACGTTGTAGCTCACTGGACTTTTGTCAGAATTTATCCCTGCTTCACCCGGAATATGAATTTGAAATTGTGTCACCTTACTTGAAGTAGCACAATTTTAAAGCTGCAGGTCAGTGTGATTTCAAAGGCGACTTGCTTGACATCTGTGCAACTTTTTGCACAAATGTCTATGCAAGTCGCACCTGAAATAGCAAAAAATAGTGCAGGAACCTTTTTTTCAAATGGGTGTTGCACCGCAAAGTTGGAGTCACAGCGATTTAAATGGTTCCATTGCTGACAATAGGGTGTGACTTGTCATGCGATTTGGAACTGTCAAGTTGCAAGTCACACCAGAGTGAACAGGGGCTTAAAATTATTATTTACACTTATCAAACAAGTATAACAAATACTTTCCATTATACAGTACTGTGCAAAAGTTTTAGGCAGGTGTGAAGAAATGCTGTAAAGTAAGAATTCTTTTAAAAATATATATTTTATTTGTTCATTACAAAGTGCAAAGCGAGAACAGAAGAAAAATTCTAAATCGAATCAATATTTGGTGTGACTACCCTTTGGCTTCAAACCAGCAGCAATATTTACACTTGCACACTTTGTACACTTGCACAAAGTCAGACATTTTGTAGGTTTAGAGTCAGGTGCATGATTAATCAGTTATACCAAGCAGGCGCTAAATATCATCAATTTCATATGTAGGTTGACTGAAAGAAAACAGCTGTGTATGAGGATTAAAACTGGGTAAGGAACAGCCAAACTCTGCTATTAATGTGAGGTTGCGTAAAACAGTTTCATGTCACAGGTCACACACCATGGCAAGATAGAGCACAAACAACAAGACACAAGGTAGTTGTACTGCATTAGCAACATCTGTCCCAGGCAAAGATTTCAAAGCAGACTGGGGTTTCAAGATGTGCTATTCAGGTGCTTTTGAAGAAGCACAATGAAACATTTGAGGACTGTAGACGCTGTGGTTGGCCAAGGAAACTTATTACAGCAGATGAAAAACACGTCATGCTTACTGCCCTCCGACATCGGATATGTCCAGCAGTGCCATCTGCACAGAGCTAGCAGAAGCTAGAGGGACCCAGGTACACCCATCTACTGTCCAGAAGTCTGGCTAGAAGTGGTCTTGATGGAAGAATTGTGGCCAAGAAGGCATTTCTCCTATTTGGAGACAAGGCTAAGCGACTCAACTATGCATGAAAATATAGGAACTGGGCAGCATGTGCTCTGGACCGATGAGTCAAAATTTGAAATATTTGGCTGGAGCAGGATGTAGTTTGTTCGCCGAAGGGCTGGAGTGCGGTACAATAATGAGTGTCTGCAGGCAACAATGAAGCATCGTGGAGGTTCCTTGCACGTTTGGGGCTGCATTTCTAAAAATGGAGTTGGAGATTTTGGTCAGGATCAATGGTATCCTCAATGCCGAGAAATACAGGCAGATACTTCATGCCATACCATCAAGGAGGCATTTGATTGGCCCGAAATGTATTCTGCAGCAGGACAATGACCCCAAAAATACAGCCAATGTCATTAAGAAATATCTTCAACATAAGGAAGAACAAGGAGTCCTGGAAGTGATGGTTTGGCCCTGATCTCAACATCCTCATGTCTGTCTGGGATTACATGAGGAGAAGAAGGATTTGAGGCAGCCGACATCTACAGAAGATCTGTGGTTAGTTCTCCTATATTTTTTGTAATAACCTACCTGCCGAGTTCCTTCAAAAACTGCGTGCAAGTGTACCTAGAAAAATTGATGTTGTTTTGAAGCCAAAAGGGTGGTCACACCAAATATCGATTTAATTTAGCTTTCTCTTCTACTCATTTACTTTCTATTTTGTTAATTGATAAAAAATAAACTTTGAACACCTCTATTTCTGAAAGCATTTTTAATTTACAGCTATTTGTCACACCTGCCTAAAACTTTTGTGTAGTAGTGTATGTTTTACAGACCAAAAAGAAACAAATAAAATAATTTTATTGTTAGGGAGTTTACTTTAAAGCAGAACTTTACCCACAACATTTTGCTAATGTTCTTTAGCAAGGTACATACATTCCACATTTAGGCTGGATTCACACCTATGCAGTTTTAGTGCTTTTTGGAATTTTGCAGATTTGCACTACAGTCCATTTAACATGGTTTCCTATGGAACACGTTCTGTAGTGCAAATCTGCAAAATGCAAAAAGCACTGAAAATGCATAGGTGTGAATCCAGCCTAATAGTTATGCTACCAAAATCAGTGTGTGCTGTAAATTGTCTCCAGCATTACCCCTGTATCTTCTTGTCAGAGACTGCCATTTTGCTGAAGCCCAGAGCAGCAGTAAGTTGTTAGGCTGTCAGCAGATCAACCTCTAGTGGCTCTAGATTTTGTCACAATGCCAAAGATGTAGAGCAATTGTGCATGTGCATAGCAGGGTGCTGCAGTTTATTACTATTACTGGATTTTAAAGGGTTGTAAAGGTTCACGTTTTTTCACCTTAATGCATCCTATGCATTAACCAGTTGCCGACCGCCTCACGACGATATACGTCGGCAGAATGGCACGGGCAGGCAGAATCACGTACCTGTACGTGATCTGCCTCCCGCGGGCGGGGGGTTCGATCGGACCCCCCCCCCGGTTCCCGAGGCGGTCGGCATTTCATCCCCGGCGATCAGAGGTCAGGGGGAGGCCATCCATTCGTGGCCACCCCCTCGCGATCGCTCCCGGCCAATGACATCATTCCTCTGCCTCTGTAATGTTAACAGAGGCAGAGGAAGTGATGTCATCTCTCCTCGAGCCGGTCTTTTCGTTCCGGCGCCAAGGAGAGAAGACATCAATGTGAGTTGCACCAACACTACACTTTCAGTAGAACACACTAGGCACACTTTTCACCCCCCATAACCCCCGATCACCCCCCGATCACCCCCCTGTACCCCCTGTCACAGTGACACCAATAGCAGGTTTTTTTTTTTGCATTGGTGTCAGTTTGTGACAGTTATAAGTGTTAGGGCAGTTAGGGTTAGCCCCCTTTAGGTCTGGGGTACCCCCCTTTAGGTCTAGGGTACCCCCTATCCCCCCTAATAAAGGTTAACCCCTTGATCACCCCCTGTCGCCAGTGTCACTAGGCGATCGTTTTTCTGATCGCTGTATTATTGACACAAGTGACGCTAGTTAGGGAGGTAAGTATATAGGTTCGCCGTCAGCGTTTTATAGTGACAGGGACCCCCATATACTACCTACTAAAGGTTTTAACCCCCTGATTGCCCCCTAGTTAACCCTTTCACCAGTGATCAAAGTATAACTGTTACGGGTGACGCTAGTTAGTTAGTTTGTTTATTATAGTTTATTATAGTTTTAGGGCACCCGCCGTTTATTACCTAATAAAGGTTTAACCCTCTAATTGCCCGGCGGTGATATAAGTTACGTTTTTAGGGTCAGATAAGGTCTGCGTCGCCCCAGGCAGCGTCAGGTTAGCTCCAGTACCGCTAACACCCACGCACGCAGCATACACCTCCCTTAGTGCTATAGTATCTGAACGGATCAATATCTGATCTGATCAGATCTATACTAGCGTCCCCAGCAGTTTAGGGTTCCCATAAACACAGTGTTAGCGGGATCAGCCCAGATACCTGCTAGCACCTGTGTTTTGCCCCTCGGCCCAGCCCTGCCCAGCCCACCCAAGTGCAGTATCGATCGATCACTGAAACTTACAAAACACTAAGCACACATAACTGCAGCATTCGCAGAGTCAGGCCTGATCCCTGTGATCGCTAACAGTTTTTTGGTAGCGTTTTGAATCAGTCGCTAACAGTCAGGAGCTTTTTTGCCTGTGAGTCTCACTAGTGTACCCCTAAATTTAGAGCCCAAAATGGCAAATCGAAGGTACACTAGTGAAGAGGCCTACACATTTCTGAGCATGACAGATAGTGAAGAGGAAGTCACTCATCTGTCAAGTTCAGGCTCAGAATACGATCCTGTAAAGGACAGCGGCTGCATGACAGATAGCTCTGACAACGGAGTTGTGGTCCCTGCCAAGGTCAGGCGTACCAGACCCCAAACTTCTTCTTCTGTCCTTGATGTGCAAGAACCACAGGTCCCTCGTATGGAGCAGAGCAGTACTAGCGCCGCTATTCCATCCAGTGAACTGGCAAGCACCAGCGGCCTAGTACACCCTGGTCGTACATCCAGCACTGCAGTATCACGTGGTGACGTGGCGAGTCCCATAATTACAGTTCAAGCTGGCAAGGTGGCAAGCACTAGTAGTGTCCCGCTGCCACCAAGAAGACGAACACAGGCCCACCGTGCCCATAGTGCCCTTCCTGCCTCCAATCCGAATTGGGAACCCACCACTTCTGCAGCACCCGTACTTCCCCCATTCACTGGCCAACTCGAAATTCAGGTGGAAACAGTTAATTTTACGCCACTGGATTTTTATTCGCTGTTTTTCACCGAAGATCTCTATAGATTTATTGTGGACCAAAGCAATTTATACGCTGGTCAACACATCGCCACTATTCCCCAGTCCTCCCTTGCCAGAGATTGGAGACCAATTACAGTCTCCGAATTTAAGATCTTTCTGGGCCTTTCCCTCAACATGGGCATAACCAAAAAGAGTGAGTTGCGGTCATATTGGTCCACTGACCCAATTCACCATATGCCCTTGTTCTCTGCCTCCATGACCAGGGCACGATACGAGCAGATTTTGCGGTTCATGCACTTCAACAACAATGAACTCTGTCGTCCTCGTGGAGACCCTGAATACGATCGGCTCTACAAAATTCGGCCCTTCGTAAACCACTTCACCCAGCGTTTTGCAGACTTGTTTACTCCCCATCAAGTTGTCTGCGTTGATGAGTCCCTGATTAAGTTTTCTGGCCGCTTGTCATTCAAACAGTACCTTCCCAGCAAGCGTGCCAGATACAGGGCCACAGGCTATACATGTAGTTTTATGGTTTACGAGGGCAAAGATAGTAACGTAGAGCTGACAAACTGCCCTGACTACATAGGAAGTGCTGGCAAGATTGTGTGGGACTTGGTGTCACCCTTATTCGGAAAGGGGTACCACTTGTACGTGGACAATTATTACACGAGCGTGCCACTTTTTAGTCACCTTTTTGATCAACAGATTGGAGCATGTGGCACTGTACGACCTAATCGCCGGGGCTTTCCCCAACGGCTTGTAGATTCCCGTCTTAGGCTGGGGGAGAGAGCCTGCTTGCAGTGTAATAATTTGCTCGCTATGAAGTGGAGGGACAATAACAATGTTTTCGTTCTTACCTCCCTTCATGCAGACACGATGGTCCAAATTACTACGGCGACTGGTGTTGTGGAGAAACCCCTCTGTGTCCACGAATATAACCAAAATATGGGAGGGGTGGACCTCAACGACCAGTTGTTGGAGCCGTACCTAGTTGCCCGTAAGGCCAGACGCTGGTACAAGTAAGTGTCTGTTTATTTATTTCAATTGGCTTTGCTGAACGCTCATGTGCTATACAGTGCTTCAGGACGGACTGGATCCTTCCTTAAATTCCAAGAAGAGATCGTCAGAGCCCTTCTGTTTCCAGACGGTGCTCCACCTCACCTTCCCCAACCAAATGCAGTAAGCCGGCTGCATGAGAGGCATTTTCCTTATGTCCTCCCGAGTACCCCTACCCAAAGAAGATGTCGTGTCTGCAGCAAGCGCGGATAAAGGCGTGACACCCGGTATTATTGTCCCTCCTGTCCTGACAATCCTGGTCTATGCATTGGTGAATGTTTTGAACGCTACCATTCACTAGTTGAGTATTAGCGTAGGGTACAGCACTGCACACTAGCTGGAGGGAGCTGGAGTCAAAGCTCGGGTCGGTTCTGGAGAGTCGGGCTAATGCTAATTCTGTATTCGCTATATCTTGGAATATTTAGAGCTGGATTATCCATGGGCGAGGAAGCCGTGCTGTTACCCCTTTCCCCACCATGTGTTGATGACATCTGACAAGACATACCTTTCTGAACCAGTGGTTACTAAGCCTTTTTGACTTGTCTGGCGTACGCCATTTCAGGTCAACTAGTTCCGGTAAGCCTCCTCTACTTCTGGTGTTGGCCCCGGCACTGATGCACAAACTATACACACTTGTGGTCTTCTTTCTACCTACTCGTCATATCTGGTGCAATCATCCATCTGTGAATTTGGGAGTTTCTTTCCACCATCTGGCCACTCATCACCCCCATAGAACTCTGCTGATGTTCTCTTCACTATTTTTTCTACACAATATGGACAGTTATATTCTATGATTTTATTTTGTTCGATGTTTGGTTTATGGAACCAGCACTGGTTTCTACTAATCACTGGCACATCTGAACACCAAGTTTTATTATTGTTTATTTTAATTTTTAATTTTCTATGTGATCAACACTGTTTAATTATTTGTTATTATCCATATTATGGTCATACATATTTTGGTAGCAATCACTATTTTTTTTGCGATACACACATTTGTGGATGTGAAATATAGCGCTACACTTTTATTATTTTTATGCACATCCGTCTGAAAAAATTCATGGATTTTGTTGTCGGAATTTCCAATCAATATCCGACCGTGTGTACAGGGCATAACTGTTATACTGTAATGTTACTTTGTTTTATTGTTAACCATCATTTGCTTAGCAGGTACGCCATTCAGCTGCAGAGCGGATTTATTTATCTTGACAGCAACAGCGTTTGCTCCCACGATACATAAAGCCGCGACTCCAGCGCTGTCGGAGGTGATTTCACCACCACAGTTACATACTTCAGCATATATGCCGAAGCGTGGGGGCAGCAGAGGGCGGAGGAGCGATTTGCTCCTAACTTTTGCAGGAGGATGCCCCCATGCTTCGGCATATATATACGGTGCATGTATGCCCATCATTAGAAGTGGGTGGATGAAGGGAGGTATTCTAATGGTGGGCATAACCACCGATCAATCTCTTTTTTTCGTTCAGCCCACAGGCTGCATAAAAAAAAGTTTACAATATATGCCCAACAAGGACCAGCAACGTACTGGTATGTTGCTGGACTTTGAGTGGTTATACCAGAATGATGCCTGCAGGTTTAGGTATCATCTTGGTATCATTCTTTTCAGCCAGCGGTTGGCTTTCATGTAAAAGCAATCCTAGCAGCTAATTAGCCTCTAGACTGCTTTTACAAGCAGTGGGAGGGAATACACCCACCACCGTCTTCCATGTTTTTCTCTGGCTCTCCTGTCCCAACAGGGAACCTGAGAATGCAGCTGGTGATTCAGCCAGCTGACTATAGAGCTGATCAAAGACCAGAGTGGCTCCAAACATCTCTATGGCCTAAGAAACCGGAAGCTACGAGCATTTCATGACTTAGATTTCGCCGGATGTAAACAGCGCCATTGGGAAATTGGGAAAGCATTTTATCACACCGATCTTGGTGTGGTCAGATGCTTTGAGGGCAGAGGAGAGATCTAGGGTCTAATAGACCCCAGTTTTTTCAAAAAAGAGTACCTGTCACTACCTATTGCTATCATAGGGGATATTTACATTCCCTGCGATAACAATAAAAATTATTTAAAAAAAAAATGAAAGGAACAGTTTAAAAATAAGATAAAAAAGCAAAAAATAATAATAAAAAAAAAAAAAAGTATCCCTGTCCCCCCCTGCTCTCGCGTAAAGGCGAACGCAAGCGTCGGTCTGACGTCAAATGTAAACAGCAATTGCACCATGCATGTGAGGTATCACCGCGAAGGTCAGATCGCGGGCAGTAATTTTAGCAGTAGACCTTCTCTGTAAATCTAAAGTGGTAACCTTTAAAGACTTTTAAAGGCTTTTAAAAATGTATTTAATTTGTCGTCACTGCACATTTGTGCGCAATTTTAAAGCATGTCATGTTTGGTATCCATGTACCAAACATGACATGTAGATAAAGGAAGGCCCGTAGACGTGGTGTATCTGGATTTTGCAAAAGCATTTGACACAGTTCCCCATAAACGTTTACTGTAAAAAAATAAGGTCCGTTGGCATGGACCATAGGGTGAGTACATGGATTGAAAACTGGCTACAAGGGCGAGTTCAGAGGGTGGTGATAAATGGGGAGTACTCAGAATGGTCAGGGGTGGGTAGTGGGGTTCCCCAGGGTTCTGTGCTGGGACCAATCCTATTTAATTTGTTTATAAACGACCTGGAGGATGGGATAAACAGTTCTATCTCTGTATTTGCAGACGATACTAAGCTAAGCAGGGCAATAACTTCTCCTCAGGATGTGGAAACCTTGCAAAAAGACCTGAACAAATTAATGGGGTGGGCGACTACATGGCAAATGAGGTTCAATGTAGAAAAATGTAAAATAATGCATTTAGGTGGCAAAAATATGAATGCAATCTATACACTGGGGGAGAACCTCTGGGGGAATCTAGGATGGAAAAGGACCTGGGGGTCCTAGTAGATGACAGGCTCAGCAATGGCATGCAATGTCAAGCTTCTGCTAATAAAGCAAACAGAATATTGTCATGCATTAAAAGGGGGATCAACGCAAGAGATAAAACGATAATTCTCCCACTCTACAAGGCTCTGGTCCGGCCGCACCTGGAGTATGCTGTCCAGTTCTGGGCACCAGTCCTCAGGAAGGATGTACTGGAAATAGAGTGAGTACAAAGAAGGGCAACAAAGCTAATAAAGGGTCTGGAGGATCTTAGTTATGAGGAAAGGTTGCAAGCACTGAACTTATTCTCTCTGGAGAAGAGACGCTTGAGAGGGGATATGATTTCAATTTACAAATATTGTACTGGTGACCCCACAATAGGGATAAAACTTTTTCGCAGAAGAGAGTTTAATAAGACTCGTGGCCACTGATTACAATTAGAAGAAAAGAGGTTTAACCTTAAACTACGTAGAGGGTTCTTTACTGTAAGAGCGGCAAGGATGTGGAACTCCCCTCCACAGGCAGTGGTCTCAGCGGGGAGCATTGATAGCTTCAAGAAACTATTAGATAATCACTTGAATGACCGCAACATACAGGGATATATAATTGTAATACTGACACATAATCACACACATAGGTTAGACTTGATGGACTTGTGTCTTTTTTCAACCTCACCTACTATGTAACTATGTAACTATGTACTCGGCCTAAGATCATCTTTTTTATTTCATCAAACATTTGGGTAATTTAGTGTGTTTTGGTGCATTAAAATTTAAAAAAGTGTGTTTTTCCCCCAAAAAATGCGTTTGAAAAATCGCTGTGAAAATACTGTGTGGAAAAAAAAAAATAAACACCCACCATTTTAATCTGTAGGGCATTTGCTTTAAAAAAAATATATAATGTTTGGGGGTTCAAAGTAAGTTTCTTGCAAAAAAAAAAACTTTTTCATGTAAACAAAAAGTATCAGAAAGGGCTTTGTCTTCAAGTGGTTAGAAGATTGGGTGATGTGTGACATAAGCTTCTAAATGTTTTGCATAAAATGCCAGGACAGTTCAAACCCCCCCCAAATGACCCCATTTTGGAAAGTAGACACCCCAAGCTATTTGCTGAGAGGCATGTCGAGTCCAGGGAATATTTTATATTGTGACACAAGTTGCGCAACTTTTTTTTTGCACAAAGTTGTCACTAAATCATATATTGCTCAAACATGCCATGGGAATATGTGAAATTACACCCCAAAATACATTCTGTTGCTTCTCCTGAGTACAGGGATACCACATGTGTGAGACTTTTTGGGAGCCTAGCCGTGTACAGGACCCCGAAAACCAGTCACCGCCTTCAGGCTTTCTAAGGGCGTAAATTTTTTATTTCACTCTTCACTGCCTATCACAGTTTCGGAGGCCATGGAAGGCCCAGGTGGCACAACTCTCCCCCCCAAATGACTCTATTTTGGAAAGTAGACCCCCCAAGCTATTTGCTGAGAGGTTTAGTGAGTATTTTGCAGACCTTGCTTTTTGTCACAAAGTTTTAAAAATTGAAAAAAGAAAAAAAAAAATTTTTTTTCTTGTCTTTCTTCATTTTCAGAAACAAATGAGAGCTGCAAAATACTCACCATGCCTCTCAGCAAATAGCTTGGGGTGTCTACTTTCCAAAATGGAGTCATTGGGGGAGGGTTGTGCTATCTTGGCATTTTATGGCCTTTGAAACTGTGATACTTTCCAAAATGGGGTAATTTGGGGGGGTTTGTACTGCCCTGCCATTTTAGCACCTCAAGAAATCACATAGGCAGTCATAAACTAAAAGCTGTGTAAATTCCAGAAAATGTACCCTAGTTTGTAGACACTATAACTTTTGCGCAAACCAATAAATATACACTTATTGACATTTTTTTTACCAAAGACATGTGGCCGAATACATTTTGGCTTAAATGTATGACTAAAATTGAGGTTTTTTTTTAATAACAAAAAGTAGAAAATATCATTTTTTTTCAAAATTTTTGGTCTTTTTCCGTTTATAGCGCAAAAAATAAAAACCCCAGAGGTAATCAAATACCATCAAAAGAAACCTGTATTTGTGGGAAGAAAAGGACGCAAATTTCATTTGGGTACAGCATTGCATGACCGCGCAATTAGCAGTTAAAGCGACGCAGTGCCAAATTGTAAAAAGTGCTCTGGTCAGGAAGGGGGTAAATCCTTCCGGGGCTGAAGTGGTTAAGGTGAAAAAACATCCGACAATGCCAGCCCCCCCGTTTTACTTACCTGACCCCTCAAAAGTCCTGCGCTCACTTCCGACATCCTCTTCGCCGCTCAGCCTGGCTGTTGATTGGCTAGAGTGGATGGACTGAAAGCAGCGGAGCCATTGGCTTGCGCTGCTGTCAATCACATACAATGACGCGGAGCGCCGGGGCGGGGCCGAGTGATACAGTCGGCTGTATCTCGGGAGCGTGCCTGCAAGAACTAAACACCATGCGAGAGAGCTTGCATGAAAGTGTTTAGTTCTTGCGGGTAGGAGCTGAGACAGCTGCAGAGGGACCCCAGAAGACCAGGGCCACTCTGCAAAACGAGCTGCGCAGTGGAGGTAAGTATAACATGTTTGTTATTAAAAAAAAAAAATACCTTTACAACCCCTTTAAACAGTATAAGCACTCATTTTTACCATTTTACATAGCTATACCTGCAAAAGGGGCCAGCCTAATGTGATCTAGCAGGGCTTAGTTTTCAGACTAAGGTTCAATCTTTAAAGTGGTAATAAAGTCTCCTGACCTATGCTGTGGCATATAAAGCATTGTGAAATTACTTACATCTAGGTGTCTTTCATGCTATCCTGACCTGTGATGTTTATGAGATTTCCCCCAGTCTTTGTCGGCTTGATATCACTGGCGCATGCACTCTTTGTCCCCCATTGAGGGCACGCTCATTCTTCATACAGGTGCCATGTCTAATTCCGAGACAATGGAGGTCCATCGAGCCTTCCACGGTGAAGGAATGGATTACTCAAATGGGAAATACCATCAGACTAAAAAACTATATTTCCCAGCAAAGTGGTTGTCTGGGGAAGTTCGATAAACTCTGGACCACCTGGTTAGATGTCCAGGGCCTAGCGCATGTACACCTTACAAAAACTGATGGGCTATTATGTCTACTGTAATGAGGACCTGTAGGGGAGAGTATGGTTTTACCTCTGCTGTTAAATATATTTTTCTAGTCTGATGGTATTTCCCATTTGAATAATCTATTCCTTCACCGTGGAAGGCTCGGTGGACCTCCAGTGTCTCAGAATTAGTTTCCAAGCCTGAAAAAGGGCCCTGGCAATAGCTTGCTTAGGGGCATCCTCAACAGGTATGGATATCATCAAATATACCTGACAGGCACTGTTTGGGATCCTCGTGGTTCTGAGCCTGAAAGACCCGATTAAGTGTGCCGAGTGCTTATAGAATGCTGTTCCAGAATGCTCCAGAGACTGGTGCCATATAATAAGTCATACTGTCCCTAGTTCTCCTGGGACCCCAGGGCAGTTTGATGACTTGCCCCCAGGGGGCTCATCCATAACAAACTGAAGATGGGTTAAATGATGCTGGGCATCGAAAGAGGAGCGGGGCTGTATTGAGTGGTAAGGATGACATTGAGCTTAAAAATACAATACTAACAAGACAGGGAATATATTGCTTTTATCCAGACAATTCATAGGCTTGCATTGTGAGAAATAGTGGTAAAGCAATATCTTTGTGTAGCAAAGCAGGAAAATGTTCTGTATATGTAATGAGCAAATATAGATACCTGCGTTTATATGTATAATTAATAAACTATACACAATATTTTTCAGTAACATTACTTTCCCTCTCTTTTGCATGTATATCTGAAAAACATTGATAAGACTACACTTTCCCATTAAATGCTTATGTGTTTGGACCGCATAGAATCCCCAATCATACTGGCATTAAGACCTTGTACTTTGGAAATGTGTGAGCGGAGGCTTTTAATGGTGAATGACTTAAGTGGGAAGATTTGGCTACAGTGTGCTGGCAGTTTGTTAGAGTTGGTTTCCAGTAGAGGGTGCGCCGTCCTTGTACTTCCAGTAAATAAACCTCGACATGAACGGATTTCAAGTTGCCCCTGAAACTGAAGTTCCCTTAGGGTGGGAGCTTCTTATGTCCTATGCTAAATCTAGCCTTGTTTGCAAGCTTTAAAAACGCTGGAAACAGAAACTGGGACTGAAGGACTGCAGTATTTACTCATTATATTTTAAAACCATAAGCTAAGTTGCCTTAAACCCATTTGTTAAATGTGAAAACAATATGAGCCAAGACATAATTAAAATGACATTACCGTTCACTGGCTTTAAAGAGTAATTACATCATTAAATTTTAACAATCTGGAGTAATAAATAATTGTTATAATGTATTTGGCCAAAAAATTCCATCTGAAATTGGGCACTGAGGTCTGCGGCAAATACAATTTAGAAATATTTCTGTTTATGATTAAGTGTCAGGAATCTTAAGGTTTAGACACATAAAATGTCTGTAATGCGTTAAGGAGCCAACACGGCATTACACATAGCTATAAGTATGCCAGCGATCTTACCACATAAATATATATTACAATGAGTGGGCTGTTAATAAGTTTATGAAAGCAACATTTTGTTACTTGGCCAAAGACGATTAATAATGGAACAATAAGGGTAGAAAAATATTTCGAGTCATGCACTGCACAATAGCTAACTGAATACAAAAGAAATTAATAAAGGAAACAGACTGGAAGGCTAATCCTGAGACAGATGATTCATTATTATCTAAATTAAAGTCTCTTTTAAGTCTCAGTGCTCGGTGTCTGCTGTGTGTAAGCACTCTTGCTGGATTATTCATAAAAGTAGCTTTTTCTCAGACTGGCGGAAACAAATATCCCTTTATGCGGTTTCAGTTACTGTTACATCACAATCACATGGTTACACACTTGCTGGTATTATTGCACTCTAACCTCTTTCTTTAGTCATTGTCTCCTGTTATTTTATAGAACAAAGTGGCAAAAAACTTGACAAAATTTCAGGTGCATGCAGGGACTCTCTGCCAGCTGTCTAGGATTTCAAGCTCCTGGTTTTGTAGGCTTATTCCTGGAGATTTTTGTATATAGAAATGTCACTAGCTGAGGTATAATAACATACGATATGACCAATGTCAAAGTGATGGAACCCGGGGGTTGATTTGAGCAGTCCCTGCCGGAAGAACACATTGGTTGTTGCTAGCGGCTATAGCTGCTGGCATTAATCGCAGCTTAACCGCTTCAGCCCCGGAAGATTTTACCCCCGTCCTGACCAGAGCACTTTTTGCAAAACAGCACTGCGTTGCTTTAACTGACAAATGCGCAGTCATGCGACTTTGCACCCAAACAAGATTGACGTCCTTTTTTTCCCACAAATAGAGCTTTCTTTTGGTGGTATTTGATCACCTCTGCGGATTTTATTTTTTGCGCCTATAAACAAAAATGAGCAACAAATTAAAAAAAAAAAAAACACATTATTTTTTAGTTTAACTTTTTGCTATAATAAATATCCCCCAAAAATATATAAAAAAAAAATATTTTTTTCCTCAGTTTAAGCCGATATGTATTCTTCTACATATTTTTGGCAAAAAAATATAAAAAAATAAAAATCGCAATAAGCGTATATTGATTGGTTTGCGCAAAAGTTATAGCGTCTACAAAATAGGGGATAGTTTTATGGCATTTTTATTTTTTTTAATTAGTAATGGTGGCGATCTGGGATTTTTATTTGGACTGCGACATTATGGCGGACACATCAGACACTTTTCACACCATTTTGGGACCATTGTCATTTATACAGAGATCAATGCTATAAAAATGCACTGATAACTATGTAAATGACACTGGCAGTGAATGGGTTAACCACTAGGGAGCGATGAAGGGGTTAAGTGTGTCCAAGGGAGTGATTCTAACTGTGGGAGGTGGGCTTCAAGTCACATGACAGAGATCACCGCTCCCGATGACAGGGAGCAGTGATCTCTGTCATGACAAAAGCCAGAACAGGGAAATGTCTTGTTTACATAGGCACTTCCCCATTCTGAGGCTCCATGACATGTTCTCCGGTCCCGCGGGCATGGTCACACTGTATGCGGCAGGCGCGCGCGTGATCGCGATGAGGAGAGGCAGAACGGGAAAATGTAAACAAGGCATTTCCCTGTTCTGCCTAGTGATATGACAGGGATCTACTGCTCCCTGTCATCGGGAGCAGTGATCTCTGTCATGTCCTAGGTAGCCCATCCCCCCTACAGTTAGAACATGCTGAGGGAACACATTTAACCCCTTGATCACCCCCTAGTGTTTAACTCCTTCCCTGCCAGTGACATTTATACTGCAATCAGTGGCTATTTTTAGCAATGATTGCTGTATAAATGTCAGTGATCCTAAAATAGTGTCAAAAGTGTTCGATCTGCCCACCGCAATGTTGCAGTCCCGATAAAAATCGCAGATCACGGCCATTACTAATAAAAAAAAATGAATAATAAAAATGCCATAAAGCTATCCCCTATTTTCTAGACGTTTTGTGCAAACCAATCAATATACACTTGTTATGATTTTTTTTTTACCAAAAATATGTAGAAGAATACATATGAGCCTAAACTTAGAAAGGAATTCATTTTTTTATATATTTTTTGGGGATATTTATTATAGCAGAAAGTAAAAAAATATTGCTTTTTTTTTTCAAAATTGTCTGTTTTTTTGTTTAGTGCGCAAAAAAATAAAAACTGCAGAGATAATCAAATACCACCAAAAGAAAGCTCTATTTGTGGGAAAAAAGGATGTCAGTTTTGTTTGGATACAACATCGCACGACCGCGCAACTGTCAGTTAAAGCGACGCAGTGCCGAAAAAAAATGCAAAAAAATGCTCTGGTCAGGAAGGGGGTAAAATCTTCCGGGGCTGGAAGTGGTTAAACGAAAATCGTTCGATTTGGTATTGTAAAAGAAAAATGTTTGTGTTTAAACATTTGGAAAGTTTCGGACGACAGCTGTGTACTAACGATCAGATTATCATACGATCAATTCAATTCAATATTCTGATCGTATGTATGGGGCTTTAGTCTTTCACAATGGAAGTTTGTCAGTCTGTTCAGATTGGCTGGAAATAACCAATGTTTCTAAATGTTTTTTATCTCAGCCATTGTTCATCAAGGATGCTCAGCATACTTCCTTTTAAAACGATGACAACTAATGGGAAATTTGAATATCCATTACAATCAACAAAGTATGAAACAGTGAGTAAGTAAAAGTATATGCTGCATCAACAATGTTTTCAGATGTCCTCAATGAAAAGACATTAAAAGGTTCTATTTAAAGCGATTCTATTTAAAGAGGTATTTCCACACCCAGATTCTTATCACTAATCTTGTGATGGGTCAATTCATACACACATCATTCGAAATACTATGATTAGTCTTTTCATCCTCAGAAGTCACACATTTCCTAACAGCACCAAGTCGCAGCGTGCTGATCAGATTACTTTTCCCCTGAGGGTTGTTTAGTGGCTTCTCATCTCCTGTACTAGTGTCATTCACAAAATATTTTTTTCTACACGGAGAGGTAGTTGCAGTTTCTTTCCTGTGTATTGTACTTGATAAAAAGGAATGTATGCAGTTTTACTTTCAAGATAAGAATAAAAATGACCTTCACAGCTCATCATGGTCTTATCCCCATTCACGTTTCCATTAGCATGAATAAGCAGAATCCATGGGTGTCCCCAGAACTTTTTTCAGGGGGGGGAACATTTTAAGGTCATCCATGCAATATAAAAAGATGTACATTCTCTAGGCTATATTAATATGGGCATGGTATGCCTGGCCTGAGTAATTTCCAATACAAAGTGACGCTGAATTATCTCTTATATAACACATATATCTTTCCAGTGGAAAGATATATGTGTTATATAAGAGATAATTCAGCTTCACTTTGTATTGGAAGTTACTCAGGCCAGGCATACCCCCAGTCCATGCCCATATACATATAGCCTAGAGAATGTACATCTTTTTATATTGCAATATATTGCAATGTATTGCATATCTTTCCAGTAATACCTATCCAACTTTCCAGAAATATATAAATCAAAATGCTCCTCCTAACTGCTGTTACCTGTGGTTCTTTTGTTGCTTGCAACTGTATATGCCACTCACTTCAGGTTAGAATTTCCTGTGATGTGATGATGAGTAGGCACTGGCAGCGTATCACTCAGCGGCTCGGCCACTGACTGCACTGAGTTGGGCGCCACCGGTGTTGGCCGGATCTACACAACACCTACACAGGCAGGCAGCCAATCACTGAAGAGGAAGAGGGAAGAGGGAGTGGAACGGCCGAACTGCCGAGTGGCCGAGCCATCTCATCCGATGATCAGGCCGGGGGTGAGGGAAGGACATCAGATGTGTCAGGACAGAGAGCAGCCGGCTGACTCAGAAAAGGTCAGGACACTGCAGTTGGCAACTGCAACACCTTCTTGACGATTCCGGGAGGGGCAATTGCCCCCCCTTGCCCCTACCTATGGACGCCCATGGAATCCCATACTTTATAATTGTCAGTTTAAAATTGTATGCTTGGGCATCCTATGCTCAAAAAAGTACACAAGCTTTTTTTTTTTTATCTCATAGGAGCAGAAAATGCTATTAAATGCACAATACGTATGTTTTTGTGCACGTTTGTACACCTGAAGAATTCCTCTCCTCATATGGAATTGCTCTTCTCCCCTTGCCCAGCCCACAAAACAAACTCCTGAAAGTACATGTGAGCCCTCGTCTTGTAAAACAACCCATCGGCAAAACATTTGTGTATACATTTAAAAAAATATAAATACATTTTTTCTTTTGATCACATAACCTCTAGAGCTGGGGGTTGGAGACTACAGGGGGCGTGTCCGTAGGAGGCATAGAAACAGCAGTACACTAATCTTCCCAGTGGAGAGCTGTGCAGGGGGCGTGTTAGAACAAGTCTGATCATTGAAGGACAGGCAGGCTGTGCTCTAACATAGAATGCAAAAAAGAAAACTGACCACAGTAAGCACCATGAATGTGCTTCCATGCCTATAGTGGTCGGTTTGGAAAAGAAAAGCAGGGGGACTGGCAGGGTCACCAGGTATTTCACACAAAGGAAGCAAAGAAAAAAAAACACACACACACCATTCATGTAACCACTTCACAACTGCCCTATAGCAGTTTTACTACTACAGGGAGGCCGCTGTGTGTAAGGTCACGTAAATATATGTGATTCTGCACTTCGTGGTAGTGGGCGCGAATGCGCACTGCTGCCAGATCGCTCCAGCTGTGATTATGCATAGCGGGAGCTGATCAGTGGATACCACGGACTTCATGTCTGCCGGCACCCACCAATCATTCATTACAGAGGCAGAACAACAGTCTGCCTATGTAAGCAAGTCAGATTGACGTTCTGTCAGTAGGGAAGGCAATGATCCTGTGTTCCTGTAAAGCAGGGACAAGGATCCATGTCTTCCCCAGTAAAAGCACCTCCCACACAGTACAAACACAGGCTAGGCATACAGTTAAACCTTTGATCGCCCCTGATGTTAACCCCTTCCCAGCCAGTGTCATTAGTACAGTGACAGTGCATATTTTTGGCACTAATCACTGTATTAGTGTCATTGGTTTCCAAAAAAAGTCTCAAAAGTGTCAGTTATGCCGTGTACACACGAGCGGACTTTACGGCAGACTTGGTCCGGCATACTGGATTTCGTTGGACAGTTCGATCATGTGTGGGCTCCAGCGGACTTTGTTTGCTCAAAAGTTGGGCGGACTTAGATTTGAAACATGTTTTAAATCAATCCGTCGAAATCGAGTCTGATTGAAAAGTCCGCTCGTCTGTATGCTAGTTCGACAGACAAAAAGCCACGCTAGGGCAGCTCTTGGCTACTTGCTATGTTTTAGTCCGGTCGTACGTCATCACATACGAATTTGACGGACTTTGGTGGATTGTGTGTAGGCAAGTCTGTTCATTCAGAAAGTCTGTCGTAAAAGTCCGCCGGGCAAAGTCTGCCGTAAAGTCCGCTCGTGTGTACGCGGCATTAGTGTCCGATTTGTCTGCTGCAATATCGCAGTCCCGTTATAAGTCGTATAAGTCCCTGATCACTGCCATTACTAGTGAAAAAAAAAATCCATAAATATATCCCATAGTTTGTAGAAGCTATAACGTTTGTGCTAACCAATCAATATACACTTATTGGGGATTTTTTTTTACCAAAAATATGTAGCAGAATATATATTGGCCTAAATTGATGAAGACATTTTTTTTTTTATTGGATATATTTTATAGCAGAAAGTAAAATTTATTGTTGTTTTTTTTTTTCTCGTTATTATCAGTCTTTTTTTGTTTATAGCGCAAAAAAAAAAAAAACTGCAAAAAAATACCACCAAAAGAAAGCTCTATTTGTGAAAAAAAAACAAACACTTTATTTGGGTACAGTGTCCCACTACTGCACAATTGTCAGTTAAAGTAACGCAGTGCCGTATCGCAAAAAATGGCCTGGTCATGAAGGGGAGTAAATCTTCTATAGCTGAAGTTGTTAAAGGGCCATTCTATCCAAAGATGGTTTTGCTTGATCGTATTAATGAAGAAAGTATCTCTGTGCTGCCAAGCAATGCAAAATGATCAATACATTTCATCCCTGGCCGATCTTCCTAGTTTGATCAAAACCAATGGAAATTCAGTCTAAATCAATCAGAAGGGAAGTTATGGCGATTTGATTGCATTGTAGATTTGATCTTTTTGTTTGAATTGAAGATTGATTGGATAAAAAATGCAAACTGTTTATGGCCACAATTACTACTCTTGTTCTCTCCTCCATTTTCAGTAGTTATTTACCCACCACAGTTCCAGATGTAAAGAAGAAGACAGAAGAAGCTGTTATAGACATCAAAGATACGTAGGAGGTGGTGAATAATTCATCCTACCACTGTGTAACAAGAAAAACCTGTAAAGTAAAACAAGAACATAGTTTCTCTTTTACTCCTCATGTATCTACAGTATTCCACTCGTTGAAGTCTTAGCGGAGGTATGGAAACATTGTGTTGGCAAGCTGAGCAAATCTGGACTCCAAATGCTTGTCAGCCGAGACTCATAAACTAAAAGAACAAAAGTATAACAGGAATACATTACATGATTACTAGAACTGAGAAGAGATTCTTAGAAAGTGCACCTTAACTACAAGTATAACGAAACCGCCAAATGTTCTCTGTAGAGCATTTCTACTGAAATGAATTCAGGTTCTTAGTGCTTGATGTGGCAGATGAGTGGTAATAAAGACAGTCTTACCTCCAATGTCCGGTTTAGACAGGTCTTTTTCATATCCTTCTGGTGTCCTTTTTGGTATCAACTAACCCAGCATGCTTAAAGTTATTTTGATGCGCTACCAAAGTCTGAGATTTCTGAATCACTAATTTTGAATTATTATTATTATACAGGATTTATATAGCGCCAACAGTTTACGTAGTGCTTTACAACTTGAAACACTGCTATTTGATTTTCTTATGTGTCTTTAATAATGCTGGTATGTGCTAACTGAACCATCTCCACCCAAAAACTGAAACACTGCTATCTGCTTTTCTTATGTGTCTTTAATAATGCTGGTATGTTATTTTTACTTAACCATCTGTAGACCTGTCCACATTACAATGCTTTATTATCTCCCTTGTCTTACCCAAAATTATGGCCCGTTTAACTTCAGTGCCCTCTTGCTAGTCTGTTTCTGAAGTTAGAATTTTGCACTGTTAACCAGCCAAGCTTTATTACCTCCTGAGTGATAATTGAAATCCACCCACACCCCACCCCTATCAGTATAAATATAAGCTTCTTTTGGGGGAAACATTTGCAGGGGGCACACATTTGCAACTGGGCTCTTTCTCAAAGTGGGCTATTTCTATAAGTGGGAGCACTTCTGACTCTGCACTTCAGCGAATGCACAAAGCGAAGAGACACAAAAAAAAACTTTTAAAAACACCACACAGTTATCAGGTTACCTCGTTTACCCCTTTACTCTTTCTCCTTGTAACATGCATTCTCTACCACTTCTTTTGACAGCTCTGTCCTCTATCCTAAAACTATCTCTCCTTCACCCCGCTCCCCCCCCCACAGTATATATATATATATATATCACCCTCACTTCTGTCCTCTTCCTATTACTGCACCCACCAACTCCTGCTAATTCTAAATCCATACACACTAAAAATCTCCAAGACCCTGGGGCATGTCCCTTCATATAAATCCCACTCCCATATTACCTTCCTCACCCTCCTGCTTCTCCTAACCTCTGGAGATATATCCCCAAACCCTGGGCCTCCATCATTTAACTGTACCCCATGTACCCATCACCCTGCACTCTCTGGCAGCAGCCGCAATCAACACAACTTAGTTCCCATTTCTATTCTTCCCAAGACCAGACTCCCTTTCTCTTGTGCCCTTTGGAACTCCCGCTCTGTCTGCAACAAACTCACCTCTCTCCATGACCTCTTTATCGCCAACTCATTTAACCTACTCGCCATTACCGAAACCTGGCTCCACGAATCCAACACTGCGTCTTCTGCTGCCCTATCCCTTGGTGGTCTGCTCTGGACTCACTCCCTCAGATCCAGTGGATGTAAGGGAGGAGGTGTCGGAATCCTTCCAGCCTCACATAGCACCTTTCAGGTACTTCAGCCACCTCCCTCTCTGTCACTCTCCTCTTTCGAAGCACACTGCATTAATCTTTTCACTCCAATTTCTCTAAGGATAACCGTGATCTACAGGCCCCCTGGACCAGTATCAACCTTTCTTGATGACTTCTCTGCCTGGCTATCCTACATTCTTTCCTCTGAAATCCCCACAATCATTCTCAGGGACTTCAACATCCCTATTAATGTTAACACTCCTGCCCCTTCCAAACTTCTCAGCCTAACCTCCTCTTTTGACCTGAAGCAGTGGATACATGCTCCTACTCACTCCGAAGGCAATATCCTTGACCTCGTTTTCTCTCACCTTTGCACTCCATGCAACCTCTCTAACTATCCACTCCCTCTCTCTGATCACCACCTTATTAGTTTCACTCTCTCCCTCTCCTCTGCCTCCTCTCCCTCAAACTGCCTAAAAGTTACCCGCAGAAACCTACATCATCTCAGCCCTTCTCTTCTCTACTCTGCTATCGACAACCTCTACGACAAAATTTCACCCCTATCCTGCACCAACCTAGCCACTTCTGTCTACAACGCTTCACTTCTAGCCTCACTGGTCTCACTGGCCCCCCTCACTACACACAGAATCAGGCCCCTACCCCTTCAACCTTGGCAAACAGATGATACTAGAAGTCGGAAAAAACGTAGTTGTGCTCATGCGCGCCTGTGGCTTAAGACTAAGTCTCAGAGAGATTTCAACCAATATAAATCTGCCCTCCAAAAATACAATTCCAGCCTCCTCACTGCCAAGCAGACCTATTGTATCACTCTCATTAGCAACTTATCATCCCGTCCCCGTTAACTCTTCTCTACCTTCAACTCTCTACTTCGTCCTCCACCGCCTCCACCCCCCAAATCACTCACTGCCCAGTAGATCGCCAATCACTTCAAACAGAAGATTGATACAATTTGCGCGGAGATCTCTACTGTTCAGATACCCTCCACGCTTTACACTTCATGCCCACAGGCACAATCATTACTTCCCTCTTTCAACCCCACCACTATAGACAAGGTTGCTAAACTACTTGGTAATGTCCACCTTACCACCTGCCCTCTGGATCCTGTTCCCTCACAAATGCTACGTTCACCCTCTGGCTCTATGCTACACTCTCTATCCCACATCTTCAATCTCTCCCTCTCTTCTGGCATCTTCCCCAACTCTCTAAAACATGCACTTGTTAGACCCATACTTAAAAAGCCCTCACTGGACCCATCCAATCTTAACAACCTATGCCCCATCTCCTTGCTCCCCTGCTTATCCAAACTCCTCGAACGTCTGGTCTACAACTGACTGAGCGCCCGCCTCGCTGATAGTAGCCTTCTTGATCCCCTTCAGTCTGGTTTTCATCCTCAACACTCCACAGAAACTGCTCTCCTAAAACTAACAAATGATCTTCTAACGGCCAAAACCAATTGACACTATTCTGTACTCCTACTCCTGGACCTCTCTGCTGCCTTTGATATGGTTGACCACCCCCTCCTCCTCAAAAAACTCCACGCCTTTGGTCTCTGACTGTACTCTTCGCTGGTTCTCTTCCTACTTATCCAACCGCACCTTTAGCATTTCTTACAACTCTACTTCCTCCTCTCCTCTTCCTTTCTCTGTTGTGGTCCCCCTAGGTTTTGTTCTTGGACCTCACCTATTTTCAATCTACACCTCCTCCCTGAGTCAACTAATAGCCTCTTATGGCTTCCAATACCACCTCTATGCTGACGACACCGAAATCTATTTCTCTACCCCTCAGCCCATTCCCTCTGTCTCCTCACGTATCACTAATTTACTATCACATATATCAGTCTGGATGTCACACCACTTCCTCAAACTCAATCTATCCAAAACCAAACTTATAATTTTTCCTCCCCCATATGCCCCTTCCCCTGATCTCCCTGTCAAAATGGATGGCATAACTATAAGCCCATCCCCACCTGCCAAGGTTTTAGGTGTAGTCCTGGACTCTGAACTCTCCTTCAAGCAACACATCCAATCACTGTCCAAATCCTGCCACCTCAACCTCTGCAACATCTCCAAAATACGCTCCTTTCTAACCAATGACACAACAAAGCTCTTAATTCACTCGCTGGTCATCTCTCGCCTCGATTACTGCAACTCCCGTCTCATTGGCTTACCTCTACATAGTCTATCACCTCTTCAATCCATCATGAATGCTGCTGCCAGACTCATCCACCTTACCAATCGCTCTGTGTCTGCCACTCCTCTCTGTCAATCCCTTCACTGGCTTCCGCTTGGCCAAAGAATTAAATTCAAAATACTAACAACTACGTACAAAGACATCCACAATTTCACCCCCAGTTACATCACTAGCCTAGTCTCTAAATACCAACCTACTCGTTCCCTTTGTTCCTTTCAAGACCTCCTGCTCTCTAGCTCCCTTGTCACCTCCTCCCATGCTCGCCTCCAGGACTTTTCCAAAGCCTCTCTAATCCTATGGAATGCCCTACCCCAATCTGTCCGCTTATCTTCTACTTTATTAGCTTTTAGACGATCCCTGAAAACCCTTCTCTTCAGAGAAGCCTACCCTACCCCCACCTAACAAATGTATTTTCATTTTCTCCATCAGCTCATCCCCCACATTTATTACCTTTTGTTTCCACTTGACCCTCCCTTCTAGATTGTAAGCTCTAACGAGCAGGACCCTCTGATCCCTCCTGTATTGATTTGTATTGTAAGTGTACTGTCTGCCCTCATGTTGTAAAGCGCTGCGCAAACTGTTGGCGCTATATAAATCCTGTATAATAATAATAATAACTTGAGGGTAGACAGTACAAATACAATACACTTTAATACAGTAGGAATCGGAGGGCCCTGCTCCTTAAAGCTTACAATCTAAGAGGGAAGGTCAAGAGATACGAGAGGTAATAACTGTGGGCGATGTGCTGATTGAGAAGATAAATGAACAGTTGTTAGGTGGGGGCCAGATAGGCTTCTCTGAAGAGATGAGTTTTCCGAGATCGTCTGAAAGTGGATAAAGTAGGAGAAAAATTGGACGGATTGGGGTAGAGCATTCCAGAAGATGAGAGAGGCTCTGGAGAAGTCCTGAAGGCGAGCATGGGACAAGGGAGTTTGAGAGCAGGCGGTCTTGGGAGGAGCAAAGAGAATGATTAGGTTGGTATTTTGAGACTAGGTTAGTGATGTATTTGGGGGCCAGGTTGTGGATGGCTTTCTAAGTTATAGTTAGTATCTTGAATTTAAATTGAGTGGCAGCCAATGGAGGGATTGGCAGAGGGGTATAGCAGACGCTGAGCGGTTTGTGAGGTGGATGAGCCTGGCAGCAGCGTTCATGATGGACTGAAGTGGGGATAGCCTATTTAGAGGTAAGCCAATGAGGAGGGAGTTGCAGTAGTCGAGGCAAGAGATGACCAGGGAGTGGATTAGATGCTTTGTGGTGACATTGGTTAGGAAGGTGCGTATCTTGGAGATGTTGCGGAGGTTTAGGCAGCAAATTTTGGATATCGATAGGATGTGGGGCCGAAAGGTTAGTTCAGAGTCCAGGATTACACCTAGGAACTTGGCATGGGGAGATAAGTTGATAGTTGAGCCGTTGATATTGACAGAGAAATCAGGGGAAGTGGCACCCGAGGGAGGAAATATCATGAGCTTGGGTTTGGATAGGTTGAGTTTGAGGAAGTGATGTGACACTGAATCACTAATTTCTAATTCATTTAGATCCCAAAAAGTAACTTGCAAAAAAAGAATGAAGAGATGTCTGACAATTTAGAAACCAAAATGCTGAATTGGCTCCTCTAATTGAAAGTATATGTAAAACCATCTCTAAAATCTCATATAATCTTTAACAGGTTAATTCCACATTCAAAAAATCATTTTCAATATTTTTAAATCTGCAGCGTTTATTAAAATAATATCTAGTGATCCTGCTATGAAGATACCTGTTCAGACACTTCTAGTTATAGGAAGTTACGGGAGGTGTCCCTGTCTCCCAATTCTGCTTTTGTGTTAAAACCCTTTCACATGGGATTCCGATGGAGGCTACATGTAGCTTTTTCAGCACACAGATCACAGGCATGACCAACAGTTGTCATCAGGAAACCTGCCCTGAGAAATGCTATGCAACCATCATTGAAGTGCATGTATACAGGAAGATACAGGAGATACTGTACAACAAAGTATTAAAAATAAGGTAAATATACTGCGAGCAGGTGGCAGGTGCAGGCTCAGCAACAAATATTCACCTTGTTGGCTTGCTTCCGGGTTTGGAGTACGCATGCACAATAGCACATTCACACTATAAGTCGCTGATCATTGCCCCTACAGTATAGCATCTATAGCTGCACGAATTCCAGTATATATACCATAGTTTGGAGACTCCATAACTTTTACACAAACCAATTAATATACACTCTTTGGGATTTTTTTTTACCTAAAACATGTAGCAGAATACATTTTTGCCTAAATTTATTAGAAAAATTATTTTTTGATTGTTTTATTGGATATGTTTTATAACAGAAAGTAGAAAATATTGGGGTTTTTTTTTTACATTTTCGGTATTTTTTTATATAATGAAAAAAGTAAAAACCCATTGGTGATCAAATATAACCAAAAGAACGCTTTGTTTGTGTGAAAAAGGTGATACAAATTACTTTTGTGTTCAGTGTTGCATGACCGAGCAATTGCCAGTTAAAATAACACATTGCCAAATAGCAAAAAATGGTGTGGTCATGAAGGGGGTAAACCCTTTTGGTGGTCAAGTGGTCAAAAATGGCATTTGTTTTTGATTAAAGCCCTATACACACTATAAGATTTTCTGCTGATTTTTTCCTTCGGATTTACCGAAACCATATAATATGAAATCAAACCTTAGGAGTTTCAATTTGTACGCAATCAGGCAGGCCCTTGCACCAGGGCCAGTACAAGGGGTGGGCGGAAGGGGCGGATGCCCTGGGCGGAGCAATTTATTGTAGGAAGGGGGCGCAGCAGTGGTGTACTAACTGGGTGCCACACATTGAGGGGGGTGTCAGGCGGCCCCCGCATCCTCGCCTGTATGAAACAGTGAGAGCGGGACAGGCTTGGTAGTGCAGCGGCGATGTGACATGCTGACAGCGCAGGGAGAGCTCAGGTTAAATTCTAATAGCCCAGCGAGTACAACTCCCCCCCTCCACAGAAATGGAAGAGGCTGCATCGGCTCTGCCCCCTCCCTCCCCTCTGTTTCTGTGTCCCGTCCATGCTCCGTGCAGCCCATGTGCTGCCTCTGAAAGGAATGTGGGGGCGGGCATATTTAAACAAGTAGCCACCGACGGAACTAGTGTGAGCAACCTGGGAACATCCAAGTGAGTTATCAGCACTGTCACTGTGTCCAGGCTCTACTCTCTCTCTCCCAAATCCTTCACTCCCCCTCTTTCCTCTGTTGTCCTCTAGCAGAGTCTTTCATTAACTCTATGCTAATAGTTGGCCCCATCATGTTCCTTTAGCCAGGGTTTTCACTAGTGTGATCATAGACATTGCATGTGATTCGCACTGCATTGCTGTACAAATCACATGCGATGTCTGTGCAATGCAAATTCAGCCATACAAACTGTATGGCTGAAATCGCATTTGCACCAAAACGGTGCAGGAACCTTTTTTTGGTCTGCACTGGAATCGGATTGGATGCGTGTTTACACCTATGCAATCCGATTCCTGCCCCATTTCACAGTTCTCACTGCGATCTGCAAACCGATATGGGGGTGTCATTCATTTTACATTGACACCCATAGCAGTTCACAAATGGCAACGTGAACGGTCGACAAGAACATGCAATGCAGGAATCAGCACTGGAATTGCGCGGATTCCTGCATCGCATATATGTGAACCAGGCTCAAGTGGGTTCACACTGATGTGCTGTGGTTCAGTTGCAGTGCTGGTGTATACACAGTTTTCCTGCATTTACCTCAATTTTCACTACAGTCCCACAGACTTCTATTAGGTTACACATTTTTGCAACATTTTCTGAAAGCGCACCATATGTCCTCTATACTGAATCTTTGGTGTGTTTTTAGAAAACACAGTAAAACTACACAAGCTAATAGAAGTCTGTGGGACTGCAGCTAAAAATGGGGATAAAATGCAGAAAAACTGCTTGAACGCCAGCACTGCGAGAAACTCCAGGACACCAGTGTGAACCCAAAGGCTTCAGGGTACTGTGTAATGTAAAGGAGTACAGAGGTGCAGGGTGCTATGTAATATAAAGGGGTCCAAAGGTGCAGGGTGCTGTGTAATGTAAAGGGGTCCAGAGGTGCAGGGTGCTATGTAATGTAAAGGAGTCCAGAGGTGCAGGGTGCTGTGTAATGTAAAGGGGTCCAGAGGTGCAGGGTGTTGTGTAATGTAAAGGGGTCCAGAGGTGCAGGGTGTTGTGTAATGTAAAGTGGTCCAGAGGTGCAGGGTGCTGTGTAATGTAAAGGAGTCCAGAGTGCTGTGTAATGTAAAGGAGTCCAGAGGTGCAGGGTGCTGTGTAATGTAAAGGGGTGCAGGGTGCTGTATAATGTAAAGGGGTGCAGGGTGCTATGTAATGTAAAGGAGTCCAGAGGGTGCAGGGTGCTGTGTAATGTAAAGGGGTCCTGAGGTGCAGGGTGCTGTTTAATGTAAAGGGGTCCAGAATGCTATGTAATGTAAAGGAGTCCAGAGGTGCAGGGTGCTGTGTAATGTAAAGGGGTCCAGAGGTGCAGGGTTCTGTGTAATGTAAAGGGGTCCAGAGGTGCGGTGAACTTACAATGTAGCCATTTGCCGACCCGCCGCAGTACATATAATGCGAGGGGCTGCAGCTACAGTATTGTATTGTTGTATTGTAGTGTTGTATTGTTTTAAGTGTTTTCTGGTTTTGAAAGGACACTGACTTTTTATTTATACCCGGGAGGGGGGGGGGGGGTTGCAGTTTTCCATCTTCGCCTTGGGCACCAGATGGCTTTGTCCCAGCACTGCCTTGCACTACATCGTTTTGGTAAATCTGAAAACAAAAATCAGCAGAAAATCTGATAGTGTGTATGGGGCTTAACAGTGCATTAATAGGTTAAAGCCCAACAAAGGATTATATGCAAAGCAGGATTTTCCAACAAATGGGCAAAAATGTAGACATATTTCCTCTTACTTTTAGTTATTCATGATTTAAATCAATAAAGTTGTGACCATCATTCACTTTCATTGAACCTTTCTGGAATCATTTGAAAATCTTACACATTTACAGACAGATAGATATTCAAACAGCCGCAGTACAGCCTTATGCAATGTCCTTCAGGGAGATTACTAAACATGCCTGTGACTGGACAACTGCAGCCTAATGAGGCTCTATCCTTGGGTTCATATTATCCTTTGTCAGCATATGTGCTTGAAACAGAGCCTGATTGGTTCAAAGTGCTGACCCTTCCTCTCCCAGTCTTAAGGGCCGTACACACAAATAGGGGGCAGCATCGGCCGATTCAAAAGAAACTGGCCAGCATATGGCCCGTGTGTATGGCAGCCAGTCTGACAGAAGCTGGCCATTTGGCTGGCTTCTGTCGAAGGGGCATGACTGAAAAAAGTCTGCCGATCTACACCCAGTGTTTTCTGGTAATGGTCCCTCTGTCAGAACACAATAGCTCAGCAGGGGAGATAGCTGTACTAACATTGGATTGTTAGTACAGTGGTTCCACCTGAGATGTTCAGTTTTTTTATTCCGTTCAGTCCGCTGGGTTGAATGAAAAACAGACTACTGGTGTGTACTAGGCTTTAGTGCCGCTGTGCATGGGATTACAAGACAATGCTATCAAGATAGAGTCAGATACTTACATAAATTGCAATTAAAGATACATTTATTTATGGTTTTAAATAAATGATACCGTAAAGCAGTAGTAAATTTAACCTACAAAATAAAAAAAAAAATAAAAAAAAGAAGGTTCACCCTGCAGGTTTAAGCCATAATGTGCTAGTATGATAGTGTAATGCCGCGGAATGTCCGACAGAAAAAGTCCGACAGAAGCTTTTCATTGTATATTCCGATCGTGTGTATGCCTCATCTGACTTTTTTTTTAGAAAATTCTGACAGACCTAGAAATGGAACATGTTCTAAATATTTCCGACGGAACCAATTCCTATCGGGAAAACCGCTCGTCTGTAAGCTGTTCCGCCGGACCAGAAATGACGATGGAAGCTATTGGCTACTGGCTATTGAACTTCCTTTTTCTAGTCCCGTCGTACGTGTTGTACGTCACCCCGTTCTTGACGGTCAGACTTTGGTCGGACTTTGGTTTGACCATGTGTAGGCAAGACCGCTTGAATGGAATTCCGTCGGAGAAACCTTCGGAGTTTATTCCAACGGCAAAACCGGTCGTGTGTACAGGGCATTAGACACACCTTTAGAATGGATTCCTCCAATGGCGCCCTGTCACCGCTGACAGGGGTTCCATCTTCACCCAGTCTTCTCCTGGGTTCACAAGCTCCGGCTGTCTGATTGGCCGGAGTCGCAATGACATCACTCAGGTGCATGTGCGTGGAAGCCCCGGGCACAGCACAGATCTCTGGTGGAAAGGCACAGGTAACGTCACCGGCTGCTGCTCACTGGAATATCTCCTAAACGGTGCACGTTTAGGAGACATTCATTTTACCTTCAGGTAAGTTTATTATAAGCTTACCTGTAGGTAAAAATGGCACAAAAGAGTTTACTACCACTTTAAATGTAATTTTAATATAATTTGCCTGAGATTCAGCCTTAGGCTATGTTCACATTTATGCATAAATGATATCTGTCAACAATCATCAATACATCAATACTGTACATTTAAAATCAATGGACATGCTTGAAAACACATGCCGACCAGCTTTTAATTGTGAAACACGTTGGTGGGCTTTGCAATGCACTTTAAAATGACCTGCTATGAGACGTCAAGATGTAAATCCAGCTTGTTTCAAAATAGAAGCAAGAAAATTGATACAAAATGCCTGGAGGGAATTTCTTACAGATAGATCTCATCCCTAAAGTATAGCTTCTACCCATAATTTATTTATTACAGATATTTACATAGCTCTGACAGTTTTACGCAGGGCTTTACATATATTTTGTACATTCACATTCATCGCTGCCCTCAAGGAGCTTACCATCTAAGCTCCCTAATTCACATTCATACATACAGTATAATTAAAATATCAGGATTCAGCAGACCAATCCTTTAAGGACAGAGAGTCAACACCTGCACTGATAATGCTTCATATGGAAAATATTGCAAACCGGAATATAATGATTGCATTTCCCCTTAAAACACAATGTTTCACAAACTTTCACTCATTTCTTTGTAAATCAGTGTTTTTACAATACTGTATACACAGGATTCAGGAAATGGACTATGACTTTTATAAGACAGTGATGTAAGAGGACTCCAGGAATGAATGAGTCTGTTGTAATCACAGCTGTAATATGTAGGGTGACTGAGTGCGCTTCTCCTTCGGGATGTAACTCCTACTGGCTCATAGTTTACTATGAGACCTTCTCCCTTCTCAGTTCTGCTAATCCTCTAGTCTGCTTAGTGTAGGAATTTCCTGGGCAGAAGACTGTGAGTCCCATGTGAAGGTATAATTTTTGGGACATGTTCAAGAATGTTTGATATATTGAGTAACACAAACTTAGATTCCCAAGGTATTTGCGAGAAAATGGTATTCTATTCCCTTCTGTTTAGAGGCATCTTCTTGATAGATGCAGAGAGAACTGGCATTCTGTTTAATTTTCAGGAACATGAAGCAACACCCCTGGAGGTGTTATGTCGGAGTAGATGTAAACCCTATTTAGATGACATTTAGTTTTCTAATGCTTTGTGTATTATAAACAGATGGCATCACAGTGCAGCTGGTGTCTAGTGGCCTCCTTTGCCCACTTCTTTCTTCATGTACATACTCGATCCTGGGCTCCACATTGGAGGTCAGGACTGACTTCCTGATGGCAGTAATGGTGCACCATACCTGCACATTGTATGTCGGACTCGGCATGGTCTTTTGTAGTCCCCACAAGGAACGGTCATTACAGGGTGAAAATGCAGGAGCACAATTAGGAGATAGTTTTCACCCCCATAACAGACAGGAAGCTCCTGAGCAAGGACCTTCAAGGCAGATGTCCTTTTAATGAAAGCTACAGATTTAAATAGATTGCAAACAACTTTTGAAATTACATTAACATTTTAAAATGTACAGTATATGAGATTTTAGTAATTAGTAAATAAATGCTAGAATGTAAAAAAGGGAAAACTACACTCAAAACTCCTATTTTAATTGTGGATGTATAGTGCCTTGAAAAAGTATTCATACCCCTTTTCCACATTCTGTCATGTTACAAACAAAACCGTAAATGTATATTATTGGAATTTTATGTGATAGACCAACACAAAGTGGCACATAATTGTGAAGTGGAAGGAAAATGATCAATGGTTTTCACATTTTTTTTACAAATAAATATGTGAAAAGTGTGGCGTGCATTTGTATTCAGCCCCCCTGATTAAATACTTGGTAGAACCACCTTTCGCTGCAATTACAGCTGCAAATCTTTTTGGGGATGTCTCTACCAGCTTTGCACATCTAGAGAGTGACATTTCTGCCCATTCTTCTTTGCAAAATAGCTCAAGCTCTGTCAGATTGGATGGAGAGCATCCCATGAGGCATAGAAAGACTCTGACAGCCACAAGCATGACACCCAGAGGCAGAGGCATGATGGGACTTGTAGTTTTGCAACAGCTGGAGGTCCGCTAATTGCATATCCCTGATCTAAACCATTCCATTGTAGCTCTGGCTGTAGGTTTAGGGTTGTTGTCCAACTGGAAACCTCTGTCCCAGTCTCAAATCTTTTGCAGACTCTAAAGCCCCATACACACTATCATATTTTCTGCTGATTTTTGTCTTCAGATTTACCAAAACCACGTAGTGCAATGGTCTGACTAATTGCATACAAATTGAAACTCCTAAGGTTTGACCTCATATTATATGGTTTTGGTAAATCTGAAGACAAAAATCAGCAGAAAATCTGATAGTGTGTATGGGGCTTGACAGGTTTTCTTCTAAGATTGCCCTGTATTTGGCTCCATCAACTCTGACCAGCTTCCCTGTCCCAGCTGAAGAAAAGCATCTCCACAATGTGATGCTGCCACCATGTTTCATGGTGGGGATGGTGTGTTCAGGGTTATGTGCAGTGTTAGTTTTCTGACACACATGTGTTGCTTTTAGACCAAAAAATTCAATTTTGGTCTCATCTGACCAGAGCACCTTCTTCCACATGTTTGCTGTGTCCCCCCACATGGGTTCTTGCAAACTGTAAACTGGACTTCTTTCAACAATGGCTTTCTTCTTGCCACTCTTCCATAAAGGCCAGATTTGTGGAATGCACGACTAATAGTTGTCCTGTAGACAGATTCTCCCACCTGAGCTGTGGATCTCTGCAGCTCCTCCAGAGTTACCATGGGCCTCTTGGCTGCTTCTCCAATTAATGCTCTCCTTGCCCTGCCTGTCAGTTCAGGTCAGTTTTTCTCAATTGCAGTTCTCAAGACGCACCAACAGGTCATGTTTTCAGGATTTCGCTTAGATGAAACTGCTGTGGTTATTACTAAGGCAGTAAAACTGATAAAATCATCTGTGCAAAATAATGGAAAGCCTGAAAACATGACCTGATGGTGTGCCTTGAGGAATGGAATTGACAAACACTGGTTTAGGTGGATGGCCATGTCTTGGTAGGTTTGCAGTTGTGCCATTTTTTGGATGTGGATTAAGAAGTGCTCCGTGAGATGTTCAAAGCTTGGGATATTTTTTTATAACCTAACCCTGCTTTAAACTTTTCCACAACTTTATCCCTGACCTGTCTGGTGTGTTCCTTGGTCTTCATGATGCTGTTTGTTCACTAAGGTTCTCTAACAAACCTCTGAGAGCTTCACAGAACAGCTGTATTTATACTGAGATTAAATTATACACAGGTGGACTCTTTTTACTAATTATTTGACTCCTGAAGGCAATTGGTTCCTCTAGATTTTAGTTAAGGGTATCAAAGTAAATGGGGCTTAATACAAATGCATGCCACACTTTTCAGATATTTATTTTTAAGAAATTCTGAAAAACATTTATCATTTTTCTTTCACTTCACAATTATGTATCACTTTATGTTGGTCTATCACATAAAATCCCAATAAAATACAATTACAGTTTTGGTTGTAACATGACAAAATGTAATTTCAAGGGGTATAAACACTTTTTCAAGGTACTGTATACAGTTGAGTTGGGTCCACCTCTAGGCAACTGTGACATGTACATAAAGGGGGCTCAGTTTTGACCATGAATGTTGGTTTTATCAGCTAGAAGAGTCTTTAATGTTCACACATTTGTGATATCAAGGGTGGTAAGCATGGGGGTCTGGTCCCTAACTCCCTAGTGCTGAACACCATGGGCACATGCCTCAGGTCAGCAATGTCTGCATTTTGACAGGATGCAAGCATTACTGCAATGCTGCTGGTCTCGTCAGCCATTATAATCAGATCTCAGATAAAGGGTAGATCAGAGCAGAGGAAGCCCCTGGGCTTCTTCTCAGCTCTGTCACATGATCCAGAAGATTTGTCTTTGTTTTAGGGGTGGGGAAATTGCTTAGGAGTGGTTTTATTTTTGCAGAGGGAAGGGGTGTGTAAGGCAGGCCTTACATGTTTTGAATCATGGCTGTTTCAGCAGGAACCAGCTCGGATTAAAACCGTATATGGGCAGTCTGAATGTACCAAGCTGATCGATCGTTCAACCTGGGTACAACCAACTTGCCAGGTTTTACCAGCGATTATCGCTAGTGGCTGCTATAGCTGCCAACAATAATCAATGGGAAGCCGTCCCCACTGGAAGAAGACAATGGCAAAGCAGGAGGGATAGATCAGACAGATCAGCGGGACGCGGCATCGGAGGAGGGTAGGAGCAGCGGCAGAGGAAAAATAACACCAGACAAAGAAGAAAGAAGAAGAGCAGAAGAAGAAGCAGGGGGATAAGGAGAAGACCAGAGGATGAAGATGCGGGAGAAGATGGAGGAAGACCGGAGGAAGAAGCGGAGAAGAAGATTTTTAATAAAAGGCTTGTCAAAAACTGTCTACTGTAATTTTTAACACTACACTACTTATTTTTAGTGAATGAGTAGGGGTACAATGTACCCTCTACTCATTCACATAGGGGGGGCGGGATCTGGGGGCCCACTTGTTAAAGGGGGCTTCCAGATTCCAATAAGCTCCCCGCCCGCAAACCCCGACAACCACCGGACAAGGGTTGTCGGGAAGAGGGCCTTGTCCCCATCAACATGGGAGAAAGGTGCTTTGGGGTTGGGGGGTGCAGAGCCCCCCCTGCCCCAAAGCACCCATCCCCCCCGTGTTGAGGGCATGCGGCCTGGTATGGTTCAGGGGGGGGCGGTCGCTCATCTGCTCCCTCTCCTGACCTGCCGGGCTGCATGCTCGGATAAGGGTCTGGTATGGATTTTGGGGGGACCCCACGCCATTTTAAAAAAAAAATTTGGTGTGTGGGGGTCCCCTCTGAATTCATACTAGACCCAAGGGCCTGGTATGGACCCGGGGGGACCCCACGCAGTTTTTTTTCACAATTTTTTTTTTTAGCCGGCACTTTTTTTTTACATTCAGCGGGAAGCCAGCTGACAGCTGATGACTCATCGGTTGTTAAGGACATTGCGGCCGGCTTCCCGGCCTCCTCCTTAGCAACCAGCTATATACAGTGTAAAAAAAAAAGATAAAAAAACGCAAATCGTGTCAAAATTGTATCAAAAACGCGGTACTGGCATTTTGGATGCGGGTCCATTGAATTCTATTACATGCAAAACGCTGCATTTTGCGGGAAAAAAAGTCCCCGACTTCCTTTCCAAAAACACAGAGGCACAAAAATGCATTGATGTGAACATGTTCCGTAGGGACCCATGTTAAAAAATTTCCCTGCATTTCTGCAAAATGCAAAATGCATCAAAAAACATATTAGTGTGAATCGAGCCGAAGGGAATACATTTTTGCTGGAGATTGGATTTTTGCTTGGGAGAGGATGAGATAGGGAGAATATTTGTTATGGTGATGGGGAAGTTTGCTACATTCATTTTCTCTAAGGTTCCCCAGGATTGTCACAACCCTACAGATGCCTATAGTGGTCTTATTAAAGAGGTACTTCTGTCTCATAATATCGGGATACCATTTTAAAGTAAACTTGTGCCTAGACTATGCACACTAAAGTATTTACAGATTCTGAACAAACAATAAAAGCACTTTAAAACAAGCTCTCATTCACCTCTGTAGCTATAAACATTGTAGAGAAGCGCATATACAAATATCACCACGGAGGCATTAAATTTAGTAACATAGTAATAAAGTTGGTAAGGTTGAATAAAGACACCTATGTTATTGTGTGTGTTTGTGTGTGTATGTTTAACCACTTCAGCCCCGGAAGGTTTTACCCCCTTCCTGACCAGAGCACTTTTTACAATTCGGCACTGCGTCGCTTTAACTGCTAATTGCGCGGTCATGCAATGCTGTACCCAAACGAAATTTGCCTCCTTTTCTTCCCACAAATAGAGCTTTCTTTTGATGGTATTTGATCACCTCTGCCGTTTTTATTTTTTGCGCTATACGCGGAAAAAGACCGAAAATTTTGAAAAAAAATGATATTTTCTACTTTTTGTTCTAAAAAAAATCCAATAAACTCAATTTTAGTCATACATTTAGGCCAAAATGTATTCGGCCACATGTCTTTGGTAAAAAAAATGTCAATAAGTGTATATTTATTGGTTTGCGCAAAAGTTATAGCGTCTACAAACTAGGGTACATTTTCTGGAATTTACACAGCCTTTAATTTATGACTGCCTATGTCGTTTCTTGAGGTGCTAAAATGGCAGGGCAGTACAAAACCCCCACAAATGACCCCATTTTGGAAAGTAGACACCCCAAGGAATTTGCTGAGAGGCATGTTGAGCCCATTGAATATTCATTTTTTTTGTCCCAAGTGATTGAATAATGACAAAAAAAAAAAAAAAAAAAAAAAATTACAAAAAGTTGTCACTAAATGATATATTGCTCACACAGGCCATGGGCATATGTGGAATTGCACCCCAAAATACATTTAGCTGCTTCTCCTGAGTACGGGGATACCACATGTGTGGGACTTTTTGGGAGCCTAGCCGCGTACGGGGCCCCGAAAACCAAGCACCGCCTTCAGGATTTCTAAGGGCGTACATTTTTGATTTTACTCCTCACTACCTATCACAGTTTTGAAGGCCATAAAATGCCCAGATGACATAAAACCCCCCCAAATGACCCCATTTTGGAAAGTAGACACCCCAAGCTATTTGCTTTGAGGCATGTTGAGTCCATGGAATGTTTTATATTTTGACACAAGTTGCGGGAAAGTGACAAATTTTTTTTTTTTTTTTTTTTTTTTGCACAAAGTTGTCACTAAATGATATATTGCTCACACAGGCCATGGGCATATGTGGAATTGCACCCCAAAATACATTTAGCTGCTTCTCCTGAGTACGGGGATACCACATGTGTGGGACTTTTTAGGAGCCTAGCCGCGTACGGGACCCCGAAAACCAAGCACCGCCTTCAGGATTTCTAAGGGCGTACATTTTTGATTTTACTCCTCACTGCCTATCACAGTTTCGGAGGCCATGGAATGCCCAGGTGGCACAAACCCCCCCCAAATGACCCCATTTTGGAAAGTAGACACCCCAAGCTATTTGCTGAGAGGCATGGTGAGTATTTTGCAGCTCTCATTTGTTTTTGAAAATAAAGAAAGACGAGAAAAAAATTTTTTTTTTTTCTTTTTTCAATTTTCAAAACTTTGTGACAAAAAGTGAGGTCTGCAAAATACTCACTATACCTCTCATCAAAAAGCTTGGGGTGTCTACTTTCCAAAATGGGGTCATTTGGGGGGGTTTTGTGCCACCTGGGCATTCCATGGCCTCCGAAACTGTGATAGGCAGTGAAGAGTGAAATCAAAAATTTACGGCCTTAGAAAGCCTGAAGGCGGTGCTTGGTTTTCGGGGTCCCGTACGTGGCTAGGCTCCCAAAAAGTCCCACACATGTGGTATCCCCGTACTCAGGAGAAGCAACAGAATGTATTTTGGGGTGTAATTTCACATATTCCCATGGCATGTTTGAGCAATATATCATTTAGTGACAACTTTGCGCAAAAAAAAATAAAAAAAATAAAAAATTGTCTCTTTCCCGCAACTTGTGTCACAATATAAATTATTCCATGGACTCAACATGACTCTCAGCAAATAGCTTGGGGTGTCTACTTTCCAAAATGGGGTCATTTGGGGGGGGTTTGAACTGTCCTGGCATTTTATGCACAACATCTAGAAGCTTATGTCACACATCACCCACTCTTCTAAATACTTGAAGACAAAGCCCTTTCTGACACTTATTGTTTACATAAAAAAATAATTTTTTTTTGCAAGAAAATTACTTTGAACCCCCAAACATTATATATTTTTTTTAAAGCAAATGCCCTACAGATTAAAATGGTGGGTGTTTCATTTTTTTTTTTCACACAGTATTTGCGCAGCGATTTTTCAAACGCATTTTTTGGGGAAAAAACACACTTTTTTACATTTTAATGCACTAAAACACACTATATTGCCAAAATGTTTGATGAGATAAAAAAGATGATCTTAGGCCGAGTACATGGATACCAAACATGACATGCTTTAAAATTGCGCACAAACGTGCAGTGGCGACAAACTAAATACATTTTTAAAAGCCTTTAAAAGCCTTTACAGGTTACCACTTTAGATTTACAGAGGAGGTCTACTGCTAAACTTACTGCCCTCGATCTGACCTTCGCGGCGATACCTCACATGCATGGTGCAATTGCTGTTTACATTTGACGCCAGACCAACGCTTGCGTTCACCTTAGCGCGAGAGCAGGGGGGACAGGGGTGCTTTTTTTTTTTTTTTTTTTTTTTTCTTTATTATTATTATTTTTTTATCTTATTTTTAAACTGTTCCTTTCATTTTTTTTTTTTTAAATCATTTTTATTGTTATCTCAGGGAATATAAATATCCCCTATGATAGCAATAGGTAGTGACAGGTACTCTTTTTTGCAAAAATTGGGGTCTATTAGACCCTAGATTTCTCCTCTGCCCTCAAAGCATCTGATCACACCAAGATCGGTGTGATAAAATGCTTTCCCAATTTCCCAATGGCGCTGTTTACATCCGGCGAAATCTACGTCATAAAATGCTCGTAGCTTCCGGTTTCTTAGGTCATAGAGATGTTTGGAGCCACTCTGGTCTCTGATCAGCTCTATGGTCAGCTGGCTGAATCACCGGCTGCATTTTCAGGTTCCCTGTTGAGACAGGAGAGCCAGAGAAAAACACGGAAGATGTTGGGGGGGGGGGGGCATTCCCTCCCACTGCTTGTAAAAACAGTCTAGAGGCTAATTAGCCACTAGGATTGCTTTTACATGAAAGCCGACCGCTGGCTGAAAAGAATGATACCAAGATGATACCTAAAGCTGCAGGCATCATTCTGGTATAACCACTCAAAGTCGTGAATGGCGTACCTGAAGACAAAAAAATGGTTAACAATGGTTAACAATAAAGCACAGTAAAGTGTAAATAATTACACACCTGAAAAACAAACATGATAAAACATAATAACAATAACAATAACAATAACAATAACAATCAATAACAATAACAATAACAATAAAACATTGCAGAATAGAATACAGTAAAAAAGAGCAGAACAATAGAGAGAGAGAATAGAGAGAGAGAGAACAATAAAACAACAACTATTTTTTTTATTTCATATATTTTTTTTTTTTTTACACTTTTTTTGTAACTAACTTTTATAACGGTAACCGGTTCCAGGTTCGGGTCTCTCAAAATGCGATGGCATCTTGGGAGACCCTGTGAAAGTGCGCCTAGTCTGTGCAATGCTGTACCCTACGCTAATAGTCAACTAGTGCATGGTAGCGTTCAAAACATTCACCAATGCAAAGACCAGGATTGTCAGGACAGGAGGGACAATAATAGCGGGTGTCACGTCTATATCCGCGCTTGCTGCAGACACAACATCTTTTTTTGGGGGGTTCGCTGGGTAGGGGTACTCGGGAGGACATAAAAATGCCTCTCATGCAGCCGACTGCATTTGGTTGGGGATGTGAATGGGGGAAGTACGGGCGCTGCAGAAGCGGTGGGTTCCCAATTAGGATTGGCGAATGCAGCAGGAAGGGCACTATGGGCACGACGGGCCTGTGTTTGTCTTTTTGGTGGCAGCGGGACACTACTTGTGCTTGCCACCTCACCAGCTTGAACTGCACTTATGGGACTCGCCACGTCACCACGTGTTACTGCAGTGCTGGTTTGACTACGACAGGGGTGTACTAGGCCGCTGGCGCTTGCCAGTTCACCAAAACGCTACCAAAAAAACTGTTAGCGATCGCAGGGATCAGGCCTGACTCTGCGAACGCTGCAGTTATGCGTTTAGTATTTTGTAAGTGACAGTGATCGATCGATACTGCACTTGGGTGGGCTGGGCCGGGCTGGGCGGAGGGGCAAAACGCAGGTGCTAGCAGGTATCTGGGCTGATCCCGCTAACACTGCGTTTTTGGGAACCCTAAACTGCTGGGGACACTAGTATAGATCTAATCGGATCAGATATTGATCCGATCAGATACTATACCACTAAGGGAGGCGTACGGTGCGTGCGTGGGTGTTAGCGGTACTGGCGCTAATCTGACGCTGCCTGGGGCTGGTGCTTGCCAGTTCACCAAAACGCTACCAAAAAAACTGTTAGCGATCGCAGGGATCAGGCCTGACTCTGCGAACGCTGCAGTTATGCGTTTAGTATTTTGTAAGTGACAGTGATCGATCGATACTGCACTTGGGTGGGCTGGGCCGGGCTGGGCGGAGGGGCAAAACGCAGGTGCTAGCAGGTATCTGGGCTGATCCCGCTAACACTGCGTTTTTGGGAACCCTAAACTGCTGGGGACACTAGTATAGATCTAATCGGATCAGATATTGATCCGATCAGATACTATACCACTAAGGGAGGCGTACGGTGCGTGCGTGGGTGTTAGCGGTACTGGCGCTAATCTGACGCTGCCTGGGGCTGGTGCTTGCCAGTTCACCAAAACGCTACCAAAAAAACTGTTAGCGATCGCAGGGATCAGGCCTGACTCTGCGAACGCTGCAGTTATGCGTTTAGTGTTTTGTAAGTGACAGTGATCGATCGATACTGCACTTGGGTGGGCTGGGCTGGGCCGGGCGGAGGGGCAAAACGCAGGTGCTAGCAGGTATCTGGGCTGATCCCGCTAACACTGCGTTTTTGGGAACCCTAAACTGCTGGGGACGCTAGTATAGATCTGATCGGATCAGATATTGATCCGATCAGATACTATACCACTAAGGGAGGTATACGGTGCGTGCGTGGGTGTTAGCGGTACTGGCGCTAACCTGACGCTGCCTGGGGCTGGTGCTTGCCAGTTCACCAAAACGCTACCAAAAAAACTGTTAGCGATCGCAGGGATCAGGCCTGACTCTGCGAACGCTGCAGTTATGCGTTTAGTGCCTTGTAAGTGACAGTGATCGATCGATACTGCACTTGGGTGGGCCGGGCGGAGGGACAAAACGCAGGTGCTAGCGGGTATCTGGGCTGATCCCGCTAACACTGCGTTTTTGGGAACCCTAAACTGCTGGGGACGCTAGTATAGATCTGATCGGATCAGATATTGATCCGTTCAGATACTATACCACTAAGGGAGGCGTATGCTGCGTGCGTGGGTGTTAGCGGTACTGGCGCTAATCTGACGCTGCCTGGGGCGACGCATATCACCGCCGGGCGATCGGGGGGCTAAACCTTTATTCGGTAATAAACGGCGGGTGCCCTGACACTATAAAAAATAAACAAACTAACCAGCGTCACCCGTAACAGTTATACGGTGATCAGTGGTGAAAGGGTTAACTAGGGGGCAATCAAGGGGTTGAAACATTTATTAGGTAGTATATGGGGGTCCCTGTCGCTATAAAACACTGACGGCGAACCTAAATATTTACGTTCCTAACTAGCGTCACCAGCGACACTAATACAGCGATCAGAAAAATGATCGCTTAGCGACACTGGTGAGGGGGGGTGATCAAGGGGTTAAAACTTTATTAGGGGGGGTTAGGGGGGTATCCTAGACCTAAAGGGGGGTAATACTCACTGCCCTAACACTAACTGTCACAAACTGACACTATGCAGTAATCAGAAAAAAAAAAAAAAAAAAATACTGCTAATGTCAGTTTGTGACAGGGGGGGGGGGGTGATTGGGGGGGGATCGGGGGGCGATCGGGGGGGGATCGGGGGTGTAAAGTATGCCTGGCATGTTCTACTGTGTGTGTGAGTGTTGTGTGCACTTACATGTCATCTCCCCTCGGCGCTGGAACGGAAACTGCCAGACCGGGGAGAGATGACATCACATCCTCTGCCTGTGTGAAACGACACACAGGCAGAGGAGCATTCCCATTGGCTGGGAGCGATCGCGAGGGGGGGGCCACGATCGGATGGTCTCCCCCTCGCCTCCCGACGCTCCCAGTCAGATGCCGACCGCCGATGGCACCGGGGGGGGGTCCGATCGGACCCCCCGCCCGCGGGAGGCAGATCACGTATGGGTACGTGATTTTGCCTGCCCGTGCCATTCTGCCGCAGTATATCTGCGTTAGGCGGTCGGCAAGTGGTTAAGTCACAGCCATTTCCCAACTACCTGTATACAACCTTTGTTTAGATGCCCATCTAAATGTTTTTTGAAAATATTGACACTCCCTGCTGACACCACCAACTGTGGAAGGGAGTTCCCATCCTTACTGCTCTAACAGTAAAGATCCCCTATTCAGTTTGTGTTTAAACCGCTACTCTTCAAACCTCACTGAGTGGCTGCATGTCCTCTTAAGTGACCTGATACTATGCTAGGATATTTATATGTTTGTATATTGTGATCATGTCTCTTCTTAAGTGTCTTCTCTCTAGGGAGTAAAAGTTTAAGAACTGTAGTCACTCCTCATAACTGAGGTCCTCCAGTCCCCTTATTAACTTTGTTGCCCTCTTCTGGATTCTCTCCAGTTCCAGCACATCCTAACTGAGGACTGGTGGCCAGAACTGGATGGCTTACTCAAGATGTCGCCAAACCAGAGTTTTGTAAAGCATAGGATTATAGTTTTTAGTAAATAACCTTTTTAAGGCACACTAATAGTCTGCTAGCTTTGTTTCCTGAAGTTTGGCATTGCATGCTATTGCTGAGCTTGTGGTCTACTTGGACCCCTTTTCCATCCCTGATTCCCCGTGACATTCTCCCCCTAGTGAGTAACGTGCTTTTAGATTTTTAGCCCCCAAATGCATTACTTTACATTTTTTGATATTAAACCTCATTAGCCATGTAGTTCACCTCTTTATTTTATCATGGTCTTTTTGTAAGTTTTCTATATCATGCTGTGAAATGTTTACACTGTTTAGCTTCATAACATCATTGTACACTGAATTTGAACAAGTTATAACTATTCACTAATCCACTATATCGTTTATAAATAAATTAACCAGAATTACTTTTAAGACAGAGCCTTGGGGTACCCTGCTTGTAACTCCAGACCATTCAGAAGGTAAGCTATTTATCACCACCCTCTGGGCGTACTCCTGTAACCAGTTTTCTATCCAGGTACATACACCAATACACCCTAAAGTGGTCCTAGAGGCTGAAAGATTTTTACCTTCATGCATTCTATGCATGATGGTTAAAAACCTTCAGTATGCAGCTCCCCAGCAGCCCCCAATACTTGTCCGAGCCTGATTGCAATCCAGCGATGTGCATGAGAGCAGCTGCTCTCCAGGGTCTCTGCCTTCTCATTAACTGAGAGACAGCAGAGGGAGCCATTGGCTCCTGTTGCTCACAATCACAGCCAGTGGAGTGGGGGCGGGGCCAAGCCGCTATGGACACATATTTACATTTAATATCACTTTAATTCGTAAATTAAGCATTTATGGGGAACTGTTATATATTCTTGGTGAAATCCAGACACAGCATATCTACATGCATTCCTCTATCCAGATTACGGCTTTACTTCCTCAGTGTTAACAGGTTAGTCTGGCAAGAACGATCCTTTATAAATCCATGCTGATTATTACCAGTAATATCCTTTTCATCAACAAATTCTTGGATGCGTTCCCTTGTCATCCCCTATAGTTTATATATTATTGATGTTAGACTAACTGGGCTGTAGTTTCCAGGTATATATATATCTCTGCCCTTTTTTTGAATATTGGTACCATAGCTTTTCGCCAATCAGCTGGTACCATTCTAGTTTCTAAGCTGTTCTTAAAGATTATAAATAATGGCTTGGCTAAGACATGGCTGAGTTCCTTGAGGACTCTCGGGTGCAAGCCATCTGGTCCTGGTGACTTATTCACATTACGTTTTTTTAGTCTTTTTTTGAACACTGGCTTCTGTTAGACACAAGGGTACGTTCCATGTCGTATTACAAACCATGTAGTCTTATTTGTTATACCCCTCCTTTTCCTTTGTAAAAACTGAAGAGAAGACTGTATTTAATACAGTTGCCTTCCCCTTGTCACTTGTAACCAACTCCCTGATTATCCTTTATGGAGCCAGTATGCTCTGACCTTGCTTTTTTGCTATAAATATATTTGAAAGATTTAAGGGGGATTTTATTGTACTCTCCTTCGCTATGTGTCTCTCGTGGGCTATTTTAGCTTTGATCACGCTCTTATATTTCTTATTGCATACCTTGTAATGTTGGAATACCAATGGTGAACCCCCCCCAAGCCTTGTATTTTTAAAGGACAGTTTCTTCTCATGAATGCCTTTTATGCCAGAATTTAGCCACCCAGGCTTAACTTTAGTTGTTTTAATTTTGTTGCCCACTGGGATGCACTGTCTAATGTCATTATTTAATATGGCAGACTGGCAGAGGAAGGGGCAATACTAGGAGCCAATGAGACCCTATTGCAAGCACATGCCCTGACAGGGAACAGGATGGCAAGAGTCAGAGTGAGCAGATTTATTTGTATGTTGGTGTTCCTTCATTGTCCAATCAGCAGGTTGTGCTGTGGAGTGCAGGGATGACACCATTTTTGGACACTAAGGCTGGCCAAAGACGGTTTGAATCTTGGCTAGTTCAGCAGGAACCAGCCGAGATTCAAACCGTGTGGGCAGACTGAATGTACCTAATCAACGTGGGCACAACCAGCCTGTTGGATACAGTTGCGATTATCACTAGCGGCTGCTATAGCCGCTAGCAATAATCGCTGTCTTCTCCTGACTGGGATGACTTTCCCCACCTGCCCCTGTCACCGTGTATGGCCTGCCTAAGAGAGAAAGCGTTGTCACTCTCCTGGCTGCACTGCCTGGCTAAAGTGTATGACTCACAAATGGATCTGGACAGAATTACAAATCCTTTTGCAGGTAGGACAGTTCACTGTTCAACTATGTATTTGGCTGTTTGCCTGGAATTCAACTTTAATATTTAGTTTTTCTTATTGTTGGATAATTAGTTCCTGGACTGCAGATTGCATTAATTTATATTAAATTGCTCAAACAATTTCATAATTAAAATACCAGCCATTATTATTTAACCATTTATATATGATGAGCAGATATGACCAGTAGTCATTTAATATGGCGGACCTTCCAGAAGGAAAGTTTTATATTTAGTGAAAAAAAAAAATCACAAGATTACTTTGGGTTGTGTTCCTATTAAAAGAGAGTAACAAAAAAGTAATAACTCAGTGTGTTACTACATGAATAGGTCTCTTCATTCGTCTCTAATTAGCTTGCCAACAAGTCAGAGAATGTTCAGGAACATTCTCATTAGCACTTGCACTTACACAAGGTCTATTGTGAAATTAAAGTAATTGATTTTGTCTAATCTTTAATCTCACATCATGTGCAGAAGTTTGGCTTGCTATCACAATGCCACTAATGAGAAAACATGCTTTGTAGAACACCTAAAGCATTGTTCCATTAAATGAATTTGATTCAGCTGTGATCTAAAATGACCCTACAGAAGTCTCTTAAATTCTAAATGAATACTAGTTTCACTAAAAAGATCGTTGCCCCCTATTTTGCCATTTTACTTCATGTCTCTAATCTCTCCACTTTTTAAACTATAACTATCTTCTTTTACAATCGGCAGTATATTTTTAATTTGCCCACCTTCTTTTTCTGTTGTGTGACCAGGGCAGGATTTACATCTTAGGTTGGATTCACATCGGTGGCAAGAGGGGGCACCTGCTTCTGACTCTTGCTTGGGACGTCCTAAAAAATTAGACCGAAGCAGTATTTAAATGACCTGGATTTGCTGCCGCTTTCTGTCAAGCTAGCCAGGGACTCAGCCCCTGAATCTTCATGCCTATCTTTAGGGGAAACTCAGCCATATTGTGTCCCACATACTCCAGGCCTGAGGCCCACCTTCTTGAATAAAGAATGTCCACACAGGAAGCTTTTCTAATGGTTTGCTGAATAACGATATGGTCAAGAACTTGCCACAACAGCTTCTCAACTTCACTTTTTCCCATTCACAGTGCAGAACTCATCAGTGCCACCAACTCAAACTCTCAAAGTCCAGCCATCTTCCTAAATGCGCTTTCATGAGCCCCCCCCCCCCCCGTCAATGGATTCTCACATGGAGTCTCTCTTTGGGCCTGTGCCCAGAAAGCCTACTACTCTCCAGGCTACAAACATACATGCTGTAAGTAAGTCAGGGGTAGGCAGTTCCCATCCACCTTCTGCACAGGTCCCCACCAACAACAGATTATAAAGGGTACTGTAATTCACCCATTAGCATCACTCAAGTTAGTGGTCTCTCTAAAAGGGATACTAACACCTGCTCAGGGGCGGACTGACCATTGAGCGATTAGGGCACTGCCCGAGGGCCCTGGGCCACTAGGGGGCCCCATCAGGGTTGCCAGCCTCGGTAAAACCAGGGACAGTATGTATAAATCAGTGTTTTTTTTACATCTGTCTGTGTATACTGTGTGTACATGTATGTGTATACTGTGTGATTGTATACTGTGTGTGTGTATACTGTGTGGCCCCATAATCTCTGATTGCCTGGGGGCCCCATAATCTCCTATTGCCCGGGGGCCCCATGAGTTATCAGTCCGCCCCTGCACCTGCTTACTAGTGCAATGAGCCAAATGGCTCACAAATCCTGTCAGTACACTCTATCAAGTCCTAATCCATTCTACTATTCCCTATCAATCAGTCCCTAGTCTAGCCAACTCTCAACTGTCTGGCCTACTCTTAACTGTCTCTCATGTCTATCAGATCAGTCTCTGCTTTGGCTTAATCTAATCTATAAGTACCTGTTCTGGCCAGCTTTCACCTGTGTAGCTTACTGTTAACTGTCTCTCCTGTCTATCAGTCCTTGCTCTGGCCTACTCTCATCGGCCTGTGAGTCCCTGCCATGGCATACTCTCGTCTGCCTATTGGTCGGTGTTCTTGCCAAATATCACCTATCTATCAGTACCTATTCTGGCCCAGTCCATCAGTTCCTGCTATATTCAGCATTTACCTGTCTATCAGTCCCTGCTCTGGTGTACTCTAACCTGTCTCTCCTATCTATCAGTATCAGTACCTGCTCTGGTCTACTCTTGCTTGTCTTTTGGTCCCTCCCATGCCCTACTCTCGCCTATCTACCAGTCCCTGCTATAGCTTTTATTTTACCTGTCTCTCCTGTCTTTCAGCCGTATTCTGGCATACTCTCAGCTGTCTATAAGTCCTTGCTATAGCCTATAGCCTACTTTTACCTGTCACTCATGTCTATCAGGACCTGCTTTGGTACACTTTCACCTCTCCCTTGTTCCAGTAGTGCATAGTATTCTAAATCTAAGTGCATTGTTAACAGCCAGTGCTGGTATTTTGAACTTGAACCGTGATTTGTGATATTTGCTTTGCATTCACCCCAGCTCATGCCTCTATATTCTATTTTTTCTGATTCTGTCCTGCAGTGGCGTAACTAGAACCTTCAGGGCCCGATGCAAGAAACCATGAAGGGCCCCTTTGACCCCCCAGACAGGGCCCTTTTCTCCGAGTCCTGTGGCGGAACAGCAGGGCCCAGTCGCAAGCGGGTGGCTGCATATAAAGGAGCCAATTTCTTCATTTCCCCCTGCTTCTCCTCCTCTCCCTCCTGCAGGCATTCAGCAGCTGCAGAAGGAAAATGGAGAGATCAGTTCCCCTATGCCACTGTTTCTCAATCGTTTTCGAGTCAGGGCACCCTTGAAGTATACCCCTAGGTGAATGGGGCTGCACTTCAACCACCCTAATGATGATGCATTTAAGGGGTTAAAACAACCAGTCAGGAGGCAACATGTTGCCTCTCTACCGGCTGTCAAATGCCTCTGAAAAGTGATCTGAGCATGAACCGCTTTTCAAAAGGAACAGCATTTTTTTGCTGGTACTATAAACAAGCAAGAAAAAAAAATCCTGATTGTACACATATAGGGGTCAGGATTAAACACGCATACATAAAATGTGCATACATACATGTAAAACACACACACACACATACTCATATATAAATACACACACACACACATATATATTTAAACACACGCACATATACCGTATTTATTGGCGTATAACACGCGCCGGCGTATAACACGCACCCCAAGTTTAGGAGGGAATTTTAAGGAAAAAAACTTTTAGGAGGGAAGTTTAAGGGAAAAAACTTACATTAAATGCCCTTACATTTAAATGCATATAACACGTACTTTTTTCCCCTTAAAATCAGGGGAAAATCGTGGGTGCGTGTTATACGCCGATCCCCGCCGATCTCCGCTGATTTTTTGCGATCGCGCCGACATACACATCCGAGTGTACAAATTTAAATATGGTGCCGCGGAGGGACTCGGCGGAGCAGAGATACACATAGCCGAATGTACTCGGCTCTTTTCGGCGCCGCTCACAGTCCCGCCCAGTGGCGGGACTGTGAGCAGAGCCGAGTACACTCAGCTTTGTGTATCTCGGCTCCGCCCTTCGCCAAGTCCGCCGGCGCCATATTTAAATCTGTACACTCAGATGTGTATGTCGGCGCAATCGCAAAAAATCAGTGGAGATCGGCGGGGATCGGCGTATAACATGCACCCACGATTCTCCCCTGATTTTAAGGGGAAAAAAGTGCGTGTTATATGCCGATAAATACGGTATATAAATGCACACACATAAACACATGTACACATACAGGCACATACACACATATACATGCACACACACACATATAAACACACATACATACATACATACATACAGAAAGCCTTTTAAAAACGGCAGCGCTTTTAAACAGAACAGGTTTCCCATTGGAAGATTTTCTCTCATCTCTTGTTTTAGTGGCAACTCCAAAGTTTTGTTTTCCCCCTCACTTTCTGTCTTGGTGACAATGGATACTGGGACAAATTGGGGCGGCACAGTGGTCTAGTGGGTAGCACTACCTGCCTGGAGTTTGCATGTTCTCCCTGTGCCTGTGTGGGTTTCCTCTGGGTACTCCGGTTTCCTCCCACACTCCAAAGACATGCTGGTAGGTTAATTGGATCCTGTCTAAATTGTCCCTAGTATGTATGAATGTGAATTAGGGACCTTAGATTGTAAGCTCCTTGAGGGTAGGTCCTGATGTGAATGTACAATGGATATGTAAAGCGCTGCGTAAATTGACGGCGCTATATAAGTACCTGAAATAAATAAATAAATAAAATAAATAGGGTGAATCTAATTAGCAGAGATGGACACAATAATAAAAACTTGAGAGGGGTCTTAACACACCTCTGTCCAAAATGTTTTTTTTCAAATGTTTTGACTGTAGATACCAACTTTTTGAATTTCCAACCCATGGTTGCATTCTCTGCCCCTGCTCCAGTTCTGGGAACGCCTTCTTTTAAATTAAATAACCTAGTCTCTGATATAACTGCTTGCCATAAGTACGAGGGGTTTAATGAACAGTTGAACTTGGGTACACCAAAGAACTGTTAAACGGTCAATATGAAAGGGGGCTACTATAGACAGAGGAGATCATTAAAATTAATGACTCTTGTCTTTCACCTGTTGCTGAGTGCCAGCCAGGTCTGCGACATAATGACCATCATTCTACGCTTGTAGTTCCCACTCTCAGTAATGGGAGTGTTTAATTACCCCAAAGACAGATCAGCAGTTTCCTGCTGATGCTAAAAATTGTGGGGTATCATCTCAAATTTAAGTATCTCATGCACAATCCAACCATCCAACCAAATAAGGACGTACTAGATGCATGAGTGTTTCTGATCAGGAAAATAGGGCATGGAAGCAGAGCATGAGAGCCATAAAGCAATAAGTGATCAATCAGTATTTTCTAACTGGCTGATTTCTTTGTCCTTCAAGAATGGTCTTCTTGGCTTTCGTACACTTTAGATCTTCTTATATTTCAGACAAAACCTGTCATTTCATGTTTACGGGCACCTAAGTAGGTGCAGTTAGTATGGCCTGCATTACAATAAACTGAATTTGTAAAATGTAGTAGGGGCATTTGGGGAAACATTAAATAATTGTCATGATTGCCTGTTTCTTGACCATGTATTCTCACGATTGCCAATTTGTTACCCACATATTGTCACAATTACCCATTTTTTTTGCCTGTGTATTGTTATAACTGCCTGCTTTTGCCCACATGTTGTCATGATTGCCTGTTTCTTGTCATGTATTTTAATGATTGACCGTTGTTCACATATTGTCATGAACGCCTAATTGTTGTCCTGGTTATTGCAATGCTTGTCTGTTTGTTGCCCCACATATTGTAACAAACACCTGTTTACTGCTTGTGTATTGTCATGATTGTCCATTTTTAGCTCATATTTGAAAAGGAAAATGTATTACGCACAACTCAGTATGCTGGCTGCATCCCAAAACAGAATGCTAAAGGCAAAAGGAACCAAACAGGAACAAAGCTGCACCAGAACTCACAGCAACAACTTTTTTTTAATATATTAATGCTTAAAAAAGTGAAAAATTACCCAGTATACAAAGGTATTGAGAAATGATTGCCTGTTTGTTGAAAAAACACATATAGTCCCTGATTGCCCATTTGATACTTGTGTATTGTCATAATTACCTGTTTGTAGCTTTCATATTGTCACTATGTATTAATTGAATACAGTTATTTACATGTATATATATATATATATATATATATATATATATATATATATATATATATATATATATATATATATATTTATATTTATATAGCACAGACAATTTACACAGTGCTTTACATATATTACACATTTACGTCAGTCCCTGCCCTCAGGGATCTTAAGCACTAACCCACCATATTTCCCATTTGTAGTCCATGTGTTGTCAGGATCCCTTTTTTTCCCTGAAATTGAATGCCCTGTAGGCCTGTCATTAGAAAACTACACCCTTTTTATCCCCATGTTTAGATGAAGCCCCCTTTTTCCCCATGACCGCTTGAACGGCATCATATGGATTCTAAAGCAAGATGTGAAGGTTTTTTAAAAGCAGATAATTTTTTTTCAAGCAAACCTAAGCAAATTTTGATGAAAAATTCCATTCATCCCTTGTGTTACCAGCTTGAGCATTTGCAGTGATCTCTTCTTCTCATTTTTATCTTTTAAAACAGGAAGCAGACATAGCTGGACCATGTGACCTGATTTTTAGAAGACAAATTTATGGTATGTTCACTATTTACTTTGCTCAAGTCAAGGATTTTATTGCATATACTAGGGTTTTCCAAACGATACACTGTAATTATTCTAATGCCTTCGCTTCCTTTTTAAATTTGACCTCATTTTAAAATTTTAAAAAGGAAATTGTACTTTCATTTTAAAATAATGATATAAAGTTGACCTATATAAATAAATGCTACACACATGTATTAGAATGAGCTTTACATTCACAGAAATGGGCTCTACACATAGAAGACTTCAAAATATTGTACATTTTATAAATATTACACAGTTCATAATTTTAAGAGTGTTAGGCACATGGTTTTCAATTGATGGGATACTGTATACCTCATGATTATTTTTACAAAACTCCCTTATTGTGTAGGACCCACCACAGTTCACTCTTGGAGCTGTTAAATATGTTCTGGGAACAATTACCTCATATTACTTGCTTCTGATCATGACCTGAAAATTACTCACTAATGTGAAGGATTCTGTTTCCAAGGTAAACTGTTTTACAAAAATGTTTCTCTGGTAATTTAGAAGGATGATTGGTTTGGGGATTAACTTTTTGCTTTAACGCTTATTTCACACTTACAGCTCAACTGAACATTAAAACATCCACAAAGTTGTATTAAAATGAATAAGGATATATATTTTTTAAAATTTATGATACAGGAAATATTAACAATAGTAACAGCAGCAAAGGAATAATTACTTTTTCCATAGTGGGTGGTGGAAGTGAAACTGATTTTCCTAAATCTTTTCATTTGAAATAGTCATATTTATTTCTTAAGTATACAGTGTAATATGCTGCCAGCAGCCATAGAAAGGCTGTGAATTGATTGGCTTATATTTGGTATTACAACAAAACAACCTTTTCTTTGTTATTGGATAATTGATTTTTCTTGTTTAATGCTAGTGTTATCTCCTCTTCTGTAAGTCTCCACTTGTACTGTCCAGTTCTCCTTGTTCCAGGTGCCCCTTAGCAAGCCTTGTGCTATGGGGGGCACCCATGTTGGCATGCTCCTAAACTGGGCTGTGTGCATCCGTAGACACACACAGTGCTGTTAAAGTGGATGTAAACCCGAATTTTTTTTTTATTTTTTATATCATATAGTCATAGTCAATTATCTGTAGATTGCTGTAGCCGCTAGCTAAAGGTTTTTAAGATGTAATATTGAAGGTCTCCATGGGAACATGTCAAAAAGTAGTGGAGATAAGTACTGGCATTAGTCACTGGGGTCCGAAACTCTGATGAAGTTAAGTAGCCTGTGACGCAACAAGCCAGTAGAGCCAGTAATATTAGCGAGCACTACAGGAAGTGGTCAGGCACCAGGAAGAGCGGTGCTGAGCACAGAACAGACTTTGTTAAGGAGACATGCACATGTAAAAAATGATGTGTAGCTGTTTTGTGCACTAATCAATGTGAGTACAATTTTTTTTAATTTTAATAAAGTTATTTTTTTATGGAAAGCACTATGATCCCTATATGTTTATTTTGAGCCAAAACCTGAAGGAAGAGGGAGAGAGGAGCAGTGGCATTGGCAGGGGAAGGCTGATGGTGGCTGAAGCCCAGAGTGGGTCCCCAAAAAGCCCCGTGTCTCGGGAGGGCACGGTTCTATTATTAGCCCCAATCACCGCCGCCGAGCGGGGACCGATCTGACCCTGAGCGCGACCGTGGGTAATAGCAGGTCCCGCCTTCTGGAGCCTGCAGCGCCTGATGGACGCCCCACTGGTCCAATGCGGGGACTGCAGGACGTGTGACGTCCGTCATAGGTGCTGCAGGCTCCAGAAAGCAAGAATTACAATGCGGCCGCCACGCCCCTGTGAGAAGATCCCGACCCCACTCGGCGCTCAGGCGGATGGCTCTCCTCTCCTCATCATGGCTCTGGTTTCCTGGAGTCTACTCTATGGTGTGATGGGCGCGCCGCTGAGCTGCAGGAGGAGGTCACTTCACCTGAAGTCTGGTCAGGTAGGTCAGTGTGTGTCAGGTAGGTGGGTCAGTGTGTGTCAGGTAGGTCAGTGTATGTCAGGTAGGTCAGTGTGTGTCAGTGTATGTCAGGTAGGTCAGTGTCAAGTAGGTCAGTGTGGGTCAGTGTATGTTAGTGTATGTCCGGTAGGTCAGTGTGGGTCAGTCAATGTCAGGTAGGTCAGTGTCAAGTAGGTCAGTGTGGGTCAGTGTATGTTAGTGTATGTCAGTGTATGTCAGGTAGGTCAGTGTGGGTCAGTGTATGTCAGGTAGGTCAGTGTGTGTCAGGTAGCTCAGTGTATGTCAGTGTATGTCAGGTAGGTCAGTGTGGGTCAGTGTCAAGTAGGTCAGTGTGGGTCAGTGTATGTCAGGTAGGTCAGTGTGGGTCAGTAAGTGTCAGGTAATTCAGTGTGTGTCAGGTAGGTCAGTGTGTGTCAGTATATGTCAGGTAGGTCAGTGTGTGTCAGGTAGGTCAGTGTGGGTCAGTGTCAATTAGGTCAGTGTGTGTCAGTGTATGTCAGGTAGGTCAGTGTGGGTCAGTGTCAAGTAGGTCAGTGTGGGTTAGTGTATGTCAGGTAGGTCAGTGTGTGTCAGGTAGGTCAGTGTATGTCAGTGTCAAGTAGGTCAGTGTGCATCAGGTAGGTACTACCTCCCCCCCCGGGTGCTGGGCTTGGACTGCGGGCTGAAGCCCCTGTTTTTTTGTTTTTTTTTCAAGGTGGATAACTTGAGTTTTTAATATCAGTGGAGATCCAAGCCAAAAGTGGGCATAGTAGAGATTTAAGCCCTTCAAGGGACTTACATAAGCAGAGCTTAAAGTGTATATCAGGAAAATTTTTAAAAATGTGCAGTACATCTCTGAAATACATCCCTATGTTTTATTTTCACATGTCCCTATGTTTTATTACTTAGAAGACCCTAGAAGAACAGAAAATACTTGTTGTTCCTGATATAATTGCATTTACTCCTAATTTCCAATTGTGGCTGACAACAATGTGCCTTTTTTTTTTTTTTTTTTTTTTTTTTTAACAATGTGCCTTTGTTGGACTGAAATTTCAAGAAATTGTGTCAGCCCTGCTCAGTTGTCTTTTGCTGAACTATGGGGATTTGTGTCAGTCCTAGAAAAGAACTGGGTGGGTAGATTAGACTTCTTGGCTGTATTTACACTAGGAATTTAGTTCTTAGCTCTGCTTCACTATTGGTCTTTTAAAATAATTGGCAGAATGTTGGAGGAAAATCCTGGCATCAGGATGTATCTGCTAATATATCACATAGTTATTTCACTATGTTTATAGTGTCTCTCAATGGCGGTCAACTTTCTTGATATGGTGAGCTTCAAATGCGGCCCTTGACATCACCAAAGGGCCACATATAGAATTCAGTTAATATTCTGTCTCAAAGACAGCAAACATACAACTGGACATTGTCAAAGACTAATCATGTGATACAGGAGATGGTCAGAGACTGTGGACATGATACAAGAGGTGGACAAACACTGCGCACAGGATGCAAGGGATGGTCGTAGACTGCAGACATGATACAATAAATGGAGGAAAAGATTACAGTGCACACATACTAAAGTGACATTTAAATCATGCAAGGCTATTTAAAACACCTGAACATAATCAGCAAATAAGCAAAAAAAAATGGGGATTTGGTCACACTATATGGCCACATAGTGCTTAAGCCCACTACTGCGTCAAAGTACCCCATTATCAGTGGAGTACTTTGACGCAGTAGTGGGCTTAAAGTGGTTGTTAAGCCACTCTAACCTGTATACACCATCAGCATTGCCTCCTATTGTAGTATCCCCCACTGTGTGTGATTTATAAAAATAAATGCTGCAAATACTTCATTTCACTGCCGAGATTGCGATTACATGACTGGCCAGCTTTCTCCTTTCCTCCTCTAAGAGATGCAGCGGGCGTGGCTCAGATTCCCCTGCTGATATCAGTCTGAAGAGGAGGAGGAAGGGAGGAGAAAGCTGGCTGGTCATTTGATCACAATCTCGGCTCTTAAATGAGGTATTTACAGCATTTATATTTATAATTCATTCACAGAGGGGGACACTGCAATAGGAGGCAGTGCTGATGGTGTATACAGGTAAGTGTTATGAGAGCAGCAGGAGGGGGGAGGGGTGGCTCACACACAGACAGAGAGGGGAGGGGGGAGGAGGACACAGGAGCAGAGAGGAGAGCAGATAGCAGGCTGCTGATGACAGAGGCACATAAACTGACCACTGTGTTTGGTCTCAGCAGTCATGATACACCGTGGTCAGTTTATAGAGGGGTGGGGAGAAACTGGCAGCCAGCACTATGTGGCCATATAGTGTGACCAAATCCCCATATTTTTTGCTTATTTGCTGAATATGTTCAGGTGTTTTACATAGCCTTGCAGGATTTAAATATAATTTTAGTACATGTACGCTGTAATCTTTTCCTCTGTTTGTCGGTCTTATAGCTGCACCATCTAATGTTATGCATTCTTAGGGTGTGCCCCCCAAGTCTATCTTTGTTTATTTTATTTTTTTTAATGATACGATAAATGGTCAGAGACTCTAAACAGTATCCAAGAGATGATCGGAGACTTCAGATGTGATGCAAGAGATGGTCAGAGACTGCAGAAATGATACAAGGGAAGACCAGGGATTGTAGACATAATACAAGAGATGGTTAAAGACTGTGGACATGGTACTTGATAGAATTGGGATTGCAGACATGATGCAATAGATGGCCAGAGACTGTGGACATGGTACAGGAGAAAGTCCGGGATTGCAGACATGATATAAGAGATGGTCAGAGACTGCGGACATATTATGTGAGACTGCTCGAAATCACTGCTTTAACAGGGCAATAGGATAACACATATTGATGCCTGCAGGGGCCCCGAGGGCTGCACAAAAGTGCCAAAGGGTCACAGGTTGGGCACCAGGGGATTAGAGGTTTCCAACTCTTTCTACATGAGCCTTGGCGGATATATTAGAGGACACATATGCACATTAGTGCTTCAGTGCCTGCATACTGTACCCCTTCATTGCTAAGATTTACTAGGATTTTGCACCAGGACCCTTTTACCACACATTCTGTCTTTCCAGAGGAACAAACTTATATATATGATTCATAGCCTGACCAAGAATAGAACAAATATTCACTTGTAAAGATTAAACTCAAGACATTTTCCTTTGCGCAGACAATAATTGAATGATTTAGTATCCTTGAATTACATATTGCTGGTGGATTTAATTTCCTCACTTTCTTTGTGTTTTCCTGTGAGTTATTCTTCATAATTACATAGTCATTTATAACAAGCTGCACACTCATCAGTGGAACACAATAAATTCACATCAAACATTCTGCCAGCATTTAAGGAAACATAAAAGGAAATTGCTTTCATTCTCAATTGAGATTCCTCTGTTGAAGTTTGTTTGGCTTGTTTAAACAGATAATAAGACACAGGAAACAAAATCCCTAAAATTCTAAAATTAGATTCCTAGATCTGTTCTTATACAGATCAAAACAGTCCAACAACTCACACTCTATGAAAAAAAATATAATAATGAGCATTAGGTTGAATTACAGTCTCTTGGTCATTTTTTTTTTGTTTGTGTTTCATAGTATGAGTTAACATTTTTACCACGTCCTCGGTTCGAATCCCAGCTAGGACACTAAATGCATTGAGTTTGCCTGTTCTTCCTGTGCTTACATGGATTTCCTTTCTCTCCTTCCACGCTTCAAAGACATACTGGTAGGTTAACTGGCTCCTGTTTAAATGTCTAAACTGTCCCTAGTATGAGTGTGCATGTACGTATGCATGTGCGATAGGAACCTGAAATTGTAAGCACTTTGAGGGCAGGGACTGATGTGAATGTACAGTATGTAAAACACTGCGTAAATTGGTGGCATATAAGTGCATATAATAATAATAATTCTTTTGACAATGAAGTGAAAACTGGGAATCAGTCCAGCAATTCCGTTTAAACGCTTGAATGTCAATGACCTAATTAAAGTAGACCTGTCAAACCTAAGAGCAGATACCACACAATACCTGTTATAACTTTTACTAGTGATAAAACCCTTTCCTATGCACCTGTCTCATTAGGTTTCATTTTTTTTTGTTTACTTGGGACTGACTTTTTCAAATTCTGGTCCAAGCTCTCCCACGTGCCTGTACCCTGTCCTATAAGAACACAATTGGGGCCACTATATTATTGGTCACAATGACCATTAGGTAAGGTTTAAACTTAAAGTTAGGGAACACACGTGTTGTCATGGGCTGGGTTACACCAATATGGAGCAGGAGACATTGCCTATTATTCTTCTTTCCCTCTATTAAGATACTGATGTTAGGCTGCACTATTCTTCTCCAGCCAGCAAGGGTAGAGTTGAAGCTAAGCAAGCTCATAGACTTCTATGCAGAGCACTGAGAATCCTGGGAGTTGTAGTTTGACATGGCAGCCATATAATTGGACAAATAGACTCCTTACAATACAGATCCCAATAGGCACTGTTCAGTAGGAAAAGCAGAGTAGAGAGATGATTTTTATTAAACTGCCCAGGAAAGTTTTTCCTCTTGACACAGAGGGAGTTTAAAGTGGTTATAAAGTCTTATGAATTTTCACCTTAATGCATTCTATGCATTAAGGTGAAAAACCGTCTGTGCTGCAGCCCCTCAACCCCCCTTTTCTTACCTGAGCCTGATCCCACCCAGCGATGTGTACATTGGACAGAATGATAGCAGCAGGAGTCATTGGCTCCCGCTGCTGTCAATCAAAAGCTGTGACATGGGAGTGGGGAGCAGGGCCGAGGCTCAGGTGCGAACCCACACGGGTGCCCCCATGGAAAACGGCTTTCTGTGGGGAGCACCTGATAAAATATGCTTTATGGAATGAGGTGCTGTATAGATGTAATGCCATACCTATCCCATACCTGTAAATTAGACTGGACCATTAAAGTGAAAGAGCTATATTACCCAATTGGACAAATATGAAGACCACTCATGGACTGGGAAATTCCTTATGGTGTCTCAGTGCTGTCCAGTTCCCTGGCTTCTACTAGAGGGACTGTTCTAAGAAGAAGTGACAAAGTGAAGATTGTCCTCTTGTTACTGTTCAATATCAATCGAGTAACCCACAGCTCCTTGTGCCCCATCCAAGTTTATTCAGCAATAAATCTCAAAAAGGCAACCCCTAGACTGTTCATTGAGCCAGAAAGAAAGTTTGCCTTCAGATACACTTGGGAATTTAGTAATAAAAGTGTGCATATTGTTTATAAATCACGATGGAGCCTATCCACCCCAGGAGTTTTGCCATACCAGAGGTGGGAAATGACAGCTGGATTTCTTAGGATGTTATTGCAGCCTCCAATAAAGACTTTTTACTTGTGAACTTTAGAAAGGCAATTATTGGCCATGTTTTTAATTATTCTAAGTTTATTTTGTTGCTTATATACTGTAAATAGCAGATTTGCAATAATACACATTATTGACCAGAAGAAACTATTACAAGTAGTATAGGTTTACTGTAATTTAGTTTTCACTTCTGGGAACAGTGGTATCTCTTACCTTGTATATTCTTTGATGTGTGTGCCAACACAAAGGAAAGATTCATGTGAGACCTAAAGTGATAACCAGTGTTTAGAGATGCACTTACGGAAAGGCAAGTACTACACTGTATATTCTCCTATATTAAAATAGCTTTAGATCCAAGGGAACCATTATTAAATGCAGAGTTAAAGGGAGTTAAAGGAAATAAGGGAAGCATAAAAAATACAGTAATGCTTTTATGACTGGAGCTGCTATAAGAACCTCAAAATCAACTAAAATAAAAATGAAGTTTGTTCCAAAATACAAGAATCTCTAGGTTCTAAAATTGATGATTAATTTACACTGAATGGGCTGCTGTGACACAACATGCTCACTGCAACAGCTATCAGAAATATGAATAAATAACTATTATTTCAGTGAAGAATCCAACAGAGATTCAATGACCACACTGACCGACTTATATAAATATGATACCCACCAATGTATCTGATTGTATTACAAATGGATTGGTCAGATAAGTATGCAAGTATATTGGCCTAAATATAACAGCCTGCAGAGAATCAATCCAACTGATATTTGTAATTTTCCTCTTGTGATGAAAATTTGAAATTTGTCATCAGTCAATGAAATGGGACGTTTGTCTTTTTTTCAGCTGAGCTAGCTATGTAACAAGCACACAGTGCTTGGTTTATAAAATAGAGCAAAGGTAGAGTGCTACTACCCAATAAGATTAGACTTTTTTCAGAGCTACCTGGGTGCGGAAAGGCAGTCGCACAGCTGCAATGGCAATCATGAGAAAAGATGGTCCGCAACTCCTTGCTTGCTCTTTAAAATCTTCAAAATGTATTGATTCTGCATAAAAGCGACAGTAACAGACAGCAGATGTAAATGCATTTCAGCCTTGTGGGCCTTGTTCATTACAGTGCAGAGTGCAGAGCTGCCTTTCTCAAATCAACTATCAACAATTATGTGCTACAAAACTTATACTCTAAGTACCAGCTTTAATTTGAGGGTATTTACATCCAAATCAGGTGAGCGGTGTAGGAATTACAACAGTTTATATATGTGCCTCCCAGTTTTTAAGGGACCAAAAGTAATGGGACAGATTAACAATCATCCATCAAACTTTCACTTTTTAATACTTGTTTGCAAATCCTTTGCAGTCAATTACAGCCTGAAGTCAGGAACGCATAGACATCACCAGACGCTGGGTTTCATCCCTGGTGATGCTCTGCCAGGCCTCTACTGCAACTGTCTTCAGTTCCTGCTTGTTCTTGGGGCATTTTCCCTTCAGCTTTGTCTTCAGCAAGTGAAATGCATGCTCAATCGGATTCAGGTCAGGTGATTGACTTGGCCATTGCATAACATTCCACCAGTGGCGGCTCTAGGCTTTGTGAGGCCTTAGGCAAAACTTCGACATGAGGCCCCACTGATGCCCTTGAACTATGCAGCAGGCTTCACCTTATTATAGGATATAGGCAATAAACAATTACACACGTGTTTAGTGGTAGACACTATTTGTCTAGAATTAGGAACTTGCATAAATGACAAAAAGTGCAGTTCACAAAGCAGAGTAGAACTGCCCTCAGATTAGAAAGGAAAACAAATATATCTATAAAAGCAGCTCTATATCAATAGCAAAAAAATCAATACGAGAATAGGTAAATCAATATTTAGGAACACAACTGTAATCAAAACGTGTTTAAAGGAATAGCAGTTTCCTAATTGTTTTCGAGTGCACTCGAAAAAAATGAGAGAAGGTGGGGTCCCCCTTTTAAATGGCAACAACAAACTGTGCAGGGCCAGTGCAAGGATTTTTGTTTACTTATCCCTGGTCCAAGAAGTGACGTCATACAGGTGAGGGATGGCAGCCTGTCCAGTCAAGTGGCCCATTGAACCACCAAATCAGCTCATCCATGCCCACCCGTTTTTTTAATGCAGCCTCACCAGTGCCACCTCATCAGTGCCCATCAATGCAGACTCACCAGAGTTGTAGTTTCCTCTGCCCTGCTCGGGAGCTTGAGCACGGACTACAACTCCCAGAATGCAACAGCAGCTGGCTGGGCCGCCGGCCCAACTTCCTACAGAAGAAAAAAAAAGGCAGCGGGCAGCGGCTGCCAGCTGTTTTCAACATAGATTAGAGTGGCCTAGGGGGCACTATGCCCCCCCGGCCAAGCCTGCCCCTGACGTCATACATGACACTTCCCGGTCTGTGTACAGGAGGGTGGCTGAGTGGACAAAGGTCTGCTGAGCTACGGCCGCCAATCCCAGTGCCACCGATCATGACAGCACCGGGCCCGCTGGCGGGACAGTGGTGCCCGGTAAACATGGTAAAGGGGGTTGCACATTGTGTCAGTTCTGGAAGTGATAGGCGGCTTCCCAGCCACTTGTAACACTTCCAGATGAAAGGCGACAGTCAGCTTTACTATAGTACACACCCTCCGAGCTGCTATCGGGGCTGGGAGTGTGTAAAAAAAACAAAGAACATTCAGCACTGTAAAAATCAGAATCCCCAGCAAGTGGTTGAGGATTAGGATTTTACTGCCCCCCTATCCTGGTGCCCTGAGGTAGCTGCTTAAGCCACCATATGGTAGTGCCGGCCATAGCCCTAGGGCCACTACAGTTATAGGGCAGTCTTTAGGCTCGGTTAACACCAGTGTGCTGTGCAACCTCACATGTGATTTGCACTACACTGCAGTGCAAATCACATGTGAAGTCTGTGCTATGCGATTTCTGCCATACAGATAGTATTGCTGAATTTGCATCGCATTTGGACCAAGGTCATGCAGGACCCTTTTTTGGTCCACACCAGAATCGGATCTCATGGGTGTTCACACCCATGCGATCCGATTCATGTCTAAATTGACAGTTTACACAGCAATATGTGAACTGATCTGGGGGTGTCATTAACTTTGTATTGACACTTTCAGCGGTTCGCATAAGGCAGTGTGAACTGCCGGCGAGTCAGGTGCGATGCAGGAACCCGCAGTGGATTCTCAGGGTTCTCGCATCGCACCAGTGTGAACCGAGCCTAAGTGTTGGTTCACACTGCAGTGATGTGGGAACCCTGCAAATCCACTGCGGGTTCCCGCATCGTATGTCTCCCTGTGGCAGTTAACACTGCCCTATGAAAACTGCTTGGAGTGTCAATACAAAGTTAATGACACCCCCAAGTCAGTTTGCATATTGCAGTGTGAACTGCAAATTCGGACAGGAATCGGATCACATGGGTGTGAACACCCATGCGATCCGATTCTGCTGCAGATCAGAAAAGAGGTCCTGTGTGTTTGGTCCGAATGCGATACCAATTCAGCCATACAATCTGTATGGCTGAAATCGCATAGAAGTCGCATGTGATTTGCACTGCAGTGTGGTACAAATCACATCCGATGTTGAACATCGCTGCAGTGTGAACTAGCACTAAGTCCTAAATCTTCATCTCTAATCGCTGGTGCATGTTGCAGCTGTGAATAGGGCCTGCGGGCAGTATTAGGGTCAGAGAATAACATGATGGGCAGTTCCTATAGATGACAGTAGATAATAGCCAATCAACCCACTTACCAGACCCAGGGATACAGCAACACAATGGTTCCTCTGATCAGGAGTTAGCTCATTCTGGGTTGCCTGTGGCAACTCCGCTGGGTATTGCCCAGATCTGTATTCTGGAAATAACTTCATGCCTTTCTTCAGAAGGGATGGTGCTAGGCTGTGGGGATTTCTCTCTCTGATGAAGTCCTGGGTACACTTCCCCAAAATTCTCCCGGGCTTCTGGATCTCTCTCCCTCTTCTTATGTTGGGGGCTGCAGTTTCTTCCTTTAGTTTTGTAATGTCCACCACTCGATACTACATTTCCCACAATCCTCCTCTCTGTTTCCTTCTAGTGTTTTTTTCCCCCTTGTCCAATAAGAAGGAGGGGGAAGAAACATGAGTACAGTGCTGAGAGGAGGAGAGGGGGGGGGGGGAAGAGCCCGCAGCAGCTTCTCTCTCTCTCTCCACACAGACACAGCCGCTCCTCCGATCTTCTGCTGCTCTGCCCAACTCTGACAGGAGGAAGGAGGGGGATGGGTAGGAAGCAGAGAGAGAGAGTCCTCCAGTCTTTTAGCGGCGGCACATATCAGGCAAATTCGGCGATGGCGAGGCCCCTATGATGGCGAGGCCTGAGGCGATCGCCTAATTTGCCTAATTGGAGAGCCGCCTCTGCATTCCACTTCTTTCCCTTAAAAAACTCTTTGGTTACTTTCGCAGTATGCTTCGGGTCATTGTCCATCTGCACTGTGAAGTGCCGTCCAATGAGTTCAGAAGCATTTTGCTGCATATGAGCAGATAATATTGCCCGAAACACTTCAGAATTCATCCTGCTGCTTTTGTCAGCAGTCACATCATCAATAAATACAAGAGAACCAGTTCCATTGGCAGCCATACATGCCCACGCCATGACACTACCACCACCATGCTTCACTAATGAGGTGGTATGCATTGGATCATGAGCAGTTCCTTTCCTTCTCCATACTCTTCTCTTCCCATCACTCTGGTACAAGTTGATCTTGGTCTCATCTGTCCACAGGATGTTGTTCCAGAACTGTGAAGGCTTTTTTAGATGTTGTTTGGCAAACTCTAATCTGGCCTTCCTGTTTTTGAGGCCCACCAATGGTTTACATCTTGTGGTGAACCCTCTGTATTCACTCTGGTGAAGTCTTCTCTTGATTGTTGACCTTGACACACATACACCTACCTCCTGGAGAGTGTTCTTGATCTGTCCAACTGTTGTGAAGGGTGTTTTCTTCACCAGGGAAAGAATTCTTTGGTCATCCACCACAGTTGTTTTCCTTGGTCTTCCGGGTCTTTTGGTGTTGCTGAGCTCACCGGTGCATTCTTTCTTTTTAAGGATGTTCCAAACAGTTGATTTGGCCACACCTAATGATTTTGCTATCTCTCTGATGGGTTTGTTTTGTTTTTTCAGCCTAATGATGGCTTGCTTCACTGATAGTGACAGATCTTTGGATCTCATATTGAGAGTTGACAGCAACAGATTCCAAATTCAAATAGCACACTTGAAATGAACTCTGGACCTTTTATCTGCTCCTTGTAAATGGGATAATGAGGGAATAACACACACCTGGCCATGGAACAGCTGAGCAGCCAATCTTCCCATTACTTTTGGTCCCTTAAAATGTGGTAGGCACATATACAAACTGTTGTAATCCCTACACCATTCACCTGATTTGGATGTAAATACCCTCAAATTAAAGCTGAAAGTCTGGATCTGACTGTATATCCTATAAGTTAAAATAGGTCAATAGCAAGCCTTCCCCCTTAAGAGCGGGGTCACTTTAAGAGCAGAATCTCTCATTCTTTCACTTTCCTCCTTCCAAACCTGGTGGTGTCTCTGTCCTTCTTCCTCTTTCCTCCCTTAGTGTTGTCATTCCTCAGATCAATTTTTTTTTCCTTAACCAATTTGCACAAAGAGAACAAAAACATTCCTCCATAGTGCATCTCTATAAAATATTGTCACCTTTAATAATAAAAGCTAATTTTGCACTCAAGTGAAATTGTGCACTACAGATAAAAATCACATACAAATACCCCTTAAGGTATCCGTACTGCCAGACTCTCAGCCAAAAGTCCAACCTCAACCTTTCTGCTTAAATGTTGTAATATCACTGGCCCCGCCCCTTAAACATTATGCCAATCATGTGGCTTTATTTGATGATTGCGCAGGAGTCTTTAGAGGGTCAGAAACATATGCTCTATAGCTTCCTCTCTCTCTGCTTCCTGCATCACTAGTGGCATCCAAACTTCCAAAGCAGGTAATCATCTAAATGGTGGCTCTGGCACACTTTATAGTACCAGCATTTTTTTTCTACAGCCTTTTTGTTTGTGATCAATAACAAGAAGAGTGTTACAGGATCACCAGCAGTTGTGTTCCAGGAGAACCAAATTACAAACCAAAAAGTAGTGGGTGGACTACTCAGCAGATCCCAGTAGGCATCCCAAGGATTTCTTTTTAGCTTTGACTGGAGTGTACCTTTAAACAGAGACTGGCGGAGCTATTAATATTATCCAGTCTGAATGTAAGAGGCCTGTAAAATGAAGCATATAGGAAGGTCTGAATACTGGCACTTAGAGTCTATCATGGGCTGCTGCTTTAGAAGAACACACCAATTGTTATGAATACTCGACAGCATTATGAGCAAGTAAAAAAAAAAAACGACAGGGATCCCATCATCTCGCGCACACACTGTCTTTTGTCTCCCCCCTGAAAGATGAAGAGTGGATGCACACAGACAGTCTCTGATATCCTCTCATAGCTGCTTTTGATCTTTGCAATTACAGGTGGGGATTTCTCAAGCCATCCGCTGACTGGAGGCAAAAGGCACAAATGATGTTCCATAGAAACAAAAGACTCTCAAAACTAGTGTAATGGGATCTATCAAAATCCCTGGCAATTTGTAGACATCAAGAGACAAGGTTCTCATAAAGCTGATTATCTACCAGTCAGCCATTTTGGCAGATATTCCCATTTCCTTTCCCATATATAGAGATCTGCTTAAAAAGGAAGGGCAAATCCAAGCAGATTGGCCTGTATATACTGTACCTACAACATTCTCCGGTATTTATGTAGCTGAATGGCAAATGTCTGAGGTGAATTCCGCAAAGTTATTGGGCAAATCTTCACTGCATGTGTGCTGAATCTGTGATGAATGTAATTCTTTTTAGTCGCTTGCTTTGGCCCTATAGTTCCTAACATATTTAAATATTTCCGGGATCAAATGGCTGAGCGATTCTGCTCTTTCCATAAGGAACATTCACACTGCTAGGAGATTCCTCTTTTCTCCAAATGTACATTCCATCTTTAGAATTAATACCAATTTCAGTGTTCATGGGTTCACAACCTGTTTAAATCAGATATTTTAACTCTTGTCTAAATGCTGAGTTATTTACTACTGCCTTATATTACCCCATGGTGACATCAGCAATGAGGGGTCCCTGTCAGAATTCTGGGTCTACCTTCCTCCACCCACACCATGGGAATCTAAATTCTGCACTGTGTATTAAATTAATATTTTGAGGAAACATGAGACTCCATGATGCTGAAAATGGAGGCAGTAGTTGCATTCATTTAGCTACAGTGCGCATGCACAGAAGGTACATCATTAGTGGCTGAAGTAAGAAGTTATCGGTCTGGAAGAGTTGGAGCAGTAAGAGTGAACATGGATCTGTGAGTGCTGAAGGAGAGCAGACTGGATTTCATGATGTCAGGTTCTGCTTTAAAAGCAGGGCTAAGATCACCAATATTACAGTACGTGACCATCTGTGTCAAAATTCTCCTTTTCTAGCTAGTCCTTACTAAAAGTTGAAATAAATGTATGTGAAAATGATAAGTAAGTCCAGAGACAGCGGCGGCTGGGGGGGGCGCAAACAAACTGAAAAATTTGGTGAAAAAAACATCAATCGCAGCTTCACTGTGCCATCAAACGCAGCCACTGTGCCCATCAAATGCAGCCACTGTGCCCATCAAATGCAGCCACTGTGCCCATCAAATGCAGCCACTGTGCCCATCAAATGCAGCCACTGTGCCCATCAAATGCAGCCACTGTGCCATCAAACGCAGCCACTGTGCCATCAAACGCAGCCACTGTGCTCATCAAATGCAGCCACTGTGCCCATCAAATGCAGCCACTGTGCCCAGCTGCATCTGTGCCTGCTCGCTGTCTGCACTTACACTATCTCAGTGGGGCAGCGGGTGACGGCAGCGAGCTGTGTCCTCCATGCGTCTCTTCCCCTCCTCCTGATAGGTGTCCAATCACAGTGCCTGTCGTTTCAGCCAATCAGGTGATAAGTAACACACCCGTGCAGAGGCGGCTCTCCAATTAGGCAAATTAGGCGATCGCCTCAGGCCTCGCCATCATAGGGGCCTCGCCATCGCCGAATTTGCCTGATATGTGCCGCCGCTAAAAGACTAGAGGACTCTCTCTCTCTGCTTCCTACCCATCCCCCTCCTTCCTCCTGTCAGAGTTGAGCAGAAGATCGGAGGAGTGGCTGTGTCTGTGTGGAGAGAGAAGCTGCTGAGGGCTCTTCCCCCCCCCCCCCTCTCCTCCTCTCAGCACTGTACTCATGTTTCTTCCCCCTCCTTCTTATTGGACAAGGGGGAAAAAAACACTAGAAGGAAACAGAGAGGAGGATTGTGGGAAATGTAGTATCGAGTGGTGGACATTACAAAACTAAAGGAAGAAACTGCAGCCCCCAGCATAAGAAGAGGGAGAGAGATCCAGAAGCCCGGGAGAATTTTGGGGAAGTGCACCCAGGACTTCATCAGAGAGAGAAATCCCCACAGCCTAGCACCATCCCTTCTGAAGAAAGGCATGAAGTTATTTCCAGAATACAGATCTGGGCACTACCCAGCGGAGTTGCCACAGGCAACCCAGAATGAGCTAACTCCTGATCAGAGAAACCATTGTGTTGCTGTATCCCTGGGTCTGGTAAGTGGGTTGATTGGCTATTATCTACTGTCATCTATAGGAACTGCCCACCATGTTATTCTCTGACCCTAATACTGCCCGCAGGCCCTATTCACAGCTGCAACATGCACCAGCGATTAGAGATGAAGATTTAGGACTTAGTGCTAGTTCACACTGCAGCGATGTTCAACATCGGATGTGATTTGTACCACACTGCAGTGCAAATCACATGCGACTTCTATGCGATTTCAGCCATACAGATTGTATGGCTGAATTGGTATCGCATTCGGACCAAACACACAGGACCTCTTTTCTGATCTGCAGCAGAATCGGATCACATGGGTGTTCACACCCATGTGATCCGATTCCTGTCCGAATTCGCAGTTCACACTGCGATATGCAAACTGACTTGGGGGTGTAATTAACTTTGTATTGACACTCCAAGCAGTTTTCATAGGGCAGTGTTAACTGCCACAGGGAGACATACGATGCAGGAACCCGCAGTGGATTTGCAGGGTTCCCACATCACTGCAGTGTGAACCAACACTTAGGCTCGGTTCACACTGGTGCGATGCGAGAACCCTGAGAATCCACTGCGGGTTCCTGCATCGCACCTGACTCGCCGGCAGTTCACACTGCCTTATGCGAACCGCTGAAAGTGTCAATACAAAGTTAATGACACCCCCAGATCAGTTCACATATTGCTGTGTAAACTGTCAATTTAGACATGAATCGGATCGCATGGGTGTGAACACCCATAAGATCCGATTCTGGTGTGGACCAAAAAAGGGTCCTGCATGACCTTGGTCCAAATGCGATGCAAATTCAGCAATACTATCTGTATGGCAGAAATCGCATAGCACAGACTTCACATGTGATTTGCACTGCAGTGTAGTGCAAATCACATGTGAGGTTGCACAGCACACTGGTGTTAACCGAGCCTAAAGACTGCCCTATAACTGTAGTGGCCCTAGGGCTATGGCCGGCACTACCATATGGTGGCTTAAGCAGCTACCTCAGGGCACCAGGATAGGGGGGCAGTAAAATCCTAATCCTCAACCACTTGCTGGGGAATCTGATTTTTACAGTGCTGAATGTTCTTTGTTTTTTTTACACACTCCCAGCCCCGATAGCAGCTCGGAGGGTGTGTACTATAGTAAAGCTGACTGTCGCCTTTCATCTGGAAGTGTTACAAGTGGCTGGGAAGCCGCCTATCACTTCCAGAACTGACACAATGTGCAACCCCCTTTACCATGTTTACCGGGCACCACTGTCCCGCCTGCGGGCCCGGTGCTGTCATGATGGGTGGCACTGGGATTGGCGGCCGTAGCTCAGCAGACCTTTGTCCACTCAGCCACCCTCCTGTACACAGACCGGGAAGTGTCATGTATGATGTCAGGGGCAGGCTTGGCCGGGGGGGGCATAGTGCCCCCTAAGCCACTCTAATCTATGTTGAAAACAGCTGGCAGCCGCTGCCCGCTGCCTTTTTTTTTCTTCTGTAGGAAGTTGGGCCGGCGGCCCAGCCGGCTGCTGTTGCATTCTGGGAGTTGTAGTCCATGCTCAAGCTCCCGAGCAGGGCAGAGGAAACTACAACTCTGGTGAGTCTGCATTGATGGGCACTGATGAGGTGGCACTGGTGAGGCTGCATTGAAAAAACAGGTGGGCATGGATGAGCTGATTTGGTGGTTCAATGGGCCACTTGACTGGACAGGCTGCCATCCCTCACCTGTATGACGTCACTTCTTGGACCAGGGATAAGTAAACAAAAATCCTTGCACTGGCCCTGCACAGTTTGTTGTTGCCATTTAAAAGGGGGACCCCACCTTCTCTCATTTTTTCGAGTGCACTCGAAAACAATTAGGAAACTGCTATTCCTTTAAACACGTTTAGATTACAGTTGTGTTCCTAAATATTGATTTACCTATTCTCGTATTGATTTTTTTGCTATTGATATAGAGCTGCTTTTATAGATATATTTGTTTACCTTTCTAATCTGAGGGCAGTTCTACTCTGCTTTGTGAACTGCACTTTTTGTCATTTATGCAAGTTCCTAATTCTAGACAAATAGTGTCTACCACTAAACACGTGTGTAATTGTTTATTGCCTATATCCTATAATAAGGTGAAGCCTGCTGCATAGTTCAAGGGCATCAGTGGGGCCTCATGTCGAAGTTTTGCCTAAGGCCTCACAAAGCCTAGAGCCGCCTCTGCACCCGTGCTTCCTGATTGGTGGAGAGTCGGTTCAGTGTTAGAAAAGCGAATATTAATTTGCTTTTCTAACACATCTGGGTGAACTGCGAGCACAATACTTTGCGCTACAATTTCACCTTTTTTTAAGCCTATTAGAGCCTATGGCTCTAATCAGGTGCTTCAAAGATACACCCCCACCGCTGGAATTCAGGTGCCCGGCGACGGAAAAGGGGCTGGACACCTGAATAGGGGGGTGGCAGCCGCGGCCATGGATAGAGTCATGCAATGCATGACTCTATCCATTATTCATATAGGGGGGTGACTGGAGAGAGGGGGTGGCGCCCGTGCGCCCTTAATGGACGCACCACCACTGTTGAGATATAGATGAAGTTTTATGCATATTTATTGGCTGGCCAGAAGTTGGATCCTCTAAGGCTCGATTCACACCTATGCATGTTGCTTTTGAGCGTTTTTGGAGGTTTTTTTTTCATGCTTGCCACGTTTTTGAGCCGCGTTTTTGCCGCGATTTGCGTTTTGCGTTTTTTTTTATTTTTTTATTTTTTTACATTTTTTTTTACAGTCTTTAAAAAAATAAAAAAAAATAAAAAATAAAAAAAAAAAACGGCAAAAACGCATCAAAAACGCACCAAAAACGCATCAAAAACGGTGCACTTGCATTTTTGATGCTTGTCCATTGAATTCTATTACATGCAAAACGCTGCATTTTGCATGAAAAAAAGTCCCTGACCCTTTCCAAAAATGCAGAGAAACAAAAAGGCATTGATGTGAACATGTTCCATAGGAACCCATGTTAAAAAATTCCCGTGCATTTCTGCAAAATGCAAAATGCATCAAAAAACGCGCTAGTGTGAATGGAGCCTTAGGCTGTATAGCATGATTGTGAGTGGGGCCATAAGTTGGTACCCGAGTTGGAGAACAGTGCACAAAGTCCAGAGAAAGGTTGAACAGTTATTATTTTGTTAAGTTGCAGGTAACACAGAGAAAAGGTTGAGCAACAATTGGCAATCACTAATAATGTGGCTGTAGTAACTGCAGCATAACATGGATAACAGTTCCAGATACTGCTGGAGTAGCAGACATAGTAACACTGACAGTATAAGTGCAGGAATGCTGATGGAGGTAATAGTAATGCTAGCAGTACATTACGAGTCAGATATAACACTGGCATTGCCTACATTACCGAAGCAGCTTTTGCAAGGGGGGTGACTGCCAGGAAAAGTGGCGGTACAAGCGACACTTGGAAGAACTGTGTGGGGCTGATGAATTAATACTGGATACTGAAGGATAGTAGAGCAGTTGGCAGTGTCCTCAATCTCTTAACAAGTGGGGTTTCTTTCCTTACTCTACTTACAACTGCATGCAGCGGGGCACTGCTATGTTCAGTGCCTTGAAAAAGTATTCATACCCCTTGAAATTTTCCACATTTTGTCATATTACAACCAAAAACGTAAATATATTTTATTGGGACTTTTATGTGATAGACCAACACAAAGTGGCACATAATTGTGAAGTGGAAGGAAAATGATAAATGGTTTTCAAAAGTTTTTACAAATAAAAATCTGAAAAGAATCCGTCGGATTCGTACTTGATGACGTACTACTGGACTAAAATAAGGCAGTTGATAGCTGGTAGCCAATAGCTGCCCTAGCGTGGGTTTTCGTCCGTCGGACTAGCATACAGACGAGCCGATTTTTTGACCGGACTCAAGTCCATCGGACAAATTTTAAATATGATCCAAATCTAAAGTCCATCAGACTTTTGACCGAAAAAGTCCGCTGCATGTCCGATGGAGCCCACACACAGTCGGATTGTCCACCGGATTCGGTCCGTTGGACCACTCCGGTCGAAAAGTCCGCCCGTGTGTATACGGCATAATACCCCTAACTAAAATCAAGTGGAACTAATTTTCTTCAGAAGTCACTTAATTAGTAAATAGAGTCCACCTGTGGGTGGATTTGATTTAAATCAAGTCAATTTAAATCACAATTTAAATCACTAGTAAAAAGGCTTGATTTAAATCATAATCTTTAAAGAGCCACGGTCATCTCTGTCCCGCAGCAGCTCCTCCTCTGACCCGCTGTTGACTCACCAACAGTCCCATTCAATTTAATGAAACGGCTGGTGATGCGGCAGTGACACAAGAAGGTGAGGGACGTGGCGGCAGCAGGTGAGTGGATGCCCGCTAACAGGCACTGCCATAATGGATCTGAAATGACAGGTGCTCTTTAAATATAAGGACTCATTCTTGCTGGTAGTTGGAATCTTTAATATTTGCAAACAAAATGAAGGTTTCCTATTTAGAATAATAAACTGTCAGGTTAGTAAAACAGCAATATCAGAACCAATTTTAGGTTAATGACACATAGTTGGAGAACTACTCAAATTCTTTTATTTAATTAAAACAATAACATTGCCAGTGCATGTTATCTCCACTTGCAGAGCTTGGATTCATTGAAAGAGTTTACCAAAAATGTAAATATTGCAGAATATACAGCCTCATGCTACATAACTAAGCTCCATTTCATGCTGAATAAACTAAATTATTAATGTATCTTAAAGAGGAACTGCAGTCTTCTCACATAGTTTGTAATAAAAACATCTTTTTGAAGCTTCCCTCCAACCTCTTTGCATATTGTTTTATATATACTGTGATTCAGTACTTGCCAAATATGCTGCAGAAATCTCCCTCCACTGAGTCTGGCTGCATTCATTTTAACTGTGGGCAGCTGAAGCTGCTGCCTGTTCACTTCCTGGATTTACGCAGACACACACAGAGGCCTACCCCCAGCTCTGCAGCTCTCATTGGCCCTCTTATCCCCCCTCCCTTCCGGGCAAACTCTCATGAGAGTGAGAGAGAGATCTGTGCATGATGTCATAAGCCTAGGCTAATGACCAGACAAAAAGAGTAAGTGGGCTGTATAAGGTATTTACTGGCAAAAAAATGTTTTACTATTCAAATTTAAAACAAGGGCAGAAGATTTAATAGATGGAAAGTTTAAAAAATGACTGAAGGCACGCTTTAAATAGGAAACTATCTTTAGATAGATTTTTACCCCAAAAGCATTTTATTAAAATAAATTTAATAAAAAAAAAAAAAAAATACGATTTAAATAAAAAAAATCTAAATTTAAATTTAAAAAATCAGATTTTTTTAAAAAATCATCGATCTTTATCCACCCTGACTTCTATGAATGGAGCAGTGGAGTGGAAAGGGCCTAGGCAACACTTTTGAAGAAAGGTTCAGTGACTCTCATTAACCCCCGCTGCAATGGACGGTCGCAGCTACGGGGGGTATCAGGGGGCAGAGGGCAGAATATTTCAACCAAAACAGCAGCCACCAGCACAAGGGACACTTTTCACTCAATGTATATATCACCCCTGGTGCTGATTAAAAATGAAAAATATTTAGCTAAACATAATTTTTAAATTATGGTCGTGCTTAAGCACAGCCTCTTGTCACTTATATAGTACTATCATTAGGCAGGTAGGCTCATAGGCAACTTAAAGTGACATTAACCACTTCTGCCCCGGAAGGATTTACCCCCTTCCTGAACAGAGCGATTCAGCACTGCGACACTCTAACTAACAATTGCGCGGTCGTGTGATGTTGCACCCAAACAAAATTGACGTCCTTTTTTTTCCCACAAACAGAGCTTTCTTATGGTGGTATTTGATCACCTCTGTGGTTTTTATTTTTTGCACTATAGACAAAAAAAGAGCGACAATTTTGAAAAAAAAAACAATATTTTTTACTTTTTGCTATAATAAATATCCCCAAAAAATTTATTTAAAAAAAATTCTTTCTCAGTTTTGGCCGACATGTATTCTTCTACATATTTTTGGTAAAACAAATCGCAATAAGCGTATATTGATTGGTTTGCACAAAAGTTATAGCGTCTACAAAATAGGGGATAGATTTATGGCATTTTTATTATTCATTTTTTTATTAGTAATGGCAGCGATCTGTGATTTTTATTGTGACTGCGACATTATGGCGGACACTTTTGACACTATTTTGGGACCATTGTCATTTATACAGCGATCAGTGCTATAAAAATGCACTGATTACTGTGTAAATGACACCGGCAGGGAAGGGGTTAAACACTAGGGGGCGATCAAGGGGTTACGTGTGTCCTAGGGAGTGATTCTAACTGTGGGGGGATTGCCTCACTAGAACATGACAGAGATCACTGCTCCCGATGACAGAGAGCAGTAGATCTCTGTCATGTTGCTAGACAGAACAGGGAAATGCCTTGTTTACATAAGCACCTACCCGTTCTGCCGCTCCGTGACACAATCGCAGGCCCCCGGCGGACATCGAGTCCACGGGATCCATGGTCACGGAGTACGTGGCGGGCACGTGCGCACCCACAATGCCGCGATTTAAAGGGGATGTACCTGTACGCCCATTTGCCCAGCCGTGCCATTGTGCCGACGTATACCATCGTGTGCTGGTCGGCATGTGGTTAAATGACATCCTTTTTCTCTAAATATAATCCATACACTACTTAATAGCCCTGTAATCTACTTTTTATGAAATTGTTTCTTTCTGTGTTTTCTACCTCCTTGTCCTAGTCCATCTTGGGAGAAAGCAACATTACTACACTCAGTGGTACCAAGGTGATCGAACGTAGCCACCCTCTAACGGGGAGTCAGATCCCAACAGAAAAAAAAAAAAAGGAATTTGCAGGAGGCTGAAAGCAATAGAAGGTGTGTGCTTGAGTTAAGAACACATACTTGAACAGACTTATTTAAAACCATAGTTTAATCCCACTTTAATTGCAAATCTGAATTGTATTATTGCACATTTTTCATTATAAGAGTGACAAGTGAACCAACAAGTACCAGCTGTGGCTTCACTAGAGACTGGCTGTCGCACAATATAACACTAACATTGCAGATTGCACAAACAAACAGGAGAGCCCTTATGTTAAATTAAATTAATTATTAGTTATGTTAAATTAAGTTAATTATGGTAAATTAGTAATGTTAAATTAACACAAAAGATTGGTAAGGGTGTAGAGTGGAGAGAAAGTGAGAACATAGGTAAAAAAGTAACTCACATTGGTTTAGGTTGTGGGGGATAACGGGAAGTGGCGTTTGCAACCATGGAAGAAGGGTGGTCACACTCAGATGCTCAGGGCTGGACCAAATCTAGTTGTTTTGAACTTTGACAGTAGTGAAAAGAATCAAGTGGTAGATTATAAAAGCCTGTGCAATGTGTAACTTTATTACAACATTACAACACACCTCAATGCAAAAGTGTGATTTGGCCCTGAGGCCTGAACTTATTTGGAAGAGCAGCCATTGGCCAAGAAATTCCCCTTACATGCAACCAAACTGTTATTAAGATGTGCTGAATCTGAAATAATTTGAAGCCACGGCTTTGGGTAGTAGAAGAAAAAAGATGAAACGTCAGATGAAACGTCAGTCCTTTCAAAAGGTCTTTCCTTCTGTCCTAACAACAAATTAGATAAATTCACAGTCATTAAGGACTTACATTTGTTTACACGAAAAGTTCTACTTAAGAGTATGTTTGAAAAGGAGAGCTCAGGAACTGAAGGCTGCCGCACATTCAGTGAGCGACAGGCCTTAGACAAACTGAACTCTCTATTAGAGGAAAACATACCGTTAGACCTAATCGATACAATCGATTTGGAATCTCTTCTGTACCCCAAGGAGAATCCACCTAAGGAGCCACTATCTACCAAATCCTCTTCAAAAAAACCTTCTTCTCTTTATCCGGCTCCCAGTTCGAATCATGGTGTGGCCACTTTCTTGAAAATGGCCTGCCAGGAAATTAAATCTTTGGAGCCCACACCGGTACATTTAGGCAATCTTACCAAAAATTAAAAGATAGCCTTAAAGAATTTGTCCAACAACAATGCGATTACGATTAAGTCCAGTGACAAGGGGGGCAACATTGTCCTTATGGACAACGAGCACTATAGTCAAATGTGTACTAACATCTTAACCAACCGAGAGTGGTATCGCCCTGTTGGGTCTCACATTGTGGAAGTATTCAACAAATAATTTTACTCATTTGTAGATGCTGCGTATAAAAACAAAGTTATCGCCAAAAAAACGGGATTTTATTCGAATCCCATACCCTAGAGTACCGACCTTCTATGCACTGCCCAAGGTGCACAAAAATGCTTCAAACCCCCTGGGCAGACCGATACTCTCCGGCAATGGTGCCATCACCGAAAATCTCTCTCGATTAATAGACGAACATATCAGACTATTTGTTTTGACAATACCATCATATATCCGTGATACCATCCATCTTCTCCAAATTATTGAGGGTATACAAGTCTCTGAAACATGCATCCTTGCAAGCATTGATGTAGAAGCCCTCTACAGCTCAATTCCACATTCTAAAAGGGCTTTCCTGCATCCGCAGGGTGCTATCCCAAACAAGCCATCTTGAAGCCTCATTCAATGACTTCATATTGATGTCATTGGACTTCATACTAAACCACAATATTTTTCTGTTTGATGGTCGCTTTTTCCTCCAGGTACAGGGAGTAGCCAGGGGCACTTGCTGTGCCCCTGGCTACGCTAACCTGTACCTGGGGGAATGGGAACGGGCCGTCTTCGGCGACGATGGTCTCTCTGTGTACCTGTTCCACATTACTATGTGGCACAGGTACATAGATGACATCTTCGTCGTTTGGGACAGACAACAATATCTGCTGGACGAATTCTTGTTGGCACTGAACGTGAATGAATTCAACCTTAAATTCACGATGTGCCACGACACTTCAAGGATTACTTTCCTGGATGTCGAGATATTCAAAAATAATACCAATATGTTGTCCTGTAAACTTTTTTGGAAGTCTACTTAAAGTAACACAATCCTACATTCGTCCAGCTTTCATCCCAGACCCCTTGTTAATTCCATCCCCTACGGCCAATACTTACGGATCAAACGTAACTGCTCCAGCCCAGAGGATTTCAAACATGAGGCCAACAACCTCAAGAGACACTTACATGAACGGGGTACAGCCACAGGTGCCTCAAAAAGGAATTATATTGAGCAGCTGCCAGCGATAGACATGATCTATTGGCCCCTAGGAGAAAACAGGTCTCCAGCGAGGTCCACAGAATCATTACTACTTATTCTAACGATCATGTTCAAATACTAAATATATGTAAAAAATACTGGCATCTTCTAACCTCCGATCCTAAAGTAGGACCCTTTGTACCCCCAGTCCCCACAATCACCTACAGATGGGCCAGATCTGTTGGTGACTGTCTTTTTAGAAGCAAATTTCGAGGCTCCAATCGAGGTGACCCCTGTAAAACAATGAGAACCTTCCCATGTGGATCCTGTACTTATTGTAAGTACACGAATCCTGGAAAGATCACATATTTACCTAATGGTACGCGGTTTCTTCCCAAACATTACTCAAATTGTCAAACTGCAGGGGTAGTCTACCTTATACTCTGCAGTTGCAACTGTTTTTATGTAGGGAAAACTATTCAAAAACTATGGCAAAGATTGTACCGACACATTAAGGCTATGCAAACCAGTAACCCTGAGTCGCCATTAGGTAGACACGTTGCGCAGACACACAATGGCAACTGTCCAAAAATTTCAGTTGTAGTTTTGGAGCGTTTGCACCCTAGCCCCCGAGGGGGAGACCTCAATAGATATCTTTTGCATCGTGAGCTAAGATGGATATGTAACCTCAATGCCACCCAACCACCTGGCCTGAATGATGCCTTCAATCTTAAGCCCTTCCTGCCAGGATATGCGACTGGAGGATTTGATAAAGATCTCTAGATCTATGCCCCCCTCTGTCCTCTCTTTGCTATAAATTCTCCTTCTGACTTGCTCCTGTTCAAATGCGTCTATTATGTTTTAGATGGCAGGATTGGCCGGTTTAGGTCCCTGCATTCCATATCATGATGCTTATAATTTATTCTATGTACTATTTGATCTTTGCATATTTATGGTTTCCTTGTATTCACCCATAACTTTATTAATGTGTTTTTTTTTTTTTTCTGCTTACAGCATTCTCAGCTTGAACGCTACTCAGATGTAAAGATGAACCTCATGCCTCAGCCTCCAGCTTCATCGCTTATTTATTTTTATTTTTTTAACCGATGCTGCGTTTGGTATAAATTATTACCTTAAGCATATTTCCACATTTGTTTACTCTGAGCATAGGTTTGGCTGTTGTGTTTAATATTGATGCATCCTAGCTGTCTGTGGCTTATCGGCGTACCCCGGGACACGGGGGCCTCCAGCTCTTTACTTTGTCAGTCAGAAGGCCGTTTCTCATTGGGCTGCAGCGCCTTGTGCATCTGCCAGAGCACTTCTGTGCCCTGCATATGCGCATTGGCTTGTCGTCACCTTGCCAGCAGTTGCCGCCCCCTTACTGTGACGCCGGGCGCCGCTCTGGCCGAGGGCCTGCCCACCTCGGATACTCGTTATTCAACCATTAGGCGGCAGATTTCCATGTGCGCCACTCCCAGGCTCGCTCGGTTCATCTGCCGGCCTTCTGCAACAGGTTCCCAGCCACTCCCATCCTCCCACCTATTTATACCTGGCATGTTGCAGTCAATCACTTGCTGCACAGCCTTGGTATCCATGCAATTGCAGACACTTGGCTATTAAACGGTTGTCTAAGGTAGGGAATATATCTAAAATACTTTGCTTCTCTCCTCCTATTACCTACTTGACTAATATGTCACTAGACTAACCAACCATTGGGATACTTCCTATCTTGTTGGGAGATTAATCCATTCACACCAAAATTTCCCCCTTTTTTTTTTTAATTCCTTCCTTTCACATCTTTTGTGTCTGTAGTTTAATCTGTTCAATGGTACTTCAAACCTTCCTTTTGGTTTCCATATATATCCCTCTGTTATGTTTTTACCTTGTTAGGCACTTGTTGGTTTGCCCGTTTGAGGGTGTCCTTGTGTACCCTGATTTGCCACTCCCACTGGGAAAACATCATTCCTCAACCACCTACTATTTGTGTTCTGGGAATCTTCCAAAATCCTTTAAAAGTATAAAATGCCTTTATGCTTTCATCTGCTGAATATTGCCATGCGATTTTATCCTTCCGTCTGAGGCGTGAAGGACCATCTATCCGAATTATGCTGTGCAACACAGTCTAGGAATATTTATCTTGTGAGTACTTTGATCCATTTTTGCAAATATCTCCCCTTTCCCCGTTTTTTCCGCCAGTGCTGAAATTAATCGCTATATTTATATACATTGATTTATAACTAACTATACTAAGATTTGCTACCTATGTACTCATTTATACACCCCCCTTTTTTCAATAGAATGTTACCAGCATGCTTCCATCTAACCCCTAAAGAAGGAAATGAATACAGAGTCTGTTTAGTCTTTTGGCTTTTCTCTGTTTCCGAAACATGTTGGGACTTGTTGTGACCACCATATTCAATTGACTTCCAGTCTAGTAATGTTGTGTGCTCTCAACATCCAATTAGCTGCTGATTTCTATTGTACATGTATTTCAATTTCATGATTTTAGATGTTTATTGTATATTCTATTCTATTTTGTATATATTTATCCAATAAAATTTATATTTTTATATACATCTTCTATGATTCTATTGCCAATATCCTGTCCACCCTTTTACCCACAACATCCCCTTGGGGCACCCCCTTCCTTTTTTCTAATCGCAATTGGGATGTGGTAAAAGCTGTCAGGATTTCCTTATTGGTTGGTTTCCTCTTCCTTTTTTTTTTTCCTAGAAGAAAAAAGCCCTGCAGATGGCAGATGCACAGGAAATTTTAATGAATGACTCTCAGAAGGTCAACAGTTGATGCCCTTCATGCAACTTATGACCACCTGAGCTTCAGTCATTGCCATTTCTTGGGGAGCTTTTGCCAGCTGATGTTTTTTTTTCTTCTTTATTCTACCAGCTGAAGCTGTGGCTTCAAATTATTTCAAATTCAGCATAACTTAAAGTGGTTGTAAAGTCATTTTGTGAAATTATGTAATTTGCTGTGTTACATGATAATATAACATCCAGTGTGTGTTTTTGTGTAAAATGGTTGCGATTAAATACCTTATTCACAGTGCCACTGGGCGCTCACTGTGAGGGTGAGAAGTCAGTCTAGAACTACACTGGAGAATCTTGTCAAGGCAGCTGGGACCATAGTAACCAAGAAAACAATTGGTAACACACTACGCCGTGAAGGAGTGAAATCCTGCAGCGCCCGCAAGGTCCCCCTGCTCAAGAAAGCACATGTACAGGCCCATCTGAAGTATGCTAATGAACATCTGAATGATTCAGAGGAGAACTTGATGAAAGTGTTGTGGTCAGATGAAACCAAAATCAAGCTCTTTGGCGTCAAATCAATTTGCCATGTTTGGAGGAGGAGGAATGCTGCCTACGACCCCAAGAACACCATCCCCATCGTCAAACATTGAGGTGGAAACATTGAGCTTTGGGGGTGTTTCTCTGCTAAGGGAACAGGACAACTTCACCCCATCAAAGGGACGATGGACGGGGCCATGTACTGTCACATTTTGGGTGAGAACCTCCTTCCCTCAGCCAGGGAATTTAAAATGGATCGTAGATGGGTACTCCAGCATGACAATGACCCAAAACACACAGCCAAGGCAACAAAGGAGTGGCTCAAGAAGAAACACATTAGGGTCCTTGATCCCATAGAAAATATGTGGAGGGAGCTGATTGCCATTTGCCAACAAGGGTTTTGCCACCAAGTACTAAGTCATGTTTTGTGAAGGGGTCAAATACCTATTTCACTCATTAAAATGCAAATCAATTTATAATGTTTTTGAAATGCATTTTTTTGGATTTTTTGTTGTTGTTATTCTGTCTCTCACTGTTAAAATAAACCTACCATTAAAATTATAGACTGATCATTTCTTTGTCAGTGGGCAAATGTACAAAATCAGCAGGGGATCAAATACTTTTTTCCCTCAGTGTATAGGCTTCCTTAATGCAGCGTACCCGTAACACGTGTTAATGCATGTATACTAACACACTGCAACTGAGCGCTTAAGTGTAATTGGGCCTTAGGGGGCTGTGGGGAGCACAAATGTGGAAGTCTTGATTTGTAATGGGGCTGGAATAGCAGTTTTGTGTCTCCAGTCTGTCTTATTAATGGTCCCAGTCTCCCATAACTCCCCTAGCATGCCTGCATTCTCAGTCCCCATATTTTACCACTCTTGCCCCTCACCCATGTCTTTGGTTCACCATTGGCTTTCCTACACTTGGCAGGTACATTAACACATTTGTGACTCCTGCCTTACATTGGAACAGGAAAGAAAAACCTTCCCGGTAATTAAAATTAATCAACGGCTGAATTGTTTCCTGATTTCCAACCACCTATAAGGCTGGATTCACACCTATGCATTTGTAGTGCTTTTTGCACTACAAATTGGGCAAAGAAATATTTGGTAAAAAAAACCCTCAATAAGTGCATACTGATTGGTTTGCGCAAAAGTTATAGTGTCTACAAAATAGGGGAAAGGTTTATGGCATTTTTATTATTTATTTATTTTTCTACCAGTAATGGCGATGATCAGTGATTTTTAGTGGGACTGCGACATTGCGGCGGACAGATCGAACACCTAGCTGACATTTTGTACACTTTTTTTGGGAATCAGTGACATTATTACAGTGCTAAAAATATGCACTGACATTGCACTAATGACAGTGGCAGAGAAGGGGTTAACATCAGGGGCAATCAAGGGGTTAAATGTGTTCCCTCATTGTGTTTCTAACTGTGTGTGGGGGCTGCCTGGGACAACACACAGATCCGTCTTCCTGCATAGCAGATAGACAGGATCTGTGTGTGGGATCCCCTGACAGATTTGCCTTCTTTACTATGGCAGATCCCAGTTCTGTCACTGTGGGGAAAGATCGCGGCCGGACGGCGGACATTGAGGTCTATTTGCAGAGTTCAAGTGAGCCTATTGCAGTTTGATCAAAAAGCAGTTGTCACAGTTGACACTTTTTTTTTTAACTCAAAGCTGGACTCCAGTAATTTAGTCACTTTCTAAAATGTTACCAAGGGTTTAACAACTTGAATACAGGGCACTTTCACCCCCTTCCTGCCAAGGTCAATTGCACTTTCAATGTGTACCAAAATTAAATTTTTATATTTTTTTTTAGACAGATAAAGATTTCCTTTGGTGGTATTCAATCGTCACTGGGTTTTTAGTGTTTTGCTAAAAAAACAGAAAAAGGACCGTAATTTTTGAAAAAAATAGGATTTCTTACCGAAAAATCAGTTTCTCTGAGTTCATTGACAGACACAGCCTTCTTTATTCAGAACGGTATGGTGGGGTTATATCATCTCCGCAGGAGTAGGACTAGGCAGAACAAAAAAAAAAACCCTGGCTACGCCCATGGGCTGTCCTTCGTCAGTATATAACCCCCTCCCTGCTCTAGGTATTCAGTTTAGTAGCAAGCAGTAATAGAAGTATCAAAAAACTTCATAGAGGGGTGGGTGCTGTGTCTGTCAATGAACTCAGAGAAACGGATTTTACGGTAAGTAAAAAATCCTATTTTCTCATTCGTTCATTGACAGACACAGCCTTCTTTATTCAGAACGGTAGGGACGTCCCAAAGCAGTGCTGAACATGAGGGGTTGTACAGCAAAAAATCCCAAGGCTAACACAAAAGCCAACCAGGTAACAGGAGCTTCATACAGGACAAGCTGGAACCCAACTTGAATGATACCCCTTCAAGAGGGATTAGACCCTCTTAACAGCAGCCTGCAAAAAGCTTGCGGCCAAAAAAGGCACCCGCAGGTGCCAACCCATCCACTTCGTAGAACTTGTGAAAAATGCGCCACGAACGCCTGAAAGACAGAAGGCCCAGGACGCACTAGGCACCCAAGAAGAATGCGCCATAACAGGGATAGTAGGAACCCAATTCCTGACAGAATAGCCCAGAGTCATCATCTGTCTGATCCATCCAGAAGAAGGTCGCAGAAGAAGCAGACTGCCCCCTTCTTGGCCTGTCTGTGAATACAGAGAGCCTGACCTCCAAAAGACTCAGTGGCTGGCAAATACAACCGAATTCCCCCAAATTCCTTGGGATATGTTGCCAGGAACACAAGAAAGGAAACACAATGTCCTTGTTCAAATGGAAACCCAGGGACGGAACTATAGAAAAGGATGAAGCACCGCCTAAACCTGGGTAAGGTGAACGAGAAGATAACGCCACCCTTTTCGTAAACCTGTGAACAGAGGTGAAAGCCACCAAGAGGCCAGCTTCTGAGACAGAGTAAGCAGTGGAATCTCCCGATATTTTGAGAGAGGGAGAGAGAGCGGCTCCTGGAGAACCAAAAACACCAAGTTCAGATCCCACGGCGGTAGAAAAAGAAAAACCGCACCTGTGGAAACAGACGTCTAACCCCTTGAATAAAGGTACGCACCAGGGAGCGTGAGAACAGGGGATGCTGAAGACGACCACCCAGACTGACACCTGGCCCTCGATGATACTCGAGGCGCATTCCTGCTAAACCCTCCGTTAATGGGGGTCAGAATTGGAGCCACCTAGAAAGAACAAGAATGAATGCCCGGTGCTTCACACCAGGATATATGCGCTCTCCACACCCGGAGGCTAAAACCTCCTAAAAGATGGACTCCCTAGCCATCAACAGTGTCGGAACTGCCGCACCTGACTCAACACAGCTAGGCCGTTAAAACCAGTGACTCTAAGGCAGGATGGAAGAACGGCCCTGGGACTATAGATCCTTCCTGCGAAGGTATCTGCCTGTCAGCATTCCACTCCTGGAATGCATACACCAGAAAAGGGCCAGACGAAACGTTCTGCCCACCGGGGAATATTGGCAACAGCCAGGGCCGCCACAGCTTATTTGACCCACCCTGGCGAAGGGCATAAGCTACCGTGGCTGCCTTGTCCGACTAGAACCACACCGGGAGCCCCCGAAGCCGATCCGTCCATGATCCAGACTTTGCCTGATCGCTCGAAGTTCCATGATAATACCTGGTAGTCCGAATTTCACCAGCGTACAATGAGCAAGCTGTTCGGCAGTAGACGCCCATTTGAAGTATTGACATCCAGGGTAGCCCGCAAAATACTTGTCTGAGCACCACTGAGGAGACCTTAGAAGCTCAGCAACCAGGAGAACTACGGCCAAGAGGCGTAGCTGACATACTGCAGTGCCTAGACCATAGGTCCGGCAATGCAGCAAAGGCAGTAGAATTCCCAAATGGGTACCTCACAGCAAGCGTTTTTTTTTTTTTTTTTTAGAAACACAAATGCACTCTAGACCCTCCCAGGCTTCAAGGACAATATTGTCAAGATAAGAGAGGAAAAGGGAACACTTTCACTGCGCAAGACGGCTTATTGGGTATCGGCTCTCCGCAGCCACCGCTGCATCCCCCATCTTGAAAGGTTCCTGCATAGATGTAATAAGTGCGATAACCAGCACTTTTTCATGCCCTACTCCAGTCATCTTCACTCCCTGACAAGATAGGGAGCGTGGCCACCACCCCGCAAGGTGGGCCACGTCCTCAGAGCCAGATAGGAGACAGAGGGGGGAGGGCAGGGGTGCCAATACTGGGCTATATGCCTAAGCGCTACCCCAAAAAACACAGGAGGAGGGGGCCACCAACTGGAAGCCCCCCGCCCAAGGTCCACATGGGATGCCGACCGAGGCCCCTCACAGGGGGCACAGGCCAAGGCCCCCTCACAGGGGGCGCAGACTGGGGGCCCCTTACAAGGGGCACATACCAGGGCCCCGCACAGGGGCGGCGATCCAGGAGGCCACAGAAGCTGCAGCCCAATAGGTACAAAAACGTGGCCCAGTAGGCCGCAGAAGCCGCGGGCTAAATTTTGGTCACCTGCCGCAAGCGCGCGACCCACGGTGGGACCGAACTGCCTGACAGGACAGCCGGTCGGTAGGCCGAAAAGCCACGGTAGGCCGAAATTTTCGGCCGCGAGTGCTGTAGGCCACAAAGCCGTGGTCTAAATTTTCGCCCACTGGCCGTGAGCGGCCCCCCCAGCTGGTAGGCCGCAAAGCCGCGGCCTAAATTACGGCAGCCACTCACCTCCCAGACCAACCCTAGATGCCCCCCCAGTAACAACCTGAAGGTAGAAAAGGGGAACCATGTCCCAAAGCCCCTAGGCTGGGAGCCTGGGCCTCACCCGGGATAGGGGGGAAAGGAAGGGGGGAGGAGGGTGGAGGAGAACCCCGGAGGGACCGACCACCCCAGGGAGTACCACTCCGGGGAAGGAGAGGAGGGGACCCCTTACTTACCTCTCCAGTGAAAAGCGCGGGTAACGCCCCCAGACAGATCCTCCTCGCCACCAAAGTGGGGGGCTGTCGGTGATGAGGAACGCTGCGACACAGGCTGAGACCTGGTCGTATGCAACCTTGCAAGACGTTTAACTCGCAGGGCCAGCCCCTGTCCAGTGGGGCTATGTCGCGGCCGACCTAGCGCATAGCTGTGGTCTGCGCGCACTCGCTGGCCAGACCGGGGTGACCACTGGATCAAGCGTCAAGCCCGTCGCCCAGCCTGGCAGTTGATTGTAGATCTCACCGGAAAAAATCCAGGAAAAAGAGAAAATAACAAACAACAAAAAAATTCCCAGGACTAGAGATCCCAGCAGGGAACTAGGTCCTTACTCCTGACTAGGCAGAAAAAAAACTGAATACCTAGAGCAGGGAGGGGGTTATATACTGACGAAGGACAGCCCATGGGCGTAGCCAGGGGTTGTTTTTTTGATCTGCCTAGTCCTACTCCTGCGGAGATGATATAACCCCACCATACCAATCTGAATAAAGAAGGCTGTGTCTGTCAATGAACGAATGAGAAAAAAAAGTTTTTCTTAGTTTCTGTTAAAAAGTTTGTGAATAAGTAATTTTTCTCCTTCACTGATGTGCGCTGATGAGGCTGCATTGATTGGCACTGATGAGGTGGCACGGTTGAGGAGGCACTGATAGGTGGCACTGATGAGCAGGCACTGATGAGCAGGCACTGACTGACATCATTGATAGGCACTGTTGGAGCTGCACTGATAATCAGGGCACTGATTATATGTGTAGGTCTCCCCTGTGAGGAAATGCGCTGATCGGCTCTCCTGACCTCACACTCTTTCAGTGTGAGAGGAAAGCTGATAACCAGCATTTCCTTGTTTACATGTGATCAGCTGTGATTGGACACAACTGATCACATGGGTAAAGAGTTGTGTCATCGGCTCTTTACCGAGATTGGGGATCCACCTTGTCTTGGGGACACAGTGCACTGCCGATCGCCATGCTGCGTGCCTAGAGTGGGACAACTTCATATGTCGCTGATTGGAGTGGAGAGAGACCAGAAAACTTCACTGATCTCCCCTAGCTAGAGTGAACCGGGAAGCAACATTGACACTTGTGTGCAGAGAAGAAGCTAATGGAGCATGATCTGTGCTCCATTAGATTCAGTGGAAGACATGTGAGACATGAGACCCCTGATGTCTCATTAAAGAGAGCCTGTCATAAAAATATTATGTCACATAGGGGACTTTTTGACCCATATTTTTTTTTTTTTAATTCCTTTATTTTATTATAAAGCAGGCATAGATACATAGTATAGTATAAAGCAGGTCATACATTTCCATACATTAACACATTTTGGATCAGGTAGATTGAGACTGTAGACCAAGATCTAGTTGTCCTCCAAACAAATGGGGTAATACATGTGTGTACCAGCCAACTATACATCATTCCTAAACATAATAAAGCAGGGTAGCCTACACATGGGCTTCCTTGGATAAGTCTTGAACAAATCTTAAACAGTATTGAGATATAATGTAATATTTAAATCATTTTAAGACAAATGTGTCTAATACCATGCGAGTATGTATTTCCTGCTCACCGTGAATAGCATATTCTCATTAATTACTTAACGCCGTCACCACGGCTACCTGGTGAGCTTATCAGTACAAAAGAACAGAAAAGTGAGGATAGAGAAAAGAGTAAAAAGGGGAAGGGGGGAGGGGAAAGGCAAAAGGGCCTTAGGGAGAAGGGGGGAGAGATTAAGAAAAAGAGGGATGGAAAGGAATGGCTGCGACACCGCCCCCCCGTCATACCCACTTGCCGAACCCCAATAGGGTAAGTACAGGCGCCTGTTTTATTACTATCTGTGGGGTTACCATCTCAGGTAGGCTGGGTTTGTGCTTGTGCCAACTCCTGTAGATATGTGTTAGTACCCAAAAAATATCTCCAGGGTCTCCACTTGTTTGACCCATATTTTTGACCCACTAAAACATATAATGCTTTAGTGAAAATAAAAGTTAAGTTGCACCCAAGCGTTTAAAAATTCCCTCACTTACACACATACTTGAACATAAACTCACCCATCAGGGGCACGTGTGTGTGTGTGTGTGTGTGTGTGTGTGTGTGTGTGTGTAAACTAAAAATTCTGAATGAACCCTCTGCACATGTTATATACCATTTCTAGCAAACATAAAAACAGGGATTTTCAGTTCACATATATTGCAATACATGTTTAAGCTGGCCAACTTTGTCAAAGTAGACCCTCTCTGATTAGTCCCTACCCTACAGCATACTTCAGTAGATATAGTGCCAATATGGGGCAAATAGACAAGCTGTAGGAGAGCTATAGGTTCAGGTCTGGTCACTGACCTGTACTATGTAATAGGTATGAGATATACCTGTGCTCAAATACTTATACATATATATAATGTATCAGGTGTTAAAAGGGCGTGACCATATGTTAACACTAAACATTCTGAATGAACCCTCTGTGCACTGCTATACCCCCTTTCTAGACAACTTTGTATAAAAACAGAGATTTTTAGTTCACATATATTGCAATACATGTTTAAGCCGGCTAACAACGTCAAAGTAATCCCTCTCTGACCAGACCTACACTACTATACTTCTACTCTACGCCTACTTTACTCTACTCCTATTCAACTCTACTCCACTCCTACTTTACTCCTATTCTACGCCACTCTACTCTAATTCTACTGTACTCATTCTCTACTTCTACTTTACTCTTTTCTTTTACTGTACTCCTACTCTACGCTACTCCACTTCTTCGCTAGTCTACTACTCTCCTCCTACTCTACTCCTACTCTGTTCCAATTTACTCTAACTCTACTATACTCCTACTCCTCTCTTCTCTACACCAATCTACCATACTCTACTTCTGACTACTCTATTCTGAACGCAACTGAACCCTCTGCATTGTGCTATATACTCTTTCTAGCAAATATTGCATAAAACAGGTATTAGTATAAGTATTAGTTTACATGCATTGCAATACTTGTCTAGGCTGGCCAACTGGAAAAAAATAATCCCTCTGTGGCCATGCCTTATTATAATCTACTGTATTGCATTTTTAACATTTTTTTCTACTCCTCTCCTAGTTCTACTGTACTCCTCATTTACATCTACCCCTCTCCTCCCCTACTCCCCTTCTACATCTACTACCCTTCTCCCCTACTTCTCTTCCACTTCTACCCTTCTGTTCCCCTACGCATTTTCTACTTCTTCCCTTCCCCTTCCCTTACTCTTCTTGTACGTCCACTCCTCTCCTCCCCTGCTCCTCTTCTCCCCTACTCCTCTAGATCGAATATGAGAAAAACATTTTTATTGATAGAAATCAGATGGTCCAACCAAAATTATGCTTTTGTGGGCTTGGGTGGTCATAGTAAAGGACGCTTGTGTTTCTTGGGAAATGGTGTAATTTTTTTATTATCTAGACAGTGAATAAAATGGGGCCTTAGGAGCTTTGTGACATACTTACACTCTGGGTTACCTCCAGGAGTCAAAAGCTCAACCAAATTTGCAGCTGAATATATTAAACAACTGTAATCATCTGCTGCCTGCTGGTTTACTTTAAAACATTTGATGTGTTTTAGAGGGTCCTGAAGAAGAACTTCATAGCTTTGATTGATCTGTTTAAAGGCAGCCAATGTATAATCAATTTCACTGCCTAGGTAACTGTTAGCCATCACCAATTGTTTACCATCACAATCAGTGACAAAAGCATGTCCTACCTTATAATCAATGTGCAATTGAATAGTTGGTTTTAACACAGGTGGTACACATTTGCCAACCATTCTGAAGCGCATATTTTTAAACAGCTTCCTCAGTACAGGCATACCCCACTTTTAAGTACACAATGGACTTTATTTACTAAAGCTGGAAAGTGCAAAATCAGGCTCATTTCTGCATAGAAACCAATGAGCTTCCAGGTTTTATTACCAAAGCTTAATTGAACAAGCTGGGGTCAGAAGCTCATTGGTTTCTATGCAGAAGTGAGCCTGATTTTGCACTTTCCAGCTTTAGTAAATAAACCCCATTGTGTACTTAAAAGTGGGGTAGGCCTGTACAGCAACTACAGCCCAGCAAACAGCATAGCTGACAGGCTAACTATTTTGAATGTCAGCCTTGTCCTGCATGCTAAGCCCCAATTCTGGGATCCAGGCTGCAGTAGGGACCTGATTTTTGTTCTTCTTCCTCAATGTCTGCGGCTCGCTGTCTTCACATGAGGGCCTCTTTCTTGTCTTCCTTCCACGATCCTGCTGGTATTCCAAAGTAGGCGGGTCCTCTGGAGTGCGGCTTGTCCAAGCTGAAGACGATACATTAACTAAAATGTTATTGTATGTATTGCTACTTTGCTATAAACTTTATATTTATATAATATAGACTAAAGTACATGCTATACATATATATGAACCATAACTTACAAACATAGTGCAGTGAAAGATATTTATAATTCTTAATAATGTGCAAACAAACGTGTCAAAAACTGTTAAGAAATTAATCAACAATCAATAATATGTAACATCCCTTTCACAAAGTGTATCAATATGGACCTCTTATATTAACCACTTGCTTACCGAGCACTTAAACCCCCCTCCTATCCAGACCAATTTTTAGCTTTCAGCGCTAACGCATTTTGAATGACAATTGCGCGGTCATACAACGCTGTACCCAAATTAAATTTTTATCATTTTTTTCCCACAAATAGAGCTTTCTTTTGGTGGTATTTGATCACCTCTGCGGTTTTTACTTTTTGTTAAAAAAATGTAAAAACCTGAAATTTTTAAAAAAAAAAAAAATTTTTTTTTTATATTTTGTTATAAAAAAATTTTAACGGGTAATTTTTCTCCTTCATTGATGTACGTTGATGAGGCGGCAGTGATGGGCACTGATAGGTGGCAGTGATGGGCACTGATGGGTGGCAGTGATGGGCACTGATGGGTGGCAGTGATGGGCAGCGCTGACAGGTGGCACTGATTGGCACTACAGGTGGGCATTGGTAGGTGGCACTTGTGAGCATTGATAGGTGGCACTTGTTGGCATTGATAGGTGGCACTGTGGGCACTGTTAGGTGGCACTGTGGGCACTGTTAGGTGGCACTGTGGGCACTGTTAGGTGGCACTGTTAGGTGGCACTTTTGGGTGGCACTGATGAGGAATGTTTTGTGCTTCCACTTTGGGACCGATGTCCCTGGCATCTGAGCCGGTGATCGGCTTTTTTCTCTACTCGCGCTGTCAGCGCGAGTAAAAAAAAAAACGATTACGGATCTTCCTGTTTACATCATGTGATCAGCTGTCATTGGCTGACAGCTGATCACATGGTAAGGGGCCAGGACCGGCCCCTTACTCAGATCGGTGATCAGCCGAGTCTCAGTGACTCGGTGATCACACCGCGCCCGGCGCGCGCCCTGCAGGGCGAGCGCAGGGAGCGTGCACAGGGGAGGCCGTCATATGACGGCCTCCCGGGAATGTAGGTCCGCGCTGTGGCCGTCATTCGGCCATAGCGCGGATGTCTAGTGGTTAATCACCTCAATACAGGGCACATTCACCCAGGCCATTTTTCAGCTTTCAGCGTTGTCACTCTTTGACAATTGCACGGTCATGCTACACTGTACCCATGTGAAATTTTTATCATTTTCTTCACACAAATAGAGCTTTCTTTTGGTGGTATTTATTCACTTCTGGACTTTTTCTTTCCTAAAAAAGAAACAAAAAAAAAAAGACCGAAAATTTTGACAAAAAAAACGTTTTTCTTAGTTTCCGTCAGTAAATTTTGTAAATAAGTAATTTTTCTCCTTCACTGATGGGCGCTGATGAGACGGCACTAATGGGCACTGATGGGCTGCACTAATAGGCACTGATGAGGTGGCACTTATGGGCACTGATGGGCTGCACTTATGGGCACTGATTAGGTGGCACTGATGAGGAGGCACGAATATGCTGCACTTATGGGCACTGATAGGTGGCACTGGTGGGCACTGATAGGTGGCACTGATGGGCACTGATAGGCGGCATTGGTGGGCATGGATAGGTGGTACTGATGTGTGGCACTGATGGGCATTGATGGGTAGCAGTGATGGGCATTTATGGGTAGCACTGATAGCCAGCACTGATTGCTGACACTGGTGGGCACTGATTGCTGACACTGGTGGGCACCCATTGCTGGAACTAGTCGGCACTCATTGCTGGCACTGTGGGGGCTTTATTGTAATAAGGGCACTGATGATCAGTGCCCTGATTACATATCTAGATGTCCTCTGCGAGGAGATGCCGCTGATCGGCTCTCCTCGCCACACACTCTGTCAGTTGCTGATTACCAGCATCTCCGTGTTTACATGTGACCGGCTGTGATTGGACACAGCCGATCACATGGTTAAAAAGCAGTGGCTCTTTACAGAGATGGGGTCTTTATTCTTATTTCTCCAGCCTCTGGTTCACGTCTGTGTGTTGTATCTCAAGAGTCAAAGAACGAGCCGGTACTTCTAGGCATTGCGCTAAAGGACAAAAATCCAGGCTATATTACTTGCCGGAAAGTCCTGATAAAGAGTTGTCAGGTTTAGTGATGGACTAAATATCTTCCTTGGGGTTCATCTGGAATAATGTTGCTGTAAAGGATTATTGAATACATTTGGAATGTGTATATTGGATATTGCATTAATTTTGTATTAACCTCTTGCTGACCACCCCATATACATTTATGCGGGGCGGCGGCTTCTCTGCGCCGAATCACGTACCTGTACATGATTCTGCACTTCTGGTTCTGGAGCGTGCACGCGCGCCACCTGCTGTGTCCAATACCAGCGAGTCTGGCAGACTCGATGTCCACCGGCACCCAGTGATCATTCAGGAGCGGCGGTCTGCCTATGTAAACAAGCAAGATTGCCATTCTGTCATAATTGTAGTAATCTTGTGTTTTCTGCTAAGCAAGAAAACAGATCTCTGCCTTCCCACAGTACAAGCACCTCCCCCACAGTTAGTAAACACTCCTTAAGCACACATTTAACCCTTTGAGCACCCCTGATTAACCACTTCCCTGCCAGTGCCATTAGTACAGTGACAGTGTACATTTTTAGCACTGATCACTGTATTAGTGTCACTGGTCCCCATAAAAGCGTCACTTAGTGTACGATTTGTCCGCCACAATATCACAATTCTGCTATTAGTCGCTGATCACCGTCATTACTAGTAAAAAAATCAAAAATATCTAAAAATTCCATAAATATATCCCATTGTTTGTAGACGCTATAACTTTTGCGGAAACCAATCAATATACGCTTATTTGGGATTTTTTTTTTTTTACCAAAAATATGTATCAAAATACATATTGGCCTAAATGAATGAAGAAATTAGATTTTTTACATTTTTTTTTATTGGATATGTTTTATAGCAGAAAGTAAAAAAATATTGTTTTTTTTTTTTTTCAAAATTGTCTTTTTTCATTTATTGTTTATTATTTTGTTTATACTGCAAAAAATAAAAACCACAGAGGTGATCAAATTCCACCAAAAGCTCTATTTGTGGGGATAAAAATGTATTTGGATACAGCGTCGCATGACTGCGCAGTTGTCAGGTAGAGTAACTCAGTGCCGTATCGCAAAAAATTGACTGGTCATAAAGGGGGGTAAATCTTCCAGAGCTGAAGTGGTTAAATACATTTTTTACATTAGGATTAATGCTTGAGCTTTAATTTTTCCTTGTGTTTTATGAGCAAGAATTATGTTTATAGCCTGTATTCTTTGCTGTTTCATGAGATAATTTACCAAGATTTCTAGGAGAAAGACAGGATCTGCGTGACCTAATGTTTGGCTTATAAAGTAAAAGAGCAAAGATTACGTGTGGAGTACTGGTCTCTTGTAAGTGTTCAGACCTGAGAAGTGCCCCATTGGAGGAGGTCACATGCTCCTCCATGTCAAGATGCAGTATTATGCAGTGGCTGCAGTAGGACAAGAGGGTGGAGAAACATGGCAAAGGTAAGTATGAGTGGGTAAATGGTGAGCTGTAGGAAGGCTTGCCTGAAAAGGGAAGTTGGCAGAATTTTTTTTTTAAAGTGTTTGTAAAGTCACATTGTGAGAGGTAGAGCCATAGTGCCATTTTTATCCTTTCCCTTTATTTGTTGATCATGAAGGCCAAGTAACACACGAGACAGGTCAGGGAAAAAGTCGGGGAGAAGTTTAAAACAAGGTTAGGTTAAAAAAAAATATCCCAAGCTTTGAACATCTCACGAAGCACTGTTCAATCCATCATCCGAAAAATGGAAAGAGTATGGCACAACTGCAAACCTACCAATACATGGCAGTTCACCTAAACTGACAGGCCAGGCAAGGAGAGCATTAATAAGAGAAGCAGCTAAGAGGCCCCATGGTAACTCTGGAGGAGCTGCAGAGATCTACAGCTCAGGTGGGAGAATCTGTCCACAGGACAACTATTAGTTGTGCACTCCACAAATCTGGCCTTTATGAAAAAGTGGTAAGAAGCAAGCCATAAGAATTCCCGTTTTCAGTTTGCGAGAAGCCATGTAGGGGACACAGCAAACATTTGGAAGAAGGTGCTCTGGTTAAACGAAACCAAAATTTTACTTTTTGGCCTAAAAGCAAAACGCTATGTGTGGCGTAAAACTACATCACTCTGAACACACCATCAGGGACAGGGAAGCTGGTCAGAGTTGATGGGAAGATGGATGGAGCCAAATACAGAGCAATCTTAGAAAAAAACCTGTTAGGGTCTGCAAACGACTTAGACTGGGGCAGAGGTTCACTTTTCAGCAGGACAACGACCCTAAACATACAGCCAGAGCTACAATGGAATGGTTTAGATCAAAGCATATTTATTTGTTAGAATGGCCCTGTCAAAACCCAGACCTAAATCTAATTGAGAATCAGTGGAAAGACTTGAAAATTGCTATTCACAAACGCTCTCCATCTAATCTGACAGAGCTTGAGCTATTTTGCAAAGGACAATGGGCAAAAATGTCACTCTCTAGATGTGCAAAGCTGTTAGAGACATACCCAAAAAGACTTGCAGCTGTAATTGCAGCGAAAGGTGGTTTCTAACAAAGTATTGACTCGCGGGGGCTGAATACAAATGCACACCACACTTTTCACATATTTATTTGTAAGAAAATTTGAAAACCATTTATCATTTTTCTTCCACTTCACAATTATGTGCCACTTTGTGTTGGTCTATCACATTAAAATCCCTTTAAAATACACTTATGTTTATGGTTGTAACATGACAAAATGTGGAAAATTTTAAGGGGTGTGAATACTTTTTCAAGGCACTGTATTAGCACTGCCCACACTAAAGATGGACACCAAGGTCACCCAATGTTGCAGTATCCACTAGGGGTGCTAAAATTAATCGTTGCATCGATGCATCGCGATTCGGGTGTCCCCGATGTGACATCGATGCATAAGGACCGGAAAATCGATTGCGGGCAACGTCATGACGACTAGCCCCGCCCCTCCTGGGAAAGCGATCGGAGCGTATTTTTAAAATTACTTTATTTTAATAAATGCTGTGTTACAATGAATGAAGTGCACCGCTGTATGTGCTTTTTAAAAGAATATGTCACTTCATACCGAATTTCACAGTAGTAGGATACATCCCCTTCATGTGACTCCCGGCCCCCCCGCCTCTCTCCGCTCTCCTCTCACGTCTCCTGAGTCCTGACGTCAGCGGGGAATTCTCAGCCCCGCCCGCTGACTATAGCTATCGTATCAGAAGATAGGCGGGCAGGACTGAGAATTCCGCGCTGACGTCAGGACCCAGGAGATGTAAGAGGAGAGCGGAGATAGGCGGGGGGGGGGGGGGGCGGGAGTCACATGAGCGGGATGTATTGTACTACTGTGAAATTCGGTATGAAGTGACATAATTTTTCAAAAAGCACATACAGTACAGCGGTGCACTTCATTCATTGTAACACGGCATTTATTAAAAGAAAGTGATTTTAAAAACAGTAAGTAGAGTACAAATGTGTACTCTACTTACACCTCTCGCTCCGTGCTGACAGGTCCTTGGCTATCCTGTGCCCATTCCACTGTTAACTCCTAGTGTGCTGGAAGGTGCAAACAGGAATGCCAAGGAACTGTGTCAGCACCAGTGGTGGCCGTGCATTGTGGGGGGGGTTAGTGAAGTGATGGCTGCGTTTGATGGGCACAAGTGGCTGCGTTTGACGGGCACAGTGGCTGAGTTCGACGGGCACAGGTGGCTGCGTTTGATGGGCACAGGTGGCTGCGTTTGATGGGCACAAGTGGCTGCGTTTGATGGGCACAGTGGCTGCGTATGAGGGGCACAGTGGCTGCGTTTGACAGGCACAAGTGGCTGCATTTGACGGGCACGGCGCTGGCAATACTACTGTGGGCATCCGGCTGTGACAGCTTGCAGCTTCACAGCTGGGTGCGCATGTCTCACTGCGCTTTCCGGCATAGCTGGGCAATCTTTTGGGAATTGTGATGTGTCCCAGAAGATTGCAGGGTGGAAGGGCCACCTAGGCGGTCCAAGCGGAAGTGGGAGCTCGTCGGTAATCGTGATGCATTGTGATGCATCGCGGAATCGAATTGAATCATGAGACCAGTGAAGATGCGCACCCCTAGTATCCATTTGGACCACTGCTCCCCTGGTGACACCTATGGAGTCTGCAGAGGAACAATGTTCTTTCCATCCTTCACTCCATCTGTAGAGCGGTACAGAAAAACACAGTGCCACCTACAGATTGGAGCATAAACTGCACCTGCCTCCCTGATGACCTCAAAAAGAATCAATTACATCACTGAATCCACCAACAGTCACTCATGGAAACAGCTCCAGCAAATAAGCAAGAACAGCAGACTTAGTTAAGCAAAAAAAAAAAGTTTTTTTTAAGCTGCTAAATAAGTAAGTGGGGTGGGTAACATTTAAAAGCAGTTGATAAAATATACTAATATCAATAAGTTATAAAACCTTAATTCACAAACAATGATTTGTTGGTATAGTTGATTATTAGAGAAAACGGGACACATTTTTAGACCTAGGACTGACTATCAGTGGAAAACAAGGGAGGCTGACAACTAAGCCCATTTACTGCAGGTTATTGTTAGATCCCACTGGAGCTCTCTTTTGGCTTGGTTGCGATGGCTTGCTAAAGCCTGTGATAAAATATACAAAAGTATATTTTTTCATCTTATGTTTACTAAGGCATTAGCACATGTTTCCCAGACTGCTTAAACTGCAAAAACTTCAGTTACACTGCTGTGAAAACAGACCAGTAGTTCCTTTTAAACTGAGCCAATGCTTCATTTGTCATATCAGATGGGAATAACAAACCATCTAAACAATAATCTAAAATTACCAAGATTTAAGGATTTTAACAATCTCTCCATCAGTAATATATAACAAGAGGCAACTTTTGTTTATGCTTATTTAAGGTGCAGAAGAATACTATGCAGATTTTGCTATAGTGTAGTTATTTATAGGTAAAAGGCTCACATTCCTCCTTCTAATAAAAAGCCCTGTCTCATCTTGCAACAATTAAAGATCCCAAACCTCAAAAGAATGAGTATTGTGTGAGTTTTGGTAAAATAAATTACACTCTGATATTTTTTTTTACAAACTCCAACCCTGAATGATATGAAAAGTCAGTCATCAGGTGTGTGTTGGGATGCATGATGTCTAAATTCAGCCCTGGTTAGGGTTATTGATCATATATAACATTCTTATAGCTCAACTCAGCCCTTATTAAAATATGTGTTGGGGTGTTTTGTTTTATCCCACAGACTTATCCTTAAAGTGACACTAAACTCTAGTTAAAAAAAGAAAATTCTATTCAAGTATTTATTCTTAACTCAGAAAGGTACCTTATATTGCCCTCAGCATTAGGAATGTAGCCACTCTTTCTTGCACACTCCTGAGATGAACAATTTGTAGTGTGTATAGTGCAGTGACTGCAAGTAACATGCACTCAGTGGCGTACCAACGGGGGGGGGGGGGAATGGGGGTGGTCCTCCCTGGGTGCCACACATTGGGCGTTGTCAGGCTGGCACCGCTTAGGGTGTCAACAGGCCCTGACTGGCCAAAGGCAGTCGGGCCGGGGAGGCAAACACTACCCAGCTGCCCCATGACTGTGAAGGGGAAGGAGCTGCAATGGATCCCATCGCCTGATGCCGTCTGCCGCACCGGAAAAAAAGTGATGGCCCGTGCAGGCTCCCTGTGTGCTTGGATAGGAGGAGCGGCAGGGGCAGCTACATATAAAGGAATTGATCTTTCCATATTCCGCCTGCAGCCGCTAAATGCCTGCAGGAGGAAGAGGAGGAGAAGCAGGCATTCAAGGGTTGTAGGAGGAATATGGAAAAATCAATTCCTCTATATGCAGCTGCTCCTCTTATTCAACTTCTTTTGCTGCCTCCCCATGCTCTTTGGCCCCCCCAGTGCTCTCAGGCTCCCGCAGTGCCCTTCAGCTCCCCCAGTACTCTCTGACCACCCTGTGCTCCCTGGCTCTCACCTAGTGCTTTCCGGCCCCCCCTGTTTTCTTTACCCCACATGGTCTCCAGCCCGCCCCCCCACCAGTGCTCTCCAGTTCCCTCCCAGTGCTCTTTGGCTCCCCAGTGATCTTCAGCTCCCCCAGTGCTCTCCGCCCCTCGGTTCTCCCTGCCCTCCCCAGTGCTCCCTGCCCCCTGTGCTCTCCACCCCTCATGTTCTCCAGCCCCCCCATGCTCTTCGGCTCCTCCAGTTCTCTGTGCTCCCCCTGTGCTCTCCTGCCCCCCCCAAGCGCTCTCCGGCCCTCCTAGTGCTCTTCTATCTTCTATCATGCCTGCAGTCTCTGACCATCTCTAGTATCATGTCTGCAGTCTCTGACCATCTCTTGTATCATGTCTGCAGTCTCTGACCATCTCTTGTATCATGTCTGCAGTCTCTGACCATCTCTAGTATCATGTCTGCAGTCTCTGACCATCTCCTGTGGTATGTCTGCAGTCTCCGACTATCTCTTGTATTATGTCTGCAGTCTGTGGCTATTTCTTGTATCATGTCTACAGTCTCTGACTATCTCTTGTATCATGTCCTCAGTCTCTGACCATCTCCTGTATCATGTCCTCAGTCTCTAACCATCTCCTGTAGTATGTCTGCAATCTCTTACTCAAACTTAAACAAATTGCTACTAGTATTAGCTATCTGTTTATTCCAGAGGTAGGACTGTGCAGGGGAGGCAGAGTGTAAAAGGGGGCACTTTGATTAAAGAGATGGGGGGTTTCTAGACTGCAAGGGGCACTGTGATGGGGGGCTGTGAAATTTGTGCAATAAATATTCTTGAAAACATTACACATTTTTGTGGGTGTTTTTACATATTAAAGTTGGGGGCTGCCAGATATAGAATCCGCCCTTGGTGCCAAATGCTCTAGGTACACCCCTGCATGTGAGTGGAAATGTAGCGCTAGTGAATAAACAGTGCTAATAAACTGTACAAATACTAAATGAACATGTACATGAGTGAATAAATCTATACGTGAATAAGTCCCAATTGTGTAAAAATTAAAGGACAGCTTATAAGTTCCAAGTGGGTCAGTCCCAAGGAATGGCGGGTACACCACAAACAAAGGATTGTTCGTATAGGAAAACCAGGGACAACTGAGTTTGTATCTGTAGGAAATGACAACAACACTGGAATAAGAATGGGTACTCTTACCAGAACCAATGGACCTGGATGTCAGCGACACCAGGTTGAACAGGCATGGATAACCGAAACTGCGATGCAGCAGGGGATCCTGAAGGGTCATTCAATGAGACAGGAATGGTCAACAATGTCCTTGAAGATCCAGTACTCTCTCAGTAGAATCACAATAATGAAAACAGCCACTGAGCCAAGGGTGACCAGATGGAAAGGTCAAAAAGGCTCGAACTGCAGAAGATATGCAAAAAAGAAGAAAGCTTTCAATAGTGCAGATCAAAAAAGTTGGGTTGTTTATTTTCCATAAAAACCAGCATACAGATAAAATGTGATCACGAATAAAAAGCAATATGGTGAGTGGAGAAACCAATCCCTACACGTTTCGTCCTACTAGGACTTCTACTCTGGCATCACTCCTGCATGCACTGCTCTTTACAAACAAAGGAACTGAGAGATTCTGAGTGTCAGGATGCCATCCGCAATAGAGGGACTAGTGCGCCAATACGCCATCTAGGAACTTCCACCAGTTTCCTGTGCACGGCGTGTTGCATGGACATCTGCGCGTCCAGTTCTAGAACTAGCACCAAACACACATTCTAAAAGAAGGAGTAGCGACAGGTGGTTGCTGGATGATTCTATGATCCCTGCTCCTGTGTATCCTGATCTCATGCTTATCCTAATTTCTTTTTGCCGACTCAGCCTGTCCCAGGATTTCGCTCTGTCTGATTTCTGGTTGTGACTTTGGCTGGTTTAAGGACTGTGCTTCTACTGATCCATAGTGTATGACCCTTGCTTTGGCTCCTTAACACTCCGTTATCTTCAACTCTTATTGACCACCAATGTAGGATCTTGGCTTGGTTCAAGACCCTGACTCTCTCATCTACAGCCTATTGCTCACCTGTGTATGACCTTGGCTTAGCTCTTGACTTTGACACTGCTACCTTCCAGTCCTTCCCTGCTGGTCCTATCCTGCATCATTTCTTACTACCACAGGTGTCAACATTCCATCAGCTGCTGGGCCCAACCTGCTTCTGTATAGTGTCTCTCCATGATCCCACTAAAAATCCAATTTCCCAGCAAGAGAGCTACCCTGCTGACCACATCCAGGAGCAGCCACCAGTTAACTGGACTCTTGGCACCCATGCCACTTTGTGTCCTGCACTCCCTTTAACCACCTCCAGGGGTGCTCAGACCATAGCTGCATGGAAAGCACTCTCGTCATTTCGGTTTCTAACCATGAATGTGACAGGGAGCTCAAGCAGAACGTTACAAGGGGGCAGAAAAACACAGTAAAAAGTATTTAAAGAAAAACAGATTACAGGGCAATAGTAGTGGATGTGTATGAACTATTTTTGGAAAATAAATATATATTTAGTGTCACTTTAACTAATACTGCTGCTATAGTGCTGGATTGCAATGGATTGGGTTTTTGGTATGAAAACCATTTTGAAAATCTTCATGTGCCCAGAGTTAAACTTTAAAAAGAAACAAGCAGGAATGGGTATTGAAATGAAAATGACTCCCCTTTCTTAACCCTTTAAAGCCCCATACACACTATCAGATTTTCTGCTGATTTTTTGTTTTCAGATTTACCAAAACCATGTAGTGCAAGGGCCTGCCTGACTGCATACAAATTAAAACTCCTAACGTTTGACCACATATTATTATATGGTTTTGGTAAATCTGAAGGAAAAAATCAGCCGAAAATCTGATAGTGTGTATGGAGCTTTTGTGTTACATCCCCCCCCTAGAAAAACATGCAAAAAATTTAGCATTTTGTTTTTTAACACAAATGTTAAAATTCACATTTTAGACCTGCAAATGATTAAAACCCCAAAACCTTATACATTTTCTGAAAGCATAAGGCTCCGTTCACATCTAGGCGTTGCTATTTTACAGGTGTTTTTCGGGCGTTTTTTCGTGCGTTTTTGCAGTGTTTTTGTACAGGCGTTTTGAAGTTTAAAAGGTCACAAATGTAAAAGCAGTAAAATGCCTGTAATCTGCCAAAAAAGAAGCTCATGTACTTTTTTGAGCGACAGGCATTTTGCTTTAGGCGACAGAACGCTCAGATGTGAACAGGGGCCATTGAAATGAATGGGATTTATCTTCTTGGGCGTTTTTAGAGCTGAGGCTTAAAGCATAAAAACACCCAAAAACACCTAAAAATGTCTAGATGTGAACAGAGCCTAAAACCTTTAGAATACATGATAATATTGTTCATAGTATGCATGAAGGTAAAAAAAAAACCTTCAGCCTTTACAACCACTTTAAAAAAAAAAAAAGAAAAAGCCCAAGAGGTAGGCTCACACAAACTACTCAAGAGTGCAGTTTAAGATCACAGATGCCCATTGGTGACTAGTTCGTTTTAGGCTATTAATGAGTGGCAAAAATTTTTACCTAAACTTCTGAGAAACACTCATCCCCCTGAAAGTCAATTTTGAGAAACAGACTACCGGTACATTTAAAAGGCATCATACAGAGCAAGCAGGATTAATGAATGCTGGCTCATTTTGAGACTTGATTCAGGAGGTATAGAGATCTATTTTTTTTGTGAACATTTAATCTGCATCTTGTGATTCTTACTGATGGGTTATTGCACATCATTGCTCTTGCACAATATCACTGATTAACTATTTGGTTTCATAGCCCTATCAGGTGAGAGAGATATGTTGCAGAATATAACGTGCACAGAGAATGATGTATATTACAGGATCTCCTGTCCTGATATGATACAGGCAAGGGGGAAAAAAAAAAAACTTCGGCTGATAACTCCCTTCTTTTGGCTATTTTTAAGGTGATCATGTGTATATTTTCTATTACGCTCTATAGGTATATTGAGCCTGAGAATACCTAGAGCCTCAGATTACCTAGCGTCCATAGCCTATAATTCAAAACATTATGGGTTTTATTATAGCGTGTACGCTTGCTTGAAAGGCAAGGTTTACAGGCACCTCCTGCTAGTGTTTGGTGCAAGCATTTTGGCACAGATCACATGGCACATAGTTTTTCGGCACTAAAATTACTGGTTTCATTTTACTGCATGATAAATGTGTTAGTGCATGTAATTTCATTGCACTGGTATTATTGGCATTCAGTGTCAGGCTATTGTAATTAGATCTAAGCCCTAAGTGGATGCCATGTGGCTTTCTAAAACACAGCGTGTTATAAGAAATTGCCATTTTTTTTTAACATAAAAGCTTTTTTTTTTTTTTTTTTACTAATCTTAAAATTCTCTTCTTGGAGTTGATTACAGGAACACAGGAAATCTTCAAAATTTCGAGTTACGCTGCCGCATACAGGAGAAGTACACACTGGCAAACAAAAAACTGTAGGCCAGCCTAAGGTAACCCCTCTGTGATGACAATGCGGAATGGGCACCCCAAAAAGGCTGTGTAAGAGGGCCAGGTAACCATGTTTTTTAGGACCCAGTTCACCCATTACATTTTTTTAAATAAGAAAGCAGCAGTGATCAGTCTATTGAGAGGACACCAGACCTTCTTAACCCTATTAAGCCAGTACACATTCAGTTTCACTCTAATAGCCTCATAAACATTCAGTCTAAGTTTAGGTAATTAGGAGAGCAAGCAGATACCCCCTCTTCACTAATCCCCTGTCATAAATAACTTAGCTGAGTAGTCAGAAAACTCACATTGTGATCTATCTTTTCTTGTAGAATCAAAAACTTCAGTGTATTTATTAACTCCTGAGCTGATAATGGTAAAACCAGAAAAAAGACATATTTACCAGTATCCATTAATTAGAAACATTTTATGCCCAAACACCACTATATTAGAAGGTACAGAAAGCAAACTGAAAACATTATCTCTCTTAGATGAAATAGGCATCCAATAACCATCATGTTTAGATTCATTTAAAAGGTAGTTTCATGCTAGACTATAAAATACAAGGTACCACACTGCAACCTGTGGGTATTTAAAGATATTATTACCTATAGAAAACTATCTGTGGGAGGGCAGCTACATTGTCATAAACATGGTGACATCCCATCGGTCACACCTCAGACCTCTTGATTGGTCAGACCATTTCTGCCAACAACCTCCTCCTGGACAAGAAAAGAGGAGCTGCATCCACAATCCACAGCTCTCCTTTTACCATCACAAGGAATGTCATAACTTATGAGAGCCACTGAACCATCTTGCTCATTGATTTGACTTTGCGAACCATACTTTTTAAATATTTTCATTTTTTAACCCTTTTTATTTCACTGTTGTAGTGTATCTTTTTCCTCTGTAATACTTTTTTCTGTAAATGTTTTGTTTGCATCATTTTTTAAGTCTTTTTTATTTAACAATGTTTCAAAATCATTAATATTAGCTTTAGTGCAGTAACGTAGAACTTAAAGAATCTCTGTCTCTTTGAAGAGGGCTACTACAGTGCCTTGAAAAAGTATTTATACCCCTTGAAATTTTCAAAGCCACAGGAATGGCAGACTGTGGCATCCCAGTTTGCCCATCATTAGGACTTCCCCAACTGCGGAAAGGAAATAGATGGGAAGCATGTCCACATCGTCCCACCCCCCAACTCGAGGTCGTACTATTACAACAATGATGTTGGCGGTGGTGTCGGCAACATATGAGTTTTTGGATGTGGGGAAAAATGGCCGGATGTTGGATGGTGGAGTCATCGCCCAGACAGAGTTCTTCCGACGTCTCCAGAATGGCGGCTTGGGCTTGCCACCTCCGGAAGACAACGTGGCTGGTCTCCCATTTGTGTTCATCGCTGATGAAGCGTTTGGGCTGGGTGACCATCTCATAAGGCCATTCCCAATAAGCACCCCAGAGCAGAGGGTTTTTAACTACCGGCTGGCCAGAGCCAGAAGAGTCGTGGAGAATGCATTTGGAATAATGGCCAGCCGGTTCCGCCTATTTCTGACAGTGATACACATGGTGGCATATAAACTGAACTATATTGTCCTTGCCTGCTGCATTCTCCACAATTACCTCAGAAAAAATGCAACAAACTATGTGGCCTCAGTTGGGACTGAGGCCGGATTTCAAAATACTAATCTGACAACACTTGAACCTGGTCGTCCTGGCTTGCCCCCACAAAAGCACCTGCGAAGTTAGACAAAGTTATCCCGAGTACTTTGTGGGTAGGGGGGCCATTGAGGTGCCAGAGAATCTTTAAAACATTTTTAAAATAAATATTTTTTATAAACTGAAAAAATATTTCATTTGATTTACCTCTTGTGTTTCTTTTAGCTGCCTCCTAGGTTATCCAATGACCTTTTTTTTTGCCCATTTTCTTCAATAGTACAAATGTAATTTATTTGATACATGAGGTGACAATCTCTTCTTCAGCTAACTATTATGTTGTGGGTTTGCTACACAGGTTGTTTTTGTTGTTAATGTATGTAATGCATTAATGATAATCATCATTTTCAGCACCATGAATTAATTGCTTTGAGTCCCTAAAATGGCCTGATTGGGGCAAATTTTAGAGCACCGTGGGGTTTATTTACTAAAGGAAAATACACTTTGCTCTGAAAGTGCACTTGTAGTGCAAAGTGGATTTGCCTTTAGTAAATAACCCCCATTGTCACTGTAAACACCAATTTACTCCAAAAACTGGTATGGAGCATTGAAAGAAGAAGCCAATACATTGTTGAGTTTAAAACATTTTACTCCGTGCACATTCACATGTGCGTTAGAAAAGGTTTTTTTTTTTAACAAACCAACATCTTTGGTGTATAACATGTTTATGTTTGACAGTAGAAATATCCTTTTTTTGGTTAAACAGGAATGTTTAAAACCATAACGTACACAACTCAGGAACTTACAAAGTTCAACTTTGATCAAGTGAAGGCCATATCAGACATTAGTATGTCCAAACTGTGTTGATCTTGCCTTTATCAGATGGGGTGATGTCACCCCTGTAAAAGCCAAAGTTTGAAGATGCAAACAAATTGGGAGTCAAAATGTGGATTTCCCTCCTGATCCCATGCCTAATGTCAACATGTGCTAGCTCCCATCATGGGGGATCAATGGACGTGTTTCAGGAGTGCAACCCCTTCCCCTCACCTACTCGAGTTGCGAGAAGGGGTTGCACCCACAAAACGCGAACATTGATATCCCGTGATGCCAGATAGCACATGTTGACACACTGTGTGCATCTTCAAAATTTGGCTTTCAAATTACTTTAAAATTTTGGGAAAAATAAAAAACAAACTGTAAAAAATGTTGGGTGTTTTAAATTCTGCCTAAAACATCAATGATGTTGTTGAGTCTTTTTTCAAGAACATTGATGTTTTCCTTGATCTTCTCTAATTCCCTATTGCACACCATTATCTCCCCGATGAGGATCTGTGCACTTGCACTGTTGAAATGAGTTTCTTCTTCCACAACATCCACATCACCTAAAAATAAAAAAAACACATGTATTATAAATATGCAGGCAAACATCTATTACCTGAAGCTGTGATCTCAGACACTGACCTGTTGTGGTCACTATTTCGCCCAATTCATGAACCTCTCCTCCCTCCACATCTTCATGGTGTGTGGGGATTTCTACTTTAGGAGGTGTGGTGTACTTGGTGTCCTCAGATGTCCCGAGTCTTTCCTCTCCTATGTGAATAAAAAAAGGTATACTTAGCACACAGATATTTGAGGCAAGAAATAGGAATATGAAACATTGCTTGAAAGTGTTGTACAATTGTCTGTTTTGGCAGAGTTCCAAGCCGAAGACATGATTTTTTCCCTTTCTTAAAGCTGGAATACTTACCTGTTTTGGTAAAGTTTCACACATGAAGAGACCACTAGTATTTGCTGGAGCACCTGTGTGGGATACCCTAAAAAGGGTGTTTTGGTGTCCCACACTAGTGCTCCTGCATCCTGATTTGTAAACAGCTGCTGAGTGTCCTCTCCTTACACTGAATCAAGTTTGCATTTCATTCTAAGTTACAAACCCATCTAGACAATAATGTACTAAACTTATTTTAATACAAATAGGCCTGAACAAATGTAGTTAACCTGCATCTGCCAAAAACATTGTATTAGTGGTCGAACGAACAATGTTTACTACGAACGATTACTGTGCCCACGAACCTGAAACTTGCCAATTTAACCACCATTTTAAACTGTCCAACAGTAAAGAAAAGCAAATGGAGCAGCATGCAAGTAAGAATAATAATAGCTACACAAGACAAATACTTTTTAGAAGCAGTTTCCTGATCCTTCTGTACTGATCGTCCTCCCTCAATTTCAGGTCTGACAAGCGTTTCCTCAATTGCTCCTTGGATTGTCGTACCTCAAAATTCCTGTACAGACTTCTCACAACTTTAGTCATGATCTTGGCCTTTCTCACATTAGGGTTGCTGCACGGTCCATACTTCCCATCATAGTCAGCCCTCTTCAAGATGTCCACCATCTCTACAAAGGACATATTTGAGGCCTTATATCTCATGCACCTGTTGTCTCTCCATCACGTGCTCTCCCACTGCGCCGAAAGAGAAGGGGCGGGGAATATACTAGAAAGAAGGTTGGGGCGGAGTTTCACACATGCACAGTGTAGATAAAGCATAACACGCGTGCATCGTATGTCTGATCTGTGGGCGGAGGAAGGAGTAGCGTAAGTGCCGATCGTGCTGACGAAGGTACAATTTTAACTTGGGGCATCAGTGGTTAGTGGCCTATACTGCTTATAGATTGAGGCCTATATTAGGACAAGACTAGGATAGTTTAGCCTGACATTAGGGTTTGTCTTGTGTTGTGTCTTGCAGAGAATATGGATATATTTAATGACCACGACTTCCTCCCCAACTTCATCGATAAGTACAGGGAGCTGCCCTGTCTGTGGCAAGTAAAACACCCATTTTATAATAACAAAATAAAGAGGAAGGCAGCAATGGATCAACTGTTGGAATTGGTAAAGCCGGTGATTCCCACGGCAAACACCCCCTATTTGAAGTGCAAAATTGGTGGCCTGAGGAGCACATATAATAGAGAGTGCAAAAAGGTCCAGGATTCCATGAGATCAGGAGCAGCAGCAGATGACATTTATGTCCCCAGGCTGTGGTACTACGACAGACTGCGTTTTTTGTCAGACCAGAGTGAACCCAGGCAATCACTCTCAACCCTTCCTTCCACACTTCCTTCCACTCCTCCTTCTACCTCAGCTGAGCCTTCTGATGTACAACCTGGGCCTTTCACCCAGGTATAGCATTGTTCAACATATTTCTTGTCCAAAAATTGAATGATGTTAACTAGATGCTATTATTGATCACTAATTTCTGATTTAACAAAGTGGTTTACATATCAATAGACAATAGTAGCCAAAAAATGATTGGGACAAGAATGAAAAATGCTGGGGTCAGAATGATAGTCTTTTTTATTTGCTAACATTCAATTTGCAAAAGTCATGAGCTCAAAATTGTGTGTGATTGATGACCAAAAAACTAAAACTATGTTCCATTTACATACACAGGAAAGTCTCAGCCAGGAGGAGGCAGGGGAAAGTGGCAGCCAGGAGGTTGTGGGGGAAAGTGGCAGCCAGGAGGTGGCCAGGCCCAGTAGCCTGACCGAATCGCAGATTCCTCCCCTCCGCCTTCCAACAAAAAGGCCCAGGAAGGGGAGGAATGTGGAGGAGTCAGCGCTTGCTTTGGTTCCGCAGGCTACTGCGGCCCTCAGAACCACCCCCAGTGTTCAAGAGGCCTTTGGCTGTATGACGGCCAGTAAGATGCAAGAAATGGAGGAGGTCATATTTCAGGCTCTAAATAAGGGGGTGAGGGGCCAACTCACCAACAAAAGTCATGTATGTGAGTTGGACCATACTCCTCCTCCACCTCCTGCCACAACTCCAACACCACAGCCACAGCCTGGAAGGAAGCGTGGAAGGAAGTCAAGAGAGTGATGGCCTGGGTTCGGTCTGGTCTGGCAAAAGACGCAGACTGTTGTAAGACCACAGCCTGGGGATATATATGTCATCTGCTGCTGCTCCCGATCTCTTGGAGTCCTGGATTGGATTGTGCTCCCTATTAAATGGGCTCCTCAGGCTACCAATTTTGCCTATAATAAAATAAAATAAAACTTACAGCGCTGTCTAAAAGGAACTTCCAGGGGAGACAAGACAGCAATCACCTGTCTACTCTGGACAATACAAATATAAATAAAAATGAAATCGTCTAGCTGCAGTTTAAACTGTGAGATACCCACAATCAATATATTACCAATTTTGCCTGTCAAATAATTGATGTCTGCCCTGGGGTACAAAGGCTTCACCAATTTCAACAGTTTATCCAGCGTTGCTTTCCTCTTTAGTTTGTTATGACCCCTAATAAATTTGTAATTTTTTTTGGACAAATACTTGGCTATGTGTATTACTTCGAAAGGACAGTTTGTGAGTAGGCAGGTACATTTCAAAAATACAATGTCAAATTAACAAGGGACACCAACACCCACCAACCTCTTTGAGGTTAAAAAATACTATTATAAGACTATAAGATAATAATGGTGTTGTGGTAACTTGACACACAACATGACAAAAAATATTATGGAGATCACTATAAAAAAAAGATCTTGATAAAAAAAAAGTAGATCACTATAATAAAAAGTAAAAAACATTTTTCTGGAGATCTGGCGATCACGAGAAATAGTAAAGAAATCAGTTTGTCAGAACTGTGTGTGAATATCAGCAGCAAAGCAACTTTATTATTCTAGCATTATAAAGAAGAAGAGAATGCACTGCATTGAAAGATAAAAAAATTGCAGCGTGACGAATGTGCTATCTCCATTACGAATGCTAGTTTTACAAGACCGAGCGCTTCAGTCTCGTACTTGATTCAGAGCATGCGTGGAATTTTGTGCCTCGGACTTGTCTACATATGCTCGGAATTTCCGACAACAAAGTTTTTGGTCAGAAAATTTGAGAACCTACTCTCAAACATTTGTTGTGGGAAATTCCGACAGCAAATGTCCAATGGAGCACACACACATGGTCGGAATTTCCGACAACAAGCTCACATCGAACATTTGTTGTCGTAAATTCCGACCGCGTGTACGCGGCATTAGAGTTTGCAAAAGACGTGGGACTGGGCCAGAGGTTCATCTTCCAGCAGGACAACGACCCTAAACATACAGCCAGAGCTACAATGGAATGGTTTAGATCAAAGCATATTCATGTGTTAGAATAGCCCAGTCAAAGTTCAGACCTAAATCCAATTGAGAATCTGTGGAAAGACTTGAAAATTGCTGTTTGCAGATACTCTCCATCCAATCTGACAAGAGTTTGGGCAAAAATTTCACTTTCTAGATGTGCAAAGCTGGTAGAGACATACGCAAAAAGACTTGCAGCTGTAAATGCAGAGAAAGGTGGTTCTAAAAAGTTTTGACTCAGGGGGGCTGAATACAAATTCACGCCACACTTTTCGGATATTTATTTATAAAAAAAATTTGAAAACCATTTATCATTTTCCTTCCACTTCTCAATTATGTGCCACTTTCTCTTGGTCTATCACATAAAATCCCAATAAAATGCATTTACGTTTTTGGCTGTAACATGACAAAATGTGAACAATTTTAAGGGGTATGAATACTTTTTCAAGGCACTGTATATGGTAAATTTCTGGCTATACCTGTCTGTGGTGATAGTGCGTGTTACAGACATTTATTTTAAGTCATAAAAACCAAGGCGAAATATTAAAATTATTAACCCACAGTAGTGAACCAATATTTAAATAAAATCCCACAGAAAGAAACAGTAAGTGAAAAAAAGTCCATAAAAATTGAAGAATAAGTCCAAAATTGTTAAAAAGTAGTGTATGGGAACGATGAGGGACGGTGAGATCGCAGCACTGTGGCGCCTGACACTGATTTTAATTATGGGCTTGTTCTTTTGAGTGTTGATATAAGTGCATTACTTTTAAATAAAGTGGGTACCTTAAAGTTTTTTCCATTTTTGGAGGCTTTGTCTCTATTTTCCTCAAGGGGCAGCAATTTTGCACTTCAAATAGGCAGTGTTTGCCGTGGGAATCACCGGCTTCACCAATTCCAACAGCTGATCCATTGCTGCCTGTGTCCCTAAATAGATTCCAAGAAAAGGATTTTATGGTGAGTCCAAAAATCTATTTTCTTTCTCGTTCATTTAGGGACACAGGAGGTCTTTAACTTTTGGGACAGCCAAAAGTAGTCTGATGGGTGGTTAGCACAGCAAACTAAGGCTAAAATGAAAAAACTGGAGACTGCCTCTAGTTCAATGAGCCTCCAGAAGGACCTTTTGCCCCAAACTGGCATCAAATGAAGCCAAAATGTTCAGCAGAAGAACTTGGAGTTCAAGTTAAAGGACCAGATGGCAGCCTTGCAAATCTGGGAAACAATTGACAAGGTCTTAGGTCTAGTATAGTCTACCTTGACAGGAAAAGGTGGAATCTGTTCCTTGAGAAAAGGGCACATTTTTTAAACAATTATTTAATTGGGGAAGAGGGGACTCCCTTTTTTGTCCTAAATGCAAAGTCTATACTGGGGATTTCATTCATATGATCTGGAAATGCCCCAAACTTGTTCGATATTGGGGAAAGGTCATTACTGTTATTAATCAGACATGATGTACAACTCCCTATGAATCCACTGATTTGCCTCCTGGGGGCAGTGGAAGCTGAACATTATACTCCGTCAACTTACATAACTCTTACCCGCCTCTTATATTTAGCAAGTAAACTTATAGCCCGTTTTTGGTTCTCCTCTCTACCTCCAAGCCGTACACAATGGATTGAGTAGGTAAATTACATTTGTATTAGGGAGAAGAACACTTATCGCCATAAAAATTCAGCTAAGAAATTTCTGTCAATATGGCAGTGTTGGCTTGATATTCCCAAATTAGCTCCTCCACAGCTCACCCTAGATAGATTGTTGCAAATGTAGGCTCAACTATTGTGATATGGTTCAAACAGTCTATTGAGCTTGCTGGCCCAGAGCTTCCTTACAATTGTACTTTTTTGCCTTACAACGATTGACATATACTGAAGGAAAACCCTTATCTAGTTCAATGATGAGATTTTGAGTACATTTCTGTTTTTTCTTATGTCACTCCAACAAAATGTTGCTTTATGGTTTTGGTATTTGTTAATGTGTTTTTATTTTTATTTTATTGAACCCCGAGATGAAGGCCTCTGGCACAATATTCATTGTTTGATGCTTTGATAGGCTTGATGAATATTTGTAACCCTCTATACCTTTAAAAAATGTTTTACATTGATTTAAAATTAGAAGGATGCCATAAGATCACATCAGGAATAAGACTGGGTTCAGCACCTTGATGTATACAGGAGTTTCAGACAAGAGGCTGAAAGGGAGAGGCGCGAGCTGGTAGTGCAGAAGCCCAACAGGATGCACTGGAAAGGTACATGAAGGTAAGCATCCTTGATGACCACACAGTTTAAAGTATAACTAAAGAAAAAACTTTTTTGTTTTGTATAGAGTGGATAGGGATTAGAACACCTGTAATGTTTTTATTGCTACCTCTGCCCCCGTTAGGGAAATTCACCCTCTCCTGATTGGCTGAGGTGGAGGGGGTGTGCATATGATGTCACGCTCTCCACCTCAGCCAGTCATGCTAATAGGATTCTTTTGCTGGAAAGAAACCAATGCATGTGTAGTAAGACAGAAGGGTACAGTTCTGTAGTCCGGAAGGCCTGACAACAATGGGTGGCATTTCCGATAAGATAAGGCACTTTCCTGGTGCCTCCATGGCAGCATACTGGTGATAGAGCTCCGCCTCAACTCCTCCCTCAGGACTAGTGAATAGCATAAATTAAAGGCATAATCCCTCCCCCAACATTCTCCTTTTTTTCCTCATACCTCTTGTGCTGGTGAAGAGTAGCAGTACGTCCATACCTCTGCCTTTGGCAGCGTCCGTCGGGTTCAGCCTTTCCCGTGCGCAGTCCCTGTCCTTGGGCTGCTCACAGCACTGATAAGACTGGGAACCCACCTGTGGATCTGTTGGGGTCTTTTTCACAGAGTTTCCTCACAGGAACGCAGTCTGCTACCATATACTATGATGAATGCAAAGGAGTCGCAAAAGGATCAGCTCCCATTTTCCCAGGCGTGTGGTTTTCGTTTTTTTTTTTTTTAAATAAAAGAAGCATATGTTGTTTTTTTCTCTCTCCGTATTTCTCCCCTCTTCTCTCCCCTTTCTTTCTTTCCTTTTAAAAAAAAAAAGTTTTTGTTTTTTACCTTACTGGTCTGCTATGGTGCCTTATCCCATCATGCTCCCATTTCAGTGTCCTTAAGACTGCATTCCTTACTCCTTGTGCAGCGGGGGGGCTGCGGGTAACTTGTCTTCCCTTATGTCTGCCTTCCCGGCAGAAGAGTCAGCGCGGGCCGGCCTCCCCGCCGCCGTATTGCGCATGCGTGATCCGAGGCGGGGTAGAGGTCCATCTGATGATGATTATGCTTCTCAGCGCCGGCTCTACTGTGCATGTGTGGTCACCCAGCGTTTCGGTGGCCATTTTGGTTTCTGGAAAAAGGGCCAGTTTTTTTTTCTTAACTCTGGAAGAAAAGGGCAAAACTCAGTGGTGGTTCATGGGATTAGCCCACCCACCTAGAGGGTATTTAGGGTCAGCATCAGGGTTAGCTGTCAGAGTCTCCTTGGCTGTGCCCTGCTAGGTTTCTCTGACGCTGCTCTGTGGTAGGTATTCTTTTAAAGAGAAAAAAAAAAGAAAAAACTCCATTTCCCTTTCTTGCTATATTGCCGCAGCCATTCATCTCGCAACAAAGATCCTCACACTTCTATTAGGTATGGAACCAACTATACGCGAGTATAAAAAAAAAAAAAAAAAAGTGCGCTCACTGGCCTAACGCGGATTTCTTAAATCGTAGCCCTGTCCACTCCAAGAGGTCCAGAAAATCCTCAAGGCACCGTGACGATGACAGCCCAGGCCGCAGGTCTCATTCTTCATGCCACCGGTCCCGCTCGTCAGGTCGTAGGTCCTATTCTGCACGTCATAGATCAAGATCCAGAAGATGGAATCGGTCCCCCTCTCCTAGAATCTATACAAAGAGGAAATGCTGGACCTGTGGGGCTACTCCGCCACCGAACAAAGTGGTCTGTAAGGACTGTTTTGAGGACTATGCGTCCAGCCGCGAGCTAGAAAGTCAACAGGGTGTGGACCTGCTCAAAAGAACAATGAAGGACGCCTTCTCTGAGCTTGCGGCTTTGGTCCCCACTCAACCAGTCCCGCAGATGTCCCAGGTTGAGGATACAGACGCTAATCTTCCTGGTTCTTCTGCAGTCAGTACTCCTCTGCCTCCGTCAGGCCGACTGGCTAGAGATTCTTCAAGCGGGGTTCCACCCAAATTTTGAACAATATCTATGTATTCTCTTCCTTGCCTAGATGCTGACATGCCGTTTAAAAAAATTTAAATCGCCGTAATTACCTTTTATTTTTCTATTCTTCTTTGCACTTCCTGGTTCTCCTCCCGTGGGAGTAGGCGTGTTTCTAGCCTCTCCCAGACACCACACAGTCTCCTGGGAGCTAGTCTCAGGCTTCCCAGGATGCCACTGAGCATGTGCGGGAACGAGTGGTGAATGCTGGGAGCACAGCATTCACCGCATCCAGGAAATAAATGCTTGTGGGCTTCAAATGGCCACAATGAAGATGGAAACCGCCTGCAGTGAATAATATAAATTATTCTTTCCGACGAAATCTGACACAGGCAGACATATTACATACAATATGTGAGTATGTAATGCTGAGAAGAAAAGTTTGTGAATGAACTAAAAAAAAAAAAAAAAAAAAAAAAAAAAGAAAAGAAAAAACAAACAAAAAAAAACGATAGATAGGTGGACCCCCGCTTTCACCTAAAGACCTTTCCGGGGTTTCTTCAGATGAGTCAGATCCTTCTGGCTTCAGTCATTCCTTGGCGAAACCGTTCATCCAGGCAGTCAGAGCTGTGATAGCCTGGGAGGACGCAGAAGAACCTCCCCAAGAAGCTAAGAGCTACTTCCCATTCCTCAAAAGGAAGCAGGTTTTCTTCCGTTGATAGGCGAAATTAGTCAAGTCATTCAAAATGAGTGGTCAAAGACTGATAAAAAAAAAAACTTTCATTGGGCCGTTTCAATAAACTATATCCCTTACCAGAGTCGGGAACGCAGTCGCTAAGCTCCATGCCAGTGGTGGACGCATCGGTGATGCGACTCGCAAAAAATATAACTTTGCCAATGGAGGATTCCACTTCCTTCAAGGATCCTCTTGACAAACGAATCGACCTGGACCTCAAGAGGAGCTACTTAGCCGCAGGAGCAGCGTGTAAGCCAGCGATAGCCCTCACCTCTGTGTCTAATGCCATCAGAGCTTGGACAGATAATATCGAGACAGCTTTGCGTCAGGATGTCCTCAAGGATATAATTAAAGCCTTGGAAGAGATTAGGTTATTGGCAGACTTTGTCGGGGTAGCGGCCATATACACGATTAGGTGCTCAGCAAGGTCCATACTGCACTCAGTAATGGCAAAAAGGGCCTTGTGGCTGAAACCCTGGACAGCCGACTTAACTTCCAAAGAAAACTGGTGCAAAATCCCATTAGATGGGAAGGCATTATTTGGAGACAAGATGGATAATGCTATCTCCAGGTTGTCAGGAGAAAAGTCCGGTATGCTTTCCCAAGACAGAAGCATGCGAAGATCCAGAGGGGGTTCTTCTAGGTTCCACCAGTCGAATCCTAGGGAGTTTAGACAATCAAGGCATCCCAGAGTCAACGGAAGACCCTGGAAGGGCACTCAGGCATCCTTTTTGAACAGAAAGATGAAGACTCTTCCGGCTCCACAGGAGCAGAAGTAGTCTTTTTGATGCCAGATTAGCCCAGACATTCCTGGTGAGAGCCAGGCTAAAGTTCTTTTTTCCAGTCTGGGCCGACCGATGCCAGGATTCCTGGGTCCTGTCAACAATTCAATGGGGGCACTTTTGGAGTTTCTCTCATTCTCCACCCCAGAATTATTTCAAAAGAGCAGAGATTCCATCCTCTCCGCTGAAGGCTCAAGCCCTAAAACACTTCATATTGTCACTCCAGCTTCAGGGGGCAGATATGCTGGTATCCTTGGCAGAGCACTTCGCAGGCTTCTACTCCACCCTATTTCTGGTCCCAAAGAGGACAGGTGGGTGGAGGCCTGTGATAGATCTAAAGAGGCTCAACAGGCACATACACCCCGAAAGCTTCAAAATGGAATCGCTGCAATTATTCAGGCAGTCCAGCCATCAGATTGGATGATTTCAGTCCCTCTTTTCCTCAACTTCTGGCGCAGGGCAGTCTAGTTTATCCAAACCCTCAGAAGTTGAATCTTCGAATCTGGAGGTTGAGAGGCGAAGGTTTGAGTCCCTAGGATGTTCCCCAGGGGTCATAACTCTAAGAGCCAGAAAGCTGGCAACCAATGCCATATATTCAAGAATATGGGACAAGTTCTTATCGTTTGCTACCACAAATGAATTTGATCCAATTCCTTCCTTCTATGTCAAATGTTCCAGACAGGACTTGATCTGGGGTTTGGTCTAAGCTCCCTCAAAGTGCAGGTAGCAGCAATCTCTGCCGCAACAAATAAAAGATGGGCGAAGGAGCCTTTAGTAGTCACTCTCCTCAGAGGAGTATTAAAGATTTGCTCACCTGTCAGACGGTCTTTTCCTAAATGGGATTTGTCCCTGGTCCTTGAAGTTCTATCTGACCATTCCTTTGCTCCAGTGGAACAAGTAGCAATATGGAACCTGACACTGAAAACGGCTTTCCTGCTAGCCATTACATCTGGCAAAAGGATTTCGGAACTTCACTCTTTAGGGATAGGTGATGACCACAGCTTTCTTCCTCGATAGAATGGAGCTTCGCCCCCTTCGGGGGTTCACACCTAAGGTCACTACTCCAAGCCACCTTTTGGAACCTTGGGCACTACCAGCATTTACTGAAACAGATTCGGAATCTTGTCATGAGCTGGACATATTCAGAGTGCTCAGGGCCTACCTCGAGGCCACCAGACTCTTTAGAAACTCGGAGAGACTTTTCATTGTACCATTCAGTAAATACAGGGGCAAAAAAGCTTCCATCAGAACTCTGGCATCTTGGGTTGTAAAATTAATCCAGGAGGCCCACAGGATGAAGAATATGGAGCCTCCATCCCAAGTGAATGCTCATTCTACAAGGGCAGTCTCAACTTCCTGGGCAGCAAGGACTAATGTTTCATTGGAGACGGTGTGCAGGGCTGCCCCCTGGTCTTCTCACAATACTTTCCTCAGACACTACCATATTGATCCAGGCGCTCTCACGACTGTTGAGTTCGAAAGGAGGGCAGTTCAGGCTGCAATGTCCCTTTCTAATTCAACATTTTTGTTAAGCATTACCCCATCCGTGTCAGGTAGTTACTTATCACCAGTATGCTGCCATGGAGGCACCTGGAAAACGGAAAATTGTATCATACTTACCGTAATTTTCCTTTCCTAGTGCCTATCCATGGCAGCATACGCTCCCACCCTCGGTATTCTATATTACGGAGAATGTTGGGGGAGGCACTATACCTTTAATTTATGCTATTCACTAGTCCTGAGGGAGGAGTCGAGGCAGAGCTCTATCAGCAATATGCTGCCATGGATAGGCACCAGGAAAGGAAAATTACGGCAAGTATGATACAATATTATATTGTCAGCCCAGGAAAAAAAAAAGAAGGGGGGGGGGGGGGGGTTTATGTTGCACATTTTAAGTTGCAACAAGTTACAAGATAGCTGCCACCACTTGCAGGAGACATAGTCAACATGCAGCTCATCACATCTCACCAATCATAGTTATACAGACAGGCACCCATGCTACCGCTCCACAAGCGTACCCAAAGCTTGGCTGACAAATGACTTTCTTCAGTAAGGTAGTTTCCTTTAATAAAACCAGACACTGGTCAATATTTAAGACGTCAAAATGATAAAAATAAAAATATGTAAATCACAGAAGTCTGATAGTAATTTACAAGAAAAATTGAATATAGATACAGAGGTAGAAAGTCGCTATACAATGGTTTTCTAACTATATTTTTACTTCATTCAAGGCACAACTGTAAAATGTATTCTATACAAAAACATAAAAAAAGTAGTTTTATTTTGCAGCACACTCACAAAAAGAAATCTTTACACCTCTACATATTTCACATGTACAAGTACAGGGAGAAGAAGTTAATGTCTGCATAATCTGTTTTGCAGACAGAGTTTTAAAGTTTTAATCTACAGCATCAAGTGATACCATTCCATTCATTTTGTGCAAGTTCTGCAACCTTTACTGAGGCCTAGTAACCATGAGGGTAGATATTTTGTATTGTACATAAGTAGAATAAAAGCCTATGGATTTATTGGTAATCAAGGACAATCGTCACTGGACATCTTCCAATATACTGCAAGAGTATAATTTTTCTAAATTACTATTCCTTTACCATTAAAGAGTAGTCCTTAAGCTCATTCAGGGGACTTTGCTGCAGGGGGGGGGCTGTTTAGGGACCATTTTCTGTTTCCTCGATTACAGTATTGTAAGGGCTAGGCCGTATTCACACTCCCATTAATAACAGGTATTTAGGGCACATTTTTCTGCTCCCTAAATACCTAGAAAAGCAGCCTACAATGGATAATACAGACAGAGCTGTTATTATTTGAAAAACGTAGTGTTTGCATTGCAAACTTCTCCCAGACATATGGAGTCTGGGAGAAGTTGAAACTAGTCAAACTCCTTCAAGTCTTTAGGCAACATGCAAACGCACCTGTGGAGTCTATAGCACGTTTGACAAGCATTTCTGAAAGATCAGGGAGGTGAAATTATATATATATATATATATATATATATATTTATATTATCTCGCTTGAATGGCATCTGGGGTGCATCCAAAGAAACCCAACGCAAAGCAGACTCAGAATAGACATCAATGCGAAACTATTCAGGTAAATGGGAATGTGTAGTCTTTCATGCATTTCGAACATGTCAAATGCAGCAAAACCATGAGCACCAACATTGTAGTTAGTCACAAGTAAAGAGACTGATCAGTGTCACACATTTGTGTGACACCATACAGACACCAGGAGTTACAGGATTGTGTCCCCTCTAAGCACATTAGTGCAGGAAGAAGAGGCCAACCCTGAAAAAAATTCCTGAACAAAAAGACGGTGCTTTCCTTCTAAATAAGAAAAGCAGATAGAGGGAGTACTCAGGGAGCAATTATAAATACCTACATATAATACAGACACATTACTTAGTATGCATGGAATGATCATGTAAAATATCTGATCCTAGGTCCACTTTAATAATACATCAAACACTAGAGAGCAAAGACCCAAAGCAACCAATCACAGATCAACTTTTAGGCCTGGTTCACACCTATTTAGATTGGTTGATATTAGTTATAGCACACCACTGAACCATGGGCATTAAATGTCTCTAAAATTAAAGCACAGTGCCCATAGCAGGCAAGATGGCAGTTATTATTTTTTCCAATTTTTATATTTGTGTCTTCAGGTCATATTAAAAAAAAAAAAAAAAAAAAAAAAAATCTGGGTTTTAGACAGACAGTCTTGTCCACTTCCTTCTACAGGCCATCCTTTTCCATGTGCCCAAAGCGTACACACTTAAAAACATGTATGCAATGCCCGAATGATTACAAAATAAAATATCCCATACATCATTAACACAGAAGTCATTTTTTTTTTTTTTAAAGACAACCAACAGGTAGGGTTTCTATAACAGAGGAGACTCTTCTGTCATAACTGCTTCTTATTGCTCGTCAGTGTTTATACACAAAGTTGTGCATAAGCAGCTCAGTGTACAAAGTCTGGGAACATTTCTGTGCAGATGTACTAACTTCCATACGCATGCTTGGGACTTATGTCAACCATGTAGAGTAGGGGGAATGGGAACTGCTTGCACTGCAAGTCTGCCATAACATGGAAATATGCTGCACACTGGCATGTTATTGCAGACTGCTCCTGGGGGCACAACATTTTTATTTTGTTAGGGCAGTTTACATCCACTTTAAAAACTGCTAAACTTTTGTGGGTATAAATCATCACCGTGAAATTGCAATTTTCTTTCCCGATTTGTATACCCACTAAAGTTAGCTGGTAAAGATGCTCGGGTGGCACGTACTGTACAAACCAAATGTATAATGACCATTTAAAACTAACCCACAGATTCTGAATCCCAGTTTGTACTACCCTAGTTCTCGAGCAGTTATTATATTATAAATATATATTTTATATAAAAATAACTGAAGCTCAAACATACACAGACTCCTTTAGGTGTAGGTATTAGGTTACCATAGGACATACATAGGAAATATAGTAACAGCGTTCATTTTGTGGGCTAGACTGACACCGAAGTATACAAGGCCTAAAATGGAGTTCTATTCTTATACATTGCATTTTCTCAGTGCCAACGAGATGCAAGAAGACATCTGAACAGTTGGTTACTTTTCCTTTGCCATTACGATAGAGCCAGAAAACCAGAAAAAGTGATTACAAAAAGTATGCGCAGAGCAACCACATTCCTGGTTTTATTTTTTTTTTTTAAATAAAATGAAAGCTGAGACATGATTGGCTTCTTTGGACAAATGCTCTGGTTTTGCTCTACAATTCTTTGCTCCAGTTTGCATAAAGATCCAGCTCACAGTGCTTTAAAAGTATACTTTAAAAGTTACTAGAAAAAAAAAAAAAAAAAAAAAAGAAGGGCTTAAATACGGTTAAGCAGCAAGTTGCTATACAGACATCTTAATTTGTTCTAAGGTTTTAGATCTGCAGTTTTATTGATCCTCTTTTTTCTTTAAAGCAAGCTAATGTAACAGGGCATTTGTAGAAACTGGCTTTACAGTAGCTCTACAGAAACAGTTTATTGCTACATTTAAGCTCATCGTAGGTCTTTAGTTGGTCACATTTTCAAATCTCTTGCCAAATTTACAGTGTGTAAAACAAAAATTGAAGAATCACGTATGAATTCAGAGTCCAGCCACGAGTAAAAGGAGAAGTTGAGACGTAGTGTAGGGGAGAGGAAAAAAAAAAAAAAGGAAGTAGTCCCATATGTAAATCTGTCGCACAAGTGCCTTTTCTGAATAAGTCTTAAAATGCGTTGACTGTTCAACAATAAAAGATCAGTCTAATCACGAGACAAAAAAAAAAAAAATTACACTAAATAATTAAGGAAATTTATATTCCATTTTTAGCTTCATTGTTGTTTGTGGCTTGTTTCCGCTGAGCAATGAAAGGGTACATGCACTTGTCTGCTCCGAGGAACCGGTACATACAGACCACGGCTTCAAATGGCAGGATGCTGAAAAAGAAAAAAAAAAAAAAAACTCATCACTAAAGCAAAATAAACCACATACATACACACACATACATATATCACAATAAAACAGTTCAAAGGGCAACAAAAAGCTTCACAACACAATGTGTCGCATAGCCAAACTTTTACTCAATTGCAGACATTAAATTCTGATTTGTGTCTATGGGTTACTGTATTTTGCAATGCTCTGAATATGAATAAACAAGCCAATCAGATCAAGTGAAGACCTTACACACAAACCTAAAAATTATCCTGAGGTCACTTAATAGTGATACTAAGGCAGGAAATACTGAAAGCGGACACACTGAGGTGATTGCATACATGTTCACATACCCTGTAGAGTTCTTTAACCCAGAAATCTAGTACGCTTTCAACCAGCATCTGTTGTAAAAAGCTTGGAGCCACCCCTCAATCCCTCCTGCACATTACTACAACTGGTAGCATTATTGGAATATTAAAAAACAAATTAAAAAAAAACAAAACAAAAAAAAAAAAAAACAGGCCATGTTTTTACCACAGAACGGTTTACATTATGTGTGGTGACTGGCATCTTTCTGCACATGACTATCAGGCAAAACACAAGGGCACATAGAAATTTTTTTTTTCTCTGTGTGCCTTGTTACTGCAATGCTGGATTCAAATGAGTAGTGGAAAAATATGGACCAGCTTAATTTTTCTACAAAACATCAGAGCTCATCTGCAGTCAATGTTAACTCCACTAAGGTGAATTGGAATGAATTAGTATATAGTAATTAAATTGTTGCACTTTTTTTTTTCTTTCAAGGAAATGTGAATACGTTTCCTATTTGCTGTCAGTCCTTTGAATTTGAGCAATTAAAAAAAAAAAAAAAATTATGAGATTATATATATATATATATATATATATATATATATATATATATATATATATATATATATATATATATATATATATATATATATATATATATATATACACACATATACACACACATACATATACACACACAGTATCACACGAGAGTGAGTACACCCCTCATATTTTTGTAAACCTATTATTATTATCTCTCTTCATGTGACAATACTGAAGAAATGACTTTACTGAAGGGATGACTTCAATGGCGTTGGCGATGCGGTGGACGGTCTAGGTGGAAAGCTTTACCCTCGGATGCCTGCATACTTAGATGTTCCTGTTTTAATCATCAACCATGTGAGTTGCCAAGTGTTGTACCTTCATTAAATGTAACCATATTGCTACACTTAGAGGCATCGCTCTTTTTCTTTATACCCTGTAGGACCTGCTGGATTCTACTTTATGCATTCCCTATTAACACTTTTTTGTGGTTTTGGAATGAATCATTTGAGTTTCCATTATTTCTTATGGGGAAATTCACTTTGATATACGAGTGCTTTGGATTACAAGCACGTTTCTGAAACAAATTATGCTTGCAATCCAAGGTTTTACTGTATATAGGCAGCACTCCAGTGTTCATAAATACTTAAGGTATAGGTCTCCCACAGGCCTCGACTTCTAAACAAAAAGGTGCCAAGAATTTACAATAACTTTTTCTCGTATTTCCTTGTGTGCAGATTTAATTCAGGTTGGTGAATTGAACAATACTAAACCCAGGGGTTTAAAATAATGGGCAACTAGCATTCTATGAAAGGTTGTCAGGAGCACAAGTCTCTGTATTTCTCTCATGACAGGTATTCTTTAAAATCACCTTTTACCTCCAGTCTGGAATCTCTCTCTCTCTCTCATAATCTGTAATAATCTGTCATGTAGCCCCTGAATGGTCATTTGTAGAAGAAAAAATAAATTCCATCTCCCTTAACAGAGACTACACTATAGTCTTAACATGCCCAGCAGTTCTTGTAGTTTTGTTTGAAGACTGATTGGACTTTTATCCAGTACCATACATTGATTTATTTTTTTAGGTATGAGAAAACAAGGGCAAAAAATGGGACTTTCATCAGCCAGCCCTATAAAACATAGCACGGCTTATATTTTACTTTACATAAAATAATGTAATCAGATTAAAAAAAAAAAAAAACTTCTGACAAGACTGGTACTGACTGAATAAAATGTACCATTCTTGTCAGAGAAGTTTTTTTTTTAAATCTGTGTGGTAAGCACTCTGGCTGGCCAGTATTACAGGAGGCCACCTGGATTGTAGTGTATGCTTGCTTTAAGCTGGAATCAAGAATCCATAATGTCCGATCAGAAAACCTCTGATTGATTACAGTGGAGGTTTGAAAGGGACCCTTTTTTTGTAGGGCAAAGCAACAGGTTCACTTTAACATAGCCCTCTCCAGATGCATTGACAGTACAGTAAAACCTTGGATTGCGAGCATAATTAGTTCCGGAATCATGCTTGTGATCCAAAGCACTTGTATATCAAAGCAAATTTACACAAATAATGGAAAGTCAAATGATTCGTTCCACAACCATTTATTCATAAGTCCTTCAGTTTATAGTCCATATAAAAAGATTATAGCAATGTGATAGGTTGTGTAACCATAAAATGTCCATCCACAAATGGCAGCCCCCACAGGGGGATTAGAAGCAAAATCCAGCAGGAGCCACAGAGTATAAAAGAGAAGAGAGGCTCCTCTAAGCATTATGCATTATAGTTACATTTAATGAAGATACAACATTTAGCAACTCACATGGTTGATGATTAAAAGAGACATCTAAGTATGCAGGCATCCGGCATGTAAAGCTGTCTGCAATCGTGACCGGGAAGACTACCCTGCAGTAGAGCGATCTAAAAGCGAGACATGCAAGATCGTGGAGCGCAACGTGGAAGGGACGACCTCACTGGTGGCGCGGAGGACGGTCTATGTGGACATCTTTATCCCGGATGCCTGTATACTTAGCTGTGCCTGTTTTAATCAACCATGTGAGTTTCTAAATTGTTGTACCTTCATTAAATGTAACTATATTGCTACACTTAGAGACGCCTCTATTCTCTTTTATACTCAGTTGTGACATGACGCTACTTATATCAAGACATCGCTTGTATATCAGGTCAAAATTTATTAAAAAATTACCTGTCTTGGAAAACGCTCTCAAACCAAGGTTTTACTGTACCTTCCATTCTAATTTCATTCAAAACTTTTTTTTTTTAACAAGTCTGATTGTCTAAAGCAGGGATCTCCAAACTACGGAGGGCCATAGTTGGAGACCCCTGGTCTTAATTTGCTAATGGCAACAAATCCAGGATTGTTTTGCCTTTAATTTTTCTTAACACTATGGTAAATGGATTAAAAAAAAAAAAAGTTTTGCTTGGGTTATCCCCAACAGGGCCTTGAGGCCAGCAGCATGGTGGGTAAGCTGTCAATATTTTTCCAGAAAAGCACAATGCACTCGGTGGGGATAAGCCCATTACCTTTTCATGCAGGTCACAATATACATGAGACGAGGCGTACAGATCATCGGCTGGTCTGTAAGGATTGCTCTCATGGCCTGCTTCACACAGTAATCTGGTTTCAAGGGCGGGAGGAAAGGCTCGATTTCTTTCCTGAAAAGATAAAATGTTTCAGTGAGTTTTATTTACACATTCCATCTCCAGGTCTGTTTCAATCCTTCATAACAGCATAGAATAATGAGGTGCACCTGGATGAAAGCTGGTTGGCTGCCCATTAGGCATTGTCTGGTTTTGCTCAGCGAAGATACATTTGAAAATATTATATAGATAACAACATCTGATAACCGATTTGGAAATAAACTGTACATTAGTAGCAAACATAACATACATTTAAAGTGACAGATGCTTTGGAAATATGAGCTGCTGCTTAGATTTCAGGTACAGTAAACACTATTAAACAACTATACAGGCAAAATGCAGAATAAGGCTTGAAATTCTTGGGCATGCGATGTAGAGGAGGAAAGCTTTGGCTAGAATTGGTTGCATGCTAGTTCCAGGGCAACAAAGCTAAAAGACCTTCTGGGGCTGCACTCCCATGGGAGCAGCATAGGCACTCTGAAGGAAGCTGAATTTATATAGCCCATGTTTTGGATTTTACCATTTTCTGGGCAGAGGCGGAACAAGGAAAGAACAGGACTTTGCCACAGTCCACAAAAAGTGCCAATTCTGTATGCAAGTGTCATTACCAGCAAGAACGTGGAAAACGATTCACTCGTACATAAAACGTCCAATAGCATCTTGGCAGCAGATCAGTCATTGGCTTCTTAAAAAAGTTTTTGGCAATGGAGTTTTGCCACCGGAGTTTCAACACACCAAATCATATATTACACAATTCACACTAGAGAAATGAATGCATGACTCCAAAAGTTGAATCCCTAGTCTGACCGACCCTTAAATCTCATGCCTACCCAAAATCCCCAGCAGAAGTTTATACTAAAATGAGAAGCCCTTTATGTAACTGGATTTTACCGCCCAGCTACCAACTCAAATGGGATTAGAAAGGGATTCCAGAAATATTTGCAAACCCTTAAACCCTGTACACGCTACTTTTTTTTTTTTTTCTCGTTAAACCCCAAAAAAAAAAAAACGAACAAAAAAAAAACCCCAAAAAACCCGACAGCTCCTTTCACTAACAGCCTGGATTTAGCCCAGTGATCTCCTCTGCTGAGCAGTTGTGTTCTGACAGACCCGCCAGAAAACTCCGGTCAGTGCTCTCAGCCATTGGCTGAGAGCGCTGATTGGGAGCTGGTCGGCTGCTGGTTTTCCCAGCATGCTCTTCAGAAAGATGCCAGGCCAAACAGCAAGCTTCTGTAGGAACTGGCTGACATACACACTACAGGCTCAGATGCCTGTAGTTCAATGCCTGGCGCTCCAAAGGCTACATGAGCTACATTTAAGGCAGATTTGGGCATTTTTGAAACCAAAGACTTCAATGGGAAAACCAAACCTGTAAATGTTCAAATCAAGTGTGAGGGTTTTTTTCAGGCATATTTCAGGTATTTTTTTTAGCATTCAACACTGGTCTCTTTTCATTGGCCAAAATAATAAAAAATTGCCTGAAGTAGACCTTCACCTTAAAGGGCATACTGTGTTGCCCTGCCTCCTCCCCACTCCCTCCCTTATAAACAGGAATTTTTTTCATTTACATAATTGTTCCCTAGGCAAGATTTTCTCCCCACCTCCTGTGCAGATGTGGCCACAGGGTTCAAGCCTTGCGGCACATCTGCTGTTTTCCCGGCCATCTGCGCATGTGCAAAGACTGCTACTAAGAAGTCTGAAAGCTTCCCTGTTTTTATGCATGTGTAGAAAATCACTGGTGTGTGCGCAGATGCACGTGCGTCATAATGGCGAAGCACTTTCCTCCAATCACTTCAAATAAAGGATAGCGTTGAAACTGCTCCACTAGGGTTTAAAATTAGATTCACATTGCCAACTTACACGTCTGTGGCCCCAGGTCCTCCAGCCGCAAGTAGTCACCCTGCGATCCCAGAGTTATAGTGTGATTGCTGGAGGCAATTCTTCTTGCAACACAGACGTGCGAGTTAGATGTGTGAATTTAATTTTGAACTGAAGAGGTGAAGAGGCAACAACAGTGTGTTATATTGGAGGTGTTTGAGGGAAAGGCCTACATTTGAAATATAACAGAATAACTATGCATATGGTGATAGGACTATGGTGGCAGTCCACTATAGGTTAGAGCACGCTTTATCACTTTGGATTTGAGACAAATCATTTCAATGCATGTATAGCAGCTCACGTATTACATACTGAGAGAGTCTGCTATTGCTTGCTCATTGTCCGACTTACCCGAGCCAGCACTGTGCGCATATATTGCAGCTCTACAGAAGACTCGGAAGCAGCGGGAGCCATTGGCTACTGCTGCTGTCAGTCAAAGCCTGCAAGGGGGGAGGGCTGAGATGCACTGTGCGTGTCTATGGACGCACACTGCCCGGCTTGGTATCAAGCCCAAACAAGTGGCCCAGAGAAAGCAGCTTGCTATGGGGCACTTGGAGAAAAGGAGAAGCCAAGGGTGCCGGCAGGGAGCCCCAGAAGAGGATGTTCGGTGCCACTATGTGCAAAACCATTGCAGTGTAGTAAGTATTACATTTTACAACACCTTTACAAACAATTACAAGTGCAACTTAAATAGCAAGTGAAATTTAGCGAAAATGATAAAAGTACTATATTCTACATTTTTTCTTTAAAAAAGTGAACACTTTAACGCATCGTCCATGAAAGCTGATATTTCGGTGCGGAGAGCAGGCTCACTGCACACTCCCAGCACACTGACTGAGCTATCCCAGAATGCTCCTGGTCTCTGTTATGATCTGGATCCCACCCCACAGACTCCTGATCACAGTGACCGCTAAGGAGGATGAATTCCCGCTATATATATATATATATATATATATATATATATATATATATATATATATATATATATATATATATATATATATATATATATATATATATATATATATATATATATATATATATATATATAACCATTTCCCTATAGAAGACACTGAAAATCCAACATGCTGTCATTTCAGTGACTTACATGCAATCTATACTTAGGCATGTGATTATTTTATTGCAGACATATGAATAAGTGCGCTCTACATTTCAGAATAAATTCTTAGGACAGATGGACGCACAACTACATCAAGGACATATTACTAAAAGGCTTCTATATGAACTAACCTGATTCTGCAACCTCGAAACATGCCTGTGTCCACCAGATAGGGACAAACCAAAGTAGTTTTAATCCCATCTTTGTCTGCAGCTTTCAGTTCATGGCTGAGCGACTCATGGAAACCCACAGCGCCGAACTTGCTAGCGCAGTAATCCTGTGTTGTAGAGAGAGGGAGATCTACATAAAAATCCACGCATTGGCATATACATTTATGAATTCACATTAAGGAAATAAAGGCAATCCATAAGTGGCAATAAGAGGCAAGATTAGAAAAAGAAAGAAAACGTGATAATCTGATGCATGCGATTTTGACACGTATACCTATACATAGATTCCACGGTTCAGGAGGTACTTCACCGCTCAGTGGTCACCTTGGGCGACAAACATGATGCTGGCTAGCTTAAAAATTTTCTGCCACAACCTACAACAATGCGTTTTCTGTTGCGGTAGGTGCAAATTTAATGCAAAATTTTGAAGAGACCGAGTATAAATGGAGAATAAAATTTGCACCGCACCAAACTTGCACAGGACCTTTTTTTTAACCAGATCAAAAAGTTGAACCGCATCAAATTTTGATCCATGCATGGTCAGGCTTATCGTACATGTAGATTCATTATTCGACTTCGGTACAACCACTGCTACTATTGCCAGCCAGGAAGGCTCCTCGCCCCCCAGCCAGCAGAATACATAAGCGGGAGAAGAACGATTTTCTTTTCTTAAGAGAAAGAGAACAGAGAAGGAGAACAGAGAAGGAGAACAGAGAAGGAGAACAGAGAAGGAGAAAAAAAAAAAAAAAAAAAAACACGTAATCTATGAGCTGCTGTAGTCCATGCAGCCAGCCTGTTAATAAAAAAAAAAAAAAACCCAATGACAGGCTGACAGCTGCACGGATCTTCATGCACATCAATGACGCTACAATCATGCAGGACTGATCGGTTGCATTCAGAGCCTTGTATCAGTCCTGCGAAGGAGTCCCGCCATCAAAATATAATGGGACAGCAGGGAGGTTTCCACCATCCACCTCGCATGTGTGAGTGGGGGAATCCCATTTTTTTCCCCCTCTGATCAGTTCGCTGGCTTTCTCCCATCAACTTATTGCCAGACATAGGCCCTTTTCACATGGGTGCCACAAACAGGATCGGATGCTCCCTTCACCTCTATGGGGCAGCGCATATCCGGTCCGATCCTGTCCATGAAATCCAGATGGATGCCCCATTTTGCATCCGCCTGGAGGATCAGATGAAAAACAGACAGGTGGTCAGTTTTCATCCAAATCTTCCGTAGAGGAGAGTGGGGCTCTTACAGGTTCATCTCTGCGCAGTGAGCAGAGATGGACCTGTCATCCGCCTGCTCAGCGGGGGATCAGTGGATCGATCCCCGTGGACAAGCCCGTGTGAAAGAACCCTTATGCCGCGTACACAAGATCGGACTTATCGGCATACTTGGTCCGGCGTACCGGATTTAGTCGGACAATTCGATCGTGTGTGGGCTCCAGCGGACTTTGTTTTCTCAAAAGTTTGACGGACTTCGCTTTGAAACATGTTTCAAATCTATCCGACGGACTCGAGTCCGGTCGAAAAGTCCGCTCGTCTGTATGCTAGTCCGACGGACAAAAACCGACGCTAGGGCAGCTATTGGCTACTGGCTATGAACTTCCTTGTTTTAGTCCGGTCGTACGTCATCACGTACGAATCCGTCGGACTTTGGTTGATCGTGTGTAGGCAAGTCCGTTCATTCGGAAAGTCCGTTGAAAAGTCCGCCGGGCAAAGTATGCCGTAAAGTCCGGTCGTACACGGCATTACAGTTACTACCTTTTGTAATCACTAGCCCCTAGATTGTAAGCCTGCATGAGCAGGGCACACCTAACGCCTGTCTTCAATTGTATTGTAACTATACAACATAATTGGTAATGCACTGTGCAAACTGTTGGGTACTACATAAATCCTGAATAATAAATTAATAATACTACTTACCTCTACACCTGCGGTACTAAATAACCCCAGCGAACTGGCAACAGTAACAATGTGCCCATGGTTCATGTCCATCATTTTCGGAAGAAATGCCTTTGTGGTCTGGAAAAGAAAACAGCAACTGGAGTCAGAGGACAATTCCTCATTTACACTATTATCTAAGACACCGCAGGCAGTCAAAGGGAGATTAGCTTAACACCCGCTATCAATGCATTTACCATCTGTCAACTATACAACAATAGCCAGTAAAGTGACAGTGCCAACCGGCACAGTCCGCAGTGTTCCATATAAACCAGTTTCCTGGCATAGCACAAGACAGCGCATACAGCACAATGTTACAGGTAACAGAAAAAACAAAGTGTCTTTTGCAATGTTTAATCCCTTCGCTGCCTTCCTCTGCCTAATCCTCAACAATTAAATGTCTGCTATAAATCTCCACTGATCTGAAGACCAGCAGGGAAAAAAAAAAAAAAAAAAAAAAAAAAAAAAAGCTTCATGACCGACTGCCTTTTGATGGATTTTCAACATTTGGGGAGTTTTCATTTTCTTGCCATTTTTGATCAGTTAGAAGCATTCGTTGGAAGAAGGGATCTACAAAATGCTGGGCTTAGATTGTATTTGAAAGTATCACTACAAAAAGAAAAACCATAGAACACACACACACACACACACAGTTTTCAAAGTATATGTAAAGCTATCTTTTTGGATTGAGCCGGAAGTGATTAGAAAAATTTTTAAAAATTGGACATTAAGAAAAAATAAATAAATAAATATAGTGTTAATGGCATATAATAAAAAAAGGTTAGAAATGCATTTTAAAGACCCCTTTCACACTGGAGGCGTTTTCCAGGTGCTTTAGCGCTAAAAATAGCGCCTGAAAAAAGCCTCATCTGCAATCCCAGTGTGAAAGCCAGAGTGCTTTTACACTGGGGCGGTGCGCTGGCAGGGCATCAAAAAAAGTCCTGCAAGCAGCTTCTTTGCAGCGCTTTAGGAGAGGTGAATACACTGCTCCTAAAGCACCCCTGCCTATTGAAATCAATGGGCAGTGCCTGCGAAGCTCCTGGGCAGCGGCGCTTCGCACCCTTTATTTGGCCGCTAGCAGGGGTAAAAAGCGCCCCGCTAACACCTGAAAAGAGCTGCAAAAACAAAAGGTAAAGTGCTGCTGAAACTAGCGGTGCTTTACCGCCAACGCCCGGGCGCTTGCAGTGTGAAAGGGCTCCAACTTGTGCTGTAGCATATTGCAACGCATTGGAGCTTGCTGCAGGAAAATGCAGCATATCCCTGTTTTTTTTTTTATCAGCACACTGAAAAACTGAAACCACAGGGTGCCAGATAAAACTTTTTTTTTGCATTTGGGCTGCATTAGTCAATGCAGCCCAAAACTGCTGGTGTGAACAAACTCTTCATTTGCATTAGATTATACTCATTTACAAAACACTGTTCCACTTAACCATAAGGCCTCATGCACAATGGACATTATAAAAACGTCAGTAGTATTAGCTGTAGAATGAGTTTTGCAGCGTTTTTTTTTTGCAGTAGTGTTTCTTAACAAAACTATACATACAGTTACAAAAACGTATGGCTAAACAAAAAAAAAACAAAAAAAAAAAAACCAAAAAACACGACAAATCTTATATAGCCACGTGTTTCAGCATTTTTAGGCTTTTATCAGAGTTAGAGCGTTTTTACAGCTGAAAACTCCTTTCAAACCCCAGTAGTTTTTTGTTTTTTTTTCCGCAGACAGAAAACAGATAAAAAGCATAGGTGTGCATGGACACATAGGATAACATGCTGGGGAGTTTACTGGCTGCAGAGAGAAACATCTGAAACCAAAAACAGCAGCTGTAATTACGTCCAGTGTGCATGAGGCCTAAAGCACGCACAGTAACTTGTAGGCACTCAAACCCCAACATCCATTATGCATTCCTACCGACAAAGCAAAACAAGGCCAATTTCAAATGAAAGTCAGATGACCCAGCACAGTGTTTCTGAATCACAAGAAAACAATTGGCAGTTGGGTCTCCAGTGGGAAATCAAAACAAGAGGGCTAAATAAAGCATGTTTCTGATTTGGAACCTTTCATGAAAAATAAATAATAATAAAAAAAAAAAAAAAAAAAAAAAAAAAAAATTAATTAATCTAGAACACAAACCACTTCCCCAACTGGCGTACACATATATAGAATTAGGTAATAATATATATTCATCTTTGGGAAGTGGTGGTGATATCTGGATGAGGGCTGCAGCTATGATCAGGGACAGGCTCTCCTGTCCCACCAAGGAGCCCAGTGCCGATGCACTTGAACAGAGTGAGAGGAACTTCTGTTGTTTCTCCCCCTCGAATGTCAGAAACCAGAAATGACGAGGAGTTTGCCACTTTGGTTTGTTTGTTTACAAGCATAAAGCAGGACCCATCCTGGTCATGCTAGAATATATATATATATATATATATATATATATTTTTTTTTTTTATTAGTACTGGTTACACAAGTACTGCATCCCATTAAAGGCAGTCATTGCTTGAGTGATTTTGGGTGCTGTGACTGCCTGAATACAATAGCCAACACTGGAGATTCCGCCATCTTCTCTGTCTAGCATGGATGGAACAATCTACTGAATTTCTCTCCACAGGCTGAAAAGAGAAATCTTAGTTTACAGCTAGCCTAACAATTGGTGGGTTCTGCAGACAACTGGCAAGCTCTAGGACACTTGTGGTCTGAGCTTTATGGACCCCGATATATGGCTACCAAAAACACAGTGTTCTTCCTTTCCCTGGTAAACCCACGAACACCACCTGAACTTTAAATGACACTCGCCCATCTTTAAATGAAAATAGTTTCTATTATGACCCGTACACACGGTCGGATTTTCCGACGGAAAATGTGTGGTAGGACCTTGTTGTTGGAAATTCCGACCGTGTGTAGGATCCATCACACATTTTCCATCGGATTTTCCGACACACAAAGTTTGAGAGCTTGCTATAAAATTTTCCGACAACAAAATCTGTTGTCGGAAATTCCGATCGTGTGTACACAAATCCGACGGACAAAGTGCCACGCATGCTCAGAATAAATAAAGAGATGAAAGCTATTGGCTACTGCCCCGTTTATAGTCCCGACGTACGTGTTTTACGTCACCGCGTTCAGAATGATCGGATTTTCCGACAACTTTGTGTGACCGTGTGTATGCAAGACAAGTTTGAGCCAACATCTGTCGGAAAAAATCCTAGGATTTTGTTGTCGGAATGTCCGATCAATGTCGGACCGCGGGGCATTAGTCTGTATTTTCACACCAAGGGGCTGCTTTTCTGAACCTGCACAGAGAAGCCATGAAGAGTTCCATTTTCCAAAAAGTAAAACTTGCCTATTTTTGCACATCTCTGCAGAACAGGAATGGCTAGCTACATACAAAAAAAAAAAAAAAAAAAAAAAAAAAAAAAAAAAAACACCCTGGCCAAAAATGTTTTACTAAAATGTTCTTCTGGCTGGGCCAAGAAAAACAGGTAGTTTTCGGATCTCCTTGCACTTTTAAAAGATTTCCAAGTAATTCTTTGAAGCATTCTTAATTTCTGTCTAACAAGATTATCGCTGCGTCCCCTGAAATCAAATCTGCTGTAATTTCTGACTTTGTTGATGCCAACTGCTGAGCACAGAGTAATCATTGTAATTTAATCAACAAACTCCTGAGAACCATCTTGTGTTTGTTTAAGATCTGAAAAAAAAAAAAAACCCACCACTGATCGCGCCATGTCCTTCCTTCCAACACAGCTTCATTACAACACTTGCCAATTCAGAGAAACAAAGCGCTAAAGGAGGGGGCTGCATGAATATAGATCTTTTATTAGAAAATACACAAATATACATACTTCATTCAAAGAGGGGGAAAAAAATTAAAATATTTGTACTCTACAGGATGATGCCGAATAGGAGAACTGCTGCAAGCACATTCCACAATGGCATTTTCTTTCTAAAACAGCCCCACATGTCCTTTTTGCACAGTGGGCTTGTAGGTGTTAAGCAACTAAGCCATGTTGGCTAGCAGTGCTGAAAACGGAGAACAGATAGCTGGCTGCCAAAGGCAGGATTAGCAGAGATCTCCAAAATGGTTTTTCCCTCCCCCCTTTTTATAAAGGGACGGTTTAGACAAATAAAAAAAAAAATTCTATATTGCTGCAAACGTGAAATATCTTTTAAAGACCCCCATTTAAACCTTTTCAGTTTGTTATTGTATTGTTCACACGTTAATGTGTGGAATTTCCTTTATTATTATAAACCACTAACAGTATTTTTGAATGAGCAGCCAAGGCACCACAATAGGAGACCAATCTGACTTTTCCCTTTAGGCTGGGTTCACACTGATGTGAATTGGATGTGGGGTTTCCCTGCATCCAACTTGCATGACAGGAGCCTGTGACCAGCTCTCAATGGAGTGGGTTCACACACCTCCGGGGGAACAGGGTTCGAATTGCAGAAGGGTCCTGTGCGTCTTCTGGTCTGTTTCAGGTGCAAATTCAGCCGTCAATTTGGACCCGTTTCGCATCTGAAACTGAACGGACGCACACCGGACCCCCAGCTGTAAACCTCGGCCGCAGCTAGTGTGAACCCACCTCACATGACGTATATGCCAGGTACTCCACTGTCACCTGAGTGTTGGAGAGTCATTCTAAATAAAATGGCACCACACAAAAGGTCTAGCCTATATGCAAAGCGTGACAACACTTTACACCATTATGCTGGGTATAATAACTTCCAGAAAGTGTTTTTAGGTCCGAAACCATTTTTTTTTACTTTTGTTCCGATTGTCAAAAATGTCCTGCACAACTTATGTCTGCTGGACACCTTAAAAAAAAAAAAAAAAAATATTGAAATTAAACTAAATTTCTCTCTCTATAGCAATTTTCTTCCATGGGGACTCAAAGTAGTCAATTAACCTACAACCAGGTCTTTGAGTATGGGAGGAAAACCATGCAAGCACAGCGAGAACATGCATATTCCATGCAGATAGTGTCCTGAGTTGGACACAAACCAGAGGAGTAGAGTGTCACAAGACATTTGCAGGTTCAAAAAGAAAAAGGAAAATTAAAAAAATTCTGCCCATGTGTATGCCGGTCTGTCCGACAGAAGCTTGGGTTGGACATGCATTCTGGAAAAATCAGCGCCGATCGGAGTGTTCTGGCCGGGGGCCATCCCCGTCAGAACACAACAGCTCATTGGGGAGATCACTGTACTAACCTCGTATTGTTAGTACAGTGTCTCCGACCGAACCCATCAGTTTATTTTTCCGTGCAACCGGCTTAAGTCCCCCTGTAAGCCACATACCTTGTAAAATTTAATCCACAAAATTTACTGTCACAGTATGTGCCACCATACTTATCCTGCAAACCGCTATTCCAGGTTGACATCCCAAAACATTGAGATTGTCATTTTCAGGTCTCAAATATAACTAGCAAAAGGATGTCACAATGGCTTGATGGCAATGCCGTCGTCACTGAAACTTGAGAATTCTACGTTTTTATGTTCCATTTGCAAGAACATCTTGCACATTTACCGATATTAATGCTCAACAGAACTTGCTGCATTTCCCTTAAAAAGATATTAGGCCTAGTGAGAATTACGCCTGGTACTACAGTTATTTTTTTTTTCTTCCCATGCAACCCCACGGGTTGCACGAAAAAAGAAAACCTGACTGCTCCAGGTCGGGAGCCGCAGTACTAACCATGCAAGGTTAGTACAGGGATCTCACCCTCCCCCTGGGCTGTTGTGTTCCGACAGGGGGACGGTCCCCCCGCCAGAACACTCTGATCAACACTCTCTGTCATTGGCTGAGAGCACAGAACGGGAGTAGGTCGCATGTTGTTTTTCAGCATGCACGTCTGACAGAAGCCAGCCGAACGACCGGCGTCTGACAGACATACACATGGGCAGAGAAGAAAAAAAAAACAGCTGAAGTTTACATCAGTTTTTTTACATCCACTACCAATGAAAAACAGACCGTTTGTTTACTTTGAGTTTTTCATCCACTTTTTTTTTTTTTTAATGGAACAAAAATAGGGCTTTGATTCGTTTCAAAATAACAGATACAAATGTAAACTAACGTAAATGGATGATGATCTGTTTTTCCATAGAGATGCATTGATGTCCATTTTTCATCCCTTTACGAATGGATGAAAAACGGACAAACAGTCCTAATGTGCGGACTTTATGTAAATGAGGATTTTTTTTTTTTTTTTTTATACCGATTGAAATGCAATCAAAACAATACACAACATAAGCAAACTCTAGAGCAGTCTTTCTTGCCCTTTTTTACCATGGAGGAACCCTTGAAATTATTATATCACAAGTTCATAGAGTATTGGTGCGATTTAGAAAAACGCTCCTTACATTGTGTTCATTGAAAAGATCCCCTCTACAAAATTGCTAAAAGAGATCACTGCCGATAGTGGACACTCATCTGACAGAGAATTTGCTCACTGCTCGAGGAACACTTCTCAATCTTGAGAAAGAATGCTCTGGAGCAGGGTTTCTCATTTATTGGCTGTTCACACCGGCACGTTCTGCGAGATCGCATGTGATACGCACCGCACTGCAAATCACATGCCATGTCCGTACAATGAGATTTCAGCCATACAGATAACTCGCACAGGACCGCACCAGAATCGGATCACTTCATCGATTCATGCCCGAACTGTCAGTTCGCAGTGCGATAAGTAAAGTGAAATGGGAGTGTCATTAACAATGTATTGACACTCCCGGCAATTCGTATATGGCAGTGTGAACTGCTGTGCGAGTCAGGTGGATTCGCAGGGTTCCCGAATCACACGAGTGTGAACCGAGCCTAAACGGTTCCTTGAGCAATAAGCAATTTCTACCTCTTAGATAAGTTTCCAGTGACACCAACGATCTAACTATCTGTAAGGGGATAATTCTTCCCACTGACCATCACACGAATGTATTAGGAGTTGTAGATATAGTATTTTTTAGCAGGGGTTCCTCAAGACTGGAAAATAAAATTTCAAGGGTTCTTCTGAGCTGAAAAGGGTGGAGAAAGGTTGTTCTAGAGGCTCTGGTTTTCTTTTATAATTCTCTACTGAACATTCAATTTAAGAAATAGACAGATCCAAGAGAGCATACTGCTGTGTGGACATTGTCGTGGACCTATACATAAAGCTGTCATGCATAGGTAGATAAAAAAAAAAAAAAAAAAAAAAAAAAGGGGGGGGGGGAGAGAGAGAGAAGGGGCTATTGTTAAAGAACTTCAATGTAAACCAGTCTTGATCAGAACATGAATTGATTGATTGATTAGGTAGGGCAACCCACACACACAACAGATTCAAGGTTCACTGGAAAACTACCGTTGAAACGCTGCGGTAATTGTGAAAAATGCCCATTTCTAATCCTTTGAAAAGCGCTGTGCACATTGCCAACGTTATGGTGTGGTAACATTCCCCCCCCCCCCCTTTTTTTTTTTTTTTTTAAATACTGCAGTAAATATAAGCACAGCTTTCTCTTTATAGGACATTTCAAAAGACTTGGCCCTGCTACATACAAATTGCATGTTTGGGATGGCACTTATAGGAACACAGCAATTACTTATTAGGCACAAAATGTGTGAAAGTGGACAAGCATTTACATGTCACTTCATAGCTTTAGTAATTGGTTTTCGACGTCCTTGTTTATGGCAAATTAACTTCTAACAGTCTAGCACTTCTTCCCACCCCAGAATTCTTTAGTGCTTTTCATGAAAACACAACAGAGGAAAGGTTTAGTCGCACAAAAGACCGCCACAGCTGCAGTGTCAAGACAAATTAGGCAAAAGTGAGGTAAAATGTGGAAAACAAGGAAATAACGTATTGTGAGCTACGGGCAGTGTCATAATTACATTTTAGGATAATGACTTTTACAGACAGATTAGCAGGCTTTTATTTTTCTTCTTTTCAGCTTAACCCCTTATGGAATGCATGTGGCAGTGAAGCGTACGACATTTGTGTCCCATCACATCCCCCCCCCCCGCCCTGTTTAGCAGACCCCATTTTCATCCAGGTAGATGGGCTCAGACTGAGCACAGATCCAAAAGCTCCAGTCACACTATTAACGTGTGCGTTTTCATGTGTGCGCCGAGTAAGGCTGGGTTCACATATATGCGGCTGCCTGTCCCGAGTGTTGTGCGTTTCTGTTCATTTGTTTAGGTGCAAATCCCCCCCCCCCCCGAATCCACACCTGAACCGGACCCATAAAATGCGCAGGACCCTTTTTAAAACCGCACATCAGCCGCCCCGGACATGTGTGAACCGGCTCCTTTGAAAGCCGGCCAAACTCACATATTATGCAAATTTAATTTGGTTAAAAACCGCATCTAATTTGCATATATGTGAACCCAGCCGAAGGCCTGGTTCAATGCGAGAACCCTGCGAATCCACTGCGGGTTCCCGCATCGCAGTTCACACTGCCATATGCAAACTGCTGGGGAGTGTCAATACATTGTTAACGACACCCCCAGTTCAGCCCGCATATTGCACTGCGAACTGACAGTTCGGACATGAATCGGATCTCACAGGTGTGAACAGCCATGCGATCCGATAAAAAAAAAAAAAAAAAAAAAAGGGTCCTGTGCGTGTTTGGACCAAATGCGGTGCGATATCAGCCATACTATCTGAATGGCTGAAATCGCATAGACATCGCATGTGATGTGAACAGCAGTGCTCTGCGAATCACATGCAATGTCTGGCATCGCACCAGTGTGAACCGGGCCTAAAAAGTACAGATGAGGCAAACTTTTCCCACAACTCAAGTTAGACTTAGAGCCCATTCACACAGGGACGACTTGTCAGGCGACCTAGTCGCCTGACAAGTGGCCTCCCGTTCTGTGCTATGGAACCGTTCTAAGAGGAGCGACGCAAGTCGCTCCGACTTAGAAAAAGGTTCCTGTACGACTTCGGGGGCGACTTGCATAGACTTCTATACAGAAGTCGTTTTGCAAGTCGCCCGGGCAGTCGTGTGCAGGTCGCCTCGGTGAGGTGACCTGCAAGTCATGTTGCCCCTGTGTGAATGGGGTCTAAAAGTGCAGCTGTACTCAACGATGGCAATTTGTAACATGCCATTAAACACATCTACCCCTCTACCGTTATTCCCCTTCAGATACAGGTCCTCTGCAAAGAGTTTGGCATCAGCTACAGTGATGCGTTGAGGAAATTAGTGGAACTCCACTCTCTCAATCAACGTAGACCATTTTTACTTCTTATACTGCTAGTATTAATAGATATATCATATTTACTAGTTTTTCCCCCACATATTTCTTCAGTTACTTCTTGGTTTCCAGGCTTAGGCAAATTATATCATACATCCCAGGAGTCTTCAGGAGGGGCTCTCTAAGCTAAGCACACCCTCCTGCCTTAACATTCAAGCTAAGGGCAGATGGATTCCAGGAAGTAAATACTACATAAATCATCAACCCTTATTCAAGGTGGCCGCAGCCAGAAACGCTAGGGGGTTTTGAAGTGACTTTATTTTGCAAAAAAATAAAGCAAGGATAGGAGGAGTTTGCTTTGAATATTAAAAATGAATTAAATAGCGTTTTTTGTTTTGTGGTGCTCAGATTCAGCGTAGCTCCATGTCTCATGGGATGTAAAAAAGAATGCTGGTTTCATGCTGCTCATTACAGTCAGATCAGTAAAAATCGATATGGGACTCTAGAAAACAGTCTCATTGGACTTCAAGTTGGTGTGCCTATCTTTTTCTCTACATATTGGATAAATGTATTTATTTCTGTGCCCCCCCCCCCCCCAATACTTATCTGAGCCCCATCTCGATCCAGCAATGTGCACGAGAGCCTCGGCTCTCTGGTGACTCTCCCTCCTCATTGGCTGACTGTCAAATCACAGCCAGTGAGGAGAAAGGAAGAAGGTGCTGAGACGCAGCTCTGAGAGTGAATGGACATGCAGAGCCGCAGCAAGGGAACGAGCCGGATTGGGTGCCCCCATTGCAAGCCGCTTGCTCTGGTAGAACTTGACAGGAGGGAGGGGCCAGAAGCGCCAGCGAGGAATCTAAGAGGAGGATCGGGGCTGCTCTGTGCAAAACTACTGCACAGAGCAGGTAAGTAGAACAGGTTTGATAAAAAAATAAATAAATAACCCCCCCCACTACAGATCACCATACTAACACATTTGATGTTAGTGTGGCGATCTTCCAGCTGAGCTTTTGTATTCCAACCTCTGTGGGAGCTGATGGGATGCTGGTTTTCGAGCATGCTTGTTCACCAGAAGCTGTACACAGGCCGCAAGTCAGCCAGTTTCTGCCGAATCGACTGTTTTTTAGCCTGTATTCAGCTTAAAGTGGTTGTAAACATACATACATACATACATATACACACACACACACATATACATATTACACACACACACACGACAAAAAGGCATAAGGAGCTAATATGCATCGCATACTAGCTCATTATGAAATACTTACCTTAGATGGAAGCTGTTGCAGTGGTCCCCGTACACCGCTGTGACCAGCGTCATGTCTCAGAGTTATTTCTGGTTTTGCGGGCTCCGGCGCATGCCAGTCACGGCTCAGGCCCTTTAGAAATGGTACGATCGAGTGGTTTCTTCAGTGCACATGCACCAATGATGTCGGCGCAAGCGCATATGGTATATATCTCCTAAACAGTGCATGTTTAAGAGATATTTACAGTACCTACAGGTAAGCCTTATTATATGCTTACCTGTAGGTACAAGTGGTGTAACAGGCTTTACATCCAATAATCGGCTTTACTGTGCACAGTATAACAGGATACAGATATCAAATTCAGGCACCTACAACTGTGAGATGAACCCAACACCTTCCACAGGTCAGCCTGTATCCTCCTCGATTCTCTGCCATCAGTAGGGTGCCAAGGCCCAATCGTCTGCTCTTGTTCCACGGTAGTCCGCTATCCGAATATAGGGGCTGCAAACCTAAAGATGTTCAACTCCAGCCAAGGCTCACTTCCACCTAAAGCTATGCCCTCCCAAGGTGTTTCAACCACAGCAGGGCACAAATGTGGGGTACCTACAACTATTGCTTTTAAAAATATATTTGATGAATTGGAAAAAAAAAAAAACTGCATTATAGATCTGGCATTCAGCATTATTAGCCTAAAAAATGGTTCTGTAACAAGGACTAGAGGTTTCCTACCCACAATATCCAGAGAATACCACATTCATTTTGCAGAGCCCTATAAAGGCTTGCTGGCATTTGCAATTCAATATCTGACTGCAAGTCAAAGACTGGATGCAAAAGAACTTCCCCTGAAGTGTCCCGTGTCTCCCTGAGCTACAGAGTGTGCGGCCTACACCACCTGAGTGCTTCTGTCAGGGAATGAGCAGCCCTGAACTAGAAAGATTGTGCTACTGCCAAGAAGTGACTAAGATAGCTGCTACTAGAGCCAAGGCATGCTCACAAGCAAGCATTATTCTATGACAAAATGCAGGAATAATGTAAAGCATCAGAAATGTGCAGATTGGACATGCTACAGGAGGCCAGCTATGACCTAAGAGAGCTCCATAAATAAAAATAACGGAATATAAAGGGGGGGGGGGGGGGGGGGCATGCTAAGCCATTAATTCCTTCCATGGCAAAGCTATATGCTTAAAGGAGAACTCAATCAAGGCCCAGGATGAAGAGGACTTCTGGGGTGTTTGAAGAGGACTTCTGGGGTGTTTGAAGAGGACTTCTGGGGTGTTTGAAGAGGACTTCTGGGGTGTTTGAAGAGGACTTCTGGGGTGTTTGAAGAGGACTTCTGGGGTGTTTGAAGGGGGTGTTTGAAGAGGACTTCTGGGGTGTTTGAAGGGGGTGTTTGAAGAGGACTTCTGGGGTGTTTGAAGGGGGTGTTTGAAGAGGACTTCTGGGGTGTTTGAAGGGGGTGTTTGAAGAGGACTTCTGGGGTGTTTGAAGGGGGTGTTTGAAGAGGACTTCTGGGGTGTTTGAAGAGGACTTCTGGGGTGTTTGAAGGGGGTGTTTGAAGAGGACTTCTGGGGTGTTTGAAGGGGGTGTTTGAAGAGGACTTCTGGGGTGTTTGAAGAGGACTTCTGGGGTGTTTGAAGAGGACTTCTGGGGTGTTTGAAGAGGACTTCTGGGGTGTTTGAAGAGGACTTCTGGGGTGTTTGAAGAGGACTTCTGGGGTGTTTGAAGGGGGTGTTTGAAGAGGACTTCTGGGGTGTTTGAAGGGGACTTCTGGGGTGTTTGAAGGGGGTGTTTGAAGGGGACTTCTGGGGTGTTTGAAGGGGACTTCTGGGGTGTTTGAAGGGGACTTCTGGGGTGTTTGAAGGGGACTTCTGGGGTGTTTGAAGGGGACTTCTGGGGTGTTTGAAGGGGACTTCTGGGGTGTTTGAAGGGGACTTCTGGGGTGTTTGAAGGGGACTTCTGGGGTGTTGTACAATTCATGGCCCGTCCCTACAAAACATAACTGGGACTTTACCAGCTTCAAAAGCTGTGATGACGTGACAATAGCACACCCCGTCCTTATCTAGTAGATTTCAACATTACAGCACAATTCACAGCTGCCGGGAGAAAACAATTTGCTGTATGAAATAAACGAGTTACCACTGAAATTGGCTGCCTCTGTCCTACAGATGGCTCTCGTCATTGGAGGTGCTAGATGACATCAAGGAGATGCTTGGAGACATCTGTTCTTTGCCCAGCGGAGCACATTCATTGTATTTCACAAATTTACGTCAATTTCCTTTCATTTGGGAGAAGGCAGCCTTAAGGGCCATTGCTAAAAGTGACATATGTTTTGCAGCCATGGGACAAAATCTGGGGAAAAGATCAATTATTGCACAGCAATTCCAGCTCGTAAAAACGTTGCCCCTTTATCAGCAATAAATATCTCGGCCTTATTTAGAAGTTTAATAAAAGAGCAACTAAACCACGCGGCTTGTAAAGAAGAGGGAAGTAGGCCATTTGCCATCCGCAGTCATTAAAAACTACAACAATAAGTATGCTTACAGCAAAACTACTCAACTGTGAAATACATGCACTGTAGTATATTGTTAAACATTGAAGGTCATAACAGGAGAAACAGCAGATTGTTTTAAAAGGCAAACTGCTGGTTCATTAAGTGCTCAGCACCGCGAATATGAGGGGCTCCTTTAGGGTAAAGAGGCACTGATGATATTATTCGCATTTCAAACAGTAAAAACAGAATTGCATTATTCCATAGAAGCTCTCACAGGTTACTTCACCCAGAACACCATAGCATGGGCACATCTTAAGCTGGCCATGCACGAGTCAAAATTCAGCCGGATCGTTCGAATATTGATCCATGTGTGGCTGAACAATCTAACGATCAACTTTGTTTATTCACCCTTTAGGTTTATTTCCACTTGATCAGCATCGCAGGCAATAGGCTGCAGCCCGCCGTCAGAATACAATTCCTGCATTCACATAGAAGGGAATTGGGTATTTTTTTTCAGTTCAACCCGCTAATTAAAAAAAAAAAAAAAAAAAACACACAAACACACACACGTTCTAATGCAGGCAACAGCCTTCAACTTTAACCCTTTTGCTGCCACAGCTGAAAATATTATGACAGAACAGAATTGCTTTTCGCTAGCCAGGTCAACATTTTTTATTGCAGTTGCATTCTCCCTTTTTGTTACATAACCGTCACTTCAGGGGAATATAATGGTCATTATGTCTCTCATTTACTTATCCTTTCCTTTTATGAGCGGACACAGTGAGTGAACAGTATGAGGACTCCTGTGTCTATTCAGAATGGAAGCGGACATCAGTCATGCGTTTACCATCTTTTCAATTTGTGAACAGGAAGTGCTCGGTATACAGCTTTTTTGCTGTCGATTAGTAAGCACTGGGCTGCAGAGAGAAAGACTAAAAAGACTAAAGCCTGGCACACACTGACAAAAAAAAAAACCTGACAGTTCTGGTTGTAGCCGCTGTACTAACAATCTGACGTTAGTACAGCGACTGAGAACACAGATTGGGAGGCCCGTGGGTACGGGGCTTAATATACACTACAACCCCCCCCCCCCCCAGTTCAACCTAGTGGGCTGAAACCACAACATCTCCGGTCCGAGCCTCTGTACTAACGATCCGATATTAGTACAGAAATCTCCCCCCACTGAGCTGTTGTGTTCTGACAGAGGGATGCCCCCCCCACCAGAACACTCCGATCAGCGCTTTCTGCCATTGGGTGAGAGCGCTAATCGGCTGCTGGTTTTCCAGCATGCACGTCCGACATAAGCCGACAGAACTTTTTTTTTTTTTTAAATCAATTAAACCAGCCGCCGTGTGTATGGGGCTTAATATAAACTACTAGTGTCCCCCCCCCCCCCCCCATTTAAACAAACAAACAAAAAAAAACAAAACACACAAACAACACACACGAGGAGCCGCTGTACTAACTATATGATGTTAGTCGGATGATTTATATTGAACCGGCCCATGCCGCCTGATAATCGGCCCGTGTGTCTGGCCCTTTAGGACTTTGTGTCCTCAATCGAGTAGCAGTCTGTACGGATTTATCTGCACATACAAGCAGTTACATGCTCACAGGGATGGACGAGTGGCCTTGGACACAAATGGTCTGTGTCCAGGACGGTTCATAGGCAACTTCTCAGATGTGCAGTTCTCCCTACACACAAAAATGACACATCATGGTAATGTATGTCACTAATGGCCCATTCGCATTAGCAGGCGCACATTTTGGGGTTTGACGTGCAAATGCACTGCAGTACACGGTTGCAACACATCACAGTGCTTATATAAAAAAAAAAAAAAAAAAAAAAAATATATAATAATAATAATAATAATAATAATAAGTTTCGGCTATGTTCACATCTGCGATTCGAACTAGTGGGAAACCGTGGGACGCCCGTGCAATCCCTGTTACTTCCAATGGCACCCCGATCGTGACGTGATTTTTCCACGATTGTCGTCCGACAAATTGCAGTAAAATCACGCAAACAGAATCGCAGGACGCCTGTCACCCAAAAGAAGTACAAGAACTTGTGATGTGATGTACTATGTGCAAGCAAAAGGCAAGGAGGGACAGATTTTGATTTATAATTTAGGTAACCTTAGGAACATTTAGGATATTGCTAGCTGTGGTGCCCCCGTTTTATTTACTTACTGACATCTGTATGGGGACAACAAATCCCCTATAAAAAGATGCTTCTCCCATACGACCCCTCTCCCCCCCGTAGTTACTACCAACACTCACAAATTCATCGCGAAATCTTGACTAGAAGCCCGTCTATGGACAAGCCTGTACAAAAATAACAGATCTGTGATCTCTGTAGGGATTTTATAGTTCAGTGCGTCACTTCGATCAGCTCCATTTAACACACAGAATACATGAGGATGGACTCTACTACTGAAGGACAATGGAGCACTATTGGAAGCTTAGAATTTAAAACATCCAGAGCTGTGGTCATTTATTAATGTCTTGTCAACACCCTGTGACAGAGGTTCAGACCTTTGTTCAAACCAGTGGCCAATCTGTCATTTCACCATTCTTAAAATGGAGCTAAAAACAAAGAAATAACTCAAGTAATGTTATGGTGGCCATACACACATCAATAAATGATCAGAAAAGAAAATCAATCAATCTCTGATTGAATATAGATAAATCATTCCAATTGATATACCAAACACAGGGAAGGGGATTTGGACAGACAGTTAAAAAGGTAAATCAAATGTAACTAGAATCATAAAATTAAAATCGATCACATCTTTGTTTGCACTATGCAAGCTCATACACTGACCACCTGAAATACAATCATATTCATGGGCAAAGTATCCCAGTACTACCGATCGATAATATTCCAGCCTGGCCAATCAACTCCGTTTGACTGAATGAAAGACTAAATCAAAAGGTTATGGCTAGTCGATGGGTTGTGGATCTTTAAAGAAAAAAATAAAAATAAAATAATAAATCAAAATTTAGAGATAGAGGGGTGTGGTCACCATTAGGCGCCAGTCACACTTGTATAAATCCATAGTAGCCCAACTTTGGAATGCAACTTCGACACAACTTTAAATGGGTAAGCCTTGGATGCGACTTTGACCAACGATTACGGACAACTGTTGCACAACTATTGCATGCAAAACATTCAGGTACGACTTTCATGCAACTTCTGAGGGTTAACATTAGGGGTGCAACGGATCAAAAAACTCACGGTTCGGATCGTTCCTCGGATCAGGAGTCACGGTTCGGATCAAAAAAAAAAAAAAAAAAAAAAAAAAAAAAAATCTCCCCCACAGTAATATCCACAATCTCCCTATTGGCAGAGTATTGGCAGGGTTTTGCAGAGTATTGGCAGGGTTTTGCAGAGTATTGGCACTGCTGCCATCCGATCTCTCCCCTCCACTGTACAGATCAGTACACAGAGGGGAGAGAGAGAGAGGAACCGGCGTCATGACATGACGCCGGTTTGTTACAAGTGATCGCTCCGTCATTCGACGTGCTAAACGGCCGCCGGGTGTACCAAGATGGCCGCCGCTCTGGAGCTAGGCCAAAGCCGCGGCCTTTCCTATGGCCGAGGCCACAGAGGTGTCCCGTACGGATCAACCTCCGCGGATCGGATCAATGACGATCCTTTGCACCCCTAGTTAACATTGAAGTCTATGGCCCTCAAGTTGCATGAAAGTCGGAGCAAAGTAGTGCAGGAACTACTTTGAAGTTGCACATATATGAATGGTGATCATTGGGACACATGGGGTACGACTTGTCAGACTTTGATGTCCAAAGTTGGATGACAAGTTGGACAAGTGTGAATGGACACCTACTTAAATATCTACATTTTCTGGGCAGATCAAAGCTACTCATTAATTACTGAATCATGACATATGTGGTCTTCCCTATAGAATGTAAAGCAGATAAAAGAATGATTAAAAAAGGTGACATGCACACTTAAAAGTGGTTGGTAAATCATATTTGACGCTTGTACCTACAGGCAAGCTTATAAGAAGAAGTGTTACCTGTAGGTAAAGTGAATATCTCCTAAATACACACACACTGTTTGGGAGATCACCACAACACAAGCAGCTGGTGAGGTCAATGGCACATGCACAGTGTGCTCTACATTTAGGGCAATTGTGCCGACAACGCAGAATGCTGTGCCGTGGTCATGACTTCCGTACACGTGAACAAGTCATCACAGCCCAGCCATGTGGAGCACGTGGACCTGGCAGGAAGACCGGGTGAAAATGACAACAGAGGGAGTCATTTAAAAGGCAAGCCTCTCAAAGTGCTAGAATGCAGTGCATACCAGCACAGTATGACATTAACCTGCAAGGGTCAGCTTTTTTTTTTTTTTTTTTTTTAAATACTACCGCTTTAAATCTGTCAATGACAAACCAGCTCAGTTAAAGAGTATGTAAACCCCAACAATGAGTGTTTCTATTTTTTCCCCTTTTGGTCTGTTCTATCACAAATGCTTTCAGCAGTATATTTGTTAAAGTGTAAATCCCCCTTCATCCTGCCAGAAATCTAGTGAGCAGACATCTTACTGTACATTGCTACATTGTTATATAGTCCTACCACCTTCTGTCCTATGACAACATTGCTTCTCAGTAGATACAGTAACCATGAGTGTTGTCACCCTAGGGGAAGCAAATGTAAAGTGGCAGGATCACCAGATGGGGGAAAAAAAAAAAAAAAAAAAAAAGGGAAACTGAATGCAGCCACCATATCCAAAAGGACAAGTAAAATTGCAGCAGAAGAATGTTTGCTCTTGGTTTAGATACAATTTAAAAAAGTCTTTAAAAGAGAAATGCAGCCAAAGCTAATTTGGCTGTACTTATACAGATCAGAGGAGGTTGTTCTGCACTCCTTTAAACCCCTTTTTTAGCTGAAGCCCGCTGCCGGTTGGCATCCAAGATTCAGTCCAGACTCGGGCAAGATTGCGACAATAATGTCGGGATCCATCAACAACCCTGGACCGGCACCTGGCTCAGCCTCTCAGGGACCCGCTGAGAGCCCGAACCAGACACTCCCACCCCCTCCACAGGCCGGCACTCCAGTTAGAGTGTGTGCGGGGAGGAGGTCAGAGCTGACAGTCACCAGCTCTCTGCTCATGGAGTTCTGGTGACCGAGTGGTGGTCTACGATTGCTCGGTTCTCAATCTTAGAGCTGATGGGGGACCAACGCTACATTCACCTAGGTAAAATAGGAGTTTGGAAACAAAAAAAAACAAAACAAAACAAAAAAAATACACACACACACACACACACACACACACACGACAACCACTAAGAATGCAAAATACCATCAGACGCTATAGCAGGGATATGCAATTAGCGGACCTCCAGCTGTTGCAGAACTACAAGTCCCATGAGGCATAGCAAGACTGCCAGCCACAAGCATTACACCCAGAGGCAGAGGCATGATGGGACTTGTAGTTTTGCAACAACTGGAGGTCCGCTAATTGCATATCCCTGCTCTATAGTGTTAGAAATAAAAGGCAGAGACTTGCAGCTTAGAATTACAGATGATCAGGGGTGTTGGTGTATTACCAGCTACATCTCATGGACTCTGGTTCCATTTTTCTCTTTAGCTGGTTTGTAAATTACTGTTGGGCTTACAGCCAGCTGTAGTATTCTAGTCTTAACCTTCCTGAATAGTAATTGAAGCAAAAAATAACCTTTGACATGTTCTCAGAAATTCAGACAATACGTCCTTTTCTACCCCGAGATGTCACCAGCTTTCATTCATTAAAAAGGTGGAACAAAGACAATGCAGCGCCAGAAAATGACAAGCTCTCCAAGTTTCAAGGACAGCTGGGCTCTCAGTGAGCAGATATCCTACATGATTCTCTATGACCGAGATTATTCACCAACATAACACTTCCTACGCAGGAGCGAATGGACATTGGGGTTAACTTTTACCTTCTATTAAAAACAGGATTAAGCTCCCTTTGTGACATCATGACCTTCCCTGTCCTTTCAAATGACAAACCTGGAAATCATCAGGTTGAACAACCTTTTAAAGTAAAGTATTGACCTGTTCTACTTATTCCAACTAGAGGTGCAATACCATCAGTAAACACAAGGGGCAGAATAACGACAGCACAAAGTATTTGACTAGAACAGGACATGTTCAGCTGGATAAAAACCTGAAGCAAAGCTGGCCATTTATTTTATTACAATTCCATTAGGTTTACAAATCACAGTGTCGAGAGATACGTTTTGTGCAGGTTATCAACCTTTAGGGCTAGTTTACACTTGCTTCAAAACATGGCTTCAGACACGCTTTGTTAAAGCTCTCTGAATGCCAGCCAAAGCTCCTGTCACTAAATAAAATGGTTAGCTTACAGTCCTGTTTACACCTTGCTTTAACTTTGCTTCAAAGATTATACCCTATGTAGCTTTAGTTGTGCTTCAAAGCCTCCATATAAGTCTATGGCAAAGCTTGCTTGAAGCCCACCAAAACAAGGTGTAAACAGGACTGTAAAGGCTCATTTACACTTGCTTCGGCAAGGCTCTGTTAAAGCTCTCTGAACGCTAGTCAAAGCTTCTGTCATTAAATAAAATGGTTAGCCCACAGTCCTGTTTACACCTTGCTTTTGCTTCAAAAAAAAAAAAAAAAAATTTATACCCCATGTAGCTTCAAAGCATCTTCAAAGCCTCCATAGAAGTCTATGGCAAAGCTCGCTTGAAGCCCCATCGAAGCACCAAACAAAAGCAAGGTGTACACAGGACTGTAAGCTAACCATTTTATTTAGTGACAGGGGCTTTGACTGGCGTTTAGAGAGCTTTAACTAAGCATGTCCGAAGCCTTATTTTGAAGCAAGTGTAAATTAGCCCTAAAAGTCAAATTCCAGGTATGAATGTTTTTGATAATTGGGCCAAGCTGGCACAAAGTAACTTACGATCAGCTATGGCATATTCATACTTTTCTATGCGGAAGTGCAGAATAAGGTCCCCTTCACACTACCATCCGATCAGGTCAAGTCCGACAGAGTTACGACGGACCTTTTGAACGACCAGACTTGCCCACATATGAACGGATGTTCAAAGTCTGTTCGAAAGTCCGTTGGTTTGAACGTGATGACGTATGAAGGAACTAAAACAAGGAAGTTCATAGCCAGTAGCCAATAGCTGCCCTTGCGTCCTTTTTTTGTCCGTCGGACTAGCATACAGACGAAAGCATTTTACGACCAGACTCGGGTCCTATGGAAAGATTTGAAACATGTTCCAAATCTAAAGTCCGTCTGATTTTCGACAGAAAAAGTCAGCTGGAGGTCCGATGAAGCCCACACACGGTCGAATTGTCAACGGATTTGTTTTGTTGGACCAGTCCGGTCGAGAAGTCTGCCTGTGTACGCAACTTATCCAGTCAAAACAGATAGATGAGGGACCTATTCCTCAGCTGTCTGGTGGATCGGAGGGAAAGGACAGGCGGTCTTGCTTCCATCTGGTTGCCTCATAGATGAGAGCAGGCGGTGTCAGTGTCTGCTTTGCATAGCGGAGACTGACCCATCATCTGCCTGCTTGGCAGAGAGATCCCCCGCTGGACAAGCACATCACACTTCAGAGGCACCCATGTGAAAGGGACCTTACTCTAGTAGCTGACTACATTTTTTTATAATGATAGATATCTAAAGATGCACCTGACTGAAACCAAAAATGACGTGTGTATATATTTATAATACACACATAGATCAGTTTCAGCCAGGTGCATACTGAATTTTCGGTTCCATAAATGCCATTTGGTGCACCTCTATTTTTCAGCCAAGGAAGCTGCCATCTTGGCTTCTGTTTGATCTGCAAATGCCATGATGCTGCACATGTGATCATTTAGGACTCCGGCCATTTGATGGTTTGACAGTTTCTTTGGACAGCACAAGCAAATGTGACAATTACATTCCCGGCATGTCTGGAACATAACTGTTTGAAGTGTTTAAATGATGGGTTTAGTTCCACATTAAGAATAAGACCCCTTACACACTGCCCACGATTTTCAGGAGCTATAGCGCTAAAAACAGCGCCTGCATAGTGCCTGAAAAAAAGCATCTCCGTTCACTCCAGTGTGAAAGGGCGAGGGCTTTCACACCAGATCGGTGCGCTGGCAAGGCATCAGAAAAAGTCCTGCCAGCAGCTTCTTTGGAGCAGTGAACTCAATGGGGCAGCGCTGCGATACCGCCGGCAAAACTCCGCCGTTTTGCGGGCGGATTTATCCCCTTTTCAGCAGCTAGTGGGGGGGGTTAAGGTGTCAAAACCACTCCGCTAGTGGGTGAATAGCGCCACTTTACTGAGGACGCCCTAGGCGGCTCGGTGTGAAAGCCCTCTTAAGAGGACAAAAATCCACCTGTGATCTGATCTTTGATAACAATAACTCACACTGTCTCCCAGCTCTGAAGAATGCACAACACAGCCCCATAATTAAAGCAGAGGTAAACCCATCAATTTAACAGTTTCCAAAAACAGTTACATTCCCAGCATGCCAAGTAGGCCAACGGTCACATTGGTTGAGGACACAACCAAACTGTCAAACCATCCAATGGCTGGTGTCATAACTGATCACATGTGCAGCAACATGGCAGTTATAGATTAAACTGAGGCCAAGATGGCAGCTTCCTTGGCGGAGAACATTAGGGGGGTTTACTTCCACTTTAAGAAGTACAGCCCTTAGCCTGGGTTCACACTGATGTGAATTTACAGCGGGTTTGATGCATTTAGGAACACACAGGGGGTTATTTACTAAAGGAAAATCCACTTTGCATTGAAAGTGCACATGGAATTAAGTTGCTGTAGATCCGAGGGGGACATGCAAGGAAAATTAAAAAAACAGTATTTTAGCTTGCACATGATTGGATGATACAATCAGCAGAGCTTCCCCTCAGATCTACAGTGACTGCACTTCCAAGTGCACTTGCAGTGCAAAGTGGATTTGCCTTTCGTAAATAACCACCACAGATTCGCAGGTCATGTAAAAAGCATAAAAAGCCTGTGAGTGTTGACTGCGGATTCAATGCGAATCTATGGTGCAGTGCAAATTTTATCTTCATAGGCTTTAAGTGAACGTGCATTAAACTCGCAGCACACAGTTCAAATCTCTGCGAATTGTTCACTTTCTCCCTCTTGAAATTCACGGTAAATTCACCTGTCTACCTCAAAACGCAAGGCAAATTCGCACTTCACACAGGAGAGAGAAATAAATAAATAAAATATTAAATTCGCAGTACATCGCATTAGTGTGAACCTAGGCTTAAAGCAGTATTACACCCAAAACTTAAAGTGGTTGTAAACCTCCGACATGAAATATAAACAAGTCAAATCCCTCTATAGTGTGTACTTGTCTCTCTGCAGGGCACAAAGTGTCATTTCTGTCTGCTGCTTCATTCCTCCGCTATCATTACGAGTCACACCCCACAAGTTTCCCTGACACCAAGTGATAAAAAGGTGACAGGGGAGCCATCTGAGTCAGCTCCCCTTACTGAGCTCTGCAATGTAATATGTAAATTCAGATCTCCACCCCCTTTATTCTGACAGCTCAGACAAGCTTTACAAATCTGGACTTTGAACAAATGTAGAGAAGAGCTTGCTGCAAACAAACACCTTATGTAGGAGGGTTTGTTTCATCTCTGTATCACCTGAGGCCAGTCACTTCACCAGGTATATGTAAGAGTTTACAACCTCTTTATTATATACTGCAGCTTACAAATAAACAAATATGGTGGCTGCATTTGTTTTCTTTACTTAGGTTCCCTCCCACCCCCAGTAACAGACTTTCTGTCTCAGCCTAGGTTCACACATGTGGGTGCGGGAAAAAAAAAAAAAAAAAAAAAAAAAAAACCCTCCACACACATTTTCCAAAGGAATTCCTGCACCCGCAGCCAAAATGCACTGCTCTTTAGCAGATGCCCCTCCATGCATTAGAAAAACACAGGAGGTTTCTGGGTGCTGCTGTACAATGTGGTTCTGTGCAGCTGCCCTGTGGGTGCATTTTGGAAAAAAACTTCACCCCCCCGCCATATTTCCCATAGGTACAGCAGCCCATTCAAATGAATAGACCGCTGTGCCAGTGCAAATAAACCCGCCCAAAACTCATACATTTAAATTTAGACTTAGGGCATCGCCACTTCACTGTAGAAGCAACAGACACACCTCTGGAAAACCGCATTGGAAACCTGGGGAGAGGGAAGTGTTGGACACACTAGCAGATTTAAATGGACCTGACTAACAAAGTGAAGCTGCACTCCTCTCAGTGGTTAATGGCTTGTCTCAACCCTCTAACTGCCACTTTGTCTGGACAGCTTTGTCTATTAGAGACTGGATCGCCAGGTGAAAATAAAGGAAATAAAAGCCAAAAAAAAAAAAATGTATAGTGTAAGAAGTGTATTGATACATATAGCTGCCTTATCCAAATGACCTAAATCAATACAGTAGGACGTCCGTAGGTTGCGGTGGTTATACAGGGATGATGCGGCACCTACAGGCATCAGAATAATTTGCAGCCAGCAACTTTCTCTAATCCAGAAGGGGTTTGAGTGGCTCAATCACTTCAGTGGGTGATTGAAATGTGACATGTTAGGTATCTATTTACTCGGCGTAACATTATCTTTTACCAAAAAATTGGGTATTATACTGTGTTTGTGGGAAAATGCATTAAAATTTTTTTGCTCATTGGAATACAATTTGCATACAAAATGCATAAATGATACACATAGCTCCTCTCTAAACACCATTTTTAATTCCTCTAAACGCCTGATGTGTATGGCCACATAGGACTGCATTTGGAGGCATATAAAACCGTCAGATGTATCTAACAGTGGTATGTTGTCTGCCTGTGTGTACGAGTCCTAAAAATCTCTCTCGGATACAACGCCAATACATCTCACTAATACAGACTCAACCTTTCAACAGAGGACCCCTTGAAATGGCTTTCCGGTCTCGGGAAACCTGTGCTAAAAATGACTAGATCTACATCTCATGATACATTAGTGTGATGGTCAGTGGGAAGAATTACCCCCCTTATAGATCGCTAAAAGGATCAATGGTGTCAGTGGGAACTTATCTGAGAGGTGGAAATTGTTTATTACTCAAGGAAGCCCTAACAACCTCTGGAGGAACCATAGGACTTCCATGGAACCTTGGTTGAAAACTCCTAAGCTAATAGAAGACACTTATTAGAGCAAACTTTCTCAACCATTTCAACACAGGGGAACCCTTGAAAAAAACGTTCCGATCTCAGGGAACCGCTGATAAAAATGACCAGGTCTACAACTCATGATACATTAGTGTGATGGGCAGAAGGAAGAATGCTCCTTACACTTGTGGTCATTGGGAAGAATCCTCTCTTATAGATAACTAAATAGATCAATGGTGTCAGTGGGAACTTATCTAGGAGGCAAATATTTCACAAGGAACCCCTAGAACCCCTGGAGGAACCCTAGACGACTTCCATGGAACCCTGGCTGAGAAACCCTGTATTAGAGAGACGATCCCAAATTTTAGAACAAAATACAGTAAAAATAGTTATATTTGTATACAAATATGCTACTAGGATACTAAAACAAGAGGGGAAAAAGTAAAATAACCCCCCCCCCCTCACAAAGCTTTCATTGCGAATCTTACCCAAAAGTGCGCGTGGCAATTAACCATCATAGTCCGTTCAATGAGTTCATCTGGGCACTCAAGGAGATGGTGTCCTGAGACCACGCCGGCGTTATTGAGCAGCAGAAAGACATCGCCGACTTCCCGTCGCACCTTTTCGGCCGTGGCGTAGACGCTCTCTCGCTTGCCTACATCACAAGTGTACGTATAGACCTGGAGATTGGAGCTCGGCAGAACCTCTTCTTCAACAGGATTTCCCGCTGTAATAATAAAGAACACGTGATAAGTCCGGGTCACACTTCAGTGGTTTTAAAGCATTTTTATTTTATTTTTTTGGGCATTTTAAAGCTTAAGAGTTTGTTTTAACCAATGCGGAGCTAGTTACTAGGAGGAAGAGGAGACCATTAGCATTAAATCATGGCGCTCCCATTGAAGTCTATTGGGGCCAAAAATGCGTGATCGCGCCCCCAAGAAATTGCTGTACTTTAGAAGCATTCAGTGACATTATGACTCTCAGATGTGAACAGGCACAAGAAAATAACATGGAAACCTCATGTCGATCATTGAAGTTAGCCAAACACTATACAATTAGATTGTACAATCTTTAGATTTACCAAAACAATATAAAAAAAAAAAAAAAAAAAAAAAAGACAAAACAAACTCAGGCAGTTCCTGCAATATATACTTGTTGGTAGATCTATAGGAGATTGTACAGTCAGGTTGTGAAGTGTATGGCCAGCTTAAGTGTACACTATATGAGGGACATCCAGATTTTCTTCCAGCCGGAAGCATGGCAATCCATTGCTGTACCAGCATCCATTCATCAAAGCTACTACATTATTTACTTTAGTAGAGCGCTGATCGTTTCTCCAATGATGTCATCTGGACGGGCGCATGGATGATAAACGCACAGCTTTAAACATTACACTAATAACAGATGTAGCGGGCATTTATTTATGCAAAAAGGAACGGGATCTCATCCAAAACAAACTGGGACTGTACTTTGATCAGATAGAAGACAATACGCAGCCAAACCAAGTGTTGTGTAATGTATGAGCAGAGCCGGGGAATGGATCTTGTACTGTACATCAGATATTAATGGTTTAGGAATGCAGGCGTCCCTCCCAACGTGGTGTACACCGGCAATTCACCAATCAGCATCAATAATGGAGGATTTACACCCCCCGGACGTGTCTGCTCTGCAAGGCATTACATATGAAGATAATGTACCCCGGGCACAGTCCCACTTCATACCCCCCCATCTACCCCCCGGGCACAGTCCCACCTCACACACCTCCCTTCTACCCCCCGGGCACAGTCCCACCTCACACACCTCCCTTCTACCCCCCGGGCACAGTCCCACCTCACACACCTCCCTTCTACCCCCCGGGCACAGTCCCACCTCACACACCTCCCTTCTACCCCCCGGGCACAGTCCCACCTCACACACCTCCCTTCTACCCCCCGGGCACAGTCCCACCTCACACACCTCCCTTCTACCCCCCGGGCACAGTCCCACCTCACACACCTCCCTTCTACCCCCCGGGCACAGTCCCACCTCACACACCTCCCTTCTACCCCCCGGGCACAGTCCCACCTCACACACCTCCCTTCTACCCCCCGGGCACAGTCCCACCTCACACACCTCCCTTCTACCCCCCGGGCACAGTCCCACCTCACACACCTCCCTTCTACCCCCCGGGCACAGTCCCACTTCATACACCTCCCATCTACCCCCCGGGCACAGTCCCACTTCATACACCTCCCATCTAGCCCCCGGGCTCAGTCCCACCTCATACACCTCCCCCCATATCTACCCCGGGCACAGTCCCACTTCATACACCTCCCTTCTACCCCCCGGGCACAGTCCCACTTCACACACCTCCCTTCTACCCCCCGGGCACAGTCCCACTTCACACACCTCCCTTCTACCCCCCGGGCACAGTCCCACTTCATACACCTCCCTTCTACCCCCCGGGCACAGTCCCACTTCATACACCTCCCTTCTACCCCCCGGGCACAGTCCCACCTCATACACCTCCCTTCTACCCCCCGGGCACAGTCCCACCTCACACACCTCCCTTCTACCCCCCGGGCACAGTCCCACCTCACACACCTCCCTTCTACCCCCCGGGCACAGTCCCACTTCATACACCTCCCTTCTACCCCCCGGGCTCAGTCCCACCTCACACACCTCCCTTCTACCCCCCGGGCACAGTCCCACTTCATACACCTCCCTTCTACCCCCCGGGCACAGTCCCACCTCACACACCTCCCTTCTACCCCCCGGGCACAGTCCCACTTCATACACCTCCCATCTACCCCCCGGGCTCAGTCCCACCTCATACACCTCCCTTCTACCCCCCGGGCACAGTCCCACTTCATACACCTCCCTTCTATCCCGGGCACAGTCCCACCTCATACACCTCCCTTCTACCCCCCGGGCACAGTCCCACCTCATACACCTCCCTTCTACCCCCCGGGCACAGTCCCACCTCATACACCTCCCTTCTACCCCCCGGGCACAGTCCCACTTCATACACCTCCCATCTACCCCCCGGGCACAGTCCCACTTCATACACCTCCCATCTACCCCCCGGGCACAGTCCCACTTCATACACCTCCCATCTACCCCCCCGGGCACAGTCCCACTTCATACACCTCCCATCTACCCCCCGGGCACAGTCCCACTTCACACACCTCCCTTCTACCCCCCGGGCACAGTCCCACTTCACACACCTCCCTTCTACCCCCCGGGCACAGTCCCACTTCATACACCTCCCATCTACCCCCCGGGCACAGTCCCACTTCATACACCTCCCTTCTACCCCCCGGGCACAGTCCCACTTCATACACCTCCCATCTACCCCCCCCCCCCCCCCCGGGCACAGTCCCACTTCATACACCTCCCTTCTACCCCCCGGGCACAGTCCCACTTCATACACCTCCCTTCTACCCCCCGGGCACAGTCCCACTTCATACACCTCCCTAAGGTTACACTTTACTGCTGGGAAGATCCTGGAAGTGTAGAAGTCTATGTACAGAAATACAGCTGACACCGAACATCATGTGATCAGCTCTAATGGCAATGTGTGTCCCGGGATCTGAATACCCGTCCGCAGGGTTTACATAGGACTAAATCTTACAGTCTGAAATCATTTCTACAACCACACTGACTGTACAGAAACTGATGGGGGTCAGAGCCACCCCTCCCCCATCATTCAAAGTACCGTCACATACAGGACTGACCAATCATTGTGATTGGGGATCATCAGACTGACATTCCTGTACAGATCAGACCCAGCAATGTAATATAGAAAGAACTACACTGGGTATTGTGACAGTGTACAGGTCCTGGAACCAGGGACCTCTCCAGAGCAAAGTGTACACCCCATTCTAGAGATCAATGTCCCATCATTAGTCCTGATCCTAGAAGTCCTATCATTAATCCTCCAGATCCGAACTGTCCAATTCTTAGTCCTGATCCCAGATCTCCCCATTGTTATTAGTCCTAACCCTAGCGGTCCCATCCCTAGTCCTGATCCCAGATCTCCCCATTGTTATTAGTCCTAACCCTAGCTGTCCCATCCCTAGTCCTGATCCCAGATGTCCCCATTATTATTAGTCCTAACCCTAGCTGTCCCATCCCTAGTCCTGATCCCAGATGTCCCCATTATTATTAGTCCTAACCCTAGCTGTCCCATCCCTAGTCCTGATCCCAGATCTCCCCATTGTTATTATTAGTCTTGGTCCCAACTGTCCCATCATTAGTCCCAATCTGAAATGTCACATTTGTAGTCCTGTCCCATCATGTCCCCATTATTCTTTCTGATCCAATATGTCCATTATAAATTCCCCTCAATTCCTTCTAACCCCAGATGCCCCCATTGTTAGTCCCAATCCTAGATGTCCCATTCTTAGTCCTGACCCAGCATGTCCTTAGTATTTTTACTGATCCTAGATGTCCTTGTTATTAGTCCTGATCCTACCTGTCCCTATTATCATTAGTCCTGATACTAGCTGTCCCATCATTAATCCCAGTTCTAGATGTCCCCATTCTTAGTCCTGGTCCAACATGTCCCCATTCTTAGTCCCGATCCTGGCTGTCCTCATTTTTATCAATTCTGATTCTGGCTGTCCCATCATTACAGATGTCCCTTTCTTAGTCCTGGTCCAACACATCCCCATTATTCTTCCTGATCCTAGCTGTCCCATCATCCCTTCTGATCCAAGATGTCCCATTCTTAAATCCTGGTCCAACATGTCCCCATTATCCCCCCTGATCCCAAATGTCCTCATCCAGTCCTAGATGTCCTCTGATTACAGAGCTGAGTACTGTCCATACAGGGGTGTCCCCGGGATGGTCGGGATGTAGATGGGACAGTCGGTGTTATGGAGGGATTTCTCCTCTACATATAATATGGGATCTCACATGTACAATCACATCGGTGATGGAGGGGAGGAGTTGGTGAAAGTTTTACAGCCGAGACCCGTGTGTGATATGTGGTGTCCAGAGACCCGTGTGTCATATGTGGTGTCCAGAGACCCGTGTGTATAGACATCGGTATATTGATCAGTGTGCGTGTGTATTGATCAGTGTGTAGAGATCGGTGTGTATAGACATCGGTGTATTGATCGGTGTATTGATCGGTGTGTGTATAGACATCGGTGTGTGTATAGACATCGGTGTATTGATCGGTGTGTGTATAGACATCGGTATATTGATCGGTGTGTGTATAGACATCGGTATATTGATCGGTGTGTATAGACATCGGTATATTGATCAGAGTATTGATCATTGTGTAGAGATCAGTATATTGATCTGTGTGTGTATTGATTGGTATATCGATCAGTATATTGATCTGTGTGTGTATTGATTGGTGTAGTGATCTGTATGTGTAGAGATCGGTGTGTATTGATCAGTATATTGATCTGTGTGTGTAGAGATCGGTGTGTATTGATCAGTATATTGATCTGTGTGTGTAGAGATCGGTGTGTATTGATCAGTATATTGGTCTGTATGTGTAGAGATCGGTGTGTATTGATCAGTATATTGATCTGTATGTGTAGAGATCGGTGTGTATTGATCAGTATATTGCTCTGTGTGTGTAGAGATCGGTGTGTATTGATCAGTATATTGATCTGTATGTGTAGAGATCGGTGTGTATTGATCAGTATATTGCTCTGTGTGTGTAGAGATCGGTGTGTATTGATCAGTATATTGATCTGTGTATTGATCGGTGTGTAGTGATCGGTATATTGATGGGTGTATGAGACTCACCCCTGAGGGCGTCCTCGGCCTGGAGGTCCCGGTAGATGTGTCGGACCATGCCGGCGGTCTCCTCGTTGCTGTCGGTGTTGATGTCCCATAGGACAAGCTGTGCCCGGCGGCGGGCGAACTCCAGAGCGAAGAGACGCCCGAGGCCGCTCCCCGCCCCGGTGATCAGACACACCTGTCCGGTCACACTCTTCTCCTTGGGGCGGACCAGCCACTTGGCCCCGGCCAGCACGAAGGCCCACAGGACCTTGAAAGTGACGAGGAAGAACTCCAGCACGATGTTCATAGTCCCGGTGCGGCGGGTGTCGGAGGTCGGGTTCCGGTGGGTGTCGGAGGAGTACCGGCGGGTGTCGGAGGGGGTGTCGGAGTAAATCAATGCTCGGAGATCCTCACACTCCCTCCACCCATGTCCCGTCCGCGGTGCTGTGTGCCGGGAAGATCCGTCCCCTCCGGTCTGACCAATGAGGAGTGATGTCCCGGTGATTGAGGCTGCAGAGAAGGGGGCCCGTACTCTGCATGTTGTGGCCCCGGGATCGCACTATATACCCGGCACCGGGACTCCGCACAGCCCCGCCCGCTACATCCCGCACACACTCAGCGTACAGGGGGGCGGGGCGTACGGGGGAGGAACAACGCCAAAACTCCGCGCTAACTCCGCCCAAAACTTCACATGCCGCCGGGGGGGGCGGAGCCCTGCTAAACTCTGCGCTAACTCCGCCCACAATTCACAGTCCGCTATTGGCGTCACATTCACCGATCAGCCAGAACGTTATGACCGCTGACAGGTTTACTCAATACTTACCCAGGACCCTGCATTGACTATCTCTGGTCCACACAGTACACAGAACATGGAAATGTTATTCTTTTAGTAAATATGAACTGATCAATACCTTTTTCTCATCAGCAGTATATATCAGTCTTGTGACTTCTATCAGTGTCTGGTTAAAGCTTGTTTGCCTGTACTTCTCCTAAAGATCACAGTTTGTTTCGCCCTCCTGTGACCCGCTTTCAGCAGAGAGAGGGATGAAGTCGGCTCTCTGCTGACGTTACAGAAGTCAGTCCAGGCACCACATCATCCAGAGTCCGGATCCGCCAGATCCCTGGACTGACACCCGGCTCAGCCTCCCAGCCAACCACTGAGCGCCTGAGCAGCCCCGCCCCCTCCACAGCTCCAATGAGCGAGACGGAGCTGTGAGAGCCGAGTGGTCGGCAGTGTTCAATCGCTTGCTTTTCCGTGTAGAAGCGCTTGGGGACAGATGCGGCATCCACCTAGGTAAGTATGATTTTAAAAAAAACAAACTTTTCTTTTAAAGCTTGCAGGAGAAGCTTTCTATCTCCTCTGACTGTCCTATGAGACTGCATGACCCCTGACCCTCTGTCTGGACAATGCTGATTGGCCCTGTGCTGATCACATGCACTCTCCCAAGAAAAAAAAGAAACTCTCTAGCAATACACACTAGACTGAGCATGTGCAGAGCAGGGGCGGACTGACCATTGAGCCACTTGGGCACTGCCCGAGTGCCCTGGGCCACTAGGGGGCCCCATCAGGGTTGCCAGCCTCAGTAAAACCAGGGACAGTATGTATAAATCTGTTTTTTTAAATCTCTGTGTATACTGTGTGTACATGTATGTGTATACTGTGTGTGTGTATAATGTGTGGCCCCATAATCTCCGATTGACTGGGGGCCCCATAATCTCCTATTGCCCGGGGGCCCCATGAGTTATCCGTCAGCCCCTGGTGCAGAGTGCCCTTAACCCACTCAATACTGGGCACTTACACCCCCTTCCTGCCCAGGCCATTTTTCAGCTTTCAGCGTTGTCACACTTTGAATGACAATTGCGCGGTCATGCTACACTGTAAACAAGTGAAATTTTTATAATTTTCTTCACACAAATAGAGTTTTCTTTTGGTGGTCTTTAATCACTCCTGGGTTTTTTTATTTTTTCATAAAAAAAAAAAAGACCAAAAATTTTGAAGAAAAAAAAAGTTTTTCTTAGTTTCTTTCAGTAAATTTTGTGAATAAGTAATTTTTCTCCTTCACTGATGGGCGCTGATGAGGCGGCACTCATGGGCACTGATTAGGTGGCACTGATGAGGAGTCACAAATATGCCACACTTATTGGCACAGATAGGCGACACTGGTGGGCACAGATAGGCAGCACTGATGGGCATTGATGGGTGGCATTGATGGGCAGCAGTGATGATCATTGATGGGCAGCACTGATAGCCAGCACTGACTGGCATCACTAATGTCCACTGATTGCTGGCACTTGTGGGCACTGATTGCTGGCACTTGTGGGCACAGATTGGTGGCAATTGTGTGCACTGGTTGGCACCAATTGCTGGCACTGGTGGGCACTAATTGTAATCAGGGCAATGATGATCAGTGCCCTGATTACATACTTAGCTGTCCCCTGTGAGGAGAAGCTGCTGATCGGCTCTCCTCTCCTCACACTGTTCTCCGTGTTTACATGTGACTGGCTGTGATTGGACACAGCCGATCACATGGTTAAAGAGCCGAGGCTCTTTACACAGATCGGGGTCGTGCCATGTCCTAGCAACACAGTGCGGCCGAGATCGCCGCTCTGCGCTCCCCTGGGGGCACGCCAGAGCGGTTGTTCTGGGAGGCCATCATATGACGTCCACCCAGAACGAGAGCCACACCGCCTAGCTGTCATTTAACGGTGGGCGGACGGCAAGTGGTTAAAGTGGAAGTCCATGCAAAAAAACGAAAATCCCTGCATCTATAGACACCAGGGATCTATCACTGACCTCTCTATCCCTGTAATGAAAAAATGAGTATACATACTTTTTTGGAAGCCGATCTGACCCGATCTCTATCGCCGGAAGCTCTGCAGAGGACACTGAAGACAACGGCTGTGAAATGAATGGGAAGTGACGTCACCCATAGAGTTACTATGGGGCTTCCGTTGTCCTATGTCTCCTCTGTATCCGCCTACATAGAGAAGCCGCGACTAACTGCTCAGCATGGGATCCGGTCGGATGGGGTCAGATCAGCTTCCAAAAAGGTATGTATACTCATTTTTTCTTTACAGGGATAGAAAGGTCAGTGTTAGATCCCTGGTGTCTATAGATGCAGGCATTTTAGATTTTGCATGGACTTCCACTTTAAAGTATTTGTTACCCTAAAAAAAACAAAAAACAAATCATGTTCCCTTAAAGTGACACTAAAGCTTCTTACCTCCACTGTGCAGATCGTTTTGCACAGAGTGGCCCCGAACATCCTCTTCTGGGGTCCCTCGACGGCTCTCGCGGCTCCTCCCCACATTAGATAACCCCCTGGGAGAAGCGCTCTCCAGAGGGGGTTACCTTGCGGGCACGCGCCTGAGTCATTCATTCGGCGTCCATAGAAGCCGAATGTATGACTCGGCCCCGCCCCCCCAGGCACCCAGGTCATTGGATTTGATTGACAGCAGCGGGAGCCAATGGCTGCACTGCTATCAATCCATCTAATCAAGACCAGAGACACCAGCTTTTGCTGGTGTGCTTGTCCCCGGGACGAGATAGAGGGGGTACTAGGGGGTACTTTAAAGTATGTTATAAAGCACAGTGCTTGTGCGGTGTCATTTGGCCCCTTCTATCACCTAAAAAAACCTGGCTGATCCTGCCTGGCTATACCCTCCACTCTGCAAACTGACCACAGTTTATCATGGCTGCTGAGCCCTGACACCGTGGTCAGTTTATGAGCCTCCGTCATCCACAGCTCTCCTGTCCTCCTTCTGCTGCTATCATAACTACAAAAAAAGCATCCCATCCCCTCTGTAACATAATATGTGTCCCTGTGCCTGTGTTATATAAAAAAGCTGCCGATCTGTACCTTATATCAGAGCAATTCCCGGCGCTCACGTGACTCCTCGGCTCTCTCTTCTCTCTCCTCCCCTCCTTCCCGGCTGACGTCAGCGGGAATGCTCGGCCCCTCCCCCTATATCTGTCAGCCAGGCAGAGGAGAGAGGCGAGGAGTCACGTGATTGCTGGGAGACGCTCTGATATAAGGTACAGATTGGCAGCTTTTTTATTGAACACAGGCACAGGGACACAGAACGTTATGTTACAAAGGCGATGGGATGTTTTTATTGTAGTGGCTTAACAACCACTTTAAGGATCTGTTCTATCAGGAGATGGGTTGGGGACTGTGGAAGAAGGGGATGATCATAGCAGACAGGATCAAACAGCCTTTATACACAATGCAGAGTATTAACCCCTCAGGTTCCACAGTGAGTATAACAAGCATGCTTTACTGCATATACACACTGATTTTACTGTTGTGGGTTTAGTAACACTTTAATTATCTCCCCACAATGGCATATATTAGGCAGAAAGTGAACATGTTGTCTCTGAAGTTGTTGTGCTGAAGGCAGAAAATTGGGCATAGCAGTTTATGGCGTATGGGGCTGGGTAGCCACAGACCAGTCAGGGTTCCCATGCTGACCCGCGTTCACAATGGGCATGTGAGCATCAGAACTGGACTACAAAGCAATGGAAGAAGGTGGCCTGATCTGATGAATCACATTTTCTTTTATGTCATGTGGATGGCCAGGTGTGTGTGCGTCACTTACCTGGGGAAGAGATGGCCCAGGACATAGTATGGGCAGAAATCAAGCCAGTGGAGGTATGATGCTTTGGGCAATGTTCTGCTGGGAAGCCTTGTGTCCTGTGATTCATATGGAGGGTACATGACACGTCCCACCTACCTATACATTGTTGTTGACCAACTACACCCCTTCATGAAAACAGTATTCCCTGATGGCAGTGGCCTCTTTCAGCAGGATAATGCACCTTTCCACACTGCAGGAATGTGGCTGTACATATCCTGTAGGTCACAGTCCATTCTGCACTCCTGTAACCTGTTTTCAGTTAACAGCAAGCTTAAGGCCCCTGATGGCTGATGCCACTCAACCAGTCCAGGCTCTGGACCGATCCCAACTTTATAGTCAGGATCCACTCAGATGTCTGAACTGATAGCTGGCTCAGCCTTTCAACATACCACTAAAAGCTTGAACCACCCCTCCCGCACCCTCCGCAGCTCGATGCTCCAGTGAGCACTGGAGGGGCAGAGCAAGGGGAGAACTGATCGATCAGCGGTGTTTGATTGTTCAGTTCTCTGGTAGAGGCAGCGGGGGGACAGCTGCAGCTGGGATCGGTGCTGCAACCATCTACTGTATATATATATTTTTGTTTCTTTGCATATAAATCAATGTTTGTCCCAAGAATATTTGATTACTATTATTAGGGTTGCACCGCTACCACTTTTTTAAGACCGAGTACAAGTACCGATACTTTTTTTAAAGTACTCGCTGATACCAATACTTTTTTTTATGTCATGTGACAGTGGCACTAATATGCAGCACTAATGAGGCATGGACTGTGTCAGTAGTTTTTTTTTTTTACAATTTTCTTTTTTACAATTTTCTTTTTATTTCTTACAATGCTTTCTTTTTTTGTGGGGGGAGGGGGTAGTGGACGGTGTCAATGTTTTTTTTATTATTATTATTTTCACATTTTACTTTTGAATATATATTACAATTTTTCCTTTTTTTTTTATTAACCCTCTTGGGGGGCGGGGGGGCTTTGGGGAGATATAAGGGGTCTAAACAGACCCCTGACAGCTCCCCTTTGAGACAAAGAAAGGGACTGAGGACACAGATTCCCCAGTCCCTTTCTCAGCAGCCTCCGCTGCACTGAACATTAATGGACAGGGGACTCCTCTCCATTCAAAAACTGAAGCATCGTAAACACAGTTTACAATGCTCAGTTATGAATGCACAGTCAGTGATCACTGACTTTGTGCTTTCAGAAAAGGAAGGAACCGGTAAATGGCAGATTTACCGGCTCCTTCCTCCGCTCTCCATCCTGTTAAATCCGGGACAAGGGGGGCTGGAGGAGGGCAGATAGTGACCGGAGGAGTACGGAGGGGGACTGGAGGAGGAGCACACAGGGGGACTGGAACAGCATGGAGGAGGAAACCTGAGGAGGACCGGAGTAGAAGCATGGAGGGGGACCGAAGAAGCACGGAGGAGGACATTGAGGGGAACCAGGGGCGGAGCACGGAGGGGGACCGGAGCAGCACAGAGGAGGACACGGAGGGTGACCGGATCGGTGGGGGCAGGGCATGGCTCCAGTTCAGGGCACAATTCAAGTCATCTAGGTGGTCCCTGGGTATACTTTTGGGGGATTTAGAACAGAACGGTGTATATGGTGCCTGTTCTATATGTGCAGTCATTTATTGCCCATAGACATAGCGATTAGAATATACCATGTAGGCACAATGTGATCAGCCTCAGGGTAGCAAATCTCCAGAGTGATGCAGAGTACTCCATAAACATGCAGAGTCCAATCTGCCAATCAAGAAAGGAGACTAGGGAAGGAGGAGAGCAGACTTAGCTGGCACCGCTTATCTTGGCTGGAAACAATAGCAATTGGGACAGGTTTTCTAACCCCTTCAACAATGTTTCCTCTGACCACTGTCAGCTTGTAAGTGTCTGCCTGCTACCATTGCCATGGGATTGTCTAGGCAAAAGCACGTGATCTCATGTCTGTGGACTGTTATAGGCCATATTCACACTTGCTAATAGGGCCATTTGCGATTAGATGTGGGAAGCCCATTGGAGAGATTACCTGAAAAAGGTTGCCCCTGGATGCAGACTGTCTGCACCTGTGGGTGTTGTGGACATCTAAACACTTTAAAGCGGAACTTCAGTAATTTTTTTAATTTTTCCGTCTATTAAATCTTCTGCCCTTGTTGTTCTAACTTTGGATAGTAAAACATTTTTTTCCAGTAAATACTTTATACAGCCCACTTCCTGTTTATTGTCTGGAGAAAAGCGTAGGCTTATGACATCATGCACAGCTCTCTCTCATACTCTTGTGAGAGTTTGCCAGGAAGGGAGAGGGGATGAGTCATAAGAGGGCCAATGAGAGCTGCAAAGCTGGAGGTGTGTCCAGGAAGGTAACAGGCTGCAGCTTCAGCTGCCCACAGTTAAAATGGCTGCAGCCAGACTCAGTGGAGGGAGATTTCTGCAGCATATTTGACAAGTACAGAATCACAGTATATATAAAATAATATGCAAAGTGGTTGGAGGGAAGCTTCAGAATGGCAAAGATGTTTTTATTACAAATTATGTGAGCAGACTGCAGTTCCTCTTTAACCAGCATTGGCGATTCCTCCATCGACGCTGTTCAGGGTGCTGAACACCGGAGGTCGCTCGTTCGCTCAGCATGGGCACCATTCAGAGAACACTTTGTATTTTCTCAATGAATGCAAAATATTCATTGATTGGACAAAGTGGAAGCCGCTCATTCGCAGCACATTTCTACGATCTGCAGCATTACATTTCAAAAAAGTTTAAAAAAAATCAAAATAGTTCTCTGCACATTGACTTCCTGCACCTGTAAGCACAGCATTTTACCGCATAGGAAATGAGAATCAGCCCTAAATGAACGATTCCAGTTCTGTAACATTATATTTTCTGTTTAGAACTACTGGAGTTTCATTGATTCCTCATCTGTACACATAATGGATTTTTCATCATAGCAAAGAGGAAGTGAGAACAATGGAAGGAGATAATAGACAGGTACTGAGTACACATCACATCAAACAGAAAATTCCCTACATTTTAAGAAATGAATGAACCTAAAATAGAACCTTTGCTTGAAGTACACAAAAGACTACATGTACAAAGTGAATAGGAAATAAGCTGTCAGGGCGAGTTGTGCAACGAAAAGTGTATAAAAAAACATCCACGCAGTCTTATGGATGAATGTATTCGTGACTACAAATACTTGATATACTTTTATGAAATCCAATAAGAAAATAGAAGAAATAATCACACTTGGTGTAACATAAGTCACTATTCATTGCCAGGTGTTGCCTATATACAGCCCAATAAGAATTGATAAGACCTCTGGGTAATGTATGGGTTAAAGAGAAAATTGCAGGTGAAAGCACAAACGATCAAATATTTTAAAGGCTGCCGTGCTTTTCCTTAAAGTGTAAGTCCACCCTAACACTAAAATCCCTGCATCTACAGCTATCCATGATCTAACGCTAACCTATCTAGCCCTGTAAAGAAGAAATCAGTATACTGTTCACACCTTTTTTTGAAGCAGATCCAATCCGGTCTCCAGCGGCGGAAGCTCTGCAGAGTTCACAGCCGACAATGGCTGTGAAATGAATGGGGAGTGACATTACCCATAGACTTACTATGGGGCTTCTGTTGTCGGGTGTGTCCTCTACACCCGCCTCCATAGCAAAGCCATGGCAGACAGCTCAGCGTGGGATCGGGTCGGATCAGCTTCAAAAAAGGTATGTATCCTGATCTCTTCTTTACAGGGCTAGATAGGTTAGTGTTAGTAGTAGATGTTTATAGATGCAGGGATTTTAGTGTTAGCGGACCTTTACTTTAATATAGACTATGTTTTATTGACTAGCAAGAAAATTTGACTATTTCGGGCATAGTTAATTTCTCAACACAGTTCCTTCTCTCTTTGCATACCCCTCTCCTCTTCTGGTAGTGTGTAATTACTGTCTGTGCTGGTCCAGCTCCTCTACACCTCCCCTCAGGTACCTACATAACCTTTAATCTAGCAGCCAGGGGAGGAGCAACAGGGAATACTATAAAGTGTCACTTGAGTGACAGCTGCGATTTTGCGTGGGATGGTGACATCACTTCCAAGATGGTGGTTTCCAGCAGGTGTGTCAGGGCTTTTGGATGTCTGTACAAGGAAGGACTTAACAGGTAAAAAACATACCTAAAATATGGTAAATGCACCTATAATCTTATGGGAAGATTGTTGTTGAAATAAAAGGTCTGGAGGCAGGGTCTCCTAAAATCACCATTAATAAAGAGCATAAAAAATTACTGCAAGAAGCAATCGTTGGAGACAGGCCCGGACTGGCCATAGGGCACACCGGGCATTTGCCCGGTGGGCCGCGGCCGCCGGGATCATGGACTGGTGCTCATAGCCATAAATCTTCAGGGGTAGAGTCACGCTATAGGAGGACGACGTCTATCGCCTAGCTGGTGAGAGAAGCTTTGATCCATTCACTAAGTGTGTAGATATGCGCTCCTTCAGCCTATAGCACTCCCCTGTTGTTACCTGCATATTCATTCATCTATGCCTTAGCCCCGCTGTATCTCACAAACCTTTAAACACTCAAGCCCAGCTGTTTGTTACATTTGCTGCAATCTTGCCTACTTACTATGTTGGTCTGCGGTTCCATATCTGACAGACCTTAATGAACTGCCACACTTTACCAATCTTCATCAGTACACTCCATTCATTCATCCGCCTACTCAGTATACCACGCTTACGGCCAACGATTGAAGGGACACTAATTACTAGGAGCTTGTCTTGTGATTATCAATCATCTTTTACTTTTTCATCTATTATTCAAGCCCAGCATCCAATTTAAATCCATCATTTTCTTCAATTATCAGAGTCTGTATGTGGTGACTGCGGTATGTATGTGTTATGAGTAGCCGCGGCTCCCCATGTTTTTAATAACCGACAACGTTGTCTTTATTTTAATTGGTCTGTGTTAACCACTTATCTGTGCCCTTGTTTTTTCTTTAAATACTTTATTAGTGTGGTGCATATTTTGTATTGATAAAGCCAGTGTTTTGTACTTTCCACAGTGTTCGGTGTCTTGCCCTCTTAAGAGAACTTTATTCTCTTAGTCTTTTCCGGTGGGCCGGGGCCGCCGGAATCAACCTCGGGGCCGCAGTCCGATACCGGTTGATGATCGGGCCGCACAGCGGGAGCTAAGCGGTGACCACGGCCTGGAGAGGGTTAACACAGGCCGCAGTCACCGCTTACCTCCCGCTGTGTGGCTGTGCCTGTGTCTCCTCTCCAGGCTCTCCTGCCCTGCCGACAATGTCATCTATTAGCAGAGCAGGGGCGGGAGGAGCCGGAGACACTGAACAGCGTGAGCGCAGGAATCCGTGGTTGCTAGGCAGCAGGTTGGATCCAATCAAAACAGCGATTGCTGTCCGCGCACGCATGCTGATGCCGGCGATAGCTAGGCACCGGGGACGCTGCCAGGGCTGGGGCCGCTGATGTCATGGAAACGTATAACGTCTGGAGACCCCGCCCACCCAGGCAGATTTCGTCCATCCAAAAAACCAACAGGAGTGAAGAAGACACTAAAAGTGAGAAGTGTAAGTGCATAGAGAGAAGTGAAGCCATCAGATCGGGAGACAAGGAAAGGAGACACAGAAGGAAAACAGGTAAACGAGAAAAGGAGTAATGGAGAACACAGGAAAGTGTAAATAGATAAAGATGAATGGCGGCAAAAAGGAGATAAGAAAGGGGGAAGAAGAGGGGAAGGAAGAAGAACAGATAGAAAAAAAGGGGGGATATATAAAGAGAAAGACAAGGAAAAAAGAAACAGAAAAGGGAGAGGAAAATAAGAGAAAAATACGAGTGAAAAATAAAAAAGGATAAAGATGATAGAGAAATGAGAATGGGAAAAAAGGAAGAAATGAGTGGGAAAATGAGACAAATTAAGAGGATAAGGTGCAACTGAGAAAAATGTATGAAATTAAATGTAAAAAAACAAGTAAAGAAAATTACCTAAGTAATAAAAAATAAATAAATAAATAAAGTGTGAAAAATAATAATAAATATAAAAATAATAAAACATAAATATAAAAATAAATATAAATAATAGTAAAAAGAAAAGGAAAAAAAGGAGAAATAAATAATAATAAATAAAGGATAAAAATGAAAAAACACGAAGAGTAAGAAACCAGAAAGAGGAAAAAAAGAAAAATGGAAAATGGGAAAACCTAAAATATTATAGTTGAAAAAAGAAGAGAACAAAGCCTGGGTGCAGAAGGACCTAATCAATGATAATACAGGTTCATTAAAGCAGGAGTCTTTTCAAAACAACAAGCAGGTAATCACCCGTTTGTTAATATGATCCTGATCTACAGCTCCTCCCGCCCCCTACTCTGCTTATAGGATGACATCATTGGAAGGGTGGAAGAGCCGGTAGAGGACACACAGGCTGAATCCTGCCTCTGCCCTGCCAAAGGTAGGACTGTGCAGGGGAGGCAGAGAGTAAAAGGGGCCACTGTGAATACGGGTAAAAATGAGGGGGCATGACTGCAAGGGGCACTGTAATAGGGGGCTGTGATTGGTAGGGGCACTGTGATGAAAAGGGAACTGCACTGTAAAGGGGGACTGTAATCATTACAGTTTCATTTACAGTGCAGTCCCCTTTATATCACAGTGCCCCCATTACATTACAGTGCGGAGGACTGACGCCGTGATTATCCAATCACCAACTGCCCTCGCGAATGGGCGGTTGCTGGAAAAATTTGCTGCTCAATCTAAATTGCCTGGGCCTATTTTTTGTCCCAGTCCGGGCCTGGTTGGAGACCCCTAATACACACACTAAGATTGTGTGGTTTCCTCAATTCACTGAAGACAATTTATTGTAATGGCAACTGTATAATGATCATAACATCACCTATGAAACCATTCTACTTTCATCCATATAGGTAGACATCTGCTAAGAAATGTACGGTATAAATTAAGGCTTCAAAATCTTTTAAAAAAATACATGCAACAGATCAGTGGTATCATCAAAAAGACTAGTATTTAAAAGATTTATCCATTTTTTATGTAAATGGACCTTTTACCTTTCCACTGAGGAAATCAAAAAACCTTGCTTAGGTGCCACCTAAAGTGGGACTATTATTAACATGACATCACTGCTATAAATAGGGCATATGTCATTAATACCAAATAACATATTTTTTAGTAAAGGCTGCCATATGCGGCTCGATTTGTATTCGTGCAGCTCGCAGGCTGAACTTTAAAAACCTTAATCGATTCCTTCATCCATGCTAACAGCGTGGATGAAGGAACCACCATTGTCAGCTATTGTATTAAGACAGCCATGGCACCTGCGGCTGCCTAAATGCCTGCACATTGACTTCATCTGATAGGATGTAGTCACCGTTTGGCCAATACTTGGCCACCTGGCTCAGACGGTTTTTAAATCAACTATTGGCGAGCTGGTGTCCAGATCACTTAAGTGATCCTGTTCTTCATTCCTGCATTTGGGTTTTGGCTGTTGCATTCTCCCTGTCTGTGTCTATCTACTGGGTGATTTATGTGGTCAGTCACCTGTTATAACCAAGCTAAACGCTCTGTCCTTTGCTTGTGATAGCGAATGATACCTGTGTTTTTCCTGATCACGCTTCCTGTTTGTCTGCCCTGCTTTACTACTTTGAATTTCCCTGTGTATGACTTCGGACGGGATTATTGAACTATTCCTTGAACTCAGCCTGCCTTTTACCTGGACTGTCAATGAACCACGCTACCAGTCTGCTATCTGCAAGTAGTCTGTTTGTTTGTTCAGTTCGCATGTGCATTGGTGTGGTGGCCAGGCACTATAGCATTGTGTATAAGTCCTGGGGGCAACCAAGTACCCGTAGGCCTGCTTGCCTTAAGGGAAATGGGGCGGCTATAGGTGAAGCACACAGTAGCTAGCTAAAGTGTCTGACCACCTGCGTTTGGGTAGACGTGACAGCCAGGTGGTGCTTTCAAAGTCACCCACAGCTCAAAATATGGCTCATTCAGCAGGAATCAGCTGAAATTTGAGTCATCCACATGGATCTTTTGTAGTACTTCTTGTCAAGAACAAAATGAGTTAAATCATATCACTGAAAGCCTTGGCAAAGATAACAGAGTTTTTCTTTTGACCAAATGCACTGTGGACATTTTAAGTTCTTAGAGACGATTCCTTTGTTTCTAAAGAGATAGACCTTATCAGAAAGATAAAAGGATCAGCTGGAGTTTAGCCTGCTTATGTAACAAGCACATACTGTATGTCTGACCCTGTGGATATATTAAAAATGATACAGTGGCGTAAAATTTTTTCAGTCTTATCACTTTTGTGGCAGTCTGTTTAGTTCATATAGTTTTTACACTTCAGCATTTCAGTTTCCCACATTAAATTTAACAGTCTGATCAAACCTGGCAAATCCTAAGGGATGACAGGGATACCTAACTTCATGAGACAGCATAGGTGAGCTGGCATGCCCATGCAGGAAGAAGATTTTGGCTCATGCCAAGGAGTCCTCCATATAGCATCAGCAGTGTAGGGTCTGTGTTGACAGGCTTTGGGATCATGTTGATGGCATTAGTTTGACATTCGTTTGAGATACTTCTGAGATCATTCAGAATTAATAGATACATCCGACTTGCAGTTGGCCTTTTCCTGACTTGCATTTGACCGGCTACCATAGAATTGTATGGGAATACAAAACCTGTTTGAAACCTATTTCAAGTGAACAAATGCCTGCTTACACAGGCCCATAGAGCAGTCCAGGCAATCTCTGTGGATTACTTCCATTACTTTGACATAAAGACTTTAAAAATTGCTTTGATGAAGACAGGACTGCATGACTTTATCTGCTTTATCTTATTCACTGTTTTGTCCCCTTTAAGACAAAAGTCCCATATTGCTAAGTGCTACCCAAACTTAGCTATGAGGTAGGACGGGGGCAAAACCCCTCTACCATCATGGACATCAGAGAACATAGGAAGGGGACAGCCACTTGTCTCAGTTAATCCTAGTACACACGGGCCGAATGTCGGGCCAACATTTTGCCCATGTGTACTGCAGCCATGTGTACTGCAGCCGGTCGGACAGAAGCTGGCTGGCTTCTGTCAATGGGGCATGACTGAAAAAGGTCTGCCAATCAGCTCCCGATCAGCGCTCTCAGCCAATAATCAGAATTTTCTGGCGGGGGGGGGGGGGGGGCTGTTCCCCTGTAAAAACACAATAGCTCAGCAGGGGAGATTGCTGTACTAACATCTCCGGAGCTGTCAGTTCTTTTCGAAAAAAAAAACGATTAGTGTGTACATGGCTTTACAACAACCTTCCCAAGAAAATTGGCAGCATGAAGAATGCAGAGCAATGGAAAACTGACAATCATTCTGCATTCCTCTTGCCGTTTGTCTTGGGAAAGTGCTTGGAGCCTTGACATGTGGACGATATGAAGTGTCCGCCTCCTTCCCAGCTATGTTGTCGGATGGCTTTGGGGGGGGGTCTTTTTTTGGGGTGTTGCACCCAGTCCAATCTCAATGCTAGGGTTAGGAAGCTCCTAGTAACATGGAACAAAGTACTACATGTACTTTGTCACATTGAGGACAGAACAGTTAAAAAAAAAATAATGAGAGATCTTCTATAGGGGCCATTTACAAAAAAAAATGTTGCAGTTTTTGACATAGGATATATTAATTCTGACAGCTTGGCTTATATATGAGACTGGGGCCGGCAGCTGTTTCAGGTCTGTTTTCGCTATAGTTCAACGTGATAATATTCCAATGAAAACCTATTTTCTAGGCAGATTTTAGAGTTTAGACTTTCTGCCTGTATTTTTGCAAAAACATTGCCAATAATTTACATGATACATTATTCAATGAAAGGAAGTTCATGAAGAAAGTTACCATAAATTGGCATGATTTGCACCCCATCATGGCAGTTGTTACAACTATTATTCTGCTGATCTGTCTACTTTACTTTTTTTAATTTTTTTGCACTTCATTCCATGTTGCAACTTCAATGTAAAATGTTTCTACCTTGGAGGAAAGCCAAGTGAGATTGGGCAAAGTGTAGCCAAATGAAAAACAATTATCTTGCTGATCTTTTTACATAAACCTAGGACATATGTGAGAATGTGATGCTGATCATTGCCTGTGAGTGAAATTAAGATTACAGACGTAACAGCTGGAATTGGGAAAGCAGTCCCTGCCCTGCTTACGATCAGAAAAAGCGTTTGTCTTTGTAGGAGGCTCCTGGGTATCGCAGCTCATGTCAGGACACCTGTATTAGAGTCTGACAGGTGTTCCACCTTCTCCTCATTCAGCATCTCCACCTGCCAAATGTCCTCACTAAGTGTGGGTCATACAGCTCCACCTTCTAGGAATCACACATACAACACATGATTTGGAAAATGAAGTGCTTATCTTATGACAATGTAATTTATGAGGTGAGTCGGAATAGTTTACTCCTCTTTTTTTTTTTTGCTCAGGAACGAAATATGAAATCGTGCCAATGTTTCTTGATTCTTCTCTTTTGTAAGAGATCACAAAGAATTGCTGTAAATGTAATGCCAATTTTCTCCTTTGTAGGAGATCACAAGGAATGGCTGTACATTGTACGCCAACGTTCCTGATTCTTCTTCTTTGTAAGAGATCACAAAGACCTGTTGCCCTTGAAAACATGCTACCCTGTGACAGTGAAGACCGCTTTGCTTTATTCTAAAAAGATGATGTTACACCTAGTAAATAGATACCTAACATGTTACACCTAGGGATGGCCCAATGACCCCCAGTTTGGTTTGCCCTAGAACTTTTGAACATCGCTCAACTTTTGAACAACTTTTGAAAGTTCGGAACTGAATAACGAACCCCACTGAAGTCTATAGGACCTGAACGTGGAATATCAAAAGTCCCCATTTTGAAGGCTTATATGCAAGTAATTGGGCATACAATGGTTACGGGGGTCCGAGTACTGCCCTGGAGGACATGTATCAATGAAAAAAAAGTTAGTAAAAAACTTAGTTTTTAAATGAGCAGTGATTTATTGATGCTTAAATTAAAAGCATAAAAATTTAAAATTATTTTCAATATAGTACCTGGGAGGTCCTCTCAGTCTACCTGTAAAGTGACACATCTGTACTGTGTATGGAAGCTGCTGCAGCATTAATTGCATTTGTAAAGCCAAAAAAATGAAATTTTACCTGCAAGCTTTCTTTATTTTGTAAGCAATGGCTGGGGGGGGGGCAGTCTGTGATGAGGCCACAATGTAGTGCACTGGGAACAAGATTAGAGACTTTTTGGATAAATTCTGGTGTCCCTTCCACAGACTTTGGATAGAAGTAACAGGTGCTAAAAAATTGGTCTTTGAGTGTCGGTGGCGCCTTCACAACATAACTTTATAGAGGTACTCTTGATGAAAGTAAGAATTGGCCTTGCTTTTAAAAATTGCAATGATATGCACTTGTCAAACAGGTGCAGAAAAATTGGTCTTTGGGTGTTGTTGGCGCCTTTACACCATAACCCTATAGAGGTGCTCTTGATGAAAGCAAGAATTGGCCTTGCTGTCAAAAATTAAAATGATATGCACCTGTCAAACAGGTTCAGAAAAATTGATCTTTCTGTGAATGTTAACTGTGCCTATGAAACCTACACCAAAAAAATTCTTCAAGATTAAATCAACATCCACAACGCTAGGCAGCCTAGAAGTCCTGCAGAGATTCCACATCCCTAAAACACTTAATCAGCGACATTGGCATCAGGGGCTTCATAGCTGCTGGTAATCCAGGACTGATTCATTTTGATAAATGTCAGATGGTCCACCTAGTCTGTGGACAGACGCGTTCTATTATCAGTACCCAAACATCTAGCAGCACTGAATGCCCATTTGGAAAGTACGCTGGATGCAGGGCAGCCCAGCAGTTCTATTGCATACTGGGCTAGTTTTGGCCAGTGGTCTATTCTCATGACCCAGTAAGCCAGTGGTTCATCAACTGGAAAGTTCTCCACCTCTGTTTTCACCCCTAGATAATTGTCCGCCGTGTGATGCAGACGTTGCCGATGGGATGTGTAAGCTGACAGCCCTGGGCGGCGAGGACTAAAAAAATTGTAAAATGCAACAGTTAGGCGGCTGCCTTCTCCACTGCTCCTCTCTTGACCAACAGAAGCCTCAAAACTATGTTTTCCACGACACTGTAACCTACCAGAGTCGGGAAAAGCACAGATAAACTCGTATTCTTGGGTCCTTTTGCAGGCTTTGAAGCATGAGGCAGCAAAAAAACAGAGTCACTGAGGATTATAGTATCTGGAATTGCCTCCTCCCAGCCACGTACTACTCCTAAGGGTTCTGCGGATGGAAAACCATCTCTTACTGTTTGACGTATGCCTTCCTCTGCTTCATTGCCTCCAAAACTGCCAGAATCCTCCTCCTCCCTCTCTTCTTGTGTGTTCTGTGGCATAGGAACAATAGTGTCTGCATAAAGTGGGCCTTGAGAGGAAAGGTAGTCCTCCTCTTCCTCTTGCTGTTCTGTCTCGAGTGCCCTGTCGATAATTCCATGCAGAGTCTGCTCCTGTAGGAATACGATAGGGATTGTGTCACTGATGCATGCATTGTCACGGCTCACCATCCTTATGGCCTCCTCGAATAGTGACAGTACAGTGCATGCATCCTTTATGAGCAGCCATTGGGATGGGGAGAAAAAGCCGAGCCGGCCTGAGCCTGTTGTTGTTCCATACTCATACAGGTACTTGTTGAGGCCCTCTGCTGCATGTGCAGCCGCTGCAGCATTACCAAAGTGGAGTTCTACCTGGTGGGCATGTCAGGCGGTTTACGGGCAGGTGGAATTCCTGCTGAATTTCAGCCAACTGAGCACTGGCCTGACCGCCTGAAATGGCTACAGATTCTTCTGGCCTGCTAGAAGATCTTTCAACCCTGGGTACCTATTTATGAAATGCTGCACCTCCAAATTGAGGGACACGTGCCAGGTATGGCACATGTGTCTCAACTTTCCCTGTCTAAGGGCGGACAGGAGGTTTCTGCCATTATCACACACCACCATTCCTGGCTCCAGCTAGCATGGCGTGAACCACCTCTGGACCTGTCCCTGCAAAGCTGCAAGAATCTCTGCTCCGGTGTGGTTCCTGTCCCCTAGACACACCAGCTGAAGCACTGCATGGCTCCTTTTAGCCTGACTCATTGAATAGTTCCTTCCCGCTGCTTTTGAAAGTGGTCCAGCGGCTAATCTAGCGATGACTACTACAGTGATTGTCAGCTTCTTCAGCAATCACTTAGGTATGAGATATGCATACCTACATGGATCCAAGCTGCACCAATGTAACTATGCAATAAAAGTCATAGCTGTATTTCAGCACAATCTACACATTTCTCATTTGCCCTCTGCTTTATTCCCCTTGAAGTTCTATACTTTGTTCTGAAGGAGACAGGAGGTTGCATAGAACAGGATATCTGACAAGAGGGTGCAAGCCCACTCGTCATTATTTTTATGAAAGTCCTGTTGGATCCAGATGCCTGAGATCATAGGAAAACTTTATGAAGTCAAATTATGGCAAACTGGCTAGATGGTCTGACTTATGACATTGTGCCTTTACTTTCTAGGTCAAGTTAGTAGTTGACCAATTGATCTTGTTTGTTGCCAGGATCTGCTCCTTAAAGTGTATGTAATACTAACAATACAGTACACTTCTCAGATTTGCTCCCTTTTGGTTTGGTAAATATACAATTAAAAAGGGTTTTCTTATATCTGTTCGACAAGTGCTGTTCATCTAGTCAAAAATCTTGTGAGCAGGCAACTTACTGTGTTCTCTGCCCCTGGACTGTTATCAGGTATTACTGTTCCCTGCTATCTCCATGCACGTCCTGTTATGGAGAAGAGAGGGTGCTGTTATGTAGTCCTAGCCTAGTGTTATGTAGTCCAAGCACATTCTGTGTCTTTGGGTGACAGCACTGCTCAATACAGTTGTCACCCTAGGACAGAAAATGTGTTAATTCCAGGGTTACCAAGTTAAAATAAACTAAAAAGAAGCATAAAAAAAAAAGAGAACTAATGCAGCCACCACATCTAAGGACCGCTAAGCTGCAATATTATCTGTTTGTGATCTTGTGTTTAGATACAGTGCACACATGCAAGCACGTGTTAGGCAAGCTTGTTGCTCCTGCCTGACGCAGCTGTCAGTCGCTTTGCATCGCATGGGAAAACAAGGTGCAATCATACTCTTTCCAAGTACTTGCAGTCCTACTCTTGTATCAGAGGTGACAGGTTCACTTTAAATTTAAAGTGTAAACTGCATATATCACATACCACCAAGGGTACTGTGGAGTACACTTTCCTGGGGTTATTCTTTAATATTCTAAAGAGCCCCAGCTGTATTACCTATTGAACGCAGATTCTGTGCTCTCCATTGCCATCTAGTGGCTCTAAAAAAGAAATCACAATAATACAATGGTTTTTGAAATAACAGGTGTACAGAACATCATACACAGTATAGAAATGCTCACATTTCATCTCTAATGCTATTTTTACATGAGCATTTTAAATATTATGTTCTTATTTGTTTACTAATGTACTTTATAAGAATGACTGCATTATGCATACAAATATCACACTACAAAACTCAGCAGAGCGATATTTCTCTTGCTGTTGAGATTTTAATTTCAGACCTAACTCTTAGGGTAGAGCAGGAGTCTCCAAACTTTTAAATTTGAGGGCCACATTGTGGATTTCACAAATTCTCATAGGCCGGAAAAAAAAATCAGCTTTAAAAAGTGTCCCCCTTTCAATCCGGAAGTGCCTATCAGAGTCCCTCTTCACAACTCGGAGGGCCCATCAGAGTCCTCCCTTACTTTCAGGAGTGCCCATCAGAGTCCCCCCTTACATCTAGATGTGCCCATCAGATTTTCTCCTTACATTCAGGAATGCCCATTAGATTCCCCCCATACATTCAAGAGTGCCCATTGAGTACCCCCTTACATTCATGAGTGCCCATTAGAGCCCCCTTACATCCAGGAGTGCCAATTAGAGCCCCCACTTAGATACAACAGAACCAATCAGGGTCCCCTGCTTAGATCCAGGAGTGCCCATCAGATTTTCTGCTTACATTCAGGAATGCCCATTAGATTCCCCCCTTACATTCAGGAGTGCCCATTGAGTATCCCCTTACTTCCGGAAGTGCCCATCGAAGCCCCCCTTACATCCAGGAGTGCCCATTAGGGCCCCCTGCTTAGATCCAACAGTACCCATCAGGGTCCCCTGCTTAGATCCAGGAGTGCCCATCAGATTTCCGCATTTACTTCCTAGAGTGCCAATCAGAGTCCCCCCTTACATACAGGAGTGCCTATCAAAGATCCAGGAGTGCCCATAGGAGCCTATCCTTACATCCAGGAGTGCCTATCAGAGTTCCCCTTTACATCCAAACGTGCTGACTAGGAGTGGATGTGCCAGTTTCTATGTTACAATACACAGACCACTGCCACCCAGCTGGGATATTTTCACAGACCATTGTTGCAGTATGGATAATATCTTGTAGCGGGATGAATGTGGCCTGTTGGCCATACAGACCACTGAGTTAGAGAAATAACAGGTATACTGTATAGTATTCTATTAGAATTATTTACTGTATCTACAGTATGTGCTGTACACTTAAACTTGTAGCTTCAGAGATGGGAAGGGGTTTTGTGAGAAATTTGTTATGCTGAAAAATGTTTAAATATAACATGATATGCAAAATGTGCATCTGTATACGTAGCTTGTTCCTGTCATCCTATACACTCACCGGACACTTTTGTAGGTCCACCTGTTCAATTGCTTGGTAACACAAATTGCTAATCAGCCAATCACATGGCAGCAAATCAATGCATTTAGCCATCTAGATGCAGTAAAGAGGACTTGCAGAAGTTTAAACTGAGCATTAGAATGGGGAAGAAATTAAAGTGACTTTGAACGTGGCATGGTTGTTGGTGCCAGACGGGCTGGTCTGAGTATTTAAAAAACTGCTGATCTCCTTGGATTTTCATGCACAACCATCTCCAGGGTTTATAGCAGTGGTTTATAGAGAATGGTCTGAACAAGAGAAAGTATCCAGCGAGCGTGTATAGCACAACACAGAACAAGACCCTATCCAGCTCAAGTATATCCAGAGCACCAAGGACACCCTCTAGTGGCCAAATAAGAATACAGCTAGAAGACAATTCATCCACAGATGTGCAACAGATGTTATCTGAAAATTATTTAATGCTGAAAAGCAATCATTTTTTTTATAGGCCTCATTCACACTATACGGAGCAACTCAGCAATTAAAAAATGAAGCAGGTGGCATTTTCCTCCAATGACCTGCAATTTAAATTCAAGTCAGATGAATGGGGACTTTTGAAACACATGAATATGCATTGATGTGTAAATGTATGTAAACAGTGTGCTTGGTACAAATGAGGACTAGAGACAGAAACTGACAGCCACCTATCAGTCCAGGATAAGTAAGAACAAGTAAGCTACTAATGATAGTTAGAAAAAAATAATTTTTAGTGAGTGGTATATTAAACCGTAACTAAATTCTCTATTTTTAATCCTTATGCTGCTAGCCTTAGTTAATAGATAGAAAGGTATTTACTTGTTTTCAACGTTTTTTTTTTTTTTTTTTTTACATTTCTTCAGTTGCTTCCTGGTTTCTGGCCTGGGCCAATATAATGTCATACATCTCAGAAGTTTTCATGGGCATTTTTTTCTCTCTTTCAGAGAAGGGAGGAGGAGCTTTCTCAGCTAAGCACACCCTCCTGCCCGCATGTCTGAGCTAAGGGCAAATGGATTCCAGGAAGTAAATGCAACATTAATCATCTTCCCTTACTCAAGGGAAGTCTGCGACATACTGCGCTGGCACAATTCAGGTTGTATAATGTGTCTCTAAAGCCGCCTGCTTGGGAGAACTTATTATGTGATCCTTCGCATTCCAAATTCATTTCTACGCACTACTCCTTCCTACTCCATTCTAAAACAGATAAACTCCATCTCACTGAAGCTCCTTGGCGTTCAGACATCCCGGAGCACACAAAGGAAATTTGTACCTACTGTTATTTGCACTAGAGATAAGGTTGTTCAAACTAAATTTCTTTACAGGTCATACTATACCCCCTACCTCCTGTTCCTGTTGGATGGAATGTTTTGTCATCTGATCTGGGAATGCCCAATCATAAGAGCCTTCTGAAGGTCATCAATCACTGCTTTTATTATTTCAATTACACAACTGCCTAATATATGTAACCCCTTGCGCTGTCTCTTCCGATATATTGATAATAATACTCTCCGTAACTGTACTAAGCTTTTTCTGCGTTTTGTTCTGTATTATGCTAAAAATAGCTATCCATTGGAAATCACCTGCTATCCCTATGGTGTCCTCATTGATTAACTTAGGTAATCAAGCTATTATATTATACAAGTTGACCTATGAGACCAGGAGATCCCCCAAGCAATTTTATAAAATTTGGGACCCATGGGTGTCTTTTGACCAAACTGTTTCTATTGCTCCAGATTAGACATATAGGCCAATATCTGGGTAGTTTACTTGCTCATGATACACAGTGTCTATAGGAAAACCCCACCATTTTTTCAGCCTTATTACTTACCATGTGTATGGTCCTCAACTGCATATGTATTCTGCACTTTTATGCTTTATGATTGATGACAGTATACTATACATACATACATTTTTCTGTACTTTTTTTTGTTTACAATGTAATTTTGCTTATACACTATATTACCAAAAGTATTGGGACACCCGCCTTTACACGCACATGAACTTTAATGGCATCCCAGTCTTAGTCCATAGGGTTTATTTTTGAGTTGGCCCACCCTTGGCAGCTGTAAAATATTCAACTCTTCTAGGAAAGCTGTGTACAAGGTTTAGGGGTGTGTCTATGGGAATGTTTGACCATTCTTCCAGAAGCACATTTGTGAGGTCAAGAATGCCTGAGTCTCTGCTCTAATTCACAAAGGTGTTCTATCAGGTTGAGGTCAGGACTCTGTGCATGCCAGTCAAGTTCCTCCACCCCAAACTCGCTCATCCATGTCTTTATGGACCTTGCTTTGTGCACTGGTGTGCAGTCATGTTAGAACAGGAAGGGGCCATCCCCAAACTGTTCCCACAAAGTTGAGAGCATGAAATTGTCCAAAATGTCTTAGTATGTTGACGCCTTAAGAGATCCCTTCACTGGAACTAAGAGACCAAGCCCAACCCCTGAAAAACAACCCCACACCATAATCCCCCCTCCACCAAATGATTTGGACCTGTGCACAAAGCAAGGTCAATAAAGACCTGGAGGAGCATGTTTCAGGTGGAGGAACCTGACTGGCCTGCGCAGAGCCCTGACCTCAACCTGATGGAACACCTTTGGGATAAATTAGATTGCAGACTGCAAGCCAGGCCTTCTCGTCCAACATCAGTGCCTGACCTCACAAATGTACTTCTGGAAGAATGGTCGAACATTCCCATAGACACACTCCTAAACCTTGTGGACAGCCTTCCCAGAAGAGTTAAAACTGTTATAGCTGCAAAGGGTCGGTCAACTCAATATTAAACCCTACTAACTAAGTAAGACTGGGATGCCATTAAAGTTCATGTGCACATAAAGGCAGGTTTCCCAATACTTATGGTAATATAGTGTATGTGTGAGTGAAGTTTGTTCTTCTCTCTGTACTATTTTTTTTTGTACTCAATAAACTTACCTTTAAAAGAAAAAGTAAAAAAATAGAAACTGCGAGCATGCTATGTCTCCTCCGCAATAAAACAAACTGCATGCCAGTTCTTGGCACGTCTCAGTGTTGGGATGAATGAACACCCATGCGCATGCACGGGAGTTACATCATCCTGTTCTGGTCAATCAAGATAGCTGAAGACCCAGCACTTGGGAGATGCCAGGGAGAAGGTTTGGCGCTGACCAGGGAGGGCATCACATCACTGTATTGTAGACTTTGGTTCCACTTTAAATGGAGCAGCATTTTTTCTTTTCAGGACCATATCTGCATGAAATTTCATAAGCTCTGTCCATGTTTGTTTGGGGTTCCCCTGGATCTCTTCTTTACCACAGTCCAAAACATGCTGGAAGGTTAAGCTGACCATGCAATGTGTATACAGTAAGCTTTTGAGACTAAGCTAGGGACATTCAAGTAGATGTAAACCCTGAACTGAACCCTGAACTGAAAAGCACTGTTTCATAAATTATTGTCTTTTCTTTTTTATTTAAAGTAACTATTTTCCCTGTCACAGAGATACAGTATCTCACAAAAGCGAGTACACCCCTCACATTTTTGTAAATATTTTATTATATCTTTTCACGTGACAGCACTGAAGAAATGAGAAATTACACTTTGCTACAATTTAAAGTAGTGAGTGTACAGCTTTTATAACAGTGTAAATTTGCTGTTTCCTCCAAAATAACTCAACACACAGCCATAAATGTCTAAACCGCTGGCAACAAAAGTGAGTACACCCCTAAGTGAAGATGTCCAAATTGGTCCCAATTAGCAATTTTCCCTCACCGGGTGCCAAGTGACTCGTTAGTGTTACAAGGTCTCAGGTGTGAATGGGGAGCAGGTGTGTTAAATTTGGTGTTATCGCTCTCACTCTCTCATACTGGTCGCTAAAATTTTAACATGGCACCTCATGACAAAGAACTCTCTGAGGATCTGAAAAAAAGAATTGTTGCTCTATATAAAGATGGCCTAGGCTAAAGGAAGAATGCCAAGACCCTAAAACTGAGCTGCAGCATGGTGGCCAAGACCATACAGCGATTTAACAGGGCAGGTTCCACTGTCTTTGGGAAATAGACATATGAGGGCTGCCAACATTGCTGCAGAGATTGAAGGGATTCGGGGTTAGCCTGTCAATAATCAGACCATACGCCGCATGCTGCATCAAATTGGTCTGCATGGCTAACATCCCAGAAGGAAGCCTCTTCTAAAGATGATGCACAAGAAAGCCTGCAAACAGTTTTCTGAAGACAAGCAGACTAAGAACAAGGATTACTAGAACCATGTCCTGTGGTCTGATGAGACCAAGATAAACCTATTTGGTTCAGATGGTGTCAAGCGTGTGTGACGGCAACCAGGTGAGGAATACAAAGACAAGTGTGTCTTGCCTACAGTCAAGCATGGTGGTGGGAGTGTCATGGTCTGGGGCTGCATGAGTGCTGCCGGCACTGGGGAGCTACCGTTCATTGAGGGAACCATGAATGCCAATATGTACTGTGACGTACTGAAGCAGAGCATGATCCCCTCCCTTTGGAGCTTGGGCCGCAGGGCAGTATTCCAACATGATAACGACCGCAAACACACCTCCAAGATGACCACTGCCTTGCTAAAGAAGCTGAGGGTAAAGGTGATGGACTGGTGAAGCATGTCTCCAGACATAAACCCTATTGAGCATCTGTGGGGCATCCTCAAACGGAAGGTGGAAGAGCGCACAGTCTCTAACATCCACCAGCTCCGTGATGTCATCATGGAGGAGTGGAAGAGGACTCCAGTGGCAACCTGTGAAGCTCTGGTGAACTCCATGCCCAAGAGAGTTAAGTCAGTGCTGGAAAATAATGGTGGCCACACAAAATATTGACACATTGGGCCCAATTTGGACATTTTCACTTTGGGGTGTACTCACTTTTGTTGCTAGTGGTTTAGACATTAAAGGGGTTATAAACCCTTGTGTTTTTTCACCCTAATGCATCCTACTTCTGTCACTGACCAGCCCCCCCGTTTTGCTCACCTGAGCCCCGTAATTCCCACGCCACACCAGATTCCCCCTCTACCTGTTGTCTCAGCTCTTGATTGGATAGCAGCGAAGCCATTGGCTCCCGCTGCTGTCAATCAAATCTAATGATGCGGGCGCCGGGGGGCGGGGCCGAGTACTACATTATGCGTCTATGGACGGAAATGTTGGACTCAGGAGCGTGCCCGCAAGGTAACCCCCCGGGACAGCGTTTCTTCTAGGGGGTTATACGATGCGGGGAGGAGCTATCGGTGCCGCCGGGGGACCCCAGAAGTCGAGGATCAGCGCCACTCTGTGCAAAATGAACTGCACAGTAGAGGTAAGTATGACATGTTTGTTATTTTACAAAAAACAAAGCTTTACAATCACTTTAATGGCTGTGTGTTATTGTGAGGGGACAGCAAATTTACACTGTTATAGAGACTGTACACTCACTACATTGTAGCAAAGTGTAATTTCTTCAGTGATGTCACATGAAAAGATATAATAAAATCCCATATTACCCCAGAAGATTCCGCAAATCTAGAACACCCCATCAGTGTAGAGGAAACTTTACAGGCCCTGAAACAACTTAAACCAGGTAAGAGTCCGGGCCCTGATGGTTTGACCGTCAGTTACTTCAAATCTTTTCAAGAATTACTTACCCCTCATGTCACCAAGGCATTTAATGCATTGTCCTCCTCTCCACAAGTACACAAAGATCTATTAGAGGCCCATATAACGCTAATACCAAAACCAGACAAAGATGAGACGATAGTATCAAATTACAGACCTATTTCCCTCCTTAATGTGGATTTAAAACTTTATGCCAAAATTCTTTCGAATCGCATACTTCCCCTTCTCCCCAAACTGATTTCACTCGACCAGGTAGGATTTGTCCCTGGTAGGGAAGCCAGGGACAATACCATAAAGGCTATCAATATCCACCACTGGCTTTCCACATCCTCCACACAAGGCTTTCTGCTATCTCTCCATGCGGAGAAGGCATTCGACAGGGTGGCTTGGGACTACATGATGGCAACATTGCAGGCTATGGGGCTCCTTGCAAAATTTCTTCAAATGATCCTAGCGCTTTATTCATTCCCCACGGCCAGAATTAGGGTTAATGGCTGCCTGTCGGATGCCTTCTCCGTTTCGAATGGCACACGCCAAGGGTGCCCCTATCTCCTCTCATCTTTGTACTCACCTTGGAACCCCTCTTGAGCAAACTTAGGGCTAATCCGGATATCACCGGCATTGACATACGACACAAACATTACAAAGTAGCAGCATACGCCAATGACATCCTTCTTCTCCTCTCCAACCCCTTAACCACCATACCTAATTTACTACAGGATTTCGCCCTATTTCATAAACTGTCCAATTTGCAAATTAATTTTCAGAAATCTAAAGCCCTTAACATCTCCCTCCCATCAACGTTAGTATCTCAATGTCAAGCAAATTTTCCTTTCAGTTGGGAACAACATGCCCTCACAGACTTAGGTATCCAAACCCCCTCTAAATTAGAGGAGCTCTACGACAGAAACTATTTACCCATACTCCGAACTATACAGAACGATCTTCACAAATGGTCCTCAGGCCAGTTTTCCTGGTTTGGGCGCATTGCCATCCTAAAGATGAACATTTTACCCCGTATCCTCTACATTCTACAAACTGTACCAATTAAACTCCCATTATCTTTTTTCAAAACCTACAAGAGACTATGCAGGAACTTTATCTGGGCCTCCCAATCCCCAAGACTAAGCTGGGACAGAATGACTCTACCCAAATTGAAAGGTGGCTTGGGCCTCCCAGATATTCACAAATACCATGCGGCATGCCACATTACAAGAATAATTGATTGGCACATTCACACACACACTAAAGACTGGATTACAATTGAGGACTCTTTTGTTCAGGTCCCTCTCTCCCATCTTCCATGGATTGCTGCCAGAGCCACTCCCAAGGCACACTCTATGCACCCACTTACGGGGCCCACGCTCCATAGCTTTAGGAAAACCTGCCACTCACTTACTCTGACACCTTCACCAGGCCCATTGACCCCCTTAGACGACAACCCTGACTTCCCACCTAGTCTCCCGAAATACAACTTGAAACTTACACGCACTGACCAAACACTCAGAGCACATCAATTTTTTCACAATGATTCTCTCGTCTCCTTTGCTTCACTATCCTCCCAATTCCCGGAGTGTAACATTCCTTTTTACAAATTCCTTCAAATAAGACACTTTCTGAACAGCGCCAGACCCATCACTCAAAGGTTTAGAGAGCTAAATCCTTTTGAGGCACTGTGCACCAGCTCTGAGCCTCAAAGACATCTGATCTCAACTGTATACTCACTTCTGTTTGGGGAAATGGATCATAAATCCAACCTAGCTAACCAGAGATGGGAAAGTGATCTCAACTTAGACTTACCCAAAGAGGACTGGAAAAACATCTATGATCATATACATAAAGGCTCCATCAACACATCTGCACAAGAAAACAGTTTCAAACTATACTCCAGATGGTACCGTACTCCTGAATGGATACACTTATTCCATCCTACTGTATATCACCACTGTGCTGGAGATGTAACTCTGAAGTGGGTTCCCTACTCCATACCTGGTGGGATTGTTCATACATAAAACCATTCTGGGAAAAAGTACACTACACAATTACCCGAATTACAACATACACCTTGGACTTTACTGCAGCTCAATACTTGCTACATCACACATCGCTGCCTCAATCTACATACAAAAAATCTCTCATGCTTCATCTCATCAATGCAGCTAAACAATGTATACCATTATCTTGGAGAAACACTAACCCCCCTAAATTAACCGACTGGCTTAAACGTATAGAGAAAGTGGCAGAGATGGAGGATTTAATCCATCAAGCTAAAGATAACCCGAAGAAATACCGTACGACATGGGCCTGCTGAATTTCCTCAGAGTTTCAGGATCTAATACGCGATCCATAACCGGACCCCATTGTGGGCATATACTGACGCCACCCACATATTTCCCTTCCCCTGCCATGGTTTGAGTACCCGCCATATTCATTTCTATACATATTTTGACTCGTAGCTCAACTACAGAATTCCCCCCCCCCTCCCCCCCACACCTTGAAGTAGAGTAACCTAATTACAAACTAGATGTCAAATCACACCTTTTTGATCCGACATTAGCCTACCCTCATATATATAGCCAAACTTTTAATTTCACTAGCTCATATCTCCCCATAAAACACTAGCACACCTTCAGCACTGGGATATACTACACATTCTACCTGGTATAGAGGGTAACTACCCCATTTCATGGACCAACACTGGTGAAACACTGCCAGATGAAATTACTACCCCCTCCCTCGCACAGCATGATCCCATCCGGGTTGCCTGGGTTGGGGGTGGGACAGCATTGGTCTACCTGATCACATCAACAACACCTCTCAACAAAACCTACAACAAGCTAAGCAATAGATATCCCTAGATGAGTTTTTTTCTTTTTAACTAGTAGGCTGCTGATATACCATGCTTAATTTAGATTTAAACTTTATGTTTCCACAGTTTCACATCGATTTGAGAATTATCTACTGTAAATCTCTTTTGAATACTTGTACTGATAGTACTGAGCTTTTATCCTTGATTATTATTACCTGTAAATGTTTGTTTTTTCCTTATTAATAAAATCTATTTGAAACATTAAAAAAAAAAAATAAATAAAATGCCTTTTGATTCTCATCTTTAAAAAAAAAAAAAATATTTACAAAAATGTGAGGGGTGTACTCACTTTTGTGAGATACTGTACTTACTCTTACTAGGGCTAATCTGGGCAGGAGGCACATGTCTTCAAAGTGTGGGAGGAAATCCACACAAGCACAAGCAGGACATGCAAACTTCATGCCGATGGTGTCCTGGTTGGGATTGATTTGAACCAAAGACTTCAGTGCTGTAAGGCAGGACTGGCAACCACTAACCTCTATGGTAACATGTGTGGGTACTTGTATATAGGGAGCAGTGTTCTGCCACCTGATCTGGATATTTATTCTCAGAAGACATATTTTGCCAATTATCAAAGGCTACTCTTTCCCCATGATTAAGAAAATATAAATGCAGGCTGATAATACCTAGGCATAAACACTTTATGTATACATGTCTATTACTGGAGGCTGGGCTACTTTTATTAAGAGGGGCATGACGGCATCAGTTCTATGTCTATAATTTGGAACTGTGGGAAAAAAGGGGCCTTACTAATTGTGCACGTTTACGCTTCCATGGGGCATTCATTGTTGTAATTATTTTTTTCCAGACTTTATGTGCAAAGACGAGGATGATTCAGGCGCTATATGCCCCTTCCAGTTTTTCACTTATATCTGTGTAAAGATATATAAAAAAGTTTTGTGATACAAAATATTGGGGTCAATTTACTAAAACTGGAAGTTGCAAAATCTGTTGCAGCCTTTGCATTGGTAGCCAATCAGGTTCTGATTTCAGCTTGTTAAATTTAACACCTTCCCACCCAGCCTATAGCAGATTTACAGCTGGGTGGGACTTTCCTTCTTTCCAGATAGCAAGCAATCGTGCTGCAAGTTTGAAAATGACTTGCTAAGCTATTGCTAGACTTGCCAAGCTTCACAAGTCCGCATTGCATGACTCCAGCTCAACTTTCTTTGCAAACATGCTGCAAGTTCTAGTTCATGCTGCAAGTTCTGGTTCTAGCTATTGCTAGACTTGCCAAGCTTCACAAGTCCGCATTGCATGACTCCAGCTCAACTTTCTTTGCAAACATGCTGCAAGTTCTGGTTCAGTTATGTTGTGCTATAGTCATCCCACCACAGGGGTCACTGTGGCTAAATTTTCAGGCTGTAGACTTGCAGAGCTCTTGCTGTAGACTCATCACTGCAACTTTGCACTTCCTAGAGACTTGCCATGCAAATTTGCTACGAATTGTAAAAATGTCAACTAGAACTTGTGATTCAAGTGCTCTGCAAGTGTACAACTTGCCATTGAAAATTGTGCAGCAAGTTAACAAACTTATAAGCCAACACTGTCACAAATGTGTGGCAAGTTATCCTTTGTTATATGGGTTCTAAATGGATGTCATATGCTGTCCTCTCAAAAGGTGCCACTTGCGCACCCACGGGGCCATGCAGTGGCACGATCTGCCACTAGGTGCGTCCACCACACACAGCCAATGACTGATCATTATACTGGCTCGCTGTCAGTGTCATGTGATCGCTGTGACCAATCACAGCAGATCACACAACAATTGTAAACAATGGGTGGCTTGCTTTCATGCCATTCATTGTATACAATTGTGCTGCTAGCTGTGATTGGTCACAGTGATCACATGCTACAGACAGGCCAATCACAGCCCATCTGTGCCATGTGATTAGCTGTGGCCATTCACAGCTAATCACAACTAAAGACACTAAATGAATCAGTTTTATTCAGTAAAAATATTTACTTATACAGTACAAATGAAATTATTTGGTATAAGTAATCATAATGTGTAAAGAAAAAAAATCCTGATCACTTCCCCGGAGTGTATTGCTCTGGTCACAGTTTGAATAAGAATTATTCATTTTTTTAATTTTTTTTACATACTGTCATCAGTTAGTGTACCTGATCACCACCACACCAGTTATATGATAACGATGTACCGCACTGGTGACAGTACCGTGTTTCCATGAAAAAAGACCTACTGTTATTTTACCGGAGGGCTGCAATATAATCCCTACCCCGAAAATAAGCCCTAGTTTAAAATGCTTGTAAAATCCTATAATCCACTCTATTACAGTAGTATATAATGTATAATGTGTGTGTTTCTGTAATATAATTGTGCCAAATACCTTCAGTACAGCGCCGCTCGGCACTCAGCTGACTTTCCACTGCTCTCCTCTTCTTCCAGCTGTCAGCGGGGGGATCTCAGCCCTCCCTCCCCCTCTGCAGTGCTCGGAGCAGGGCGGAAGAGAGCTCCGGCGGGTCACGGAAGCGCCGAGCGCCGCTCTAACGAGAGTATTTGGCACAATTATATTACAGAAATACACACATTTTAAATTATATAGTACTCCAACCTCAGCCTTGACTCAGGGCTTCTAGAGATGATTTTTCACTTTGGGTCCATTGTTACTTCTCCCTTCACATGACTCTCCAGCAGATCTCTCCCTCTTTCTTTCCTTTTTTCTTCTCTATTCTTACTAATCTTGTCTTCTACTTTTTCTTTGTTTCCTCCCCCTTTTAATATGATGTTGTTTTGTTTTCCTTTATTTCATTGTTATTTTTATTTTCCTGTCTTACTGTTCATTGACTCTAGGTCAGTTATAGGCCATAGCCACTGGGCTGCCTCGCTGTCCCTTTCTTCACTATTTTATGTTGTGCTTATGTTATTGGAATGTTGTTCTTAAATAAAAATATTTTCAACCCTAAACTATATACTACTGTAATAGAGTGGATTATAGGATTATACAAGCTTTTTAACTCGGTTCACACTGGGGAGTCCTGACAGGCAGGGAGGGAGAGGGGGAGAGAAGACAGCACATTACATGGTAAGACCTATCCCAAAAATAAGCCCTACTGTGTCTTTTGTTGTCAAAATTAATATAAGACCCAGTCTTATTTTCGGGCAAACACGGTGTGTAAAAAAAAAAAAAATGCGAAAATAAAAAAAGTTTGTTAAATTTCTTCGTTTTCCCAAAAATTGTGACAAAAAAAATGATAACTTCAAAAAACTTGCCATGCCTCTTACTAAATACCTTGGCCTGTCTACTTTCCAAAAAAGGGGTAATTTAAAATTTCGGTCTTTTTTTGTTTATTTAACAAAAAATAAAATCCCCAGTAGTGATTAAATACCACCAAATGATAAAAAATGATAAAAATTTCTTATGGGTACAATTGTCATTCAACATGTGACAGCGCTGAGCTAAAAATTGGTCTGGGCAGGAAGGGGGTGAGAATTGGTTCACACTGGATGCTGATGCGGCTCCCAGCAGGGGTCCGGTGCATCCTGGTTCACTGTTGTAGGTCCGATTTCAGCCCAAATTTTGGGCTGAATTCAGACCTGAAACAGACCAAAAGATGCACAGGGCTCCTGTGCAAATTTTCACCGGAGATATGGGAACCGGCTCCATAGTGAGCCTATCCCATTCTAAAAGTGCTCGGTTTTTAAAGTGGTTAAGCATTGACAAAAAAAAAAACTGGAAGCTGATTGGTTTCTATGCAGATCTGCACCAGAATTTGCACTCTCCAGTTTTAGTGCCTCAACCCCATTGCCATATAACCATGGCTAACTTGAAGGATTATTGTAGACTCTCTAGAACACGGGTGTCAAACTCAGTTTCATCGTGGGCAGCATTAGCATTATGGTTGCCCTCAAAGGGCTGCTTGTATCTATAAAGCTGGATACACACTATACAATTTTCTGCTGATTTTTTCCTTCAGATTTACCAAAACCATATAATATGAGGTCAAACCTTAAGAGTTTCAATTTGTATGCAATCAGGCAGGCCCTTGCACTACATGGTTTTGGTAAATTTAAAAGAAATCAGACAACAAAAATTGTATATGGGGTCTAAGACTATAAAGATGGATCTACTCTTTATTATATTTAATAATTGCCTCTGCATTTGAATATTACTTGTTTTAGTAATAACTTAAAACTTAGGCTGTGAAGTGCAGGTGGGCCCAATCATACTCTTGCAGCAGACGAGGGGGGTGCCGCAGGTGCAAGAGAGGTGTGAAGGCCACATGAAATGGCCTGGCAGGCTCAATTTGCCCCATGGGCCTTGTGTTTGACACATCTGCTGTAGAATATTTGTGGCCTAGGTTAAAGTCCCCTTTACAAATAGTCTAATGCAGCGTACACACGGTTGGATTTTCTGACAGGAAATATTGGATGTGAGCTTGTTGTCGGAAAGTCGTGTGTATGCTCCATCGAACATTTGCTGTTGGACTTTCCGCTTTGTTGTCGGAAAGTCCGATCGTGTGTACACAAGTCCATCGCACAAAAGTTCATGCATGCTCGGAATCAAGCAGAAGGAGCCGCACTGGCTATTGAACTTCCTTTTTCTCAGCTCATCGTACGTCACCACGCTCCCACGTTCGTAATTGTTGAGTCAACAACCTTCGAACAAAAATCCACGGTTTTGTTGGCGGAAAGTCCGATCATGTGCACGGGGCATAAGACTATACGGAGATCCCTCACAGGCACACTCCTAGGAGGCATTCACATCTGAGCAGAGTGATTTTCAGGTGTTTTTGAGTATTTTTGGATGCGCATATGAGCATTTAGAAGCATATTTTAAGCATTTTACATGTGTATTAAAGCTTCAGACATTTTTATTTTAGCCAACAGAAAGCACTAGGGGGGAGGAAATCAGTTCTTACAGGCTCAAAAATGCCTGAAATACACCTGAAAAAAAAATGCTTGAAAACACTTAAATCAAGAATTTTCATGCATTCCCATTTAAGTCTATAGGGCCAAAAACATCTAAATCTGCCACAAAAGTAGCTTTTGGAGCTTCAGGCATCTAAGTGTTCATATTGGACAGTCACCATTTTAATACTTGGGACTTTGAGCATTTTGGAGCTACAAGCTATAAATGATCAGGTGTGACTAAGGCCTTAGATGGGGAAGGACAGTGTTGCAATAAAAATAATGTCATCCAATAACTAAATTGAAGGGTGTAAAATAATGGACTGGGAGTTATGATGAGCAGAACAGTGGGAACCTTCACGTGTGATAATGTACTTACCACTAATAAATGAGATTAATGAATAAGTTGCTTAATTCCTGTGTAGTGTCAAGGTTCTCCCCAGGAGAGCAATTTACACATTTGCTGCCTTTTAGAGGATAAAGTCTTGGTAGCAGTGTCAAGTCCATTCTACCTTGGGGCCACGTGCATCAGGTTAATACATTAAGACAATTAGCAAATACTTGTGAAGTCACACGCGTCCAGAAAAGAAATACAAGGTTATATGTAGTGAAAATGTAAATTTTAGGAAAGACACTTGGACAGACTCAGGGAGTACGCTTTGTGTATTGCCATTTACTGAATACAAATTGAAGTCTTTATTGTGTAACAGTATAGCCAGACATGTTATGGTGAGGTGGGCTAAAAGAAGCCAAAAAGTCCACCTGGTAATTAGCGAGACACATGGTAGAGCCCTCCTAAAACAGAAAGTATGTGCAGGTCTCACTTTCATATCAAATACAGTAATGGGTCTAACTAAGGTGTCTGTTTATAAAAACAGAGATCAGCCATGATCCTGAGGCTCGGTTCACACTAGGGGCGGCACTACGTGCAGGTCGCCTCACCGAGGCGACCTGCACACTACTGCCACGGCGACTTGCAAAACGACTTCTGTATAGAAGTCTATGCAAGTCGCCCCAAGTTGCCCCCAAAGTAGTACAGGAACCTTTTTCTAAGTCGGAGCGACTTGCGTCGCTCCAATTAGAACGGTTCCATTGTACAGAACGGGAGGCGACTTGTCAGGCGGCTAGGTCGCCTGACAAGTCGCCTCTGTGTGAACCGGCTCTGAGGATCACGGCTGATCTCTGGGGTGTACCGGTTTATATAGCTGAGATAAGGAGCAGAGAACATGTTCTCCGCTTCTCATCACAGTACATGACTGTTCTGTCACAAACGACCAGTTTATAAAAGTGAGATATGAAGATCTCACGGCCGTTACACTGAAATATCTCCCTTCCAGATTCACCAGCACAGGAGGTGGAGAATCTGGGAGAGAAGCTTGTGTGATAAGAGGAAGGAGGCTTCTTTCTTCTTTCTTCCTAATACCAGCACCAGTGGGTTAAAAATGAATAAATATATACTATATACAAGTACAGTATCTCACAAAAGTGAGTACACCCCTTACATTTTTGTAAATATTTTATTATATCTTTTCACGTGACAGCACTGAAGAAATGAGAAATTACACTTTGCTACAATTTAAAGTAGTGAGTGTACAGCTTTTATAACAGTGTAAATTTGCTGTTTCCTCCAAAATAACTCAACAAAGAGCCATTAATGTCTAAACTACTGGCAACAAAAGTGAGTACACCCCTAAGTGAAAATGTCCAAATTGGGCCCAAAGTGTCAATATTTTGTGTGGCCACCATTACTTTCCAGCACTGCCTTAACCCTCTTGGGCATGGAGTTCACCAGAGCTTCACAGGTTGCCACTGGAGTCCTCTTCCACTCCTCCATGAAAACATCACGGAGCTGGTGGATGTTAGAGACCTTGCGCTCCTCCACCTTCCTTTTGAGGATGCCCCACAGATGCTCAATAGGGATTAGGTCTGGAGACATGCTTGGCCAGTCAATCACCTTTACTTTCAGCTTCTTTAGCAAGGCAGTGGTCGCCTTAGAGGTGTTTTTGGGGTCATTATCATGTTGGAATACTGCCCTGTGGTCCAGTCTCTGAAAGGAGGGGTCATGCTCTGCTTCAGTATGTCACAGTACATGTTGGCATTCATGGTTCCCTCAATGAACTGTACTGTAGCTCCCCAGTGCCGGCAGCACTCATGCAGCCCCAGACCATGACACTCCCACCACCATGCTTGACTGTAGGCAAGACACACTTGTCTTTGTACTCCTCACCTGGTTGCCGCCACACACGCTTGACACCATCTGAACCAAATAAGTTTATCTTGGTCTCATCAGACCACAGGATATGGTTCCAGTAATCCATGTCCTTTGTCTGCTTGTCTTTAGCAAACTGTTTGTGGGCTTTCTTGTGCATCATCTTTAGAAGAGGCTTCCTTCTGGGACAACAGCCATGCAGACCAATTTGATGCAGTGTGTGGCGTATGATCTGAGCCCTGACAGGCTGACCCCACCACCCCTTCAACCTCTGCAACAATGCTGGCAGCACTCATACGTCTATTTCCCAAAGACAACAAATGGATATGACGTTGAGCACGTTCATTCAACTTCTTTGGTTGACCATGGTGAGGCCTGTTCTGAGTGGAACCTGTCCTGTTAATCGCTGTATGGTCTTGGCCACCATGCTGCAACTCAGTTTCAGGGTCTTAGCAATCTTCTTATAGCCTAGGCCATCTTTATGTAGAGCAACAATTCTTTTTTTCAGATCCTCAGAGAGTTCTTTGCCATGAGGTGCCACGTTAAACTTCCAGTGACCAGTATGAGAGAGTGAGAGCGATAACACCAAATTTAACACACCTGCTCCCCATTCACACCTGAGACCTTGTAACACCAATGAGTCACATGACACCGGGGAGGGAAATGGCTAATTGGGCCCAATTTGGACATTTTCACTTAGGGGTGTACTCACTTTTGTTGCCAGCGGTTTAGACATTAATGGCTGTGTGTTGAGTTATTTTGAGGGAACAGCAAATTTACACTGCTATACAAGCTGTACCCTCACTACTTTACATTGTAGCAAAGTGTAACTTCTTCAGTGTTGTCATATGAAAAGATCGAATACAATATTTACAAAAATGTGAGGGGTGTACTTTTGTGAGATACTGTAGATGTGTGTATATATATATATATATATATATATATATATATATACATACACACACACATATACATATATATATATATATACACTGTATATATACATATACTGTACTGTATTTTGGTTTTCAACAGAAAAGGAATAGAGGGGAAAGCTGCCATTAGGGACACTAGTTCTGGTGACAACAATAGATTCCCTCCCTTTGGAGGGATTTCCGCTTGGTTTGGCAATGGGACAGGAAGTGAAGGAAAAGCTCCCCAATGGGACACAAATACGACAGGGATTGACTGTCTAAGGGTGACTCTGTTGCTCCCCCACCCAGAGTAAAGATACCCTAAGACAGGAATACTGGCCAGATTACCAAAGGGAAATAAAGTAAAAGAAGCCCACAACAAATGTCCATGTCTGAGACAGAGTCAGTGGCGGTTGGTGGTTATTTTTTGGGGGGTGGCAAACGCCACAGGGGAGCAGCACTACCCCCCCACTACCACCCGCTGTCCTTACCTTGGATGCAGGCAGTGAGAGCCTGGGGGAAAGCTGCTCCGGTGTCCTCTCCTGGAGCAGCTTCCGTGATGTCTCCTCCTCCCAGCGCTAGGCATCCAAAAGGATCGCCAGACGTTTTGCCATTTGAAAAACAGGTTTCATACCTGCTTTCCAATTGGCTAGGAGGAGGATCAGTGTTGCAACAGCAAATTTTCATTCGCTGTTGCAACACACCTGGGTGGGCTCCAGACGCAGTGCTCTGCGTCCCAAGTCCACCCTATTTTGAAGCCAATTAGAGCCTATGGCTCTCATCAGTGCTTAAAAAAAAAACCCTGGCTGCTGTAATTCATACTGTATGCCCGGTGACCCGAAAGGGGCCGGACACGTGAATAGGGGGCAGCCACGACTGCAGTGGATAGATTAATGCTATGCATGAATCTATCCATTATGCATATAGGGGAGGCGGAACCCGGGTGCACCTAATGGACGGGCTGCCCCTGGACAGGGTCACATACTTGTGGGGAATGTACAGAAATGTGTCACATAGATGCACCAGAATTGCCACAAATTACTCCACGGGGCCTTGCTGCCAAACCAGACACTTCATCATCAGTGTATGCCCAGCCCTGGTGTCTTTGGTTACTAGGACACTGGTGGCTCCCTGCATCCTAGCAACCAAAGATATGGTACAGCTGTCTGCATCCTACCAACCACTGACACTGTGAAGCTGACAAGGTCCTAGCAACCAATGACAGGGGTCGGTAAAAACAGGAGGTAAATAAGATCAGCATGACATTTATCTTATATACTTCCAGTTTTGTTAACCCTTTACGACCACCCAACAAATATATGCCGTGGTAAAAGAGTGGGCTTTGATGCCCACATGCTGCACATATGCTTCACTGGGAAGCTGATTGTGTTGAGAGTGCGCTCACTGCCCACTCCCAAAACACAAAGGCAGATCTGTCAAAGACCAGGCTAAAGATAAGTAGCCGGTGGGACCGGCTTCCTATTATGTGACCACTGTGACGGGGGCAGGAAGGGGTTAAAGTATAACTAAACATTTTTTTTTTAAAATTTTGGACAAATTAGAGAGGGATTAGAACACCTGTCAGGTATTTATTGTTGTCTGTGCCCCCATTAGAGAGATTCATCCTCTCTATTTGTCCTGGTGATAGTTTTCACCGAGAGTGTAAGAATATCACAAATTTGAAGTTGTCACCAGAACAGGAATAGAGGGGAAATCCTCCGACAAGGACATTCTGGGGACAACCAGGGATTACTTCACTTTGGAGGGATTTCTTTTCACTTCCTGTTTTGGCTATGGGCCAAGAAATAATGATACATTCCCCCAATGAGATACAGAAGGCAAACAAAAAAAACTGACAGGGCTTATAACCCTTCCTTATTTTTTCCAAAATACAAGAGTTTTACTTTTAGTTCCACTTTGAAGGCAAAATTATATTTTTTAGTTTTTGATAGAGTTGAGAGGAACACCTGCCAGGGTTTTATTACTATCTGTGTCCCCATTAGGGAGATTCACCCCCTCAATTTGTCCTAGTGACCATTGCTCCCAGAACAGTAATCAAGGGTAATTCTTCCGGCAGGGACACACTTCCTGTTTTTGTTATGGGACAGGAAGAAGAAGAGAGTTTCCCAAATGGGACACAGACGGCAAAAAAAATGACTGGCAGGGTTTATAACCCTCCCTTACTCTATCCAAGATGGGAAAAATGCCTTTAATTGTTCCTTAACCACTTCCCGATGGCGTTATAGCAGAATGACGGCTAAAGCATGATCTCACATTTCAGGGAGGGAGTCATATGATGTCCTACCATGATCGCACTTCCCACAAGCCAGCTAACAGCATGAGGAGAGGAGAGCCGGTAACTTGTGTGAAAGGGACATCTACAATGATTAGAATGAGTCCCAACAGTGCCCACGTGTCACCTACCAGTGCCGCCTTATTAGTGCCCACCACTGCTGCCAATTAGTGCCTCATCAGTGTTGCCTACCAGTGCCCAACAGTGCCGCCTCATCAGAGCCCATCAGTGAAGACTCATCAGTGAAGGAGAAAAATTATCTGTTTGCAAAATTTGATAACAAACTATGAAAAACATATTTTTTCAAACTTTTTTCGTTTATTTAGCAAAAAAATAAAAACCCCAGTGGTGATTAAATACCTCCAAAAGAAAGCTCTATTTGTGTGAAAAAAAATGCTAAAAATGTCATATGGGTACAGTGTAGCATGACCGCACAATGTGGCCATTAGGCAAGTGGTTAAAGTGATATTAAACCCAAAACCAGAAATGTAATATATTGCAATCATTAGATGTGGTGGCTGCTGCATTAGTTGTCCTTTTTTTAGGATTTTTCCCCTCTGTTTTCACCGGGTGATCTGGCCAGTAGCACACCTCCTGTATTAGGTTCCTTCCACTCTGGATGAAGGAGCAGAGGAGGCAAAGCAGACAGCAGCATTGTCAGTCTGGGGGGGGGGGGGAATGTTACATGTATTAGCAGATTTAATGACACTAACAAACTGAAGCCAAACTCCAGCTCACACTTTATAATCAGTTACAGTAAAACAGTTTTTTACTTTTGGGATAAAGGTTTTACATGAATAAAAGCTGGTCATTATGGAGGTTGTAAACCTCCAAAAAAAAAACAAACCCTGTAAGACAAAGGCATAATGAGCTAGTATGACACTGCTGACATCTTTCCCAGAGTTACTTCCAGGTTCACGGGCTCCGGCACCATGATTGGCTGGAGCTGCGATGACGTCATGCCCGGGTGCCGCTGGTCACAGCACGGGCCCTAAGGAAACGGCATGAGCGGGCAGTTCCTTCAGTGTGCATGTGCCAATGTCAGCGTATATAGTAAATATCTCCTGAACAATGCAAGTTTAGGAGATATTTACAGTACCTACTAGTAAGTCTTATTATAAGTTTACCTGTAGGTACAATTAAACAGGAAGACTTTACTTCCTTTTTAAGTGGTTTGTCTTATCTATGTAAACTGATACATTCTGCTGGAGGGTTTGTGCTGTGAAAATCAACAGACTTGCTGGACAGATCACCAGATGAAACTAGAAGAAAGAAAGACTAAATAAGAAAGCGAATACAGCCATGGCATCTAAGAATCGATAAGCTGCAATATGATAAATGTTTGCTTTGGGATCTAATACGGTGGGATTTGTTGACAAACTCGTAGAAACCTTTGCGATAGTATAGAAAATGTTGCAAGTAAGAACTTGGTGGATCTGTGGCACACTTGAGAAGTATATGTGATTGTCTGTGGACAAGGTGCTGAGTGAGAACAGGGACACTCTGATGTCTGAGCCTCTCACAGGTATAGGGAGCCGCCATCTCCATGCAGAGAACCCCCAGCATAGAGCCGGCACATCCTCCATACTTATAGCGGCCTTCCTCAGACAAACCGAGCAATCTGTACACACAGACACACATCAACCAAAAAACACCGGAAGCGGAAGCTACTGGGGATTCCACCTTTCCAGCGCGGCCCGATGATGTCACATCGCCGTGTGTTTAACTGAGCTCCGCGCATGCGTGTTGCCCTCTTTTCCGGTGGTGAACATGGCGGGGACAGAGTGAGTAGTCCATGGCCTCTGTATAATCCTCTCCCATCCGTCTGCCAGATCGCTTCTTCCCGTCTTCTTATCTCATCAGTAATGCTGTGAGACGGTGCCGGATAGACTGTGCGCTGTATTAGTGCCGGAGGAGGGAGGGCGGTGTATGGGGGGGCCGGGGATGGCTGAGGTGGTTGCGGCCTGTCAGTCTGTGCTCGGGGCTCCTCTATTCATATCACTGGGAGGACGGAGAAATGTGTGTTCCCTATAGAACCCCCCTCCTCCTCCGTGTATTATCACCTTCTATAATACAGGCCCAGCTTCCTGCACCCCACATACACCGAGCCGTACATGTACTGGGACTACATGTACTCCATACACCGGGCCATACTCCATAGACATGTACTGTACATGGGGGACAGGAGGGTTCCTAGAGATCCTGTACTCCATACACCGCAGAGGAACACCTCATGTCATGGAGAGATGATGTCACCAGGATCTCCAAAAAAAAGGGTCCAAAACTTTAATCATTCATCACATAGTTACAAAAGAAGCCACGCAGGACCCCTTCATCGGGCATGTGACCAGGTACATCTGATTAAGGGGTCCCGTGTGGCTCTGAAACTGTTTTTTTTTTTTACTATGTGATCATTGATTAAAGTTTTGGACCCATTTTTGGAGATTCTGGTGTGCCGGTGACATTTTCTCTCTTGCTGCTCGGTAAGGATGAGCTCCGGCGTGTTCGCAAGCTGCACGTGCCGAGTCCGCCAGGAAGTCGGCACAGCGCTAATCACAGGCAGTGAAACCGATCTCAGCCGCACATCGGGAAAACTTCTCACTACCTGTGATTAGCACAGTGTCGACCTCCTGGCGGACTCGGCACGTGCAGCATGCGAACACACCGGAGCTCATCCTTACTGTTCCGTTCCAGCCGATGGTTGCCTCAGCACCCAATTGAAATTACAGACATTTTTTTTGCAGGAACTTGTGCGTTGGGAATATTGCATTGGATGTTCAGGTCTTGGACGTTGGCCAAAATCAATGAATCAGGCTCAGTGGGTAGAATAAAATTCACACTGGGGGGGTTTAGTAGGTAAAATGTTGTTTACATTGGGGAAGGGGTTCAGTGGGTAGTGTGCCATTATGGGGGGGGGGGGGGGGCAGCTCAGTGGATAGAATGCCACTTGGGAGAGGGGGATGTCAGAGGATAGCATGCCATTTACAGTTTGGGGCTCAGCAGGTAGAATGCCACCTATAGGGGGGTAGGTGTCAGTGGGTAGCACGTCATTCACAGTGAAGGGCTCAGTGGGTAGCACGCCACTTATGAGGGAGGGGGGGACGCAAGTGTCAGTGGGTAGCATGAGGGCAGCACAGTGGTGTAGTGGTTAGCACATTCACCTAGCAGCAATAGGGTCGCTGGTTCAAATCCCGATCACGACACCATCTGCCTGGAGTTTGCATGTTCTCCCTGTGCCTGTGTGGGTTTCCTCCGGGTACTCCGGTTTCCTCCCACACTCCAGACATGCTAGCAGGTTAATTAGATCCTGTCGAAAAAAAATTGGCCAAATATGTGTATGTTGTATGTGTTTGTAAGTGTGTCAGGACCCCATGGGGCAAAGGACCACGCTATACTGCAGATGGACACTGGCAGCAAAAGGCGCCCTGAGGCGATTCAGTTCGCATAGGTAGCGCTATACAAGTCACTCACTCATGCCACTTACAGTGGGGGGCTCAGCGGGCAGCATACCACCTATTGGGGGGGGGGGGTCAGTGGGTAGCATGTCTTTTTATGGTTGGGGGCTCAGTAGGTAGCATGCCACTTACGATGGGTGAAGTGTCAGTGGGTAGCAAGCCATTTACAGTGGGGGGGGGGGGGGGCTCAGCAGGTGATCACGAAAGGCATTGTCCACCTTTTGTGATCCTGTTTCATCCATATATAGGCTGTAGCATGAAACAGTCACATTCCCCAACCTAAATTGTGGGGGCTTCTCCCTGCAGCCTCCTATCATTTTAATTGATGCCCTCACATGGGTACATCATCAATTCATAGGATCTGTGAATGGGAAGACTAAAAAGTTCTGTCTGCCATTGTGCGAGAAGGACACCTAGATCTTGGTGGGGTATCATTACACTTGTAGTCCATGGTTTATTGCCTCTGTCACCATAACAGTAGGAATGTGGGACATGGCAGGGGCCTGTGCATTGCACCCACAACACATCGATCATAGTAGCGTTGCTCCGCAGATGTCAATGCAAACATGTAAGAAATGCACTTTTCCTTTTACGCTCTGAATTTTGACACTTACTCGATTTTTGTAGTAGAAGTGGTTCTTATTGGTGTGAAATTCTTTTCATGTGTGTACATTTTGGCTATATGTTTAAAAAACACTCTTGATTGCAGGGAGAAAAAGTTGCCATCCGTTCCAGAAAGCCTTTTAAAAAGGCGAAAAGCCTTTGCGGAAGCCAAGGCCAAAAGGATCAAGAAAATCCTAGCTGAAAAGAAGGTGAGGGTTTTTAATACTTGTATGTCTTACCCTTATCAGGTCCTCATCTTGTTTTGTGTAGGTTTTCTCACAAATTTATCTTCCTAATACAAGGGGGAGATTACTAATATGGAAATCGGTAAAGTTTTTATTTTCTCATTCAGGCCCGCAAAGAAAAAAGGAAGGTCATTTACAAGAGAGCCGAATCCTACTACAAAGAATACAGACAGCTGTACAGGCGTGAAGTGCGTCTGGCTAGGATGGCTCGCAAAGCTGGAAACTATTATGTGCCTGCTGAACCCAAGTTGGCATTCGTCATTAGAATCAGAGGGTAAGCTAACCTAATGCTGGAAAATTGTTTTCCTGTTCTCAGGCTTCACAATAGACATTGGAATGTGTTATGTGATTATAGGTGCCCTCTGAGAACTATTGAAAGGCTTTTAACATAAAAGGGTTATGAGAGAAACCTAGAGACTGCCACTGCTTTACTGTCCTTTTGAAAACGCTAAATGTCTTTTTGTCTTGCTGACTTTCTTGCCTTGCATACAGTTCTTAAAGAGGTGTTCCAGCCTGGGGAAAAAAAAAATTAAGTCAGCAGCTTACCTGTCCAGGGAGCCCGTGAGTTTGGCACCCCAGTCGATTTCCGGATCGGCTGTTGGGTGCTGCCACCATCTCCACTAAGGGAAACAGGCAGTGAAGCTTCACAGGCGGTTCCATACTGCGCATGCGAGAAGCCCTTTTTAATTGGCTGGGGGGGCAACTTCGAGTAAAAAAACAGCATGGCAAGCAGAGCTACTGGAATAGTGCCTCAATCTCGTGTTGGTGTATGCTCTGATAGTAGCAGGTTAATGTAGCAAGACTGAGATTTACAAAACTTAATTTAAATCTCTAGTTATCAGTCCCATAATCACAGGACAGTACCCTAGCGGAAGATAAACTTTTCATGGAATATATATATCAGTGGTTTTAGAGCTTTGTTAGATGTTACTTTGGTATAATTACAAGCATTTCATAAGTGTCAAAGGCTTTCATTGACAATTTAAATTAAAGGGGTTGTAATTATCTTAATACATTCTATGCATTAACGGGGTTGTAAAGGTTCTTTTTTATTTATTTAATAACAAACCTGTTATACTTGCCCCCTCTGCAAGGGTTTTGCACAGAGTGGTCCGGATCCTCCTCTTCCGGCTCCTCTCTGCATAGAGTGCCCCCACAGAGACCGGCATTCCAAGGGGGCGCCCTCCAGAGTCCAGCAGGACTCTCCCCCGCTCCCGGATCCATGTCACTAGATTTGATGGACAGCAGTGGGAGCCAATGGCGGCTGCTGCTGCTATCACTCTGAGGATCCGAGACAGCGGCTGGAGCTGCTGGGCTTGGTCTCATCGCTGGAAAGATCGGGTTCAGGTAAGTAAGAGGGGGCCTCGGGGGGGGGGGGGGGGATAGAATGCATTAAGGTGAAAAACCTTGGGGTTTTACAACCTCTTTAAGATAAAAAGCCTTCTGTGTGCTGCAGCAACCCAATTCCCCTCTGCCCACAGGTTACTCAGCTGTCCAAGATTCTACCTCCTGATTGGTTGAGACACAGCAGTGGTGCCATTGGCTCCCGCTGCTGTTAATCCATCAGTTAGCCAATCAGGGGAGAGGGACAGCTGCAGGTCGGGGCTCCGTGTCTGAATGGACACAGGGAGCTATGACTCGGTTCAGGTGCCCCCATAGCAAGCTGCCCCCAAATTTTGATGTTTTGTTCACTAAGCCACTTCTCGCTTTTGCTTTATGGCAAGGTGCTCCATCATGCTGGAAAAGGCATTGTTCATCACCAAACTGTTCTTCGATGGTTGGGAGAAGTTGCTCTCGGAGGATGTTTTTGTACCATTCTTCATACATGGCTGTGTTTTTAGGCAAAATTGTAAGTGAGCTAACTCCCTTGGCTGAGAAGCAACCCCACACATGAATGGTCTTGAGATGTTTTACTGTTGGCATGACACAGGACTGATGGTAGAGCTCATCTTTTCTGGACAAGGTTTATTCCGGATGCCCCAAACAATCGGAAAGGGGATTCATCAGAGAAAATGGCTTTACTCCAGCAGTCCTCAGCAGTCCAATCCCTGTACCTTTTGCAGAATATCAGTCTGTTCCTGATGTTTTTCCTGGAGAGAAGTGGCATCTTTGCTGCCCTTCTTGACACCAGGCCATCCAAGTCTTTGCGGCGCACTGTTCTGTGGAAACCGCTGATCTGTCAGGGAGCAAAGGAGAGATCCTTTTATTCAGCTAAGCTGAAACACGATCTCTGTTTTCCTCCAGTGTATCCACTCCCCCCACAGTTATGCTGGCCATACACTATACGAAAAATTGGCCGAAATCCGGTTATTTAGACCGTTCATTTTTCGGCCAGTTTATAGGGCACAAAATCGATAATTGTTGGGACGTTTTTGAGCCGAAAAAACAAAGGACAAGTTTGGAAATTTTTTAACGAACGATAAATTGAAAGTTGATATGTTTCCCGTCCAAACTGTTTGCACTAGATATATGTAAAAAAAAACTGATTCATTTATGTCCACTGAACAATTTATCGGTCATTTACATGATGGCAATATCGTTTGCTCCCACAGCCGAATGTTAGATTTTCAAAAATGGGTTCGGACGATTTTTCTTAGTGTATGGCCAGCATTAGAAAGCACCTCCACAGGCACATACTTAACCCCTTGATTGCCCCTGCTGTTAACCCCTTCCCTGCCAGTGTAATTTATACAGTGATCAGTGAATTTGTTTTAGCACTGATCACTGTATTGGTGTCACTGGTCCCCCAAAGCATCACTTAGTGTCCAATTTGTCATAGTCCAGCTAAAATCGCTGATCACCACCATTAATAATAAAAAATAAATTTCCTAAATATATCCCAATATTTTTGACTGCTTTTAACTTTTTGCGCAAGCCAATCAGTATATTATTGTTGGATTTTGTTGGATTTTTTTTTTTAAATAAAAATATGTAGCAGAATACATATTTGCCTAAATTGATTAAGAAATTCAATTTAAAAAAAAAAAAAAAATTATTGGGAATGTTTTATAGCAGAAAGTAAAAAAAATTATTTTTTTTTTAATTCAAAATTGTCAGTCTTTTTGTTTATAGAGAAAAAAATAAAAACCGCGGAGGTGATCAAATGCCACCAAAAGAAAGCTCTATTTTTGAGGGGAAAAAAGACCAATTTTATTTGGGTACAGTTTCGCACGACCGCGCAATTGTCACTTAAAGCGATGCAGTGCAGTATCACAAAATGGCCTGGTCGGAAAGTGGGTAAAACCTTCCGGCGCTGAAGTGGTTAAACATGTTATGCTTTACTGTTCTGTGCAATGGTTTTGCACAGAGCAACCCCCTGATCCTCCTCCTTGGTTTCCCTGTCGGTGCTTCTGGCTCCTATCTTCAGAATGCCCCTCTAACAAGCCGCTTACTATGGGGGTACTCGTGCAGGTTTGATCCCTAGCTACACTGTGTGCTTCTGTTGATACACATGGTGCAGCTCGGCCCTGCTCCCTCCTCACAGGCTGTGATTGACAACAGCAGGAGCCAATGGTGGTACCTGTTGCTGCATTAGAGTCCCGTGAGGAGGGGGGAGAGAGGTGATACTGCTCTTGGGCGCAGCCCTGGATCGAGGTCATGGTAATGGAAGTATATGGCGGGGCGGGCTGGTCATAGGTTTTTTCCCTTTTTTTTAAAGAGGATCTTCACTGCATCTGAGCACCACAAACCAAAAACACGATTTGATTCATTTTTAATATTCGAAGCAAACTCCCCTATTCCGTCCATGTCTCTATGCTTTGTTTTGTTAAATCGCTTTGAAAAACTACCCCCTAGCATTTCTGGCCATGGCCATCTTGAGTAAGGGAAAATGATTAATGTACAATTTACTTCCTGGATTCCATCTGGCCTTGGCTCAAGCATGCAGGAGTGTGTGCTATGCTGAGAAAACCCCTCCTCTTCTACTGAAGACTCCTGGGATGACATAATTTGCTTAGGCCTGGAAACTAGGAAGTAACTGAAGAAATGTAAAAAAAAAAAAGTTTATAACCAGTAAATATGATAGAAAAAAGTATATCTATTCACTAATACTAACATCTTGAGGATTAAAAATAATCAATGATGATTGGGAGAGAGACTTTCCACTTTAACGCACCAACTAATCAATGAAAAGAGTTGACAACCAATTCAAAGGCTGTAATTGCAGAACATGGCAGTCTCTATGCCGCAACCATACCGGTTTTACCCAAAGCAATATGAAATGAATTTGTGTATTCCTAAAAGTAGTAGCTAAAGTGAGTGTAATTCCTTTCAGTCTCGTCTTGCATACAAAACTGAAACTGTCATCCATTTTTATATTTGTTTTCACTGACTAATTTAGATCTTATCCAGTTGAAGCAAAATGTTTGAGTTGATGTGTCAAAGCTTTGCTTATGTGTTTCCCCCCCCCCCCCCCATTTTTATAGTATCAATGGAGTAAGTCCAAAGGTTCGCAAAGTGTTGCAGCTCCTCCGTCTTCGCCAGATCTTCAACGGCACCTTTGTCAAGCTCAACAAGGCTTCTATCAACATGTTGAGATTGGTGGAGCCCTACATCGCTTGGGGGTGAGTTCCCTGTCTTTATTTTTACATTATAGTAAACTAGTAAATGGGTTAGTACAGTTACTACCAACTAGCCTATTCTCTGTGTGGAATGGTATGTTTTACATATGCCAATGGCTTCATTTCTGTAGCCATTTGTGCTGCTGTTGTAGGATTGGGTATTCCAGAAGTTTGGATGGTGGTAAACTGAAGTTTTATTTTTCTTAGGTATCCTAATCTGAAGTCTGTGAAGCAGCTCATCTACAAGAGAGGATACCTGAAGATCAAGAAGCAGCGTATCCCTCTCACTGACAACTCTCGTATTGAGAAATACCTAGGTATGCCACAATACGACTACCCTATATAGAAGCCAATTTCCCAAAGCATCAACTTTGAAGAATTAAAGTGATTGTAAAGTTTCGCTTTAAAAAACAAAACAAAACAAAAAAACATGTTATACTTGCTTACTTTGTGCAGTTGGTTTTGCACAGGGCAGCCCAGATCCTCCTCTTCTCGGGTCCCTTTTCGCTGTTCCTGGTCCCTCCCTCTTGACAAGTGCCCCATAGACCAGCAGCTTGCTATGGGAGCACCCGAGCCAAGCTGCAGCCCTGTGTCCATTCAGACACGCAGCTGCCGTTTGGCCCCCTCTCCCCTGATTGGCTAACCGACTTTCATAGCCTCAAGCCAATAGCGCTTCGGCTGTGCCCCAGCCAATCAGGAGAAGAGTCCCGGATGGCTGAGGGAATCGATCGCTGGACAGAGAAAGAGGGTGGGGGGGGGGAGCTGGGGGGATGCTGCTAGCTACAGTTTGTTTTTGTTTTATCTTAATGCATTAAGATAAAAAAAACTTTTGCATTTACAACTCCTTTAAATGCAGGTCTAATGTTGTTTAGGGGGGAAGGTGCAGTGTGTGACAGATTATTCATTTTTTTTTTTTAGTTTAAAAAAAAGTTTTGACTACTTCAGATTTAGTAGTCTTTGAAAATCATTCCTCAGGGGCTTCTGTAGGCAGGTTCAAGGTGTTCTCATGCCTTTGACATACAGTATATACAGCATGATTGCAGCTATAACGTGCAGTGTGTGGTTTGTGTCTTTTTTTTTTTTTTTCTCAGAACATTTTATGCTCCTCTCATAGTGATGGAGCTAGCATACCTATCTTATTCTTTTTGCCAGTGGGGTGGCCCATCGTATTGATGGGACTAGTAGGCATATGTGTATGGGTGGTGGAAGAACCTTTGTCAGAATGTCCTAGGATTTAGTTGTAAAAGGGTAATGAAGTCTGCTGCAGGTATGTGCAGGAACCTTTAAGTGTCTGCAATGTATACCTGCAACAGGGTTTTTGTTTTTTTGTGCTTGACAATATAATTATCTTCTTCTTCCTTTTTTTTTTTTTTTTTTTTTATGTTCACTAATGCTGAAGAAAAATATAAAGCCACCAAGCCATTTTGAATTTTTTTCATTTAAAGTTCCTGCAGCGTCGCATTTAGTGATTGTAAAGTTGGAAGGTTTTCTCATCTTGATGCATTCTATGCATTTTGTAATGCTTTTTGTGTCTGACATGGTTCAGATAAGGCATTAAAGCCAAACTACGGGCAAAAGAAGTTTTTCCCATGCAGTGTGGTTGTGCCTGCACTGCACAGACCAACTGCTTGTTTTGTGTATGGGTGAGGAGAAAGGATTATACTCCCGATCTTTTGAAAATGGTGCTCCTCCATGGTCCAATGGTGGGCTGTTCTAATCTATAGAGCCTGCTCTGGACTCCATGACGTTGGGAACCAGCCACAACTCGAGCGCAAAGTTGCCACGGAGAGGTCTTTAATGGGGAGGAGCCTAGAATTGTCTTTTTTTTTCTTTTTTTTTTCTCTCCTCCCAGATAAAAGTTGGCCCGTGCAGAGCGGGCACAGCTCCACTGCTGTAAAAAAAAATTTGGCGAGAATTGGACTTTAAGCCAGAAGTCCCCAATACATTTTCTCAAAAGTATAGAAAAATACCAGTTGATTGCAGTAAAAATCTTGTGTGTTTTAGGCCCCTTTCACACTGGGGTGGTTTGCAGGTGTTATTGCGCTAAAAATAGCGCCTGCAAACCGACCTAAAACTGCCGCTACTGTTTCTCCAGTGTGAAAGAACGGGGACTTTCACACTGGAGCGGTGCGCTGGCAGGAGAGAGAAAAAAAACTCCTGCAAACAGCATCTTTGGAGCAGTGTATTCACCGCTCCTGCCCATTGAAATCAATAGGGCAGCGCGGCTATACCGCGGGCAGTTTTAACCCTTTTTCGGCCGCCAGCGGGGGTTAAAACCGCACCGCTAGCGGGCGAATACCGCCGCTAAAACGACGGTAAAGCGGCGCTAAAAATAGCGCAGTTTTACCGCCGACACCCGCACCGCCCCAGTGTGAAAGGGGCCTAAGTGAAATCTTAATGTGATCACCTTTATATTACCTATATTCTGAACTAGAATACCCCCACCTGTGTAATTTGGGGTTCTTAGATGCACTTCAAGGGTTCCAAAAGGAAGAAGACTAACCATATATTTTATTCCAACAGGGAAACGTAACATCATTTGTGTTGAAGATCTGATCCATGAGATCTACACTGTTGGCAAAAACTTCAAGGCAGCAAACAATTTCCTCTGGCCCTTCAAACTGTCCTCTCCCAGAGGTGGAATGAAAAAGAAAACCACACACTTTGTAGAAGGTGGAGACGCAGGCAACAGGGAAGACCAGATCAACAGGCTGATAAGGAAGATGAACTAAAAGGTAATGTCTTCTGCAAAAATTCACTGGTTTATGTGAGGTAGACAAACCTCAAGTCTGGCAGTCAGTCAAGTGTGGTAAGAAGCAGACATGTTACAGAGAAAAGGACATGTGTTTCTTGGTTCCAAATTCGACTCTGCTTGAGGAGGAGTTTACACCTCCCTGTATGGAGTGACATGAAGTGTAAGCACGGTTTACCTGAATGCACTTTCCCAAAGCAAAAACCTCTTTTTATGTTTGCCTGCTTTCTGTTTTAGTTGCTGTTTAAAACAAATGTCAGTCATTATTCTTGGAGTAATGTTGAAGTGTTAGAACCTATGCTGAATTTTGTGGTTTCTATTGGGATAGATTTTTCTGCCTCAGTGATAGATGCACACAAGCCACAGTAAAACCATGGCTCAACCAATCTGCAACTGGTGTAAATCAAGCCCAAGTTTGGCTGCCTCCATGTCTTGTGCTCTGTGTAATCGACTTTTTAGTGATTGTCAGGTATTTTGAGATGCCATCGGAGAGAATTTCCCACACTGTCAGTTTATGCTTGCAAACAAAGGAAGTACAGCAGACTTGGGCAGGCCATAGGCGGTGAAAATTTCTTTCCTGCAACTATGGGTTGCAGGAAAAGAAATTTGCACGATTCCCCAATCAACACGCTGTGCTGATGGGAATCCTTCCTGCTGAGCAATTGTCTGCTGGGGCGGGGGAAGCCAGGAGAAGACGTGATTATTGCTAGAGATAATCACAAGTAAATGCAGCTGGGCTGGTTGTACCCAAGTTGATCTTCAATTTGGTACATTCTGCCTGCCCATACACAGTTCACATCTTGGCAGGTTCATCAGATTTGAACAGTGTATGGCCGGCCTTATAAAAGACTATTTTCTGTTAACAAATAGTAGAAGAATATTTTCTTTCATCACAGCTTGCAGGTACAACACTTCGTTTCCCAAAACCCTGAGGATGCGGAGTTCTAGTGTGAAAGGAACACCTGTTCTGAAAGTTATGACTTAATAAAGTAAAGATTACTACATCACTGTCTGCAGCACTTCCTTTGTTTTACAAGCTCAAAAGAGAAGGTGCAGGAATTTAAAAAAAACAAATCGTAGGTTGATATGCAGCATCTGGCCCCCCGGCAACTTCAAGCTTGAGAACTGAGCGATGAAATTCACACACTGCCCAGTTCTCCAGTCTTCAATTTGAAGAGAGCTGGTGACTCAGTCACCAGCTTTCTGCTCTGCCCCACCAGCGCTAACTGGAGCATTAGGTTGTGCAGGGGGCGGGAGCTGCTGGCTTAGTCTTCCAACAGGGGCTCGCTGGCCTACTGTAAAGCTGGGATCTTTCCAGAGCCTGGATCGGCTGAGTGATTGTCAGCCGACATCAGCCTTTAGTCTGCTGTTGGCTGGACACAGGTCATAGAGCTGCACGATTCTGGCCAAAATGAGAATCACAATTTTTTTTTTTGCTTAGAATAAAAAGAGCACGATTCTTGCGGTGTTAAATCTTTCGCACTATACAAAAAAATTGGGCTAACCTTTACTGGTTAGTTTTTTTTTTTTTTTTTTTTTTATTCGTTAAAGTGTAATTTTTTTCCCCCAAAAAATTGCATTTGAACGACTGCTGCGCAAATAAATACAGTGCGACTTAAAATATTGCAACAACCGCCATTTTATTCTCTAGGGTCTATACTAAAAAAAAACATAATGTTTGGGGGTTCTAAGTAATTTTCTAGCAAAAAAAATTTTCACTTGAAACCAACAAATGTCAGAAAAAGGTTTAGTGTTTAAGTGGTTAAACTTCCCTCATTTACACACCAAAGTGTATTCCTTTTGATCTAAAGGACAAATCGTTACAATGTTTGTACTTAAGTGCCACTGCTAAAGAATGTTGTGATTCTTGGCAGACTGCCTGTTTTTTTTGACTGCTGTCGGCTTTAGCAGAGAGAATTATCTGCATAGGAAGAATCGGGAAATACTTTTGTCAAGATTGTGAGGGGGAAAAAAAATCACGATAACGATTCTTAACTATTAATTGTGCAGCTCTAGGTCATAGTAGTGCAGAACTAAGTGCACTCCTGTGATCCATTGGAGAAGTAGGAGCAAAATGGCTTCTAGCTTTAAAACGTGCTAAAGAAGTGACCTGGCACCAGATTGAGGCTGCAGAGGGATAGGTGAACCCACCTGAAATGGTATTATATGCATTGATCAGCCAAAACTATGACCGCAGACAGGTAAAAGTGAACAACATTGATTATCTTGTTACAATGGCATCTGAAAGTTGGGATATATTGGCAAGTGAACATGTGCCTGAAATTGATGTGTTGAAGGCTGAAAAAATGGGCATGCGTAAGGAATTTAAGCGACTTTCACAATGGCCATATTGTAGTAGCTTGACTGTGTCAGAGCAACTACAAAACTGCCGTCCCTGTGGGATGGTTCTGGCTGCAGTGGTCAGGACCTACCAAGAGCAATCCAAGAAAGCAAAAACATCAAACCGGCAACAGTCATGGATGGCTAATGGCTCATTGATGCACGCGGGATCAAAAGCTAGCCTGTGTAGATCAATCCAGTAGAGCTACTGTAGCTCGAATTGCTGAAAATCCATGCCTTAACAGGTATGGTGGGTGGTCACAATGTTATTGCTGATCGGTGTATATTCATGTGTAATGCACGTACAAGACATGAAAGTGGTTGTCACTAGGAATGGAAAGCATGGGCAACAATATTGTCCAACCCTTCATGGAAATGGTTTTTATTTTTTTTGGTGTACCTTTTTTTTTTTTTATAGACAAGTGAGGGGTAATCTCCCCAGTAGAGCTATAGATAGCGGTGAAAAGCTGACAGAGGCACAAACCCCTCACCATCTAAAAGTCTGCTGTCCATTATAAAGTGCAGGCACCTAGAGGGCACATACTTGCAACCTCACACACAGGCCAGATATTGGCCAAAATGGCTGACATTTTGGCCCATGTGTACAGGTGCTTATCCGACAGAAGCCAATCTCACGACCGACTTCTGTTGAACAATTGGCATCCGATCAGCCCCTGCCAGAACACAATAGCACAGCGGGGAGAATGCTGTACTAACATTGCAAAGTTAGTACAGGGACCTCCTCCTCCTTTTTTTTGAACAAAAAAATAAAAATTGCTTCTTGTTCCAGGCATTAAGCAGGCCATAGATCAGTGGAATTTTGAACGAAAATTCTTAGAATGTTCTAAAAAAAAAAGTTATGTTCATTTTTTTTCTAATCATAAGTGGGTCAATTTGGTGTTTTGTTTTCAACAATGGTTAGGAGAAAAAGGAGCAGGATGGAAAACTTTTCACGAACATTGTGTGTGGTTTTAGTTCGGTAAAGTCCTATATTTACGAAATCCAAATGTTAAAAGCAAACTAAATCTTTAGAACGCCATTTGAATGTTTGAGTATTTTTTGTATAACTTTTTTCCTATGAATTTTCATTAAAAATTGTATCAATTTCTGGCCAGCATTGGGTAATTTTGTGGGTTTTTTTTTTTGTGGGAAGTGGACTGACCAAAAATACAAAGCATTCCTCCATCCACACATCCATGAGGCGGATGGAAGGAATTTGCTCCCCCCCACCCCCGCCTGGACAATGTATTCTGGCAGCGGCACTCGGCGCTGTCAGGATACTCTGATCAGTAGTGGCAGCCAACGATTGACATGTTTTTCCATTTATTTAACGGGCATAACGTGGCTACACACTGATGGAAATTTGTCTGGGCCCTGTTGAACCAGTCAAATTTAAATCTATCTATGCCCACATTTAATCCTCCTGATATGGCAGATTCCCTTTGTTCTAATCAACAGAGCTGAATGCAGAAATGCCTAGGCAAGCTGATGAATTCCCTAGATATTGGGACAGTGCATTGTGTGATGCGGTTATCATTTATTTCACTATTAGGAAGTAAAGGTATATGCTAATCACATATGCAGTCGGTTATCCTCCACATGTTGCTACATATTTAATACTTCTGTGCTTTGCTTAGGTTTGCTGGGACTTGTGTGTATTTCTAATGTGTACGTGTTTTCAGTGTTCTAATTCTAGTATATGTGCACAGAAATTGGCTTTATCCATCTGTTCTGACCGATACCTAGAAATGTACGATCAATAAATAGTATTACTATCAAGCTAAACTGTATATGGGTTATCCAAATTGTTGGCATGCTTTTGTGGCCAGACCGCTACATCTGTAACATTACAGTGTGCGACAAGAAAAATGTCAGATTCTCTGCAGGTTATTTTCTGATGCCAGTGCTTTTACCAGAACATGCCAAACACACACACGTGGCAAAAAATATGTTCTCACCATAGTGATATATAGGGTGTTGGGGGGGGGGGGGGTGCATTCTACATTGTCATGTTACATAAAGATCAAGTTTGTGACATATTTTTAACTGATTTAATTTCTGTATTTGCAGGTTTTCCATGGATGTTTCCCTGCCCAGTCTGTTAATAAAATCTACATACAAAGTCTTCAGAGTTGTTTTATTTTGTGCAACATATGCGAGTTCAGATATTGTTCAATAATTTTGTAGACTCTGTGAGCTTGATTTACCAAAACTGGAGTCTGCAAAATCTGATGCAGCTGTGCATGGTAACCAATCTGCTTCTAACTTGAGCCTGTTCAATTAAGCTTTGCCAAAAAAAACCCCAGGATGCTAATTTGTTTCTATGCATAATGGCACCAGATTTTGCACACATGTTTGCTGCTGTTAGTCCTACATTTAAGTACAGAGTTGTCCTAAAGAAAACCTGCAGTAAGGTTTTTATTTAGGATGGTTTGTTGAACTCCTGGAAAAAACATTTCCTGTCTTTAAAAAAAAAAAAAAAAAAAAAATGTGGTATACAAACCAAGTTTCAAAGAAGCATGTTAATGTCATACATTCTTGTTGTAGCACGTGAGAATGACTGACTGCCTGGTACCTCTTGATGTAATCCAGAGTTGGTGAATAATATAATCCTTTGGGGGAGTAGCTACCAGGGAAGTGGTAGGAGTTAAGGGTACAAATGATGGATTGGAACGTCATATGTTTGGTTCCTGTGGCATGAGTGGTGGAAGGATGAAGTAAGAGTACCCGTTCTATAAGAGGGTATAAGGTATTTTAGTGTGTGGACAGTAAGGAGGAAGGACCTTTTTGAGGCATTCCTGGGGAGGGGAGGGCTAAAAATGAAAAGGAATGTAAAAGGCATGTCCCAGCTAGGTCACCCCAGTTATTCGCTTCATAATTGCAAAGCTATATCTTTTAGGTGTACATATACCTACCCCACATTTTGTATTAAGAGGAGTCATGGGACCAGGAAGTGTGCATTTGTCTAGCTGAGCATTTTTGGAGTGGTTGCAGGGCCATTCACAAAGTGCAATCAGCTGTGTCACCACAAGGAGTCACAGCTGGATGCCCACAGTTAAGATGCAGGGGACTGAAGACCAGTGAAGAAAATGGCTTGGGTGAGGACAGTGCTGGATCCTGGTACAGGTGAGTGTCTAAAGAAAATGTCTGTCAGCCATTTTCCTGTGCTCAAGCAAGTAACTATAATATTACAGCTGCTGGTCTCGCCATGTTCTGAGTTTTGAATCGAAGGATGTGAATTCCCTCAGGAATGAAGAGAATGTGTTGAGACCAGTACAAGTAGCTGATTGAAATTATTTAAACAGAAAATATGCAAATGAAACGTAGGGAAACAAGTTTAATGCAATCAATGGCCTTTAGACATTTTCAGATTTCGCCAATAGAGCGTAGTACCATGTGTAAGTCCAGGAAGGCTCCAACTGCACACCAGGCGGTGCAAAATCTGAATCAACCACTCTCTGTTCTATGCAGCGAATTGCCCTTACACCTCTCTGGGCTGTGTCCCAGCTATTGGCTTGGAGCAAAGAGCTGACCACACGTGAGCTCCAGTGAGGCCAACCGTGGACTCACACGAGGTCTAGTAGATGACTAGCGCTTGGCCATAACAGAACAACCTGACTATAAGAGGGAAAAAAAGGAAATATCACATTAAAGGGATTGTAAAGGTAAAAATGTTTTCACCTTAATGCATTCTATGCATTAAGGTGAAAAAACTTGACAGTACCGCCGCTCCCAGCTCCCCCGTTTTTTTACTTACCTGACGCCTCAAATCTTCGCTCCTCGTCATCTTCATTGCAGCTCAGCCTGGTCGCTGATTGGCTGCAGTGGATGTATTGAAAGCAGCGCAGCCATTGGCTCGCGCTGCTGTCAATCACATCTGATGACGCGGCGCGCCGGGGGGCGGGGCCGAGTGATACAGCGAGCGGCTATAGCCGCCGGCTGTATCACGGGAGCGCGCCCGCAAGCACTCACCACTATGCGAGGGAGCTCGCATTAAGGTGGTAAATGCTTGCGGGGAGGAGCTAAAACAGCCGCCGAGGGACCCCAGAAGACCAGGTTCGGGGCCACTCTGCAGAACGAGCTGCACAGTGAAGGTAAGTATAACATGTTTGTTATTTAAAAAAAAAAAAAAAATTACCTTTACAACCCCTTTTAAGGCTTCATATACATTGACTTTTAGGAGCAGTTGGTAATTTTTTTCAGTTGCCCCTGAACTCTCCTCGGTTATTTTATCAGTGCATGTACACAGGGTTGTTTCTAGGCAGTTGAGAAGCATTGTTTTAAAGCAAAAAACTGCGTTGAGAGGCATTTGTAATGCCAAATGCCTGCAACAGCTTGTAAACTCAGTAACTCATGTTTAGCTGCGTTTCATTTTTGACCATTTACAAGAAAAAAAACTCTTCTAAACGCATTGTAAAATGTGGCAAAACTGATTTTTTTTTTTAAACATCGGTTCCTATCTGTCAAGTTGAATAGTTCAGGAGAGGTTTTAACCACTTAAGGACCAGCCTCCTTTTGGATTATAGGTGTTTACATGTTTAAAACAGTTTTGTTTTTTTTTTGCTAGAAAATTACTTAGAAAAAAAAAACAATATATAATGTTTGGGGGTTCTAACACCCTAGAGAATAAAATGGCAGTCAATGCAATACTTTTTTTTGCACCGTATTGTGCAGCGGTCTTATAAGCGCACTTTTTTTTGGAAAAAAATCACTTTTTTGAATAAAAAAAAAATAAGACAACAGTAAAGTTAGCCCAATATTTTTTTTACATTCAAAATTGCGCCCGCTTGTGGAATGGCGTGAAACTTTTACCCTCAAATCTCCATAGGCGACGTTTAAAAATATTCTACAGGTTGCATATTTTGCGTTACAGAGGAGGTCTAGGGCTAGAATTATTGCACTTGCTCTACCGGTTACGGCGATACCTCACATGTGTGGTTTGACCACTGTTTTCATATGCGTGCGCTCCTCGCGTATGCGTGCGCTTCTGCGCGCGAGCTTGTCGGGACGGGGTTTTTAAAAAAAATTAATTTTATTATTTATTTTACATGATTTTATTTATTTTTACACAGTTTAAAAACAAAAAAAAATTGTGTCACTTTTATTCCTATTACAAAGAATGTAAACATCCCTTGTAATAGAAAAAAGCATGACAGGACCTCTTAAATATGAGATCTGCGGTCAAAAAGACCTCAGATCTCATATTTACACTTAAATGCAATTTAAAAAAAAAAAAAAAAGTCATTGAAAAAAAATGTGCCTTTTAAGATGTATGGGCGGAAGTGATGTTTTGACATCGCTTCCGCCCAGCAGTGTCATGGAGACGAGTGGGTGCCATCTTAACCTCACTTGTCTCCAGGCACAGCACGGAGAAGGACGCGATCGCCTCCGCCGCTACCTACTGCTCCTGTAAGCGGCGGAGGGCACCTGATCGTGGTAGGAGGGGGGCCCCCCCCCTCTCCCACCACTGATAAAAGTGATCTTGTGAATGTGCCGCAGAGAACACTTTTATCTAAAAGCTGACCGCCGCACGAAAACAGGGATACTGGGGTTAGGGCAGCTAGCTGCTGCCATAACGATATCTGCCGCCAAAGTTTGGATGAACATTGGTGTGCGGCGGTCGCCAAGTGGTTAAAATGTCCCGTGTCCATTAAGCCTAAATAACATGCTAAAAATATTGAGACATAGGACTTGAAAGTACTGCTGATGTGCATAAATTTGGCATTCACATATAGTTTCCTGGCTGTTAGAAAAAGGAAACAAATGATTCACCAGGTCCAGCTAAACTGGATGAACCTGACCCCAAGACATGGTTCTTCCATGGAACCCAGGTAAAGTCCAAGCATTCCTGGAAACCCTTACAGGTACTGATCCACTCCTTCGCCTCCATAAACTTCACCACCTTCCCAATCCAATCCAGTTTATTTGGGACATGTGTGCTCTTCCAGTGAATTGGTATAAGATGTTTTGCAGCTTTGAGAAGCTGAGTGAGAGCGCTACGTTTATAATGACAAAAGGGGAATCTGAAACAAGAAGTGCTTTGGTGAAAGGGGAAGATCGATATCTAGGCTTTCCTTTATGCGTTTCTGAACCATTGACTAAAAGTTCAATAGCAGGGCAGTCAAGCTGGATTTGCGGGGGATTCCCCCTCAGGTTTCTAAGATCCAGCGTTCCCTCAGGTCCTCCAAAAAAAGATTTAATGCTTCAGGCAATACATCATTTAGTGCATCAAGGAGTGATTGTAGAGGTTCCTGTAGCCGAAAGGGGAGTGGGGTTTTACTCTAACCTGTTTACGGTATAAAAACCAAACGGGAGACACAAGGCCCATTTTGGACCTAAGATCCCTGGACCAGTATCTACTGATCCAGTCCTTTCGGATGAAGTCCGCTCAGTAGTAGCCTAATTCCAGATGGGAGACTCTCTAGCCTCCATCGATATAAAAGACGCGTACTTACACGTACCTATCTTTCATCCTCATCAGAGGTTCCTGCGATTTGCAGTAGAGAAACGTTATTTTCAGTTTGTGGCTCTACCCTTTGGGCTTGCTACAGCTCCCTGGGTGTTCACAAAGGTCCTAGCACCAGTACTGGGTCTTTTAAGGGCCCAAGGGATCTTGGTGCTCGGGTATCTGGATGGCCTCCTGCTCAGAGATCACTCACTACAGGCTATAGAACAGATCATAACATGCACAGTGCGGTATTTGGAAAGCTTAGGCTGGATCATAAATACTGAAAAGTCAACCTTGAGACCAGCTCAAAGTCTAAAATATTTAGGTCTGATCCTAGATACGGTCCAAGCGAGGGTATTTTTGCCACCCGTAAGGATCTGTGTCCTGAAGGATCGGGTGCATTAGATAAGAGGCACCAGACAACTCTCCATTTGGCTCTGTATGAGTCTTCTAGGGAGGATGGTGTCCTCCGAGGCAGTGCCCTATTCCCAGTTCCATTCCAGGCCTTTACACTAAGACATCTTATTGGCTTGGAACAGAAGAGGACAAGCCCTGGATTATCCAATGTTCTTATCTCCTCAGGCACGCTTAAACCAAAACTAGGGGTTGCAGGATCAGAACCTGCGAAAGGGAAAATCCTTCCTCCCGGTAACTTGGAGAGTACTGACTACAGATGCCAGTCTCTCAGGCTGGGGGGGCGACCCTAGAGAGGCTCACAGCTCAGGGGAAATGGTCAAGGACAGAACAGATCCTACCCATCAACATCCTGGGCAGTACGTTTGGCCCTACAGTCCTGGACGGTGGAGCTTCAGGACTGCCTTATCAGGGTTCAGTCCGACAATGCCACTGCAGTGGCCTATCTAAACCACCAAGGTGGTACCAGGAGTCATTCAGCTCTGAAGGAGGTGAACCACATACTAGCCTGGGCAGAGAGACATGTGCTGATTCTATCGGCAGTCCATATCCTGGCAGTAGAGAACTGGAAGGCAGATTATCTCAGCCGCCCGCATATCTGCCCGGGGGAATGGTCCCTACACCAGGGGTGTTCCAGGAAATTTGCCAGCGCTGGGGATGGCCAGAGGTCGACCTACTGGCATCCAGGCTCAACAACAAGCTACAGCAGTTTGTGTCCCAAACAAGAGATCCTCTGACAATCGGAGCAGATGCTCTGGTAGTTCCATGGAGCCAGTACTCCCTGGTTCATGCTTTCCCTCCAATCCCCCTCCTTCCACATTTGTTGCGCAGGACTCAGAGAGGGGGTTCCAGTCGTTCTAGTGGCACCAGCCTGGCTCAGAAGGCCCTGGTTTACGGAGATTGTGAGACTGACAATAGACGGGCCATTGACGGTTCCACTTTTCCCCAATCTACTGTCTCAAGGTCCTATATTCCACCCCAATTTAAAGTCTCTAAATTTGATTGAATGGCTATTGAAGCCAGAGTGTTAAGGACTGTGGCATCTCGGGACCAGTGGTGTATACACCCTAGTGAATGCTAGAAAAGCTGTCACTAGGAAGATCTCTCATAAGGTCTGTGTCATAAACAGGTGTGACCAGAACTGTGTGATCTGTGACAGAGGACACCAAAATGTATGTAAAGTGAATAATAATAATGTTTATTTAAGAAAAGTGATATAAATAAGTAAACACCCCAAATACAAATAGTGCTCAACCAACCAACAGAAACCCACAAACAACAGATAATTATATACAGCCAAAGGGAAGTACCAAAATCAAACATGTTAGCCAGGCAAGGGTCATGCACAGAAGATCAGCAGATAACAAAGGGCAGTTCCGGAATCACAAACGTTAGCCAGGCCAGGGTCATACACAGTAGATCAGCAGATGAACAAGGGCAGGACAGGGGAGGGTGATGATGGATGGGATCAGGTTACAAGGGAACAGGAACACAGGGTGGACAGGATCAGGATGGGATCGGGTACAAATTTAGGTTCAGGATACAGGTTGCAGGTATGGATCAGGGCACAAGGAAGATACCAGGTCAAGCATGTGAGTGCTATCCGGGTATTTATATGCACACCTGCAATTAGCCTCAGGTGACACCTGATCGCAGGAGGTGCTGTCTGCTCCACACTGCCAGGATCTATCCACTGGTGGATGCCAGTACTGCGGTCCAAAGATGACATAACACCAGCAGGGAAAAGCTCTCCTGGCAGTTTTGAACTGTCAGGAGAGCTTTTCCCTGCCTGTGGACCTCTGTACTGCATGCCAAATGATAGAATTTACCAGCGGATAGAACCTTTCCTGACAGTCTGGAAGACTTATATCGCTTGGTGTGAAGCCAGAAAATGGTATCCTCAGAAATATGATTGGGAGAATTCTCTCTTTTCTACAGTCAGCTGTGGAAATCAGATTGGAGGAACCATACCACAGGGCCGTGCTATGACCTGTTCCATCCCTTTTGCCAAAAGTGGTGTCGGCCTTTCATTTAAATCAGGACATTATTTTGCCTTCTTTTTTTCTCTCAGCCTCCTTCTGCGGAAAAGAGACGACTGCATTCTGTGGACGTTGTCCGGGCAGTCAAGGTTTATTTGTCTACATCTGTGGGGATCCAAGGATCAGACTCCTTTTTTGCTTTATCAAAAGGACCCAAGAAGGGGCAGGCAGCTTCCATTGCCAATTGGGTCCGTCAATTGGTCATTCAGGCCTATGGTCTGAAATGTAAAGCTCCTCCCTTTAGGGTGAGAGCTCATTCTACCAGGGGTGTAGGAACCTCCTGGGCTTTTCGCCATCAGGTATCTGTGGCTCAGATTTGTAAGGCTACTACCTGGTCTTCAGTGCATACATTCACAAAATTTTATCAAGTGGATGTTCGAACAGCCGAGGATTCGGCTTTCGGCCGCAGTGTACTGCGGGCTGTCGTATAAGGTCTGATGGCTATTGTTTGTCAGGGTGTCTCCCTCCCGTCAAGGCTATTGCTCTGGGATGTCCCAGTTGGTAATGAATATTAGCCTAACTTTGTGTCCCATAATGTATGAAAAAGAAAATAGGATTTTTACATACTTACCTGTAAAATCCTTTTCTTTGAGTACTACATGGGACACAGAGGTCCCTCTCCTCTTTTTTGAGGATTCTGTGCTTGCTACAAAACTGAAGCACTTCCTATATGGGAGGGGTTATATAGGGGATCACTTCCTGTCTGAAGACTTTTGGTCTACCAGTGTCCATTCCCTTGTAGATGAAGTATAACCCAGTAGGTAATGAATATTAGCCTAACTCTGTGTCCCATGATGAAAAGAATTTTACAGGTATGATGAAATAATCATATTTTCCCGCACTGCCTCATGGGCATGAAGTTCACCAGAGCTTCACAGGTTGCCACTGGAGTCCTCTTTCATGGTGACATTACAGAGCTGGTGGATGTTAGAAACCTTGCACTCCACCTTCTGTTTGAGGATGCCCCCCAGATGCTCAATAGGGTTTAGGTCTGGAGACATGCTTGGCCAGTCCATCACATTTACCCTCAGCTTTTTTTTTAGCAAGGCAGTGGTCATCTTGGAGGTGTGTTTGGGGTCGTTATCATTTTGAAATACTGCCCTGCGGCCCAGTCTCCAAAGGGAGGGGTGTCATGTTCTGCTTCAGTATGTCATAGTACATGTTGGCATTCATGGTTCCCTCAATGAACTGTAGCTTCCCAGTGCCGGCAGCACTCATGAACCCCTAGACCATGACACTCCCAACACCATGCTTGACTGTAGGCAAGACACTCTTGTCTTTGTACTCCTCACCTGGTTGCCACCACACACACCTGACACCATCTAAACCAAATACGTTTATCTTGGTATCATCAGACCACATGACATGGTTCCAGTAATCCATGTCCTTAGTCTGCTTGTCTTCAGCAAACTGTTTGAAGGCTTTCTTGTGCATCATCTTTAGAAGATGCTTCCTTCTGGGACGACAGCCATGGAGACCAATTTGATGCAGTGTACGGCATATGATCTGAGCACTGACAGGCTGAACCCTACCCCTTTTACCTCTGCAGCAATGCTGGCAGCACTCATACGTCTATTTCCCAAAGACAACCTCTGGATATGACACTGAGCACGTGCACTTAACTTCTTTGATTGACCATAGTGAGGCCTGTTCTGAGTGAAACCTGTCCTGTTAAACCACTGTATGGTCTTGGCCACCATGCTGCAGCTCAGTTTTAGGGTCTTTGCAATCTTCTTATAGCCTAGGCCAGTGATAGCGAATCTTGGCACCCCAGATGTTTTGGAACTACATTTCCCATGATGCTCAATTACACTGCAGAGTGCATGAACATCATGGGAAATGTAGTTCCAAAACATCTTGGGTATCAAGGTTCACCATCACTGGCCTAGGCCATCTTTATGTAGAGCAACAATTCTTTTTTTCAGATCCTCAGAAAGTTCTTTGCCATAAGGTGCCATGTTAAACTTCCAGTGACCAGTATGAGAAAGTGAGAGCGATAACACCAAATTTAACACACCTGCTCCCCATTCACGCCTGAGACCTAGTAATACTGACGAGTCACATGACACTGGGGAGGGAAAATGGCTAAATGGAATTTTTCACTTAGGGGTGTACTCACTTTTGTTGCCTGTGGTTTAGACATTAATGGCTATGTGTGGAATTATTTTGAGGGGACAGCAAATTTACACTGTTATACAAGCTGTACACTCACTACTTTACATTGTATCAAAGTGTAATTTCTTCAGGGTTGTCACATGAAAGGATATAATAAAATATTTACAAAAATGTGAGGGGTGTACTCACTTTTGTAAGATACTGTAAGTTGACTCTGCCTTTTGGCTAAGATCAAGTGTAGTATCTTATTGATGATCCAGTGGGGGCACTGTGCTACTATTCTGACCTGACCAAGGTTAGGGTGAAGGCTATGCAAGCCTGCTGGAGTGATGGGGGGCTTGTAAGGTTAGTGCCGGCTGGAACAGAAACTGGGGCATTTACAGGCAATTGGGGCACGGGAGTAATTCCCCCGGGAAAGCTGGAAGAGCTCATTACCTCCTGGTTTGAACATTCTACCTTGTCTGGCAATGGGCTGGGAAGGCAGAAGGTCTGCGGTGCCTGTGCCCCCTGGGAGTGGTCCCCTAGGGGTGCTCTTAGTAACACTTGGGTGCGGGACCCCACGGTGTGAACGGATCACATGTTCACAGCACCAAATGATGGGCTTGGCCCTTTGGCTAAAGTCCGGGCAATTTTTGTTTACCAGGCCTCAGGTCTGCCCAGCCAGTGCACTATTTCGTACGGCCAACTTTTTTTTTCTATTCATTTTTTCTCCCACGTTTATCACCTTCACTTTTGTGTGTGTTTTTCACTGGATGAAGTGTGTGAGTTCTCAGGCTTACCCTGATGACTAGGGGGAGGATTTGTGGCCATCTGGTTCCTTCCTCCCCTACCTCTGGTGGGGTCTCTTTTTAGGGAGAGCTCCCCTGACTTAGTATTCAAGGGTGGCTTTGGCTGCCTTAGAAGAATGGGGTCTGCCAGGCCATGTCCCTGTCAGGAGCCTTGAGTCCTGGGGGTCAGGGTAGAGGTCCTACTCCTTCAGGGGGTGGACTGAAAGCACACGCTTAAGTGCACTTTTTTGTGTGTGTTCACATGCAGGTTTTTTGTACACTTACGGGTTCTTTTGTTCTAGTTTTTGCACCACTGCGAACTTAAAAAAAAAAAAAAGAAGAAAAATAGATAAGCTGACTCTGAATTCCAGTGCCACACCACAGCTTTTGCTGGTCAAAAGGTGCATTCCAAGTTTGTTGGACAATGTCTGGAGGGTCTCATCACCGCAGATCTTGTGTGTGGGTCTCTGACACAAAGAGAAATGCTGCATCGAGAACATCTTCAGGGGCCCCTGCAACTGGGCTTTGTTGCATCTTTCATCTGGGGGTATCTCTAATAATTATTATTTATTGTTATTTAAGGTACCATAGGATATGTAGTCCTTCGAATTTGAAAGTAACCCAAAGGAAAGAGCAGAGGAGAAACAGCAAACCACGCAGGGAATCCAAGAAAGAGTTGGCCAGGAAAGACGCAGAACTAACAATATGAAAGGAGACTTTTCAGACCTATGTTGGATTGTCAAATATAACAATTTTTTTATTTTTACAAAGCTGATGAACTAAAACAAAAATGTATCCTGTGACCAAAGAACTCCTTTAAAGTGGGAGTAAACTCCCATGCACGATTTTTACCTATACTGTAGGTAAGCCTATAATAAGGCTTACCTATAGGTACTCTAAATATCTCTTAAACTTGCACTGTTCAGGAGATATTTACTGTAGATGCAGCCGAGGATGCCACCGGTGCATTGATGTTATTTACACCTACAGAGATATTTAATAATATTATGTATTCATGTGTAGGTGCAACCAATCATAATGCATCCTGTACTGGTTAGTGTCCAGCAGAGTGAACATTAGTTGCTTTGGGTTACTGCACCTAATAGAAATCCTACAAAATAAAGCTAAAAATGACTGGACAGCACTGACCTGCCTAGTAACAGATGGCATAGTGCCAGGCTGCCTTTTCAGTTTGTACAACCAACCATTGCCAGCACATTGTGCTCACATTGTAATCCTAGCCAATGTGGTTTAGTTTTCTTTTGCCGTTTGTTTATTAGGTCACTAGGAGACAGCCAATGCCACTTTGGAACAAAGGACTTTATTCTTAGAAACAATCTCTCCCTTGCTATATTTAATATTTATTCTTCGCTTCTGTATTCCTCTGCAGTCATTTACATTATATATAGAGGATTGCTAGGTCAGACTGTTATATCCTTCTATACCCTTTGCAGGGAATGGAAGAGGATGATTTCAGGCAATGCAGGAGCATCACTGCAAATCTCTACGTTGGATGTCTTGTTTACCATGGACTCTAAATAATAATTTTCTGCTCAAACACATCCTGGTTTGAAGAAAAGATCTGTGAGCGTTATGTTCCATGCTGCTGCTTTGAGGTTCCTTGTCTCCTTGGTGCCTTGTAATGCTGTCTCTCCCACTGGAAGTGCCCAAATATGAGGAAGTGGAACAACTGGATACAGCAGCCCAGCATAGGGGATGGGAGGATGGACTTTCACAGCATCTCTCAAGGTAAACATTCCACTAAGGTGCACTGATGGGATAGACAGAACTTGGTAGGAATAGTGCCAACAGTTTTTAAATTGTATCTATACTAAACAAAACAAGGAGTTACTAATCACAGTCTGCCAGTCCTTAGATGCAATGGCTACACTGGTTTCCTCATTTCCAGACTTTTTTCCCTTTATTTTTATCTGGTAATACTGCAAACAATACATTTCATGTTCTAGACTGGCTACCCTCACTCACTCTGCTGTATCTAGGGAGGGGTCCTGGTTCTTTCCCTGGGAAAGAAGAATTACCATGTTATTCTCCCTCCCTTCTCCATTACATGCTGGGGACAGTAATTTACAAAGATGACATATTTTGATATATCAGTTCAGGTCACTGGAGGTGACAGAACACTTTATTTTAAGTAAGATCAAGAGGTATTTTCTATATTTTCTGAAAATGTTCTTAGCCCGCAAAAAGAAAAAAATGCAGCCACCACTTCTAAGGACTGATAAGCTAAAAAAAATTTACAGTTTTCTTCCAGGACAACGTTGAGAGATGGATCCACCTACCTACAATCAAACACATTTAAAAATCATTATAAAAAAAGAACAGTTCACCCTTGTGCCTCATTTCTTTGTGTTTCCTCTGGCCAAACAGGAGCATCATTAGTTTGTTATCTTATGCTTTTTTAGGCCATCATGATAGTTGCAGGGGCCTCCTGAGTCAGCTACTCCTTGTGATCAGGACGGTGGACTAGAGGGCAGGTTGGCCAGGGATGGTAGGAGAGAATTAGGAATTCTGCCTCCTATCATGTTCTCTAAATTACCTAGAGGTATCTCTCCCACTGGAGAGGCTTCAACCATCCCCTCAGGCATCCAGGCTTAGTAAGCTTTCCTTCTTTCGCAGGTTGCCAGTTTTCCCCCTATCTTGCTGCCAGCCCATGTTTGGTAGCCTTGCCATTGTGTGTCATAGTACTGGTTCTGGGAGGCAAAAAGTAGGTAGGGGAGACTGTGGATCTGCATGGCAGTCCCGGTATCCTCCACTCCTGTGTGTGGCTCCCAGGTGACTGTGGCGGTGGCATCAATTCCCAAATTATGTGCTTCCAGCGATAGTGGCGTCTCTTCCAGGAGCCGCAGCTCCAGCCATGTAAACTAGTACCAGGACCCTGAAGATAAATCAGTCCTGGTCCAGGAGGTGCAGACCAGATCTCAGGACCAGATACAGCATAAGGCTACTGATAGGGAGGAAAATCACTGGCTGCAATGGTAGCAGGTTTTGAACATTTTTTTCTGCATCCACCTATACATACCGCAGGAGCACGTGGGGGAGGGGCTAGAGCCACAAGGGAACCTAGCGTGACTATTTATAGCGGCTTCTCAAAGGCCAATAATTCACAGCAAGCGCTACTGCACTTCTTAACTCAGCAAGAAGAGCGATATGGTTAAAGACATGGCATGGGGAACTGACCTCAAATGCTAAGCTGTGCAGGTTCCCATTCAAAGGAAATCTGCTGTTTGACAGTTAGCTAACTTCAGTATTAGAGGTCATCAGACATGAAAGAGATTTTCCTACTCCAAACAAGCAATCTGGGAAGACATTTTTCATCCCAACAGACAGAGGTAGAACAAAAAAATGCAAGCATTGACCTCAACAAAGACAAAGAAAAGCCTCATTCCCAGTGACTCAAGCTTCCATGTGGATGGAAGATTGCTGGCCTTCCTCCCGCAGTGGCAAAAAGCCTCCCAAAACCCTTTCATACTGGACATTACAAGAAATGGCTACAAAATAGAATTTATAGACCCCCCAATAAGATTCTTTGCTACTCCTCCTACCCCAAGACCAAGTAGAAGTGGAATAGCTCAAGGCTCCTTCAGAAAAAATACTGTAGCTGCTGACTTTTAATATTAAGACACTTACCAGTCCACTATTCCAGCAGTGTTTTCACTCAAGCCGATTTTTCAATCTCCTCTCGGGTGCTGCCGCTGCCAACTTAGCTAAGGGAAGCCACCAGTGAAGCCTTGCGGCTTCACAGCCAGTTCCCTACTGCGCATGCTCCAAGCGCGCTGCGCTTTGTGAATGGCCTAGCAGCGAGGGAAGGAGGAGCCTGAGACAAACTTCCGGCTGAGTTCCCTGCGGCAAAGTTAGCCAGAAGTGGGAGAGGGTACCTGTCAAAACCCAGTACCCGCTCCCCCCCACCCCCGTAAGGTGCAAAATGTGGCAGGGGAGAGGGGGAGGTCAACAAACAGAGCTTCCCCTTTTAGGCGGAGCTTCACTTTATCTCTGCTAGAAGAAATACTGCAACACAGGGTGATGACCCCACTTGCAAAAGAGGAAAGGGAAGTAGGGTTCTACTCTCGCATCTTCCTCAGAAGGAAACCCTTGGGGAAATACAGGATGTAAACAAATGTGTGAAATTTAAAAAAATCATAATGGAGTCAATTTACACTGTAAAGGATTTGTTGTTGTTGCTGAGGGTTCTTATGGTCACAGGGGTCCTCAAAGGTGCTTACCTGGAAACTAGTGCAGACAGAATGGTGCCTGAACCTGGTTGTCTTCACACAGATTTGTGCAAAATGGGGGACACCAGAAATAGACATTTTTGCCAGCAGGAAAAACACATAGGTGAAGCATTACTTTTCAATTCAGGAAGACCCTCAGATCCTTTGGTTATATTCCAATACTGAGGACCTGGGGTCTGTCAGCAGTAAGGTGTCCTGGAAGATTCCTGGAAATTCAGTTAGGTAATAACTGTTTTTCTTTTTAATCTCACTTACTTTTATGGGATGAGGTCTGTGAAGTTTGGGCTCCAAATGTTTCCTTGCACTAGGTAGTGTGTGGTTTAGCTACATAAGCTAAGGTGTCTTATCTTGTCCCTTATGTCTTCTTTTGTTTACACTAAGCTGCAGAAGAAAAAAAAACCAAAAGTAACAAAGGATCACCAATCAAAAGAGTGTGAAATGCGAGACTATCAGCGAACTGGTCCAAGTGTTTTTGCCAGAAATGTGTTAATAAGCCAGTGGCCAAAGAATCACAAGGAATGTTCACAGGGGTTGCCGAGTGGCTGACCTCCTGTCTTCAGAATGCAGCAAGGCAGCCATTTGGGGTGATTTCAATGATTTCCAGCTTCCAGACACATCAGCCAGCTATGGTATATGCATTACGTTACATTGGTTCCAGCCAGACCAGTGTAACTATGTATACAATTTCCCTACCTGGAATTTATTTTTTTCACTGTCCTTAGATGTGATGGCTGCAACAGTTTACAGATATCAGTAACTTCCTGTGAGCTGATAAGTAAGCACAAAGAACCTTTTCTTTATTGTGTATCCATTATTCCCACCAATTATTTGTGTAATGGAAATGAACAAAGACAGACATGTTGGATGCTAAGTCTGTATGACAACCATGGCTTCTTCCATGGATATAGTGGAAAAAAATGTAGACATGGAACTGGAAGTGTGTTAGTCACAGGATTCACAAGTGAAAATAAGGGAAAAAACAGAATGAAGCTAAATTAAATCATATATAATATCTTTCCCCTAGAATTTTTTCAAGAATAACAAAATATTCAAAAGTCTTGCAAGCAATTAAGCAAAATCTTTAGGAAGTTGAAACTGAGCTATGTGGACGAAATAACTAATTAAAGCCTTGATAGACATGCCTCGGTATCTTATATCCCTTCCCTGTTTTAATCCCCTACAGATTTACATGTTAGAGGCTCTGGTTATCTGGATTCTTCAGTCCTTAATGACAGGTAAGCAATGCACAGTTTACAAAAACTCTTTTTTTCATTTTGGATATGCACCAAAAAAATGAATCACAATCTTTTATCTCTTGAAGACTTTATTGGTAAGATTTCCCTCTGGTAGTCTAAATCTTTGTCCCTCTCCAGTTTTTTTTCCTTTTTGAATTATGAAGAATCCATCATGGAGGCATGATTCAATAATTTGTCTCTTTATTGATCCTGGAAGCTTGATTTAACTGGAAATACTGATGGAGTATCTTGTTACTGGAGTTTCTAAGATACAAGAGACCAGTATGTTTATCAGGCTGGATTATCATTGCTGAGTCAAGACCTGTATTTGTGACAAGAGTATCTTCCTCCCCAGCTACTTAATTTGTGTATTGCAATATACGTATGACCCATAGCTGGGAGCTCAGATAGATTTGAGTTGGGGGTCCTCACTTTTCAGAGGTGCCTTGATGTGGCAATGTTTTACATGTATTTGGAAATGTATGCAACAAAACCCCAACGTTTTCACTCTAGAATAATGGGCAAAACTCTCACTTTTCCCAAATCACATGGGGGCATAAGCCTTCCCTATATACAGGAGTACTACTGGGCCTGTCACTTAGTCAGGGTTGTGGATTGGTTGGTGCACCAATTTCTTCTTTTGTGAAGGATTAGATTGGATTTAAACAAGTTTTTTTCACACATAACCCTCCAAATTTGCTTTTAAAACCTACAGATTTATATAAACAACACCCTGCTATCTCTTTTCCATACATACATTAGTTCTGATTTTGCCATCATTGGAATTATCTTAATTCCAAATTAGGAGCCCCTGCTTACAGTAGCTAATGGCCTTCCACTCCGGAAGGGTCCCACCCCCAAATTTTATCCTTGATTTCTCTCTGTTACCTAATGCCCTGCCCTAAACACTCATTTCCCTCCCCCCCCTTTTTTTTTCTTTTATCTCCCTTCCACCTCCCCTTCCTAGGACTTTCCCTTTGACATGCTTCAACCCACCGCAGTGCTGCAGATAAATCCGACTCCAATTGAATATCCTTGCCTTATGTCAAAGCATTTAAGCCTTGGTGAAGCTGGCACTAGAACGTTTTGTTCCCTATTTTTTTTTTACCACCCTAATCAGACCTAAATACTCATGTTCCACAGATCCACACGTCACTCAATCAGGCATTAGAGGTGCTCAGCTATCTTCTGTTTCCTTACCTAGTTTGAAACTAATAAAACACTGTTTATTTCACTATAGTTCACCTACCATCTGCATATGACTGATAAGTGATTTTGCTGTGTGCTAAATTTCTTAGACACAACTGGTATACTCAATCTTATCTGTATGAGTGAAAGGTTTGTACTCTTTCCTTTGATGTTTTCAATAAAACTACTTGTAACAAAAAGATCAATGGTTTCATTAATTGTCTTTAATATTTATTTATTTTTCTTTGCTCAGAACTGATCCTTTTCTTGAAAGGCCTATGTTGCTACATTTGTGCTTTTAGTGCTAGTTCACACCAGACGCATTTCCGTTCAGTTCCGTGCGCTTTTTTTCTGCACAAAATGCATGCACGGTGTTTTCCATGTATTCCAATGGCTCTAGTTAACACCATACAGTTTCCGGTCAGTTTCTGCTTTGAAAACTGACTGCATGGTGTGAACTAGAGCCATTGGAATAAATGGAAAACACTGTGCATGCATTTTTAGTGCAGAAAAAAAGCGCACTGGTGTGAACTGGCCCTTAGGTAAGTGGTTCAAAGTAATTCATACCACTGCTAACAAGCCTTTACCTTTGAGACCATTAGGTTTGGGCAGCCTATTGCATTAGGGTATGCCCCCCAAAGCTCAAACACACATGTCCTTCTCTGCAGTATCAGCTACACGGGACAGTGAGTTAATGGGAAGTGCTCTGTGCTGAGCAGCTTCCTGTTCATTCACAAACTGAAGCATAGTTTACTATGCTTCAGTTAAGAATGAACACAATGAGTGAGTGTGTCCACTGTGTTAAATTAGAAAAGGAAGGGGAAGGTAAATAATATTTACTAGCCCTTTCCCTGCTCTCCATTCTCAAACATCCCCTGCAGCAACCAGGGGGGGGGAGGGGGGGGGAAGCCAGCTGCACTGCTGGGGGGAAAAGGTGCAACACAGGGGAAGCCCGGTCAGTAGGGGGAATCAGCACTTAGTGATTAGGGTGTGCCCAGGCACACCTGGCACACCCCCTGCGCACACCTATGCATAGCAGTATATTGTAGGTACTCATAATGCTGCTCAAAACCTTCAAGAGGTCATCTAAGGTAGAACATTATTAAGTACATATGTGTAAACAAATGACTTGTTTTTGTTGTTTACTTACTGTTAGCAAATTCTTGCTAAGCAATGTACTGTACATAATTACCTTTCTCTTAATCTGTAGGTTCCTCATTACTATTTTTTTTATTTTTATGGCTAGGTTCATACTATCTGGCCATCCATTAAATTATGGACATGACATTGTAGGAGTTCTCCATAGACTCCAGTGTCAGCTTATGACTATTTCACCACACTGTGCCAACTCTTGCGTTCGCAAGCTCAGCTGGAGTAGTACTCTGTCAGGAATTCAGAGTAATGGTAAGTACCTGGTTTGAAATGTATTTGTCACTTTCAAAATAAAGTAGATTTTGGTACACTGTTGATTGGGGCTGGGTTTCATTTTAGCTTATGTGATGCAATAGAACTGAAACAATGTGTATGCTTACATATAACATATGTAGCACACCCCCTACGGAGCCACAAGTAGATTGGGATTCCCCACCCTGCACAGCCAGGCACACCGCATCTTCACAGGCACTCCAAGTCAGAGAACAGTCCAATGCTTTTTTTTTGGTTTTGAGGGATTGGATAGAGATTTGAAAATTATGGGATGCCCATTTGACATCCGAACAACTTCAGGGACAACTTTCCTATACACAGTCTATATACACTCTTCTGTTTCCTCCAGCACTAATTTGCTTGGAGAACTCCAGCTGGCACACTGTTTGGTGAATCTGACAAAAAGGCTCTCAGTCTGATTTTAAGAGCAATAGCCCATTACAGGCAGGAACCCAAGGCCCCTTTAGGTGTGTAGCAATTTCAGCATCCAGCATACATTCCTGTGGCTACTGATCCCAGCACCACCTCTTCAGGCACTGCCAAGCTGCCCCTTTCACTAGCCCTCCTGGCTAACTTCTCCACAGTCCTCTCTAGACTTAAACAGTCTCTCTCTCTCTCCACAGTCCTCCCAGACTGCTCACTCACCAGCCACTCACATGCTGACCTTCTCCTGCTGTCCTCTCCTTGGTACCATCCTCCAGAAAGGATTTCTTCCATGTTTTGTAGAGGGTCCCTTCAGCACCCAGGCCCGAGGTCACCCCCCCGACTAGGGGGAATCCTCAAGGGTCACCAACAGCCTCCTCAGCACTCCTCCATCTTCCACCCGGCTCCCCCTGCTGGCATGACTCATGAGTATTCAAGTGGTGGCCTGCCCCTTGCTAGCCCATTTTGCTGGGGATTGACTAGGGCCCTCATTAATACTCCAAGCTACTCCTAGACTCCCCCCTCTACCTCTGGAAGCTTTTCCAAGCTCCCAGCAAGCAGGAGGAGTTACCAGAGATACTGCCTACTGAGTCACTCATCCCTGACCCAGATTCAAATCAGGCCTGGCTCTCAGCCAAGCCAAATTTACCTACACTGCAGTTTACAAAAACAATCTACATCTAGCAGGGTGCTACACATATAAGGCCTTATGACCATTTGTTAACAATTAAGATTCTTAGTTTACACTCTGCACTCTTCTGTACACCCTTACATCAGGGCCGTCTGGACCCTGAGTAAAAATTTTCTTGGGCCCCCCCGAGTCAACTATTTTCAGGCAGTGTAGGCTCAAGGGGCAGCTTCTTTGGGTCCCACAACAATGACTGGGCCGGGGCAGCTGCCCCTTTTGCCCTGCCTTAAAGACAGCCCCATACTTCTTACAAGGTTTACAAGGCATAAACAAGTGATTCTTATATATTGTAATACATATTCAAGTTGTCCAGCTGAATAAAGTGATCTCTCTATGGTTAGTCTCTACTCTACTTTGGATAATTTAATGAACATCCCAATATGACGTAATCCAACACAGCTTGATGCGAAGCTTCTCTGATGCAACATTTGCATTCATCAAAGATAATCCTATTTTTCAATACATCTATGGCACCATCTATTTTGTTAAACAAAAGATTATGAAAATGCTTTGTGTGCAAAATGAACACTTTGTTATACAGTACAGTATAAAACACATATAATTAATACAGCTATCACATCATACCATAGGCACTACCTGGATTATTTGTAGGAAGTTCTTCCCCAGGATAAACATTGCCCCTTCACCCTCCCCTCTCCCTATGGTCCTTGAGAATTTGCTTTTCTTCCTAAGTTCTTAGCCCGTGTCACATCTTGCTTCCAGCACCTGCTTTGTCCCACTACTCACTGACCTGTTGACATCAGTCACGTGCTTTCTAGTATTACTAGTCAGCTGTACCACTTTTGGTGATGTTGTCAGAGCCAAATGTTATATCATGCCTCAATTTTTCCCCATCTTGGGTTGCTTTGGCCTAACCATGTAGTGTCATTGTCAAGTACTGTAACTATTTAGGCTTGAAGGGCTTGCCTGTTTGGTTCTGTCCATAAGCCCCTTGTTTTTTATTGTCCCTTTTTGGGGTTAAAAGGGATGTGGCATTCCAACAAGTCATTGAACTCTTGCCACATACCACATGTTTTTCTTGACTGCTCTTGGATAGGATCTTCCTAAACAATCATCATGATGGCAGTCAGCAAACTGCTACATTAGGAATGGAGGAGACTGCTGGAAACATCTGGAAGGACACTGGAGAGGCTAAAATTGTAGGACTTGCTGGAACCCATTTATATCTAACTTTGTGTATACGTTATGTATTTCTGCTTAAGTCTAAGCTGTCACTTGTGGGTGGAATTGGCTTTTAATTCTGTCATATTACTTTAAATAACAGACGGTTTTAACGTATTTATCTGATATGAACTTCTATTTGTATGACAAGTACATTATACTCTTTCTTCTGGCTTTAAAAACAGACAGTCTGGCCCCATTGGATTCTAAATTCTTTCTTCAGCTAGATAATAAAAAATTATAATTACCTCATAGTCCCAAAAGAAAAACAAAATGCCACATACTGATATAACAACGTCATATAACATCTCAGCTTGGTGTCAGAGTACTGACGTATTCTTATACAATCTCTGGTCTCCTGAGGATTCTTCTGTCCAGCGAACCCTCCCATAGACTTGGCTCTACCACCCTATTGTCTACTTCATATTTGAGAGATTGCAATATCAGTACTTGTGCAATAAAATGGTTTAGCGATAGGCTGTCCTTAACCATTTGTGTAGTTTGTGTCTAATTCAGCAAACCTCTAGTTAACATTTAGAGCTCATTTAGATTGTAAGCTCTAACGAGCAGGACCCTCTGATCCCTCCTGTATTGATTTGTATTGTAAGTGTACTGTCTGCCCCATGTTGTAAAGCGCTGCGCAAACTGTTGGCGCTATATAAATCCTGTATAATAATAATAATAATAATAATTTATACCGCAATTCCTGTGTTCATTGTGCAGTTCTGCATGTGCATTTACATGCATTTGTAAGGTGTTTATAGTGTGTTTGTGGTGTTTTCTTGCACTATTTATGATCCTTTTTTATGACTTTCGCTTACATATGTTTGCAGTGTGTTCACATGTGCTCGGGTATGTTTATGTGCAAAAAAAAAAATGCATTGTGCTGTACTGTTTAAATGCACATGAAATACTGCAATGGTGTAAATTAGGCCCATTGAAATATAGTACGTACATTGTTTTTGTACCGCTCTTAAAAATTAATATAGCTGATGTAAATGAGCCCTTAAAGGTGAACTCCAGGCAGATAAAAGATACAAAATAATACAGTTCTGTATTCAGTAATACATTCTTAAATGTATTTTTTCAATGTAAGCAGTGCAAGTACCTGCATTTGACTTGCCAACCCTGAACAGCAGGGTTCAGACTGGGTGGGAAGAGGAAGCCAACTGGTTTTGCTGCATTGCAAGAAGCATCTGGATTGGGTGAGAGAACAGAGTGACAGAGATGAGCTAATGCACTCTTTCTCTTTTCAATGGTCAGTCAAATATATGAGCCAAATATAGCGGGGTGTTGGAGGAAGAAAAGTGGAACTTCCCCTTTTGTGTAAAGTTACGCTTTCAGAACATGGCTATAGTACGTGACCTCAGATTTTTTTTTTTGGGCTGGCCAGCGCTTGACCCTAGGTATCATCAAGGTAATGCCTTTGTGATACTCAGGTACCATCCTGGTACCATCAAGGTATCTGCCTTGGCTATTCTCTGTCAGACATTGTTGGCAGTTCACTGCTTGGTTTTTACAGTCATTCAGGGGGTCACTCATACGGCTCCTCCTATCAGATTCCCCTTGAAATCAACTTGAACTAAGTCTTGTCAGTTCTTCAAATGCCTCAATTTGAGCTGATTAATGAACTCTTATTTTCACCTTTTGTCCCAAAAGTTTCCTTGTAGCAACTGCTTTGACCAGACAGGTTTTGTAACTGACAGCGTTGTCCTGTAAAGAACCCTTTTCGGTTCTTCACGTGGACAGGGTTGTTTTGCGACCCAGGCATTTTTTTTTGCCTAAGGTGGCCTCTGTTTATCTAAATAAGGACATTGTTTTGCCATCCTTTTGTCTGCCAACAGTTCATCACTAGGAGATTGTTCACCATTTTCTAAATGTTGTTCAGGACAACTGTTTATATATTCCTGCCATTGCCTCATTCAAAAGGTCTGTTTCCTTATTTGTTATTTCAGACAGACCAAAGAAAGGTACTTCAGCCTCTAGTTGCACCAGTTCTTGGTGAATTCACCAAACCATTGATTAGGCATATGGTTTGAAGGATAAGATTCCCTCTTTTCCTGTTAAAGCTCACTTCTTTATGGCTGTTAGTTCTTTTACCATTTCAGTACTAGTCCTCTCTTTCTCAGGTCTGTAAAGTTCTAACTTGGTCTTCTGTACTCATTTTTTAAAAATGTTTAAAGGTGGATACTTCATCCTCAGCTGATGCCAGTATTTTTATTCGGTATTATATTCCTTGTGTGGGAGAAAAACTGCAACCTGGCAAATATGTGAACAATGAGCAGGAGAACTCTGCACCACATGTTTATCCAATGTATTTTTTGACACGATTGGTGCCAGCATTTGCATTTACTATCATTAATTCCTTTTATGCTTATTGAGGTGTTACTTGGAAACAGCATGATAATACAGAGTGCTTGTTTTGCTGGGTTATGGTAAATGCTAAATCCGCCTTTCTATGAAGTGTATACTAGTAGATATACTGTTGTGAAAAGCGGAGATCTTGTTTATTTGATGATAATGTCTTATTTAGGATTATATTCTGTCATGGGTAACCAGAACCCAAACACAACTGATCTCAGCTGGAGAGTTCCAGGCACCAAAATTAATCGGTTCCCTCATTTACGAGACTACAGAGGATATATGATGTGTTCCCCTCATCTCAACTCTGTCAGGTAATTGAGGCATAGGCTTTTTACAGTTCAGGAGTCTCTTATTCATTGTATATATTTGAATTAAGTTGCTGCTGTTTGAATACTTGACTTGGTTATTATATGTATATGGGCCACCAACAACTCTCGACTAGACAGTCATATTTTCATAAATAATTTGGATGGCATGGAATACATCCAGCATGCTAAAATTCCAAGCTATACCTGTTGAATTAAACTAGACAACAAGTAACTGTTCTAACTATAGGGGTTGCAGGGGTCACACATGTGACCCCGCCCCATGCTTCAGGATATGAGGGGCAGCAGGGGTGGGAATTGATGCCCGGTATTGAGGTGGTTATGATGGCCATTCCATTTTTCCGCTTCCTGAAAATGTACTCACTTTCAGCTTTTCCTAGGGCACCATTTATATGCGTTCCATAACTATCTCAGCAATAGACAGGGCCCCATGTTGCTCATCTACCTCTGTCCTAATTTATGTCATTGGTTTTTGTGGGACCATTCCCTAATGCAAGTGGAGTGAGAAGCTCCCTCTACCTGGCATCAGAAATGCCCATCTCAGCATAAAATCGTGTGAAAAGTTGAAATGCAGGGTGCATGTGTATTATTATAAGGATGCTACAGCCATAAGAGGCTTCACATGACTGGCTGTGTATTTTAGGGTCAGTTCGCATTGGCACATGGTGTTAAAAAGGAACATTCCGTACACTTTTCATGCACCACACATGAACGCGCTACCCTTGCGAGACGTGATTGGGTGCCATTAATTGTTAATGACAGCCAACTGCATCTTGCAAACATACGGCGATTTGCAAAAGTAGCGCTTGCACTACATCTTGCATGTTTCTATGTATTTGGTAGTCCATTCAAATGAACTGTTTTGTTTGCAATTGACAAGTGTGCTTTAACCCTTTTCATGACTAAAGTTCATCAAAACCTAAATGCACTTGCCAAATCTTGCAGTATCAGTATGCATAGGTTAACTTGACTATAACTCTATGACAAATTTTACCTAATGAGAGGGACTCTGCAGGTCCACCCACTACAGTCACCCATATACAAGGAGACAGAGCAGCACTGACTGGTCATTAGTAAAGGAAGTTCCTACATATAAGTAAAGTTTCATTCTGGATTACTGCATAGATTCTGAAGAAATACACAAAGCACACCAAGATTCAAGTAAGAATCTCCTCTTGTATTTAGACAATATTTATTACAGGGTTCAGCTTTATGATTTTATTTGGTTTTATAGGTTAAAAATAGATACAAATGACAAACAAATAATTATACCATATAAAATATTTTCTTACTTTTTTTTGTTTTTTTTAGTAAATTTCTTTTTAAATTGTATAATTGTGTCCTACAGTTACAGTATTAAACAGAGGCACACTATCTTTCTTGGGCTGTAGCTGCACCTGCAGGCTCACTGCTTTTTTCTTTTTATTGACTTTCCAGCCTGCATGTGATCATAGCTGACATAATGATCACATGAAGATTGTTAGTGAGGACTGCATCTTCCAATGACTGACCGCTAGCTGCGGAGCACAAATTATTTTAAGATTGGATGTCTGTTTTAAAATAAATGAAATGGAGTGATAATTGTATGCATTTTACCTGCCATATTTAATATTTTTGAATGTTAATGGTTCTATAATTATAAAACTTCTGTGATCTAGAACACAAGTGTCCAGTGGTGCCTCCAAGTCATGGTCTTTTCAGCGGGAGCAGACAAGTATGTTTTATGTATTATGTAATATGTATTCTGTAACCGTTAGGGGCATACAATCCGCACAGGAGGTTTTTAAGTGTTTAAAAGAGAAGTATGGGCTATGGGAAAAAAACTCATTATACTCTCCTACATGGATGCATTATTGACACAATTCTGCATCCCTTCCCTGTTGGCTCTACACAGATTACTGAGTGATAAAACACCATGATCGCTCAGGTCTGCCCCTCCGCTCTAAGCAGAGAACCGTGACTGTCAGTTACTGGCTTACTGCTCTGCCCCTCCAGCGCTCAGTGGAGCGATGGGTGGTGGAGGGAGCGGGAGCGGCTGGCTCAGGCTCTCGGAAGATCGCTGAGAGGCTGAGCCAGGTGCCGGTACAGGCTTCTGGGCAGATTCTGACCATATTGTTGGTATTTTTTCGAAGCCTGGACTGATTCTGTGATATCAGCTGACAGCGGGCTTCAGCTGAAAACAGGTTACAGGAGTGCAGAACGAACTGCATTCCTGTGACCCATAGGAGCAGCATATCCAAAATATATCACTAGTAGCACACTAGAGGATGCTACACATGGACTCCAAAGTAACATTCTCACGAATAGCGGGACTCAAGGTTTCCCAGCAGAACATTGTTCAAAGCTTTACACTGCCTCCGCCAGCTTTCCTTCTCCCATAGTGCATCCTAGCACCATCTCTTCCCCAGGTAACTGATACCCACACCCGGCCATCCACATGATGTAAAAGAAAAAGTGATAAATCAGTCCAGGCCACCTTCTTCTATTGCTCTGTGATCCAGTTATGATTCTCACGTGCCCATTGTAAGCACTTTTGGCTGTGGACATGGGTAAGCATGGGCACCCTGACCGGTCTGTGGGTACACAGCCCCATACACAACAACCTGTGATGCAGGTTGCTCTTGCACTTTTCTATTGGAAACAGCATTAACTTTCCCTGAAGTTTGAGCTACAGTAGTGCTTCCATTGGATCAGACTACAGGGGCCAGCCTTCATTATCCTCATGCTTCTGTAAGCCTTGGTCTCCCATGACCCTGTTGCCAGTTTGCTATCTTTAGTTACTACCAAATCTGTCCCACCCACTTTCAGATGCCATTTTAACAAAATAATCAATGTTATTTACTTTACCTGCCAGTGGTCACGATGTTATGGTTAATTGGTGTATATCCCTGCCATGGAAGGGCCGCTTGGTTGTGTTTATCCCCAAGCCTTAGGTTCCAAGTCCTCCCCTTGTGTGAGCTACATTTTTGGGTTTAAATAGTGAATGGAGCTCAGTGAAAACATACCACATGTAATACATCTGTTCAGAGAGCACACACATTTTTTAACTTTGTCAGGGAATAATATATTAAAGAGCTTTTTGAATAATGAATAATTATTGAATAATTGAACCACCATGTGCATGTAGGATCCAAAATCTGTGTGTGAATTTTAAAGCTTTGACTGAAATTTGTGCTCATCTATACATACACAGTAATTAATTTATATATTTTGTTCATCTATTGCCATCTATTGGTAAAAGCATAGTACTTTTGGTCAAAATGACAAAATAATTTCAAAGGACATTTATCTTTTTTCAATCTAACAATGTAACTGAGAATATATGCTATTAGAAACCATAGCAAGCCTTCAAGGCAAACTGTTTATGAAAGGCCATGTGACTTCACAGCTTGCTCTAATGAGCCATTAAAGTGTAAGTCTGGGCAAAGTAAAAAAAAAATAAAATATACATATATATATATTTAGTATACCTATCCAACACATGCACATTTCCCTACATTGCTGCTCTTTAAAATCCAGCAAGTATAGGAAAATATCTGTTGACCCTGCCAGAAATTCAGTGTGAACCTAAATTTCTTTGTAAACTGCTTGTGCTGCACTGAAATCCCAAGCAAGTTATCAGCCTTTCTCAGTTTACTTCTATGACCTACAGAGCACTCCCCCCTTATGTAATAGAGATGAGGAGAGGGGGAGGTGTTCTGTGGTCCCAACAAGCTTCCTGTCCTAGGATGGCATTGTGCTTCTCCATTAATACAGTACACTAAGTCAGCATTTGCAACCTAGGACAGAAAGTGTGTTACCGGCAGCACCACCAGGTAAAAATAAAGGGGAAAAGAGCTTGATAAAAGAAAACGAATGCAGCCACGTCATCTAAGAAATGGAAATCATCAATAAATCAACTTTTTGCTCTTGGGCTTAGATACACTTCAGAGACATGTCCTTTAGTGTTTTCTCATTTCGAACAGAAGTGATATCCATTAACTATGCAGCCAACGTAAGACCCCCCCTTATCTGTAATAGAGACCGAATACAGGAGAATCTCTATGTTTATACCTAATTCATGGATTTTCTGTATTGACAGTCTTGTTGAGTATATTGTAGCTAATAAAAATATGTTTCTTCTGTTGTGCCTAGGCTGTTCTAGATATCCAGACCCTGTCAGCAGGGCTCCCATACAATACCTGCAGAGACTTTCAGAAATGGCCAGCTTGGAAACGTATACTATACGTCACGAAAACACCAAAAAAAAAACTCATTAAATTCAATGGCAATGACACTAGAAATTCATGCATTATCTCCAACTGAAACGGCCTTTCACTTTACTTTGGCTATATTCAGAAGATTATTTGTTTATACTTCTGTTTATAAGATACTGGTAACTGATTTTTGTTTTACAGAAAAAGAATATGTTTGGAATACATTTAAAAGTTATTTTTTTTAATACTCATGTAAAAAATACAATGCTTAAAAAAATAACATATCTTAGTTTTTACTTTAAAGTGAATCTGTATTGAAATCCTATTCACTTGTTTGTTAAAATGTAGCTGAAATTCCTCAGACTGCCAGCAGGTGGAGATATATACTAAAGGACAGCCGTGGCCAAAGGTTTTGAGAATGACACACACATATTAGTTTTCACAAAGTCTGCTGCTTCAGTGTTTTTAGATCTTGTTGTCAGAAGTTACTATGTTATACTGAAGTATAATTACCACCATTTCATAAGTGTCTAAAGCTTTTATTGCCAATTACATGAAGTTTATGCAAAGAGTCAATATTTGCAGTGTTGACCCTTCTTTTTCAAGACCTCTGCAATTCACCTTGACATGCTGTCAATCAACTTCTGGTCCACATCCTGACTGATGGCAGCTCATTCTTGCATAATCAATGCTTGGAGTTTGTCAGAATTTGTGGGGGCTTGTTTTGTTCACCCGTCTCTTGAGGATTGACCACTGGGGGTTTCCTGGCCATGGACCCAAAATGTTGATGTTTTTCCCCCAAGCCATTTAGTTATCACTTTTGCCTTATGGCAAGGAAATCCATCAAGCTGGAAAAGGCATTGTTCCTCACCAAACTTTTCTTGGATGGTTGGGAGAAGTGGTTCTCGCAGTTTTGTTTTTGTGTACGATTCTTAATTCATGGCTGTGTTCTTAGGCAAAATTGTGAGTGAGCCCACTCCCTTGGCTGAAAAGCAACCCCACACTTGAATGGTGTCAGAAACCATGAATCAGACTGAGACAGAAGTACAGTTAAATCACACTTGTTTAACCACTTGCCGACCGCCTCACACAGATATACTGCGGCAGAATGGCAAGGGCAGGCAAAGTAACGTATGGGTACGTTACTTGCCTCCCGCGGGCGTGGGGTCCGATCGGATCCCCCCGGTGCCGAGGCGGTCGGCTTCTGTCCCCGAGCGATCAGAGGTGAGGGGGAGGCCATCCATTCGTGACCACCCCCTCACGATCGCTCCCAGCCAATGACATTCTTCCTCTGCTGCTGTAATGTAAACAACGGCAGAGGAAGCGATGTCATCTCTCCTCGAGCCGGTCTTTTCGTTCCGGCGCCGAGGAGAGAAGACATCAAGTAAGTGCACCAAACACTACACGTACAGTAGAACACTCTAGGCACACATTTCACCCCCCATCCCCCCCCGATCACCCCCCTGTACCCCCTGTCACAGTGACACCAATAGCAGTTTTTTTTTTGTTGCATTGGTGTCAGTTTGTGACAGTTATAAGTGGTAGGGCAGTTAGTGGTAGCCCCCTTTAGGTCTAGGATACCCCCCTAACCCCCCCTAATAAAGGTTAACCCCTTGATCACCCCCCCGTCACCAGTGTCACTAAGTGATCGTTTTTCTGATCACTGTATTAGTGACACAGGTGACGCTAGTTAGGGAGGTAAGTATATAGGTTCGCCATCAGTTTTTTATAGGGACAGGGACCCCCATATACTACCTAATAAAGGTTTTAACCCCCTGATTCCCCCCTAGTTAACCCTTTCACCAGTGATCACCGTATAACTGTTACGGGTGATGTTGGTTATTTAGTTTGTTTATTATAGTTTCAGGGCACCCGCCGTTTATTACCTTGTAAAGGTTTAACCCCCTAATCGCCCGGCGGTGATATAAGTTGAGTTTTTAGAATCAGATAAGGTCTGCGTCGCCCCAGGCAGCGTCAGGTTAGCGCCAGTACCGCTAATACCCACGCACACAGCATACACCTCTCTTAGTGGTATAGTATCTGAACGGATCAATATCTGATCCGATCAGATTTATACTAGCATCCCCAGCAGTTTAGGGTTCCCAAAAACACAGTGTTAGCAGGATCAGCCCAGATACCTGCTAGCACCTGCGTTTTGCCCCTTGGCCCAGCCCACCCAAGTGCAGTATCGATCGATCACTGTCACTTACAAAACACACATAACTGTAGCGTTCGTAGAGTCAGGCCTGATCCCTGCGATTGCTAACAGTTTTTGTTGGTAGCGTTTTGATACAGTCGTTAACAGTCAGGAGCTTTTTTGCCTGTGAGTCTCACTAGTGTACCACTAAATTTAGAGCCCAAAATGGCAAATCGAAGGTACACTAGTGAAGAGGCCTACACGTTTCTGAGCATGACAGATAGTGAAGAGGAAGTCACTCATCTGTCAGATTCAGGCTCAGAATACGATCCTGTAGAGGACAGCGGCTCCATGACAGATAGCTCTGACGACAGAGTTGTGGTCCCTGCCAAGGTCAGGCTTACCAGACCCCGAACTTCTTCTTCTGTCCTTGATGTGCAAGAACCGCAGGTCCGTCATATGGAGCAGAGCAGTACTAGCGCCGCTATTCCTTCTGGTGAACTGGCAAGCACCAGCAGCCTAGTACACCCTGGTCGTACATCCAGCACTGCAGTAACACTTGGTGACATGGCGAGTCCCATAAGTGCAGTTTAAGCTGGCGAGGTGGCAAGCACAAGTAGTGTCCCGCTGCCACCAAGAAGACGAACACAGGCCCGTCGTGCCCATAGTGCCCTTCCTGCTGCATTCGCCAATCCGAATTGGGAACCCACCACTTCTGCAGCACCCGTACTTCCCCCATTCACTGGCCAACCCGGCATTCAGGTGGAAACAGTTGATTTTATGTCACTGGATTTTTATTCGCTGTTTTTCACCGAAGATCTCTATAGATCTATTGTGGACCAAAGCAATTTGTACGCTAGTCAACACATCGCCACTATTCCCCAGTCCTCCCTTGCCAGAGATTGGAAACCAATTACGGTTTCCGAATTTAAGATCTTTCTAGGCCTTTCCCTCAACATGGGCATAACTAAAAAGAGTAAGTTGCGGTCATATTGGTCCACAAACCCAATTCACCATATGCCCTTGTTCTCTGCCTCCATGACCAGGGCACGATACGAGCAGATTTTGCGGTTCATGCACTTCAACAACAATGAACTCTGTCGTCCTTGTGGAGACCCTGAATATGATCGGCTCTACAAAATTCGGCCCCTCTTAAACTACTTCAACCAACGTTTTGCAGACTTGTTTACTCCCCATCAAGTTGTCTGCGTTGATGAGTCCCTGATTTAATTTTCTGGCCGCTTGTCATTCAAACAGTACCTTCCCAGCAAGCGTGCCAGATACGGGGTCAAGATGTATAAGCTCTGTGACTGGGCCACAGGCTATACATGTAGTTTTATGGTTTATGAGGGCAAAGATAGTCACGTAGAGCCGACAAACTGCCCTGACTACATAGGAAGCGCTGGCAAGATTGTGTGGGACTTGGTATCACCCTTATTCGGAAAGGGGTACTACTTGTACATGGACAATTATTACACGAGCGTGCCACTTTTTAGTCACCTTTTTTGATCAACAGATTGGAGCATGTGGCACCGTGCGACCTAATCGTCGGGGCTTTCCCATCCCATAGATTCCCATCTTAGGCTGGGGGAGAGAGCCTGCTTCAAGTGTAATAACTTGCTCACTATGAAGTGGAGGGACAATAATAATGTTTTCGTTCTTACCTCCCTCCATGCAGACACGACGATCCAAATTACTACAGCGACTGGTGTTGTGGAGAAACCCCTCTGTGTCCACGAATATAACCAAAATATGGGAGGGGCGGACCTCAACGACCAGTTGTTGGCGCCATACCTAATTGCCCGTAAGGCCAGATGCTGGTACAAGAAAGTGTCTGTTTATTTATTTCAATTGCCTTTGCTGAACTGGATCCTTCCTTAAATTCCAGGAAGAGATCGTCAGAGCCCTTCTGTTTCCAGACGGTGTTCCACCTCACCTTCCCCAACCAAATGCAGTAAGCCAGCTGCATGAGAGGCATTTTCCGTATGTCCTCCCGAGTACCCCTACCCAACCAGCCCCCCAAAGAAGATGTCGTGTCTGCAGCATGCGCGGATATAGGCGTGACACCCGGTATTATTGTCCCTCCTGTCCTGACAATCCTGGTCTTTGCATTGGTGAATGTTTTGAACGCTACCATTCACTAGTTGAGTATTAGCGTAGGGTACAGCATTGCACAGACTAGGCACACTAACACAGGATCTCCCAAGATGCCATCGCATTTTGAGAGACCCAAACCTGGTACCAGTTACAAAAGTTATAGTTACAAAAAAGTGTAAAAAAAAAAAAGTAAAAAAAATAAAAACACAAAAAAACAATATAAAATAAAAAAACCATAAATAGTTGTCGTTTTATTGTTCTCTCTCTCTCTCTCTCTATTGTTCTGCTCTTTTTTTACTGTATTCTATTCTGCAATGTTTTATTGTTATTATGTTTTACCATGTTTGCTTTTCAGATATGCAATTTTTTATACTTTACTGTTTACTGTGTTTTATTGTTAACCATTTTTTTTTGTTTTCAGGTACGCCATTCAGCTGCAGAGCGGATTTATTTATCTTGACAGCAACAGCGTTTGCTCCCACGATACATGAAGCTGTGACTCCAGCGCTGTCGGAGGTGATTTCACCACCACAGTTACATACTTCGCATATATGCTGAAGCGTGGGGGCAGCAGTGGGTGGAGGAGCGATTTGCTCCTACCTTTTGCGGGAGGATGCCCCCATGCTTTGGCATATATATATTTTAGGCACAGGTTGCGTTAAATGTTTTATTTTTTACTATTTTTTTTTGTATTTGCTTTGCAGGTATGGTAAGTCTTACTGTTATACTGTAATGTTACTTTGTTTTATTGTTAGCCATCATTTGCTTAGCAGGTATGCCATTCAGTTGCAGCGCGGATTTATCTTGACAGCAACAGCGTTTGTTCCCACGATACATAAAGCCGTGACTCCAGCGATGTCGGCAGTGATTTCACCACCACAGTTACATACTTCAGCATATATGCCGAAGCTTTGGGCAGCAGAGGGCAGAGGAGCGATTTGCTCCTAACTTTTGCGGGAGGATGCCCCCATGCTTCGGGATATATATATGGTGCATGTATGCCCATCATTAGAAGTGGGTGGATGAAGGGAGGTATTCTAATGGTGGGCATACCCACTGATCAATCTCTTTTTTTCGTTCAGCCCACAGGCTGCATGAAAAAAAAGTTTACAATATATGCCCAACAAGGACCAGCAACGTACTGGTATGTTGCTGGACTTTGAGTGGTTATACCAGAATGATGCCTGCAGGTTTAGGTATCATCTTGGTATCATTCTTTTCAGCCATTGGTCGGCTTTCATGTAAAAGCAATCCTAGTGGCTAATTAGCCTCTAGACTGCTTTTACAAGCAGTGGGAGGGAATGCCCCCCCACCGTCTTCCATGTTTTTCTCTGGCTCTCCTGTCCCAACAGGGAACCTGAGAATGCAGCCGGTGATTCAGCCAGCTGACCATAGAGCTGATCAGAGACCAGAGTGGCTCCAAACCTCTCTATGACCTAAGAAACCAGAAGCTACAAGCATTTCATGACTTAGATTTCGCCAGATGTAAACAGCACTATTGGGAAATTGGGAAAGTATTTTATCACACCGATCTTGGTGTGGTCAGATGCTTTGAGGGCAGAGGAGAGAACTAGGGTCTGATAGACCCCAATTTTTTCAAAAAAGAGTACTTGTCACTACCTTTTGCTATCATAGGGGATATTTACATTCCCTGAGATAACAATAAAAATGATTTAAAAAAAAATGAAAGGAACAGTTTCAAAATAAGATAAAAAAGCAAAAAAATAATAAAGTAAAAAAAAAAAAAAGAACCCCTGTCCCTCCCTGCTCCTGCGCAAAGGCAAACGCAAGCGTCGGTCTGGCATCAAATGTAAACAGCAATTGCATGTGAGGTATCACCGCGAAGGTCTGATCGAGGGCAGTAATTTTAGCAGTAGACCTCCTCTGTAAATTTAAAGTGGTAACCTGTAAAGGCTTTTAAAAATGTATTTAGTTTGTCGCCACTGCACGTTTGTGCGCAATTTTAAAGCATGTCATGTTTGGTATCCATGTACTCGGCCTAAGATCATCTTTTTTATTTCATCAAACATTTGGGCAATATAGTGTGTTTTAGTGTATTAAAATTTTAAAAAGTGTGTTTTTTTCCCCAAAAAATCACTGGGCAAATACTGTGTGAAAAAAAATTAAACACCCACCATTTTAATCTGTAGGGCATTTGCTTTAAAAAAATATATAATGTTTGGGGGTTCAAAGTAATTTTCTTGCAAAAAAAAATAAAAAATTTTCATGTAAACAAAAAGTGTCAGAAAGGGCTTTGACTTCAAGTGGTTAGAAGAATGGGTGATGTGTGACATAAACTTCTAAATGTTGTGCATAAAATGCCAGGACAGTTCAAAACCCCCCCAAATTACTCCATTTTGGAAAGTAGACACCCCAAGCTATTTGCTGAGAGGCATGTCGAGTCCATGGAATATTTTATATTGTGACACAAGTTGCAGGAAAAAGACAATTTTTTTTTTTTGCACAAAGTTGTCACTAAATGGTATATTGCTCAAACATGCCATGGGAATATGTGAAATTACACCCCAAAATACATTCTGTTGCTTCTCCTGAGTATGGGGATACCACATGTGTGAGACTTTTTGGGAGCCTAGCCGCGTACGGGACCCCGAAAACCAAGCACCGCCTTCAGGCTTTCTAAGGGCGTAAATCTTTTATTTCACTCTTCACTGCCTATCACAGTTTCGGAGGCCATGGAATGCCCATCTGGCACAAAACCCCCCCAAATGACTCTATTTTGGAAAGTAGACACCCCAAGCTATTTGCTGAGAGGTATAGTGAGTATTTTGCAGACCTCACTTTTTGTCACAAAGTTTTGAAAATTGAAAAAAGAAAAAAAAAAGTTTTTTCTTGTCTTTCTTCATTTTCAAAAACAAATGAGAGCTGCAAATTACTCACCATGCCTCTCAGCAAATAGCTTGGGGTATCTACTTTCCAAAATGGGGTCATTTAGGGGGGTTTGTGCTATCTTTGCATTTTATGGCCTTCGAAACTGTGATAGGTAGTGAGGAGTGAATCAAAAATTTATGCCCTTAGAAATCCTGAAGGCCGTGATTGGTTTTCGGGGCCCCGTATGCAGCTAGGCTCCCAAAAAGTCCCACACATGTGGTATCCCCGTACTCAGGAGAAGCAGCAGAATGTATTTTGGGGTGTAATTCCACATATGCCCATGGCATGTTTGAGCAATATATCATTTAGTGACAACTTTGTGCAAAAAAAAAAAAAAATTGTCACTTTCCCGTAACTTGTGTCAAATTATAAAATATTCCATGGACTCAAAATGCTCTCAGCAAATAGCTTGGGGTGTCTACTTTCCAAAATTGGTTCATTTGGGGGGGGGGGGTGTGCCATCTGGGTATTTTATGGCCTTCAAAACTGTGATAGGTAGTGAGGAGTGAAATCAAAACTTTACGCCCTTAGAAATCCTGAAGGCGGTGCTTGGTTTTCGGGGGCCCCGTACGCGGCTAGGCTCCCAAAAAGTCCCACACATGTGGTATCCCGTACTCAGGAGAATCAGCAGAATGTATTTTGGGGTGCAATTCCACATATGCCCATGGCCTGTGTGAGCAATATATCATTTAGTGACAACTTTGTGCAAAAAAAAAAAAAGTTTGTAATTTTCCTGCAACTTGTGGCAAAATATAAAATATTCCATGGACTCAACATGCCTCTCAGCAAATAGCTTGGGGTGTCTACTTTCCAAAATGGGGTCATTTAGGGGGGGGGGGGTTGTGCCATCTTGGCATTTTATGGCCTTCAAAACTGTGATAGGTAGTGAGGAGTGAATCAAAAATTTACGCCCTTAGAAATCCTGAAGGCAGTGCTTGGTTTTGGGGCCCCGTACGCGGCTAGGCTCCCAAAAAGTCCCACACATGTGGTATCCCCGTACTCAGGAGAAGCAGCAGAATGTATTTTGGGGTGTAATTCCACATATGCCCATGGCATGTTTGAGCAATATATCATTTAGTGACAACTTTGTGCATCATTTAGTGACAACTTTTTGTACATTTTTTTTTTTGTCATTATTCAATCACTTGGGACAAAAAAAATTAATATTCAATGGGCTCAACATGCCTCTCAGAAATTTCCTTGGGGTGTCTACTTTCCTAAATGGGGTCATTTGGGGGGGGGGGGGTTGTACTGCCCTGCCATTTTAGCACCTCAAGAAATGACATAGGCAGTCATAAACTAAAAGCTGTGTAAATTCCAGAAAATGTATCCTAGTTTGTAGACACTATAACTTTTTGCGCAAACCAATAAATATACGCTTATTGACATTTTTTTTTACCAAAGACATGTGTCTGAATACATTTTGGACTAAATGTATGACTAAAATTGAGTTTATTGGATTTTTTTATAACAAAAAGTAGAAAATATCATTTTTTTTCAAAATTTTCGGTCTTTTTCCGTTTATAGCGCAGAAAATAAAAATCACAGAGGTGATCAAATACCATCAAAAGAAACCCCTATTTGTGGGAAGAAAAGGACACAAATTTCGTTTGGGTACAGCATTGCATGACTGCTCAATTAGCAGTTAAAGCGACGCAGTGCCAAATTGTAAAAAGTGCTCTGGACAGGAAGGGGGTAAATCCTTAACCACTTGCCTACCAGGCACTAACACCCCCTTCCTGCCCAGGCCATTTTTCAGCTTTCAGCGCTGTTGTACTTTGAATGACATATGCGAGGTCATGCTACACTGTATCCAAACAAATTGTTTATCATTTTCTTCACACAAATAGAGCTTTTTTTGTGGTATTTAATAACTGCTGGGTTTTTTATTTTTTACAAAAAAAAAAAAGACCAAACATTTTGAAAAAAAATATTTTTTCCTTTTTTTCTGTCAGTAAATTTTGTAACTAAGTAATTTTTCACCTTAACTTATGTGCGCTGATGAGGCGGCACTAATGGGCACTGATAGGCTGAACTGGTGGGCATTGATGAGGTGGCACTTATGGGCACTGATGAGGCACTAATAGGCCGCACTTATGGGCACTGATATGTGGCACTGATGAGCACTGATAGGCGGCACTGATGGGCACTGTTAGGTGGCACTGAAGGGCATTGATGGGTGGCACTGATGGGCGACACTGATGGGCATTGATTGACAGCAGTGATGGGCATTGATGGGCAGCACTAATAGGTGGCACTGATTGCCAGCGCTGACTGGCATCGCTAATGGGCACTGATTGGTGGCACTTGTGGGCAGTGGTGGGCACTGATTGCTGCCACTAGCGGGTACTGTGAGGAGATGCCGCTGATCGGCTCACCTCTCCTCACACTCTGTCAGTGTGAGGCGAGGAGGGACAATTACCGCTCTTCCTTGTTTATATGTGACCGGATGTGATTGGATACTGCCGATCACATGGTTAAAGAGCCGCAGACGTGGCTCTTTACAGAGATCGGGCCGCGGGCGCGGGCGTTCTGGGACACCGTCATATGACGTCGTACCAGAACGAGAGCTGCACCGCTCGGCCGTCATTTGACGGTGGGCAGGCAGCAAGCTGTTAATAATAATAAAAAAGGTAGACAGAGTAAATGTAGTCAAAACATAGCCAGAGTTCAGGAACCGGAACGGATAGTCAGACAAGCCAAAACGTCAGGGAGCCAGAGAACAGCGTAGTAGAACAGCAAGCAGGTTCTGGAACCTGAAGGAATGTCAGCCAAGCAAATCTTTAACAGGAACACAGGAGAGCGTCTCTAGAGATGTGACCAAGGCGAATGCAGAGATCATATGGGCTGGACAGCTTAAGTAGGCAGGACTGACGAGCAGGATTTCTTATTGTACTTCACAAGACATAGAGCCCTAGTAGTTACTATGTGGGTTATAGGCCACTTTCAGGTGATGGACACTGGAACACCCTGAGACAAAAAGTGCACTCCCTATATAACCCCTCCCACTATTGGGAGTACCTCAGTTTTTTCACCAGTGTCTAAGGTGTTGGTCACAAGTAAAGATGTGCTGTGCTGAGCTCCACTGGAGCAATCCTTGCTGGGGCTAGCCATGTAGCCGGATCCATTCAAAGTGTCTTTTTGCCTGAATTGAATGGTACCCGGGCCTCGTATCTGAAGAAATGAGGTCTTGCCTGTAACGCTTCTCTTTTTAGAGAGCTGGACCCCGGGATCCAGTACTTTTTGGTATTAAGGCCATAAAGTTTTTACTGGCAGTGGTGCTATTACAGGTCCAGGATTGTGGGTTTCCTCGAGGATCCCCAGCTCCTGAAGGTTTAACAGAACCCACCGTGAAGGGTGCAGATTGGGTCTGTTGGTTTACCACAGAAAACCCTGCGGCTGGAAAGGTAAGTGGAGTTTTCTAAGAAATTTTTAAAATTTTCTTATGATTGTCTCCTTTAAATTTAGTAAGTGTTGTCATGCCTATGTGTCACCACTGGGGGCTGTATTGAGCACTTATTGTCTCATGCTTCTCAGAAAGCCCACGTTGTGTCCAGGAAGCAGCAGTTCTTTTTCCTCCGGCCAAGCAGCAGACCTCCAGTAAGTCTGGGGGGGCTCCCACTCCCCACCAGACGCCCCCCCTATGCTGTTCCTTCTCCTCTTCTCTTGGATAGAGTGCCACAAGAATTACAAAAAAAGTACAAAAAGAAGTACAAAAAAAAAAAACAGCATGAACGGCACGCCGCTCAGCAGCTTTCAGACCCCCTCGCCATTTCTCCTTCCTCCCTGTGGATCCCATAGGATCAAGAGCCCGTGCTCACGCTGGAAAGAGTTATTTTTCAAAAAAGAGGGAAAGGGCCATAGGCAACAGGAGGGCGGGGCTTAGCGCGGCATTGGCATCCTCCAACGTCCAGCGCGGGAAGGTATGTTTTAAAAAAGGCACCATTTGTGCTGTTACATGCAGCAGGAGGGACACAAGAGCAAAGGTGGCATATAAGAGGTTTGGTGACACAGGTATTCCTTTTGACACATTTACTACTGCATCAGGCTCAGCATTAATAGCAGCGACAGGGCTGGACTATTGCTCAAGCAGTGGATGCATTCCTTCTAGTAGTACCTCTGCTTTGTGCATGAGGCTGTAGTCGGAAGGGGGGTGGAAAACCCCTCAAAAAAGGGCTCTAGAAGGACTGTTACAGTCACATGAAGCCTGGAACTATCGCAAAAAAGATGGCATGCTCCCCTGAAAGTAATATGGCTGGTCAGAGTGAGCCATCAGGAGGGGCAAGTTTTGCAGCTGCTCTTAACACTGCAGCCCCTGTGTACATTACTAAGGAGGTTTTTTCTTCAACCATTTTAAGCTTGGAGCAAAAAATGAATACTTTAATTGCATCCTAGAGTGGGAGTAAGCGCAGCAGGTCCCCGTCCATTGCTCAGGACCCTCTTTCTGAGGAACAAGGAGCAAGAGATGACAAATTTCTTTCAAAAGACCAGGAAGAGGGTGAAGTCTCCTCTTCCGAAGAACCTGATACGGAAGTATCAGGTTTGCAGGAAAGATTGTTGGTACAGTCTCACTGAATTGGTCCACTCCACATTTTTACTGCCAATAATGCAGTCGGTCGATGAGCCCACTTCTAGTTTGGTTTCTCTAAAGCCTCCCCAATCTGTACATTCTTTTCCTATCCATTCATGGCTAAGGAAGCTAATGTATTCTGAGTGGGAGCACCCAGATAAAAATTTTTCCTCCGAAAAAGTTTTTAATACTTTATCCTATGGAGGAAGAGTTTTATAAGAAATGGGGAATTCCAGCAATTGACGCTGCTATATCATCTGTAAATAAAAACCTTGTCCAGTAGACAATGCTCATATGCTAAAGGATCCAACGCATAAGAAGTTGGACTTCCTATTTAAAAACTATATTTCGCTGACAGATTCAGTCATTCAACCAGCACTGGCAGCGATCGGAACATCTCAGTCCTTAAAGGACCAGTTTATAGAGGTACTCAAAGTTATTCTTTGAGTTGGCTGGGATATCAGAAGCATTGTGTTTTACAGTAGACGCTATGAAAGATTCTATTCTCCAGGCCTCCCAGCTCATGCTAGGGCTGGTACATGTGGAATTCTATGGTTGAAAAATTGGTCAGTCGAAGCGCCATGCAAAAAGCTGTTTGCCAATTTTCCTTTTCATGGTGGACGGTTGTTTGGAGATGATCTGGATAAGTATATCCAAAGAATTTCTAATGGAAAAAGTTCCCTTTTACCGGTTAAGAAGAAGTTTAAACATTTTTCTTTTAAACGTGTTTCTTCTCCAGTGCCGGGGGCATCAGCCTCCAGGCAGTCATGATGGCCTCCACCATCAGGTTCAAGAGGTAAACCTCAGGGTCAGTCCCATGGCCAAAAAAGGACCTGGGGGAAGAAACCCACAAAACAGAATACTAAAGCCTCCTTATGAAGGTGCGCCCCCGCTCGCTTGAGTGGGGGGAAGACTTCTACAGTTTTCAAAGGTCTGGCAGGAACAATGTCAAGACAGATGGGTGGCTTCCTCAATTTCTCTAGGTTACAAACTAGAGTTCCGAGAGTTTCCGTCTCCTCATTTTCTCAGATCAAACATTCCCAGAGATCCAGTGAAAAAGAAGTCTCTCTTTCTAGCTTTGGATCATCTCTTGTCTCAAAAAGTGATATCGGTGGTCCCATTGGAAGAGCAAGGTTTGGGGTTTTATTCAAGCCTGTTCACGGTTCCAAAACCAAACGGGGATGTCAGACCCATTTTAGCTCTCAAAGATCTAAACCGGTTTTTGAATATCCGTTCTTTTTTCACATGGAGTCAATCTGATCAGTAGTCTCCATCCTACAAGGGGGAGAACTTCTGGCGTCAATCGACATTAAGGATGCTTATCTCCGTGTGCCGATTTTCCCTGCTCACCAGAAATTTCTACGCTTCGAGGTAGAAAATCTTCATTTCCAGTTTGTAGCTCTGCCTTTGTGTCTAGCTACTGCACCTCGAGTGTTTTACAAAGGTCCTGGCTCCTCCTTTAGCCAGGCTAAGGGCTCAAGGGATAACGATACTAGCCTACTCAGACGATCTACTCTTGATAGATCAATCGGTAGCCCACTTAAAGCAAACTTTGGTCACCGCAGTCAGCTACCTGGTGACCAAAGTTGGATTCTCAACCTAGAAAAATCCTCCTTAAAACCATTAACGAGATTGCAGTACTTGGGGCTGATCATAGATACAACTCAAAAGAGGGTTTTTTGCCCCAGGAAAGGTTTTGTTCCATAAATAAACTGAATCAGTTGGTCAAAACAAAGAAGAATCCTTCTATTCGACTTTGCATGAAATTGTTGGGAAAGATGGTGGCTTCTTTCGAGGCCATTCCTTATGCGCAGTTTCATTCAAGACTGCTCAATTGGTGGTTGATATCCAAGAATCTTCAAAAAGTGAGATCCTTTCTATCAGTTACCTGGAAGGTGGTAACAACAGATGCCAGCCTGGCCGAATTTCAATCCATGTATGGGCTAGCTGGTTTCACACAAGTCCATCTATTGACTGACTTGTGTACAACCAGCCTGTCAGGTTTTCCTGGCCATAACATTTTTTTTTTTGGGGGGGGCACAAACAAACCCTTCCAGGTTCTTACCTGCAAATGAAGCCTCCAGCCTGGGCTGTCACGGCTCCATCTGATACCCAGCGGCTTCTGTGTTCCAAATCTTCAGTCTCCTGATTGGCCAGGATGAGAAGCCAGAGCCGAATTTTGAATCACTAAAGTCAAAAGTGCAAGGGTTCTTGGCGCAGTGCTCTGAGCCCCAAGGACAATGTAAAACAAGCCAATTAGAGCTTCAGGCTCTAATCACGTGCTTGTTAAAAAATTGATGGACTCAATAAACTTCTATTAGTCCGGCAACCCCCACAGTGCACTGCACACACACAGAACAATTTATTTTTAAATAAATTATAATATGACTAACATTTTTTAACTTGTAACTTTTGGAGGAGAAAAGTAGATTAGAAGAAGCTTACTGCATTGCTCAGAGGAAGCAAGGGCAACAAGGAGACATTGGAGCAGCATACCTCTCCTACTACATTTGCCTTCTAGGAAGCAATAACATGCCAATGAAGAACAGATTATGGAAACTGAGTGAAATAAATATGGAACATTCATACAAAAATAAATGAAAGTATTACTATATACAAAAATAATAATTTATAAATGTATGTGTATCCCAGTGATCACTCTTCTGTCATTGATTTCCAGTTTGAAATTGTTTGTTGCAAGTTTTTATCCATTCTGACTGGTTTTTGTTCAAGTCCAGATACTGATACTGTCCATAAATGTTGTCTCCAGGGACTTAGCAATACATTAAAAATAAGAACTGAATAGAAGCAAAAGGACTGGAGCTGCAACTAATGGGAACCAATCAAATTTTACTGTTTATTTTGGGGAAACGGTAAACAAGACTTTTAATAAGCTGTGGGATACAGCTGCAATTGTGTGCTGTTTTTCTTCTGTTCAGTTTTAATAGTTTTAATGAATCAACCTTATAGCTTCTTATGATATAACAAGTTATAGCTTTAAAGTGTATCTATATCCCAAACTTTTTCTTTGTTATGGAAAGAGTGGGGAAGGTTTAGAAAAGGGGTCAGCAAGAGGTAGATCATGGCCATATTGGGGCATGGAGGGTTTGGAAGAATTTATTGTGCCCTGGTCTCTCTAAAGGTTGAGAACGGATGTAGAGTAAAAATGTTTCCAGATAAATGTTACTTTTACAATAAAGCATGAAGACTTGCTGAGTATTTACCATAGCTTTTCTTAGATGGCCCTGGCAAGAACAGGAAATCCCAGGCTGTTATTAAGGTATGATAATTGAGATCACTTTTCTTCTAGATGCCAAGAAAGAGTGGCAGAAGTAGGACATGACACCTAATGGACTTGAGATAATGCCTTCTTACTTTTATCAAGATGTTTCTAGCAGGTATGTTATCGAAAAAAGCTCCAAAAAAGAATCAGCATTCTTATAACAGTGGAAGTGAATGCAAATTTGATCCAGTTTCTAAACACAACAGCCTCATTGATGAAGGCTGCTGTTATGCACTGTACACAGTCTCAAAGGAAGCTCAATTAATAGCTGGGAAGGATCCAGGGATGTTGAAACCCAGCATAGTAACGTGTGTGTGCACACTCTGCTGATCCCACCAAAGTTGCTGGAACGGAAAGATATTTTGTGACATCCGCATTTAATTAAAGCCAGCGCAAATTTCTGTTTTTCCTCAGGCTAAATTTTTTATTAAACGACTCAACTTAAAACTAGAAGAAATAAGCGAAGGTTTGCATGTACAGGATGTCCATGGCCTTTCCACTCAAAATCTGGATTTGTCAGTGGGCTAGTTGATGCTTCCATCCTTCTTCCTTTAGTCTTGGCAAGTGTATTACCAGTTTAGGTGAAATGTTCCCATACATACTGTTTGAGTACTGCAGGTTATCGATATCAGCAAACATATTGTATTAGTTTGCACTGAGTAAAATTAAAACTTCCAGGGCTGGTGTAAGGACACATACTAAAAATATTAAAGCACTGGTAGTTTTTTCCTATACTTTACAATGTTACATACAGTACACTATATGACCAAAAACAACCCTCCAAAATATTACGTTCAGGTTACAAAGTCAAGTCCACAGATATGTGGGTTGATAAGTCTGGTGTAGCTTAACTCAAGTGGCCTGCAGCAGGTTTTGACCTCAACCCCACTAAGCACATTTGGGATGAACTAGAATGCTGACTGAGAGCTAGGTTTTCTCAACCTGACTTTGCAAAAGCTTTTTTTTGGCAGAATGGGCCCAAATTCCAACTGATGTGCACCAACATCTTGTTGAAAGGCTTACAAAAAGAGTGGAGGGTGTTAAAGCCTCAAAGAAGGGAGGCAAAACCATTCATATTGTTGTAATCAGATGTCAAACAAGCTCAGATAGGTGTGATTTTCTGGTGTTCACAAACAGTTGATCCTATAGTGTGCATCAGAAAGCTGGGGTTGGGTTTTAAAGCCTTTTTTTGAGCAACAAAGGGCAGATAAAAAGAAAGCTTTTTTCTGTTCTTTGATTTTAAATAAATGGAAAAAATTCACGTGAACAAGCTTTAAACCATGTAAAATGTATGTGTTTGATAGAAAGCCTAATAACACCTATTACACCAAGAATCCCCCAAATTTCCATAATAAAGGAAAGCACAGGACCTTTCAGAGTCCCTTTATCTTGAAATGTAAAACTATTGCACGTAAAATGATTCAGACATTTCACAACATGTTTTTCCATACCCATAAAAAAGTTTAACCAAAAGCAATAATTGCCTTGAAAAACACCATTAAATAGGCTATATCTTTATGAAAGAACCTTATGTGATTCGGCCATCCAGCATTATATCATCATAATAGCTGGCTATACATGTAAGTTGTTTATTAACCGTCTTTTCTAGAGACCATAATCCACCTGGTCACACCAGAGTTATGAAAGCTAAATTCTTATGAAATTTCATTAAAAGTTTCTGTCTAATCTCTTATGGTCGGAATGTACTGTAAATATACCAATAAGTGCTATAAGCAGATGATTCATGCAAAAATTATAGCCAGACTTGGCCCTTCATGAACATATATTGCTGACAATGATTGTTGCCAAAAAAACATGAAATATAACCCAGTGGTTGCCAACCTTTCGGACCTTACAGACCACTACACTGAACTCACAATTTTGAATCCCGCGGTTCACTAACATGCATTTTACATGTTACACAGACTCATCATTGTATCTCACCTCCTTATCCAGCTATGTGCTCAAGCTCTGTGCTCCCTCCCACAGTCTGTAATCAGCACTGCCATTGGAAGTCCCCTCCTTCTTTACCTCCTGCTCTCTGCGCTACTCCCAGTGTCTCCCTCTGAGTTCACAAGAGCTGGAGCTACAGAGGAGGCATCGGTATCACTGGAAACAACATTGGGCGGTATACATCTGCCACAATGTTGATTTGCAGCAGAACCCCTGGGGACCAACAAAATGTTCTCGTGGACCATCAGTGGTCCACGGACCACTGGTTGGCGACCGCTGCTGTAAGTATTCTATATGCTATGTAATAACAGCTTCTGTGAAGACAGAAGAGCAACTGTATGTGCTGCAGTAATGCGTGTGTATAGTAACATGCAAACCACAGTGGGTTGCAGTGCCATTCATATTGGAAGGCTATTACAGTAGCGGCAATATTAAAAAATATGGGTCAGGTCTATTTTTTAGTGAGTATCATACACTGCAAGCCCATTCAATTTGAATGCACAGTTTGAATGGGCCCTTGGATTCCTTTTTTTTTTTTGTAGAATCTCCAGCTGGGTGAAGCCACCTTGTGGTGCTAAATATTCTGTCGGCATTCAACATCAATTACTTTTACAAATACAAGTTTGCTTTATTTATTTCTCATTCCTTGTTGATAGCAATCGAGTAGTTATTAAAAATTGTGATGATCAAAAAAAAAAAAATTGTGATGATCACAGATGATGCAGCTAAACTTTCAGTGCCTTGCAGGTAACATAAAGTACAGGATATGTCAGGAACATATCATGAACTGGCAAACCGGGTTTATTCCCTCCTTCAGGACACTTCCCTATAGCAATCTAGTTGATAAAACGTAAATAATTCAGTACAGGTGAATCCCCTCAAGGCTCCAGTGGAGCAGCACACTTCCTCTCTTGGCTTATAGCTGAAGGATAGCTGGCAGCCGTATGGGATGGGAGTGTAATATATCTCACACAACAGCTGTAGAGTCTCACACTTATCATACCTATGTCCTTTCTTTCAGTTTAGTAGGGTTGTTTCTCACTTGCCATCCAACATGGAATTTTCAAAAATCATATAATATCAATTTTCTTTTCACATGCATTGTATTTCTAGTGAAAGTTTATAATAGTAAAGCCACCTCCCAATATTCTTGTTCTAATCATTGGCAGGCATTTTAAGTAAGGCTGGCCATACATGAACTGATTTTTTTCGATCGGAAAAAAAATTAAATGATTCCCTATCCACTCCATTGTGCTCTTGTATTCTGACCACATGAACTCCTCTGCTGTCAGAATACACTGATCCGTGCTACAGCCAATTGCCTGCAGGTCTACCATAAACTTTGTAGTGCACTATTAAAAGGGATTGTTTATGTTTCTCTCTATATTCTGTAGTTACGCTTAGTTTTGCTAAATTGAAAGGAAATTTTGTTCATTGTTCATGATTGTTCATTCAGAGTAAAGTGTATGTCCAGCTTTAAAACACTGATCCAGAGAACCTGTATAATGCTTTGGGTCTACACTCAGGCTTCTGTAGCTATATCTGATGGGTTCCCGTGTGGGTGCAGGCTGGGCAAAGAGCCAGTCATGTCTCTGTACAGTCTGTAGGCAAAAAAAGGCATCCTGATTGCCACACACCGTGCAAGCCTGTTCATCACACAAGTAATAGCAGCCTCATCCCAGCTTCATCTAAGCTATGCCTCTGATGTGTTTTGCTCTGCCTACAGGGCTTAGGTGTCCGTTTTTGAAGCAGTGAACAGTGGTGATCCCGAGGATCGCCACTGATCACAGTCCATAAACGGTTTATGAAACAGAGATAATTGGGGGAGAACGTGTTTGAGCATGTTCTCCCGCCTATGATCTCCGCACACTGAGAATCCTCATTGACTGACACAGAAACGCCCAGGTAATGAAGCTGAGATCTCAGCCCTTCACTGACAATCTGAGTCAGAATTCACCCTCCCCGATTCACCAGCTCAGAGGTGGAGAATTGGGGAGTGAAGACAGAATCCCGGGGGAACTGAGGAGGAAAGAGGAAGATTATTAACTTCCTTATAAGTCCTTCAGGCCCCCCAAGACAGTAACTATGCCCCCGTGTTATGTAATATATATATATATATATATATATATATATATATATATATATATATATATACATACACACACAAGCAGACTTTTCGACCGGACTGGTCCGACGGTCTATCCAACGGACTTTCCAAACAAACAGACTCGTGCACACACGACCGGACTTTCCGGCAGAATAGGTCAGACGGTCTTACCGACGGACTTTCGACGGAGTTACAGTGGACTTCCGGACTTGCCCACACACGTTCATTTTGAATGTGATGAAGTACGACAGGACTAGAAAAGGAAGTCAATCTCGCCGCTTTTATCGGTGAGATTAACACCTTGCAAGCCCCATCGTGGAGCATACCAGGCCCTCAGCTCTGGTATAGATTTTAAGGGAACCCCTACGCTGAAAAAAACTGCATGGGGTCCCCTCAAAATCCATACCAGACCCTTATCCGAGCACGCAGCCCGGCCGGTCAGGAAAGGGGGTGAGGACGAGCGAGCCCCCCCTCCTGTACCATACAAAGCCGCATGCCCTCAACATGGGGGGGTGGGTGCTTTGGGGAAGGGGGGCGCCCTGCGCCCCCCTCCACCCCAAAGCACCTTGTCCCCATATTGATGAGGACAAGGGCCTCTTCCCGACAACCCTGGCTGTTGGTTGTCGGGGTCTGCAGAGGGGGGGTTATCGGAATCTGGGAGCCCCCTTTAATAAGGAGGCCCCCAGATCCCGGCCCCCTGCCCTATGTGAATGAGTATGGGGTACATCGTACCCCTACCCATTCACCTGGGGGAAAAAAGTGTCAATAAAAAAACACACTACACAGGTTTTTAAAGTAATTTATTAGGCAGCTCCGGGGGTCTTCTTCCGACTTCGGGGGTCTCTTCCGACTTCTCCGCTCTCTCCGGCCTCTTCTCCCGGTGTCCGGTTCTTCTCCCGCTCTCCGGCCTCTTCTCCGCTTCTTCTCCTGCTCTCCGGTTCTTCTGCCGGGCTCCTTCGCTATCTTCTGCTCTTTTGCCGCTCTCTTGCTAGCAGTGGCCCGGTCTTCTCCATCATCTTCTTCCCTCTTCTCTTCTGATGTTGACACGACACTCTCTCCCGCTGTAATGCTATGTTCACGGTGCGCAACGACTTATATAGGCATGGGTTGGGGGTCGCAGGGCGCCCCCTTCCCCAAAGCACCCACCTCCCCCATGTTGAGGGCATGCGGCCTGGTACGGTTCAGGAGGGGGGGTGCTCGCTTGTCCCCACCCCCTTTCCTGACCGCCCGGGCTGCGTGCTCAGATAAGGATCTAGTATGGATTTTGGGGGGACCCCCACGCCATTTTTTTTTGGCGTAGGGGGCTCCCCATGAAATCTTTACCAGACCTAAGCGACATTGTCGCCTCCCTCTCGCTGCAATAGGAAAATGTGTTTTTCCTATTGCAGTGAGCACGAGATGCATAGTACCCTGTCGCCGAGAACCAGCGCGATAGGATCTCGTTTGGAAACATTCTCGCGGGCAGGTGCTGTAGCTGCCCTTGTGTTGTATTTGGTCCGTCGGACCAGTATACAGACGAACAGGCTTCCCGATAGGAACTGGGTCCGGCGTAGTTCCGGCAGAAAGATTTGAAACATGTTTCAAATCTAAAGTCCGTTGGATTTTTGACAGAAAAGGTCCGATAAAGCCCACACGGTCGGATTGTTTGACGGTTTCGGTCCGTCGGACCAGTCCGGTCAAAAAGTCTGCTTGCGTGTACAGGACATTAGTCATGGAGACTGAAGAGAACAAGTCAACAGGCAAGTGATTCCAGTTTTCACAATGAATGGAAACCTTCGTGTTTATGGGGTTAAAATCCTAGTTAGTTCTCTCTGAATACATCCATATTTTAAAAAGCCATGCTAAAACCTTCAATTGGTTGATTAAGTTCTGGAGTTCATCTGGATTAACCATCTCCAAAATGATTTTTTGCCTGTGTCAAAAAGCTAAAGTGGTTCATTCATCCTTGTTAGAGTTATTTTCATCCATCCTATTATTGGCTTTCCTATTAAATGCAACAATTACCAAAATAATGGGTTTTTCAAAGATATCTGTTATTCCCATCAGGTCTACTAAGTGATGCTGCTAACACCATAATGAAAAATTATCGACTCTGTTCTTGTCTTGCTTCTTTTAAATATTGCTTTAAATTATGTGTAGATTATAAGGAGAAAACATATTATTAGCAATCCTTTTCTTTGTCTTTTGAAAATCTTCAAGGCCATCGTTATAACTCTACCAATCGCACTACAGGCTACACCTACAATTGAAATTTCACTTTTGTGTAGACAGACACTTTTAAGCACAGGTGCACTTTTTTACATCTACCACCTCCCCTCTCTTTCTGGTAAACTCCAACTATACTAATACAACTAATCGGTAAATCTTCCCCATAGCAGCTTCAGAAATGCTAAGTATAATGGTTTGCAGAACAGACGAACACCTTGCCCAGCCTCAGGTTGCAGAATGAGGACTCTGGGATCTGTTGATCGGAGGCGATTACTATTATATGCATGGCAGCTCAGGTGGGCAAGGTGAGATCTTGGGGCTGTCCTTTAACCATTGACATGACCTTAACACTTAATTTAACCTTCCCAAAGCACATTCATTGTTAACCTTCCCGAACACATTATCTACATCCTAAACTTTAACTTAAAAACTTAAACTAAACTGCCTTAATCTCTGACCTTATCACCTTATTCAACCCCGGGCACCTACCTGCTTAACTAGCCAACAACACACGTCAATGGAGACAGAGTTCACAAGTGACAGGTCAGGAGAGCGGGTGTGACAGTACACACAGAGTCCACACATCCTCCACCATGAAACTGCCAGAAGAAAGGTCACTGTGCTCTGCAGTGCTGTCCTCATCTCTCCTCTTTGGTTTACCTAGAGTCCGGAGCTGCAGCCTACTATTCAGGAGAACAAAGATTGTGGAAACTCTCAGCTTGTTCTGTGAATGGGTGCAGCTTGACAAGAATGCTTCCATTCACCAAAACTGCCTGTGGTGTAAATTAAATGCTTTTCTTGGGTCTAGCATTGTGAACGACTCCCACGACAAATATCTCAAAGTCTGGGAACCTTGGATTTCCAATGCGTTTCCCTAACTCCAACCAGCTTGTTCAGGCCCCCTCTGACTGCTTCCGGCGGGGTATCTGAGTCTGAGTTCTTTTTCCTTCATTTTTCTCCTTCCTTCTCTAGACTTTGTCCTTTCTTACTCCCTCTTACCTACTTTCTGGTTCTTTTTTCTTCTTGTCCTTACAGACTCCATACTTTGGGGTCGGTCTCAGCAATGGAACCTCCCCTGGGAGTACTGTAAATAGGTTGTGGTGTATGGCCTTTTCCCTTCCACTTCCATTTCACCTTAATTATCCTTCAATATAATCCCAATCACAAGAAGGTTTAACTTTGATTGTTATCTTTGTATTCCTTTGGTTTCTTTTGTAATACCTGATGATTTCTTAGCCCCTGCGAGGGCGACCTATATGCTTGCTTTTAATTTCTTACATTGTGGTATAAAACCAATAAATACATTGAAACAGAAATGCTTTTCTTAGGCTGCAACCATTTTTAGCGCAAGCTGGCAGTTTCCACCCTCTGTGCCCTAAATAGCAGATTGCAGGTCTGAATCCTGTTTACTGAACAGGGCAGATGAGAAGGAAGGTGCTGCAGAATAGCGAGGAGGCAGGACTCAGGACTGGCTGTAACTCCCCCCTTGGTAAAACCTATATTTTTAGTTTTCAGGATGGTGGAACTAGAGCCAGTAATGACAGAAAAGAAAAAATTTATTTTTTTAATATCCACTGCTTGGATTTTAGTGGCAGCAAGTGCTAAGTGCACAAGTCCCCCTGGTGGATTTTTTTCTGGTGATAGATTTTCCTTAAAGTGGTGTTCTGGCCAAAACTATACTTTTTAAATAAAAATACCCCTATAATACACAAGCTTAATGTATTCTAGTAAAGTCTGTAAACTAAGCTCTGTTTTGTTAGTTTATAGCAGTAGTTTGTTATTTTATAAAGGCCGTGGCCATCTTAAGTGTGGGCCTCTGAAGCCAGACTGTATTTCTTCCTGGATCTCATCCTTGCAGATCTCGCACATGCTCAGTGCAGCACAAGCAGTGTAATAGGTTTCAGGTCAGGTTTCCATAGCAACGGCAGTTTCAGAGAAAGTTGCCGCCCCTTCCCAGAAGGCATTGCAAACAGGAAATGATGCGATGGGCCACGGCCAGGGAAGAGGAAGTGAAAAATGAATACAGCAGATATACAGTAGGTGCTGAGAAAAAAAATAAAAAAATATTCAATTTGTTTACAGTGCATAGTTTAGTGAGGGATGCTGAAGAGTTGTAAAAGTGGGTGGAACTCCACTTTAAAGTGTAATTTCAGTTAAAAATAAAAATTTGCTCTTGTTTAGTATGTGTAACAACTAAAACTTTTGTAGTATGCATTATCTTATTTGCTGATCGTCAAGGTTAGAAACAGCAGTCTAAGCTAGACAACCATCTCCTGAGCTTTACCGACACCAGTGTGCCTGTGCCACCGAGACAGCTCGCAGGCAAATCCTTAAACTGTTGTTGGTGCCCGTATAATGATTTCAACACAGCATTGAGTATCCTCACCCCCGTCTCCCCTGGTCCCACCTCTGTACCACCCGGTCCCTTTGCCGTCCTTACCTCCATCCTGCTTGATGTTCATGCCTTCCAGCTAGATACATCACTTCTGAAAATGATGACAATAGGAGCCTGTGGAGACACCCAGCAGCTGTCCTGCATGCAAAAAGACATTAGCTTTGCAGTCACGGTGATAGCAGCAATTTTAACCCCGAAAAGGTAGAAAACAACATATATTAACTTTTTACTGTAAAGATAAGATATTATTGGGGTGTATGAATGTAGGATTACTGCAAACTTTTCCTTCCACTTTAAAGTGGTTGTAAGCCCTTACATATATCCACTGAAGTGACTGGCCTCAGGTGATACACAGAGATGAAACAAAGCTTCTACATAAGTTGTACCTGTTTATCTGCAGCCATCTTTCTTATACACTCTACAGCCTTGTAGAGCACATATTTTACACAGCGTTACTGAGCAGGCAGGGAAAGGAGATTTGATGCTACACACCGCAGAAGACATATCAGGGTGCTGAGTGTAATCTGAGACCCGAGTGGAGGGAAGGGAATTCCTCCACACAAACTCATAGGCACACATGCACATCTGAGGCTGTCAATCATAGGCTGTGTCCTGGAACTCCTATCCCCCACCCCAATCATCCTTTGGAGTTGGTATTAGCTGTCAGAAATTCAGTTAGCAAAGTAGGCAGGAATGCAGGCAGCAGACAGAAATCACGCTAAGTGCTTTGGATTGAGGCAATACACACAATAGACAGATATGATTTGTTCAATTTTCATGTCAGAGGTTTATAACCAAACCAACCTAGTTTACTTCTAAACTAAGCCCCTAAATTAAAACAGTCCCTTGTTTTTCACTCTTATTTTGTATTGTACTGGAAGAAGCCACACTAAAATGCATATGCTTCTGCACCAAAATATACCAGTAATGAGCTGTCAGCAACCAGAAACAATGATCCAAAGGCCCAATGTATTGCTTAACCATCTACAGACCGGAAGATTTCCCCCCTTAATGACCAGGCCATTTTTGCGATATGGCACTGCGTCGCTTTAACTGACAATTGCGCGGTCGTGCGACACTGTACCCAAACAAAATTGACATCCCTTTTTCCCCACAAATAGAGCTTTCTTTTGGTTGTATTTGATCACCTCATGCGGTTTTTATTTTTTGCGCTACAAACAAAAAAAGAGTGTCAATTTTAAAAACAAAAACAATATTTTTTAGTTTTTTTTTATAATAAATATCCCCAAATTGTTTTAAAAAAAAAAAGAATTTCTTCATCAGTTTAGGCCAATATGTATTCTTCTACATATTTTTGGTAAAAAAAACCGCAATAAGCGCATATTGATTGGTTTGCGCAAAAGTTATAGCGTCTACAAAATAGGGGATAGTTTTATGGCATTTTTATTTATTTTTTTTGTACTAGTAATGGCAGTGATTTTTATCGAGATTGCTACATTGTGGCAGACAGATTGGACACTTTTGACACTTTTTTGGGACCATTGACATTTATACAGCGATCAGTGCTATAAAAATGCACTGATTACTGTGTAAATGTCACTGACAGGGAAGGGGTTAACATTAGAAGGTAATCAAGGGGTTAAATGTGTTCCCTGTGAGGTGTTTCTAACTGTGGGGGGCATGGGACTGACTGGAGGAGGAGAGAGATCACTGTTCCTAATCACTAGGAACAACAGATCTCTCTCTCTCCTCCCCTGTCAGAACGGGGATCTGTCTGTTTACATTGAGAGATCCCCATCCTGGCTCTCTTTCCCGTGATCGCAGGTGGCCGGGGGACCTCACGGCCACTGGCCACGCACATCGGGTCCCCCGCCATGCAGTGGGCATGCACGCGCACCTGCTATGGCTCTTAAAGAAGCCGACGTACACTTATGGGAATTTGCAGGAACCTGCTGCATTATACTGCCGACCTGCTGCAGTATAATGACAGCGGTTGGTCGGCAAGTGGTTAAAGTGTTACTAAAAGAAAATAAAAAGTTTCAGCGCAAAGGAATAAGTACTGACTCAAGGGTTGAAGTTGGTTAATGGAACTGCTGCCTCTACCAATTACTACCACTAGGTGGAGTAAATGAAAAGTGAAAGGAAATCAAAGTAGATATGGCGCTGTTCTATTAATAGCAGATATTTAGTTGGAGGTTTAAAAAGAAGTGAACCTACTTCCCTTAGTGGACAAAACCATGGGAGAAAGAAGAATAAATCACAGCATTGCTGTTGGTAAGTGCTGCCAGTAAACATCAATTAGGTGTAAAACAAAAAATACAAATGTAAATAATATGTTTGAGTAACTGAGTCTCCCAATTTGGTCTTTGCACTCAGTTGCAAAACTTGGTGTGATGTGAGAACCCAGTGTATACAAACCCAAAAACAAACATAAATAAAAATTAAAATAAAAATAAAAGTGAAATGTGGTATTCCGATAAAGTTAAAATACTATGCAAAAATACTGTGCATATTGAAACAATCTGAAGTGTATATTACTCGAAAAATAGCAGGCAGATTCCCTGTACATACAATTCTACATCAATGACCATTTCATCTCGATAATACAAAATTATAAAATCAATAAAGTGCTATTGGAAAAAACATCAAATTATCTGAAAAAACTATGAAAATCAGTAAAGTGCTCTTGTGCCAGTGAAGGAATCCGTTTTCTAAAATGAGCGAACAAGAACGCACTGAAAAACAGATACAAACTGACTACACGCACTGAAAACCAGATACACACACACAAGCACAAACTGAACAGCATTAAAACGATCGGAAATAAGCACGAGTCTGAAAAGCGTGAATCGTCTCTCACCAAACTTCTACTAACAGGAGATTAACAGAAGGAGCCCAAAGGGTGGCGCACTGGGTATTGAACTTCCTTTTTCTAGTCCCGTCGTACGTGTTGTACCTCACCTCGTTCTTGACGGTCAGAATTTTGTGTGACCGTGTTTATGCAAGACAGCTTGAGCGAATGCCCATCGGAGTTCAGACGGAAAAACCATCAGAGCGTTTTCTGACCAAAATTCCGATCGTGTGTACGCGGCATTACGCTAAACCTGCTCTTTGACACATTCTAAACCTAATCTATCTAACCCTGTAAAGCAAAAATCGCTGTACTTACCTATTCTGCAGCCAATCCGGTCCGGGCCCAGCAGCAACTTCAGTGTGGAGGCGGGAGCAGGAGAGGAAGCCAACAACGGAAGCCCCATAGTAACTCTACGGGTGATGTCACTTCCCAGCCATTTCCCAGCCGTTGTCGATCCTCTCCTGCACACAGAATCCGCTGCTGGAAACTGGACCAGATTGGCTGCAGAATAGGTAAGTACAACGATTTTTGCTTTACAGGGTTAGATAGATTAGGTTTAGGATGTGGCAGAGAGCAGGTTTAGTGGTAGTTCGTTTTTGCCAAGACTTACACTTTAAAATAGAAATGAAAGGCAAAACATTTGTGTATATAGATAAAAAAAAAGATAAATACCTTTATTTCCCCTGATTTTTAGGTGATCACATTCCCTCTGTTCTCAGCTGCATAAGATCTGAGGGGAGGAAAAGCTGCAGTACACTGATCTTCCCAGTGAAAGGCTGGGAGGGGGGGGGCGTGTCAGGACATGTCTGATTATTGGAGGAGAGCATACTGAGTTCCCAGCACAGCTAGAGAACTGACCACAGTGTGTCGTGCTGCTTAGCGTGGTCAGTTTTTAACAGGAAAGCGGAGGGACTGGCAGGAACACTAGGAATTTCCCATCAAGGAAGCAATACAAAGAGAACAGGATACTTTTTCATACAAGTACATGGTATAGCAGGCACATATCAGGAATATAAAATGTTGGGGTAACTTTAAGTGTTTTTTTCAAGTCTCTTTCAGTAAAAAAAAAACAAAAAACAGTAAATGACGCAAAGCATTGCAACTCCCTCCACAACATACACTAGTGCGTGCGATTCATGACGCACATGTGGGCCCTTAATATAGCCCTACTTCAAATAGCTTGACTACTCCAGTTTGCTTTATTTGTTTTTATGCCATTAAAAATATTCAAAGCAATAAAATATCATAGATATGAAAATAAAGGAGAAATAGAAGTTGAAAACCCTTAACAAGCATAACTATGATAATAGTTTGTAGCTGAAGCGTTTTCATGCCTCAGTTCATTATGCTGGTTTATTATTGCAGTGAAGTGGGAAATCCAAATAAGATTAAGTTTAGTAGACTGGAAGGTTCAGTATATCTATATAAGGAGAAGGAACCTACAAGGATCTTCCCTACCAACAGAATGTTATTAATTAACAGTAAGAGATTCTTATATATGGGCTGGTTCTCCTTTGGGGATGTTATTTTCAGGCTTATTCTGGGCAATGTGCAAAGTACACCAACGGATAGAAAAAAGCCAGAAATCATCCTTCTTTGTACTGGCTGCAGTATGATAAAGCTTTACATGGAGTTTTGGATTACTGAACTTTTCACATTACTTTGTACTGCTTTATTGAATACTGTCAGATTTACTATTCAAAGAGCACGTGGTTTTGCAAGAACTTTTATTTAATATTTCAGACCTAAAAAGAAATATTAATGCCCCTTTAACGTCAATACATGGGCATTGCAGTTAAGGTTGCCACCTGTCCAGGATTCACCCAGACAGTCCGGGCTTTGAATCATGTGAACGGGTTTCAGGCAGACTGAAACCCGGACACATTTAATTAGACCGGGCTGTGGCTCCCCAAGTAACCGAGATAGTCACACACAAATCTGTTGCTATCCAGGAGCTACGGGCAGCTGTCTGGGAGCAGGTCTGGCATCACTGGAGGGCAGGGTGATGATGTCAGCAAATGAAATTTGGCCACACCCACATTTTGCTGTGGAACGCTATGTGCACCGCATTACTACTCTCCCTGTTGCATCTAAGGGTTTGGCTTAAAGAAAAGGTGGCAACCCTAATTGCAGTGCTTATGGTTAATACAGATGTATAAGTGTAAATGGGCTCTTATAGTTTGTCTTTGTAGAGATGGGATTTCTACTTGAAATGCTTTTCCATGCAGTAAAATTCATATATTTTACTACAAGAGGAAATGAAGGCTGTTAAACACTCCAAGCCTGTGTTGAAGCTTATAGGGTGCGGAGGAGTCTACCTGATGCCCTGTTCATAGACGGCTCTTTAAAGAGGAACTTCATTCTGCTCACATAATTTGTAATACAAACATCTTTGCCATTCTGAAGCTTCCCTCCAACCACTTTGCATATTATTTTATATATACTGTGATTCTGTACTTGCCAAATATGCTGTAGAAAGCTCCCTCCACTGGGTCTGGCTGCATCCATTTTAACTGTGGGCAGCAGAAGCTGATGCCTGTTCACTTCCTGGATTTACACAGACACATGGAGGCACGCCTCCAGCTCTGCAGCTCTCATTGGCCCTCTTATGACTCACCCCCCCCTCCCTTCCTGGCAAACCTTCACAAGAGTGAGAGAGAGATCTGTCCATGATGTCATAAGCCTAGGCTTTTTATAAGACAAGAAACAGGAAGTGGGCTGTATAAGGTATTTACTGGCAGAAGAAAAAAATGTTTTACTATCCAAAGTTAAAGCAACAAGGGCAGAAGATTTAATAGATGGAAGGATGAAAAAATGACTGAAGTTCCACTTGAAAGCGGAGTTCCAGCCTGCGGAATTTTTTTTTTTTAAGTCAGCAGCTACAAATAATGGAACTGCTGACTTTTGATATATGGAGCCCGCGATGCCGGCACCCCAGCCAATTTTTGGATCGGCTGTCAAGTGCTGCCACCGCTATCTCCACTAAGGGAAACCAGCCTTTTGGCATTCACGGCCGGTTCCCCACTGCGCAGGCGTGAAGTGCACTGCACCATCTCCCAGAAGTGGGGACGGGGACCTGTCAAAAACAGGTCCCTGCTCCCCCCTTCCTCCTGAAAGGTGCCAAATGTGGCACCAGTGGGGGGGGGGGAAGCAAATAAGTTGAAGCTCCCTTTTTGGGTGTAGCTCCACTTTAATTAGGCAAACTAGGCAGTCGCCCAAGGCCTCATGCTCACAGGGGCCTCGTGGCTGCCAAGCAGAGTTGCCAGTAATTAAGGGCACTTTTCCGCTGACTGTAAACAGCAGAAAAGAGCTTCTTCGCCCCCCCCCTGCTCACCTTCTGAGCGGCCCGCTCAAGCCAATCCCAGTCAAGCCCAAGTTGAGCTCAGTCGATTACTAATCGTCGTGCTTTGCGCAGTTCTGGAGCTGACCGATTAGTAATCGACTGAGTTCGGCTCGGGCTTGGCAGCAATTGGCTTGAGTGGGAGGGGGGTGGTTGGCCCACCTGCTGGTCGTCGGCTGGTCCAATCATGGCCCACGTTCTGGTTTTGAACAGCCCACCTGGTTATTTGGACATATATATCTTTTATGGTCACCAACGATCTCCCAGCGCCGGGGTCACAAAAGATATATATGCTGGCTGCCTTGGAGGGGACAGGGAGGACGCGGGACAAATGTCCCACCTCCTGCGCCGCCATTGGACGACTGTTCTGTCCATCATAGAAGGCGGGACTTTCTATTAAAGAGGCCGCCGAGAAAACAGGAGTTTTTCCTGTATGTAATCTTTTGGCACTCGTCCTGCCCCCCCTCCCTGTCCCCTCCAAGACTGCAGATGGATGGGCATCAGTCAGGCTGCACTGATGGCAATGGTGAGTCTGCATTCATGGCAATGGTGGGTGCTGCATTAATGCAATGGTGGGTGCCGCATTCACGGCAATGGTGGGTGCTGCATTCCTGGCCATGGTGGGTGCCGCATTCCTCGCAATGGTGGGTGCCGCATTCATGGCAATGGTGGATGCTGCATTCCTGGCAATGGTGGGTGCCGCATTCATGGCAATGGTGGGTGCTGCATTCCTGGCAATGGTGGGGCTTCATTCATGGCAATGGGGGTGCTGCATTCATGGCACTTATGAGGCTGCAAATGGGCACTGACCCTTATTTTGCCTCACAGTTCTTTATTTAAAATTTAAGTTTTTTTCCTGAAACTTCCCTCTTAAAGTGAAGATGCGTGTTATACGCCGATAAATATGGTATATTCAAATAACACGCCCGAGCTCATCTCTTTACTCACACACAGCCACAAAGGCAAGATAATTCTTGTTGGGCAGTGTATTAGTGCTCGAACGAACACACTTAGGCTGAATTTTAAAGGTTCAAAGAATGTCAGGCAAAATGGCGGCCCTCACGTATGTTCAATTCATCAAATCTGGCCCTCTTTGAAAAAAGTTTGGACACCCGTTTAGTGTATTCACCCTGCAGACTTTTCTTGGAATAAAATTGTATCCGGACCTCTTGGCATTGGTGTGGCGCTTCAATTTCAGTTTTTGTTAAACTACACTGCAAGCCAAGGAGACCTTGGATATGTGGCGTGTATAAGCTGCCTGCCTAGGAACCAGATAATTTACTTCAAAATTAATACTTTAAGATAGCAATACCAGTAAGATAACCCTATGGGACCAGCACTATTTTTCTTTTTTCCTCACTTGCCAATGTGAGGGCATCTTGGGTAAGAGGGAAGAAGAAAGGAATGGCTGCACATCCAGAACTTCCGATTGCCTTTTATTTTGCTTCACAAAGATAACACCAAAGACACCAAACTGTGGTCACCTAGATGCGTTTCACACATACATCTTGTGCTTAATCACAAGTAAGAGGGCCCTGTATATATACTGTATAGTCTGGCAGAAGTCTGCCTGGGTTTTTGGTGGTCATGGAAAGGATCAGGTCAAGACAAAGATGTAAAAATATATGCTTTATGCAGTGTTGTGAATAATGTGCATATGTTGATGTATATGCTGTTTGGCAATTTTTTTTTCTGCTTACTGTTGATGTTGCCCTGTCCATAGTCTTAAGGAGGAGGCTGTTTTTGTTTTGCGGTAGGAGAGTCCAAGATCAGAAGGACCATTTTGTAGTGCCCATGGGTTAGTCCTCTTAGAAAGGTTCTAGGGGTTTAGGCCCCTTGTTTCTTCATTTTTCCAGGGGTTACACCCCTGTGCTTTTGAATGATTTTCTTTGGGGTTAGACTCCTAATACCTTTTTGAGTGGTTCTCGGTGAAGGAATATACTGTATTTTCTCATGTGGAGGGGTTATGGGGTATTGCTTTTATATACGGTAAATAGAAAGAACTTACTAAAGCTGGCCAAAAAAAGCAAACAGATTCCTACAACCCTTCAAATGAGGTGGAAGGAGGAATCCCCCCTGCCGGGATGTTGTACTGACAGCAGGTCCTGGGCGCTGGCAGAATAAACTGACAGAAGTCGATTTAACCGCCAACTTTGGTTGAACAGGGACAGTTACACACTGATCAAAGTTTGGCCAGTCCCTGCTAACCCGGCTGAATATAAATCCATCTTTGGCCACCTTCATTGCATTGTTGTTGACAGTGATAATAATCCCCAATTATGTAAATGAAGGTTCACATATACTGTACCTATCCAGAATTATCAAAAATTGAAATGCCTGTTTTGGATGGGCTGATTCTTTAACCCTCTGTTATGCTGTTTATTGTTCATATCTTTATTTGTAGACCGTCTATGTACATTCCCAGGCTTTCACCTGACAAGCTAATGCTTCACAACTCGACCTTTAATATAATCCCTATTTAAAGTATCAAGTTCAATCATCTGCGCTAATGGTGATAAAAGAAGACCTCTTTTGACCCCGCAGAGCGATGGTGCTTTTAATTAGACTTACTTTTTATCATCCAAAATAAATTTGACATAATAAAATTTTCAAACAGATAAAACAACCATAACGCAACCAAGCATAGTGTTTTTTGCCTGGTAGATTTTGAGTCAGCTCAGATTCAGTTTATCTCTTGTCTATGCTCATTATATATATAGCCCCTTTATAATTAAACAAGTGGCAACATGCAATACAAAGTTATAAATATAACTATTTCCGTTTGTAACATTGACTTTGGTTGATGCATACTTGATACTTTTCCAGGTGGAAATGATACATTGTTAGGCCCCTCTATGCTTATTGCTGTAGCATTATTAAACCCAAACACAAACATTTATTATATTGCAGTTTATCAATTCTTAGATGTGCTGGCTGCATTAGTTTCCTTGTTTGGGCTTTCTTTCTTCTTTTTTCATCTGGTGATCCAGGCAGTAAGTCTGTTGTTTTTCAAAAGAACAAGCTATCTTTCTGTTACAGGAATGGTGCAAAATATTTATTACTGACTGCGGTGATAACAATTAGCATTTATTTATTTATATTAAATCTATTTTCCAAAAGGAAAAAAAACAAACAAACAAACTGCTATAACTGCTTATAACATATTAACTGGGGTTCAGTCCGCTAGTACATCGAACAGTCCCCCCCCCCCCCACTGACAATGCTGCTGTCCAAATCTGCCCCCATGCTAGTTTCTCCAGTGTAGGCATTCTAATGCAGGCAGTGTATTACTGGCCAGATCACAACTGGAAAACAGCGGGGGAAAAGTCTAAAAAAAAGAAAAATAATGCAGCCACCACATCTAATAATTGGTAAACTGCAAAATATTACATTTTTGAAGATAAATGATCTTTTTAAGGAAACATGTTATAAGAGAGGTGTTGCCTTCTTCTGAAAATACAGGCTGTCTTTAACATGAATACTTTCTGCAAGTGTCAATAAACCTGAAACATTTCTTTGTGTATATTTCTTTAAAATGAGTGTTATACATGTATGCATGGGTGTGCGCAGGCTATTGCATTATTGCATTAGGGTGTGCAACCCAGAGCACAAACACACATATTCATGTATATCAGCAGAGATTGGTGTCAGTAGAGCAGTTGATGGCATCAGACGTTTTTCATTATTTTTTTTATTATTTCTTGCAATTTTTTAAAATATTTTTTTATAATATTATTTTTTTATAATTTTTTTAGAAGCCCTGTTGCGCTTAGAACGGGTCTGAGGACAGATATTCCCCAGTCCCTTTTTCTGCAGCCTCAGCTGCACTGGACAGTGAATTATTGGGAAGTGCTCTGTCCTGAGAAACTTCCTATTTATTCACAAACTGAAGCAGAGTAAACATTAGTTTACTCTGCCTCAGTTAGGAATGAACACCGGAGCGATCAGTACAGAAAAGTAAAGGGGCCGATAAATGAAATATTTACTGGCCTCTTCTCCTGCTCTCCATCTCCCATTCCCCTCAGCAGCCAGTGGGAGAGTAGAGGAGGAAGCTGGTAGCACTGCAGGGGGAGATGGTGGCGCCAGAAAGCAGGGGAATCTGCACTTTATTGGGTGATTAGGGTGTGCCCAGGCACATCTGGCACACCCTGTGTGCACGCCTATGCCTGTGTGCAGAAACTTGCTATCAACTTGCTATCATTCATCTGTTTTTTGCATATAAGTAATTTTTCTTGCCTTTCCATGCACTTTCCCATTGCTAGTGGTAACGTCAGGGCTGCTGTTAGAAATCACAGGGCCTCGTACAGCCTACCTGACCCACTCTCCATCCTGAAGCAATCCCCTGTACCTGCAACAGCCAGCAGGAGGGAGAGGAGAAGAAGCTGTCAGCACTGCTGGAGGAACACACAAGGGGGAGTTTGGCAGCAGGGGGAAGGAGATTATCTACAGGAGGGGTGATCAGTGTGTCTGATGTTTGTTAGGAACCCGTTGACTTTCTCATTTTTCCCAATAAAGACGGCCACAGAGTCTTTTTTTCTCTTATGGGCAGCTCCAATTGTCTGAGTGGCATCAGCCCCTCTCTGCTGTCACAGCTGCTTCTCTGCTTGCAGGTGACCAGTGAGGGTGGAAGGGAGAAAATGAAGCGCCGGCTGTGCGTGGGTGGATATAGCATCAGTGACAGCCTGGTCTGTGCAGTCGCTCCTCTCCTGCCAGCTCTGCAGACCAGGGCTACACTGGGGTCATGCAAGTACAGATCAGGGGTGCCTTCCCTAAGCAAAAGCTGCTTACATTGAGGAACAGCAGTAAGAGCCTGTATCAAAGGACTTTTGTTCTGGTTAAAACGGCTTCTCTCCCCATACAAGTCAATGGAAACACAGAAGCAGCTTGAAGAAGTTGGATGCAGCTTAGAAGGAGGTCAAATGCAGGTCAAATGTACTTGTCAATGAATGATCTCAGAAATGTCTCAAACCAATCTCAAGATGGAATGCACCCCTGTAGCAAGCTGCAAGTTCTCATCAACACAACAACAAAACCTATCAAGACATTCATTCACAACACATTCATTTTGAATGGCATGTCCAATGTACTAAAGCACTGCAGTGCACCAAAACCCATTACTTTGTGTTCATGAAAAAGGGCCAAGGGCAGTTTTGACCATGCTTTACTGCACTGGCACCCCATTAAAGGCCGACTCTGGCAAAAAAATGTACTAGCATCCATTTATATATTGAATACCTAAAAACCACCCACCATCATGCTAACTTTCTTCTAGCTTAAACAAATCCTGTTGTTCACATGCTGGGGAAACTTTAGCTCCCACTCTACTTTCCGGGCCACTCAGATTTAAGCGTTGCAAGTCTCATAGTGCCAAGCACTATAGCCATGTGACCAACTCCCTATCCTTCTGGCCATTCACAAAATGAAGCCTGAGGCTCTATTTCAGGAGTTGCTATCTTCGTAAACATAAAATATAACTGAACACTTATAAAGGTTTTAAAAATGAGTAGGCTAACTAATGCATGGTGTAACACATGTAAAATACATACTTTGTCGCACTGCAAAAGTGTGTTCAGAATTTATTTATTTTCTAAGCCTGAACCTCGTGATGCTGTACTCCCTACTGGCTGAACATTTGAATATCATAGAAAAAAGCTAAATTTTAAGTAAATTGCAAGGAAAACACTGACAAGGTAGGCAGACCAGAGAAATAGAATAACAGATATAGCAGAAAACAAAAAAAAAATGCACACCCAGCAAATACCATCCAACCCACCCATCCTTTTCTACAGCAGGCTGTACTTTCTTCCAGCAGGAATTTCACTCAGCGTGTAAAGTATTTTGCAGAATATTTCCTTTAATCAGTAATTCCTACAGGACAACCTACTTAATGTATCTCATTGGTGTAACAACAACGATAGGAGAGGCAGCAACCTTTGTCCCTGGAGACCCAACTCTGACATTGATTCAAGCTTGTATCGTTTATTTTTCAGTGCTTTTTTGGCATCTCTAGAAGTACAAAAAGAAAAGGAGCCATGGCACATACATCACTGGACTTTGAATCATACAAAATCTAGCTAACATTTTTAAAACATTAGTAAAGGCAGTAAAGAAAAAAAAATTCCCACTGCAAGTTAATGGCATAATTATATTTTTATATTTTATATTTTATAAAAAAAGTACCTTAAAACGAATCCCTCCAGCGGTGCGCTGTCACCACTGACAGGGCTTCCATGTTCACTCGGTCTTCCTTCCAGGTCCGTGGGTTCCAGCCATTACTGCACATGTGTACGGGAGCCACAATCATGGCACAGCACTCTGAATGGATGGCATACTCAGTATGCTGCCCATTCAGAGCACAGTGTGCATGCACCGGTGATGCCACTAGCTGCAAAAATAGTGAATAACTCCTAAATGGCGCATGCTTATGCTGCGTACACATGAGCGGACTTCTCGTCGGACTGAACTCCAAAGGACTTTTCAACAGAGTTCCGACGAAACGGACTTGCCTACACACGATCCCTCCAAAGTCTGATCGTTTCGAACTTGATGACATACGACTGGACTAGAAAAGGAAGTTCAATAGCTAGTAGCCAATAGCTGCCCTTGCGTCCTTTTCGGTCCGTCGGACTAGCATACAGACAAATGTTTTTTTCAATAGGAATTGAGTCCGTCGGAAAGATTTGAAACATGTTCTATTTCTAAGGTCGTCAGATTTTTCGACAGAAAAGGTCCGATGAAGCCTTTAACAAATGTCTTGGATATAAACTGTATAGTGTTGTCTAATTTAAAAAAATGCATTAATAAAGTCAAATGTATCTATACCCACAACTAAAAACAGGGGAAATAAAGGCAAAACTTTTTTTTTTTAGTCTTGGATAGAGTTGAGAAGGATTAGAGCTTTGAGCTACAAAATGCTCAAGTATGAACAGGGCCTTGGTGTGTGCCCCATATCTGGCTTCTTTGCTACATATCATACTTTTACACAGACAGCAGTCTCCTGTAGGTGGCAACTGTCCAGTGCTGAGATTTTTAGTTTTGGCTGCAGTACTCTTATGCTGCGTACACATGGTCGGATTTTCCGACGGGAGATGTTCGATGGGAGCTTGTTGTCGGAAATTCCGACTGTGTGTAGGCTCCATCGCACATATTCCGTCGGAATTTCCGACAAACAAAATTTGAGATCTGGATCTCAAATTTTCCAACAACAAAATCCGTTGTCGTAACAAAGTTCCACGCAGAATCAAGCAGAAGAGCCGCACTGGCTATTGAACTTCATTTTCTCGGCTCGTCGTACGTGTTATACGTCACCGCGTTCTTGGCAATCGGAATTTCCAACAAGATTTGTGTCACGGTGTGTATGCAAGACGAGTTTGAGCCAACATCCGTCGGGAAAAAAAACATGGATTTTGTTGACAGAATGTGCGATCGTGTCTACGTGGCATTAGAGGTGCCAAGTGAGCGACTGTGGGTCACTCACTTGGCACCTCCTCCATTCATAAAAAGCCTTGAATTTTTTTTAATGAATCCAAGGTGCTTTGTGATTGGAGAATGTGCTACTGAATGTCATGATCTCCCCACTTGCAATCATAGACAAGGAAACGATCAATTTCTTGGGCCAAAAGAGATGGTGCCTCAGCTGGACAAATCTGCAGAGTAGCCACCTGGACCAGCCTTAATGCATTCATAAAGCACTATTACATCAACATCCTTTCCTGGTCCCATCCTAGATAACACCTTGCTAATCTCTCTAGTCAACCGGCCTGAAGGGTGATTTGGATAAATAAGTTATTACCTGAAAACTCCTTTCCAGGAATCCTCCAGGACAGTGGGGTTCCTACTCCTATAACTATGTTGTAATCAAACAGTATGTTTGTAGTAATTATATGTTTGCAGCCTTTTAAACTCTCTAGTCTTGAGTGTTCTGTAGGTGGGTAAAGCCATCTCTCTCTAATCAACCATCTTGAAGGGTTCCTGAAAAAGGAGTTATCAGGTAATAACTCAATAACAATAAGGTTTTATTGAATGTAGAGTCATACCTGAGTCTGGTGGAACCATGGGCTTGCTAGCAGCTGCTGCACTTGTTACTACACGACTATAGCTATGAATGGATAGAGCTCATGGATCTTCACTGCTATGTGCCTGTAATCTGAGCATCATCTATGGTCTGTTCTAATAATGTGGAACAAGCAAGCAGAATTGGAGTTCAGACTTTTAATACTTCTCTGGCTTCATGCTTGTTGTAGTTCAATGGAAAATTGGGTAACAAAGCAATGACAAATTCGACGTTTTAAGGGTTTACTTTCATTCAGGGTCAAGGCAGGCAGCAGTGTATTATCACAAAAAATATGCTTCTGCTGCAGCTTGTGTGGGTAAGCGTAAAGGGGAGCCTTGTGATTCAGATAAGATCTGTACGATTTTGTCTTGTTATCCACTTTGTTGTCTACCATTTCTTTGAAAATGTTTAAGGACAAATATATACATTGATGATTGTTTGGCCATAGAGCTATAATTTTAAGATTGTATGACATTAAATGTACCAGCAAGCACTGAATTGTTTTTGTGTGTATGTGTCAACAATCGGGTTTCTTTTTTCACAGTATACATTTTCTTTTTAGCAATCTTTGATTATCACAGTGAATTTTATGTATTAGTACATGTATTCAACCATATTATGACCCAGATCATGACAGATCGGTTCTAAATAGATGTTTGGTTGGTGAGCTTCATTATTATGGGTATAGGCCTATCTAAAATGGAATTATTTTTAATGTTTTTAAAGAAAATATATTACATTTTTGTATTAAGGGATACCTTTTGACATATTTGATGATAAAGATATTGCGCACTCTTGTTTCTTCCAACTGTGTGCCAACACACAGTGTGGGACATCCATGAATTCTGTTGCACAGCAAGGTTACACTAAACACTAATGCCGCGTACACATGATCACACATTCCGGCAACAAAATCCATGTTTTTTTTCCGACGGATGTTGGCTCAAACTTGTCTTGCACACACATGGTCACACAAAGTTGGTCAGAATTTGCGAACGTCAAGAACGTGGTGATGTACAACACATATGACAGCACCAGAAAGAGGAAGTGCAATATAAATAAATAAAAGTGCGCCACCCTTTGGGCTCCTTCTGCTAATCTCGTGTTATTAGAAGTTTGGTGACAGACGATTCGCGCTTTTCAGCCTTGTGCTTTTCTGATCGTTACTGCTCTTCAGTTTGTGCTTGTGGGTTCGTATTTATATTACGTATTTAATTGGCATTGTGTTCTTGTCCACTCGTTTATGATTTTCAGCTCCGGCCTTTCTGTTTTTCAGTGCTTTCTGTTAGTTCGTTCTGACCAGCCGACCGTTGTGAAGCCATGAGGACCCTCACCCCGGACCAGAGGGTTTATAACTACCGTCTGGCCAGAGCTAGAAGATTGGTGGAGAATACTTTTGGGACAATGGCCAGTCGGTTCCGCCTATTACTTATGCCAATCAACATGGCGGAATATAAACTTAACCATATAATCCTTGCATGCTGCATTCTACACAACTATTTAAGGAGAAATTCAATGAACTATGTGGCCTCAGTTGGGCCTGAGGCCGGACTTCAACAAGAAACCCTGATGACGCTTGAAGCTGGCCGTCCTGGCTTGCCCCCCTAAAGCGCCCGCGAAGTAAGACAGAAGTATGTCGAGTACTTTGCGGATAGGGGGGCATTGATATGCCAGAAACTGGTTAAGAAACATTTTATAAAACATTTTTTAACTTAAATTGCCACTGTAAACACCAACTTACTACAAAAATTGCTATTGAGGATTAAAAGAAGCTGTTGAGTAGAAAACATTTTACTCAAAGCACATTCACATATGCGCTAGAAAAGGGTTTTTGAACAAACCAACATCTTTGGTGTATAACCTTTTTTCACATTGTAAATATCCTTTTTTTTGTTAAACAGGCATGTTTCAAACCAGAAGATACACAACTCAGGAACTTACAAAGTTCAACTTTGATAAAGTGAAGGCAATATCAGACATGAGTATGTCCAAAGTGTGTTGATATTGCCTTCATCAGATGGGGTGATGTCACCCCTGTGAAAGCCAAATTTTGAAGATGCACACAAATTGTGATTCAAACTGGGGATTTCCCTCCTGATCCCATGCCTAATGTCAACATGTGCTAGCTCCCATCATGGGGGATCAATGGATGTGTTTTGGGGGTGAAACCCCTTCTTCTCACCTACTTGAGTTGCAAGGAAGGGGTTACACCCACAAAATGCGTACATTTATATCCCGTGATGGCAGATAGCACATGTTGACACACCGTGTGCATCTTCAAAATTTGTCTTTTAAAATACTTTAAAAACTTTTTTTAAAAACAAAAATACATGAGAAAACGGTACAATTTTTGTGTTTTATATTCTGCCTAAAACATCAATGATGTTCTTCATTTTTTGTTGAACATCATTGATATTTTCCTTTATATTTTCTAAATCACGATTGCACCCCATTCTCTCCCCGATGAGGATCTGGGCCCTTTCACTTGTGAAATGAGATTCTTCTTCCACAACATCCACATCACCTAAAATAAAAAACACACCATGTATTAGAAATATGCAGGCATCCATCTATTACCTGAATCTGTTGTCTCAGACACTCACCTGTTGTGGCCACTATTTTGCCCACTACATAAACGTCTCCCTCCACATCCTCTGCTTGTGCTTTTGGGATTTCCCCTTCTTTAGGAGGTCGGGGGTCCCTGGTGTCCTCAGATTTCCCGAGTCTTTTCTCCCCTATGTGAATAAGAAATAGGTATACTTAGCACACAGATATTTGAGAGCAGAGCAGAGCAGAAAAAGTTCTGAGCTGAAGAACATTTTATTTCCTTTATAAAGCTGGAATATTTCCCTTTTTTGTTAAAGTATCACACATGTAGAGACCCCTAGTATCCACTGGAGCACCTGTGTGGGACACCCTAAAAAGTTTGTTCTGGTGTCCCACACTAGTGCTCCTGTGTGCAGATGTGTAAACAGCTGCTGAGTGTCCTCTCCTTACACTGAATCAAGTTTGCATTTCATTCTAGTTACTAGCAATCTAGACAACAAACTTATTTTAATACAAATAGGCCTGAACAAATGTAGTTAACCTGTATCTGCCAAAAACATCTTATAAGTGGGTGAACGAACGATGTTTCCCACGACAGATTACTGTGCCCATGAACATGAAAGTTGCCATTTTAAACTGTACAACAGTAAAGAAAAGCACATGGAGCAGCATGCAAGTAATAATAATAATACTAACACATGAAAACTACTTACTTTTTAGAAGCAGTTTCCTGATCTTTATGTACTGATTGTGCTCCCTCAATTTCAGGTCTGACCAGCGTTTCCTCAATTGCTCCTTGGATCGCCGTACCCCAAAATTCCTGTGCAGAATCTTCACAACTTTAGTCATAATCTTGGCCTTTCTCACATTTGTGTTTGGGTAAAGTCCATGCTTCCCTTCATAATCGGCCCTCTTCAAGATGTCCACCATCTCTATAAAGGACATATTTGAGGCCTTAAATCTTCTCCGGGATTGGGACGTTCGTGGCTCCAGCTTTTCGTCGTTGCTGCTCTCCTCTGCATGCACCTGTTGTCTCTCCACCATGTGCTCTCCCACTGCGCCGAAAGAGAAGGGGCAGGGAATATACTAGAAAGAACGTCAGGGGTGGGTGGAATTTGATGCATGTGCAGTGTATATAAAGCGTCACACGCGTGCGTCGTACATACGATCTGTGAGCGGAGGATGGAGTAACGGAAGCGACGATCGTTATAATGAAGGTACAATTTTAACTTGGTGCATCAGTGGCCTGTACTGTTTATAGATTGAGGCCTATATTAGGTCAAGATTAGCAGAGTTTTGCTTGACATTAAGGTTTGTCTTGTGTTGTGTCTTGCAGAGAAGATGGATCCTTTCAATGATAGGGAATTTCTAGGAATATTCATTGATATGTTCAGGGAGCTGCCCTGTCTGTGGCAGCTGAACCACCCATTTTTTAATAATAAGGATTGCCTGAGATCAGGAGCAGCAGATGACATTTATGTATCCAGGCTGTGGTACTATGACAGACTGCATTTTCTGTCAGACCAGAGGGAACCCAGTCCAGCACTCTCCAGTCTTCCTTCAAGGCTTCCTTCCCCCCCAGCTGAGGCTTCCGACGACCAACCTGGACCTTCCAGGCAGCAACATGTGGAGGAGCCCAGCTTGAGTCAGGTACAGCATTCTTCAAAATATTTCTGGTTGTCAAATTAATGATGTTAAATAGATGTTAGTTTTGATCACTAATTTATGATTTCACAAAGTGTTTTACATATCAATAGACAGTAGTGGCCACAAAGGATTGGGACAAGAATGAAAAATGCTTGGGTCAGAATGATAGTCTTTTCTATTTATTAACATTCGATTTGCAACCGTCATGAGCTGAAAATTGTGTGTGATTGATGGACCAAAAACTAAAACTTTGTCCCTTTTTCATACATAGGAAAGCCTCAGCCAGGCAGTGGAAAGTGGCAGCCAGGAGGTGGCCGGGCCCAGTAGCCTGCCGGAAACCCAGGTCCCTCCCCTCGGCCTTCCACAAAAAAGTGCCAGGAAGAGGAGTAACCTGGAGGAGGCAGCACTTGGCCTATTTATGAAGGCTACTGCAGCCCTCAGAAACCCCCCCAGTCTTCAAGAGGACTATGCCTACATGTCAGCCTGCAAAATGCTGGAAATGGAGGAGGGCCAACGCCTCTTATGTGAGGAAGTTATGTTACAAGCCCTAAATAAGGGGTTGAGGGGCAAACTCACAAGCCAAAGCCACGTTTGTGAGTTGAACCATTGTCCTCCTCCACCTCCTGCCACAACTCCAACACCAGAGCCACAGCCTGGAAGGAAGAGTTTAAGGAAGACAAGAAAGTGATGGCCTAGGTTTAGTCTGGTCTGACAAAAGACGCAGGCTGTAGTGTGACCACAGCCTGGGGACAGATTTGTCATCTGTTGCTGTTCCTGATCTCTTGTAGTCCTGGACCGGATTGTGCTCACTATTATAAGGACTCCTCAGGCCACCAATTTTGACTGTAAAATAATTGATGTCTGCCCTGGGGTACAAAGGCTTCACAAATTTCACCATTTTCTCCAGCGTTACCTTCCTCTTGCTTTTGTTATGACCCAGAATAAATGGATATTTATTTTTCACAAATACTTGGCTATGTGTTTTACTTCAAAAAGGACAGTTTGTTTGTGAGTAGGCAGGTACATTTCCTAAATACAATGTCAAATTAACAAGGGACACCAACACAAAACAACCTCCTTGAGGTTAAAAAATACAAGATAATAATGGTGTTGTGGTAACTTGACACACAAAACGAGAAATAATATTATGGAAAGCACTATAAAAAACAAAAAAAAAATGTAGCTCTTGATAAAAAAAAAAAATCTAAACAAAAATTAGAAACATTATTATGGAGATCTGACGAAAAAAAAATAATATTATTCAGGAGATCACAAGAAATAATGAAGAAATTAGTTTGCAAAACAACTTAATTATTCTAGCATTATAAAGAAGAAGAGAATGCGCTGCATTAAACTATTTTAAAAATTGCAGCGTGAGGAATGTGCTATCTCCATTATGAACAGTAATTTTACCAGACCGAGCGCTTCCGTCTCGTAATTCATGCTGAGCATGCGTGGTACTTTGTGTGTCGGAATTGTGTACACAGGATCGGAATTTACGAGAATGGATTTTGTTGTCGGAAAATTTGAGATCCAGATCTCAAATTTTGTGCAACGGAAATTCCGATGGAAAATGTCCGATGGAGCCTACACACGGTCGGAATTTCCGACAAAAAGCTCCCCATCAAACATTTTCCGTTGGAAAATCCGACCGTGTGTATGAGGCCTAACAGTGTATACACAGATTTTTTACAAGGTTACAGCTTGGGTTAGGCCCCTTTCAGATGGAGCGTATACTTCCAAGCAGAATCTGCCTGCTTAGCGGGGGATCTCTCCACTGATCCCCACTAAGCAGGCAAATGACAGGTCTGTGTCCGCTCTGCTATACAGAGCGAACATAGACACAGCCTGCTCTCCTCTAAGGGGGAGCGGATTTTATTGGATCGGATGCTTGGCTGGTGTCAGCAAGCACATGTCCGCTGATATCCACTGCCCTATAGAGATCAATGGGTGGTTTGATCGGGTCCGCCTGAAAAACTGACAGGCAGACCCAATCAGTCCGCTGGTGTGAAATGGGCCTTATACAATCCTCTCTCAGCTGCTCTAAAGTAGCACTGCAACAGAATGAAATCCGGCCCTGACCATTTATTTTTTTTGCATGTTTAGAGTACAAAAATATGTCTGAGTTTCAGTAACACAACTTTTCAAACCTGTCGCAGTTGTTGTCCAGGTATACAGATGCAGGATTCACAAATACACTGTAAACCTGTTGCAGTATTTGCCAAGAGAGAGGTACCCTGACTTGCATCTTACTGTGTTACTAATTTGGTTGATATACTGTATGTCCCCCAATGTGCTTCTTGGATAGCAGTCAACGCTATTAGGAAATGAATGCTGCCAAAATGAAAACAATAATCTTTGCAACGATATTAATGCATTAAGAAATAACCGCAGGCCTTTACAGAAAATACATAAAAATTATAAATTAATAATTCCCAGCTTCTACAGAGTATAATGAGGTCAGTTTATGAATAGAAACATCTGTTTTACATTTATACCAGTTTACATGCAGATCGCTCTTCACATTTACTGGTAAGTCATCAGGGCTTATGTAGGTCCCACAGTATATCACTAGAAATATATCATGTCAGGTAAAAAGTTCAGGGCTAGTTCAGTTTGCTATTAAAAAAAACACCGTCATTGAGGCCTAGTTCACACCTATGCAGGTTGCAGTTTGCATATTTCAGGTCCATTGTGCGGTTTTCAATACACGTTTTTAATTTCATTGAAGTCTATGGAACCAAAAACCAGAAAAAAGTTTCTAGTCCTTTCCATAAAATGCACAGATGTGAATGTGACCCATAGGAAACCATGTTAAATGGACTGTAGTGTGTTTATGCAAAATGGAAAACACACTAAAAAAATGCATAGGTGTGAACCAGACCTTAAGGGCAATTAAAACCTTTTATGATAGCGTTGAAAAGAGTTTGATCTTCTGTAAGATGTCCTGTGCCTCCTGTCTTTGAAAACACCTAGTGAAGGGCTGTGAGCTGAAATTGAAATTTCCCTTTTTTTAAGTTTCTTCTCCCCATATTCCTATGGAGAATACACTAGGCAGTCAGTCATCCATAAAGCAGTTCCTAGTGGATTATCGAAATGGGTACCGTATATGGAAAGTGAACTCTAGAGAATGGACACAAAAAGCTCAACTTTTACCAGTTAAGGGCAAGAAGTGACACATCCAGGCACACATGGAGCAATAAAAACCTGAAAGAGCATACTTACTAATGTCTGCATCCCAGTTCCCAGTACACTGTCACCCCCGCAAATGACCTGCACTTGATACACCTACCTTCTTGGTGCTCCCACGTAGATCAGACCCACTTTCTGGATGGTCCTGTCCAGAGCACGCCCACTCTCTGGGCTGGCCCATCTCTAAGTAAGTGGGAACTTCCCATTAGCAGCCATAAACCCCCAAGCTCAGTAACTCTGAGTAGTGTGATCTTGTGACACAATCTGAGAATGTAACTGCAAATTTATCACAGTTTCCATCTATGCAGAGGATCTAAGCTTCTCCACTCTTACAAAAACTGGAACAAAAAGTTTGGCTGCAGTTACATTATAAGGGGCAATTAAAGTTTATTCGAAACTCTCATGCATGGTCATCCCTGCATATTCCTAATTGTGTAGCTGCTTTGCAGATTTTGAATTTGTTCACTTAAAGTACATGTACATGTTTGCTTAAAAAATTCCCCAGCCCCACTTTCCCTAATATATAGATCTGGGTCCCCCCTCCAATAGGTGTTTACTGTCCAACAGCTGTGGCTTCCAGCAAGATCTTCAGCTAGGCCAGAAAAAATCTAATGATGGTCTGCCCATGCGTACACACTAACACCCCATAAGCTGGATTGGAATTTGAGGTGAGTCCCATTCAAGTCAACATGACGTTAGGACGCTGGTGCAGGTAGGGTGACACTAGATTTTTACTGGCTGGGCTGCAGACATCCTGGGATGCCATAGCTTTCAGACAAGGTAAGCACCTGCTGGAGGGGGGCCCAGATCTATATAATGAGGGGACTGGGGGGGACTGAAGAATATTTTAAGAAAACATATACATGAGCTTGAAAGATGCAATGGGCTTTGATTTATGTTTTTTACATCTTAAATCTAAAGTACCAAAAAATATTTTCATGATCCATTTGATCTCAGGTTGCAGATATGTCCTTATGGGTATGAGATAATCTCAGACAGATCTCTCAAGTAAACCTCTGCTTTGCCCATACAGGGCGAAGCAATAGGTTCACTTACCTGCTGCCCACCCTAGCTACACATACTTACCTTCCTTTCACTCCCCTGTTGCTCTAATTGCTTGCTACGAACAAAGACAGAAAGCCCTTTGGAAACTCTAGGTCGCAACTTGAAGCTTATGAAAAGCTGAAGGTTAATTCCCATGTGACAGCACTGTGTGGGTATGCGTCAGACACGAAGCACCAGCACTATCATTTTGGGGGTGATGAGTAGCTAGGTGTGGGTACATATACATTTTCCATAGGTAAGATTCCTTAGGTAAGGCTGCATAATTTTAAATACATTAAAAATAAAAAATAAATATTCTGAACTTTACACAATTATATTTGTAACTGGTTGTTGTAAGCATTTACAGTCATACTATGTAGCCACTTTGTAAATACCTGTATTTGATTTTCCTATGGGTTGCCAACGCCTAGGCCTGATTGTAAGTAAATATAAGTTAGTTCAGCTAGTAGCCCATGAATGACAGCAGCATCACTCATTTATAGTATAAATCCTTTGTTCTTCCTGTGCAGGAAAAGGAGTGTCTTCAGTACGCCGGTACAGCCCTAAGCAATTAAATAACCCAGGTGTTGCTGCATTTAAATCCACATATTGGAGTATGCAAGATAGTATTTACAAAGGGCTGATTGACATTTGCAAGAATGTTACTTTACAAAAAGACAGTTTGCATGAAAAAAAAAAACTTTAAAGTGTTGGTTTTTCAACTGATATATGAGGAGATACACTAACTGACATACCAGAGAATTCCACGTGCTTGGAATGAAACATTCTTTTCAGCTAAGTCATATAACACTAAAACACTTTCAAAGGGCTTTCTATTTTATCTAAAGATTTATTTCATCACTAAAACCAAAAGTGCACCTGTAAAATGAATAAAGCTTAAAATGTTATAAATTAATACCATGAGCCTGTTAATAGCTGTTTAATATGCTCTAAATCCCTTTCTGTGCACCCACCTGGTCTTGGCCAGTCTCCCCCAATAACTCACAACCCAGTAATAGCACCTTTGGACCTATAACGCATAGATTATTGGATGGTGGGGCTGCAAAGTGGCAGAACATCAAGTTAAATTTGTGGCTTAAATGCATATTGTGTATTGATGTCCCTGTTTAAAGTCAATAGAATGCCAGAGAGCGGCAGATAACACTAATGGCCCCGTACACACGGTCGGATTTTCTGACGGAAAATGTGCGATCGGTGCGTGTTGTTGGAAATTCCGACCGTGTGTGGGCTCCATCTGACTTTTTTCATCGGATTTTCCGACACACAAAGTTTGAGAGCAGGCTATAAAATTTTCCGACAACAAAATCCGTTGCCGGAATTTCCGATCGTGTGTACACAAATCCGACGCACAAAGTTCCACGCATGCTCAGAATAAATAAAGAGATGAAAGCTATTGGCTACTGCCCCGTTTATAGTCCCGACGTACGTGTTTTACGCCAGTGCGTTCAGAATGATCGGATTTTCCGACAACTTTGTGTGACCGTGTGTATGCAAGACAAGTTTGAGCCAACATCCGTCGGAAAAAATCCATGGATTTTGTTGTCGGAATGGCCGATCAATGTCCGACAGTGTGTACGGGCCATTAGAAAAACATGAGTTTCTGCATGGGGTCCCGAATTTCAGAAAGGCCTATAGGGATGCTAAAAAAAGTTCTGAACTTCAGTGCACTTTATAGAAAGTCATATTTAATTTTGCAAGTCTTTAAAATTTATTTGCACTCAAAAAGTTATTGAGCTACACAATACATATGTACAATTCCTCTACCTGGAAGCATTGTTTCAATATCAATTGCCACTATAAAATAAATACTCTGAAAAGAGTATATCACTGCCTAAGATCCAATTAAAGATGGAAACACTGCATAATGCTTCATAAACCCATGTAACAAGCAATAAATGTTTATTTACACCGACCCTGATGCACAATCCCATTAAATCTGCAGAGGCTGCATCCAAAAAAAAAAGCACGAGACCCACTGTTCAATTAATGCAGTACTATGGAATTAACACTATTGCCCCGTACACACGGTCGGACATTGCTCGGACATTCCGACAACAAAATCCTAGGATTTTTTCCGACGGATGTTGGCTTAAACTTGTCTTGCATACACACGGTCACACAAAGTTGTCGGAAAATCCGATCGTTCCAAACGCGGTGACATAAAACACGTACGTCGGGACTATAAACGGGGCAGTGGCCAATAGCTTTCATCTCTTTATTTATTCTGAGCATGCGTGGCACTTTGTCCGTCGAATTTGTGTACACACGATCGGAATTTCCGACAACGGATTTTGTTGTTGGAAAATTTTATCTCCTGCTCTCAAACTTTGTGTGTTGGAAAATCCGGTGGAAAATGTCCGATGGAGCCCACACACGGTCGGAATTTCCGACAACACACTCCGATCGGACATTTTCCATCGGAAAATCCGACCGTGTGTACGGGGCATATCAGTATTAAAAAAAAATAAATAATTTTCCATTACCGTTTTTCTTTCAATAACCTGGGTTGACACTTTTATAAATGGCAAGAGACATATGATATGATGTGATATGAAGGAGATTGGGAAGAACTGATTAGGTTTGATGACAAAGCTGCAGTTAGCAATAATGATTGGAGTATTGCTGCATGATTTATGTGATATATACCCACTTGTCTTAGCAGTCAATGACAACAACTAGCACTTACTAGCTAAGGATCTCAGTAGCGCTCTTTCCCTATTTGGGGAATCTGTAATCCTAGGTATAGTGAAACACAGTCCACTCATGGCAGAACTCCCTGACAGCTAGGGGCCAGTGATAACAATATCCAGTGGGCACTACATACATAAAATGAGTTTTAGCATCATAATTAAATACTTATGGAAATGAAGAATGAGTGCGTGTGTGTGCTGTGCACAAATCCCGCCAATTTAATGGTAACGGCTTACTAATAAGAAAGAACAATTAGCTAAATAGCAAAATTAGATATAACAAATTGATTTGCTAAAAGAGTTGAAAATCTTCATTCAATAAATTGTAGGTATGTTCATTACCCAGTAATGTACAGATGAGATAAATAAACTAACGGGAATTTTCTTTTCACAGGATTGGATGTTTTAAGTGAATACTGAGTGAAGAGTCTCGACTCCTTTGTTTTACAGTATATGCATAATGATAAATGTCTTTTTATTTTAATCTACAAAACTCTATTTATTCATTAAAAATAGATGTTATCACTATACATAAAATCCTTTTATTTTTCATACTGATATAAAGGACATCCTCTACTTGTGTTTCACTGAGCTCCAACAAACATACCAAGTTTTTCTGGATAAAGAGTATAATCATCTTAATTATTATAGGGATAGATTCCAGCGAACTCACTTAATCTAGGTCAGCCAATGCAATCAAACAAGCATTCACTAAGATTTCCCATGACAGAAGCCAAAACTCTTCTACAACACATAGGAACTACAGCTGTTCTATTAGAAATATGATGAACCACTTCAGCCCCAGAAGGATTTACCCCCTGACCAAGCCCTTTTTTAAGATACGGCACTGCGTCAATTTAACTGACAATTGCGCGGTCGTGCGACGTTGTACCCAAACAAAGTTGACGTCCTTTTTTTCACACAAATAGAGCTTTCTTTTGGTGGTATTTGATCAACTCTGCGGTTTTTATTTTTTGCGCTATAAACAAAAAAGGAGCGACAATTTTGAAGAAAAAGCAAGATTTTTTACATTTTGCTATAATAAATATCCCAAAAAAATATATAAAAAAAACTAATTTCTTCCACAGTTTAGGCCGATATGTATTCTTCTACATATTTTTGGTAAAAAAAAAAAAAACGCAATAAGCGTATATTGATTGGTTTGCGCAAAAGTTATCCCGTCTACAAAATAGGGGATAGATTTATAGGATTCTTATTAATATTTTTTTATTAGAAATGGCAACAATCTGCTTTTTTTATCGTGACTGCAACATTGCGGCGGACAGATCGGACACTTTTGACACTATTTTGGGACCATTGGCATTATACAGCGATCAGTGTTATAAAAATGCACTGATTACTGTGTAAATATCACTGGCAGGGAAGGGGTTAAACACTAGAAGGCAATCAAGGGGTTAACTGTGTTCCCTCAGCATGTTCTAACTGTAGGGGGGATGGGCTCACTAGAACATGATAGAGATTACTGCTCCCGATCACTGGGAGCAGTAGATCCCTGTCATGTTGCTAGGCAGAACAGGGAAATGCCTTGTATACATAGGCATTTCCCTGTTCTGCCTGTCCGTGCCACGATCGTGGGCCACTGGCGGACATCGAGTCGGCGGGCACGCTCCCGTGGCACGTGGCGTGCACGCGCCCGCTAGCCGCGGATGACTCAGGGACGTACGGGTACGTTGTTTTGTGCACCCGTGCCACTTTGCCTACGTATATCGGCGCGAGCCAGTCGGCAAGTGGTTAAATAAGACATAACCAAAACTTTAATGCACTAATTGTCTTGTCTTTGAGCTTATAGTTTGAGAGATAAGGTTCAGGTTTAGTACTACCATTGGTCTGATGCAAACCAGTGGCATATCATCCATGGATGCAATATGTGTAGAGCAAGGGAGGGGCACTCACTGTGCTCTCACACATTGCACAACATGGAGAGACGTTGGTTCTTTATTTTTTTGACTGGGGAAAGAACCGAGCACGAGCAGTCCACACATCACAGTTAACCCCCCACTTGCTGGAGGTGGAGCCCAGTGGTAGCCAAATCCCACAGCTGCAGGTCCCATCTATACTGTACATGTACATGTAACTAGCGGGTGCTCCCGAAATGCCTGCTGGTTATTTGACAGCTGTCATCTGGAGAGGAAGGGATGTTTCATCCTATCCTGTCCTCCTGCTGCTCCCCCAGCACCCGATCTCCTCCACATCACAAGCACTACATGAATCTGCTGCAGTTCTAGCACTTGTAATGTGGAGGAGGCCCAGGAGAGGCAGGGGGGACAGGATCACTTGAAACATCCCTTGCCAGCTGTCAAGGATCTAGCAGGCAATTCAGTAGTACCTGCTAGTTACATAGTACAGATGTCGCAGCTGTGGGGTTCGGCTCCCACTGGGCTCTATCTTCAGCAAGCACGGGGTTAAATGTGATGTAACCCAACTACAAAAAAGCCTGATTAGACCCCAACAACTTCCCCCACCCAAATATTCTACTCATAATACATGAAATATAAAGAATGAGGCTGCTGTGACTATTGAAATATACAGTAGCATATACACTTAATTAACAAATTCCTAAGAAAAAAATGGCATGTATACTGTATATTGCTTCTTAATTTGTATGTATTTATAGAAGAATTATGATTTTTGCATATCATAGAAAGGAAATAGTTGGAGACTTAATTTGACCATGGTGTGTTTTTGTGTTAATAAAGTGTATAGGCTATTGTTCACTGGTCACAGCAGCCTCATCCTCCTTTACTTCATTCTTTCTATTTCATGTAATATAAATAGAATGTTGGGGGTTTATTAAACTCTAATTAGGCTTTTTGTAGTTGGGTTACATATTGGTCTTTATTGGCAGCTCTTACCTACTACTGATCTCTGACCTCTAATGCCGTGTACACACGGTCGGACTTCCCGACAGAAAAAGTCAGATGGGAGCTTTTGGTCAGACATTCTGACCGTGTGTATGCCCCATCGGACTTTTTCTGTTGGCATATCAGACAGACTCAGATATAGAACATGTTCTAAATCTTTCCGTTGGAAATGCCAAAGGAGTTTAGCCTGTTTGGCAAGTCCGCTCATGTGTACGCGGCATAAGTCCTTTACTGAGAGCACAGTAGGCCCTGGGAAGTAACCAGCAACCCTAGTTGCTTACCTGATAAAATCTTGTAGTGGTCATAATTTGGAGACCCCTGGTCTAGTCTGGGGGGCTGGCTAGACATATCAGTGCATGAAATGTCCTCGGTAATTGACTTTTATCTAACTATGGAGTTGGTTTACTTTCTCATGATAGTCACACATCCTAAAAATTTCATAATCAGGTCAAGTGTGCATGCACACACGCAATCGTAGACTACATACTGTACCTTGAGGTTAAAATACTTTGCACCTGCAAGGAATGGAATTTACTTTTGTGCTACACTTGCCTATATGTCTTTATATAGGATTTTTTCGTATGCTCTATTTTACTAAGTGAAAGGAAAAAGACTAATTTTTTCACTCCAAAGGCTTACTAGTAAGGGGTGTGATTTTCTCTTTACTCCAGTTTGCACTGGTTCTGCCTGAACTGCTATTTTATAATTCTCCTCACTCCTTAACCACTTCAGCCCCAGAAGATTTGGTTGTTGAATGATCAGGCCATTTTTTTCGATACGGCACTGCGTCGCTTTAACTGACAATTGCGAGGTTGTGCGACGCTACACCCAAACAAAATTGATGTCCTTTTTTTTCCACAAATAGAGCTTTCTTTTGGTGGTATCTGATCACCTCTGCGGTTTTTATTTTAGAGCAACACTTTTGAAAAAAACACAATATTTTGTACTTTTTGCTGTAATAAATATCCCCATTTAAAAAAAAAAAAAAAAATGTTTTCTCAGTTTAGGCTGATATGTATTCTTGTACATATTTTTGGTAAAATAAAAATCACAATAAGCGTATATTGATTGGTTTGCGCAAACGTTATAGCATCTACAAAATAGGGGATAGATTTATAGCATTTTTATTATAATTTTCTTTTTACTAGTAATGGCGGCCATCTGCGATTTTTATCATGACTGTGACATTATGGTGGACACATCGGACAATTTTGACACATTTTTGGGACCAAAAGTGCAGCGATCAGTGCTATAAAAATGCATTGATTACTGTAAAAATGTCACTGGCAGTGAAGGGGTTAATACTAGGGGGCGATCAAGGGGTTAATTGTGTTCCCTGGGAGGTGATTCTAACTGAAGGGGGAGTGGACTGACTAGCGGAAGTGACAGATCGTGGTTCCTAGCTAATAGGAACACTCAATCTGTCACTCCTCTCAGAGCAGAACACGGATTTGTGTGTTTACACACACACTTCTGTGTTCTGTCCCCTGTGCTTGTGATCACTTGTGGCCGGCGGTCATTGTGACCATTGGCCATGAGCACCGGCAACTTCGCTGTGCAGCGGGCGCGCGCCTGCTATCCCGATCCTGTGAGCTGATGTATAGCTATGATCGTGCCAACCTGCCGCAGTATAATGACAGAGGCTGGTCAGCAATCGGTTAATGATACAGCATGTGTTAAGGTTCCATGCACACTGGCTTAAAAAACTCCCCTTCTACTGGAGTTTTGTGTTTTGCCTGTACAATGTTATCCTATGTGTCCATGCACATTGGGACGTTTAGAGCCATATTTTGAGCACAGCATTTAGAGGAAGAAAAAAAAAACCTTCTGGTTTGCATTTTTGATTGGATCTTTCTGGCAGAAAAATATGCTAAACACTCTTAAATATGCCTAAACATGTGGACAACAATGCTCTTTATGTGCGTTTATTTTCTGCCATGTTGACTGGCGTTTTCTTAAGCCCAGTGTGCATGGAGCTCAAAGCTTTGGAGCTTTGCTGTGCGCAAACATAACAGCTGCTTCTCATATTCTGAGAGAGCTCAGACAACAGGCTGCGACCTGATCAGTGACTGGGGGAACACAGGTGAGTTAAGCCATGTTCCCCATTCTTGTGGGTGCAGATGGAATGATGAGAGGGGGAGGTTCTGCTGGTAGTCAGTGCACTTACTGCAGAGACTAGCTGCCATATGTTGGCTTTCCCCAGTAAGAGAGCCTAAGGCTGGCCATACATTATACAATTTTCTTGTACAACTTTCCTTTAGATTTACCAAAACCATATAATAGGAGGTCAAACCTAAACACTTTCAATTTGGATGCAATCAGGCAGGCCCTTGTACTACATAGTTGAAGGTAAATCTAAAGAAAATTGAACAGGAAAATTGTATGGTGTATGGCCAGCTTTACTATAACCTTAGCCTGCTGTGCCTAATGGTTACTAGCCATAAGCTGCTGTTTTTAACACCTTTTAGACCTAACCTGATCAGTAAATATTACTGGGGGATTCACAGTATGTAGCTTTTTTTTTTGAAAATCAGGATCTATTCTACACTATGTGAAAGTATAGCTTTGTGCAGGAAAAGATTATGATTTTGCACTTCCTAAAGATCCAAGTTGGAATCACTTGTAATCAGCCATTTCTGACCCCACCACCATCACCTTCTGCGTCCTTGAGTGCTCTTTCATAGAGAATGTTTTATTATTCAGCTTGTGCAATTTGTTGTTTCACTTGTCCCCAGAGTTTTAAAATGTCTGCTTTCCTTTCAGAGGTGTCTCCTCAAAATGTTGAGGAACCTTCAAAGGATTTATTGTTGGAGTCCCTCCCATATCTATTGAAGAAGACCTCACTAGCTTGATTTCAGTTAGCCATTGTTTTGCCAGGATATTACTTGACCATCTACGTAGAACATACTTTTTTCCTTGTGGATCCTACTGACAAGAAGGTAGAATTGATTTCTCGCTTCATTTGTTCCTTGCTAGACCCTACCCTTTAACCTATACTCGCCTCTGCTCTACACCATAGCTGACTGGTCTATATCACTAAGGATCTGGCAGCTCCAGGTGTTCACACTCAATGTATCGCACTGGAAGCTAACTAGATTTTCTCTCAGATAACCCTCTCTTCTGTCCAGATCCACATGGTGATCTGGCTTAAGTGCTGGTTGGCAGAGCAACAATGTAAGAAGGCTTTACTATTCTTCATGGGATACCATATTTTTGACTCTTCATGGAATGCAATCATTAAAACAAAGGTGACCAGGGCCCTATTAGTGGCAGACCAGAGAATCCAAACCAATATATTCTGCATTAAAACTGCCCAGGGTCCTTTGACTAAGGATCTGAATGCCATACTAAACACATTTATTCAGTATTATAGCTGGCTATATCCATCTGCCCCCTCCTACAGTTAGGAAGCACTGAAGACAATGTTGTCTTCTGTTTATTTCCCCTCATTTTCAGAGACAGACAGCAGCTATAGGCGGATATTACTGTGGAGGAGATTAAGATTGCATCCAATTGTTTCCAGCTCATAAATCTCTATTTGTTAGAGGGACTGGGTTGGTATTTGATTTTAATTAAGTATATTTTGTAAATTCTGATTTCTGTTTTATATTTTCTATGTTACATCTACTTGATACGCCAATGCTGTGCCTAATACTGGATGTGCCAAAAATTGTATGTATCGCTAGTTTTTTTGAGTGACATCTGTATTAAAGCTTGTCGTTTTCCTTTTTTTGTACTCAGAAGGAGGTTGTATGGAATGTTAATTGTTACTTGTCAATATAAAAACTACAACACCCTCCTATACTGTATCAAAATGTTCCTCCATTCTTGGTTTAAGTTCACGGACCCACAAGTCTTACCTGGTAACCTTTCAAGCCAAGACCTTTCTTTCCCAGGAGAAGTTGAAACTGTCTTCAAATCAATCACATTTACTCAGTTCCACTCCATCACTATAAAATTAATCATTCTCATTTTCTTCTCTTAAATTGGGAATTTTGTCATTGTGAATGCCACTCCTCTGGGTTGGGACAGATTTTTGAATCATCTATCTATTCAGGTTGTTTGCATCAGGAGGATTTGATGCTTCCAATCAACATCCTGGAGTTACAAACATATCTTCTCTCTTTACTTCCCTAGATATCCCTTTTACTGGTCAACCAGTCCAGGTTCAATAGAACAATACCACAATTGTGGCTTACATCAATAATTAGAAGGACAATAGGGCAGCCCCGAGAAGAGTCTTTTTTCTGTTCAACCAGCAGGTTAAACAAAAAAAAATGAATAGATTCCCCCATACGCAGAATTGATGTGCATAGGGAATCCTCTCAGCTGAGTGATTGTATCCTGACAGCAGGGAAACGTCCCCATCATAGAATTTGGAGCTGCCAGCTATTGTCTGCGCCGCTGATCGAGCAGGAAATATCCGACAAGGAGGTTGTACAGAAGTCGATCAGTAAATCACTACCCATACATGCTGAACCGGCCAAATCTCAATCTATTTATGGCCGGCTTTAGTGTATTACAATAGCTATAGGGTCTGCCCTGTCCTGGGTCATGTTTCATGTTCCAGTGATCTGCGCAGTACACATTCCTGGGATAAAAAATCTGGCAGACAGGTTTTCTTAGCAGATATCTGGATTCAGGAGAATGATCTTTCCATCTGGAGGTGTTCCAGGACATGTCTGTGTTGGGGAAACCTATACATAGTCTTGTTAGCATCTCTCATCTTGTTAGTTCAAAAAGAAGCTAGGCAGATGCTTTGGTGGTACTGTGGAATCAATATACCCTGATGTATGCATTTTTTTCAGTTGAACTTTTACTTCCTCTAGGCATTGCAGAGAGCATTCTAGTCATTCTTATAGCTCCAATATGGACTCATAGAGTGTGATATAACGGTTTGTTGGTTATTGGCTTTGAGGGCCTTGCTGTTGAAACTCAGGTTTTTAGAAACAGAGGTATTCAGATTCTGTAATCCCAACTATGTTCAAACGTTTATCATTAAACGTTGAAAACTTATTTTCACTGGTGTAAGTCTTTGGTAGTTTCTTTACACAGACCTTTGTGGTAGTGCCATGTTTTTTTCTTCCTGCAGTTGGGGGAAGAATGACACTTGTTTGTTTTAGTACCATGAAAGGTAAGGTGTCTGCCCTGTCGGTTCCCTTTCAGTGTCCTCTTGCTTGTCATTTGATGAATAAATATTATATTTGAGTGGTTGTAAGTGTTAGGCCCAGTGTTAGGCTCCATCTGTTAGGCTTCCTTTTTAGCAAAGTGTTTCCCACTTTTCACCTTAATGAGGATGTTGTGTTGTCCTACTTGTGTTCACTACTAGTTCACCCCAGAGATCTCTCTTTTTTACCTGGATGTGGTAAGGGGCATCAGGGTTTACTTTTCAGCCACTACTTTGTTTAGGCACATGGATTCCCTGTTTGTTATCCCAGAAGGTCCTAAAAGAAGTACTTGATTTTCCAGATATATAAGTAGTTTTGACAGGAGTTGCAAGCTAAAGTTTTTCTTTTTCCTATAAAAGCCCACACTACTGGGGCAGTGAGTACTTCTTTTGCTTTTGGTCATCAGGCCTCTGTGTCCAGATCAGTAACACTGCGATCCAGTCATCTGAACATACGTTCTTTAAGTTCTATCACGTCAATATGTCTGCCTAAGCAGAGGCTTTATTGCCTTTGGACTTTCATGTGCCTTGGTTTTCTCGTGTTGGGTCTGTTTACAAGTGTTTGTTTTGGTGTGTACAACCTGCTATTTGGACTGCTTTTGGATGCATCTAGGTTGCTTAAATATCATAAAGCTGTGTCCCTTAATAGATGATAGAGACAGGACTTTTTTTGTACTCAAACTAACTTACTTTTGTCATTGAGTCAATTGAGGGACACAGCTCACTCCTTTCATATGAAATTGCTCACTCTTTTTACCTTTGCTATAACTGAGCAAGTTTGAAGTGGGAGGGGTTGTAGCCCAAAGGGGGTCCACCTTCAGCTTTCTACGTACCTAGTGTTAATTTCTCTTGAAGGAGACTGTATAACCTAAGTTACTTAATAAATCAAAATGTGTCCCTCAATGGACTCTGAAAAAAGGGTAAAAAAAAAATCTTATTATAGTAGAGTGGGGAAGGATTAGGAACTTCTGACTGTGTCTTTATTTCTATTTCCGCCGTTCCGTCACAATGACATCCACACCATACTTTTCTTGTATGGGTGTTATAGAGACCGGAAGTGAGGGAATATCTCCCTAGTGGGGTTAGAAATTAAAACCTGACAAAGAATTTAACTCTTCCCTACACTGTCTAAAACTAAAGAAACCCTTTATAGAAACGTACAAAAATATAAAATTACACACAATACAGTTTACTTTTTGGTGCTGTAAAGGCTCAGTTGGCAACATTCTGGTTTAGCTAAGAGTTTCAGATTTATAATTTCATGATCCATCATTTTAGGTGCATCTCTCTCCAAGACACGTTTCTTCAAGTATTTTCTCTTTAAAAACACTGCAAGTACAGAAAAGTATCCAAAAAAATCAATTGAGCCTCTTCTGCAGTGAAATCCCAAGCAGTGTTGTCAGGCCTGCTTAGGTTAGTTTTGGGGACTACAAAACACCCTCAATGTAATAAAGATGTGGAGAAGGGGAGGTGTTCTGTTGTCCAAATTAGGACTAGAGGAGCAACCTAGGGTGAAACGCTACTCCTCCATAGATACAGTACAGTTATTGAACATTGTCACCCTAACACAAAAAGTGTGGCACTGGTAGGAATCAACTGGTGAAAATAAAAGAAAAAAAGCCTGGATAGAAAGAAACTAATGCCATCATATCTAAAGACTTGTAAGCTGTAATATATTACATTTTTGGGTTCAGATAATTAGAAATAAGCCCTCCATTAAAAATATATGTGGGTAATTAACTCTTCATACGTAATTTAGATCGGTATGAGAAAGGGATCTATAAAGTACATACCAAAGGCTCAATTACATCTAACAGGGACATAGATGCTATTCTTGGAACTGGGAGATTTGTGAGGAAATGCCCGTAGGATGATAATATAACATTGTTTTAATGCCCTCAGTGATGTTAAGAGATAAGCAGAAGTGGCGGCATTAAACTTCTTTTTTTTATATGAACATGAGGCACAGAACATTAGGGTTATATTTTATGGATGAGGGGAGCTTTTTTTTTTCTACTAGAGAGTTACAAACCTCAGCAGAGACTAGAGCTGTACCCTGCTCGAAATAATATTTCACACCAGCAGTTCTGCACATGGCTGTACCCAAATATCAGAGTTTGTTGAGACAGACATGTGCTTAAATGTCATTGTCAGCCTTGACAATATGATTAAGGCTTATTGCCGAAACGTGTAAGCCCTTGTACTTTGTACACTTCACTCAATGTAATAAAGTGACTTTTTCGGAAGGACGAGTTGCCGGCTCTTCACCTTACAGCTCCATGTTCCATTAGTGTTGGGAAGACACTCTGAGTAGGAGCACCATCAGTCCACCACCGTGGGGAATCTGTTTGGGCATTGCATATTTCTTCCAATAGTTCTGTACATGGCTGTATCCAAATATCAGAGTTTGTTGAGGCAGACATGTGCTTAAATGTCATTGTCAGCCTTTCTCTACAAGGGTTCCTCCAGAGGTTGCTAGGAGTACCTTAGGCAGCTTTGGCCTCTCAGATGAATAGCTAAAAAGTTCATTGTACATAGTATTTATCTGTTAGCCTAGGTTCACATTGATGTGGGTTTGAAATTGTGTGAGTTCAGCTGAACTCGCATGATTTCAAACCAGCAGTGCAGCCTGACTTCGGGTGCGATTTGACAGACATCTATGCGGGTTCATGCACAGATGTCTATTCAAATCACCCCTGAAGTTGCCAAAAGTAGCACAGGAACTACTTTTGAGAATCGGTGAGGCGCCGCAAACTCGTCGCACTGATTTGGACGTTGCCATTGCCGGAGACTGGAAAGTTATTTCAAGGGTTATTTCAGATTAAAAAGGTTGAGAAATGCTGGTCTAATGTATGTAAAATTCCCTGGTGCAGGAGGTTAGCAAAGCTAAGTTGCACTCTTTGTCAATAGTTCAGTTGAAACAGAATTTGAACAGCTGAGGATTGGCCTGAAGGTTTACTGCTTAATGTTTAACCTGTCATCTACATGCTAAGTTTACTTTTCTTTGGCTTTACAAATGAAAATTCAGGTATTTCCAAATAATAGCACTGAGATGTCAAGCTCATGTTTAACTGCTCTATAAAAGTGTTGTCAACTTACAATCTGCAGGGAAAACACATACTAGTCTTTGTGATATAATCTGTATGAACTGACTTCCTTTTTAGATCTGATGAATAATAACATGTGAAGGCAGATATTCCACTTTTATAGAGGACTGAAGAAGCTACATATAAAATGTTTTTTTTAAATAGAATATTCACATCCTTTCTTCCTAAAGCGACACTAAATAGTATCCTTACTATCCAAAAATATTAATCTATTAGTAATCTATTTTTCATGAAATCATTTCTTACTGTGTTTTTCTGTCTCCTTGTAACATCCTCCATGAGAAACTAAACTTCTGCTCCCCCCCCCCTCATTTCTATTTGTTTGGAATGAACAGTTCGTGTTAGTAGCCGTCATGTGCACTGCTCTATGCACACTACAAACGCCACTGTCTATAGTCCATCCCGGGAGTGAGCAAGATCGGGTTGCTACGTGCCTACATTGGTACCATGGAGAACAAATGTAGCCACCGTCTAACAGGAAGTCAGATCCCAGCAGAGAAAACAAAAAGAATCTGGAGGAGGCTGATACCAATAGAAGGTATGTTTTGAGTCTACAATACATACTTGAATAGATATTTTTTCCAGAGTTCAGTGTCACATTATGATAGATCTTTCATGAAGATAAAAAACGTAAGGTCTGCTTATAAGCTAACACCCCATCTTCTGAATAAAAATTTAAGAAAAACAAAACAAAAAATGTATGGTACTATTGGGTTAGGGTGATGCCATTTAGCTTTCTTATGGGATTATGGGAATGCTGATGATCCCAAATTCTGTGCTTCTGTACTGTGTAAATGACCATTCCTATGGTATTTGGGATCCTCAGATTTCCCAGGATCCAGGAAATAGGCCCTGTAATGTCACCCTTACCTAGGAAAACATACTGATTGGCAGCTGGCTCAGCCTCTCAGCGTGCCCCTGAGATCCAGCCCTCTTCTGTCTGGCGTCCAGTGAGTGCTCGAGGGGCAGAGCAGAGAGAGGCGACTGACAGGTGAACTGAGAACTTAGCGATCAGCCGTCATGTGATCGCTTAGTTCTAGGACTTATAGTCGGTGGGGAACAGTTGCAGCAGCACAGCGAAGCTGCAGCATGGAGGTGAGTATGTAGGTTTGGTCTTTTGTATAATGCCATACATCTCCTTAAACTCGGAGTGGTATTTCTGATTAAAATGTCAACAGGTTTTGGAATGCCTTGGAGGATCTTAACATGGAGCAGCTCAACTATAATGTATGTGGCAGGAATAGGTCCATTTTATCTGTATCTCCTGCTATCAAGCTCTCTGTATGCATCTGGTCATTCATAATTGCAGCCCAGGAAGAAAGTTATGGTATATGGTGGTATAGTGTCTGTTTTGCAGTTTCTGGAGATTGTTGTATGGGGCCCTACTAGGCAGTGTCTTAAGATATCTCTTTTTATAGATCTCAAGGAGCTTGGGAGCACAGAGGGTAAAATTAACTCTGATGTGCCTGTTAAATTTAACAATTGCATTTTATTGTATATCTGAAAGATATCAATTGCTGCTCTCTGCTCCCTCTTCACTATAAATTGCTTCTACTTTGAGTCATAATTACCTTATGTTGTGCCTACCACCTCTCCAATCATCTGCCTCTCTCAATGGTACACAATTAACTGCCACTTTTCTGTCCACTTTTTGGTCACTACAAGCTCCCTATCTGTCTCCCTGAGCTTCTGTCTATGGTCATCTTCTGCTCTGAGTTTCTCCCACTTTAACCATGATCATTTTCCCATCTGGTCCCTTGTTAACACTCTCCTTACTTTCTTCCATGACTAGCTGTTTTACATTCTCTCCTCATGGTACCTGATCAGTGGATACTCTTTTGCTTCCAGCACTTTGCAACAACCAACTCCTGGGCTGCCTCCTACCTCCTCTATCCATGAGCACCCTGCCTACTTCACTCCAACCATAAAATCTTAAGTTGGCCATACTCTAGTAAAATTTCGTTTGAAATTATTTGTTTTAAGACCATCTTTTTGATTTTCTAATTGATAGTGGGGTGCCTTCTTATTGCCTAGGTAAGATCAGCTTGTATTTTGCCTATTCCCCAAAATCCCATGATCAGCTCCCACACAGCCTCTCTCTCCCTCTGACCCTGGGCCCTGAACACCTTCCACTCTGCCTCCCTTTCTGATGTTTCACATTCAGCTACCTCTACCATCACTCCCACTGACAATATCAACTTCTGCTTTAGACATTCTACACCCCTCCAAATTACAATCGGCTGAATCCTGTTATCCCTGGAATGGGAACAGGCCTAGAGGTGGTAAGGTAATATAGCAGTGCTGGAGGCAGCGGAAAAGTTGAGCAGAACACTACATTTGTTGTGCCTGTAGCTGCCTCTACTATTTAGGATGCTAGGAACATTTTGTTTTTGTTAATTTTTTTTTGCTCCATTGTAATTAATATAATAGTGATTGATTATGTTGGTCTGCTTAGGGTTTTTTCTTGGCTGGGAGTTTGATTGATCCCACTCCCACCTGTTTCCAGAGAATAGGGCTAGGAGATTCAAATGATCACTTGAATATTTATCTTGTCCGAGCAAATCACTGGGAGGGGGTGTCCAGAAGGTGACTGGGGAGATAACAAATGTACAGTAGGCCTGAACCAAATGTTCTTTTCCCTCAAGGAAAAGTTCCAGTTCTCTTGGGGCTGCTGCTCCTGGAGGCAGCTCCGCTTTGATAAGAAGCTGCGGTCTGGGTCTCAGCAGCTACTGGGCTGAGGGCCTGGAGAAGTTTGCCAGAGGATTGCATTTGCTGGAGGGCACTGCAGTAAAGTTCTAGTCTTGAGAATGATCTACTTAATCTCCTTCACTGAGGATCTACCTGCAGATGCTGGGTGGCAGACAGCTCCTGGGACACTGTGAGTAAAGACCTTGCTGGGGACTAATAGTTGTGCAAGCTTCATAAGGGAACAAAGTACCAGAAGTGGCTTTTTAGACTGCTGGTGTAGGGTCCTAGATATACTGGCCATTCCCTGCTACCTTCATAAAGCTGCTTTTGGAAGATTAGAGAGAAGTTTGTCCTCCTATTGTTGTTACTGATCATTTTAGAGTATCCTGTGACCCTAAATCCTTCTCCTGTTAAAGTTCTTCAACAATAAATACTAAAAAATCATCCCCTATACTGTGCCTGCATTTTTGGTGTGAGAGGGACTGTGCTTGTGTGACTGGCAGCCTCTGTACTATCCAGGAGAACCTGTCTATTCTCAGTTGTCCCATCAGGGGAGAATGCTATACACCTGTCTTGGTGACTCCTGATATTTCAACTTACCTTAAAGGAGAAGCAGCTACAGTGAACGATTGTTGTTGCAAGAGTAGTACAAGTGGTACTACTAGATACAGGTTTACAACCCTTTTTTTTTTCTTAAATGACCCACAATTAGTCATTGTTCTCTGTATTCTTGGTTGTGTAATGTCTAATATGAATACCATTGTGTGGGGGTGTTTTCAAGTACAACACAGCTGTCTGCAATAAATGAACCTGTACAAAGAAATTCTCAAAACAGTTTTTATTTCATCTGCAGCCCGGATATTGTCTATTGTGTTCTCTTTTTATTCACTCTCCAAAATGATTGCAATCGACATATGTTTTCAATAGACTAAAAGTTTTATGTGTTTATAATTAATTTGTGTTTTTGTAAATGGGATTTTCTTCCTATCAGTAAGTAGTCTTGTGTATACTATAAAAAAATACATGAAAAAATCATAGCGTATTGCTCTACAAGTTTTTTTTGTTATTACAATAGATATTTGAATTTTGGGACCATCACTTTATCGTGTCTAAAGTATACATTGTTATTCCATCTGAAATTGATCTTTTAGTTTTTGATACTGAAGACTAGTCAAAGTTGCATGACAAAGTCGTTCCCCATGTTTTCCAATGATACCCATTTATATATGCACAACTTAAAGATGCAGCAACTTCAAAGTAGTTCACACACTACTTTGGTCCAACTTACATGCAACTTGGCCATAGACCTCATTGTTAACCATCTGAAGTTCCATGAAAGTCATACATGAATGTTTTACAATGCAATTTGTGTGCAACAGCTGTCCATTACCACTGGTCAAAGCCAAAGTTGTATCCAAGTTACACCTATCCAAAGTTGCGTCAAAGTTGCACCAAAGTTTCACTCCAAAGTCAGCGCAACTTTGGAGTCATACAAGTGTGAATGGAGCCTTAAACCTGACAATCTTTGTATCACTTGGGAAATCTATTGGGGAGAACTACACTTGAATTGCCAGATTTGTTATTTCTTTTTAATTATGAAGAATTCAATTGCCGATGTCGGAGCATGCAAAGGAGAGCAGGAACAGATGGATACAAATCAGTAATTATGGGAGGCAAATCTTGCTGTTGAATTATTTAGTATATATAATAAGGCAGGAGCTAGGGCCAACTGCCCAGCTTTACTAATAACTAAAATATACATTTTGGGTTGACTGACCTGTAAAATGGAAACTCCAGTTTTGTTAAAAAAAAAAAAAAAAAAACAATACCTTCCATATCAACTTATATATTATAATGATTTTAGAAAATGTTACAATAACTTACCCATCTCTGTTCTATAAATATTGATGGTCCCGTCAGTGCCCATTCTCAATCTGATTGCTAAATAAAAAGTTTTGACTTTACCACAACAATCAGCCTCACAATTTTACTAGGAAAACACTGCAGGCCAGCATCAGGAAAATATCTTACCAGAGATGGAAATTCTATTGCAAGAGATGTCTATAATTTGACCTCTGTGCAGTCTTCCAGAGTCCATCTGATTAATATGGGATGGAATGTTTAAGAATTTCTGTTAACAAGCAGGGTGCTGTTGCACTAGTTTAAAGTAATAACAGTGATAATCATTTTTAAATGATAACTAGCTGCAAACTGTAAATAAACCTGTAACTAGCTAAGCAATCTAGTAAACAGCTCAATCTCAGTATTTGCAGACAATACTAAGCTAAGCATGGTAATAACTTATCCGCAGGATGTGGAAACCTTGCAAGAAGATCTAAACAAATTAATGAGGTGGGCAACTACATGGCAAATGAGGTTTAATGTTGAAAAATGTAAAATAATGCATTTGGGTGCCAAAAATATGAATGCAATCTACTCGCTGGGGGGAGAACCTCTGGTGGAATGTAGGATGGAAAAGGACCTGGCTGTCCTAGTAGATGATAGGCTCAACAATGGCAAACAATGCCAGGCTGCTGCAAGCAAAGCCAACAGAATATTGGCATGCATTAAAAAGTGGATTCACTCCAGAGTTAAAATGATAATTCTCCCGTTCTACAAGACTCTGGTTCGGCCACACCTGGAGTATGCCGTCCAGTTCTGGGCACCAGTCCTCAGGATGGATGTACTGGAAATGGAGGGAGTCCAGAGAAGGGCAACAAAGCTAATAAAGGGACTGGAGGATCTCAGCTATGGGGAAATACTGCAAGCATTGAACTTATTCTCTCTGGAGAAGAGACACTTGAGAAGGGATATGATTTCAATGTACAAATACCGTATTGGTGACCCCACAATAGAGAGAAAACGTTTCCGTGTAAAGCAATTCAATAAGACTGGCGGCCATTCACTAAAATGAGAAGAGAAGCGGTTTAACCTTAAACTGCGTAGAGGGTTCTTTACCATAAGAGCGGTAAGAATGTAGAATTATCTTCCACAAGCAGTGGTTTCAGCAGGGAGTATCAATAATTTAAAAAAACTATTAGATGGGCAGCTAAACAATCATACAGGGTATACAATGTGCTAATAACATAAAAACACACACACAGGTTGGCCTTGATGGACTTGTGTCTTTTTTCAACCTCACCAGCTACAGTATGTAACTATGTAACTATGTAATCAGCAAATCTAGAACCATAAACAGTTTTAACCACTTGCCCTCTGGAAGAATTAGCCCCCTTCATGACCAAATGATTTTTTGCGATACTGCACTGCGTTACTTTAACTGACAATTTGTGCGGTCATGCGACACTAAACCCCAATAAGATGTATGTCCTTTTTTTCCCACAATTAGAGCTTTCTTTTGGTGGTAGTTGATCCCCTCTGCATTTTTTTTTTGAGCTATAAACATAAAACATATCCAATAAAAAATGTGAAAAAATCTAATTTCTTTATCAATTTAGGCCAATGTGTATTCTGCTACATATTTTTGGTAAAAAAATCCCAATAAGCGTATATTGATTGGTTTGTGCAAGAGTTATAATGTCAACAAACTATGGGATATTTTTTTTGCTAGTAATGGCGGCGATCAGCAACTTATAGTGGGACTGCGATATAGCGGCGAACAGTCAGACACCAACTGACACTTTTGTCACTTTTTGGGGACCAGTGATACTAATACTCAATGCTACAAATTTGCACTGTCACTGTGCTTATGACACTGGCTGGGAAGGGGTTAACATCAGGGGTAATCAAAGGGTTCCTTTGTGTTCCTAGCTAGTGATTTTGTGTACTGTGGGAGGTGCTTTTACTAGGGGAAGGCAGGAAAACAGGATCCATGCCTTCCCTACTGACAGAACTTGTTTACATAGGCAAACCACTGTTCTCCCTCTGTACCGAAGGTATAAAGTCTGCATTACCCGCCGATCAGCTCTCACTGTGTATAATCAGCAGTAGTGCCAATTTGCCGCTGTATATGTACGTTATACGGTCAGTAAGTGGTTTAGGCTGCTTTAACACTGGGACGGGGTCTATTAGTGCTAAAGTGCCGCTATTTTTAGTGGCGCTTTACTGTCATTTTAGCGGCGTTTTTAACCCCTGCTAGTGGCCGAAGAAAGGTTAAAAGCTCCCGTGTTGCTGGCGCTTCGGCAGTGCTGCCAATTCATTTCAATGGGCAGGGCATTTTAGGAGCGGTGTATACACTGCTCCTGCACCGCCCCAAAAATGCTGCTTGCAGGAGTTTTTTTCCCGCCCTGCAAGCGCACCGCCCCAGTGTGAAAGCACTCGGGCTTTCACACTGGGGAGGCATGAGAGGCACTTTACAGGCGCTATTTTTAACGCTAAAATGCCTGAAAAGCGGTGCAAGGGGTCTTATAGTTATATACAAACCTAGGTTTTTTCTGTGATAGCTAGCTTAATCCCGGTCCCATTCCTTCCAGTCTCCTTTCTTTTGGTTAGTATGGCTACTCTTCCCATTAAAAGACCAATAGAGAGACTATGAAGTGGGAAGCCTCCCCCTTTTAAACTTCTCAGCTCCCGATAGAGAAGTAACAAGAAGTGAGTGGGATCTTTATTCCTGCATTGAGATTTTTAGGTAGAGCAGCCATAGAGGAGACCTGACTTGTTACCAATTTGGACATCACTGGATACTTTGTGGTGTCACCCAGGGCATCTAAGTTAATTTTATATGCCTTTGTGTTTGTGTTTTTAAACACTTTCCTTAATTGCATGCACTGATGAAGGGGTATGAAGCAAAGTGAAAGGCAAGCAGGTTGAACTTAAACCACAAACATGTAAGCAGAGCTCTTATTCACCAATGGACATATGCCACATGACATTAGCATTACTGTATGGTCCAAATTCATTTTTAACATGGGGATGCCGTTCAGCACTTCCACTTCCCTCAGCTGTAGGTTCCCTTAGATTGGTTCACTGATGGGGCCTATGCCAGGCCTACCAAAAAAGGGTGTATTCCACTTGGACTATTATCCACATAGTGATGATCTGTAGGCTCTTTTGATGATCTTTACCCATCAACCTCTGCCCTATAGTTCTGCTGACCCCAGATTATAAAGGAATAGGCTAGTCCCACCCATAGTACCCATCCAGGGGTCGTGTTTCCCTAAAAGGGTACTAATTGCTGCTTAAAAACAGACTGGCAACCCACCTAGGTCATTGGGGGAGTTTAGTGTCCAACAGAAACAGGCACCATTGCTTTGAAAGTGTTTTTTCAAAGCACTTCTCCAATGTTGAAAGATTTGGGCTAACCTCAGCACAGCAAGGGTCTGAGTACCCGCTGCCTTCTTACCGCGGGAATAGCAGCCCTTATGCCTGGGTAGGGTTGCCACCTCATCCCTTTAAACCCAAACACATATGAATTACACAGGTTCTAAGGCTAATTTAATCCAGATAAGGCACCAAGTGAGTTTAATTACCACCTTAATCAGCCACAGAACCTGTGTAATTAATATGTGTTCGGTTTTAAAGGGATGAGGTGGAAATTCTATGCCTGGGGTCAAACTGGTAGTATCATAGAATAGCCATGCTGTTTTTTTTTGTTTTTTTTATGTAATTTAAAAAAAAATTAAGTCTCAAAGTGTTTTTTCTGTGTAAAACAAACAAACAAAAAAAACATAAAAATGGGATATGGCCTCCCTAAAGCCCTTGACCTACATGTGTGGGCCTTGAATTCACTGCAGAGAAGCAGGTATTATAATAACATTCATTAGTAATTACTACAATAAACATTTGATTTTATAAATGCAAATAATCATTCCAATGAATGTGCAGTGAATTCAGTGGAGTCCAACATTATAAATGTTCATACATTTGCTATATCTTTATAAATTTGCCAGTTTCAAGCTACATTTTAACAAAGAATATACTGGTTGTCTCGAGTAGGCATGCTAAAATTCTCATAATATGGTGAAAAGTAATTGTAAGACAAATACTATGTACTGAAAATGCATAGTGCACTGAACAATCTCAATAAGCCTTCCTTTATTCATGAATGACGTGATGAGAATTTGGGCCATTGTATGAGCTGAACAAGGAAATGGATCATTTTAAAGTGTAAAGGTCAAAGAGAGTGCAAATGTGACAAGCTTTAGTGACATTTTGGCTTCTAATAAACGTATAATTTGATACATGTACGTTGCTCCAGACTCCACAACAAAGCTGTTTCTCTTGGACAATTCTGTTAATTCTTTGCCAGGCAGAAATCAGGCTAACAAGGGCCAAACGAAAAAAGGAAAAGTTCTAGGGGTATATTTCTAAAGCAGACAATGTGCAAGTGAACCTTCAAGGTGCATGTATTATGTATTATTACATATTACAGTGATTGACTGCAGTGAATGTTTAGTGACTTTCACATTGGCTGCTTTATAAATGTACCCCAGTGGTCTTTAGTCCAAATTCATAAAAGGAAAGAAAAACCTACCTGCCTCAGTCCCCCTAGATCTTCTTGTCAGTCATCTGGGGATCAGGGAATCCCCTTTATTTAGGTGACATTGGCTCACACAGCCAATTGGCTCCTGCCCCATTGTTTTTCACAATAGTATTGCTTGGTTAACAAGTGTCTGCCAACTGGAAATGGTGGGAGGGTCTCGGGACTGCCACCATAAAACAATATTTTTCTTTGCATAGAAGAACAACAAACGGAGAATAAGTTTGGAGCATTTAGGCATATCAGTGTGGTTTATATAGCACAAAAGGCATCTGTTATGGGCTGGATACGTTAGGTAAATATAATACATTGGAAGTAAATTCTAAGTGGATAGAGATCAGAACACCTGTCAGATTTTTATTGCAGTCTTTAGTCCAAATTCATAAAAGGAAAGCAAAACCTACCTGCCCAGGGGTTCAGCTTTTTATCAAGGCATAAATAAAGTGCATCAGTCCTCCTAGTTCTTCTTGTCAGTCATCTGGGGAATAGGGAATACCTTATGTTTAGGCATTAGTAATTCAGTAGAAGTATTTCCTTTTTTTATATATATATTAATTTTTCAACAATTCCATATATCAAAACAAAACACCATATAAAACAGATTAAATCTTCCATCGTTAGTCATTGTTGATTTATTACCCTCCCTCCCTCCCCCATCCCCTCCGACCTCCCCAATGTGCCCTTTTGCTTCATTCTTAGTTGTTCACTCTAGTCCCTCTCCTCCCCCACACAGCCTCTCTGTATATTTCCTCTTCTTTTTAAGAATAGTTCCCCACTTAAACCACTCTCATCCCAGTCGCTCATTTGCAGCATTCCATTTTGTGTCTAACTTCAACTTTCTACAACCATTCTGCTATTGTTGGACTTTCAGGATCCTGCCAGTGAAGTGGAATTAAGCTTTTAGCCGCATTTATCAGATGTTGTATTAGGGAGATTTTATCAGGTTTTATTGATGTCTCCATTCCATGGAACAAACATACCCATGGGTCTTTGGGGAGTTCTATCTTTGTAATCTCCTTAATCAGGGCCAGTTCCTCCTTCCAAAATGTATTTATTTTTGGACAATCCCACCATATATGTGCCATATTCCCTATTAAATCACAACCCCACCAACAATTAGGAGATTTTTCTATTTGAAACGTATGGACTATATCCAGGGTTATGTACCATCTAGATATACATTTATAGTTTATTTTTATGGTATTTATATCTACCGCTCGACAGAAAAAAAATGTATGATTCTTTTCATTTGTGCGTCACTCACCCGTGTACCTAATTCCCTTTCCCATTTTTCGATGAATGGCGGCCTCCCCTCTCCAGCTACCTCCAGTAATATTTTATATATTCGGGATATCCCCTTTTACCCTTCCCCGCTACACACAATTGTTCTAATGGTAGCAGGTTTTCTCCCGATCTTATCGGTTGCGGTAGTGATGATACAAAGTGCCTTAACTGGAGATACTACCATTCATCGATATCCACCTATTTTCTATCATCTTTTCCATTAAGTCTTTCAGCTGTGGATTTTCTTTTCCGTTTCCTAAATAAACTCCCTTTCCCTGGTAAAAAATATCTTGTGTCCCTTAGTGGGATTAATGGTGAATTAAAATTTCACTCTGCTTTTTATGTGTTAAATCCCAAATTTTCAATACTTCCATAGTAAAAACTTGTGTTTGTGTGTTTAATTCTCTATATTGAGCCGGTATCCATATTATTTTACCCAGTGCAGCACCACTTAGTGTTTCTTCTATTTGCACCCATCTTTTTTCACTTGTTTCTTTTGACCACTTAATCACTTGTGATAATAAACATGCTTTATAATATTGTTTCATATCCATATCATATAATTTTGTTACTCCCCGGTATCCTCGGTAAGTAAGTAGAAGTATTTCCAAACAACCAGCAAGCTCCTTGCTGTCTCTCACATGCAGAAAGTCCTATGTAGCAAATTGTTAGAATTACAGTAGTTCTAAAGGCTCAAGTTTTTTTTTACCATAATTCATTATGGTAAAAAACCTTCTGGGTGCAGCTCCCTGAGGACCATCTTGATCCAACAATGTGCACAAGAGTAGCGGCTCTCCTGAGTCTCTCTCTCTCCTCATTGGCTCACACAGCAGTTGTTTTTATACAATAGTTTTGCTTGGTTAACAAGTGTCTGCCAACTAGTTCTGCACTTATGGGTGCTATAACCCTCCCTTATTCTTTTCAGAATGAAAAAAAAAGTTTTGCCTTTAGTTCTACTTTAAAAGACTCCTATTTTGTTAAGATATCTAAGGCAGGTGGGTGATGAAAGCTCGCCCATCCTAAACAGCCTAGAATGTGTGCAATAAATGGAAACCATGTTAACTGCTTGCCGTCCAACGCACGACGATATACGTCAGCAGAATGACACAGCTGCGCAAATGGGTATACCCGTACATTCCCTTTAAATCGCGGGCGAGCGGGCGCACACGCGTTGCCGGCAGCACATTCGCCCGCTGCAGGAGTGTGCCCGCGGGTCTTGCGGACTTGATGTCCGCCGGTGGCCCGCGATCATGACGCAGAGAGGCAGAATGGGGTGATGCCTATGTAAACAAGGCATTTCCCTGTTCTGCTTAGCAACATGACAGAAATCTACTGCTCCAAGTAAAAAATATTGCTTTTTTTCCCCAAAATTGTCCCTCTTTTTTTGTTTATAGCGGAAAAAATAAAAACCGCAGAGGTGATCAAATACCATCAAAAGAAAGCTCTATTTGTGGGGAAAAAAAGACGTCAATTTTGTTTGGGTGCAACGCCACACGACCGCGCAATTGTCAGTTAAATCGATGCATTGCCATATCTTAAAAAATGCTCTGGTCAGGAAGGGGGTAAATCCTTCCGGGGCTGAAGTGGTCAATCTAAATCACCATATATTTCTCTAACAATCGACTCAGCTACACATTTGTGTTTTTCTTATTGGATGTCTTATTTTTTATATCATACGCAGAAGATGAATTATGATGCCACGGACAATAAATCTTTCGCAGCAGCGGACATGAAAAGTGAGGCGCTGCAGGCAGAATTGGGCTCTCTTGTCAGATTCAGTTTAAATAAACCAGCTTTAGCACTTACAATTCATTAACTGTTTAAACACATTCCAGGGAACCTATCACTTATTATTAATGGATCTTAAGCAGCTCAGTTATCCCGACCACATGCAGATGGCAGCTGTTTCAGCCAAACATTTAGCAGTGTAGGAGTAGAGAATTGCTGCTTGGCACATTCATACATTGCCCTGTGACACAACAAGTCCTGGAATGCTCTGTCTCTGTACCCGCTTACTACATAGCTTTACTCAGACATAACATGCTAGTTTGACAGATTCTTTATATTCCATTACTTTTAAAGAACCCTCTGTTGTAGTTTCTACTGGAACTTCCATTTTGCATTTTGCAATAGTCAGTGGTAGAACTACTGGATGTATATTGATCGTAGTCACCCTTACCTACTCATATAAACCACAGGGCAGACAATGGCACCCCTTTGGTGTACAGCCTGATACTGTAATATTTCTTATGGTGAAAAATGTATGCTTGTAAGTAAGAACATGACCATTGACATTGTGGAATTTTTCTTTAACTCCTTGAACCAAAGACAGTGCATGGTGTGATTAGTATAGCTAAAATGTAGAAATGATTCCATAATGCTTTAATATTTTAGTATACTATTGGAAGTATGAGTTAAAGATTTTGAGTGAGTGGTGAGGGACTGGAGCAGATTTTCTAAAATAGATATCCTGTTTGTTCTAGGTCCTATAGGTTCATGCACAATTTTGTGGACACAGATTAATGTTTGAATTAGTATGGCACAAGAGCACCTTAAACACGGTTCACTTTATTTCTATTGTTGTATATTAATGCACTTTTATATAGATTTATGTAAATTACAGGTTGTCACTGTAATTATCGCATTTATTGCACTTATTGCACAGGGTTGCATATTTCTCTGTTGCATATGAATGCAACATGTGTATATAGAGGTGTGTATGCTACACAGGTTGAGATTGGGAGTATCGCATAGGATTGCAATTTTTAATTGTTTATGATCGCAATTTTAATCGCATAAGATTTCATTAATATGTTTACTAGATTTTTTACATAGGAATGGAATATCTCACCACCAATATTTAACTGCAGTCAGTAATATTAGGATTTAGTACGATTATCATTTGATTACATTTGGATAGCGCAGCATTATATTGGTATAAAATTCTTATTTGGTTAGGAGCATATGAGACGTGGTCAATGCTAGCAGCTGTCCTTTAATCATCTCTAATTATCATTTGGATTTTTACATGGTAGCTTGCAAGAGTTTGTTTGTTTTTTAGGAAATTAGCATCACATTAAAAAACAGAAAGGAAGCTTAAAACATTTTCGTCTGATTCCCCATTGTTCTCCACTGAAGAAAACAGTGAAGACAACACAAATTCCTGCTTTCACTTCAATCAGAATCTCTGACTTTTTTACAAACACTGTTATGGATTAAAATTAAACAAAATAATAAAATCCCAATGCACCTCAACTGCACACCTGCGTTGCAGCGCACCACAATGCATAGCATTGCACTACTGCATATTGCAAGTACATTTGAAGAAAGGTGTGAGGACTCCATTGTAATGCCATCGGAAAATTCTGCTGCAGTGGTCCTGGGTTCCACTAGATGTCCCCATATATCCCGAATTTGTCTGTGGAGACTAGGAAAAGGTGCATGGCACCATTGTGGGCCTCCGGTTAAGAATGGGGCATTTGGCCTGCTAATATGTTGGCACCATCGTGGCATTGGTTTACTCTGTTTCCCTTCTGTAAACCTTGTGCCCTGCTGTCTCAATGGGCTCTGAGTTATGTTGGGACCATAAAGACAGATGCCTAGAGCTACCAGTGTGAAGAGAGGCCTCTTAAATGAAATGTTTCCCTGACAGTACTGGAGCTATGCAAAAAAGTGAGCACTGGGTTAAGTAACCTGATTTCTGAACCTCATTTAACTGCCTAATTAGTCAGCTGAGTAAAATAGACCTCCAACAGGACCTGACTTAATAGCCTACTGGAAAAGACAGCAACATGTCGGTTGTTTTTAAATACCAGCCACTAGGTGGCGCTGCCTTAACCACTTGCCTACTAGTTTGGATATGTTTCCTACATGTTGATCGGTGCAAAGAGTTGGGTTTGTAAACTAGCTATTAGACGTCAGTAAGGATGAGCTCCGGCGTGTTCGCATTCTGCACGTGCCGAGCCCGCCAGGAAGTCGGCACGGTGCAGCGCTAATCACAAGCAGTGAGACATTTCCCGATCTCTGTAGCCGCACATCGGGAAACGTCTCACTGCCTTTGATTAGCACTGCGCCGTGCCGACTTCCTGGCGGGCTCGGCACGTGCAGCATGCGAACACGCCAGAGATCATCCTTAGAAGTCACTCTACATAAAGAGGAGCCTCCTGCTCAATAGGCTGCACACTGTGAGCTCTCTATAAGAAAGCGGTATCCTGTTGGTTCCAGTGCATTGGCAGCCCATTAAAAATGAATGAGCTGTCTTATTGCAACACATGTCTAACGTGCATATGATAATTCAATGCACACATTTATTTTCACAGTATTTTCTGAATAATTCACCCAGTACAAGTACAGTACCCAGTACAAGATTGCAGATTAGAAATTCAGAGTCCGAACTCCAAATCTACATATTTGTCCCAGGACAGTGACACTGGGAAGTAAGACCAGGAGGGACGAGAGAAGCGCTTTTGTCAAAATTAATTTTGCTTATTTTGCTAAAGTAGAAACTCTCAGTTTCTTTCCATGAGTTTGCTTGAAGACACAAATTATCTACTCTTTTTCTTTATGTAAAGGGTGTTTTTGAGTGTATTTAGGGTAGTTTACTTTATTTTAGAGTTTTTTGTATTTGTGTTTTTTCTTTTTTGTATATTTGTGTACTATTGCTTTACGTTTTGAGGCTCCATGCACACTAGCATTTTTTATAAGTTCAAAAAAAGCTAGAAAAAAAGCTGTTAGGAGCGTTTAGGAGCATTCGGTGTTTTTTCCTGACACAGCATGACAGCATATACGTATGGGTAGGCTCAGCCCCCTGTCTTATTCCAGGACTGGTTATACTATAAAAGTAAGTCTCCTCCCTGCAGGCCACATTCTCTTTTTTTCCTCACTGCTACAACCAGTTATGCTACTGCTGAAAGCAGGATCTTTCTTTTCCCTCGCCTTGCCGGATTCATCTGGCCAAGCCGAACACGTTCAAGCCTCTCCTGTGACGAAGCTCCCCTCTGTACAGGCAGAGCATGAACGCCTATATGGGGGAGACCTCCCCCTCAAGATCCAGGATAAGGGGGGGCTATGGTATCTGGTCTCTAGAGATTGCTCCTTCATCATGACTCACGCAGTGGTGCAGATCAAGTTAGTCAAGGGGCTTAGATGGCTAGGACAAATCCATCAATTCAGGGCAGAGACCGCTTTTGCAGACGGATTGCGCATCCATGGATGGAACTCCAAAGGAGTCCCTCCAGAACTAATATGTAAACTACGACCTGGTCTACATTCAACACGTTGGGGGCCCATTTTAAAGTGGACCCAGCAGCCTTAGCTACAATATATTTCAAGCGTTAGTGGGGATAGATCTAATCCTCGACTTAAACACGTCAGCATTACCTACCCTTGTTGTCTGGTGAATTGGTACATCCCATACGTATATGCTGTCATGCTGTGTCAGGAAAGAGGAAAATTTTATACTTACCTGGCGGTAATTTTCCGTTCCTGATGCAAAACATGACAGCATATAGGTCCCTCCCGAAAGGGCTTTGCAGTGATACTAAGTTACGATAATGTGGCCTGCAGGGAGGAGACTTATTTTTATAGTATAACCATTCCTGGAGTAGGGCAGGGGGCGTAGCCTACCCATACGTATATGCTGTCATGCTTTGCAGCAGGAAAATTACCGTCAGGTAAGTATAACATTTTCCTCTTTCTGTTGGAAAATCCCTCCAAAAAACTCAATTACAATACAGGGGACAAATACAAAAACTATTTTTTTCTGCTCCTAGATGCTGAAGCTCAAAAAATGCTAATAGCATAAAGTAGTGTGCATGGACACATGGGATAACACTATTTAACTTCTAGGAGCAGAACAAAAATGCTAATAACAGCCTTTAGAAGCTTAAAAATATTAGTGTGCCTGACATTTTCTTTTTGATGTCTGTTTTTTTTTCTTCTTTCTGTATAAAAAAAACCCCCATAATATATCAAGGCTAAAGTGGGGCTGTTTTTATGGTACCAGAACAGGTTCATGATAGTTTTTAGGAGCTTCCATAGATCAAGAACAAGATCCATTAAAAGCCCACTGCTTTCCTAAAAACAACTTTAACTATACCTTCCCAATTGACTGCAATATATTATAACAAATTTGGCATAATTTTTGCTGAAATCTCCTGATTTTCCTGTAATCTGTTTTTGTAATGCCAACTAGCATTTGGATTAATTGGATGTCTTGATTTCAGATCATTGATTAGGTGACAAGGTAGGTTAGAGCACGCACGGAGAGGCAAGCTGCAGTGGCTTTGCCAGGGGGACACACACCCGTTGGCAGGTCCTGCAACGATCCCCTTCTCTAGCAGCCGTGGCTGTCTGAGCGGCTCTGATCAGTCCCGGCTGTCTCACTCAGGAGTAAAGCCGCCTCCCCCTCCTCCTTTATGTCTACACAGGAGGAGGGGACCTGACCTTCTGTGCATGTCCTGCGCTGATCATCATCCGAGGTACATTATGGGTCTGAATGGGGGGGTATGCACTGTAGGGGGTTCTGTACTGTAGGAGGGGGGTATGTACTGAATGGGGGGTCTGTACTGTAGGAGGGGGGGTCTGTACTGTAGGGGGTCTGCACTGTAGGGGGGTCTGCACTGTAGGGGGGTCTGTACTGTAGGGGGATCTGTTCTGAATGGTGGGGGTCTGTACTGAATGGGGAGATCTGTACTGAATGGGGGGATCTGCACTGTATGGGGGTCTATACTTAATGGGGGGTCTGTACTGAATAGGGGGTCTGCACTGTGGGCAGTATGTACTGAATGTGGGGGTCTGTACTGTAGGGGGGACTGCACTGTAGGGGGGACTGCACTGAATGTGGGGGTCTGTACTGAATGTGGGGGTCTGTACTGTAGGGGGGTCTGTACTGAATGTGGGGGTCTGTACTGAATGGGGGGTCTGTACTGTAGGGGGGGTCTGTACTGTAGGGGGTATGTACTGTAGGGGGGTCTGTACTGAATGGAGGGGTCTGTACCGAATGGGGGGGAACCCGTTGGCAGGTCCTGCAACAATCCCCTTCTCTAGCAGCCGCGGCTGTCTGAGCGGCTCTGATCAGTCCCGGCTGTCTCACACAGCCAAGCAAAGCGAAACCCCCTCCCCCTCCTCCTACACAGGAGGAGGGGACCCGACTTGCTGTGCATGTCCCGCGCTGATCATCATCTGAGGTACATTATGGGTCTGAATGGGGGGTCTGCACTGTAGGGGGTCTGTACTGAATGGGGGGGTCTGTACTGTATAAGGGGGGTATGTACTGAATGGGGGGTCTGTACTGTAGGAGGGGGGGTCTGAATTGTAGGGGGGTCTGTGCGGAATGTGGGGGTCTGTACTGAATGGTGGGGGTCTGTACTGAATGGGGGGGTCTGTACTGAATGGGGAGGTCTGTATTGAATGGGGGGTCTACACAGGAGGAGGGGACCTGACCTTCTGTGCATGTCCCGCGCTGATCATCATCTGAGGTACATTATGGGTCTGAATGGGGGGGTATGCACTGTAGGGGGGTCTGTACTGTAGGAGGGGGGTATGTACTGAATGGGGGGGTCTGTACTGTAGGAGGGGGGTCTGTACTGTAGGGGGGTCTGTACTGTAGGGGGATCTGTTCTGATTGGTGGGGGTCTGTACTGAATGGGGGGGTCTGTACTGTAGGGGGGTCTGTACTGAATGGGGGGTCTGCACTGTAGGGTGGGGGTCTGTACTGAATGTGGGGATCTATACTGTAGGGGGGTCTGTACTGAATGGGGGGTCTGTACTGTAGGGGGGTCTGCACTGTAGGGGGGGTCTGTACTGAATGTGGGTGTCTGTACTCTAGGGGGGTCTGTACTAAATGGGGGGTCTGTACTGAATGTGGGGGTCTGTACTGAATGGGGGTCTGTACTGTAGGGGGGTCTGTACTGTAGGGGGGTCTGTACCAAATGGGGGGAACCCATTGGCAGGTCCTGCAACGATCCCCTTCTCTAGCAGCCGCGGCTGTCTGAGCGGCTCTGATCAGTCCCGGCTGTCTCACACAGCCAAGCAGAGTGAAACCGCTTCCCCCTCCTCCTTTATGTCTACACAGGAGGAGGGAACCCGACCTGCTGTGCATGTCCCGCGCTGATCATCATCTGAGGTATATTATGGGTCTGAATGGGGGGTCTGCACTGTAGGGGGGGTCTGTACTGAATGGGGGGGGTCTGTATTGTATGAGGGGGGTATGTACTGAATGGGGGGGTCTGTACTGTAGGAGGGGGGTCTGTAATGTAGGGGGGGTCTGCACTGTAGGGGGGTCTGTGCTGAATGGGGTGTCTGTACTGTAGGGCGGTCTGTACTGTAGGGGGGTCTGTACTGAATAGGGGTCTGTACTGAATGGGGGGGTCTGCACTGTAGGGGGGAGCTGTACTGTAGGGAGGGTCTGTACTGAATGGGGGTCTGTACTGAAGGGGGGTCTGTAGTGAATAGAGGGGTCTGCACTGTAGGGGGTCTGTACTGAATGGGGAGTGAGCACTGTAGGGGGGGTCTGTACTGAATGGGGGTCTGCACTGTAGGGAGGTCTGTACTGAATGGGGGGTCTGTACTTAATGTTTTTTTTTTTTACTGAATAGGGGGGTCTATACTGAATAGGGGGGTCTGTACTGTAAAGGGGGTCTGTTCTGCGGTAGGGGTGTCTGTACTGATGAGAGGGGTCTGTACTGATGGGAGGGATCTATACTGAGGGAGCGGGTTCTGTGTAACCAGCAGGGGGTCCAGAACTGTTGGGGGGAGCTGTGTAACCAGCAGGGGGTCCAGAACTATTGGGGGGTCTGTGTAACATGCAGGGGGTCCAGAACTGTTAGAGGGGGTGTCTGTGTAACATGCAAGGGTCCAGAGCTGTGGGGGGCTGTGTAATGTAAAGGGGTCCAGAGGTGCAGTTGTGGAGAGGGACAGTAGTGACAAAGAGTTATTGAGGGATGCAGAGGTATACAGGGGGCACAGTGGGGTGTTTTTACATTTTAACGTGGGGGGGTGCCAGATATAGGATCCGCCGCGGGTGCCAAATGTTCTCGGTACGCCCCTGCACTGAAGCATGTTGTTTTGGGTTACTAAAGAAAACAATATAACATAAAAACAGAAATCAAATTTCAATGAAAATTAAATGAAATTGCAACGTGCCAATTGCCATAAATAGATCTTTATTTATACTGGAGTTTGCCAAGTGCTTACAGCCTCTCTCCAAGCCCTGTACAGTTATTTTTCTGAGACCCTTTGTTCCATTATACAATTGAACAGGGGAAAAAACATTCTGTGGACTCAATGAGCAGACTTGGGATTTCAGTTAAGATGCTCATGATAACATTAAGTGGCCTTTTTTAAAATAATTGCTTATTATTTCAATGGACTTCATTCTACTTCACCAGCAGCACTAACATTTCCTCCCATTGATAAAAGTTCAGAATAAAAAATTGTAACGTGAAATAGCACTGCACAACTGGCAGAAAGTAGAGTGGTAAAAAGTATGCCATCCTAAAAAAAATCCTTCCTTAGTTAACCCCTCCCCCTGTAAATAGGAATATATTATTATATGTCAGAACACAAAACTAAAATGTTTCTTTTATGTTTTTGATAGGTAAACATTGTATAGGAGTATTTTCAATTCTCACATGCATTTAGCAGGTGGAGCTTTAATGCCGCGTACACACGGTCAGACTTTTCAGCTACCAAAGTCCGACAGCCCGTCCGACAGACTTTCGACGGACTTTTGGCGGACTTTCAACAAACTTTCTAATGACCGGACTTGCCTACACACGATCACACCAAAGTCTGACGGATTCGTACGTGATGACGTACACCGGACTAAAATAAGGAAGTTGATAGCCAGTAGCCAATAGCTGCCCTAGCGTCGGTTTTTGTCCGTCGGACTAGCATACAAACGAGCAGATTTCTGGGTCCGGTGGAGTTACGACGTAAAGATTTGAAGCAAGTTCCAAATCTAAAGTCCCTCAGATTTGTGACTGGAAAAGTCCTCTGAAGGTCCGGTGAATCCCACACACGATCGAATTGTTCGCCGGATTTGGTCCGTCGCCGTCCGTTAGGCAAGTCTGGTCGAAAAGTCCGACCGTGTGTACACGGCATTAGACTTTTTTTTATATCATTCCAGTGACCAGTGATAGTCAGTTTAAAAATGTTAGAATCCCCCAACACCTAGAGGGTCACACAATAGCAGCTATTTTTCATGCATTGAAATACACTGTGTAGTGATTAGGCAGCCTGTTCATCTTCAATGGGGTGTACCTCAAATTTTGCCGTATTTTTTAGATACACAGAAGCGATAGAGGGAGTCAAATAAGTCCCACTGTTGATGTCAGTGGTAGTGATGGTAACTCTCAGCAGTGGTGTCAGCGAACACAATAATAACCCCTAGCACTGGTGTCAGTCACTGCAATAATAACCCCCGGCATCAGTGTCAGTTTTCTCAGTGATAACCCCCAGCATAGGTGCCAGTGACCACAGTAATAACCCTCAGCATTGGTGTCAGTAGCTGTAATAATAACTCCCAGCACTGGTGCCAGTGACCTCAACAATAACCACCAACAATAGTGTTAGTGATCACAATAATAACCCCACTATTGGTGGTCAGCATCATTGCTATTATAATCCCCCTTAACTGATGGTCAACAGCAATGGTATTAACCCATCCCTGCATTGACGGTCAGTGGCAGTGCTGCTAGCATCCAAAGCTCCTTCATTGATGGTAAGTAGGGATGATGAATGTAACTGGGTTTGTTTTGTGGGGTGTTCATTAAACCCATTGTGTAAAGTCTGTAAACTTAAATCCGAACCCTACTGGAGTTTAAGTGGGCAAACCTTGAAAATCAATCCTAAAAGGCAGGACAAATGGCATGTGGAGGTGGACACTGGTATATGGGACATGTACTAAATGCAAATAAATATGTAATATATACCATACAGCAGGGAATGGGTCCATCTTTTAATTTGACTTTGAGGGCGACATGGGAAAAACACCAGTCCTTTAAGTCAGTGGTTCTCAACCCTGTCCTCAAATGCCTCCAACAGGCCACGTTTTGGGAATTTCTCTTGAATAAAATAGCTGTCCAAAATACCAAACCATTGACTCTGATTTAACGCACCTGTGCAAGATGAAGGAAAACCTGTAAACCTGACTTGTTGGGGGTACTTGAGGACAGGGTTGAGAACCACTGCTTTAAGTCACATGTTTGAAGATGCCTTTTAGCTGTATGTGATATTACAAAACAGTACGTTTCTCACAAACAGTGCCAGTGACACCATATTCCGGTATCACATATTTTGCATATGTAATTGGATTTTTTCTGTTGCATAGTTGTTTGACTTAAAGGAGAACTATAGCCAAAACTATTTTGGTTGTACTTCTCCTATGGATCAAATGAGTGCAGTTCCGCTGTTGGCTGACGTCACTCAACCACTCCAGGCTTGGGAAAGATCTCAACTTTACAGATGCCTGGACCAGCAGCTGGCTTAGCCTCTCAGAATGCCGATGAGAGCCTGAGCTAGCCCCACCCCCCCACCTTCCACAGCCCTGCGCTCCAGTGAGCGCAGGAGGGGCAGAGCAGAGAGCTGAGAGTCAAGGCTCTCTGCTCAGATCAAAGGGGGAGAACTGAGCGATCAGCAATGTTTGATTGCTCAGTTCTCGATATAGAGACAGCGGGGGGACAGCTGCAGCTGCGATCGGTGCTACAGCCATCTAGGTGAGTATGAATTTCTTTTCTTGTTATTCCCATACTTCTCTTTTAAATACAACAGCAGCACCTTAATCTGATTCATTACAACTCAAAAGTCTTTTTAAAACATTTTTTGGCTGTGACACTTTTTTTTTAATCCAACTATAATAGGCCTGAATTGAAGCACAATAGATCTAAAAACTATATGACATTTAAACTTCATAAAAATTGATCAGTGGCACTATAGTTAAATAGTATTGTTTTTGAGCTTCTTTTTTACAGTACCACGCTGCATTGTCTCAAAAGTTTTATAAAATGTCAAAACAGAGTGCACAAAGACAGTCCAAAACCACAACCTCAAATTCATTGAATCCTCCCTATCCTGTATGCCCAATTATTCCTAAAACAGTCAAAATATAGACTTCAGGTAAGTGTTTGGCAGAATCTGGTTAACATCTGGGCATTATGAGAACATTTGAATTATCGGTATAAAGGAAGAATGTTGTAGTGTAGGCCTTTCTTAACTTCTGCTGACATCACTATTGTGGTCTGCAGCCTCTGCCTGCACCGTATGAACTTTGGTAAAAGTACAAGCCATTTGGGCACCACAACAGAGTAGTCAGCAGCAAAAGGCACGCACTCTACTCCTCAAGGGCACATAGAAGCCAACTTGTTTTAGTGTGCTAATATTGCATCCTTTTCTTCCTCAGTCTATTTTCACCTGGTGACCCAGCCTGTAAGTCCATTATTTTTCAACTTCCTTCCACACCAAGCTGTTCAGAAAAAGTAGCCATTAGAGAGTTAAGGCAAACCATTTAACACTGACAAAAAAAAAATCTGTTTACTGCAACAGTTTGTAAAGTGTTAGCTGGCGTTCTACTTCAATTTGTTAGTCAAGACCATCTAAATCAGCTAGTACATCTAATGCCGCGTACACACGAGTGCAATTTCCGACAGAAAGAGTCCGATGGGAGCTTTTCATCATATATTACGACCGTGTGTATGCCCCATGGGACTTTTTCTGTCGAAAATTCAGACGGACTTAGATAGAGAACATGTTCTAAATTTTTCCCGATGGAACAAATTACTATCGTAAAAAACGCTCGTCTGTATGCTGTTCCGACGCACCAAAAACGACGCATGCTCTGAAGCAAGTACGAGACAGAAGCTATTGGCTACTGGCTATTGAACTTCCGTTTTCTAGTCATGTCGTACGTGTTGTACGTCACCACATTCTGGACGGTTGGAATTTGGTGTGATCGTGTGTATGAAAGACAGCTTGAGCGGAATTCCATCGGAACTCCGTTGTAAAAACCTTCAGAGTTTATTCCGACGGCAAAACCGGTCGTGTGTACAGGGCATTACACTACCCTCTCCCCAGACTGACAATGCTGCTGTCAAAAGGTATCTGCTTTACTACTTCATCCAAATCCAGAATGCAGAAAAGAAAAAGAAAAAGCTGAACAGGCGGGGGGGGGATTTTTTTTCCATGTGGGTCTGCAGCCAGCGTTCATTGTGATTGACGCTGGATTTACATCAGGGGACATATTTATTTCGATTTTTAAATAAAGGAACTGTCAAAAACTGTCTATGTTTTTATTTGCATTTCACATTTTTTTTTGGTGAATGAGTAGGGGTTCCGATAAGTTACCCCCAAACCCCCACAACCACCGGGCTATGGTTGTGGGGAAGAGGCCCTCATCAACAAAGCAACCCTCCTCCCCAATGTTGAGGGCATGTGGTCTGGTATGGCTTGCTCATCCCTCCTTCCTAGCCTGCTGAGCTGCATGCTGGGATAAGGGTCTGGTATGATTTTGAGGGGGACCTCAAGCCATTTTTTTTTTTTATTTTGGCGTGGGGTTCCTATCAAAATCCATACCAGACCCACACTTAAAAAAATTCTAACACCAGCTCTTCTTTTGTTAACATTCTGCTCTCTGCCAGGAAGCCAACTGACAGCAGATGAGTCATAGTTGTTAAGGACACGGTGGCTGCCCGTCCATAACAACCAGCTATTTACAAATGAATTCAGAACATTCGTTACTGCGGATGCTTCAAACATCCAAATAAAATGAATGAATTTCATTGTTTTGTTACAATGTATTTCAGATTTGTTGAAATTCATTACTATTTTTATTCGGAGATTCGTATACATCCGAATAACGAAAATTTTGTCTCAATGTTGATTCGTAACAAAACAAACTGCACCTATTTATTTGTCATGTCTGAAAACAGGTTGGGATCGCTACAAACCTATGCTCAACCTAAACCCAAAGCTAATCCCTAGTGATTAGTGTCAATGTTGTTATTGATAGCAAGTGTCAGTACTGTTAACTCCACGCACTTTTCATTGGTGGTCAGTGCCAGTGCTGTTAACTTCAACTCCACATTGGCGGTAGGGTTATTTAATCCCACTCTTTTTATAAACCAAATAATACGCAAAAAAATAATATAGAAATATCCATATATACATGATAAGGAAAGTGGGGGAAAAAAAGATCTATTCCATGTTGGAATAAACTTTTAATTGTGTCACATCTGAAGCCTGGTACACACAATCAGATTGTTGGCCAACAAAGCGTCAGGGTGTGTGCCAGGAACTTGTCTTACATTCAAACGGTACACAATTGTCGAACATGAACGTAGTGACGTACTACGAGGAATTTCAACTCTTGAGCGCCACCCTTTGGGCACCTTCTGCTAATGTTGTGTTTGGTGAGCATTGATTCTGAGCATGCGTGTTTGTACTTTCAACTTTTATTTGACGAACTTGTGTACAGACGATAGGAAAATCTGACAACAGACCGTTGTCCGCCGAAAATTTACTAGCCTGCCATCCAACATTTGTTGGCGGAAAGCTGGACAACAATTGTCTGATGGAGCGTACTAACGGTCGGATTTTAGGCCAACAGTTTGTCATCACATAATTCCCTGCCGAAAATCCAATCGTGTGTACGAGGCTTTAGAAACAACGCAGTGCAGAACTTGTCTTTAAGTTGTTCTGGAACTGACATTTGATATGATTCCATTATTTTCCCAACTTCTCCAAATAGCTTCTCTATCACGAGACAAGTTTCTAAAGAGTATCTATGACACTCTTTATGGATTCCAGGGAGTATTGCTAAGCCATGGGCTATTATCAGAAATAAAAATCATCATATAGTAAATATAACAGACATGATAGAACATATAAAGAAATGTAAATATACTTAGGGCTGGCTGGTGAATGATTTAGATGGAGGGGAGATGGTATGTGTGCTTGTGCTCATCCCATTGCCTCGCACACAACATCTCCTCTGCATTGGGGAACAGCCAAACACTGACATTCCTGCAGGCTGTGTGAAGTCTGGGAGGGGACAGCTGTGGACTCTGCTCGCTCTCTACTCACTGTCACTGTATGGGGAAGCCGCATCACCTGCATTCAACACTCTCTACATCCATTTCTTTTCATGTACTGGAACTCCTCCTGTCTGCAGCTATTTACTCCTGATGTTTGGATGCCCAAGGACAAGCCAAAGCTCTCCTCTGAGAACCTCAAGCCATACTTTTAGGTTTAAATTAATATGACAGTTATTAGTGGATGAAGTCAGCAAGAACCTATTGGAGAGAAGTGAGCCCAGCAGCAACAATGTCAATGCAGGCAGCTCAGTAGGAGAAGATTTCTATCAGCCTGGACTGTGAGTGGTAGTGCAGTGATGGATCTGAGCACCAACAGAAGCAGATATGTCTGGATGATTGTGGTGGGTCTGATGGGACTCCTTAGCTTGGCTGAGGCTGGGTGTTTGGAGGCTGGGAAGTGCTGTAAAGGTAGAGATTCGACATGTGTTAGCCAGGGCTGGAGGATGGACAGGACCCATGGAACATGTTACTGTGACCAACTGTGCCAGTCTGCCATGGATTGCTGTTATGATTACCCGCAAGCATGCCCAGGTAAGGTGAATTTATGGAAGAGCCATAATTGTGTATTTATGAATAGTTATTAATATTAGAAATTCCATGAATCTCCACATGTTGGGGATTTACAATTTCAATGACGGCATGGTAGCCAAAGATTGGCAAGACGCGACAATTTTAGTTTTTTTATTTGTTTTTGATGGCAGCATGTTAATTTTTTTTTTAAAGGAATCAGAAAAGAGTGCCTTGATTAAGGTTGGGTGTGACCATTTGAGTGGAGTTATCCAAGTCACACTGATTACTCAGAATGATTATCGCTAGTCTCATATCGAAAACAATTGGTTACTAGAGTTCTGAAAATTCTCGTAAGACAGAATACAACTTCCCACAATGATGTAATGTATTGTATTGTATTGCAATGTATTCTTTCATTTCTGAGCATGCGCGGTCTTGGTCACTCCAATTTTTACGAACAAATACTGTCCCGATTAAACAAAAATCATTTGTTCTGTTATCATATGTGAAAATGTTTTGTGCTTGTCCCTTCAGGTATTTATCATGAACTGTAATAATTTGCTCTCGAAAGCTGTGTACTAATGATGAGATTATCAGACTAATGCGTTATTTTTCGTCCAATTTTTTCATTGTGTGTACTAGACATTACTGTATAGTGAGGGGAAAAAATATTTGATCCCCTGCTGATTTTGTACATTTGCTCACTGACCAAAAAATAATCAGTCTATAATTTTAATGGTAGGTTTATTTTAACATTGAGAGACAGAGCAAAAAAAAATATTCAGAAAAACACATTTCTAAAAAGTTATAAATTGATTTGCATTTTAATGAGTGAAATAAGTATTTGATCCCCTATCAGCAAGATTTCTGGCTCCCAGGTGTCTTCTATACAGGTAATGAGCACTTAAAGGGAGTACTCCTAATCTCAGCTTGTTACCTGTATAAAAGACACCTGTCCACAGAAGCAATCATAGTAGGTTACATAGTTACATAGTAGGTGAGGTTGAAAAAAGACACAAGTCCATCAAGTCCAACCTATGTGTGTGATTATATGTCAGTATTACATTGTATATCCCTGTATGTTGTGTTCATTCAGGTGCTTATCTAATAGTTTCTTGAAGCTATCAATGCTCCCCGCTGAGACCACCGCCTGTGGAAGGGAATTCCATATCCTTGCCGCTCTTACAGTAAAGAACCCTCTACGTAGTTTAAGGTTAAACCTCTTTTCTTCTAATTGTAATGAGTGGCCACGAGTCTTGGTAAACTCTCTTCTGCGAAAAAGTTTTATCCCTATTGTGGGGTCACCAGTCCGGTATTTGTAAATTGAAATCATATCCCCTTCTCCAGAGAGAATAAGTTCAGTGCTCGCAACCTTTCCTCATAACTAAGATCCTCCAGACCCTTTATTAGCTTTGTTGCCCTTCTTTGTACTCGCTCCATTTCCAGTACATCCTTCCTGAGGACTGGTGCCCAGAACTGGACCGCATACTCTAGGTGCGGCCGAACCAGAGTCTTGTAGAGTGGGAGAATTATTGTTTTATCTCTGGAGTTGATCCCCCTTTTAATGCATGCCAATATTCTGTTTGCTTTGTTAGCAGCAGCTTGGTATTGCCTGCCATTGCTGAGCCTATCATCTACTAGAACCCCCAGGTCCTTTTCCATCCTAGATTCCCCCAGAGGTTCTCCCCCCAGTGTATAGATTGCATTCATATTTTTGCCACCCAAATGCCTTATTTTACATTTTTCTACATTGAACCTCATTTGCCATGCAGTCGCCCACCCCATTAATTTGTTCAGGTCTTTTTGCAAGGTTTCCACGTCCTGTGGAGAAGTTATTGCCCTGCTTAGCTTAGTATCGTCTGCAAATACAGAGATTGAACTGTTTATCCCATCCTCCAGGTCGTTTATGAACAAATTAAATAGGATTGGTCCCAGCACAGAACCCTGGGGAACCCCACTACCCACCCCTGACCATTCTGAGTACTCCCCATTTATCACCACCCTCTGAACTCGCCCTTATAGCCAGTTTTCAATCCATGTACTCACCCTATGGTCCATGCCAACGGACCTTATTTTGTACAGTAAACGTTTATGGGGAACTGTGTCAAATACTTTTGCAAAATCCAGATACACCACGTCTACAGGCCTTCCTTTATCTTCCTTTATCCTCCTTAATCAATCAATCCGATTCCAATCTCTCCACTATGGTCAAGACCAAAGAGCTGTCCAAGGATGTCAGGGACAAGATTTTAGACCTACACAAGGCTGGGATGGGCCAAGGGCCAAGCAGCTTGGTGAGAGGGTGACAACAGTTGGTGTGATTACTTACAAATGGAAGAAACACAAAATAACTGTCAATCTGTCTTGGTCTGGGGCTCCATGCAAGATCTCACCTTGTGGAGTTTCAATGATCATGAGAACTGTGAGGAATCAGCCCAGAACTACACAGGAGGATCTTGTCAATGATTTCAAGGCAGCTGGGACCATAGTCACCAAGAAAACAATTGGTAACACACTACTCTGTGAAAGACTGAAATCCTGCAGTGCCCCCAAGGTTCCCCTGCTCAAGAAAGCACATGTACAGGCCCATCTGAAGTTTGCTAATGAACATCTGAATGATTCAGAGGAGAACTGGGTAAAAGTGTTGTGGTCGGATGAGACCAAAATTGAACTCTTTGGCATCAACTCAACTCGCCGTGTTTGGAGGAGGAGGAATGCTGTCTATGATCCCAAGAACACCATCCCCACCGTCAGACATGAAGGTGGAAACATTATGCTTCGGGGAGTGTTTTTCTGCTAAAGGGACAGGACAACTTCACCACATCAAAGGGACGATGGATGGGGCCCATGTACCGTCAAATCATGGGTGAGAACCTCCTTCCCTCAGCCAGGGCATTGAAAATGGGTCATGGATGGGTATTCCAGCATGACAATGACCCAGAACATACGGTCATATGTGGAGAGAGCTGAAGGTTTGAGTTACCAAACATGAGCCTTCAAAACCTTAACGAGGAACTGCAGTCTGCTCACATAATTTGTAATAAAAACATCTTTGCCATTCTGAAGCTTCCCCCCCAACCACTTTGCACATATTTTTTAAATACTGTGATACTGTACTTGCCAAATATGCTGCAGAAATCTCCCTCCACTGAGTCTAGCTGCAGCCATTTTAACTGTGGGTAGCTGAAGCTGCTGCCTGTTCACTTCCTGGATTTACAGAGACACACAGAGGCACACCTCCAGCTCTGCAGCTCTCATTGTCCCTTTTATGACTCATCCCCCCTCCCTTCCTGGCAAACTCTCACAAGAGTGAGAGAGCTGTGCATGATGTCACAAGCCTAGGCTTTTTACCAGACAAGAAACAGGAAGTGGGCTGTATAAGGTATTTACTGGCAGAAAAAAAATGTTTTACTATCCAAAGTTAAAACAATAAGGGCAGAAGATTAAATAGATGGAAAGGTGAAAAAAATGACTGAAGGTCCGCTTTAATGACTTGGAGGAGATGTACAAAGAGGAGTGGGAAAAAATCCCTCCTGAGATGTGTACAAACCTGGTGGCCAACTACAAGAAATGTCTGACCTCTGTGATTGCCAACAAGGGTTTTGCCACCAAGTACTAAGTCATGTTTTGTGAAGGGGTCAAATACTTATTTCACTCATGCAAATCAATTTATAACTTTTCTGAAATGCTTTTTTTCTGGATTTTTTTGTTGTTCTCTCTCACTGTTAAAATAAACCTACCATTAAAATTATAGACTGATTATTTCTTTGTCAGTGGGAAAACATACAAAATCAGCAGGGGATCAAATATTTATTTCCTTCACTGTAGAAGAAGAATAGGGGCAACAGTGTACCACATAAAGCCTATGGACTGTTCTATTCCTCAAGAACCCCAGGCTGCCTGAGTGTCTCTGAATGTTTATTGAACTTGTGTGGGCTGCATTACGACATGAGAAGTAATACAGGAAGATAAGAAACAATCAGAAATTCCTTCTTATAGATTCATCTGGGAGGATCAGGCTTGACCTTTGTATTTTATGAAATGACTAATTTCCCCCTATTCTTGATTGCACACTGGTTTTCTTACTTTCTTCCATAGATGCAATAAGAAAAAAAATGCTGGAAATAATACACAAGATGAGATGCTAGCCATCTAGGCTTGTGTAATAATTAAAGGGATTGCTGGAGGAAATTTTCTCAAGTACTAATTAGAATTGTAACTAACATTCATAAAAGCAGACAGAAACTTCACACTGTGATTAAGGATCTTGAAAAGTCTCCCCACTTGGGAATTGGGTGAGATGGGTGAGGCTGTTCATTTTCACACCCAGCCTCCCGGGGGGCGCTACTCCAGTTATTTTGGTAGTTTCACCGCTAACCAGCACTCTTAAAGTGGAAGTTCAGCCCTAACTTCAGTCTTGCACAGTTGAAGACTCCTCTCCAAATGTCCTTACTGCACACTGTGAGCTTTAGACAGTATGCATTAGAAGCTGCAGCAAGTCAGATAGAGCCTGCCTCATTTTGTGGCTGAAGGATATTCAGCATCATCCAGCTCTTCATTCCCCAGCCTGCACCTTTTATTCATTGTATCTCACTTCTTTCAGTTGTGGAGGCTTAGCAACGCATGTGGGTGTTACCTAGGGCAGTCTGTATGTAAATGCAGCCTGCCTAGGAATGCCCACTCCTCTGGAATTGCATCCACTCATCAAGGCATTTTGATATTTGCATAACTCCTCCTGAAAGCCAGCCTGCTCTTGAGAGAGTACTGAGGCGGGGTACTATGTACTATGGGTACTATGTTTCCAGGAAGCTATGTACAGTATTCTGATGGCCACCAGCCATAATCTCTCTGCATAGAGAAGCACATGATGCCACCACTGGGTCTAAAATAAGAAATGTTATGAAAACGGAAGGGAATTACACCGATGATGGGGCAGAATTCCTTCTATTAACACTAACAGTGGGGCAGAATTCCTCCCACTTACATCAACGATGGGGCAGAATTCCTCCCACTTACATCAACGATGGGGCAGAATTCCTTCTATTAACACCAACAATGGGGCAGAATTCCTCCCACTTACACCAACAGTGGGGCAGAATTCCTCCCACTTACATCAACAGTGGGGCAGAATTCCTCCCACTTACATCAACGATGGGGCAGAATTCCTCCCACTTACATCAACGATGGGGCAGAATTCCTCCCACTTACACCAACAATGGGGCAGAATTCCTCCCACTTACATCAACGATGGGGCAGAATTCCTTCCATTGACACCAACAATGGGGCAGAATTCCTTCCATTGACTCCACTTTTTTTCACTCACATTGGCCCTAGTCTTGCCCCCCCTAAAGTCTGAAGGACAGTAAACTGGCCCTTTACATAGAAAGTTTGCAGATTCCTTGCCCCCCTTAAATCTGAAGGACAGTAAACTGGCCCTTTGTGTAGAAAGTTTGCAGATTCCTGGTATAAAAAAACTGTTAGAAACTCTGTTATGTTTTTATTCCTGTCTGTATCACCATTGGCAGAGATTTCCCTTACTTTCTGTGCAAGTTATAGTAAACTATGGAAAATATTATGGACAGGAACACAGAAGCGCTAAAATAGAGAAAGGTGTGTAGAAAATGACAGCTGGCCAGGCCATGGCTGAACTTTACAGTAGGGTGGCAGTGACTATTAGCCCTCATGCACACAGGCTGTTAAAAAAACGTTATGAAAACGCCAGTATCTTTGCAGTGACTTTTTTTTTAACTTTTTTCAGCGTTTTTGCAATAGGGTTTTTTAGCGTTTTTTAGCGGTTTTTAGCGTTTTTCCGCGTTAGCGTTTTTGAGCGTTTTTTTTTTTTTCAAATTTTTTTTTTTTTTCAATGGATCAAAAACGCTAAAAAACGTTGGTGAATGACGTTTTTGAGCGTTTTTCAGCATTAGAGCGTTTTTACAGCTGAAAAACGTCTTTCAGAACCCACTGGTCCTGGGTTTTTTTTTTTTGCAAAAAAAGCTCAAAAAAGCAGCTGTAAAAACGTCCGTGTGCATGAGGACTAAGTCCTCATGCACACAGACGTTTTTACAGCTGCTTTTTTGAGCTTTATTTGCAGCTTAAAAAGGCCTGTCTATGTTAGTCTATGGCTTCATGCCCACCTAGGCGTTTTTGAGCTGCAAGTGGCATAGGCGTTTTTAAGCTGTAAAAAAAACCCAGGACCAGTGGGTTCTGAGAGACGTTTTTCAGCTGTAAAAACGCTCTAACGCTGAAAAACGCTGAAAAACGCTGAAAAACGCTCAAAAACGTTATGCACCAACGTTTTTTAACGTTTTTGTTCCATTAAAAAAAAAAATTTGAAAAAAAAAAAAAACGCTAAAAAACGCTAACGCGGAAAAACGCTCAAAAATACTCAAAAACGCTATTGCAAAAACGCTGAAAAAAGCTGAAAAAAGTTTTAAAAAATCATTGCAAAGATACTGGCGTTTTCATAACATTATTTTAACAGCCTGTGTGCATGAGGACTTAGGCTGGGTTCACACTATCTGTGGCCACGGGGCACAGCAGAGGGTCCAGTGGGTCCCCGTTCACCATTTTAGGTCTGAATCTTTGGCTGAATTCGGACCTGAAATGGAGCCAAAGATGCACAGGTCTCTTCTGCTCCATTGAGAGCCGGTCATACTCTCCTGTTATGCGAAATGGATGCCGCAAAACCCACATCCAATTCTCAATAATGTGAACACAGCCTCAGTCCAGCTTTTCTGGTCAGGTATTTTCTTGTATATTATTTACAAATAGTACTTCTATTCTATGATTCCCAATTCTACGGATTCAACATTATCATTATCCAGATCTACCAGGAATCTCCTGCTTAGATGCACATATTATCCACAGCTAGACCATTGTCTCCAACTGACATTCCAGTTCCGTAACATTTCCCATGTCAAAAAGGGGCCTATTGTTAAATTAAAATCCTAAACCTTACTGTCAACCCAACCTTGCTAACTCTTAAATGGTGTGCCATTAAGCATCCTACCTCCAAAGGAATACCAGTATCCTTTGTGAGCTGACTCCATCCGTCTACAGCAGGACATCTTACCCTGGTTCTCCACCTTGGGTGCTGTACCCTCTTTGACCAGGCAGGCCAGCTTGAGGAATTCTGTGCTATGCCCAAACAGATCTCAGGCCTACAAAGCAAAAGCTCTTCTGCACACACACCACCCCAGGCCATAGCCAGGGAGAGAGGGCTCACCAGACCACTCCCCAAACATTTATACGCTTGCCCAGCATACACTACTGGCCATGAACCTCCTAGTGGTTGCCAGAGGGGACATAAATGCTCAATAGCACCAGATTGTTATTGCCCCCATGACTAGTACCCTGAGTGCCAGTGACACCGAGTGGCGGAAGCAGGGAACAGTAGCAATCCTAAACCTAGGGAATAAACCAAGTGAAGAAAACTACAAAATAACCAAGGTAGAGCTACTGCCCAGGGGAACTAAAGTTACTAGACCCCTCTGATGACAGGGTGGCTACTTGTTGCCAAGGGTCTCTCTTTAACATTAAAACAAGCCCTACTACTTAACCTTCCCTCTGCCTGATCTGTTAACACTTAACCTAAAACCAAAGGCACCATTTACACTATTGTGTTGTGGTGCGTTTCATTGAACATACACATTTTTTTGTGTGCTGTGTTAAGGCAGTTTATTCATTTGAATGAGCTGCCTAATTCACCAACATATAAAAAAAACAGTGCATGCACCATTTTTAGCAATGCAAAAGCAATTCAACACAACCCATGGTAGTGTTTTACCATCCGCTGCAGTGTGCCACATTGCCGGTACACTGGAAAGGAGCATTGGTGTGCCTTTTAAATGTGCATAATGTGCTTGCTGCATGTGTTACCTAAACAAAATAGCGCAAATTCAGCCTATAATGCCTTAACTCATAGCCCCCCATTCCAGACATGAATTCCTGACACTTAAAGTGTTACTAAACCCATGACCCTGTATTCACTATATCTGGTATCCCACTGTACACAGAACATGGAAATGTAATAACTTTAGTAAATATAGTAAATACATATATAGTATGTAATATATAATATAAATATAGTAAATACACTGCTAAATATCTTTTCTCATCAGCCGTATATAGCAGTCTTGTGACTTCTGTCAGTGTCTGGTTAAAGCTTGTAGAAGGAGTTTTAATTCTACTCTGACTGTCTTATTAGGCTGCAGGACCCCTGACCCTCTGTCTGGACAGTGCTGATAGGCCCTGTGCCGATCACATGCACCCCCCAAGAAAAAAACCCCCCAAAAACTCTCTAGCAATACACACCAAACTGAGCATGTGCAGAGTGACTCCAAAGGCTCGGTCTTATCAGCAGATGAATTGGGGACAGTAGAAGAAGGGGGGATCAGAGAAGACAGAATCAAACACAATGCGGAGGATTAACCCTTTAGGTTCCACAGTGAGTATAACAAGCATGCTTTACTGTATATACAGACTGATTTTTACTGTTGTGGGTTTAGTAACACCCTAACATTTAAGCAAAATTTGCTGTAAAAAGCACACTCTGCTTAGTATATTAGCATATTAGACTTTCCCCATTGTAACCTTTTTTGGGAATGTCTGATGCCTATGTCCCCACGAGATGCTGCGGTTATATCCTCCTACATGACTGCAGAACATAATCATGATGTACTGTAAGTCTTGGTAATGGACATGGGGGGACATACTGGGCTGGATTTACTAAAGGCAGACAGACTATGCATTCTGCAAGTGCAGTTGCACTCACTTTCCCCATAGCTTAGTAAATGTGGAAAACTCTGCTGATTTTCATCATCCAACCATGTGCAAGCAAAAATGTTTTCCTTGCACCTGACTGGGTATTCTTTATACTTTCCAAAGTGAACCTTCACCACATTTACTAAGGAAAATGAGTGAAACTGTACTTGCAAGGTACACAGTCTATTTGCCTTTAGTAAATCCACCTCAATATCTTACACACTCCACCATGTCAGCTGGTAGCGATGCTTGGTGCTCTTCAAGAGAAGACTTTTTTTATCCAATAGATGTACAATTCAATCAAAACAATCAAATCCACATACAATCAAACAGCTATAACTTCTCTTTTGATCAATTTAGACTCAATTTTAATTGGATTCAATCAAAATGAGTTGATTGGCCAAGGTTAAATCCTATTGATTGTTTTACATCAATCCGCAGTAGCACTGCGGTATTTTGTTAATCGATTCATTAGTATTTCAATAGATCAGATCAGGGCCACTACTGGAAATCGTGGGGCCACATACAGCCTGTCTGACAGAGCCCACTGTACACAGAGAAGGGACCTAAAATACTTTATTGCGCATGCACATTAATTTTGCAAGCCTCAGCTTACAGCAATTAAATAAAGGTTCCCTGGGTCTCATTCATTCAACAGCAGCAATAGAGAGGGGACTATTTACACATTTTCTGGACCAGGTGGAGTAATCCTCTGTGCGCAGGCTCCTAACAATGAAATTAAAGTTCTGGCTTGCCCCAGTGGATTGATACAGAAAAAGAGGTCGGAACTTGAATTTAATTGCCAAGAGCCTGAAGCACAGAGGATTACTCTGCCTGCTCCCGAAAATGGATAAATAATTACCTCTGCCCCTGGCCCCTGCTGCTGAATTATTTTTTAAACACTGGGAGCCACAGTACCTGGGCCAAAGGTATTTATAGCATCCCCTTTCTGTCTCTGGGGTCCCTGTGAAACTGATGGGGCCCAGTACAGGAGTACTGGCTCTACCCTTGATCAGCACCCTGATATGAGATTACATGGTGGAAACAGAGATTTGACTGATAACTTATGATCATAAGTTACAATCTTAACTATCAATCGGGTGTCATATCGACCGAATAGGTTGTTGACTTTAGATAGAAAATTCCTATTTGAAAAGGTCAATCAAACATTTTCGATGTTTGTATGGCCACCAAAACACTTAATCTGCCCCCCTAAAGTAAAACTTTATTCTCCCTTATTCATCTGGGTTGATCAGAACTAATGGGGCGTACACAGGGTCGGACTTTTCGGCTACAAAAGTCCGACGGACCAAATCCGGCGGACAATCCGATCGTGTGTGGGCTTCCCCGGACTTTCAGCTGACTTTTCAAGTCGCAAATTTGATGGACTTTAGATTTGGAACTTGCTTCAAAACTTTACGTCGTAACTCCGCCGGACCCAGAAATCCGCTTGTCTGTGTGCTAGTCCAACGGACAAAAACCAACGCTAGAGCAGCTATTGACTACTGGCTATCAACTTCCTTATTTTAGTCCGGTGTACGTCATCACGTACTAATCCATCGGACTTTTGTGTGATCGTATGTAGGCAAGTCCGTTCATTAGAAAGTCTGCCGCAAGTCCACCAAAAGTCCGTCGAAAGTTTGTAGAACGGGCTGTCGGACTTTTGTAGCCGAAAAGTCTGACCGTGTGTACACCCCATAACCCTTGGTTCTGTGTACTCGGCTCTTCCTGTTACAGGAGCAGCCATTCTGAACCTTCACAGTTTTAAACTGAAGGATACCTATGCCGAGTTGTCACGACCAGTAACTACTACTCTTTGCAGTTTAAAATTACCCTTCTCGTTGTCCTATACTGGTGAAACGTAAATCTACTCACTCTTTTTGACAGCTAGAAGGCACCACAATGGGTGACTACAAGCTGTCAGATCAGGCTGGCACTGACAGCTCCAGTCTTCATAAATGATCCAGAAGTCCCATCATGCCTCTGCCTCTGGGTGTCATGCCTGTGGCTGTCAGAGTCTTGCTATGCCTCATGGGACTTGTAGTTCTGCAACAGCTGGAGGTCCGCTAATTTCATATCCCTGCGCTATAACATGCAAGCTGGAAGATTAGTAAGAAAAATAAAGTTGCAGTCTGCAAATGTGGCAGGACAGAATTATAAATCCTTTGGCAAGTAAAATAGCTCCCATATCTGTAGTTCAACTGTATATGTAGATGTTTAAATGGAGTTCAGCTTTTAATTAAAAAGTAAAACAGATATGCCAGCACAAATTCCATACATCTTTTTTGACATGAACACACCCATCATAAAATGTAAATTCACTTTTTGTTTATATGAATTCTGAATTTTAAAAAGTGTAACCACAATGAAATTCGGGGAACAAATTTCTTGGAGTACTTGACTGCAATGCTTTAATGAACTGCAAAACAATTTTGCAGCCTCAATTAATTGAAATTCTTAATCAAAGGCTCTAGGGGAAAGAGAAAATGTGGTGGGTGTTATTCATTTATTTTCTAATTAAATGTCCTGATAAACATATTGGAGAAGAGTTTTTGGGAGTGGGTTTATAAGATGTTTTTGGCGTATTTTTCTTCATAAAGCCTTGGGCGTTGCGGTTTTTAGTTCGCAGTGCTGTGTTACATTTAATAGATAACAGAGCGTAAAAAAAAACAAGCAAATGAGCAGCAATAGAGTCATGTAATATAGGCATGCAGTATTTCAGCATTTTAAAATATGTTTTCAGTTGCCTGCTTATATATAAAGGCTTTAGAAAGACTTTCCAGTATCAAAAGGTGAATGATGAAAAGCTGCATAAGGCGCTTCTAGCCCCTCTGATTATCAGTTTAAAGTTAATACATACCAGAAAACAAGCAACTCAGGAATTACTAAAGCTGCATTCACACCTTTGCGCTGTTCCACTTTTCTTGCGCTTTTGTCATGTGACAGCATAAGGCAGACTATTCACTTGAATGGGATGCTCTCCACGCAACAAACACTCCAAAGTAGCTCTTTTTTTGGCAGTGAGCCAAGCATGTTTTTTGATTTTGGCACATTTTTTACATGACACACGCATGACTGCTACCTGCATTTGGGGTGCCATTAAGAAATAGTGTCACCGCCAGCGCGATATACGTTTTGGTGCATTTTTCAAGTGTTTCTGGAAACACAGGCAGAAACACGCCTTTTTGCCCAGCTTCCTGAAACGCTTAGGTGTGAATGCAACCTAAATGAACAGCTCATTCTTCCTGATGGGGCTATGACTTCTCTCTGGCCACCATGTTACATACATGGTAGGACTGTTCCCACATTTAACCCTTCTGGGAAAAGACATGTGATAAAAATCTGCAGGTCACCGAGACTATAATCCCTAATCCCCAAAGCTGATTTAATGACTATCCCTACAGGCCCTTATGCCATGATATCCAAGACGTGGCTTCATTTTTTTTCTTGCTGCGTCGATGCTTACCATAATTCCTAGACATTAGTAATCTACCATTGTGCCCCAGATTAGAACATGGGTTGCTAAACTTTGTCTTCTGATGAGGATGGAAAACCTGTCATCTTATCACCATGACACTCAGGGTAAGGCTCCATTCACACTTGTGTGACTTGTCATGCAACTTTTGACATCAAAGTTGCATGACAAGTCGTTCCCTATGTTTTCCAATGGTAACCATTCATATATACTTAAAGTTGCAGCGACTTCATAATAGTTTATGCACTACTTTGGTCTGACTTTCATGCAACTTGACGGCCATAGACTTCAATGTTAACTCTCAAAGGTTGCATGAAAGTAGTACCCGAATGTTATACAATGCAACAGTTGTGCAATAGGTGTCCATTATCACTGGTCAAAGCCAAAGTCGTATCCAAGTCACACCTATCCAAAGTTGCATCAAAAATGCACCAACGTTGCACTACAAAGTCAGCGCAACTTTGGAGTCATACAAGTGTGAATGGAGCCTTAATACATTGCTCAATAGAGCCCCTGGGTTTTCTTTACACAGCCATTTAAATCACTTGCCTCTAATTGACTCTCATGGGGTGGTGAAGTGCTCTGTGTTCCCCTCCCCGATTTGTAAAACTTGCTTTGCATCATCATGACATAGAACCTGGCCACCGCCCCATGCACACCCTCTTTCCGAACCTCGATTCTTTCCCCTAGTTTCTCCCCTTTCTCTCTTTGCTCCCTTGCCTCCTCTTTGTTTCTGACAGAATGGTTGCAGTCAACACTGCATTTTGGAGAACTATGGAGCACCATATATTGAATTATGACTTGGTCAATTATATATACATATGAATCTGCCACTTATTAAAGATAACTTGAACTACAACAGTCTGCTTTCTTGGTTAAGGTTACAAAATCCACATTCACAAACGTGTTCAGGACCAGACCTCCCAACAACATGCAGTTTCTATAATTATGACATTATTATAAAATAATCAGATTGCTGGATCTCTTCTTGACCACTGTTATTTTCAGATGGAAATTAAAGTGGGGAATAAGGGGAGTAGAAAATGCCTGTATTTAAATACAAGCCCTTTTGAAGCTGAACCTTTTAATTGTGAAACTGCAGTGGTTGTGCTTGTCCCCATTGTTTGTCACAGCAGTGCAAACATTTATTCTATTTTCTGGTTGGAGATGAGAGGTTTTGAGGGATGATCTGAGAGCTGGTATGTAACATATCATGTGAATTCATTGCCATGTGCTTCTGCCAGGGCGCCACCCTGTGTTACAGGTCTATGGGAAGGTTGTAGAATAAAGCACTAAAGAGAAAGGTGCCCCTCAGAAGTATCCAAATGCTACTGCAGATCATCCACCAGGTTATGGTTGGGACCGGTGCAGACATTTAGGGAATGAACCATGCCAATTTCCCCCTCAGGTGGATCTCTACCCATCAGAAGGAAAGCAGAGAGCTCACACTGTATGACCCGGCAGTGGGAGGACTGTAAAGTCTATGAGCCTGTTCTTCTGTTTAAGATTGAGATGGATATGTTACTTGCTTCTAAAGCGTGGGATGTGTTTGCAGCCCGGTTCACAGTAAAGACTGTCTCTTTCATGTAATTTGAATTTCTCAGTTTGATGGGAGTGTAAACCACAAAGCCTCTTAGATATGTGATGGTACACAACAAGAACCTAGGGAAGGACTGTATATCTCCCACATACACGGTAAAGCATTGCACAACTAGCTACTGTTTGGTTTTGACAGAGCTAGAAAATGACAAACAGAAAATCTTGGCAAAGGATTAGATAAAGTTTGATTGGAAGCTGTTACAGGAATTTCAGCCTGACGAGATGAGAAGAATTTGCTCTGTTCTAAATCCACAAATTGTAAAGCAGTCAAAATAAGGTGGCGGCAGATTAGAGAGTGCCAGCAACAAAGGCGTTTGACTGTAGATTGTATCTCCAAAAGTTTTTAACGTCCTCAATGTTACCCAATGTAACAAGAGATTAGATGATGGCTGAGCCTTGGAATGAACTATTTATGAAATTTACACTATGTACATTTCTCCCACTATCATATTTAAAAATATATAGCGATATGCCTTTTATTTTTTTATGTTGTAGTTGCCTTTTAAAGGAGCTAAAATGTTCTATTTTAATCTGTAGACATCTATGACTTTCTGCCATTGCTAATAAATTCAGTTGCTGATTCTGTAGCATTGCCACCCTGAGGATATGCTAGTTTGTTGAATTCCCCAGTTCTGCCCAGTGGTGACCTACCCTTAACTAGACCTGAAAACTCACCAACACGCCAGTAACAAAGCAAAGGGTTTTATTAGGGCCAGGACAAGCTTTACAACAAGAACAATGGAAACACAGATCTTATCACATTAAAGCCTAATACACACGATCACTACCGTTTATCTAAAATTATCTGAAGGGACAAACACAAAATTTTTTCTCGTACCATACCAGGTCGTGCGATTTTCTTTTGATCAGTACAGTTATTCATCTAAAAAAAATCAGACGAAAAAAATACATTACAATACAACACATTACATCAATTCCGAAGTTGTATTCTGTCGTACGAGAAATTTTGTAAATTTAGCAACCTCTTCATTTTTGATATGAGACTAGCATGCAATACAAAACGGACGATCAGGTGTCCGATATTCTCATTGTGTGTACGAGGCTTTAGGCTGACATGTTGTAGAATACTAAAGTAATTAGTAGCACCTTAACACAAATAATTTTCCTCCCTTATACTGCTTGTGAAGAGCCTGGCCAGAACACACTAGGTTTAATAAAGGAACATTTTTTATCAACTTTAATGACAGCAATAGAAGAAGTAAATACAAATACATTAATGAAGAGTGATAATAGCAAGGTGGCCTATCTTTTAGTTTTTTTTGTCCCTGACTACACCACTGGCCAGTGAAAGAATAGGTATGGTGTGGCCCTTATACTCTAGTTGGAGGGCACACTCTCAAAGTGAAATTATTTGTAATTCAAAAGAATGCTCAAGGGAGCCCTCTTTTCCTCTGTGTTTTTGGATCAATAAAGAAACTAAAATGAATGGTGCCTAATGTTTCTCAATTACTGGCCATGGACTCAGCCTACCCTGCCACGGGGGGTTGCTTCATTCAGAAAATCAGCCAATTGCAGCAACATGGCTGCTGCCCTAACTGTATTGAGGACACTTCCTGGCACCAGTAAGCAGAGCAAAAAGTCTGCCCAGGCGTATACTTTCTTTTCATTATGCCAAATGTGTCATTATGCCAAACTTTGCATACTGTACTGCTCCAGAAATGGCATTCCCTGCTTCTGTGATTGGCTCACTTTGTTGTTCTCTTATTACAACATTGGGACAGTAAGGGACACTAGCGTTCTTTCACTTAGCTCTGTCCTATTTGTACCATGTGACTAGGCAATAGATCTCCGTAACGTTAGTCTGCTCCCGGTTGCTGTGTGAAATGGACTGCTAGCAAGGGAGGCCGAAAACCAGCCCTCTCGCTACCAGAGGACCTGTTCTCTTACCAGGTACCACGCCTAACGACTGGTTGCTGTAGCTTGTTCCTTTGCTTGGTTACCCATAGCAACTACACCCTTCTTCATATCTTTGCTGAGATAAACCTCTGTAGTAGTATTACTTCGCACTCCATAGTTCAGTTACAGACCCAGGTTCTTTGGAATATGCCAGAACCAACATACAACCCTTTCAATAACTTTAGACCAGGCTTAGAATGGTTAACATAACTTTACTGTTTAAATGCAGCATGATAATACAGCAAGAATAATGACCTTTCCCTAATCCTAACTAACATGAAGTAGTGGCCCAGGCATACCTCCATAAAGTGAGAGTCCATTAACATAGCTCCCAACTGTCCCTGATTTTGAGAAACTGTCCCTGGTTTGAAATAAAGTCCCTCTGTCCCTCTTTCCTCCTCATTTGTCCTTCAATTTGGTCTCATCTATATAATTGTATACAAAATGGACTATTTATCTTTCAAAAAGTGTTAAACATTTCATCCAAATTGTGAAATTGTGAAATTGTGAAAAGCCAGTATCAATGAATAATAGTGGTAAAAAAAAAAAAAAGCACTCGTGGGTTTAACTAATCTTTCCTTTATGTATAATTGTCCTTTAAGGGCGTGTGGCAGGGTGTGTGTCCTACGTCTACATACTTTTGCTAATAGGTTTCCCTATACTCCTGCTGTCCCATGTCCCATGAATGCATAGGACCCTGAACACAAGTACCACTATTTACAGCGTCCAGGCGCATTCTGCCATAGACTTTAACAGGCTGTGGGCAGCATTGCTGGACACTGCACCTGTACCTCCTGGGCACATTAAAACACCAGGAGGATTGCACAGCAGCTAGACACCCCCCATGTGCAAGGAGTCTAATGCATTAAACTCCTCTTAGTGTGATCTTATTTTGTAGTTGATGTTTTAAATCTTGTTCTTTAAACTGTAACAGCAAAAGACTTTCAATTCCCTCCTTTGGTCAAACATAATATGAACTAAACGGTTGCATTGCTCCAGCTGCTACCATCTAGTGGTGGAACACTGTATATAAATCCAATGATGTATAAAATTATATGAACAAAATTGCTTATACATAGGTGTAATGATACTTTAGACATAAACAACTTTGCTTAGGCATTAAAGAATAGGTAATTGTATCTGGCTGATGCGGGTGACTCCTTGAAGTCTGCGTTGGAGATAATTGACCAGTTTGGCCAATACTCCGGGGTCCGTGTCAACTGGGACAAGTCAGTCCTGTTTTCCCTTCACCCCTCGGGCTCTGGAATGGACACTCAGACTTCCCTTCAGTGGGTAGAGGAATTTACATACCTGGGGGTGAAAGTCAGGGGATCTTTGCCCGCCTACTTGGAGGATAATCTTTTGCCCTTAGTCGCCCAGTTCACTACAAAATTTCAGACCTGGAAAACCCTGCCATTGTCACCAGTTGGTAGAGTAAACCTGCTGAAGATGGTTTATCTTCCAAAATTCCTGTACTTTTTCAGGAACACTTCAATCCCCATCCCTAAACGGATTTTCCGTAGGTTGGACGCTCTTAACAATACCTTTGTTTATGGCGGGGAAGACCCCTAGACTTTCAAAGCGGGTGCTGCAGCTCCCTCTCTCCCAGGTGGGACTGGCAATTCCCAGTTTCCAACTCTACTACTGGGCGGAAGTCCTGGTGACTGTCCGCTGGTGGTTTAGCCAACCCAAGCAGAACCCAGCCGTTACACATGAGGCAGCAATCCTGGGGTCTTATGCAGCCCTGAGCAAGCCCACCCTGCTATCACAACTCCGATGAAAACGACTGTTAGAGTTTGGCAACAGGCAGGCACCATCTACAGGGCAGAATTCACCTTCTTCCCGTATACCCCTCTGTGGGGTAACCCACAGCTTAAGCACTACTACCAATCGCCAGACCCCCAACTCTGGGCATCCAAAGGTATAGTTACCCTTAAACATATCTTACCTACGGGTTCTCTTTTACCTCTTTCGGTGCTGAGGGAAACTTATGCAGTACCCGCCTCCATGACCTTTAGGTACTACCAACTTAAACATGCTACCCAGGCGCAATTTCCTAATCCCATAACTCTCCAGACGGACCCCACAGAACGACTCCTGATTTCTAAAACCCTAGACAAACCGCTAGCCTCCCTATACTTCTATCTTGCCTCTGCACATGCAATCACACTGACGGCGCTGTATGACAAGTGGAAGTCTGACATCCCGGGGCTGACTGAGGAGGACTGGGAGGACCTGCTGGGTGGATATATCAATACAATGATTTCAGCCAAAGACCGTTTTTTCCAACTTAAGTTCCTCCATAGGGCTTACTATACCCCAGTGAGACTGGCAAGAATCTACCCAGGTGCAAGCCCCCTTTGTAACAGATGTAGTTCCTCCTTGGGTACGTTCTTCCATGTGGTGTGGGAATGCCCCCTCATCCGCCCTTTCTGGGAGCAGGTAATAGGAGACTTGAATGAATTTGGGGACTGGTCCCTTGGTCAGGATCCGATCTTAGCGTTACTTGGCTCTATGGAAGATGTGGTGGCCTCCAGACATGTAAAGTAATTTCTATTCTATGCTCTATACTATGCTAGGGGGAGATTTTTCTTAGCTGGAAGCAAGCAGCACCTCCGGCTCTCAGATCCTGGGTATCAACGATCAACTCTGCTTCCACTATATAAATTGCCCTATGAAAGCAGGAATTGCCCCAAAAAAATTTGACAAAGTTTGGTCACAATGGATAGATGCACAGGGATCCATCCATTGGGTGCATAGTAATGTTCTATGATTTGTTTTATCACAAGACTCCATCCCTAACAATGCATTGTATTGTCCTGTGACTTGTCCTATGTTGTAGGATAGCACTCTATTGCTCATAAGAGGTTCCTCTCCGTCCCTGATCCCCCCCCTCCCGGCCTCCCCCCCACCCCCCACCCCCCCAGTATACTGCAGAGATTGTGACTGATTGACTACCTCTTCTCTTCTTTTTGTACACCAGCAAGATTGTTAGCATATAACTTGTTTATGGTTTGACTTCTCTGTCTATCCACCTTTATATCTTCACTATGTACTGTGTCATTGCCAATGTGTGTAAACATTTTATATTATTTCCCTTTTGTTAACTTGTACAACAATAAAAAAACTTTTCTGTTAAAAAAAAAAGAATAGGAAGGGCCAACATTTCATATTCCTGAAAGAGCCTGCTTTACCCATTACTTGTATGAAAAAGTATTCTTTTTGTATTGCTTCCTTTGTGTGAAACTCCCGGTGTTCCTGCCAGTCCCTCTGCATTCCTAATAAAGGAAGGCATGGGAGCACATCGCGGTGTGTTCTGGCTGTGCTAGGACCTAATCCAAGGATCAGGCTTGTACTGATATCCCTCCTTCCTGCAACAGCCATTCTCTGGGAAGATCAATGTGCTGCTGCTTCTCCTCCCCCAGCTCTTTCACAGTTGAGAACAGAGGGAATGTGATTACTTATAAAAAAGGGAAAAAAAGGTATTTATAATGATTTTTATATGTATACACAAATGTTTGCCTTTAATTTTTTATAGCTTTGTTTAGGCAACCTGGCGTTAATCTTTGTATTCATAGTTCTTCTTTTTGCATACTTCTAAAATCGTTTAAATAGAAAAACTTTATAGTGTAGGCAGGTTGAAATACGTTGGTTCTAATGAGTTAGCAGCCGTAAAGCTACATGAACGATTTTGAGCCTGGTCTGAAGTTATTTAAAGGGTTGGTTCTGGTGTATCTGAAGATCCAGGGTCTGTAAACACTACAGGTTATGAAATAACACCACTACAAGGGGTTAACTCGGCAAGACAAGGAAGAGGAGAGTAAGTCATAACCAAGTACAAGTTCAAGACACAAAGCAACCAGTGGTTAGGTCCTCCAGTAGCGAGGGGGGCGATGTTCTGGCTCCCTCCCTAGCGGTCAATATTCAATGGCAACCAGATCCAAACTCACGTTATGGAGGTCTATGGCCTGGTCAGGAGGTATGCAAAGAAAGTACCGTAGTTAATAAGTGCACTCTGCATTAGGTGCACCGCGGGACCCCATTCTGTTACTGGGAGCAAAGTAACAAAGGTGCGCTGGACTGGTGGAGTGGGCGCAGGCTCTGCACGTCCCTCCTAATGCACCTAAATCTACCAAGTTATAGTGTGTAGTGACATGGGACAGGACTTTTTAGAGGAACTCTGTATTTTATTACTGTACACAGTGAAAACTTTAGTTTTTGATAAAGGTCTGTCTAACGACTGTATGTTAATGCCATCATTGTATCTAATTGTTTTCCACACTTGTCAACATATTATCGATTGTTAAAGACATAAATGGTACCTTTTTTGTCAATCAATGATCAATGCACATGTGCTGCACGTTTTTTCAAAATATTTATGATCGATTTCCCTACTAACGTTTAGAAAATCATACGATTACTCAACAAAATTCCAACATAACGGATCTTTCTTATAGCATAAAACTTTGCATTTTGAGAATAAAAATGCGCCCACTAACGTTTCTAAAGTCAGGTTTATTGAATGCTTTTTCAAAGGATTTTCTATCCATGCATAGCCAGATTAACACTTAGCTTCAGGTAACTATTGTCATGTTCAGTTAGGTGTTTCAAAGTTTTATGCTTCTATAGTGCATTCTTTGGAGGATTCTCTAAGGCCCGTCTTGCCCATTGCCACACAGCATCTTTTATTTCTTTGATGTATTTAGGTGTCAGTAACCACTTCCTGCCTGCGCTATAGCCGAAAGACGGCTACATCGCAGGCCTTAATTGCCAAGAGGGTGTCAATAGACATCCTCCCGTGCATGAGCTTCCTGCACGCAGACTCGGCTGATCACAGATCAGAGTAAGGGGCCAATCCTGACCCCTTACCTCGGGATCAGCTGTCAGCCAATGACAGCTGATCATATGATGTAAACAGAAGATCGGTAATCGCTTTTTTTTCTCCCCACGCTAACAGCGTGAGGAGAAAAAAAAAGCTGATCACCGGCTTTTGTCAAAGGGACATCGGTCCCGAAGAGGAAGAGCAATGGCGACCCTAGGGGGGGGCCAGAGGGGGCCCTGACCCCCCCCCAACATTATGCTGGGCCCCACCATGTGCCCCCCCCAAAAAAAATTTTTTTTTTTAATTTTTTTTTTTTTTTTTTTACAAAAAGGCAATTTCTTTTTGTTTGTATTCATATCGGATGTGCCGCATCTTACTCGGGCTACCGCTGGGGTAACACAGTCTCTATTGAGAGGGAGAACATCCCCAGTCAGCTCCTGCAGGTGATTCCTCCCCCTCCCTCTGCTCGCTGACACTGCATAATGCAAGCGCTCACACAACCACGGCCGCCTGATCTGCTCCTTCCCCGGCATCCTCATTGGCAGGGAGAAGAGCGAGTTGCAGGAAGGACTCCACCAGGACTCAGTTACTGAAAAAACAGACTGATTTCTCCTGTCCTTAGGACAAGAGAACCAGCCTGTAAATTCTAAGAGATGCCAGACCAGAGCTGTCAATAGCAGGGACAGGACAGCAAGAGGAGGCTGGAGAACCCCACAGTGGCAGAACACCAGGGCCCGGTGGCAAGACAACCTTTGCAACCCTGATAGTTCTCCCACTGCTTTGGACCCTTATATTTTCTTGGTATGCTGGTGACATATATCTCTTGTTCTCTGTCACCCTGGGGGGGGGCCCACAACAGTAGGAGGGGAGCTCACTGCAGAACATGTGAAAGGGCCATTGTGGGATCGTAGTAAAGGGGTAAAGGGCCACAGGATAGATAAAATATATATAGATAGATGGATGGATCTATCTATCTATCTATCTATCTATCTATCTATCTATCTATCTATCTATCTATCTATCTATCTATCTATCTATCTACATTTTATATTGCCCCCCTATTTTCCCATGTGCCCCCCCTAAATATGAAAGCTGGAGACGACACTGAGGAAGAGCCACCGCTGCCTCATCTGTGCCCACCAGTGCCGCCTCTCAGTGCATATCACTGCCACCTATCAGTGCCCACCAGTGCCACCTATTAATACCCACCAGTGCCACCTATCAATGCCTATCAGTGCTGCCGATCAGTGCCTCATCATCGGTGCCACCTATCAGTGCTGACTATCAGTGTCACCTACCAGTGCCCATCAGTGCCACCTATCAGTCCCCCTCAGTGCCACCTATCAATGCCCTTCAGTAAAACCGATCAGCGCCACCCATCAGTGCCACTTCTCAGTGCATATCAGTGCCACCTATTAGTGCCCATCAGTGCAGCATATCAGTGCCCATCAGTGCAGCCTCATCAGCGCACATCAATGAAGGAGAAAAATTACCCGTTTGCAAAATTTTATAACAAACTATAGAACTGTTTTGTTCTTTTCATTTTCTGTCTTCTTTCATTTTTTAGCAAAAAAGGAAAAGCCCAGCAGTCATTAAATACCACCAAAAGAAAGCTCTCTTTGTGGGGAGAAAAATGATTAAAATTAAATTTGGGTAGAGTGTTGCATGACCGCACAATTGTTATTCAAAGAGTGACAGCGCTGAAAGCTGAAATTTGGTCTGGGCAGGAAGGGGGTTTAAGTGCCCAGTAAAGTGGTTAAGTAAACTTGGTGCATGCACATGAAAATCCCAGACATAGAAAAATACAGTTGAAGGATTTTGCATTAAACAATCTACTCAACAAATAAAAAACAGGTACTGAATCAATTTTTAACTTAACTTACCTGTGTAGTATACAATTGTAAGGTATACACCTAGTACAAAAAAAAGTAAAACTATCCCCAGTATAGTACATTCCAATATATTCGTGAATGAGAATATACTAAATATGCAGCTTTGGTGTAATATATGTGTTTACCTTACCAGCTCTTGCATGCGTTGTTGGTGAATGGAGTCATTGGAGTGGCTGTGCAAATCAATGTACCCCAACATATAGAGTGCGCAGGCGTGACGTTCTACAGGAGGCGGAGAATGGCGGAGAGCCCTGTCCACATCTGGAGGAGAAGGCTGGGTGTCTTGAATATTTCACACACCAAGGCATTGAGTGTGGACATTTACACGGTACGATACAAAATAATAAAAGCTGCAGAGTTTACTCTAAAGGTTCAGAATTAAGATATAGCTTAGATATGTGTTATTTGTTTTGTTACTAATCAAAATTCAGACAAAAATGTCACTATTCAGAAATTCGGATACATCACAATCACAATAGAAACTAATTTCAATGAATGCAAAATAAATTATAATGAAACAAGAAAACGAATTCGTATTCATTCATTTCATTCAGATTACATAATGTGATAGCTTGGCCCTTTTGTCGATGTTTGAAGCTTACAAAATAACGTAACAACATAACAAATGATCCGAACTGATTCTGATCAATTTCGTCTTTATGTTGCATCAACATTTTTCAGTATTATGAAAAATGCACGAAATATGAAATAAAAACATATTACAATAAATACAGTATTGTTATTATTATTATACAGGATTTATAACATAAGGTATAAAAGGGAAATAAAATGATGATTCCTACTTCCAAAATAACGTAACAGCATAACAAATGATCCAAATTGGTTGTGATCAATTTCATCTTTATGTTGCATCAACATTTTTCATTATTATGAAAAATACACGACATATGAAATAAAAACAGATTGCAATAAATACAGTATTATTATTATTATTATTATTATATAGAATATAAATAGCGCCAACAGTTTGCACAGTGCTTTACAACATAAGGTATGAAAGTGAAAAAAGATGATGATTCCTACTTATTTACATCTCTAATATAGGTTTACTGTAAGTATTAGAAAGAAGGTATATAGTTATCAGAGACTATATGAACTCTACAAAATGTAGTACATTTCCAATTAGATTTCCAAATACAAAATAAGGATCACCAAAACTGTACAAAATGTAAAGAAAGGAATAGTAGCATTCAGATTTGCTCTGTATTAGGTGACATTTTTAAAAGTAGAAGGCAGCAAAATGACATATAGTAATTTTAACTATGAGATTAATGGCCATTGAGGCAGGCCATAGACGGGGCATAAAAGGAATTGGCAAAATTCCCCCATCAACACAGACAGTGCTGACAGGAGAACCGGCAATTGTCTTCTCCTGGCAGGGAAGTGGGGGAAGCTGTCCCTGCTGGGAGAAGACAGTGATTATCGCTAGCAGCTATAGCAGCCGCTAGCAATAATTGCAAGAGAATCCAGCAGGCTGGTTGTACCCAAGCTGATCGATCAACTTTCTGCTAAACCGGCCGAGATTTTAACCATGTATGGCCGGAGAGATGAGAAAGAGGGAAATCTTTTTTTTTTTTTTTTCCAAATAAAGCTTTATTAAGTTAAATTCATACAGAAAAGTAGTACACAAAAGCAAGGTTTGAGATAAAATGATAACAGTGTTATACAGAGGGAACAGTCCAGAGAGTACAACGTTGTATTTTAACAAGTATTCAAATCTACGACTGTGGAGTTGTTGAAAAACACATTACATCTGGGGTGTGGATATATGGGATTACAGAGTAGTGTGGGCAGAAAACATAAAGAACATATATTAAATCAGGTAAAACATTTTTTAAACATGTTGATTTTTGAGGGCGAAAAAGATTAAAAAAGGGAGAGAGGAGTAAAAACCGTATTATAATAGATTGCCTATGATAGCCTTAGTATATGAGTCTGAGATTTTTGTTGGATTGTGTTTGGAATAATCGTTAATTACTATGTCTGTGTGAGAGTGTGAAATTGATCCTGGTGCATGGTGTCCAGAAGTCGGGTAATGTCTGTAGATAGAGATATAATCATAGCATACAACAATAGATACCTAACATAGCAAAGTTTCGATTAAATGGTGGTCAAAATATAGTGAGAAGTACAAAAGGAAGGTAGGGGAAAGTTATTTCCCGTCCCTGGCTCAGCCATGGGTCTAACGGGAAATATCTTTACAGAAGGACCAAGTCCCAGGAAGAAAAGCATAATAGAGCTTTTGAAGTGAATTCTGTATGCGTAATGATATAGTTGCCTCCTGAATTTTGTTTCATGCACGGCTATAGGGAGGACTATAGACAGTTGGGATGTATGTTGTATCTTATGGTGTGCTGGAGGAGGATTCCTGACTGATTAATTGGGTATATTCAGATGTTGTGCGGAAATGTAGCCAACAGGCCCAAGTGTTCCTATATTTAGTATAGGAATCCTGTGCTTGATGTACAAGTTCCTCCATTTCAGCTATTTTGTTTACTCTTTTGAACCAGTCTGCGATTGTGGGTGAGTTGGGAGATCTCCAGAGAACTGGGATACAGAGTTTAGCAGCATTGATTAGATGTAGTGCTAGGGATTTGTGATAAGATTTCATCGGTAGGGAGGAGTGGTGTAGGAGGGCTTGTGCTGGAGAGAAATCTAGCTGAAGTGCAGTGATTTGGGAGGAGAGGTGAAAAACTTTAGTCCAGAAGGCAGAAATCGCAGGGCAGTCCCACCATATGTGAAGGAGTGATCCGTTTTTGTCATTACATCTCCAACAATTAGATGGGATCTCTGGATTAATGGTGTGTAACTTGAGAGGCGTTTTGTACCATCTGGAGAAAAGCTTGTATCCGTTTTCTTGAGTTGTTACATTAATGGAGCCTTTGTGTATGTTAGAGTATATCTTTTCCCATTCCTTATCAGAGAGGTGGATGGAAAGATCTTTTTCCCATTTTGTACTAGCTATATTTGTTTTAGGAGTATGCTCGAGAAAGAGGTTCAAGTATATGGTGGATATCAGGTGTCTTTGTGGTTCAGTGGCAGAGCAAAGGGATTCAAAGTGTGATTGGTTTCTTGAGTATGCAGCCCTAGTTTGGGGATCAAGAAGAAAATGTCTGAGTTGCATATAAGACCAGAATGGGATCTGGTGATTCGTTTCTTGGGAGTTCAATGAGGACAGCGGTTTAATATTCCCCTTAGCGAAGAAATCTCCCGCTGTCATCCTTGTCTGGGATCCTATTTGATGAAGGAAAGAATCATCAATGCCTGGTGGAAAGTCAGGGTTATGTTTGATTGGCGTGAGAGGGCCTGGAGAGGAGGAAATGTGCAAATGTTTACATGTCTTTTTAAAGGAATTCAGTGTTGTACCGATAAGGGGATGTTGTTTGCAATGTGGAGAGATGTGGCGAGGGTGAATCCAGGGTAGATTATGGAGCTGGATTTGTGAGAAGGCTTGTTCAATTGCGATCCACGCTTTAGTTTTAGGGTGAACATTCCAGTCCACTATTCGAGAGAGTTGACAGGCCCAATAGTATTTTTGAAGATCCGGTAGGCCTAACCCACCTTTCATTTTGGGTATGGTCATTCTGTTGAAACTCATTCTAGGTCGCTTATCGTTCCAGATGAATTTCATACAGGATTTGCGGTATGCATTGAAAAAAGTTTGTGGTAGTGACACTGGGATTGTTTGGAGCAGGTATAGAAATTTTGGCATTATAGTCATTTTTATAATGGAAACTCTGCCAAACCATGAGAACAAACCCGTTGACCAAGTGTTGAGGTCTTTTTGAATATTTTGGATAATGGGAGTATAGTTTTTGCTGTATAAGTCCGATAGCGAGGTTGGAATGTAGACCCCAAGGTATTTAATGGCGCTCGGTTTCCAATTGAAAGGGAAATTAGTTTGACATTGTTTCACTATATCTGGTGGTAGAGTGATATTTAAGGCCTCTGATTTAGCGAAGTTAATTTTAAGATATGTGAGATTTTCAAAGAGAGTAAGATCTTTGAGGAGATTGGGTAGCGTAATGTGTGGCTCTGTCAGGAATAGTAGGATGTCATCCGCAAATGCCGCTAATTTATAGGTAGATTTTGCGATGGTTATTCCTTTAACGTTTGGATTGTTTTTTAGATGCGTTAGACATGGTTCCAGCCATTGCCATGCCAAGACAAAAATAAGCGGAGAGAGTGGGCATCCCTGTCTTGTACCGTTAGATATGGAGAAGGCACTCGACAGGTGTCCATTTATCCGGACTTTGGCAGTTGGGGTGGAGTATAGAGCAAGAATAAATTGTAGCATGCGATCTCGTATGCCAATGTGTGTTAGGACCTCTTTTAGGTAGTCCCAGGCTACCCTGTCGAATGCCTTCTCCGCATCAAGGGAAAGAAGGAATCCCGGTTGTTTCTTTGAAGTCAGCCAATTGTGAATACTGATTGCCTTTAGGGTGTTGTCCCTTGCCTCTCTACCTGGGACAAAACCAACTTGGTCCAAGGAGATGAGGCCAGGAAGAAGGGGTAAAAGTCTATTAGCCAAAATTTTTGCATATATTTTCAGGTCAACATTTAGTAGAGATATTGGTCTGTAGTTGTGAACTAAATTTGGATCTTTATCAGGTTTTGGAATAACCACTATGTGGGCTGTGAGAAGATCTCTGGGAGGGGGGTTCTCGGATGAAAGGGAGTTGAAAGCATTTAAGAAGTGAGGATAAAGCGTAGCAATGAATTCCTTATAGTATCCTGCTGTTAGGCCATCTGGACCTGGACTTTTGCCTGTTTTGAGTTGTTTGAGCACAGTCTCTAGTTCATCCTTAGAGATGGGACGTTCTAGATGCGATGCTTCTGCATCAGAAATGGGTTTGGGACCATGTTGGGCTAGGAAATCTTTAATCAAGTGTGTTCTACGATCATTGTTTATCATGGGTTTATGTGGATTGATATTATAGAGCTGCGAGAAATAATTCACAAATTGGTCTGCTATCAGTGTATTAGACGTTACTTTAGAACCCGAAGGGTCATTAATGGAATGAAGTGTTGTAGATGATCTTTTTGCACGGAGGGCTCTGGCTAGAATTTTACCGGATTTGTTGCCATGTTCGTAGAATATTTTTTGTGATAATATGTATTTGCGTTTTATTTGTTTATGTAACACTTCTTTCAACTCTGTCCTCACCTGAGTAAGTTCCTCAAGTGTGGAGAGAGCTCGAGTTTTCTTATGTATTTTTTCTAAATCCTGTATGCATTTGGAAAGGATAGAAATATGCGCTTGTCTTTCTCGTCTTCTCTTGGAAGCAATAGCTATTAGTTTTCCCCGTATGGTGCATTTGTGGGCTTCCCATTTTATCATTGGGGATATTTCAAAGGAGTCGTTATCCTGGAAATAAAGTTTTAGATTGTCGTGTATAGTAGACACTATTGAAATGTCTGTCAGCAGTGAGGGATCAAGACGCCATATTTGTGAGCGAGTATGTTTGGATGGAAATTCCAAGGACATGGTTATCGGGTGGTGATCTGATATGTACATTGGTTCGATGGAGGTGTGCTTGAGCATGGTGAGATCACTTTGTGAAATAAAGAAATAGTCAAGTCTGGAGTAACTGCCATGTGGGTTGGAGAAAAAAGTGTAATCTTTAGTTGAGGGGTTTAAAGTACGCCATGCATCATGTAATGTCAATTCTTGAAAACATTGTTTAATTGCTCGTAACGCGGAGAAGGGTAATTTGGATGCACCCGAGGATGTATCTTGTATTGGGTTTAAGGGAACATTAAAATCTCCTCCAGTTAATAGTATACCCTCTTGAAACGATGCGAGCAATTGCAGTGTGTGTCGGAAGAACGGGACTTGTTTAATGTTGGGGGCGTATATGTTTGCTAAGGTTAAAGGTTTACCGAAAAGTGAACCTTTGACAAATAGAAATCTTCCATCTTCATCCGCTAGAGTGTCTTTGATTATGAGAGGACACTGTTTTGAGATAAGGATAGAGACTCCTTTTGTTTTTGATTGTTTGTTGGTAGCATGAAAAGCTGTTGGATAACGTAAGTTGGAGAATTTGCGGATAGAGTCCGTTTTGAAATGCGTTTCCTGGATGTATATAATGTCTGCCTTGAGTTTATGCATATAAAGGAGAACTTGTGTACGTTTCTCAGGGACATTTAGTCCCCGTGCGTTGAGTGAGACTAGTTTAGTAGTGGCGTTGTGGTGAGATATTGATGTAGAATTGTGTGAGACCGTTGTCATTCTGTAATTTGGGAGGTGTTGTGAGTTAGACTGGAGTGGTGTTTACTGAATATAGTCCGCGTTGCAGGTGTATGTGTGGCAGAAAAAGAACAGTAGTTGGACTTGTGCCTTATGCTCTTATGTGTGGAAGGCGCGTTCTAGGAGAGTGATGAGATTCTATTCAGGATGAGAGTAGATTGTTCAGGAATAGGGAGTGATGTGAGGGATATTGGGTATGCGGGGGAGAGGAAACTGTGAAGACCACTGTGTAGTGTTGTTAGGGGTTATAGGTAGTGAAAAGTAATCCGGGGACTAGCGATGCCTGCTCGCTAGGCTATGTACGAGTATGCACTCGTGATATAAGGTACCGGAATGGGTCAGTGGTGGTTTAAAGGAGGGTTGAGTGAAGAAATCAGGTACTCAATTGAAACCACTGTTTGGGAAGGTGACCAAACGGTAACGTAGAGAAAAGTAAAACCTGTCAGTAAGGGACAAGAGCCGCTGACATATGGGATAGATGTAGGAAGAAGGCATGGACTGAAGACGGTCCATGTGTGAAATGGTTGCATTGAGATTGCTGTGAATGCCGCCTATTAACTCTCTCAGTGGATTTGGAGAGGGAAATCTTTTAGCACAAAGTATGTAGGCAAAAGACTATAAAGCAATAATACACACAAAAATATTGGTTAAATTGATAAGTGCATTTTTACTGCTACTTTTGCAGTATTTATAACACAAGGGTAATGTCACAAAAACATTTTTCATGACATCCTGTGATTTCATATCTGCAGTTCTGTCATTCAAGATAATTGTCACCCATACAAAGCAATCTGTAACAGAGGACACTGTTTCACATTGGTTTCCATAGTCAGGTGCTTGACTTTTTACAACATGATTCTCAAATTACAAAGAAATCATTGGCATAAAAAGCTCTCGTGTGACACTGTCAGTGTACAGAATGTGTGATCCACTTCCAGGTTTATGTTGGCTCATAACATATATATGTTTCTCTATTTCCAGTGCCTGCTTTTATCACGACTTTTGAGTACAACAAAGCCAGAAGGAAGCGTGCATTGTCTCCAGACTGGGCTTCCCATACAGAAGATCCTGGGTATTCATTTAATCACATTGTGAAATATTACTGTAGGGTTTCTGATGTAGTTGCAGGGGCCAATCCCAGTAGTCTTTAGGCATCGAATGTTATCATGATTAGACAGAAAGGCCAAGTCTGACTTTCTGTTTGTAGGCTGACACTCAGCTTCCAGACACTAGCACTGTGCATGAATGAATAAATAAAAATGAAATATTGAGAGTAGTCCAATAGAGAGGCAATGCAATGCACATGAATTCTAGCACTTATTCCTAGTTGGCACGGAGCACAGAACAAAAGCCCTCTGTGATGAGTTCCACGACACTGATACAGGATATTGCGCAATGGGGGGGGGGGGGTATTTATAGAAGAAATACCAACAGTTGTTTGGAATTAAGGCCCTCTAAAACGGCATGTACCAAATTAAAAAATCTCTACTATTCGTTTTGGTAACTTTACTGACACATCCAGTGTATTCAGGTAGTTCTTAAGAGCGACCCTTTTACAAAGTGATGCTATAATGCACCACATTAAAAAATAATTACCTGAAGTTTGTAGATAACAAAACTGGAGGTAATTAGGACCGACTCTTATTTGGTGTACAGGAACAGGCAAAGTTCCTGTTCCTGTGCATATGTAATAAACAGCATATTTGCAGGTGCTGCTCCCGCCCTGTTACTGGTTGTTAAGGATGCTGTTGGCTTCACAGTCGTCAGGGGAGAGCTCTGTTGTACTGAAGTGTCTGTATGGACACTCTGGTCTGGTAATTGAGTCTGTCGCCTACACTGACATTTGTTGTGTGCAGGAACATAGGAATTCTAAAGAGTGAATGAATTCCACTGATTATCTGTTAAAATCACTAGAACATGCAGATGTATTCAGTCATGATAAAGAAGTGACTTTAGCAGACTGAAATTTAAATTGACTGCTTTGGATTTTTCCACTTTGTACATGAATATTACTGGTTGCAGAGCTTCATTGAAGAAGCCTTAGATAGAAAAAAGGAAATACCCCCAAACTGATGGGACTTTAGCGGCAACAAAATAACAATAATAATATGATAAAAATAGTTTATTCAATACTATACATCAATAACAAATTTCAAAAAAATAGCGGTGTTGGTGGTGATAATTTCCATGAAGTATCCAGATGGCCCAACGCATTTCGGGACGATTGCCTCCCTTCGTCAGAGAAAATGTCCAGTTTGAGAGAGTATTAGCTATTGCTCTGCAATTTATTGCAATGTTTTAACATGTCTGTTTTTGGTTTCATGTACTTTTTTGTATAATAAAATATTTATATTTAATTTTATGATTGGTGCCTACAAAGTCCATTTTTCCACTTCTTTTGCTTTTTTGATAATTCGTAGATTTAGGACGTTGGCACTGCCCTACCTATTAAATCTCCACAGTCCATCCTGTGGTGAGGTTTGGTATTCCTTTTTTTGCTCTAATGTAGTCACCATGAAAATTCACTGCCGGAACAATGGCGGCACCTGAAATTTTGATTGACTGCTTTGGATTGTTCCACTTTGTACATGAATATTACTGCTTGCGGAGCTTCATTGAAAAAGCCTGGAACATCTTTATTGTTTGTAGCTGCCTCATTTATATCTTTGTAATTTACAGTGTATCTTCACCCAAAGTGTATTACATTTTAAACATTTTAAACATTTCATGTTATGCCTAATGGGCCAACTGGGCATTCGAGGTTATCTTGGTATATTAAAAAATTAAAACCAGGAACCTGATAAATATTGAAATGAATGAGGGTACCACCATGAATATTGGCAAGGTGTGTACATTAGATAAACTTCCACAAAAAAGAAAAGAGAAATAATTATGGTTATCTTGGTATGTTTGCATCTCAAGGGAGATAGTGATATAGCAGATAGAAGACAAAGCAAGCAGACTGTCTTGACTGCAGGCACAACTAGTATTTGGCAAGTAACTTTGAATACTGCTGGTAACACCTCACTGAGGTGCATCTGCCAGATTACATACAAAATGTTGCTTTCTTTCTGCAGAATTATTGCTAATGAGGGAGCAGCAACATAGTGACACCCCCCTGGTTAAGAAAATGAGATATTGACACCATAGGAGAGGGTCAGTGGACTTTTAGCAATTTGGTAGCTGGTGAGTGGTTACCAGTGGCATAATCACTTTAGTCTTAGGCACCTTCATCAAATTCTTTAAAATGGCTGAGGGCTGAGAGGTGGGATTACTTTTAGGATGGATATTGGAATGCTTCACTAGTTAAAGATCATCCCTTCAACGTATGTTGTGGTTCCTAAGTGTACTTAGTTATATATCTAGGATTGGGACAATTTTAGAGCTCGGTGTGTGTGTCTTACATGGTTTACATGTGGTAAATGATGCTAATCTTCCAATAATTGCCAACAGATATTGTGTGGAGTTCCAGATTGAATCCTTATCTCCAGCTTGTCTAACAGAGGACCGTCCACATGCCCGTTGGATGCTCTACCTACGGGAAGGGTACACAGTATGTGTTGCCTGTCAGCACCCTGCAATGCATATTAGAAATCATCGATGCTTTGGTGATGGCAGTGATGCCAATGAGTGAGTAAATTTCCCTTTTATGTTGGAAGTAGCAATAATCTATGTATAACATAAAAGATGTAGAACTTTCATATCAATTCTAAAGACAAATATGTAAATAAAGAAATAAAACCTTTAAATTATTGGAAAAACTTAGCTTTTTTTTAAAGGACTCAAGTTAATAAATGTGATTATTGCTTAGTGAGTGCATATTGACTGGCAAATCCATAGTAATTATATATATATATATATATATATATATATATATATATATATATATATATATACATATATATATATATATATATATATATATATATATATATATAATTAGTCAGTCTAAGTGTGAATTTGTTAAGTGCAAAAATGCCTTCTCCACTAGAAGATATGTATACTGCTCAAGGTGACTAGGCACTCCTTGCTTACATAGTTCCATTTAGTATTGTCCATATATTGCTAATTAAACTAGGCTCTACTTTTATCATTGGATATTGTGGTAGGCCTTTTTATAGTGTTCACACAATGCTTTTAGATTTTCTGTTTGTGATACATTTATAGCTAGATAGCTATATATGAGGGCCTGTTTGTATTGCCCACATGCTAAACACTTTGCGCAGGCAGCTGTCAGTTTTTTAGTGAGGGGACGGTTTACTTTTTTAAACTTTATTTAAAGTGCACAAAAGTGACACAACATTCATGTCTCTGCACAGCAGCGTGGTGACATGTTGTGAATACCTGTGTACTGCAGTAGAATGCTGCGTGTCTACATTTTTCAACAGCTCACTACACTGGGCTGCATTGCCCAGTGTAGTGTTTTCTATGTGCCCTAGTGGTGACTGCTCTTTATATAGTGTGGAAAAAAAGCCAATCTTTGTGTGAATGTGCCCCATCTAGTAACCATAATTCAGTATTGTTCTGAAACCTCAATAAAAAAAAAAAACCATATTATGCCCACTAGATGAAGCTGATGATCACAGGCAATAACATATTACAAACAATAAGACCATCATGCATTGTGAACTTGCTTAAAACATCAGCATGGTGAATTTTTCACACTCTTTGAGAAAGGGCTTATAAGCAATGTGTCAGAGGTGACCCCTGATGTTGTTTATTAAACAAGAGAAGTTGCTGAATTTTGGAATGTTGATTCATGCCCTTGCCACTCTGGGCACCTGGGGTTAATCTGCAGCAGCATCTTAAGGGTGTTAGTGGACACATGTCTGCTGACATCCGCCGCTCCGCTCTATAGATGGTCCGATCAAGTCCGCCTGAAAAACTGACAGGCAGACCCGATTGGTCCGTCAGTGTGAAAGGGGCCTTAAGGTGTACTACATACTGATTATCTTCCCCATGAGTAAGCTCCGGTGGATGAGGTGAAATGCATTGGGGCGTGGCCTGACGGGGTTCCAGGCTTAAACTGCCATTCACTATCACACAGCAGGCTTTGACTTGATGTGCGGCTCAGGGACACCTATCACTCTCTACCATTGCCTGGAGCATAGACGAGCTCCCTACCCGGCCAGCACTCACAGAGGTTGGTACAGGACTTCGTTCCCATACAGCCTGAGCTGCTCACACACATATCCTTGGTTCATGCAGATTATCTTACTCTACCAAAAATATAAAGCTCTTAAGTTAGTTTGAGGTAATCATGATGGTTGAGAACCACAAATAAGTATACAAGATGACTTAAAGCGGAGTTCTAGGCAAAAATGAAACTCGTTTGAAAACATAAGCACACCCCATCCCCCCTCGTTTTTTCATACCTTTTTCGTATATTTTTTTCGGGACTTCTATCCCATGGTGCCATGGCGAGGTACATCACTTCCATGTTTTTTTTTTTTGATGGGACCATTCAGAGAGTAGGAAACAGGCTGTGAAGCCACAGGGCTTCACTTCCTCTTTTCCTCAGTAAGGATGCCGATGGACGGGTTGGCTTTGGGTGCCGACATTGCGGGCTCAGCCCGGACAAGTAAGTGTCCTTCTATTAAAAGGCATTAGCTACAGTATTTGTATTTTTTTTTCACCCAGGCTGGAACTCCGCTTTAACTTACATAATGATATCTTGCTAAGTTAGTATGATTGTGGAACCTATAAGCAATGCCACTTACCTGATTTCTTTGGTGTTTTAGTGTTAGGAATAAAAAAGAAAATGAGGGTCAAGGCATTTTTAAAAATCGTTTTGTTATTATATATTGTACATTTAAAAAAATTTTTGCTCCACTGACCGATCTTTCTATGTTTATTTTCAGGAATCAGGTTCTTCACTGGCAAGCTGTGGGCAATGCCAGATGTTATGGGTCCTGGAGAAAAGTAAGACAAGCTGACAAGTGCTCATGCCCCATGGTGCACAGCTTTATATTTACGTAACAGAGGACTTGTAGCCCTACCTGCATTTTTTATGAATATTCTAAACAAATAAAAGGCAAAAATAAAATAAATAAATAATGTTCGCTACTGGTAAAAGCACTAACAGTCAAAAAACATATGCATAGTGCTCAGAAGTCACAATGGGCAAGATACTTCCACTGGTCATAATTTCAGCTATGGAATTTTCACAAGCAGTGGCACAGATATAAGACCTTCTTTAGATAATTAACAAACATTTGAGTTATGCGTGATGGATATAGTTAGATCCAGCAACCAATGAAAATTGCCAGGATCAGTCTCAAAAATCTTGCAGGAGGATGGAAAATGTATAGTAATCATTCAAATCTGAACTAGATCATGTCTTCCACAACTGCTACTAGAATACCTTTACTGTAACTGACAAAAGATCTGGCCGTCTGTAACCAATGTAGAATAGAACTGTGACCAGACTAACAACATTGAACTACTTACCTATAGTATGCTTGGCAAGCAATTAAAGCCCAACTCCAGGAACAAAAGCAAAAAAAATAAAAAAGAACCCTTGCAGTGGTGCCCCCCATATTGCAGGGGTGAAATGCTTGTTAAATCTGGGGGTTGAGGAATTGGCTGTATTACTTACCTTTGTCCTTGCTCCAGCAGGCTCTCGAGATGAGTGCAACCACTCTCCCCCAGCCTCCTTTATAAATTGTTCCTGGTCACACTCCCACCTCCACCATGTACAATATAGGATTAATAGCCCTGCACTGTACGTGATGATGCGGAGGCTCTATCCACAGATCTGAGCTTTGGGGAGAAGAGGAGAGCACCAGAGCCATCAGGGAGTCAGATAAGTAACGGAGCCTTGTCTGCAATCGCCTAGATTTAAAGTAATATTAAACCGTCATTTTTTTAAAGCAGCTGATTTAATCACCTAATGAGTGTGCAACTACTTTATCTTTTAATCCTTGCCTATGTTCCTCTATTTATACTGGTGTCATAACCGCTGCCTCAGGGTTCTTTTTCAGGGTTGCTCTTTTCTCTTGCAGCATTTTATGGAGCTACCCTTGCATGCAGGGACTAGAGTTGTGTCTGACTACACTATGTGCATCAATGGAAACACACAGCCCCATAGCCTATGGATGGCCAGGCCCTACCCTGCTCCTCCCCCCTTCACTTCTAGAAGCTAATGGACTGTCTCAAGACTGCAGTGTCCATTGTTAATTTTTTACTGTGCAGAAAAAGTTCAGGGAGGCAGCATTGAAAGTCGTAAACTCCTGGGTGAGAATTTTAATTAGGGAATGTTTTTTGGGGGGCTTTAGGGCTGTTTCACACTGCTGCAATGCGGGAACCCTGCAAATCCACTGCAGGTTCCCGCATCGCATGTCTCCTGGCGACAGTTCACACTGCCCTATGCGAACTGCTGGGAGTGTAAGTTAAAAGTTAATGACACCCCCAAATCAATTCGCATATTGCAGTGCGATCTACAAACCTGAACAGGAATTGGATCGCATGGGTGTGAACACCCATGCGATATGATTCTGCTGCCAACCAAAAAATAGGGTCCTGTGCGAGTTTGGACCGAATGCGATGCAAATTCAGCCATACCATCTGTATGGCTGAAATCGCATCGCACAGAGATCGCATGTGATTTGCACTGCAGTGCGAATGACATCTGATCTCGGACATTGCACCAGTAGGAACCGGCCCTTAATAAGCTTTAAAAAAAGACATTACTTATCTCAGCTGTAGGCACTGTGGAGCAATTCATCCTCAAATTTCACAAGAGATCAAGTAAAGTCCTGGAAGTCAGTAATCTGCATATAAGCTTTTTCCCTGCTCCCTGTACACCTGTTGTATTTTAATTATAGATTGGAAGGCTGGCAGGCTGCCAACTCACTGTTGACAGGGGGAATAAAACCATATCTGAGGGAAAATGTTAGTGAAAGTATTCTCAGTACTTTGAGGATGAAGAACTCCATGGTAAGGAAATGAGAAATTAATCACTAATGCCTCAGCTCCTCTAAATGCCTTTAGAAAAACTGCTTAAAATAAGCATTAAAAGCCACGTATTGCATACCCATTATGTGCGTGTGCGCATCTGTGCTTGTAAATGCATCCTATTGCCCAGAATATCCTAGCAAGCAGAATGCATTAACTGGAAAACACGCATAAACGCATCTAGCGTTTAAGTGCATTCTGCTGGGTTTTCTTCTGCCCAATTACTCCTCTTCTAATGTGCTTGTAAACACCTATGTGTGCATGGACACATAGGCTAACATAGGCAAACGGAGGCAGAAAAAAAATGCTGAACGCTTAAAAAAGCGACATGTGCATGAGGCCTAACATTTTTCGTAACAGCACAAATTAATCTCATTAGCATGACTGTAAATCGCTTGTTTAACAGTTTTCATTATATTTAATGTGATGAAAACAAAGCAATTATTACATGGGCGATTTTATATAATGCTACTAAATGATGCAGTCTTTTTAGCAGTCACCTCATCTGCAACATGCTACAATAAATGTGTTGCAAATGAAGTGACCAAAAATGGCTTGTTTTGGTCTAGGGGTTTGGAGAGCCAAGATATACTCACCCAACCTTCCATGCATAAGACTAGTCCTTTGGTTCCTGCCTCTCTGTGGTCCAGCAATCTTGTCGGGTGGACTGTTTCTGACGTCTTTACGCCCATAGACCAACTCTGGACACAAAGATGTCAGGAACAGTCCACCGCTGGAGGTGGGGGAGCACCACGTTCTGAAGGTTCAGGTGAGTATAGGCGCTGTGTTCACTGGCACCGATAGACAAAACAAGCAGCTAACCCATGCAGAGCCCCATTGCATGGGAAAAAAATGTGCCTGGAATTGGGCTTTAAAGAGCCAATGAACTTTAGGCTTTACAGAGGAAGACATGAACATATGTTGGTATGAGTTTTTTTTTTAAAGTGACAAGACAACAGAGCACTTGGATGGAAATGGATGGAAACCACACCAAAAAAAAAATGATACAAACTTCATAAGGATAGTTTCTCTGGTAAGAACTGAACTAAGGATCCCAAGCTCTCACTAAGACACAATGGACAAGATTTTTGAAACAGAGATATTCTCAATATACTGACACATTCTTTCTACATAGTAAATAACCCTTCTACATTCCTGTTTGGAATTAAAAAAACTGTTACTTTTGTTCAACATTTACTAAGGAATACACCACTATATATTGTATAAGGTTTTGTATCACAAACTTTACTGTCTAAATGTTAAAGAAAGAATGTAATAAAATATTTTATGTAATAATTGAGTATTTAAAAAAAAAAACTTTCTACACATTGGAAGCCTCAAGTTTTCAGAATACCACTAAAACAGTTTTCATTATAAAATATATTATATATGATACTGGTGATCATAAGGCTGTAATTGTCTTGCTAACTAAACTGTCCAGTATTCTCCGCTTCCCCTCCTGAAAGTTCAAAGCTGGGGGTCTTCTAGGCCCTAGCCATTAGGTCAAGTACAGTAAAACCTTGGTTTGAGAGTAACTTAGTTTGAGAGCGTTTTGCAAGACCAGCAACATTTTTTAATTAATTTTGACTTGATATACAAGCAATGTCTTGATATAAGAGTAGTGTCATTTCCCAACTCAGTATAAAAGAGAAGAGAGGTGCCTCTAAGTGTAGCAATATGGTTACATTTCATGAAGGTACAACATTTAGCAATTCACATGGCTGATGATTAAAACATTAATATCTAAGTATGCAGGCATCCAGGGTAAAGCTGTCCACATAGACCATCCTCCACACTGCCATCGACGTCATCCCTTCCCCACTGTACTCCACGAACACTTCAAGCCTCGCTGTCAGATCGTTCTACTGCAGGATAGTCTTCCCAGTCACGATTGCAAACTGACAGCGGTGAGAGGCGGCGGTGCGGGGGATGGTCTATGTGGAGAGCTTTACCCCCGATGCCTGTGCCAATCATCAACCATGTGAGTTGCTAAATGTTGTACCTTCATTAAATGTAACCATATTGCTATACCTCGAGGCACCTCTCTTCTCTTTTATATTCTGTAGCTCCTGCTGGATTTTGCTTCTAATCCCCTTGTGGAGGCTTTCATTTGTGGATGGACATTTTATGGTTACGCAACATTGCTATAATCTTTTTATATGGACTATAAACTGAAGGACCTATGAATGTGGAACAAATCATTTGAGTTTCCATTATTTCTTATGGGGGAATTTGCTTTGATATACAAGTGCTTTGGATTACAAACATGTTTCTGGAACAAATTATGTTTGCAATCTAAGGTTTTACTGTACCTGAATAGGAACTTGACCTAATGGCTAAGGCCAAGAAAACCCCCAGATGATGATGAAGGAAGACCCTCTTACTGCTCCAATCCAAACACCCTTTGACAAGGAGACAGAGATTGTAGAGATAACAAAGAACGTGTACTGGTGGTTGTTGTTGGCCTCACAGGTTGTCAAAGGGTCTAAAGGGAGGAGTAGGTGTAGTTCACCAGTGAGACAAGGTGAAGACAACAGCTGAGGTCAGCAGCAGGCAAGCAGTGCACTGCCAATCAGCAGTGCCAGGTCAGCAGGCAGAGACTCAATCAGGAACAGGCCAGGTAAGTAATCTGCAGATAGTGAAGTACTAGAAGGTTGAAAAAGAATTGTTGCTGATAAAACAAGCAAGGGTCAGTACAGGAACAGATAGGCAGAATTTGCAGATGGTAAAACCTTCTCGCTGCAGTTATCTGCTGTGCTGATAGTCATCCACTGCCCACATCTGGCCGTGTACCAGTCTGTACGCTTTCAGGCTCTGTACACAGCCCCGGAGGCTGAGTAACAGCAAAATGCTGGCAATGGACAGCTGCCACTGGTAAGCACAATGAACTAACCGCACCAACCAATGAGAGTCTCTTCTTCTGTATTGGATGTAAGAGACTGCAGCAGGGGCCAAAGAAGCGGGAAGGGTGTTGGGAATTCATCTTTAATTTATTGGGGTTTTTTTATGTAAGGATGGAAATACCTTTTACGTAACTAGCCAGGTTGGTAACAGGAATCAGTCAGAATGCAGGAATTGCAGGTCATAGGAATACCGTTCAGCACTGGACTGGCAGTGCTCAACTTAAAAAGCCTGTTTGGGGCCACTGTGAGCACTAAATGTGCATGCATACCTGCACCCATGCTGTGAGATGCATGCAGAAAACTGCACTTGACTGCACAGAGGTGCAGGTGCGCAACCTTGATTCTGGGTTTACAGGCTGGAATGATCCCACCTCGCTTTACAACATGGCTTTCCATGGGTTTTTGTAGAGATTACAGATGAAGAGTGTGGTAATTAATTGAGTAAACTCAAGTCTAATATTTTTCTAAATCCCCTGAAAACAACCATAGGTCCTTTCAAATCCACACGTTTAGTTATTCTCACACTTCCCCTGTTGGTTCTTACCAAGATGTGCTGCTGGACGCTTCCTCTGAGGCCATATTAGCGAATGCGATTTAAATCTGCTCAATGCACTTGGGAGTTGACTCCGCCAAATCCTAAGTATCTGCTTTCCCAGGTTTCTGTACTCATGATCTCTGTTCAAGTTCTGATACCCGTTTATGGCCTCTGCCTATTCCTCGATGCTGATCCTTGTTATCCAGTTGCCCTGATCCTTTGCCTAATTCTCCACAATCCTTGTTCTCTGCCTGGCCTGACCTTTTGCCCATTTGCATGAGCTGTGAGAGTCTGTCTCCCAGCAACTGTCTAATTTAGGGATTGATGGAGGCAACTATGAGACACAAGACCCTCATGCAGGAATGAATCAGAGGTCTCCTCTGGTCTCTGAGGGCCCAGACATGAGAATAGAGGGACAGAAGCTTGTCCTGAGCTAGGAAGATCCTGGACAGGGCTGTACCTAACATCAGGCCCAGTTTCTCAAATCTGCAAGATTGATGATTGAACCAAAGCCCTGGCAAGTCTGCACTGGATGTTGGTTAACAGGGATAGGGAGGACTGGTACTTTAACAGGAGATCATCTAGGTAGCCCATACCTTAAATTTCTTGAGCACTGAGCAGAGCCAAGACTGGGGAAAGCACCTTGGTGACAACTCAGGGGGCCGTGGAAATGCCAAAGGGGAAGGTGACAAATTCTGTTCACCACTGCAAAACACAGATAGTACTGATGAGACAAAAAGATGGGAATGCAAACTTTAAAAGCATGAAGCAGGGAGGCACTCTGGACCCAGGTGTCTGAGATTTCCTAGGACCCAAAGGTCTGACAGACTTCTTCCCACTCTGAGAAATGGGGACACTCCATCACTGGGAAGAAGCCTTAGAATCATCCTTGGCTTTGGAGGGTCATGTCTTCTGATGAAAGTATGATTAGCTTAGATTTGGGACCAGAAGCGAGGGAAAAGCCTTAAGAGTGGAAGTTCTACTGGCAGAGGTGCAAGCCTTCGTTTTCCGTGGAAGAGTACCTTTACCCCTGTAATCTCCCTGATGTATTTATCCTAAAAGGTACCAAACAGGTGATTGCGTTCAAAGAGAAACCGCTCAAGGCATTCAGCATTTAAGCCAAAGGATCCTGCACATATGGATGGCAAAACTCATCCTGGAGATCTGAGGAAGTGTGTCAGTCAAGCTGTTCACGCAGTAGCCTAGGGCCATAGGTAAAAGGTCTGTTTGTGGAAAGAGTCATCTGTCGGATGGAATTAGGATCTCAGGCTATGTGTTTAGTCCACACCGTAATGAAAAGAAACAACTGCCTGGTTGCATGGCCCACTAGGAAAAAGTGAATCCTAAAAATGGCCTCTACATTCTTGTCTACCAGGTCCTTGAACACTTGATAATCCTCCATGGGGCCTATGGACATCTTAAGACAAAAAATGTCAGGATCTACCACAGGAACTGTCAACTTTATCAGGAAAAATTTCAACAGGATTCTGAAGCATTTTGAAAGAGTACAAATCTTCTCCAGATGAGATTTAGATCAGGCGTTACCAGTGAGTGGACTGAGAAAGACTTAGCTGGTGTAGGTAATTTAGGTGACCCATGTTGCATATCTCAGGTTGCTCCAATGCTAAGCAGGAGCATACAATATCAGTGAGAGTAGATATGGTATCCTTAAAACCTAACTCCAGGGATACTATGACTTTAAATAGTTTGTTTGGAGCAAGCTAACACATGTGACCACTGGGAGCTTTGTATAAACATATATAGCATAAGCTACATACAGTATACAGCACTGTATTCTACCAGCATGATGTTCAACAAACAAAATCAAGTTGGGCTGAGTCCTGCTTAGCCTTTGAGAAGAAGCTTTGTATTTTTATGAACGAATACAAGTCTTATTCTGGTTGGTTGAGGTGGGCAGATGATATTATAATCTCTCCCGCCACGAAACAGAGGAGTTCACTTTTCCACCCTGACCCACTGATTCTTACCTCTTCAGCTATCTGCCCACTACTTCCTACATCACAAAAGAAGGATCACTGGAATAGCTAGCATCAGCAGGTAAGGGATTTTAGTTTGTTTTGTTACTTAAACCTACAAACATGTTACTTTTTTATTTAAAAATGCGTAGTTTACCGAGGAATGTAATTATGAGATGCTAAGCTGCCAGTCTAGAGAGTGTTCAGAAGATCCACTGTTGTGGTGACATTTATTGCGGGTTAGCCTTGATTAGCTGATGATTGTGCAATATGGGAATAGTATAAATGAAAGTGTACATTCACTTTATGTAGTCAGTAACATGGGTGTAATTGGCTGGCATGCCAGTTAGATTTAGAAACAGTAGTCAGCCTTTCTTCTTTATTTAAAGTCCTACACATGTTTTTTTTTTTTTTTCTGATGTGAAATTTTGAGTTAAGTTGTGCCATTATCAGGATAAATAAAAGCTCTGATACATGAAAGTGATAATTTATGGATGCCCATAGTAATTATTGAGCATTCAGCTGAGAATTTTTCTAGTTTAAATGAGAAAATAGGGAAAGAAGTTTAAATGTTCTTCTTAGTTACAACTAGAAATATATAAAGTATTTCAGATTTTCCACACTCAATCAGCGCTGCAGGCTTTAGCCTGCAACGCTGATCAGTGTATTCTGACCGCAGGGAAGGCTCCCCACTGTCAGAATACAAAGATAAAGTGGAAGGATTCCCTCATCCACCGCAAGTGTGTGGATGGGGAATCAGGACAGTTTTCGTTTAACCTGCTGGCAGAACGAAAAAAAAACCTCATCTTCATCTATGGGCTGTAGTAGTTGTTATAGTTTATAAACAAAGCCTGCAAATGGCGTTTACAACAGGAGCGCCTGTAACACAGACCTGGGATGAAAACCAATACCAGTGATTTCCCAAGAAGGAGAAGGACCAGGCCATACCAAGAACAATTTTTTCCATCACTTCCTGTGTCTGTCACATGGTATAACCGGAATTAGACATATGGTGAATTCATGCCAATGGGGACACAGACAGCAATAGGAATTTCTGAGATTTTTAACCCTATTTCATTCTAAGCATTGATAAATGTTTTAACTGGAGTTGAACTTGTCAGGGTGCCAAAAAAAGTTCAGACATTGCAGAGATTCCTTATCTCAAAGCCCAGCATCCCATTCAAACTGTGGGGGGATTTATTAAAACTGAAGTGTGCAAAAACGGCTGCATAGAAACCAAACGGCTTTCAGGTTTTATTGTCAATGCTTAATTGAACAAGCTGAAGTTAGACGCTGATTGGCTACTGTGCAGAGCTGCACTAGATTCTGAGTGCTTCAGTTTTAGTAAATCTCCCACTATATGTCATATTGGTACCCTTTGTAGCACTACTCACAGGAGTTACTGATGTCTGGGTTCCCTACTGCTCCCAGCCAGTCACACAGCATTTCCTTCATTCACTCAAACACAGAAAACAGTCCGTGGCTTGTTTTTTTTATGTTTTATTATGGGATGACAACTTGGATGGGGTAGGGGAATTGTGGGATGCCCAACTTGAAAACGTCCAAAACACAGAACAAGGCACAACTGCCTCCCTATTTACAAAGACTTGGTTCACTATGTACAGCATCTGCTAATCACTCCTGGAGGAACTAATGCCGCGTACACACGAGCGGAATGTCCGTCAGAAAAAGTCAGATGGGAGCTTTTCATCGTATTTTCCGACCGTATGTATGCCCCATTGGACCTTTTCCGTTGAAAATTCAGACGGACTTGGATAGTGAACATGTTCTAAATTTTTCCGACGGAACTAATTACTATCGGGAAACCCGCTCGTCTGTATGCTGTTCCGACGTACCAAAAACAACGCATGCTATGAAGCAAGTACAAGACGGAAGCTATTGGCTTCAGAGTTAATTCTGACGGCAAAACCGGTCGTGTGTACAGGGCATACCAGTCACTTTTTAAATTCAGCAACAGCCTATAACAGGCTAGGAGCTTGCCATCCTTTTGTGGATAATTTAGCACATTGTGGAGTGGACAGCATCTCTCTTGACCATTTGCCTCCTTGTAGACACTGAGCCCAGTTTTACTGCTGCAGAAAAATGCTAGCCTGGCTGGCTGCCACCAACCACACCTGGCTGTTTCTATTCCCAGTCCTCCTGACTGACACTTTGCATCATTCCTGTCCGACTGACACACAAACGAAGGTTCACCAGGGCAAGGTTAGATGAAGACTTAAACACAACACTGTCTTCAAGAGATCACTGCTTCAGCTGGCAGTCTCTCTCCTTGTCGGTCCCTGCACTGTGCTGATCTACTCACTGTCGCTCTTTTCTCCCTCTCTGCCTTCTTGGCTTGAATTCCTCCAACTGTCTCCTGTGGTGGGATCCTTCCAGGCTAGCCTCCCATGCTCCAGCCGAGGTAAACCTTCCCCCCAGTAAGGGGTCCCTCAGGGCCATCGACAGACTCCCTCAGCACTGCTTCTCCATCTTCCACCCAACTTCCCCTGCTGGCATGACCCATGTCTATTTATGGATTTCTCAGTCCCTTGCCAGGCCCACTCCTTGGGATTGGATGAGGGCCCATAAATATACATGGCAGCCCCTCTTAGCCTCCGCCCACTAGTTTCAGAACATTCTCCAATATTCTAGAAACAGGGTGAGCTGCCAGGATGAGTCATTCAGCCCTGGCCTCTAATTGCCCTGACCCAGATTTAATGACTCCTGTCTAACCCAGAGCCAGCTATGTTTTTCTTACTCTCACTACTAGTAGCACAAACTAGAGGGTACTACACCTTTAACCGATTGCCCCACGTATATGTACTGTGGGGCGACGGCATCCTACAGGCAAAATCACATATCTGTATGTGATCGCCTCTTCCAGGTTGGCGGCGCGCACGCGTGCTGCATACGATCAGCTCCCGCTGTGATTGGACACAGCGGGAGCCAATCAGCAGGTCCAGCGGTCCCACCGAATGTTCACGAGAGAGGCAGGTCTGTTTACATAAACAAGGCAGATTGCCATTCTGCTAGTAGGGGGGACAGAGATCCTGTGTTTCTGCTAAGTAGGAACACGGATCTCTGTCTTCTCACAGCCAAAGCACCCCCACACAGTTAGAAAGCACTGCCTAGGAGCATATTTAACCCTTTGCCCCGGAGGTTAACCCCCTCCCCTGCCAGTGTCATTAGTACAGTGACAGTGCTTTTTTTTTTTTTAGCACTGAACACCATATTAATGTCTCTGGTCCCCAAAAAGTGTCACTTAGTTTCAGATTTGTCCGCCTCAATGTCTCAGTCCCGCTAAAAGTTGCTGATCGCTGCCATTACTTGTAAAAAAAAATTACATAAATCTATCCCATAGTTTGAAGACACTAAAACTTTCACACAAACCAATCAATATATGCTTATTGGGATTTTTTTTTACAACATGTAGCAGAATACATTTTGGCCTAAACTGATGAAGAAATAAGATTTTTTTTTACATTTATTTATTGGGTGTGTTTTATAGCAGAATGTAAAAAAATTTTTTTTTTTTTTCAAAATTGATGGTCTTTTTTTGTTTATATCGCAAAAAAATAAAAACTGCAGAGGTGATCAAACACCACCAAAAGAAACCTCAATTTTATTTTGGTACAGCGTCACATGACCGCACAATTGTCAGTTAAAATAAAGCAGTGCCGTATCGCAAAAAATGGCCTGGGGGGTAAACTTTCCGGAGTTGAAGTGGTTAATAAATATTTGTTAAATAGATATTGATATTTAATATGAATAATTACAAATATTATTAACCTGTAAATGTTAAAAAGAATAAGCAATGGGGGTCCTCTGACTATGGACTTTTGCAGAATATTTGCAGCTATACTGTTTACTACTTCGCATTTGTGTTGGGTCAAGCATGATCTATAGTTTGTTGGTTCTCTTACCTGAGTGTAAGACAAAAGTGTAACCATCACTTGAGTGAATTATTTCTAAGTCGTATTAATTTATTGAAAGCTGGAGTACACTTTGACTGGTAAAATATTACACTTGCTGTAGATTCATACAGAGCTGAAGCTGGAATTCTGCAATTTAATCAATGCATATTTTCCATTATGTGGAGATGACATGTATAAAAAAAAAGTGTGAAGGATGATTTCGATGAAAAGCAGGAGAAAATTTTTTATGTAGCTGATCACCAAAAATGTGAAACATTTACATTTAAGACTCCCACTCACATCTATTGCAAACTGACAACTATTTTATCCTGAGCTCACAGCGATTCCTCCATCTCACCTGCAAACCTAAAGATTTACATGATGAATGAACTGTTCCACTCTAAATCTTGTTTGTAATCCATTTGATTTATAAACATATGAAAGCAGTGAAAATGCATTGAATGACACTTTTCTAAGAGTTCATAAATTCAAGTGAGCAATCTGCATATTTCATATGATTTTCCAGTACTGAAAGAAAGCCAGCCTGGGCCCCTTCTTGTGTACACTTTGCAATGTATATATGCATAAAGGCAAAAGGAGAGGAACATTGATGAACAAAGTTGCAGATTATATTAAAGAGACCTAGGGCTCAAAAAATGCTGCTTATACAGGCATTCAGGTTATTTTTTTTATGCCTGTAAACACACCTTTATATTAGACCATGTGGCCATACATATAGGCATTTACAGGCATACAAGCAGAAAAAAATGCACCAAAGGTGTATTCTGAGAGGAGTTTATGAGCATTATTTACATGTGTAAATGTACTCTAATGCCCCATGCACACGGTCGGAGCCTTTTGTCGGAAATTCCAGCTGCGTGTAGGCTCCAGCGGATAGTTTCCATCGGAATTTCCGTCGCACAAAATTTGAGATTTGGTTCTCAAATTTTCCGACAACAAAATCCGTTCGCGTAAATTCCGATCGTGTGTACACAATTCCGACGCACAAAGTGCCACGCATGCTCAGAATCAAGCAGAAGAGCTGCACTGGCTATTGAACTTAATTTTTCTCGGCTCGTCGTATGTGTTATACGTCACCGCGTTCTCAACGTTCAGAATTTCCGACCAACTTTGTGTGACCGTGTGTATGCAAGACAAGTTTGAGCCAACATCTGTCGGAAAAAAAACATGGATTTTGTTGTCGGTATGTGCGATCGTGTGTACGAGGCATAATAGCCAGAATGAATGAATGAATATTCTGGCCAGTAAAATGCATTTATGCTCAAAATCATACGTGCATAAATGCGCGTACTTAAGAGATATTTTTTAGTTCTGGCAGAAAAAAATCCGGCATATTTTGAGCATAAATTCAAATGCTCGAGTACACAGTGGAAGACTGATCATTTAACCTAGGCCAGCCCCGATACCATATGATCAATGTAAAACTGTCATTTGATCGCTGTGATTGGTGTGAGGAAGAGAACCCAGTAACCGCGAGTTCCTGCCATTTTCTGACATTTGTGACCGGCTGTGATTTGACTCTAGTCTCCCCTCTGTACGTTGACTATGATATATCATGGCTGCTGAGCCCTGACACCATGGTACGTGCCTCCATCATACGCGATCTGCAGCTCTTCTCTGTCTCCCTCTGTTCTCCTCCTCCCTCCCTTCCCTGCCTGTCAGCTCTCACTAGCGCCGCTCTGCTCCTCTCCCCACTGCTTCAAAACGAACTGATTATATCATCCCCTCTGTCACATAAAAAGCTATGTCTTAGTGCCTGTGCTTTATTATATATATATATATCTCAATTTCTACCTGTTTTAACAGTCTTCCAGTGATCACATGACTCCAGGCTCTCTGCTCCTCCCCACCTCCCTGGCTGACGTCAGCAGGGAAATCGCGGCCCCGCCCGCTGGAGATATCAGACGGGGAGAGCTGAGAACCTGGAGTTATGTGATCGCTGGAAAACACGGGTTAAAACAGGTAGAAAATCAGCTTTTTAAAAAAAAAAAAAAAAAAGCACAGGCACTAGGATATGGGTTTTTTTGGTTACAGAGAAGGGATGATATAATGATCAGTTAGTGGGTTAACCACTTTAAGTATTAGATAATGGTCACAATTAAACTGATTTGTGGGTTTGGATTTCTCCAGCCTATTCCCATCACATAAACCATCTTTCCACATGTCTACTTTACTATGTTAAGAGGACACTGAACGATGCAATAACCCAAGAGTGATTGCTGCAACTAGCAGTACATTTTTATATTACCCATAACACTGTTGCAAATGCATTTAAGAGCCTCCGTTCCCAGTAGATGCTTCTTACGAGGAAATGCGTCAGTTGGAGCCAAAATCTGTGACCTTACTGCTCATCAGCCTGCAGGCAAGGACCACGGCTGACCGCGTGTTTGCTTCTTATAGTTTCTGTTGTATGTAAGTGCAATGGTTACGTTTAATAAATGTTGACCTTAAGTACTGCACCATGAATCCTCTTCCTTCTTAATCCTTCATGCCTGGAAAAAACATTAGTGGATGTTCTGTACTATTACAGAGTGGAGCAGTCTTCTTACGAGGAGAGAGCGCCCTTAAAGGAGCCTTAAGACCCCTTTCACACTGAGGCGTCTTTCAAGCACTTTTGCATTAAAAAAAAGCACCTGAAAAGCTCACGAACACTGCTTCCCATTACAATCAATGGATGCTTTTACTCTGGAGCGGTGCGCTGGCGGGAAGGTGAAAAAACTCCTGCAAGCAGCATCTTTGGAGAGCTAAAAAAAAAGAAAAACAAAGCGCCTCAAAAGCACCTCTCTCTCTATTGAAATGAATGGGAAGCGCCTGAAAAACGCTTCAAAAGCACCTTAAAAAGGGTTCTTACAGCAGTTTGAGTCACATCACCTTCAAAAAAGCACACCACTAACTTCTCAAAAGCACTCGCCGTTTTATAGGCAGTTTTCAAGCGCCTCAGTGTGAAAGGGGTCTAATAGTGTAATATCCCTGGTGGTTGATATCTGTGCGAGCGAGTTTGATCTCCATTTTGAGATTTGAGATCCAGCCCTTTTGGTAAGAAGTGCATATTGCATGTGGAAAAGAGTACTCTGAAGCATGATGGTCTTTTGTGAATAGATAGATAGATATTTTATGATTATTGAACTTGTTACATAGGATTTATGGGTTGTGCACTTGTATATAATTTTTTGCATATTTAGTAAGTCGTGTATTTGGACTTATATATAAGCAGCAGCACCTTCAATTATACACATTTGGTTTTGTTTAGGGTGTGCGCAAAATATGTATTTTTTTTTATATACTAAATGCATTTTGTGAATACACAATCATTTTGTCAGAGATAAACAAACATGAGATAATTGTTAGCTAATGATGACTATCCTGTAAACTTGTTGGAGGTTTATAGAAACAACACGGACTCTACTGACCAATTTCCAAGGGAAAATGTCTATTATGTGCCTTCAGTAAATACTGTACAGCACTGCTAAGAAGGAAGCAGAACTTACATATGTAATGAGCCAATATTGCTCCCTCCATAAACATATACAAGCTATTTTTAACATATTAATGAGATTATATACATTTAAGCTTATTTACATGTACATTTAAAAAAGCTGAAGACTTTAAAAAGGAATATTCTATTTAAAATTTGCAATAAAAAAAAATTAAAAAAAAAAAAGGGAGTAAAGAAACTCTGGGGGTTTTGAAAACAAAACACTTGGTTTAACCCCTGGAGGTATTCTGTGCTTATGATCATGCTCAGAAGGCATTCGTTTTTTTTTCTCCCAGGTTAGCTGCAAACCACTTGTTTAGAACATATTGGTCTCTCACTTTGCAATGGCCCAGAACACAACTGACATACACTGCATATAACAGCTCAAAGTTCTCACATATTTGCCTGGCCATACACCCCAATTTAAATAGTTAAAAAACTGTTTAAAAATGTACATCTTTTCACTGGTCATTATATTGGGATGCAGAGCTAACCTGGGCAGTAACTTAGCATTTGAAGAACAAAAAGGAACACAATCGACCAATGTTGTTCCTTATAGAGCACACTTCTAATGCAAACTCCCCACCCTGATGAACATACCGTATATGCATGTCATGTTATATTACCACCTATACATTTCTGCTTCTCAGCCACTGCATCACAAGTCAACACCCTCCTTGTTAGGAATGATTGCTTTGGCAGAGAAAAGCTTTTGCACCAATCCAAACATATAAAGCAAGATTCTATTGTTCCTGCCTCCTGCGAGTATGACAACAGTTTATACATCTGCCCTAAATGTTGTGCACTCCCTGCATTTCACTGGAATCATTTTTAGTCGTCGACCAGTATCATACTTCATCGACCATGTTCAGCTTCTTCATTGTTCGCCACCGATCTTTTAGCATAACTCCTGTGCGGTTGTTGAATTCATAGCTGGCAAGTATTTTATGCCAGTTTCCCACACCATATTTTTTCACTCCCTTTTTTAAGATATCATCTTCTTTCCATGTCCAGGGCTATAGGGGGGAAGAAAAAAAAAAAAAAAAAAAACACACACATTAAGAGCCAGATTACAATTAACCTGCAAGCATCAATTGTATCTTTTAGAAATCTATTCTATTAAACAATCATTTTTAGAAACGCTTGATCATTTTTTTCAGAGAATTGATGACTCCCGGGGAAAAATATGCAGCATTGGACCACACTGAGATTTTCTGTGAAAGTAAAAGGACAGCTTAAGAAAAACGAAGGCTGGGTTCACGCTATTGCAAATTGATGCGGGTTTCTCCGCACCCAATTCGCATGTCAGGAGATTGTGACTCCGGAGCGGCTCCGGTGCGAACTGCACAGGAGCCCTGTGCGTTTTCTGGTCCATTTCAGGTCCGAATTCAGCCAAACATTCGGACTGAAATTGGACCTGAAACAGTGAATGGGGATGCACCGGATCCCTGCTGGGAGTCCCTCCGTGCTCTAGTGTGAATCCAGCCTAAATCTTTCAATCCCTTTTTTATTGTACAGTTTTGTTAGAAGTCACTTACAGATATGGTTAAACTGGTTGCATAGAGTTTGCAAGATTAAAGATATTCCCAATCATTACAATCAAACATGGTCATACGAGGAGGGCTACATCATCAGCCGTGTGTAAACTCTGACACTCAGATAGTAGAGTTGTGTGGAGAAATATGTATAAGAGGGTTGCCTTTAAAAAAGGAGACCCTGTCACTTTGCCCTGCTTAAGCTAGGGCATCTGGCTTAAACACTATGACAAGCATGGATGCTGCTTATGAATAGGGACAGTATGTGTAACAGTATATTTTGGCTGGTTATTCAGCTCAATATTCTTATACAGTCCTGTCCTCAGCAGGTGTTAGGAATCCTCCACTTTGGTACCAACATGGCCTTTAAATTTCACTGATCAATACCTTACATTTCACTAAACAGAGACATGAGATGACATTTGTCTAGTCAAGCTATGGTTTTATTTATATGAAAAAAAAAAAGTGCTTGCTGTCTTGAAGCTGGACATGTATCAGTTAGGAAAAATATCCCGGACATTAGAGGTCCCTCCTGTCTACAGATTCTTCTGCCTGCGTTGCCCTCTTCCTACCACTGTTAATATATGAGCCAGTGTACTCAGTGTTCCCTGAAGGTAGCTGTACTGGGTCTGTACATTCTTTAGACTATGGGCACCTTTGGCCTTTAGTAAAACAATACATACTCTAATGGAAGAGAAACTATTAAAAACACTAGAGTTTTACAAAACAGAAAATTAAACAGTAACTAAATTTATAAATGCCATTAGAAAACTAGTCACAGATGGAAGTGGCCTTTTTTTTACTGACACATTTCAAAATTCTTGGGACAGTGATGACCTATACAGAATGACATGAAGGTTTAAGACATCAATCCTATACCTGAACTTTATTATACTGAAATGAGGAAATTTAGATCATTCGCATTGAGAAAGGGTCAAGCTCATACAAAAGAAAATACATATAAATATTTTCATCACGCCAACAGGCTCAATACACGACAATTTACAATTAATATTTTATAAAGTGTAAAGCACCGTTAGGCAGAATGATATGTACAATAACATTTCCAAATGGTTCTGTAAAACAATTAACAATGACTTTTTCAGGAGGATATCATTGTAGGCATTTTATTAGAATGTGGATGACATCAGTTCTACAGCCACTAGAAACTACAAAGTGTCTTTGTAGTATCTACATGGGTGGCATGCACAAAGCTGATCTTTTGGCTGGCAGTATTGGTGTGAATAAAATTTTTATTGGTCAAATCTACGCAGTTACATATACATCATATAAGTTATGCCACAGACTCTGAAAGCATATGGGAGGGGCTCAGATTTGCTGCACATTATTAAATAGTTATGTTGTGGAATAAAATAAATTTTAGATTTTTGTTTGATAGTGCGAGTGCATGTGGTGAAAAAGCATTCAAAGTCTATGGGGTTGATTTACTAAAGGCAAATACACTCTGCACTGCAAGTTCAGTCGCTGTAGATCTGAGGGGAAGCTCTGCTGATGTCATCGTCCAATCATGTGCAAGCAAAAATGCTGTTTTTTATTTTCCTTGCATATCCCCCTCAAATCTACAGCAACTACACTTTCAAGTGAACTTGCCTTTAGTAAATAAACCCCTATGATACATTGGGGTTTATTTACTAAAAGGCAAAACCACTTTGCACTGCAAGTGCACTTGGAAGTGCAGTCACTGTAGATCTGATGGGAACATGCAAGGAAAATAAAAAAAACAGCATTTTTGCTTGTACATGATTGGATGATAAAAATCGGCAAATCTTCCCCTCGGATTTACAGCAACTGCACTTTCAAGTGCACTTGTAGTGCAGAGTGGATTTGCCTTTAGTAAATCAACCCCATTGCTGTTCAGTCGTGTCGCTGTCGGAATCTTTGTGACCTCATGGACCATAGCATGCCAGGCTTTTCTGTCCTCCACTGCCTCCCAGAGCTTGCTTAACTTCATGTTCATTGTTTCTATGATGCTATCAATTCATCTTGTTTTCTGTCGTCCTCTTCTCCTTTTTCCTTCCACGTATCCCAGGATCAGGATCTTTTCCAATGAGTTCTCTCTTCGCATTAGGTGGCCAAAGTATGAGTTTCAGCTTCAGAATCTGTCCTTTCAGTGAATATTCAGGATTGATTTCCTTCAAGACTGACTGGTTTGATCTTCTTGCTGTCCAAAGAACTTTCAAAAGTCTTCTCTAAACCATAGTTCAAAAGCATCAATTCATCGGCGTTCTGCCTTCCTTATGTTCCAACTTTCCCAGCCATAGGTTACTACTAGGAATACCATAGCTTTTGCTATACAGCACTTTGTCGGTAGGGTAATGTCTCTGCTTTTTATAATGTTGTCTAGGTTTGCCATTGCTTTCCTCCCGAGAAGCAAGAGTCTCTTAATTTCATAGCTACGGTCACCGTCTGCCGTGATCTTGGAACCTAGGAAGATAAAAATCTGTCACGGTTTCCATTTCTTCCCCTTCTATTGGCCAAGGAGTGATGGGACCTGTTGCCATGATCTTAGTTTTCTTAATGTTCAATTTCAGGCCCGCTTTTGTGCACGCGCTCCTCTTTCACCTTCATTAAGAGACTCTTCACTTTCTGCTATTAGTGTGGTATCGTTTGCATTTCTCAGGTTGTTGATATTTCCCCCTGCGATCTTAATTTCCGGCTTGCGATTAGTCGATCCTGGCATTTCGCATGATGTACTCTGAATATACGTTAAAAAAAAGTAGGGCAACAATATACATCCTTGTCGCACTCCTTTCTCAATTATGAACCTGTCAGTTGTTCCATGTCCTGTTCTAACTGTTGCTTCTTGACTTGCATACAGGTTTTTCAGAAGACAGGTTGGTGTAGTGATTTAATATACGTGTAGAAGTAGTATAGTGGTATCGTGGGTATGATAATTAATTAGTAAGTACTCTTCCGCAGCAACCCAATTCTTCCAGAGAGATGCACTTTATTGACTTCCAACACAGAACAAAGTCCACAGATGACAGAAAAATCCGACAGAGTAGATATAATTCAGAGACCCACGTTCCTAGGTCTGTGTGTTCCCAGCCATACACAGACAAGCCTAATTAAAACTATAGACGGAACATCATGTTATATTCACTAGATATTGAATGGCTGAGCAATTTGATTGGCCGTCTCCATTTAGGTCTTTGATATACTCTAGTCTTTCAGACAGACAACAACTCCCAGCCGTGAACAGCTGTAGTCGTAAACCGCCCCAATTTGCACTCCCGCATATCAACATCAACAAGTCCCCTTAGATATGTGTAATTAGATTAGATTAACAGATACCACCTGAACACCCTTTGAGATGTTCAAATAGACTTGCATAAGATTAACACATCAAGGAGTCTTCAGCTGTCCCCTTGCTATGTTAAAATTCAGTTGGACAAATCAACCATTGTCCATTGAATTCTGGCCCGGTAAACATTGACTGCATGTGTACATACATACAACAATGTCCCACATAAATCGGTGAACATATTACAACATATACAACAGTTGGGTGGTATGGTATTCCCATTTTTCAGTATTTGCCACATCTTGTTGTGATCCACACAATAAAAGGCTTTACTGTAGTCACTAAAGTCGAAGTAGACATTCTTCTGGAACTCCCTTGCTTTCTCCATGATCCAGCGAATGTTGGCAATTTGATCTCGAGTTCATCTGCCTCTTCTAAATCTAGCTTGTACTTGTGGTAGCTCTCGGTTCACATGCTACTGAAGCCCAGCTTGTAGAATTTTCTGAATAACCTTGCTAGTGTTGAGATAAGCGCGATCGTACGGTAGTTTGAGCATTCTTTGGCGCTGCCCTTCTTTGGTATCGGAATGTAAAATAGACCTCTTCCAGTCCTGTGGGCATTGTTGCATTTTCCATGTTCGTTGGCATACTGAGTGCAGCACTTTAACAGCATAATCTTTTTGGATTTAAATAACTCAGCTGGGTTACCATCACTTCCACTAGCTTTGTTATTAGCAATGCTTTCTAAGGCCCACTTGACATCACTCTCCAGGATATCCGGTTCAAGGTTAGTGACTGCAACATCATGGTTATATGAAATAACCCGATCTTTCTTGTATAGTTCTTCTGTGTATGCTTGCCATCTTTTCTGCTTCGTCAGGTCCTTGCCATTTTTGTCTATTATCGTGCCCATCTTGGCACAAAACTTTCCCTGGATATCTCCAATGTTCTTTAAAAGCTCTCTAGTCTTTCCCATTCTGTTGTGTGCCTCTAATTCTTTGTATTGATTGTTTAAGAAGGTATTTTTGTCTCTTCTTGCTATCTGCTGGAAGTCTGCATTTAGTTGGGTATATTTTCCCCTTTCTCCATTGCCTTTCTCCTTCAGCTATTTGTATAGCCTTATCAGATAGCCACTTTGATGCATTAGCCAGCAACGAAAAGCATGTGTTTTAATCAGATCATAAATACCATTTACTTGAGCATGATTGTCGTGCATGAAATCACAAAATTTACCTACCAGCTAGACATTTAGAAAAAAGGAAAAACTGCAGTTAAACATACTCAGAGAAGCATATAGTGACCAATAACTATACTATAATGAAATATACTTTTGTTAATCACTATTTGCTCTTTACATGGGAGAAAAAAGTTTGATTATAGTCACACCCAAGTGGGAAAGATGTACAGTATATGCATGAACAAAAAAGGGAGTGTGCACCAGGACTTGTGCATTAACCAAAACACCATTTAAGAATAAAAAGTAGTGTACTAAAAAAAAAAAAAAAATACAGAGCATCAGGCCCATCGCAAGAGTGCACCCTCCTCATCAAAGTCTCTGATGAAGCTGGAGCACTCTTGAAATGCGTTAGCATCAGCAAAAATTCAGGACATCCGCTCGGTCCATCTGGAGGTGCACTACCAGTTCTAGTTGATCCGATGGAAATTTGGGATGGGCTTGATGCTCTGTATGGCAGTGTTAATTTAGTCGACTAAAATATTCTCATCATAGTTTGTCAGCTGCATGTTTTTAGCAACGAAAACTTAAAAATAAAATTTGAAGTAAATTGCTGAAAATCAATTAAAAATTTAGTCAACGAAAACTGAAAAAAAAAAAAAAGTCAAGAAGGGATATTTAAACATCCGCTTTCCTCAGAGCTCTGCCTGTCTGTTAAAACCCCCTGTCTATTGGCAAGCTGTACTGGCTGAGACATACAGGCTCTCAATCATTTCCCTTTTCTATGCAGTTCCACACATTACACTCATTCACACTATCTCTTTGGCACCCTCTGCTGGCCTTTTCTAAAAATCGGCAACACAATTCTATCCCCAGCTTATAATAATGGGAAATTATAGTTTACAGAGTAACTCCACTTTTGTTGGAAAAAAAAATTCCCTTGATCTATGTGCAATTGTAACAAAATTTGTTGTAGATTCCTACATTTTGCAATTCTGAAGAAATCACTGTGTGTTTGTCTGTGTCCATGTGGAAAGTGAATCTAATGGGAATTGTTTCATAATTATCAATCAGCTGCTGCACTTGCAGGGTGCCAATAAGGAAAATTGCAGGGTGTGCATCCCTTTAGATGCAATTTCCTATTGGGAGTATCTCACCAAAAATGACATTTTTGTTGCAGGGGATGCCCAATATCCGACTTGTATATTAGTGCCGACTTCAGAGAAAATCAGTGAGCCAATCACACAAGCAGAAAATGATGTTTCTGGGGGGTATTCTGTGTACAGAACACCTCTAGGATGCCATATTGCATTGAATTTTACAGAAAATTACATAAAGATTGAAAAGGAAAATAGGATTTTTATAACAGCTTACCTGTAAAATCATTTTCTTGGAGTACATCATGGGACACAGAGCTAAAGTAATAACTTAATGGGTATATAGGCACCTTCAGGTGATGGACACTGGTATACCCAATACAGGGAGTTCACTCCCTATATAACCCCTCCTCCTACCAGGAGTACCTCAGTTTTTTTAGCAAAGCAATATACTTAAACCCCAAAAAGAGGGGAGGGACCTCTGTGATGCACTCCAAAAAAAGGATTTTACAGGTAAGCCGTTATAAAAATCCTATTTTCTTTATCGTACATCATGGGACACAGAGCTTAAGTAATAACTTAATGGGGACGTTCCATAACAATGCTATTTGAGGGGAGGGAGACACAACCCACAGGGTACCCCCAGACTTAAGGACCTATACTGCTGCCTGCAGCACACTGCGCCCAAAGGCGATATCCTCATACCTTCTTACATTCACCAAGTTTTATCAAGTGGATGTATGTACTGAAGACCAAGTTGCGGCCTTACAGATCTGAGCCATGGAGGCCTGGTGACGCACTGCCCAAGAAGCACTAACCAACCTGGTAGAGTGCGCTTTGACTTGAAAAGGGGGAATCTTACCCCTTAAATTATAAGTCTGAATTATAACTTGCAGAATTCATTTAGCGACAGTGGATGTCAATGCTGCCTGTCCTTTCTTAGGACCCTCTGGCAGAATAAATAAGACATCAGTCTTCCGAATCTGAGCAGTCGTCTTTAAATAGACTGACTGCTCTCACTACATCAAGACAAAGTAGTGACTTTTCTTCCCTGGAACATGGTTTTGGAAAAAACAATGGCAGGATAATGACTTGGTTCAGGTGGAAACCTGAGACCACTTTTGGTAAAAAACCTGGACGAGGGCGCGACACCACTCTGTCCTCATGAATAATCAAATATGGCTCTTTACAAAAAAGAGCACCCAATTCCGAAACCCTCCTTGCTGAGGATATATCAACCAAAAATACCAACTTCCTTGTCAGAAGGACTAAGGGAATATGTTGTATTGGTTCAAATGGCTGTTTTTGTAACAGTGACAAAACCAAAGCTAAAGTCCCAAGGGTTCAAAGGAGGTTTGACTAGCGGATTAAGCCGCATCACCCCTTGCATAAAACCCCGGACTAAAGAATGTGTAGCAAGCGGTCTTTGAAATAAGACCGATAAAGCTGAGACTTGACCCTTAATAGTACTCAAGGCCAACTTCATCTCTACCCCTAATTGTAGAAAGGCAAGAATTCTGCCTATGATATACCTCTGAGGGTGCCAACCTTTGGATTCATATCAGGAAACATAAGCCCTGCAAACTATAATATATAGTTCTGGAGGCTGGCTTCCTTGCATTAATCAAGGTAGAGATAACTGACCCAGAAAGCCCACGTTTGTTCAGAATGTGGGTTTCAATAGCCAAGCCGTTAAATTTAGCGTTAGTAAAAGTAGGATGGAATATTGGCCCCTGTGAGAGTAGGTCTGGCCGTAGTGGAAGGGACCATGGATCCTCTGACATCTTTAAGATTTCTGCATACCAGGACCTTCTGGCCCACGCTGGGGCTACCAGAATTGCCGGCTTTCTTTCCAGCTTGATCCTGCAAAGGAGTCGAGGCAGCGACAGAATAGGGGGAAATGCATAGATCAGTGAGAACTGATTCCACGGGGTCACCAACGTATCTGTTCCGCATGCGAGTGGATCCCTTGGCCTGGACACAAAGTTGACTAACTTCATGTTGAATCTGGACGATAGAAGATCCCCCATCTTTGGTAAACAGCCCGAAAAATGTCAGGGTGAAGAGACCATTCCCCCGGGAATAACTGCTGGCGACTTAGGTAGTACGCCTACCAATTCTCTACTCCCGCAATGAAGACTGCCGATAGGCACGGAACATTCCTTTCTGCCCAAGTTAGAATATGGTTCACCTCTCTCTGCACTGAGAGACTCTTGGTGCCCCCTTGGCGATTGATATAGGCCACGGCTGTGGCATTGTCGGATTGGATCCTGACAGGACAATCCCGTAACCTGAAAGTCCAGGCCTTCAGAGCCAGACGCACTGCCCGAATCTCTAGGTTGTTGATGGGCAAGGTTCTTTCGGCTCTTGACCACTGTCCCTGGACAGTTGTCTTCTCTAGTACTGCTCCCCAGCCTGAAAGGCTGGCATCAGTCGTTATCTGGAAAGTGGTAACATGTCTGAAGGATTTTCCTTTCAACAGATTCTGGGTTAGTAATCACCAACTGAGGCTCCCCCCCCCCCTTTGGGGACAGCCACATTGGTAAGTCTAAAGCTTGAATTGTTTTGTTCCAAGTAGACAGGATACCGTTTTGCAACAGTCTTGAATGGAACTGGGCATAGGGAACTGCTTCGAATAAAGCCACCATCTTTCCTAGCAACCTTATGCAAAGGCGAATGGAGGGATCGCCTTTTGACCCGACCATCCGCACCAGCTCTCTTATGGAGTTGATCTTTGCCTGAGACAAGAACACCTTTTTCTGGGCTGTGTCTATGATCAGACCCAAGTACTTCAGCCTTTCTATCGGTTTTAAAAGGAAGACTTCTCTAGGTTGGGGATCCAACCCAAACTTTCCAGGTAACTGGTTGTAATGCACATGCTCTGCTCCAAACGAGCCACCGACTGGTCTATTAGCAATAGATCGCCTAAGTACGCCAAGACTGTTATTCCCGGTGCCCTTAAACTGGCTAGAGGTGGGGCCAGGGCTTTTGGAAACACCCAGGGTGCTGTAGCTAGCCCGAAGGGCAAGGCCACAAACAGGAAATGCTGCTGTTCTACCTCGAACCACAGAAACCTTTGGTGAGCGGGAAATATAGGGACATGCAGATATGCATCCCTGATGTCGATAGATGCCAAAAGTTCTCCTCCTTGTAGGATAGAAACCACTGACCTGATCAATATGCAAAAGGAGTGGATCTTCAGGAACTGATTTAGATATCTTAGATCTAGAATGGGTCTGACATCTCCATTCGGTTTTGGTACCATAAAGAGGTTTGAATAAAACCCCAAACCTTCCTCTTCTGTGGGGATTTGTATGATCACCCCCTGAGCCATTATTCGGTCTAGTGCCCAAAACAGATTGTCTTTTCCCTGGATCTTAGGGAACATTTGACCTTAGGAAACGAGACAGTGGAAAGTCCCGAAATTCCAGCTTGTACACCAGAGTTACCGTGGAGATGGCCCATCTGTCCTGAATTTCCTCTTGCCAGAGCTCTGAAAACTGCAGAAGTCTTCCCTCCACCCTGGCGAGGGGGGGGCGCCTCTTCATAATGAGGCTTTAGGATTTTGCTTTGCAGGTTTCCGGCCCCAGGACTTCTTTGGAGCCTGGGCCTGATCCTGAGGTTTTCCTCTAGAGAGTCTGACGGCAGAGGCCGTCGCCACTGCCTAGAGGCGGAAGCCCCTGGCGCAGGAGAAAGAGCCCATTTAAATGAAGGGCGTTTATACACTTTCTTTTGACTGGCAAAAGGAGTACTTTTACCACTAGAAATTGTTTGGATGTATTTGTCCAAATCATCCCCAAATAGCCGATCCCCATGAAAAGGGAACCCAGTCAGGAGCTTTTTACATGATGCTTCGGCTGACCAATTTTTTAAGCACAGGATTCTATGCATGTGTACTAGCATAAGCGTAAAGCGGGATGCCTGGTGACCACTGTCACCAGGCAAAGCATAATGCTTTTGGTAGTTCGGACAAATCCCGGACTTGTTGTGCAGGAACCTCTTTAAGGGCCTGTCTAAATTGGTCCTTTAGGGATTGACAGACGCCTATTGCAGCAACTGCAGGCTGAGTAACGGCACCTCCTAAGGAAAAAGCAGATTTTAAACAGGAATTCCAACCTTTTATCTGTTGGATCCTTAAGCAGTTGTGAATTGTCTACTGGACAATTTATGCCGTGTACACACGGTCAGACTTTTCAGCAACAAAAGTCTGACGGCCTGTCCGACAGACTTTCGACGGACTTTAACGGACGGACTTGCCTACAAATGATCACACAAAAGTCCGACGGATTCGTACGTGATGACGTACACCGGACTAAAATAAGGAAGTTGATAGCCAGTAGCCAATAGCTGCCCTAGCATTGGTTTTTGTCCGTTGGACTAGCATACAGACGAGCGGATTTCTGGGTCCAGCAGAGTTACGACAAAGGTTTGAAGCATGTTCCAAATCAAAAGTCCATCAGATTTGCGATTGGAAAAGTCTGCTGAAGGTCCGGTGAAGCCCACACATGATCGGATTGTCACCCAAAATGCTTCCTCATGGAACAAAGTTAGTCCTCCCAGTGCAGCTCGTTGTGGGGTATCCAGAGGCAGCCAGCACCTCTCTGCTTCGCCGTCACCTTCCTCAAAGAGAGGAGTTACAGGCAAAACCTCGTGCTTCATATATGAGGCCCGGGTACCATCCTCATTTGGTCTCAGTGACACTTTTGATGGATTCGGTCTATGGAGGCTATTTAAATCTAGCAAGGATCCCTCCTGGAGCTCCTCAGAGCACATCTTCACTCGTGACCAACACCTTAGACACTGGCGGAAAAAAACTGAGGTACTCCTGGTAGGAGGAGGGGTTATATAGGGAGTGAACTTCCTGTGTTGGGTATACCAGTGTCCATCACCTGAAGGTGCCTATATACCCATTAAGTTATTACATAAGCTCTGTGTCCCATGATGTACGATAAAGGTAATTTTTAAAAACATTCAATTACAATATGACATGTCACAATGGTAAATGAATAATTATATATATATTTTAAAAAAAATTACATTTTTTCTTACGAAAGTGGCATTACCCTTTAACCACTTGCCGACCGCAGCACGCCGATGTACGTCCAAACTGTGCCGGCGGATATCGTTATGGCAGCACCTAGCTGCCATAACACCAGTATCCCCATTTTCGTGCGGTGGTCAGCACCTGATAAAAGTGGTCCCTGCGGCGGATTTGCCGTGAGATCACTTTTATCGGTGGCGGGAGAGGGGGCCCCCCCTCCTGCAGCGATCCGGTGCCCTCCGCCGCTTATCGGAGCCGTCGGTAGCGGCGGAGGCGATCGCGCCCTGCTCTGTGCCTGGAGACGAGTGAGGCTAAGATAGCGCCCACTCGTCTCCATGACACTGCTGGGCGGAAGCGACGTCAAAGCGTCATTTCCGCCCACGCCTCTTAAAGGCATATTTTTTTCAAATGTCTTTTTTTAATTGACTTTTTTTTAATTGCATTTTAGTGTAAATATGAGATCTGAGGTCTTTTTGACCCCAGATCTCATATTTAAGAGGTCCTATTTTTTTTTTTTATTTTTTTTTTTTATCCTATTTTTAACAGTGTAAAAATAAATAAAATAATGTAAAATAGATAATAAAATTTTATTTTAAAAAACCTCCCCGTCCCAACGAGCTCGCGCGCAGAACGCATACGCGAGAAGCGCCCGCATATGAAAATGGTGGTCAAATCACACATGTGAGGTATCGCTGCGACCGGTAGAGCGAGAGCAATAATTCTAGCCCCAGACCGCCTCTGTAAACGCAAAACATGCAACCTGTAGAATTTTTTTAAATGTCGCCTATGGAGATTTTTTGAGGGTAAAAGGTTGACGCCATTCCACGAGCGGGCGCAATTTTGAAGCGTGACATGTTGGGTATCAATTTACTTGGTGTAACAATATATTTCACAATATAAAAAAAAGTTGGGCTAACTTTACTGTTGTCTTATTTTTTTTATTCAAAAAAGTGAATTTTTTCCAAAAAAAAAGTGCGCTTTTAAGACCGCTGCGCAAATACGGTGCAAAAAAAAAGAATTGCAACGACCGCCATTTTATTCTCTAGGGTGTTAGAAAAAAAACCATATATAACATTTGGGAGTTCTAAGTAATTTTCTAGCAAAAAAAAAAAAACTGTTTTAAACATGTAAACCTAAAATCCAAAACAAGGCTGGTCCTTAAGTGGTTAAGCATGTATTGCACTACCACATAAGAATAAGTAGTGGGCATCTACTAAGCTGCTGAAAGCAAAAAAAAAAAAAAAAAAAAAAGAAAAAGGGCTTTTCTACTTAATGATGGTAATAGTCATGGCTGAAATTGTTGGCACCCCAGAAGTTTTTCTAGAAAATCAAGTATTTCTCACAGAAAATTATTGCAGTAACTTTTTTTTTTTTTTTTTTTTTAATTTTTTTTTTTTCTCTTTTTTATCCACCTCAGCGAAAGTTTACCGAGAGACATTATTTCAACTTTGTGTCAAACTTTATCTCCTCTCCTTTTTCACATCATTGTGGACTGTTTCCGTCACATCTTTATTATTTTTCCTTTCTAGGATATTCTTAAATATTTTTAAAAACCGGCGACAAAACGCCTTCTATAATTATAAACCCTATTATTATCTTAGTCTCTCTCAGTCCCTCTTATTTCCCCCCGCCCCCCCTCACCCTCATCCCCCCCCTCCCCCCCTCCCCCTCCCCCTCCCCTGTGTCTGGTCCGTTCCTTTATGTTATTTATTTATCCACTTGGCTCTGCACCTGTTCTTTCTTTTATCCTATCTAAATAAATATCCGAGACTTTGTAGTTTTTCCAACTTTCCCATCTACTATTATCCCCTTTCTCTCCTCCTTCCATTTTGTAGTGATAATCTATTTCCTTTAGCCAGTCTCTAATGTCTGGTTTTCCACTTTGTAGCCAATTCTTGGGAATTAAGGCCTTGGCCGCATTCAGGAGGTTAGGTATTATTGATTTTCTATATTGTTTCTTAGGTTTATTGTAGATATGGAAGAGGCAAGTCCAAATATTTTGTTCTATTTCTTCTCCAGTTATTTCCTTTATGTTATTTAACACTTCCTTCCAGTACTCCATTATTATTGGGCATTCCCACCATATGTGTGTGATCGTTGCTATTTGGCCACATTTTCTCCAACACAAGGAGGTTCTATCTTGATGGAATCTGTGTATTCTTACTGGGGTCATATACCATCTTGATACTAGTTTATAATTCATTTCTATGGTCTTCATGTCCCAAGCCTTATTATATCCCATTTCTATCATTTTTTCCACTTTTTGGTTATCTATTTTTAAATTCATTTCTTTTTCCCATTGATTTATATATTCTGGTCTTTCTTGTGCTTCCAAATCTGTCAGTATACTATAAATTTTTGATGTTCCGTTTTTTAATGGTGTTTCATTGCTACATAGCTTTTCCAGTGCAGTTAATTTTGTTTCATCTCTCAGTGGGTGTGGTATTGTGCTTACTAGGTGCCTTAGTTGAGTATAATTCCATTCATTCATCTTCCATCCATTCCTTTCCTCTATTTCTACTCGTGTTCTTATTTTGCCATTTCTAGTGATATCTTTCAGTCGTGGGTTACCTATTCCTTGGATTTCAAATATTTCCCTCCCAGGGGTGAAGAGATTCGATCCTGTGAGTGCTAATAGTGGTGAATTATATTTCCATTCATTCTTTAAGTGAATGGTGTCCCAGATTTTAAATACATTTTTTGTTATTTCGTGCGTGTCGGTGTCCAATAGTCTATATTTCCGTGGAATCCAAATATTCTTATGTAGTGTGGCTCCACTTATTGTGTTTTCCATTTCCACCCATTTTTTTTCATTTTTCTCATTTGTCCACTCTAACATTCGTGTTAAAACTATGGCTTTATAGTACCTACTTATATCTGGGAGGGCAAGACCCCCATGCTCCTTTTTCCTTGTGATCAGCGTGTATTTAATTCTTGGTTTTTTATTAAGCCATATGTATTTTAGCAGGATTGTTTTAATTATTTTAAAAAAGCTCTGCGGGATTTTTACTGGTAACATCTGTAATCTGTAGTTTATTTTAGGTAATATCGTCATCTTAAACATATTTATTCTTCCAATCCATGAAAGTGGCTGTATTCTTAACTTTTTCATTTCTTCTTTGACCTCATTGATCAGTGGAATAAAGTTTGCCTGATAAATTTTTTCGACTCTAGGAGTTATTTTAATTCCAAGGTAATTTAGTTCTTTTACCCAAGTGAATGGGAATTCTTTTTGTAAAAACTGAACTTCCTTTTTCTCTAGACCTATGTTTAATATTTCCGTTTTTATTGGATTAATTTTGAAGTTTGACAGTTCTCCGTATTTTTTAATTTCTTTCAGTATGTTTGGGAATGACACTCTTGGGTTGGATACGTACATCAAGATGTCGTCCGCGTAGGCAGCGATCTTATGCTCTTTTCCTCCTAGTTTCGCTCCTTCTACCTCTTTGTTATTGCGGAGTGTTGCTAATAGTGGTTCTAAGGCCAATACATATAATAGTGGAGACAATGGACAGCCTTGCCGTGTTCCATTCTGCATCTTAATTTTTGGAGAGAGTCTACCATTTACTTTTACGACTGCTGTCGGGCCATTATACAAATTTGTTATCCACTTCATCATTTTTGTCCCAATACCCAAGTGCCGCAATGTATCCATCATGAAACCCCAGTCTACCCTGTCAAATGCTTTTTCTGCATCCAATGACAGGAATAGAACTGGGGTCTCATTCTGCACCTTCTTGTGCAACATCAATAATGATTTTAGGCTGTTGTCCCGCCCCTCTCTCCCCGGGACAAAACCAGTTTGGTCCGGGTTGATCCACAGTGGGATTAGTTTTTTTATCCTAGTGGCCAGGATCTTGGAGTACAGCTTCGTATCAGCGTTCAATAGGGCTATTGGCCTGTAACTTGAGCAGTTAACTTTGTCTTTCCCTTCTTTTGGTAGTATTGTAATATGAGCTAATAACGATTCACTTCTTATTTCTTCATCTTCCCCTAAGGAATTCATATATTCTAATAGTTTTGGAGTCAGCTGTTCTTCAAATTTTTTATAGTATTTGACCGTAAACCCGTCTGGTCCTGGGCTTTTTCCTACGGGAGTTTCCTTTAATGCCAGTTTTACCTCTTCATGCGTAATATTTTTTTCCAATTCTTCTAGTTGGTCTATTTTTAGTTTTGGTAAGTTTGCTTTTTTTAAATATTCTTGTATCTTCTTTGTTCTTGTATTCGCTTCTTTCCAACTTTCCTGTCCTTTTATTGCATAAAGGGAGCTGAAGTATTTTTGAAATGTTATCGCTATATCTGTAGTTTTATTTACCACTTCTCCTTTTTCATTTTTGATCTTCTCAATGTAATTCAAAGACTTCTTTTTTTTTACCAGATTTGCTAGGTATTTTCCTGGTTTATTACCCCATTTATATTTTTCTTGTACTACTCTGTTGTAGTCCTTCCTTTCTTCTTGTTCCATCCAGTCTTTTAATTGCTCTCTCTTTTGAGATAGTAGGCCGAAGATTTTGTTGTTTACTTGATTTTTGTGTTTTCGTTCCAATTCATAAATTTCTTTAATTATTTGCTGCATGTTTGTTTTCCTTTCCTGTTTTTTTCTTGCCCCTATAGCTATTAACTTGCCCCTAATAACAGATTTATGCGCCTCCCATATTGTTGCTTTCGATACCTCTGGTGTATCGTTTTCTTCAAAATATCTTTTAATTTCTTCTATGATGCTTTTTTCGGTCTCACTGTCTTCTAATAAAGTTTCGTTGATTCTCCATGGACCCCTTTCAAGGGCTTCTCCTTTTATTTTCATTCTCAAGATTACTGGGCTGTGGTCTGAGGCGGTTATTATGCCTATTTTTGTTTCTTCTATTTCTTCCAAGTTTCTATGTTCGACCATGATGTAATCCAATCTGGAGTAAATTTTGTGTACTGTTGAATAGAATGTGTAGTCCTTTGTGCTGGGGTGCTGAATTCTCCAAGGGTCTATTAGTTGCTGTTCATATAATGTTCTTTTTAATTTCTTTAGTTGATTTACCTCTTTGTCCCTTACTCTTGAGGTACTGTCCATTTTATTATCCATGCTGAAGTTGAAGTCTCCAGCTAGTATTAATTTTCCTTGCTTGAATTCCATTAGTATTTTAATTATATCTATCAAATATTTTTTAGGGTTCTTATTAGGACAGTAGACATTGGCCAATGTATATTTTACCCCGTATATAGTTCCTGTAATAAAAAGATATCGACCCTCCGGGTCTATTTTCCTTTGATCTATTAGAAAACGTACATTTTTCCCTATACCGATGGCTACTCCTTTGGCCCTTCTTATTGGCGAGTCTCCTTGATACCATGTTGGTATGTTTCTTGAATAAATTTTGGCACTTGAGTTTTGGGTTATATGCGTCTCCTGTAGGAAAATTATTTCTGCTTTACTTTTTTCAAGTTCTCGGAGGATGATGTTTCTCTTCCCTGGGGAATTTAGTCCTCGGACATTGTAAGAGATTATTTTTATGCTGTTTACGTTTTCCCTTCTTGTGCCTTTTCTTCCCCGCCCGTCCTCCGGCCCTCCCCCCCACGCGGTCCCCCTAGGAGACCGGATGGAGGGGACACCCAGCGGACGCACGGGGTCTCCTCATCTCTTGTCTCAGAATAGGTGTGCCTATGTAACCACTCATGTGACTCAGACCTCTCCCTCCCCACCCTCCCTCCCCCTCCCCTCCCTCCTCCCACCCTCCCCCTCCCTTTTTTCTGATATGGGTTTTTTACCCCCATATTCTCTAGAGCTGAGAGCATTTTACTTTGTTTTGTGGGGCACGCTCTGCCCCCTCTGCTCTATTTATTGTGAGGCGGAGCTCTGTAAGACACCCTATTCCCCCCCTGCCTAAGCACTAATAGGGCGACCCCCTGTCCACTCCGTGAGTCCCTGTCTCCCTCTCCCTGCATTTTTGTTGTGTTTTACCAATCCTTTCACTTTCCTTTTTTCCCATCCCATCAACCCCAGCCCCCCCCCCCTTTCCACTCTAAGGCCCCTTGCACCGTTGTGTGATATTTTCTCAGATATTAATTTCCCCGAGAGTCCACATCTTGATGTCTGATCCTTGAATTTACTTGCCACTGTAGGTCATCTCTTGCCGTTATTCGCTCCTGACTATTTGCATATTTTTCCAGTTCTGGGGAGGGGATTTCTAGTTTGTTGCAAAAGTCCGGAATCTCCTCTACATGTCTTAGCCTCGCACTTGTTCCGTTTTTCCTTGCTATTAGACATGCTGGAAAACCCCAGTTGTATTGAATTTCTTGCTCCCGGAGGATTTCTAATAATGGCTTTAGTATCCGTCGTCTTTTCAGCGTTTCTTGAGATAGGTCTTGAAATATTTGTAATTTACCTCCCGCAAACTCTATTTGTGTTTTCCTCTTTAGGTTTATCCAGATCTGTTTTTTTTCTTCCCATTTTTCAAAGCGTACGATTACATCTCTAGGTGTTTCCCTTGCGAGCCTTTGAGGTTTTTTTACTCGAAAGACACTTTTTATTCCTATTGTGTTAGTTGTTTCCTTTCCCAAGATTTGGTTGAAGAGATTGTTCATTTTTTCTATTAGATTTTCTGCTTGTTCTGTTTCCGGTAACCCACGTATTCTCAAGTTTTTCTTTTTATCTCTATTTTCTTGCTCTTCTATTTTATATGATTGTTCCTGTTGTTCCCATTTTAATTTCTTTATTTCGTCTTCTAGTTCCTTTATGTTTTTTTGATGTAGGTCCACTTTGATCTCTACTTCTTCCACTCTGTTTAACATATATCCCATGTCTTTATGGAGTATTGACATCTCTGCTTTTAGGGAATTCTCTAGTGCCGTGAACATTTTTTCCATATCCTGTTTTGTTGGCAACTGTGGCCCTTGTTGTCCTTCCTCCTTTCCTCTGTCTTCCTCTCCCATTTCTGGCTCCATTCTGGGTTCTGAGAGGTGGCTGGTTTCTGTTTGTACTTTATACTGGCCTTTTTTATCCTTGTTGTCCTTCTCTTTTGTATCTATTTGTCTGCCCTTTGAGCCTACTTGTTTCTCTCCTTCTCCGATTCCTTGCTGTATATACCTGATCATAGGGCCTGGACTTGGGCCTAGGCTGGTCCTAGGTGATTTTAGTATTGCTCCCGCACTTCTTGTTGTTTTCCCCTTCATGTTTGTTTCTATGGCTGGATTTATAAGAACTTCAAAGCTGCCTTCCAGAATACCCCTTGATTGGGGTCTCTTAATGATGAAAAAATCTCCCAGCCTTTTTAAATTGACTTATTTTTACTAATATTTCTTTTATTTCGTTCTCATACCCGGCATCCTCCCCACAATCCAATAATAGAAATAATTAATGAGATATGAGTAGTCCCCGTTTTCCAGAAGTTATGTTACTACCTTAAGTACATTAAGCATTCCTTGTTGCTGTTCAATTGTTTAAGCGTATTTAAGCTGAAGAAAAAAAAAAAAAAAAAAAAAAAAAAAAAAAAAAAAAGCGCTCAAAAACGCTATTGCAAAAATGCTGAAAAAAGCTGGAAAAAGTTAAAAAAAAAAAAAAAAAAAAAAAAAAGTCACTGCAAAGACACCGGCGTCTTCACAGCGCTTTTCCAGCAGCCCGTGTGCATGGGGGCCCAGGTGCTCAGCAAAATAATTCAAATATTTTAGCGATATAATGCAATCTAATTCAAGTGTTCAGCAAGATGATTTATATATTCAGCAGTATAGTTTCAGTATGAGCTTATATGTTCCACATTTTTGTTACTATGAAATTTCTTCTTATTCTATAGTTTGTACTATCAAGCCTATAATTAGTACCATTTGCACAAAAGAAAAAAAAAAATTTCACAAGAAAGGGAGATACTGCAGCAGCAGCAGCAGCAGGCAGGTGGGGGCTGGGAGACAACTCTTCAGTTGGCTTGTCTTTCTTTTACCTTCTCCTTCTCTTCTCCCCTGTTCCCCCCCCCTGTTTTTATTGTTTTTCTTAGCTCACTTGATTCTACTTTTTCAGCTCTTTCGCCTTTTCCCCTGCTTGTTCACTTCAAGACAATCGCAATAGAAGAAAAGAGCCAAAAGAGGAGGAAAAAAAAAAAAAAAAAAAATGCTCAAAAACGCTCAAAGACGCTATTGCAAAAACGCTGAAAAAAAAAAAATAAAATAAAAAAAAATAAATAAAAAAGTCACTGCAAAGACACTGGCGTTTTCACAACGTTCTCCCAACAGCCCATGTGCATGAGGGCCCAGATGCTCATAAAAATAATTCAAATGTTTTGGCGGTATAATGCAATCTAATTCAAGTATTCAGCAAGATGATTTATATATTCAGCAGTATAGTTCCAGTATGAGCTTATATGTTCCACATTTTGTTACTATGAAATTTCTTCTTATTCTATAGTTTATACTGTCGAGCCTATAGTTGATACCATTTGCAAAAAACAAAAACAAAAAAAGACCAAAAAAAAAAAAAAAAAAAAAAAAAAAGGATCACAAGAAAGGGAGATACTGCAGCAGCAGCAGCAGCAAGCAGGTGGGGGCTGGGAGACAACTCTTCCGTTGGCTTGTTTCTCATTCACCTTCTCCCTCTCCCCTGTTCCCCCCCTGTTTTTATTGTTTTTCTTAGCTCCCTTGATTCTACTTTTTCAGCTCTTTCGCCTTCATTTACTTTCATTTACTTTCGCTTTTTATTCCATTTTATTTCGATTTATTTCAATATGTTCATTCCCTTTCCCTTTCTTTTGTTCTATTACTTTTCCTTTGCCTTTTCACTTCCAGACAATTGCAATAGAAAAAAAGCCAAAAAAAAAAAAACACAAAAAAAACGGTACTTATCTTTTAGTTGTTGTTGAAGTTGGGACAAAAAGGGACACTCGCTGCAGCTTGTTGCAGTCAGACGCAGGTACAAACTTCCTCTGGCTTACACCACAAGACAGCTCGGTGAGTGATGAGCAGGGGGGGCGGGGAGGGAAGCTACCTACACCTTCTCATCAGGCCGATCATTCCTCTCAGCTGCAGGGAGAGGGCTCTCAGGATCCTCACGCCGTGCACAGAGCCATTACCAGGCTCCTCCCTCCTCTCTTCGGGGAGTCTATTGCAGTAACACATGTTTTGCTATACACATGTTTATTCCCTTTATGTGTATTGGAACAAAACAAAAAAAAAAAAAAAAAAAAAGGGAGTTAAAAAAACAAATTGGACAATGTCACAAAATTCCAAAAATGGGGTGGTCAAAATTCTTGGCACCCTTTCAAAATTATGGATAAATAAGATTGTTCCAAGCACGTGATGCTCCTTTAAACTCACCTGGGGCAAGTAACAGGTGTGGGCAATATAAAAATCACACCTGAAAGCAGATAAAAAGGAGAGAAGTTCACTTAATCTTTGCATTGTGTGTCTGTGTGTGCCACACTAATCATGGACAACAGAAAGAGAAGAGAATTGCCTGAGGACTTGAGAAGCAAAATTGTGGAAAAATATCAACAATCCCAAGGTTACAAGTCCATCTCCAGAGATCTAGATTTGCCTTTGTCCACAGTGCGTAACATTACCAAGAAGTTTGCAACCCATGGCGCTGTAGCTAATCTCTCTGGGCGTGGACGGAAGAGAAAAATTGATGAAAGGTTGCAACGCAGGATAGTCTGGATGGTGGATAAGCAGCCCCAAACAAGTTCCAAAGAAATTCAAGCTGTCCTGCAGGCTCAGGGAGCATCAGTGTCAGCGCGAACTATCCGTCCACATTTAAATGAAATGAAACGCTATGGCAGGAGACCCAGGAGGACCCCACTGCTGACACAGACATAAAAAAGCAAGACTACAGTTTGCCAAAATGTACTTGAGTAAGCCAAAATCCTTCTTGGGAAACGTCTTGTGGACAGATGAGACCAAGATAGAGCTTTTTGGTAAATCATTCTACTGTTTACCGAAAACAGAATGAGCACTACAAAGAAAAGAACACAGTACCTACAGTGAAATATGGTAGAGGTTCAATGATGTTTTGCTGCCTCTGGCACTGGGTGCCTTGAATGTGTGCAAGGCATCATGAAATCTAAGAATTACCAAAGGATTTTGGGTCGCACTGTAGAGCCCAGTGTCAGAAAGCTGGGTTTGCGTCCGAGATCTTGGGTCTTTCAGCAGGACAATGACCCCAAACATATGCCAAAAAGCACCCAGAAATGGGTGGCAACAAAGCGCTGAAGAGTTCTAAAGTGACCAGCAATGAGTCCAGATCTAAATCCCATTGAACACCTGTGGAGATCTTAAAATTGCTGTTGGGAAAAGGCGTCCTTCCAATAAGAGAGACCTGGAGCAGTTTGCAAAGGAAGAGTGGTCCAAAATTCCAGATGAGAGGTGCAAGAAGCTTATTGGTGGTTATAGGAAGAAACGGATTTCAGTTTTTTTTTCAAAAGGGTGTGCAACCAAATATTAAGTTAAGAGTGCCAAGAATTTTGACCAGCCCATTTTTGGAGTTTGGGTGACATTATGTACAATTTGCTTTTTTTCCTCCTTTTTTTGTTTTGTTCCAATACACTCAAAGGGAATAAACATGTGTATAGCAAAATATGTGTTACTGCAATACTTTTCTGTGAGAAATACTTGATTTTTCTGGAAAAATTTCTGGGGTGCCAACAATTTCGGCCATGATGGTATGTGCAATGGCATTACAGCCAATAGAGTTTACAGTCTTTTTTTTTATTTTTTAAAGGTGCACTTTTGTTGGTCAAAAAGCAATATTTTTGTTTATGAAACTTATATATCACAACAGTTAAATCTGTGTCTGTAATGCATGTTCAAACCTTAATACCATAAATAACAGGTTATTAGATTTTTACTCCAGTAGTATATACGGAGTTTGGAAATGCTAGAGAAATGCATTGTAAAATTGAATTAAACCCATTAGATTTTAAGTCTACTAAAATGTACTGGAGATTTTAGTTGACTAAAATACAAAAACATTCAGATGACTAAAATACAACTAAAAGTAGAAAATGGCATTTTAGTCAAAAGACTATGACTAAAACTAAATCGAAATTTGATGTAAAAAAAAAAAAAAATAATAACACTGCTGTATTGTTTTTGAGTACATTACTTTTTATTCTTAAATAAAAGGTGCACCCCTCCCCTGTTTTGTTTTTCTGTGCATAGTGCTTAAGGATTTCCCAGCCTGAGATTGGCAGCAAGGCCAAGTGGATTTTAGAAGACTGTGATCTTGGTTATGTGCTAGGGATGCCTGCAATCTAGAGAGTTTCCTTAAAAAAGACTGATGGTATACCTTGGCACAGAAGTGTTATTGTATCTACGTGATGTATGGAACTATGTATATGGTATGTAGTATTTTTGGCACCAGCCAGGGTCTGCATAGAGGTGCCAAGCTACATACACATTGTCATATCTACAGTGCAAACCCCAGATCCTCAGCTTTGGTCAGATGCCGAGAGAAGAATTGTGAATGAAGGCATTTTAAAAATAGGAAAAGGTAGTAATGGGAAATAGAATGTTTTGAATATGAAACATTTTTGAGAACTGCTAAAAGTTTTTTTTTTTTTTTTTTTAACCAGCTTGTAAAAGGAACCAAGATACTGTGTATTTTTCTAAACTACTACTTTAAGAACAGTAGTCATGGGAGAAGAAGGCAGCAAAAGAAAGGCCAAATATAAAAAAGGAAGGGTACTATATAAAGAGGGTTGAACATGAAATTCAAGGAATCAAAGTCAAATTTATTAGTGTATTGCTAACATGGTCCAGGGTACATTACAACTGTGCTTAAAGTGACCCTTTCTTTTGTGCATGCATAGCAAAAGGGTTGTTAAACTCCTCCCACATTCATAGAAGCATGTACTGAATACGCCTTTTTCTTTCTACTGCACTGCTCCCTCCGTTCAGCTGTTGGAACCAAGGAAAGAAAGTCCTGGGTAAGGAGGAGGGACATTAGAGCAAAGGAACACTCTGGCCTGCTCTTTCACAGGGTCAGTTTTAGGTCTGTGAATTATAAAAAAAAAAAAAAAAGGGGAGGAGGACACAGACAGCCACAAGGATTTAGCCAGAATTACAGTCAATGCCACAGAGTTCTAGGATCTTAATCATCGCCAGTAATGCAAGGATATGATGTGCTTATAAAGAAAATATAATGTACATTGCAAGGTATTGTTTTCAAGAGACTTGTATTGTGAGGGAAGGTTTTCATATGATTGTAAGAATTTGCAGTGTTAGCCTTGTGTAGCCGGTGTTTAAAATAAAATACAAATAAATGAATAAATAATTACAAGATATGTAGGTCTTAAAACAATAGGAGCACAGAACAGAAATGATACAAACATAAAAAAATTTAATGACGCCACCTAGTGTACAGCCAATGTGACTAACAAGAGGTAACAGCCTGAACAAATCACACCTAGAAGTTCTATGATCGAGGATTGCTTTACATCAAGCTGAGCACTTAAAAGCTGTGAATAGGCAGGCATTTATGATGCCGTGCTCAATGCCACTCATCCTTATGAGAAAACCTTACAGTCTTAACTGACAGCCCATTAACTGCTGCTATTGCAGTCCTGAGTCTTTCACTTGTAGAACTTCAGAACAGGGGAGTTTACAAATGAACAAATTCAATTTAAAAAAAAAAAAAAAAAAAAAAAAAAAAAGGGTACAGTTGCCAGGATACAGCACAATGGAACAAGCAGAAAGCAAAGATGATTTCCCTAGGTAATTCTTAGTACAATTTAGAAAGTTTTTAACATTTTGAAAGAAACAAAAACATAAAATTAAATTCATGCAGTCAAAGGTCTTTCCCGGAAATACTATAATATATATATTATAAAAAAATTATAATTATACACACACACAAAGCAGTGGAAAGATGACCTAATGTGACAGTTGTATAAATTATGTGCTGATGGTGTATATGATCAAATAATCGTAGTATAGATACACAATAAATACTAATAGATATAACGTGCAAAGTGATTAGTGCTTGAACATCATGGTAGCAAACATAAATATATGGGTGAATAAATATAACATAGATAAAGATAGCAGCTGGCTCAAACTATCACCAGTCGCCAACTAGCTTAATTAAACACATTCATAAGTGCATATATAACCAAAGTGCATCCAGTGCAAATTAAATGTGGCTAAGTGCTAAAAGTTCATTAGTATGCATGCAAATCTTGCGTGTAAATTTTATCAGGTGCAGTGCTCCTTGCGGCGAAAAACAATTAATCAAAAGTCCATAAAACGTGTAATGACTTCCGTGCTAAACATGGGTGACAATAGTGGTCAGTCTTCATGCAACAGTGTGCACATTGGTGGGTAGTGGCCCCTTACCTGAGGGTAATGGGGTAATCGCGTTTAGCCACTCAGAGGCATGGCGGCCTTTGTAGAGACCATGGGTATAATCTGCTATGGAGGATGGTAGAAATGTGGTCCTATCCTGATCACTTCTCTTGTAGGGGCGTCTGGTCCTTTCAAGTAGTGTCCCGGGGTCACCCAGATAGATTAAGAAAGGAAGCCCACAATAGTGTAGTATTGTATGGAAGCATATCACTTTTATTACAATATAAAATTCAGTACTCACATAAAACGTTTAAAAACCGGGTGGAGATCCGACGAGCGGCAAGCTCGTAATGCAATAACTCTCAGAGAGCGCGACTTCTTCAGGGGACCATAGTCACAAAGAAAACAAATTGGGAACACTATGCCGTGAAGGACTGAAATCCTGCAGTGCTCCCAAGGTCTCCCTGCTCAAGAAAGCACATGTACAGGCCCGTCTGAAGTTTGCTAACGAACATCTGAATGATTTATAACTGGGTGAAAGTGTTGTGATCAGATGATCAGATGAGACCAAAATCGAGCTCTTTGGCATCAAATCAACTCACCGTGTTTGGAGGAGGAGGAGGAATGCTCCCTATGACCCCATGAACACCATCCCCACTGTTAAACATGGAGGTGGAAACATTATGCTTTGGGGGTGTTTTTCTGCTATCATCAAATCTTGGGTGAGAACCTCCTTCCCTCAGCCAGGGCATTGAAAATGGGTCATGGATTGGTACTCCAGCATGACAACGACCCAAGACACATGGCCAAGGCAACAAAGGAGTGGCTCAAGAAGAAGCACATTAAAAGCTCCTGGAGTGGTCTAGCCAGTCTCCAGACCTTAATCCCATAGAAAATATGTGGAGGGAGCTGAAGGTTCGAGTTACAAAACATCAGCCTCGAAACCTTAATGACTTTGTGAGGCTGTGCAGAGGAGTGGGAAAAAAAAAAATCCCTCGAGACGTGTGCAAACCTAGTGGACAACTACAAGAAATGTTTGACCTCCGATTGCCAACAAGGGTTTTGCCACCAAGTCATGTTTTGCGAAGGGGTCAAATACTTATTGTAACTCATTAAAATGCAAATCAATTTAAAACTTTTTTGAAATGCATTTTTCTGGAATTTTTTTTTGTTATTCTGTCTCTCACTGTTAAAATAAACCTACCATTAAAATTATAGACTGATCATTTCTTTGCCAGTGGGCAAACATACAAAATCAGCAGGGGATCAAATACTCAACCCCCCCCCACTAATAAAAAATAACACACACACACACACACACACACACACACACACGTGTACGTAAAGACTACCTGTTTTTTCCTGTTTGTTCCAGAACCGGAAGGTTTTCCATGCCTTGCAGGCAATATGTTTTCTTGATTTTCAGCACTTTCTTTTTCTGTGTACACAAACATTGGAACATTAAAGTGTATCTAAACCCAAGAATAAAAATGTAATCTATTGCAGCCTACCAGTCCCTATATGAGGCAACAGCGCTTGTTTCATCAGGAAGCTTCCTGATGACATGGGTATCGTGAAATGCAATGAGGCTGCGCGTCTGCCATTGTTGATGTCACTACCAGTTGAACCTTGGGCATCACTTCCGGCTGCTGGAATGCACGCCGCCTTCGGAGTACACAGAAGGCACACATAGTGTGGCTAGATATGTTGGTGCTAACGCTAGCACCAATAAATGTAAGTGTGCATTTGTCTTTTTAAATATTGGAGGAATAATTTTATTAACATTACTACACTATGATCCTTTATATCACTTCTTTTGGGTCCGTTTTTTAACTTTGTATGAGAGAGAGGTCTCTAGAGAGCTTGGGTTGGTGAAACCTTGATACCAACGACAGGATCTCCTGATGGTTGGTAAATAATAAGTTGGATATATTTAAATGCATGCTTTGTATTGATGGTTGGGGAGTGTGCATTTTAGACACACTATTTGGTGGAGCACTATATGAAGAGTTTTATAAGCAGCACATATCTTTCATCATAGTGAATAGAGTCTATGAAGATCATGTTAACACAGATGGGACTTTTATAAAATTGGGTTTTCTGATTTATGTACTAATGATTATATAGTAGCGCCTAACTTTTTATTTTACAGTGTTATGTATTGAAAGTGTGTTCATCACTTTAAAAGGGGCAGCTGCACTTGTTTATGTTTATCATATACTGTAGATTTTTTTAGGTCCAAATTAGAGATTTAGTTGGCACCACAACTTAATCACTTTTTACTTTGACATCTCTAAGGCTGCTTCTGTGGAAGCAGAAGACTGCTCACCTTCATCCTCTCTCTCACACCAACCCCCCCCCTTAGGCCGTGCAGTGCCCTCAATGGATAAATCAGAACCCGGGCCTGTAGGGTAAGTTGAAGAGGCCCTTTTGCTATCCCTGTGATCAACAGTCTCCATGTGGAACAATATATTACCCATAAAGTCAGATGTGGTAGCACAGAATTCCTCTCTAGTCAAAAAAGCGGGGCAGATGAAACCTGAGTAGGGCAGGGAGTCAAAACAGGGGAGACTAGGACCCCGTGGGGAGAGACCAACACCCTATCCAGTCAATTAGCTGACTGAGCCTGCAGGGCCCTTCAATCAATCATCTCTGATGATCTCTTGTGCAATCTGCCATGTGCTGTGCTAGGCTGCAGGAGGCTCAGGTGACATCCAAAGTATTGCCGTGCTGCACCTTCAGGAGCCAGAAGCTGTGTTGCCAACCAGGAGAAGCACGCCCAGATGGTGCAAGCATGCGCAGTACGCCAGGATAACCATATAAGTAAGGCCATGCAAGTGCAGTGGCAGCCTTTGTTAGACAAGAGCCACGACAAACAAGCCCAGTAAAAAAATGGCACCAAATGTAAAACAGTCAGCCCTCCGACTCAATGATCACGCCACACCATTTATAAGTGTTGCAGCTCACTCCACTAACCTGTGTCGGGAATCAAAGCAGTTTAAAGGGAGCTAGGCAAATGTCATTCAAATGGTGCATGATGAAAGGAAAGCCCCATCCCGAGTTCACCTTCCTGGATGTGCATGATCCCAAGTGGGTCTTCAGAGACTAGGCTCCAGCAACTGATGGATCATGGGTCTGGACCTGCATACCACACTGTGGTTACCTCACCACTGTGCCTAAGTGAGCACCCATGCAGGATTCAATGCCCCAAGCAAAATAAGCTGGCCCTGCATCATTTTCCAGGCAGGGTTTTGGTACAGTCCAAGTCTCAGCCAATGAGTCAACTTATCAAGAAAGCTGCTGGGGAAGCGAGGAGGAGGAGAAGCTAAAACTCAATAGGATAGAGAAAGTCCATCACCTGACACTAGCAAAAAACAGAGGCTAGCTGTGTGAAGGAGAGGATATAGAGGAAGTGCCCCTGACCTTTTTTGCCAGTGTCCAATCACCTGAAAAAGGCAGCTGCCTATAACTGATAAAGTCTCCTGTGATCCTGAACTGTAAGAATAAAAAAGGGGAGGATAATCAATTCTGAAATACCCATCTCAAAGATAGCAACCTAGAAGCAGATTGGAAGAGTGATCCTTGTGATACTACAATCTCTGGGTTCGATTCGAAGCTATAGAATGTCCTCAGTTTTGGTCCTTCAAATTAGTCAAGTTCATCCACCCCAAACTCAATCATCCAAGTATTTTACAGACCTGTTGGAACAGGAAGGGACCATCCCCAAACTGTTCCAACAAAGAATGAAATTGTCCAAATGTCTTGGTATGTTGACGCCTTAAGGGTACCCTTCACTGGAACGAAGGGGCCAAGCCGAATCCCTGAAAAACAACCCCACACCATCATCCCCCCTCCACCAAACTTTACACCTGGCACAATGCAGTCAGGCAAGTACCGTTCTCCTGCCAACTGCCAGACACATCCATCGGATTGCCAGACAAAGAAGCGCGATTCATCACTCCAGAGAACACGTCTCCACTGCTCTAGGGTCCACTTGCGGCGTGCTTTAGACCATTGCAAATGATGCATTGCGCTTGGTGATGTAAGGCTTGAATGCAGCTGCTTAGCCATAAAAACCCATTCCATGAAGCTCTCTATGCGCTGTTGTGCTAATCTAAAGGCCACACGAAGTTTGGAGGTCTGTAGCTATTGACACTGCAGACAGTTGGCAATTTGTGCGCTTCAGCATGCGCTGACCCCGCTCTGTCATTTTACGTGGCCTACCACTTCGTGGCCGAGTTGCTGCTGTTCCCAGTTGCTTCCACTTTGTTATAATACCACTAACAGTTGACCGTGGAATATTTAGTAGCAAGGAAATTTGAGGGATGAACTTCTTGCACAGGTGGCAACCTTTCACAGTACCACTCTTGAATTTACTGAGCTCCTGAGAGCGACCCACTCTTTCACAAATGTTTGTAGAAGTAGTTTGCATGCTTAAGTGCTTGACTTTATACAACTGTGCTTAGCAGGAACACAAGATCACTGTGTTCTCCCCTGTCAGAACAGCGATCTGCCTTGTTTATATAAGCAGACCTCAGGCCTGCCTCTCTGGGGAATGATTGGCGGGTCCTGGCAGACATTGCGTTCGCCAGGCCCGCTGATGGGCACGAGCCCCCGCTGTCTATTGCACGAAATTACGTACAGGTATGTCGATTCGCACAATGGAGCCGCCCTGCCACAATATATCTGCGGTAGGTGGTCTTTAAGCGGTTAAAGACCTTCACAAACAGCATATGCATACACATATGTAAAATTCTTCTTTATCCTTCTCTAGTGCCAGTGCCGCAATATACGTGCGTATGTGCATAAATTACTGCAGTCAAACGTAACATTTTCTATTTTTATTTTATGGCTTTGAAATCATTGCTGTATTACTAATCTTTATGCAGCTGTGTGCATTGTTCCATAGACAAGGATGCACCTGAATTAAGATCAGTAAAAACATGGCATTTAATTTTCATGTGCAAGAAGCCCAGTGCAATCAAAATGAGTGTCAACCCCAGCAGCCGCCAGATCCTTACTTAGTGCTTTATACCAAACAGCTAAAGTTTGGGGAATGAGTGCAGTAGCGAACATGGGTTGATAAGCAGATCCCACATAGTGGTAGATGGATAGAAAAATAGTTAACAACTTATCAGCAGTCAGTCCTTAAGGAGGAACATTCTATAGGAACGGTCAAAGCTTTGTTGGTTGATGCTGGAGGATTAGTCAATATTTAAAAGAAATCCTCGTAAAGAGATCAAGCATCAGGAGCCGTTTAGGTTCCATTCACATTCGATTTAAAAATAATAAATAAATAGGTGAGATTTCCATTGCGACTTGAGCAGACTTTGATGCAACTTTGGATGGGTGCGACTTGTGTAAAAATGAAAAACAGAGTTATTACCTGTTAACTTATTTTCCAGGACGGCTACGAGAGAGAGAGGCTCCTCCCACCTAGCACAGGAAACACATGATCCACAATATTTAAAGCATGCACCACAGTATACCCTCAGTTATAACAGATGACCGTAGGCAAGGTGACATTTTATATATATATATATATATATATATATATATATATATATATATATATATATATATATATATATATATATATATATATATATATATATATATATATATATATATATATATATATATAATATGTCACCTTGCCTACGGTCATCTGTTATAACTGAGGGTATACTGTGGTGCATGCTTTAAAAATTGTGGATCATGTGTTTCCTGTGCTAGGTGGGAGGAGCCTCTCTCGTAGCCGTCCTGGAAAATGTATATAAATAAATGTAACAGTAATACCCATAACATGTACACATTAAAACATACACCTCAGGGTGGGAATTGGCGCCATCCTAGAAGATTCCTGGAAAGTGAGGTAACAGGTAATAACTGTTTTCCCAAGTCATCTTCCAGGACAGCTACAAGAGAGGATCAAAAAGGAACTACCTGCTTAGGAGGGGGGGGGCTACGGCATGCAGCAACTTTCTCCCAAATGACTGATCCATGCTAGACAGCAGATCCAACCGGTAATGCCTAATGAAGGTTTGGTAGCTGGACCAGGTGGCTGCCTTACAGATCTGAACAGGGGAAGCTCCAGCCCGTTATGCCCACAAAGTCGCCATCGCCCTTGTAGAGTAAGCTTTTAAGTTAGAACAAGGTGATACAGCCAATGCTAGATAAGCTTCAGAGATCGCTAGCTTCATCCACCTTTGTTAGGCCCATGAAACTGCACAAAAAAAGGACAAGAAGAAGATCGCCAATCCTTAGTACGTTCTATGTAGGCAATTAGGCACCTTCTGACATCAACTTATTACAAAAAGAAGAAATGATAATTTCTTCTGAGCGGTGGAAGTCCGAAGCCACTTTATGCAGAAAAGTGAGATCCAAGGTTAGGAGTATTTTGTTAGGCAGGATGATACAATAATGCCCTGTACACACGATCGGACATTCCGACAAAAAGTCCATCGGATTTTTTCCGACGGATATTGGCTCAAAACTTGTCTTGCATACACACGGTCACACAAAGTTGGTTGGAAATTCCGAACATCAAGAACACAGTGACGTACAACACGTACGACGAGCCGAAAAAAATGAAGTTCAATAGCCAGTGCTGCTCTTCTGCTTGATTCTGAGCATGCGTGGCACTTTGTGCATCGGAATTGTCTACACACGATCAGAATTTAAGCGAACGGATTTTGTAGTCGTAAAATTTTAGATCCAGCTTTCAAACTTTGTGTTTCGGAAATTCCGATGGAAAAAGTCAGATGGAGCCCACACACGTTCGGAATTTCCGAAACAAGCTCCGATCGCACATTTTCCGTCGGAAAGCCCGACCGCGTGTACAGGGCATTAGGCTTCGCTATTGAGAGCGCTTGGAGCTCACTTATTCTTCTAGCTGAAACTAAAGCTACTGGGAGCGCTGTTTTCAGGGTTATTAAGTTGGTAGAAGACTCTTCCAAAGGTTCAAAAGGTTTCTTATGAAGCTTTAGCACAATTGAAGCATCCCAGGAAGGAAATCTGGAGAGTTTTGGCTTAGCTTTGCGACCTATAGCAGTAAAACTTTTAAATTAGGGTGTCTTCCGCCAGACGCACATCCAAAGAATTAGAAAGGGCCGCTACATGCACTTTTAAAGTGCTGGGGGCCAGATTGAGGTCTGCCCCTGTTTGTAGGAAGTCCAGTACTGACGGAATAATGGGACCACATATTTTATCATTATCTGCTTTCCAACTGTAGAATCTTTTCCACACTTTATTGTAGATAACGTTAGTTGTCTCTTTCCTACTTCTAAGAATTCTTTCAATTCCTTTTTGAGATAATCCTTTTCTTTTGAGCGATTCCCTCTCAGAAGCCATGCCATCAGTGAAAACTGGTCCACAGCTGGATGTTGTAACACTCCTTGATGGATGAGGTCTGTGGAGCGGGGAAGCTTCCAAGGGTCTGCTACAGTTCAGTTTGAGAAGCCCGGTGAACCATGCCCTCCTGGGCCAGTAGGTGGCAATAAGGATCACCTTTGCTGCTGTCTGAATTACCTTTGGTATTAATGAAAATGGAGGAAAGGCATTGACCTGGAATTTCCCCCAGAGTTGGGAAAGGGCATCCACCCCCAAGCTGAGGGGATCTATCTGCAAGGAATAAAACTTGTCCACTTTCCTGTTTTCCTGGGTGGCAAATGGGTCAATTTCTGGTGTTCCCCATTTCAGACAGATCGAAGATTGCTTGATTCAGGGACCATTCAGTCTGATATTTTCCTCCTGCTCAGTCAATCCGCCAGACTGTTTATTTCTCCTTTTAAATGCACAGCCAAAAGATGTCAGGTTTCTTTTTGCCCAGTCCAAAAGGTCTTCGGCTATCTCCATCAGTCCTGTGTCGCCCTGCTAGTTTATGTAGCAGACGGTTGTTATGTTGTCCGAATTTAAATATTTTTGCCTCTTAAAAGGAGACCGCAAAAGCGATTAGAGCTTCCAGGACTGCTCTTAACCCCTTTGCACTGGATGAGGCCTTGTCCATCTGTGGAGGCCATGCTCCTTGAGCCCAATGCTCTAGAAAATGTGCCCCCCCAACCCCATGCACTTGCGTCTGTAGTGACTACAACCGGATTTGGCTGTATAATACTGTACTACTTCTTCAGCTGAGCCCCCAAAGATTAGAAGGTCATCCAGATGGACCAGGGGATGATCTGTATGCCCTCCGTTCTTAACACCAATAAGGCCTCTACCAGGGCTTTGATTAAAATACAAGGTGCCGAAAGAAGGCCGAAGAGGAGCGCATTGTACTGGAAGAACAGTGTCTTTCCTGATCCTTTTACCGCAAATCTTAGGAATCTTTTTGATTCCAGATGGATCTGGATATGCAGGTAAGCATCCAATAAGTCAAGGGAGACCATGAACGCCCTGGGAGACAGAAGTTCTCTTACTGTGTAGATAGATTCCATCTTGAACGCCTTGTACCACAAACACATTCACTTTTTTCCAAGTTCAGGATTAATCTGAATTTCCCTGAGGGTTTTTTCCTCAGAAATACGTAGGAGAAGAAGCCACCTCCTGCTTGAATCTGCAGAATCAAAGTTATCGCCTTTTGGCAGAGCACATTTGGTAACAGATGTCATAGCTGAGGACTTTGTTTTGGCTCTTGAAAAAGTTGTCATGCAAAATCTGTTTGGGGGTCTGTCGCTGAATTCTATCCTATATCTGAACTCTATGAATTCCAGGATGAATTTGTTGCTCGGGATTGATTGCCAAGGTGCAAGAAAGGACCCCAGTCTCCCTCCCACCAGGCAAGGAGAGTCACTGGGGCTTCTCGTTAGCCTGGGCTAAAAAGAAAACTTTTTATCCCCCAGTACCACAGTTTGCCATTTTTTGTTTTTATCCTGCTTCCTGGGATCTTTAAACTTGTGGCTGCTGGAAGGGATGAAAATGATTTTTTGTGGTTTGTTTTCTTGGAATGGGGGAAACCTTTTTTCCTGTCTGCAGTCCTCTTTAGGACCGACTCCAGTTTTTTACCGAACAGGAGTTCCCCTAAAAAAAGAAGTGCACACAACCTTGACTTAGAGGAGGCATCCCTGGTCCATGATTTGAGCCAAATTTCTCTCCTTGCTTCGTTTATAAGCGCTGTAGATCTAGCTGTACATTTAGCCGAAGAGATATTACCGTTTACAGCCATTTACTTTTATGGTAGGCTGTACGCGGCACCTGCAATTCCGGTAAATTTACAATGGGCATATACAACATTGTAAAATGCTTATTAGCCCACATTCACATTGGGCTGATTTGGCATGCGATTTGACATGTCAAATCGCATGCCAAATCAGTTGCTATAGCTGGCAATGGCACCATCTGAAAATGGTGCAATGTCCACTTTGCAGCGCCGCACCGATTCACAAAAGTAGTTCCTGTACTACTTTTGGCAACTTCGGGGGGCAATTTGAATAGGCATCTGTGCATGAACCCGCACAGATGTCTGTCAAATCACCTCCAAAGCAGACTGCATTGAAGGTTTGAAATCGTGCGAGTTCAGATTTCAAACCCGCATCAGTGTAAACCTGGGCTTAAGGTCTGTGCATGAACCCTTAAAATTAAACAGGCACCTTCTGCTGTTTGTTTTACTTTTAAGGCTGGGTTTACACTACTGTAAACTGAATGCTGGTTTCCTCGCATCAAATTCACATAGCGGGAGATTGTGACGGGCTCTCTATGGAGCCGGTTCACACATCTCCGCAGCGGCTCCAGAGCAAGGAGTCCTGTGCGTTTTTTGGTCTGTTTCAGGTCCGAATTTAGCCCAAAATTCAGGCTGAAAATCGGACATGAAATGGTAAATGGGGACGCACCGAACCCTCTGCTGTGAGCCGCTGCGATCTCTATTGGCATCCCAACCTTAACTTTTAAAATAGAGTACAGGTTCACGTTAAACTTGTATGATGATCTTTACTTACGTAGGTTGCGCTTTTGCAACATCCTGCTGAGAAGGACTGGTTTATCTGGATGCCATGGTGTGCCCAGTCCTAAGGAAAATAATCGTCTCTGAGGCCTGTAACAAGAGTCACAGCTAAAAGTTACAGATGTACTGGAATACCTTGGCAGCAGTGCTTTAAAATAAATAAATTAAAAAAACAAAACAAAACAAAAAAACACAAGTTTGTGTTTCTTACCTCTCTGTTTTATCTACTGTCTGCAATTCTTCTTCCACTGGTTTATCAGCCTCTACTTCATAACTAGTCAATAGGGAAAGGAAAAGTAAACTTATTTACAAAATGTTATTACATAAAGAATAACTAAAGACAAAACTTTTTTTTTAGGTTTGGATAGAATGGAGAGGGATTAGAACACCTGTCAGGCTTGAACTGCTGTCTGTCTCTGTTAGGGAGATTGACCCTCTCTATTTGTCGTGGTGAGCATTATCAGCAAAAGTGAAAGTAAAAGAAAATCCCAGATTTTAAGTGGTAATCAGAACAGGAATAAAGGGGTAATCTTCCAATGGAGACTTTAGTTTTGGTGACCCTGGTGATTACCAGAGATTTCACACACTTTGAAGGGATTTCCTCTGACTTTCGGGTTTTGGTTATGGGTCAGAAAGTTAACCACTTCCTGCCCAAGGCTGGCATATGACGTCCTGGACTTTAAGTGGAGATATCTGAATGATGCCTGCAGCTACAGACATCATCCAGATATCATTTTTATCCGACGATTCCCTGCACTGTAAAAACAATCATAGCGGGTATGTCGCCCCCCCCCTCCTCCTCCCCTTCACCGGAGAAGGAATCCACTGGCAGGAGAAGTTAACCATAGATAAAATAGTGGACCAGATCATCCCGGGCAGTCTCTGACCTTCGGAGGCCCGAGTGCGATGTTATGATGCCACGTCTGGCACCACCACTTTTAGCATTTAACCTCCATAGACTTTTGGTGGTGTTTTTTTTCTTCACGTTTTCTCTACAAAACGAACATTGTGGACTTTTTATGTTTCAGGACACTTTTATTCACAATATCTTATGGTGTTAGATTGGTTGGACCTTCACGGTCTTCCAATTATACTCTATTAATGTTTACATTTGATGATTAAGATTTTTCAATTAGTTTTTTCACCTTGTATTGTTTTGATACACAACAGTGTTACTCTATGGTGCAATTTATACTTATGGCTATTTAAGGTGGTGATAGATTTTTTTATATATTGTTCATTTGCACTTATTGATTGATGTTTTGACCTATATGTTCATACAATATATTAGGTTTTGACACATTCATTACTTTACTCTTGGGCTTATAGTGCTACACTTTTTATTTTATTTGTTATCTCTTACCTTTAGTCTATAGGTGTGTTAGCTGCTATTTTTTTGCTCATTCTTTCTAGCGCAGCGCTGTACTTAACCCCTCCTTTTTGTATTATTTAGTAGACATTTAGTACGGCTGCAGCGTATAACACTCCGTTTAACATGGATGTCTTTGACTATCGTGCATCCAGAGTAGTCAATACTGAGGGTGTGTTTGTGGCCACCTCTAATGACACAGAAATTGGTGGGTTGTTCATGAGGCTGAAGAACGTCATGGTCTCTGAACTCCATCTTCAATGGGATCTAGCCTTCTTGGAGCAATATGTGTCAGAAGGTATGATCCCACGTAGTCTCAGATGGGATGTTCATCCCCAACAGGGGGAAACCAAACTGGATTCTTGGTTCACACATTTCAACGACGCTGGCATTAAATTTCTTGGTTTCCTTATAACCAGGAAACGTACTCGTCTTTCGATTTTAGATCGGGAGATTAAGGAATTGAAGGACAAGTTACTTGCCTATAAGAATTCAGTTGAGTATAACACTTTGTCCTCCAATTTGCAAGCTCATCTTGTAAAGGAGGACAAGGCAGGTAAAGTGTTTGGATGGCAGAAATCCACCATGGGGCCTGTCTCGGAGCCAGCAATGGAAACTAATGCTCAAAATCAGCATTGTGGTTCACCCCACAGATATTTCTGTACGTCCAAAATCCTTTGCTGACAAAAGGACAGCCCTATGGCGGAGGTCCCCCTTTACATAGGGGTCGACTTCTGAGTATACATACCCCTAAAAATCAACAAAAGGGGAAGAGGTCATTACTCTAGGAGTAGAGGTAGAGGTGGGAATAGGGGTAATCATCGTAGTTATGGTGAATATCAATATTATGAACGGGAGAATTCCCATCATCGGGGTTCCCCTGTACGCCATCGCGATTCTTCTCACCATTCTTAACGTTCAGAGATATATCATTTCGAATTCTACTAGGAATGCGGCCAGGGCGGCAACGTCTGGAACAGTTCACTCAGGTTTATCCAATCCCTCCCTTTTTAGTCCCCCAACACAACTCCCACCAACTATCTTGTTTAGGGACTTAGTGTTGAAGGACTTAGCTAACATCCCACTTAAACGTAAATTCCATAACCGTTTACCTACAACGGGTTTAAAAACTTTATGTGATAACAAAAATTTGGTCATTCACCCCGCCGATAGAGGTGGCATTGTTTTATTAAATAAATCAGATTACATGGAGGAAATGTACCGCATTTTGGAAGATCGTGAGACCTATATGTGGGATTATTAGATAATTCTATAGAAGTATAAAAAGGAATTACAAAAACTAGTATCTAAGGGCTTTGATGCTTGCATTTTAAATAAGAAGAAGAGATCGTTTCTGGTTCCTCTTGCCCGCGTATTCCGGTTATCTACTACCTGCCCAAGGTCCATAAGGACCCTCTTCACCCCCCAGGTCGGCCCAAAATTAGTGGTATCGACTCAGTCACTTCCAAAATTGGAAAATACATACTTGAAAGATACTAAGGACGTGATTAGATTACTATCGAATGTTTCCTATTCTGGGGATCCAATCATGGCCACTGCGGATGTGACATCCCTTTATACTTGCATTCCGCACCGTAAGGGTGTGGATGCAGTGCAGTGCTTTCTTAATAGGGATGCCTCTCTTGCCTCACCCCAGGTTGGCTTTATTGTTGATTTGATTGAGTTCGCCACACAACACAATTATTTCTGGTTCGATGGAAAATTCTATCGACAGCATAAAGGGGTGGCAATGGGAGCAAAATTTGCTCCCAGCTTGGCCAATCTGTTCATGGCCAAGTGGGAGGAGGATGTCGTCTATGCCATGGAGAACTCACACCTTTTGTTGTGGGCCCGGTACATAGACGACATCCTCCTACTATGGACTGGCAGCCATGAGGGTCTAGATGACTTTGTCAAGACCCTTAATAACAATGATAGGGGTATAGCCCTGTCTTGAGGCAAGCACTGCTTCAGTCCATTTTTTGGACCTGGTCATTGAGCGAAGTGAACATAAATTCACATTTAGTACCTACTTCAAATCTACAGATAGGAACGGGTATATACCTACTGATAGTTGCCATCATAGATCTTGGATCAGATCAGTTCCTAAAAGCCAGTTCCTGCGATTGCGCAGGAACTGCACTGATCTTGATACTTTTAAGGTTCAGGCTAATACCCTAAAAGAAAGGTTCCTAGAAAAGGGCTAATACCCTTCTGATGTAGACATGGAGATTGATCATGCTTGTGCTACTGACCGCCAGTCATTGTTGGAGGATAAACCTCGACAGTTGAATGACGATTTTAAATGGTCTTTTTTAACATCTTTTTCCATTCAGCATAAACATATCAAAAAATTTTTTTGAACACCATTGGGATATTCTGAAAACAGATAAGATTTTGGGCCCTTTGTTGCCCAACACTCACAAGGTGGTTTTTAAGGGTGTTCCATCACTTCGGAACAAATTGGCACCCAATGTCATTAACCCTCCAAGTAAACCATCCTTTTTCCATGATTGGATTGGATTTCATCCCTGTAGAAAGCGTCTAGTATGCCAGTTTAACATTTGTGGTAGGAGGGCAAGCTATAGCTTCTCTTCCACTGTAACTGGTCGTACGTATAAGATTAAACAATTTTGTACTTGCGCCACTACAGGGATAGTATATCTTTTGACTTGCCCATGTGGCAAACAATATGTGGGCCAGACCATTAGGTCTTTTACGACACGTGTTTCGGAACATATAAATCTTATCAAAGCAGGTAGTACTAAACACACTGTTCCTCGGCACTACAGGGAATTCCATGATCGAAACCCTGCGGGCACCCAGTTTCTCATTATTGATAGGTATGTTGCCCCCTGGCGGGGGGGGGGTCGACCCTAAGAGGCATCTCCCGGTTGGAGACGTATTGGATCTACGAGTTGGGGTCCGATTTTCCGCAAGGTATCAATGTGGAATGGGACATCAACTCTTTTATTAACCAAGCTTAGGAACTGGTACGATCTTTTTTTTCCTTGTATTTTTTTAAATTTTCTTTTATCTTTTTATTTATATTTGCAATAAAATGATCATTATTATTTTTAATATATGCAATATTGCATGGTGCCATTGTCTATTTAAGCTGTAAATAGGGTTGATGCCCCTTACTGGTAATGTCACTCATTTTGGGACTCTTACATGTGATCCCACATAATTTATAACTATTATTTTCAGCCTTGTGGACAATTATAATTAACTGTTGGGCCAGACAATATCTTCAAGAACTTATGTGTTTCTCTGGTCTTATTATAATATTTTCGGCTTGGGAACTCATGATCACAATGAGTTTAATTTAATTTAATTTCTTCTGGTCAAATTGTGGCCAATTACCTAGGATGCTTTTAGGTGAAGATTTGAATTTTGGTAATGCACTTATCCCCTGCAATCTTGGTGCTATTTAGGACCGGCCTCAGATTGAGGCTTGGTCCAGCATGTGGAGCGCAGCGACGTCGTACTGTCTATATGGGACGCGACGCGACTGCGCTGTATGGGAGCGAGTCTTGGCTTACTGAGTGGAGCGCATGGATGCCACACTGCTTGTGCGGAGAAGGATGTCGTGGCGCTGCTTGGGAGTGAGACTTGGTCCTGTGAGTGGTGCGCAGCGGCGCCGCAGCGTCCGTGGATGATTTGACGCCGCAGCACTATACCAAGAACGAGGCTTGGGTTGCTTTCGGAGCAATTCCGGGTAGCGAACGAAGCCACTCTGCATCTAACTATGTATTTTCTATTTATTATTTTTTCTGGAATTTGTTTGCAAGTTTTTTAGCTTTATTTGTGATTAATATTGATATCTTTGGCACCATGTATGTGGGAGGTAAAATTTCAATGTATGATCCCCCAGAACCGGAAGTGATATCATTTCATTGCACTTCCGGTGCTATGGTATTCCTAGTGAGGGTCATTATTTATTTATAAAGCGGTAAGGTGGGGGGGGTTCCACACCCCAGATGACGGCTCCTTAGCTGAAACATGTCGGGTGGACCTCTCACGATTACCGCTATTTGACATTTGAGCTGATTTTGATCTTCTAATATGTGAGTCTATTTTATATTTTTTAATAAACTACTGTTTAAACCTTATCACGCTATGTGAGTTTTTTTAATTCTCGCATGGCATATGAATACCCGTTTGGCTGATATCGGAATGCCTATGGATTTGGAAGTTGTATTATCACGCCCCTTTTCTGCTGTATGCTGACGACATCTGAAGAGACGTATCATAATAAGCCTTTTTGACTTGTATGACGTATGCCTTTTCAAGTCATGATTTCTCTACAAAACCAACATTGTGGACTTTTTATGTTTCAGGACACTTTTATTCACAATATCTTATGGTGTTAGATTGGTTGGACCTTCACGGTCTTACAATTATACTCTATTAATGTTTACATTTGATGATTAAGATTTTTCAATTAGTTTTTTCACTTTGTATTGTTTTGATACACAGCATAGTGTTACTCTATGGTGCAATTTATGCTTATGGCTATTTAAGGTGGTGATAGATTTTTTATATATTGTTCATATGCACTTATTGATTGATGTTTTGACCTATATGTTCATACGATATATTAGGTTTTGACACATTCATTACTTTACTCTTGGGCTTATAGCGCTACACTTTTTATTTTATTAGACATCTGAATGATGCCTGCAGCTACAGACATCCAGATATCATTTTTATCCGACGATTCCCTGCACTGTAAAAACAATCATAGCAGCTGCTCAGCCGCCTGATGGTATTTACAGGCGGCGGGAGGGTATGTCCCCCCCCCTCCTCCCCTTCACCGGAGAAGGAATCCACTGGCAGGAGAAGTTAACTATAGATAAGACCGTGGACCAGATCATTCCGGGCAGTCTCTGACCTTCGGAGGCCCGAGTGCGCTGTTATGATGCCATGTCTGGCAGTTGTAAACACTGCTGTTTATGAAAAGGCCGGAGATTTTTTTTCTTTTCTGCCTAGGAGAGATGTGGGGTCCTATAGGACTCCACATCTCTCCATAAAGAGGACCTGTCATGCCCTATTGCTATTACAAGGGATGTTTACATTCCTTGTAATAGGAATACAAGTGATAAAAAAAAAACAAAAAAAAAAAACAAAAAAAAACGCATGCGTACGTCACGCCCACATTTTTAAAACGGCATTCAGCCCATGAGGTATCTCCACGAATGTTACAATGAGAGCAACATTTCTAGCCCAAGACATCCTCTGCAACTCTAAACTGGTAACCTATTGAGATTTTTAGGTACCAAAGTTTCGCACCATTCCACGAGTGTGCGCGCAATTTTAAAGCATGACATGTTAGGTATCTATTTACTTGGTGCAACATCATCTTCCACATTATACAAAAAAAAAAAAAAATTGGGCTAACTTTAGTGTTTTGATTTTTTTTACATTTATGAAACCCTCCCCCCCCCCCCCATCCCAAAAGAAAACAAACAAAAATCGCTTTGAATAATTGCTGTGCAAATACTGTGTGACATAAAAAGTTGCAACAACCGCCATTTTATTCCCTAGGGTCTCTGCTAAAAAAATAAATAAAAAAAACGAAAAAAAAGAGGAGATGATTTTTAAATGTAGGAGAGGAGTGCCAGAATAGGCCCGGTATGGAAGTGGTTAAACGGAAATCTTCCTAGTGGAACGCAGATGGGAAAAAAAAAACAAACAAACTGACAGTGGTTATAATTCCCCCTTCTAAATACCTTTACCGATGCCTTGCACACCACATTCATGTGGCTTTGTTTCACTAGTTCCAAACTGCAGAGTGCGATTAGTAGGGAAATCTAGCTGGAGACCTCAGGGGCAGCCTGCAACATCATTGCAATACACTATCCTCAAGGTTCTCTGTGCAAGCTGCTGGCAAAAGCAATCTGTGATCTGTCCTTAAAGCTTATGCTTTGTGTGAAATGCGAGACCAGTAACCATGCAGATAAATCCCCCATGAATCGTGGCTGGAAGAACTAGAGCTGCTGTTGTATGAGAAGGATTTAGATTTTGTGGGAATTTCAAAAACTTGGTTTCACAGCTCCCATGATTGGCTGACAACCATTCAAGGGTATTCCCTATATCGCAGAGCTAGGGAGGGTAAAAAAGGGGGAGGGGTATGCCTGTATATCAAGAATGATGTACAAGTGAATGTGAGGGACGACATCACTAATGGAGCAAGGGAGGAGGTACAGCTGCACAATTTTGTCCAAAATGAAAATCATGATTTTTTTTGCTTAGAATAAAGATCGCGATTCTCGCTGCGTAACATCATCTTTCACATTATACAAAAAAAATTGTGCTAACTTTACTGTTTATTTTCTTTTTTTTAAATTAAAGTGTGTTTTTTCAACAAAAATAAATTGCATTTGAAAGACCGCTGCGCAAATACAGTGTGAGAAAATATTGCAACAACCACCATTTTATTCTCTAGGGTCTCTGCTAAAAAAACACATATATAATATTTCGGGGTTCTGAGTAATCTTCTAGCAATAAATATTGATTTTAACTTGTAAGCAGCAAGTGTCAGAAAAAGGTTTAGTCTTTAAGTGGTTAAACTTCCCTCATCTACAGACGAAGTTCATTCCTTTGATCCAAGAACGAAATGTTACTTTGTATATAGTTATGCAAGATATTATGATAAAACTTTCACCTCAGAGAGGTAAAAGTTTTATGAGTAGTGCTTCAAAGGGAGGAAACCAAGGGGAAAGTAATACTTGGAGTAGGCTATAGGCCCCCTAATCAGGGGGAGGTGGAGCTCATATAACAGTTTGGAATGGCTGCAAGGATGGGAAGTGTCATAATGGGGGATTTTAATTATCTGGACATAGACTGGGCGGAAGAAACCATGCATTCGTCTAAGGCTCGCAGGACAATTTTTGGGTCAGATGGTGAATGCACCAACAAGAAACAAAGCGTTACTAGACCTACTGATTACTAACAATACAGACCTGATCGAGGATGTGGAAATACGGGTCAATTTAGGAAACAGCGATCACAGATCAATTTAGTTTCAGCATTAATCACACAAATAGGAAACACAAGGGTAATACAAAGACACCGAATCTCAAAAGAGCCAACTTCCCTAAACTGCGCTCCTTGCTAGAAGATATTAAAAGGGATAAAATTCTAGGAACAAAGAACACGGACGAAAAAACAGGATTTTTAAAACGGCTTACCTGTAAAATCCTTTTCTTTGAGGTACATCAGGGGACACAGAGCCATAGTAATTACTATGTAGGTTATAGGCCACCTTTAGGTGATGGACACTGGCACGCCCTAAATTAACAAGTGCACTCCCTATATAACCCCTCCCACTACTGGGAGTATTCAGTTTTGTAGCCAAGCAATATATGTGTATACCAAGAAGGGAGGGACCTCTGTGTCCCCTGATGTACCTCAAAGAAAAGGATTTTACAGGTAAGCCGTTTTAAAAATCCAGTTTTCTTTTCATACATCAGGGGACACAGTGCCATAGTAATTACTATGTGGGATGTCCTATAGCAATCATAAAAAGTAATAAGCGTGCAACCAAAAAATATATATAGTGATACAATGTATGCAACAAATATACCAACGTGATTCAACACTATTAATGTGAGTCCCCCCAGTTTTGTTTCCATTGAGGGTTCTGGATGTGTGGAGGATCCAGAGGAGATAATTTATCTTCCCCACCCTGCAGTTGTTGAAATCAGTTACCTAAACCAAAAGAAAGTGCCTGTTTGCTGTTCAATAGAAGTGGACGAGGACATCTCTCTGGATCGTAATCCAGGTGGAAATCAAAGATGCCAGCAGGCTAATGCAACAAGCCTATAAGATCTCTATAACCTGAGATCCAACAGATCCGGTAAGCGGGTAATTTTACCATACCTATAGCGGGAGGATCACCTATTTATTTCAAAGTAGAAGATCTGTGGTTCATCTTCAATACAAGATATTTTCATTTGGACTTTTTTCTTTGTTTATAACATTCTTCACGGAAAAAATCATTAGGATGTTTATTTTTATATTCATTAAGGTTTTTTCAGATGATTAACTATCAACACGATTTGGTGTGTGAAGTGGGTGCAATAATATTGCTGGTATTAGGTTACAAGTACATAGAGTAACATTGTTGCTTTTTATTTGTGTCACAGAACACTAGTCATAAAAGGGTCACTTCAGTAATTTCTATAAATGTTTCACATTTTTATTTCAAAATAATTTCAAAATAATTTTTTCACATTAATAGTGTTGAATCACGTTGGTATATTTGTTGCATACATTGTATCTATCTATCTATTTTTTTTTTGGTTGCGCGCTTGTTCCTTTTTATGACTTTCTTTGAGTCTTTTTTGTATTTTTGGCTTACACGAGCAGCTGCACCGTTGGTTAGCACGAAATATTTTTTCTGATATAGTGATGTCCTATAGCAATGGCAACTGAAGCGAGGGAGACAATAAAAAGGTAGGGCATTAAGAGGCCAGAGGACTTATACTGCAGCCTGCAGTACACTACGCCCAAAGGCAATATCCTCATGACCTTTTACATCGATTTGATAGAATCTGGTAAATGTATGGACTGAAGACCAAGTTGCGGCCTTGCAGATCTGAGCCATAGAGGCCTGGTAACGCACCGCCCATGAGGCACTAACAGCCCTGCTGGAATGTGTTTTAACATGAAAAGGAGGAACTTTCTTCCTCAGACCATAAGATTAAACAACCACTTAACTAATCCATTTGGAGATAGTAGATTTCGATGCCGCTTGTCCTCTTTTAGGACCTTCTGGCAGCACAAACAAAATATCTGTTTTTGCGAATCTGAGCGGTTACCTAAAAATAAGCCTTAACCGCTCTTACTACATCAAAGGAATGTAATGCCTTCTTTTCCTTAGATCGAGACTCTGGGGAAAAAAGGCAGAATAATATCTTGGTTCAAATGAGAACCGGTCATCACTTCCGGTAGAAATTTAGGATGAGGCCGCAATACCACCTTATCCTTATGCATGATTAAAAATATGGCTCTTTACAAGACAGAGCCGCCAATTCCGATATTCTTCTTGGCAGAAGATATGGCAACCAAAAAGACAATTTTTCTTTAAAAGAACTAAGGGAATTTCCCGTATAGGTTCAAAAGGCTGATTCTGTAAAGCCGACAAGACTAAAAATCAAATCCGAAGGATTTAGAGGTGTCTTGACAGGGGGATTAATTCTTGTTACCCCCTAAATAAAAGTACGCACCAGAGAGTGAGAAGCAAGAGGCCATTGAAAAAATATTGATAAGGCCGAGACCTGGCCCTTGATCATACTCAGGGCCAGGTTCATTTCTAATCCTATATGCAGGAATTCAAAAATCCTACCTATGACATACTTCCTGGGGTGCCAACCCCTGGATCCATACCAGAAAATATGTGCCTTCCAGATTCTAAGTAACTGACTCTGGAGGCCGGCTTCCTAGCATCAATCAAAGTAGACACTACTGAAGGAGATAACCCACGATCCTTTAGAATGTGGGTTTTAATAGCAAAACCGCTAAATTTAGCGTTTGTAAGGTAGGATGAAATACCGGACCTTGAGCTAGAAGGTCTGGCCATAATGGCAGGGTCCAAGGGACTTCTGTCATCTTTATGATCTCGGCGCCACACTAGTGCCACCAGAATCACCTCTTTTCGTTCCTGCTTGATCCTGCGGAGAAGGCGCAGAAGTAGCAGAACTGGAGGGAGGAACGCATAGATCAGTGAAAACTGATCCTAAGGGAAGACCAAGGCATCTGTTCCGCATTCTAGTAGATCCTTCGTCCTAGACACAAAGTTGTCGACTTTGTTGTTAATCTGGACGCGCACAGATCTACGTATAATCCCATTCTTGACATATCGAGAGGAAGATGTCGGGGTGAAGGGACCATTCTCCTGGAAACAATAGTTGGCGACTTAATAGTCCGCCTGCCAATTCTCTATCCCTGGAATGGACATTGCTGATAGACAAGGTATGTTGCTTTCTGCCCAAGCTGGAAAATGCTTCACTTTTTTTTGGACTGCACGACTTCTCGTGCCCCCTTGTGATTGATGTAAGCCACAGCCGTGGCATTGTTGAATTAAATCCTGACAGGACAATTTCGTAGCCTGAGCGTCCAGAATTCCAGGGCCAGATGTACTGCCCTAATTTCTAGAACGTTGATGGACAGGGTCCTTTCTGGTTCTTGGACCATTTCCCCTGGACAGAAGCTTCTTCCAGGACTGCTTGCCAACCTAGAAGGCTGGCGTGCATTGTTACCATTTTCCAAGATACTGGTAAAAAAAGAATTTCCATTTTTGGAGGTTGCTGATATTAACCGCCAATTGAGGCTCAGACACACCTAGGTGGATGAGAGTATTGGAAAAAACCCAAAGCCTGAACCTTCTTGTTCCAGACCGACAGAATAGCGATTTGTAGCAATCTTGAATTAAACTGCGCATAAGGAACGGCCTTGAAGGAGGCCACCATTTTCCCTGACAATTTCATGCACATCTGAATGGAGGGATTTCTCTTTGCTTTGACAAGTTGAATCAGTTCTTTAATGGAACCGATTCTTGTCTGGGGTAGGAATACCTTCTTTGTATGGTATCTATGACTAGCCAAAAGTACTGTAATCTCCTTGATGGTTTTTAAGGGGGATTTTTCTGGTTGAGTATCCAACCTAGGCATTCCAGGTAGCTTACAGCAGAGATTCTTTGGTTTAGGCCAGAGACTGATTGATCTACTAAAAAGCAGATCATCTAAATAGGCTAGGACTTATGCCCTGGGCCATTAACCTGACTAAGGGAGGTGTCAGGAATTTTGTGAATACCCAAGGAGCAGTGGCTAGACCAAATGGCAGAGCCGCAAACTGAAAATGCGATTTTCTACTTCAAAGCGTAGAAATTTCTGATGATCGGGAAATATCGGCACGTGGAAATCTGCATCTTTGATATCGATTGATGCCAGAACTCTCCTCCTTGCAAAATGGAGACCATCGATCAGATGGACTCCATGCGAAAGGACCAGATATTTAAGTGCCGGTTCAGCTCTTTGAGATCTAAAATAGGACTTACCTCCCCGTTTGGTTTTGAAACCGTGAAAAGGTTTGAATAAAACCCTGAACTCTGTTCCTCTAAAGGAACCTCCGATATCACCTCTTGAGATAAAAGATGATCCAGAGCTAAAAAGAGAGACTTTCTTTCCCCTGGATTTCTGGAAACATTTGATTTTAGAAAACGAGGAAACGGGAATTCTCTGGACTCTAGTTTGTAACCTAGAGAAACTGAGGAAGCCTCCCCACTGTCCTGACATTGTTCCTGCCAGATTTGGAAATTGCAGAAGCCTTCCCTCCACCCGAGTGAGCAGGGGCACGCCTTCATAAGGAGGCCTTAGCATTTTGCTTTGCAGGCTAACTGCCCCAAGACCTCTTCTGGCCCTGGGACTCTTGGTCTTGACGGTGGAGGCCGTCGAGACTGCCTAGGGGCAGATGCTCCTGGTACTGGAGAGGAAGCATGCTAAAATGAGAAAAATGTTTGAACTTCTTCTTTTACTGGCAAAAGAGAACTTTTCCCATTAGAAATCCTTTGGATATATTTATCCAGATCGTCTCCAATAACCGCTCACCATGAAAAGGCAAACTGGCTAGGAGTTTTTTACATGGTGCTTCGGCTGACCAATTTACCAGCCACAGGACTCTGTATGTACTAGTCCCAACGTAAGCCGTGAGGCTTAAATTATAGAATTTTTCATCGCATCCACCGTAAAACAGTGCATCTGATACGCCATCCCATTGTTGGGCCTGCTGATCAGGAAGAATCTTAAATATCTCTACACACTGATCCTTTTATGGACTGAGATACCCCAATTGCCGTAAGAATCGGCTGCGCTACTGAACTTGCCAGAGACATGTTGTTCCTAAACAGGAGTTCCAACTTTTTAACTGTTGAATCTTTTATCATTTGCGCATTGTCTATCGGACAAGTGAGATTTTTATTCACCGAGGTGATTGCAGCATTAATTGCTGGAACCTCCCACTTCTTATAGAATTCTTCCTCCATAGATACACTTTATTGGAGGAAAAAAACAGCTTACCCAGGTGTTCCTATTCTGAATATATCAGCTTTTTTAGCCATGAATGGATAGGAAAAGCGTCCCCAGAGGGGAAAGGTTAGTGATCCCAACCAGAGGTGGGCTCATCACTAGACTGCACTACAGGCAGCAAAAGAGTTAAACGAACCAATCTAGCGAGGGAGTGTACCAGGAATGTGAGATTACTCCCTCCATACTAGGATCCTCAGAAGAGGATATATTAGTATCTTCCAGGTCTCTTTGGAAGACCTTCCTGATCCCCTGCCTCTTGTACCTCAAAATGAGGGTCCTGAGCACTGGGTGGGGATCTGCTATGATTGAACCCACTATGGAAAGTGATCATAGCATCAATCTTCTTTTCCACTAGAAATGGTAGAAGAAAAAAACCTCCTTGTGTTATATATATATACAGGGACTGAAGTGTTCAGCGCTGCTGCAACACCAGTCTCCCCTGACCACATCACTCTCAGAGGAGGATGACATTCTTTTGGACATGGATTTAGGTTGTTTGTAAAATAATCAAACCACTACCACTTAAAGTCTAATGTTCAAAACAGAGGCACTACCAAAAGAATGCATACACTGCTAGGCTATAGTGCAGCAATACAAAATGCTGCTATTAATGCCCAGCCTGAAGCAATAGTAATAATGTGTCAAAGGAAATGCCTGTCACCAACCTGAAGTAATGCCACCTCTTTGCTCTTGTGTCCCTCCATAGCCTGCAGCAGCACACAGTGTGCTTTTAAAAACTTCCTCCATGTGTTCCTGGCGTCGGAGAACCCCGACGCCCTTAGCCCTGCCCCCGCGTTGTTTTACGGCTCCACCCTCCTTTTCAAAAGGACGGGTTTTCCCATGCGAGCAGCGGGCTATAAGTAACACTGGAATCCCGAGCCAGGCGGCTGCAGCGTATTTTTTTTTTTTGCTTTAAATTGAATCTGGGCCTTTAATCCCCCCGAGGGGGGAATTCCAGCGCAGGGGCTACCGACAGGAGGACAAGTTACCCCTTCTTACCAGAGGATCTTGCTGCTTTGCCAGAGGAGAAGAAGGAGGAAGTGTTCGCTCTTGACACAGTGCTGTTTCCAGCATGAGGTGGTGAGTGTTCAATACAGCCCCCAGTGGTGACACATAGACATGACAACATTATACACTCAGAGCCCTTTCACACTGGGGCGGTTTGCAGGCGTTATTGCGCTAAAAATACCGCCTGCAAACCGACCCAAAACAGCCGCTGCTGTTTGTTCAGTGTGAAAGCCCGAGGGCTTTCACACTGAAGCGGTGCGCTGGCAGGAGAAGAAAAAAAACCTCCTGCAAGCCGCATCTTTGGAGCGGTGTATTCACCGCTCCTGCCCACTGAAATCAATGGGGCAGCGCGGCTATACCGCGGCAATACAGTAGCTATAGCCGCGCTATACGAGCAGTTTTAACCCTTTTTCGGCCGCCAGCGGGGGTTAAAACCGCACCGCTAGTGGCCGAATACCGCGGTAAAGCAGCGCTAAAAATAGCGCTGTTTTACCGCCGACGCCCCCTACCGCCCCAGTGTGAAAGCAGCCTCAAAGGAGACTTTTCATAAAAATTTTAAAATCTCCACTTACCTTTCTCCCACCGCAGGCTTTTCTGTGGTAAACCATCAGACCCAATCTTCATGGTGGGTTCCGTAAAAACCTTCAGGAACAGGGGAACCTCAATGTATCCCACAATCCTGGACCTGCAACAGCACCCTGCCAGTAAAACTTTATTGGCCTTACTACCAAAAGTACTGGATCCCAGGGTCCAGCTCTCTAGAAAGAAGCATTCGCAAGCAAAAACCTTGTTTCTTCGGATACGAGGCCCGGGTACCATTCAACCTGGCCTGAAAGACACTCTGAATGGATCCGGTCAGCATGGCTAGCCCCAGCAAGGATTGTTCCAGTGGAGTTCAGCACAGCACATCTTTACTAGTGACCAACACCTTAGACACTAGTGAAAAAACTGAATACTCCCAGTAGTGGGAGGGGTTATATAGGGAGTGCACTTGTTAATTTAGGGCGTGCCAGTGTCCGTCACCTAAAGGTGGCCTATAACCCACATAGTAATTACTATGGCTCTGTGTCCCCTGATGTATGAAAAGAAATGGGAGTACTTTAAGAGCATATTAAAATAAAAAAGGTATTGGCCAGTGCATCCCAATAGGAGATAAATTTAAAAGCGCTAATAAAAGGCCTGGGTGGCTTAACTCTGACGTAAAAATGCATATAAAAGCAAAGGAGAAGGCCTTTAAACAATACAAGGCTAAGGGTTCATCATCAGCATTTCAACTTTACAAAGAATGTAATAAGAAATGTAAGGGTGGAATCAGGGCAACCAAGATAGAACTCGAAAGGCACATAGCAGAGGAGAACATTTATGAATGATGAAGGCAATCTGGTTACAAAAGAGAAATGCCAAAAGATTTTGAATTTATTCTTCTCCTCAATCTTCACGAGGGAAACGGGGGGGGGGGGGGGGGGGGATTCATTAACCAAGACTGCAATGTTTATCCTCATGACACATCACAGGAAGCACCCTCATGGCTAACAGAGGATAGAATTAGAAATAGACTTGAAAGACTTAACATTGATAAGTCACCGGGATCAGATGGCTTACACCCGAGAGTCCTTAAGGAACTCAGTTAAGTGATTGCCAGACCATTGTTCCTAATTTTTATGAACAGTCTACTAACTGGAATGGTACCAGCTGACTGGAGAAAAGCCAATGTAGCACCAATATTTAAAAAAGGACCAAGATATATCCCTGGGAACTACAGACAAGTTAGCCTAACATCAATAGTTTGTAAGCTCTTGGAGGTGATAAGGGACTATATACAAGATTTTAGTAATAAAAACAGTATTATTAGCAGTAATCAGCATGGATTCATGAAGAATCGTTTTTGCCAAACCAACCCATTAACCTATGAGGAGGTGAGCTGCCAACTAGAAAAAGGAAGGTCCATGGACATGGTGAATCTGGATTTTGCAAAGGCATTTGATACAGTTCCCCATAAACGTTTACTGTACAAACTAAGGTCTGTTGGCATGGACCAAAGTCTAGAGGGTGGTGATAAATGGGGAGTACTCAGAATGGTCTGGTGTAGAAAGCGGGGTCCCCCAGGGTTCTGTCCTGGGACCAATCCCATTTAATTTATTCATAAGCGATCTGGAGGATGGGATAAACCGGTCAATCTCAGTATTTGCGGACAGTGCTAAGCTAAGCAGGGCAATAACTTCTCCGCAGGATGTGGAAACCTTGCAATAAGATCTAAACAAATTAATGGGGTGGGCAACTACATTGCAATGAGGTTTAATGTTGAAAAATGTAAAATGATTAATTTGGGTGCCAAAAATATGAATGCAATCTACTCACTAGGGGAAGAACCTCTGGGGAAATTTAGGATGGAAAAGAACCCGGTCAGCTATCAGCGCTGTCACTTTATAAAATGACAATTGCGCGGTCATGCTACACTGTAACCAAACACAATTTTTATAATTTTGTTGCCACAAATAGAGCTTTCTTATGGTGGTATTTGATCACCTCTGCGGTTTTTATTTTTTTGAGAAATAAAAAAAAAAAAAAAAAAAAAAAAAGACCAAAAATTCTGAATAAAAAAAAAAAAAAAAAAAGAAGTTTTGGTTTCTGTTATAACATTTTGTACAGCAAGTTTTCTCCTTCACTGATGGGCACTGATAAGGCGGCACCAATGAGCATTGATAGGCAGCACTGATGGCACTGGCAGGCATTGCTGATGGGCACGGTTTGGCATCTTCTCCTGGTGGGCATCCTTTTTTGGACATCTCCGGTGGTCCTGGCGAGGCACCCCCGGGGGGGGGGGGGGTTGGCTGCGCTGATAAACAATCAGCACAGACCCCACCGGTCAGGAGAGCAGCCGATCGGCTCTCCTCTACTCGCGTCTGTCAGACGAGAGTGGGGAAAAGCCGATAAACGGCTCTTCCTGTTTACACTGATCGGCCGTGATTGGACACGGCTAATCGCGTAGTAAAAAGCCTCCGTCAGAGGCTCTTTACAGAGATCGGTGTTGCGGTATGTCAGACTGACACCACAACAGCGATCGCTGCGTGCCCCCTGGGGCACGTGATCAGGGCTTATGTTGGACGTCATATGATGCTCAGCCAGAATAACAACCACTTCCCGGCCATCATTTTGCCATAGGCCGGGCGGGAAGTGGTTAAAAAGATCATTCCTAAAATTAGATGAGAAGCGGTTTAACCTTAAACTGCATAGAGGGTTATTTACTGTTAGAGCGGTAAGGATGTGGTATTCTCTTCCAAAAGCAGTGGTTTCATGAAAAGAAAAGTATGCTGGTTAGCCGCACTACGAAAAAATGTTTTTGTTTTTATTTTTTTATGAAATAAAAGGTGAAAGACAGAGGTCCAAAACGTAGTACCAACACGTATAGCTGGCGCTTTTCACACCAATAGGTGCATGGAAATACACGCTAAAGAAAAGGAAGAGAGACATAACCCTCCTTCCAAATGCATATGCGTTGGTGCATGCAGCTCAAAAGATAACCCCCCCCCCCCCCCCCAAATATAATTCTTCAATGGAGTTGCTAACTGTATTGGCATTAGATTTACAAACATCAGCAAGTTGAAAACATGTAACAAAAAAAAGAATACAAAAAGCCAGTACCGTCACCCAAAAGTCATATGATACAAAGCGCCCTAAGAGTATGTATAGATGATAAATGTACACTAAAGGCTAATCATAATAATATGGCACATTGTACCAATACCACTAATCCTTAAAAGAAAAAAGAATAAATAAATAAAAAAGTAAAGTGGAAGAAAGAAGACAGACATGGGGGGACCATTAGTAACAAATATCGCAGAACCCAAAATAGTATATGTCTGAGAAAGAAAAAAAAAAAGCCACACACACACACACACACACATATATACATATATATACATATATATATATATATATATATATATATATATATATATATATATATATATATATATATATATATATATATACATATATATACATACATACATACATACATACATACATATATATATATATATATATATATATATATATATATATATATATATATATATATATATATATATATATATACAGTGGGGACGGAAAGTATTCAGACCCCCTTAAATTTTTCACTCTTTGTTACATTGCAGCCATTTGCTAAAATCACTTAAGTTCATTTCTTTTCCTCAATGTACACACAGCACCCCATATTGACAGAAAAACACAGAATTGTTGACATTTTTGCAGATTAACCACTTCAATACAGGGCATTTTCACCCCCTTCCTTCCCAGACCAATTTTTAGTTTTCAGCGCTGTCCCACTTTAAGCGACAATTGTGCGGTCGTGCGACGATGTACCCAAACATAATTGACGTCCTTTTTTCCCCACAAATAGAGCTTTCTTTTGGTGGTATTTCATTACCTCTGCGGTATTTATTTTTTGCGCTATAAACAAAAGAGCAACAATTTTGGAAAAAACAACAAACAAAAAAAAAAACAATATTTTTTACTTTTTGGTATAAGAAATATCCCAATTTTTTCCTCAGTTTAGGCCGATACGTATTCTTCTACATTTTTTTTTTTTTTCAAAAAATATCGCAATAAGCGTATATTGATTAGTTTGTGCAAAAGATATAGCGTCTACAAAATACGGGATAGATTTATGGCATTTTTAAAAATTTTTTATTTTATTTTTTTACTAGTAATAGCGACGATCTGCGATTTTTTTCGTGACTGTGACATTATGGCGGACACATCGGACACTTTTGACACATTTTTGGGACCATTCACATCTATACAGCGATCAATGCTATACACACAGATCCACGGTCCTGTTCGGTTAACGGGCAATCGTGGGTGCCCGGCGGCAATCGCGGCCGCCGGGCACACGCATCGGGTCCCGAGCAATGCCGCGCGCGCCCTCTAGACGGCCGGGAAGCCCAGGACGTCATATGACGGCCACCCAGGATGGGAGATCCCATCCCAGGCCGTCATTTGACTATACGTGGGTAGCGAAGTGGTTAAAAAAAAATATGAAATATCACATGGTCCTAAGTATTCAGACCCTTTGCTGTGACACTCATATATTTAACTCAGGTGCTGTCCATTTCTTCTGATCATCCTTGAGATGGTTCTACACCTTCATTTGGGTCCAGCTGTGTTTGATTATACTGATTGGACTTAATTAGGAAAGCCACACACCTGTCTATATAAAGACCTTACAGCTCACAGTGCATGTCAGAGCAAATGAGAATCATGAGGTCAAAGGAACTGCCTGAAAAGCTCAGAGACAGAATTGTGATAAGGCACAGATCTAGCCAAGGTTACAAAAAATTTTTGCTGCACTTAAGGTTCCTAAGAGCACAGTGGCCCCCATAATCCTTAAATGGAAGACGTTTGGGTCGACCAGAACCCTTCCTAGAGCTGGCCGTCTGGCCAAACTGAGCTATCGGGGGAGAAGAGCCTTGGTGAGAGAGGTAAATAAGAACCCAAAGATCACTGTGGCTGAGCTCCAGAGATGCAGTCGAGAGATGGGAGAAAGTTGTAGTCAACCATCACTGCAGCCCTCCACCAGTCGGGGCTTTATGGCAGAGTGGCCCAACGGAAGCCTCTCCTCAGTGCATGACACATGAAAGCGGTGATTTGTTCCTAAGCAGTGGTTTCAGTTGGGAGCATCGATAAATTTAAAAAAACTATTAGATAGGCACCTAAACGACCACAATGTACAGGAATATACAATGTAAAATTAACATAAGAGCACACGCACAGGATGTACTTGATTCTTTTTTTCAACCTCACCAACTATGCAACTATGATTACTACTAAAACCACCCCAAAGTTCTAACTTTGGAGCTGCTTCCCTAGCTGACATAAAATGTCATATGGGGCAGCTTGAACAAAGTAAACAAGGAAGCAAAGGCAAAGCAGCAGCCACAGCGTTGGCTGCTATTGACACTAAGAGGTGGAGGACATTAGAAAGGAATGGCACAGCACGGCAAAGCAGCAGCTACAGCGTTGGCTGCTACACTAAAAAGATGGGAAGACATTGACAACGGAAGGATCAACTAGGAATTTACAGATTATACATAAAGGATATAAAATATAAATTCTAGGAGAAAAGTTTACATTTTAAAGGCACTTTAATAAAAAGTGACATGTGCTTTTAAGGAACTCCTAAAAAGGTACCCAAGATACCTTGTGTTTCTCTCTCTACATATTAAATGGACATAAAAACAAACTTACTCTTGTAAATCGACACTGTACTTCTGTTGATGCATGCATTCACCTTCACTGGAAGAATTTCCGTCTCCCATCTCCACACTTTAAAAATATAAATTATATTTAAATACTTATAGCTGAATATTAGAAACATACTTGAAACACAGAGGATATGGTTAAATTCTATAGGATTTATTCCTTTATTAAAATTAATTCCCCCGATTTATTTTCCTGGACACAAAGTAATATGGCAAATGTTGCCTTCTTTAAGAGGTAACCACACTTTCAGAATAAAAACAGTATGGCCTTCCAACTTTCCTTAGAGAGTGTGTATATATACACACACATATACATACATATATATATATATATACATACATATATACATACACACACTATAGACCCCACATATAGATGTCTAACACTCCTTTTTGCCCTATCTTCCCAGGGTTGGGAAGGTCTGCAGTAATGCACATGTGGAACAGATGCTCTGCAACCACAGAGCAAAATGGCCCAGCTCAATAGGTTCTATAGAGGCTTGAATTCTAAGTGTAGTTCAGCTTTAATTTAGAGTATACAGCTTAAAGCTGAAAAACAAACAAAAAAAAATTAAAACACCAGTACTCACTACTGTTTGAACACCAATAATACAAAACATGAATCAAATAAATGTGTTTTGCTATCTCTTAATTGTTAATCTTATTATTTGTGAAATATCATGTGTAAATAACAACCAGAAATTGACAAAAAAACAAAACAAACAAAAACACACACACACACACACACACACACACACACACACACACAGTCATAAAAACAAACCAACATATGCAGTGCTTTAAATCAGTGGCATACCATGTCACCATGATTATTCTCTAAACATAGGTCACAGGTTTTGAAGCATGGTGTAGTGACAATTATGGACTTTGTCACCGATTTAAAGCACTGAATATGTTAAAGGTTTACCTTAACTAAAAACTTGCAGGCCAACCCAAGGATAACCCCTCTTACTAGCATGCTTCAGTTTGTAGCAAGCAGGGCAAACATGATTCATAAAACTTGGAGGGGGTGAGACCTGTGTCCCTCAATTGACAAAAAAGATATTACATTCAGACAAAAATACTAATTTGTTTTTTGCCCTTTGAGTGACACAAGAAGTCAGACATGGTCATAATGTCCAAAAGCAGACCGACTAAGGGAGTAAGTAAACATAAACAGCCCAGGAGCAACCAACCAGTCCAAGTAGGAAGGCTCTAAGCCTCTACTCACCTGACCCCATAATGGTTAAAGGGGACGTTTCTACTTTTACTGATATGAAATTATCTTGCCTTCATCATTTGCTTTTTACCTACAATTAGTGTTTTTCAACTTTGTGGTTGAGTGAGGCACTAGTGATGTAGCTTTGGCCCCACAGATGCATTCTAGAGAGCTACATCACCAGTGCCTTTCACTTCAGATGATGTGTACAGTCACATGTTCCAGGGGGGCAGACTTAGAGGTCCAGGAAATAAAGGGAATCGGATGCATCTGCCCATAGTGAAAATTACCACAAGAATGGGAAGGAAAAGAAAAATAAGGAATGCAAAGAATAAAAAGCCTGCAATTTTCTATCATCCACTACTTGTTGATTTCCATTACTAAACATTTGTAAAGGTGCATTTGTGGTAATATTTAAGGTAGGAGGTGAAGTACCTCTTTAAGAAACCAGGAACCCTGTTTCCAGGAGGTTATTGAAACAGATAGCCACCTTTTTGCCCGGGCGGCGTTTACCAGGGAAGAACCCTGACTAAAAACAACAACCTGCAAAGGGTGTGAAAGTGGCTCGAGTCTGCCTAGAGAACCTAGAATTGAATTCCACACAGTCAGAATGGCTAAAGGGATAAAGTACATGGGCAGCACCCAAACAAAAGTAGGCAGGAGATGCAACTTAGAAAGTTTATAATAAGCTGGTAAGACTGATTAAAACCCTGATGGTGAGAGTATCTAGCTTGATCCTCTGCTCCAGTACACAATACGCACCTCTCGGGCAAGCCCTAAAAACAGATCTTGCTGGAAAAGAATACTGCTCATCTTTAACCTCAAAGAGTCACAGGGCTAAGAAAGCTCCTGACATTCCAGAGCCAATAAAGAAGGACACCTATAGAACAAGGGACAGGAGTCTTGTGAGGACAGCAAAGAAAATTCGCCTGAGTGAATCCAGAACAGAGAAAAAGCACCAGAAGGGCATTCTGCACAAGGGTCTGAACTCCAGGTGGACAGGTCCTACAAGGTCAAGGCATTACCTGTTTTCATCACATGCCTGTAGCAGGAGACTAGTTTATTTTGCGCACAGACCACAGAGGGTGACACTGAGAACTCCTCTGATATCTTTCCCCTGTAATACAGGGTCCGAGAACCAGGGTGCGCAAACCTCTTCTATATCCAGCAGCTACCAGTTGAGAATCTCTCCTCTATGTCCAGAAGCTACTGGCCCAACAAAAGTGGATGAACTCTGCAGGTCAGGATTTCAGGTGATGTGTGGTGCACATTTTGAACAGGGAGGACATGTGGTTTGCGAGAGGCATGATAGAGACTATGTCAAACTGGAACAACCATTTCTAAACAAGGGTGGGGGCAATATCTGTCACCAACATATAATGCAGTTCTAGCGTCTCTACCTCAGCAATATGACAATATTTCACACCGTCAGTCATGCAAACTCTAAGTGCAAGTGTTGATGGGCTTTGGTTCACTCCAAGTGGGTTTTCATTCCTATACAAATGTAAATTTAGAACCCGCTTGAAGTAAGTCAAATGCAGGTCAGACGGAAGTCAACTGCAGGTTAAATGCACCTGTCAAAAAAATTCTGAATGATGTCAGAAGCATCTCAAATTAGGTCATTGAAACAAGCCCATAGCCTGTTGACATAGGCTCTAACACCTGTCCCATATGTTGTGACAACATGGGAATGGGTAAGGTGATTAAAACAGGGTGATTTTACACATTTTCAAACCTCCGGTCATGTCCTTGGAAATCAAGATCTGCCCTGGTACATTCCAAGGTGATCGGATTCAGGTTGAGTGACCTGTGTGGCTACAAATGTTTCCAATATTCATTAGAACTGAAGAAGCTAAGATAAGCTGAGGTAAGCAATGCAGCCCCGGTTGCCATCAGTTCTCACACTTTGATTACTTACTCATTTAGCAAGTATGATAATATGCAAGTGTATAAATAAAATATATGAACTAAGAATACCTTTCAGAAAAGTTATGCTCCTGATTTTCATCAGTCCTGGTATCATACTTGCTTTTTGCTTTAGCTTCTACCACTTTCGTGGCTGCCTTAAAGGAAAATATAAAAGGAATACTTGAAAACATGAAAACTATTCATTTTGGTCTTATAACAAAGTCCCGTCTGATTAAAATAGATGTTCTAACACTTTGTAAACACTGGAAAGTAGAAAGAAAGAAAGAAAGAAAGAAAGAAAGAAAGAAAGAAAGAAAGAAAGAAAGAAAGAAAGAAAGAAAGAAAGAAAGAAAGAAAGAAAGAAAGAAAGAAAGAAAGAAAGAAAGAAAGAAAGAAAGAAAGAAAGAAAGAAAGAAAGAGAAAAAAATACATGACCAGTAGAACATGTTAGAATTTTGGGGTTGATTTACCAAAACTGCAGAGTGCAAAATCTGGTTCAGCTCTGCATAGAAACCAATCAGCTAATAACTTCAGCTTGTTCAATTATGCTTTGACAAAAAAAACAAAACAAAAACTGGAAGCCGATTTGTTTCTATGCAGAGCTGCATAAGATTCTGCTCTCTCCAGTTTTGGTAAACCCCACTATTGCCCCGTACACACGGTCGGATTTTCCGATGAAAAATGTCCGATCGGAGCGTGTTGTCGGAAATTCTGACCGTGTGTGGGCTCCATCGGACATTTTCCATCGGATTTTCCGACACACAAAGTTTGAGAGCAGGATATAAAATTTTCCGACAACAAAATCCGTTGTCAGAAATTCTGATCGTGTGTACACAAATCCGGACGGACAAATGCTCAGAATAAATAAAGAGATGAAAGCTATTGGCCACTGCCCCGTTTATAGTCCCGTCGTACGTGTTTTACGTCACCGCGTTCAGAACGATCGGATTTTCCGACAACTTTGTGTGACCGTGTGTATGCAAGACAAGTTTGAGCCAACATCCGTCGGAAAAAATCCTAGGGTTTTGTTGTCGGAATGTCCGAACAAAGTCCGACTGTGTGTACGGGGCATATGTCTCTTTTTCAACAGACTTTTAGGCTTTCAACATATTTTACACAATTAAGTCAGATCCCATAGTATCTATATTTTCAGCTATCAGAGATGAAGATTGATGACCGTGCAGTCCTCCAATCTTCATCTCTGCTATCTTATGGTACAAGGCAGACCAGCACCTGATACTTTTGAGCTGAATGATTATGGTAGACCCAAATAGAGCATGTATAAAGTTTAGATTTTAGCCCCCCATTCACACCGGTCTGACTTGTCTTGCGTTTTGACAGTTCCAAATCACAAGTCGCATCCTATTGTCAACATTGGAACTGTTCAAATCGGTGCAATGCTGCCTTTGCGGTGCTGCACTGATGGAAAAAAAAAGGTTTCAGTGAAGTCACACAGATGTCAGCCAAGTCACACAGACCTGCATCTTTGAAATCGTGCAATTTCAATTGAAGTCACGTGATTTTAAAGCCTGATTCAGTGTGAACTGGGGCTTAGGGATTTAGTTTTTCTCCCCATTCCAAAAGCCAGGTTGCATTTTATTTATTTGGGGTTTTTTATTTTTATTTCAAAAACGAGAATGCAAATGGGGTTGACCACAACATTTGGCCAAAAAGTTGATGCAAATTAACAGTCATAACAGTACAATTTTGTGTCAACTAGGTTGCAACTTTTGGATTGGCATGAAAAAAAAAAAAAAAAAAAAAAAAATCTAAAGCTATAAAAAAATGCTTTTGTGCATGTTTGTGCAATAAAATGTCCAAATCCATTCTACTCAAAAATTAAGGTCATAGTGAAATGTAACACGCCTAACCTGCATTATTACATTTTGGCTTATACCACAGTGCCAGGACACACAAAGACTGAGCGGCTGTGTAAAACGCATTGCGCATGCATTCACTATTGTCACTACCAATGGTGTGTGCATGCCCCTTGTATACAGCTGCTGAATGGGGAATGCCCTGGTTAGCAATGTTCAGCCTGTACAGGTCTTAGCTTCCCGATTGGCTTGCACACATGGTTATGGATCCTAGTCCCAACATGACTGAGCTCATCACTAGTCTACAGCAATGATATGCAGCTGACTGGAGGGGATGAATATAGACAGGAAGTGGCTGAAAGAGGCTGGAGGAATATTGCTGAGATGTAAACAAAGATGAAAATAGTATTTTATAAAAAAAATAAAACATGGCAATGGTCAATGGTACACAGTGCTTTAGCAAGCTAAAGGTCATCTAGTTTGGGTTTAAATTGACTTTAATACAGCTTTACTGACAACTCGTACATGTACCTGTATAAGAAAAACTGGGGGCCTCCTGGCCAATAAAAGTCTGATGTAGGATTTGATCTTCATCAACATTTTGCTGTATGTAAAGTTCTCAAGGAATTCATGGTATGGATCTTTCTTTCCAATGACCATATCCAACTTCATTCTTAGATACTGAAGCATAAAATAAGATTAAAGTGGTTTCCAATATGTGAAACAGTGCATTCAAAACAGGAAAGAAACAATAAATCACAATGTATCCAACTTGACAATACTAAGCAATCTACTCACAAAGGGACTCGCAAAGCACAACATCTGTAAGAGGAAAGTAGTCATTCTCTGATGCAGGCCCTAAATACCTGTTCTGGGGCACCGAAACTAAACCATTTTAGGACTTGTTTACACATATGGTAGCAGCCTGTAGTAGATTACTTTTCAGTGGCGTATGCAGGTGGTGAGGCCCCCTCACTACAGGATTTAACTCCTAAAAGCCAACACTTCAACCCATGCAATGCATTACACACGGTTGTAACACAGCCCCATTCACTGGTTGTGTTCACCAAATGGTGCGGTCTGCTCATTGTAACAAGATTTGGGGGGGGGGGAGTGGATTAATCACAGCTGCAGCTTGTCTATACCGCCTGTGTTGGCTGCCTATGCAGCTTGGGGGGTGGCGGTAAAAATGCAGCTTAACCGCCCATTTTTATCGTTTCCCCAACTCGCAAGTGTAAACTAGGCTTTACTAAGGCACTACCCTGAAATCCAGTATGGGGTTTGTAAGCTAGGAAGCAGCGGCTTTTAATCAGAGCCTTCTATAACTGGCTTACTCTGATAAAGTAGATTTACCCATTTAGGCTCCAGAACCATTTTAACATTTAAATTATGGGCCTATTAATTCAGCAATTTGTTATCGTTTATGAAATAGTTACACAAAGCCAAATTTTTTTATTGTGCAACATTACGACCTTCGAATGATCAATGACATCACCAGTTGAGAAGGAGGATGTCAGTTGCCTGTATAGCATCCTTGTTTGGCCCTTCCCTGCCTCTCTCCATCAGCGTTGGGGGTCACATTTGCTGAGTGATGGAGAAAAACTGAGGAAGAAGAGAAACATTGAAATACTAGCCAGTACCAGTTAGCACCTCTAATGCTGGGTCTCCTATGTGTTTGGATGTTGCTGCATTATGTAAAACTAATAGAAAAGTTTTACATTTTAGGATGGGGTGCCTCAAGACTGTCCATAATTTTTTGAAGGGTGCCTTGACTGAAAAAGGGTTAGAGAATATATATATAAATAAAATGTTATCTATAGAACAGCACACAAGTCGTACACTTTTCTCCCACTGACGTTTGTTTGTAAGAACTATGCAATGTATGGTACTGTATATAATGACTTATTAGAATCCATTTAACACACACAATTGGATGCTAAGGAGAAACCATAAACAATCACTGCATTTAGCTCCTCTGCCACTAGATGGCTCACTTACATCTGGAACCAAACTTTTTGCTTAGCTTTACTGAAATAATCATTGCTGGTTTTTTTAAATCTGTGATGTGCTATTGAGGGAATTAAAAAGCTTCATCCTTTGATGTGAGGCAAACAGTCCTCCCTTTCATAGAAGAGAGTTTTCATAAAACACAGGTTTCCCATATAAGGTTACCTTACTGCCCTCCGATTCGTCAAATTGTCGGTCAAGAACTTCTGAGGCCATCTTAAACTTTCCTTTCTCCATGCAAACTGCTACAGCCTGCAAACACAGTATTGAAAGTTTACATTTAAACTAAAAATTTGAAAACACAACATCATAAGCAATTTCAAATATTCGGTCAGCTATGCATGTTAAAGCTAGATCTAGATTTGTAATAGCAACAATCTATAATTTTGTAACACTTTATAGCAAATTATCTTTGTGTAAATTTAGCACTTTTTTCATTGTTTTATCCTCTGATAATGAACAGTTAATAAATAAGAATACTGCAGGATTATCTCTTCAAATCAGTGGCTTCAAAGAATTACAAATTATAAAGTGAAGTATTGTGCTGAAATTCACATCAATTAGATTTTAGCAGTGTAGCTACAACAATAAAAGCCGATCTAGTATTACAGCAGCTTTTATAGATTACTGGATTCCGTCCTATTTTTTTTTTTTGCACCATTTGCACAGTCTACAATACATTCATATGGCTTCTAGGATTTGGTGACCCTGTATTATTTGGGAGGTCTTCCAGGTCTTCTAAACACAGAAAATGCTCAGTTGTTTTAACAACCCAAGTAGATAAGCCCCCCCAATTACCATCTTTTCAATGTTTTTCGATTGAAAGGGAGATAAAAAAAAAAAAAAAAATCATTGAGCATTAAGGTTTTAAAAACCTTACTTATTTGTATATGTAGGGCTACCCTCGAAGGAGCCTCTAGATTTAAGCCCCTCCCCCTTACAGCACCCACAGCCAGGCAAATGGTATTTCACTCGCTTTTTAGAAGGGTCAATAAACAGTGGGTTTTGCTTTTTGGTGTTTATTTTAGGAACCAAGAATTTGGATGGAGAATGGGGAGCACATGGGATACCCCAAACTGAAGAAACGCTTTAGAACCATGTACATTTGAGGACCTGTTAAGTCCCTGGCTGCTCCAATTCAGGATGCAAGCTGTATTGCATAGCTGTGGGAGTAGTAGTGCAGAAAAAAAAAAAAAAAAAAAAGAAGAACAGTTTAAAAAAAAAAACAAAAAAAAAATTGTATCAAAGACACAGCCCCTGGCTGTATTGCATGGCACCTGGCTGCTTTAGTCCCAAGGTTGGAGAATTAGCATGCTCCTGGCTGTCTTGCACTGCACTCTGTCCCAAACACATGAATTATTGTACACCGCTGTCCTATCCCTTCCTTAATGTTGATGGCTGGTTTGTTACTCAGTTCATTAGGAAACTCCTAGGATTCAGAATAACAGCAAAAATAGGGAAAGGGTAATCTGGTGGACATAAAAAGGAAAAAAAAAAAATATAGTCCACAGTGTTAATGGAGTAGGGAGTGTGTGGATAAAGTCTCTGTGTCCAATAGGACAGAAAAGCCACCAGCACCGTCAACTGCTCCATACCACTGCGGGATCCTGTACGCCCTGACCGACCAGCTACACCGGTGTCAGCTTTCGATTGATGAGCGTTTTTAACCCTGCTGTTCCTGTAAATTGTTAATTTGTTGCCTTTGAATAAACAACTGAAATGCTACACTCAGAAGGTGCTGCTTTTTCTACATTCTACAGGATCCAGAATAACTGCTGTCTTTGCCTCCGCTGGACAGACTGCTTCTGGTTTGGCTGCGAACTAAGCTGGGGGAATTCCTGGAGATTTCCTGTTGCTCTGCTCTTCTCTCTCTTCTCCTTCTCTACTTTGCCCCAGGGGCAGAACCCCCAGCACAAGGATCTCTTCAGATGACTGGACTCTGCTCCCAGACTGCCATCCTACAGAGAATGTATAAGTCGATTCCCCGCCTTATGGGTCCACCTTCCAAGGGATTGGTGGAAGTTCCACGAATATTCAGGCTGCAGCCTCTGTCTCCCCCACCATGTTCTGGAAACATTCAATATTTTCCAGAATACAGGGGGTGGTAACAGAGCCACAGCGTGTAAAGCACTGCCCAGCCTCCTGACACAATTAACCCCTGCTCCTTTACCTACAGGGGAGCCAACTAAATTTACCCAACAAGCAACTAGGAGGGTGCTACATATACAATAGTTGGAATTTAGAACTGTATATGGGAACAGGCATATTAAATGTCGCCGTCCATTTATCTCAGAATTCGCTAATCAATGGGGGCTGTGATAGAAGTAGAATGTAGCAAGGTGGAAGAGGATGAATTTACTAATCTGGTTCATAAAATAAAAATTAAGTGACAGCGTCTCTTCAAATAATTAGGCAATGCATCCGCAGAATAAGATAACTATTGCATGTTTAGCACACTGTATAGAAGAGTCTAATAACAAAGGTCACCTGAACTTTCAGTAAAGTTTTTATTTCTTCTTGAAGATTCTTGAGAGTTTCCTCTTCTTCCTCAAACTGATAGAACACAGTTGCAGCTGTCTCCAGAGGTGTAAGCTTCTCTTCTGCTTCAAACTGGCAGTCTAGATGGGAACAGGTAGTTTTGGTAGGTGAAAGTATCAATATACACGCATTAAGAAGCTATCTGACAATGTTGTTCATTAAAGAGGACCTATACTAAAAATGTAAAGATTTGGAATCATTTTTGGGGGAATATTGGTGAATGGTGAAATCTTTATTGTATTTACACTGCTAGCAACTTGTTTAGCTAAAACCTTGCCCAAAATTGTATTGTATTTTAAACAAATACATCTACATATAAGTCTGACATGTATTGTATTATAATCTGGAATGGAAGTCAGATATGGTATTAACTGCTAACTCACATAGCGGGAGGTAGAACCTGCAGGGCCCGTGGCGTGGCACTGTGACTGCAATTGGTGGCTGCAAACTAAGCAGGAGGGTACCAGGGCCTGCACTGCCGCTGCAAAGCATCACTTAGTGACCAATGACACATGGGCACAGGTACACAACTGCTGCTGCATGTATTTAAGTACACCTGGATGTCCTGGCATATACCCCTGGGGGTACATGCACCAGGGGTTTGGAACTGCTTCCCCTGGACCAACAATCTCTGGTGTTATCACCTATAAATTTAAACAGCCAGTTATATTTTTTGCATTTAGGAATGCATCCAGCCTTTTTTTTTTTCCAACAATCAAATGAACTGTCTAGAAATAGCGTATCGTTAGTCTCAGCGCATTTGAAGTGAGACACCATTACTGTGCTGTGCATGGTCCTCAGGGCTTATTTTCAGCAGAAACGCAGTTCCAGCACTGAATATATGCAATGGAAAGGGATACAGGGGTGTGCTGGAGGGTCTATTGATGCTGGCTTGGCTGTTTGGGGATTTATGGTCGCAAGGGGAGGGCTTATTGTTGTGGGAGGCCTATTGTTGCTGTAAGGGGATCTTATGTTGCTGGGGGGTCAATTATTGCTGGGAGAGAACTACTATTGATGCTGGCTGCTAGGAAATATATTGTTGCTGGCTGCTGGGGATCTATTTTACTGCTTTTCTTACTATCAAAAACAAATTCCATACAAATTACTTAGCACCACAAAATGATACTAGTTTCTGTATTCTCTAAAAGGGGCGGCACTGGGAATCTAGGGGGTAGAACTGATGTACAGTGCTCAGAGATGGGTAGGGGACAGGGACAAGGGGTGGCTCAGAAGAGGGGAGTACATGCACCTATACTCTGCGAAAAAAAAAAAAAAGTCCTGGTTCTCCTGAAATCTCTATGCTTTTCCACATCTACTGCTACTTCAATATCTCCCCACCAGTCATGACATGACCAGTCTTTGGGGGGGGGGCAACCCTGATTTTAAAAGGCCACCTCCACACAGGGGTTGATTTATTTACCACAGGCAAAAGAATGTTTACTTTGCAAGACATTTGCCCCAAATTTTAGTAAATGCGGTGGAAAAAAAAAAAAAAAAAAAAAAGCACTCATCCTCCATTCATATATAATTGGATGGTGGAATTCAGCAAAGGTTTACTTCATTCACTTGGCTCTGGGGCAAATTCACTCACAAAATCCTACTTCCCTTAAAAGGTGTAAAGTCTATTCGTCTTTAGTAAACCAAGTCATAGTGTGAAAAAAGGAACAGTAAGTTAATAATAGGGAAAAGATCAGCTACAGGAAACCTTTAGGCAATGATGGTGAATAGGCTTTGCCAATGCTTGCCTTTTTGCGCACAGCTTCCACAGTACAAGATCCCTCAGCTCAGATTCTGACCATTATGTGAGATTCCCAGCTGTGGATCAGTACACGTTCTGTCATAAGTAGTGGTTCTGCTTTTAATATAATCACATGCCCAGCCCTTGAGAAGCAATAGGAAACACTGGGGTTGATTTACTAAGGCCATATAATACTGTGCACTGCAAGTATACTTGCTTTAGAGCTTAGTAAATGAGGTAAAGTTTCTCACATGCAAAATGCAAAAAATAACCAATCACATGCAAGTAAAATAAAAAACAGCATTTTTGTTTGCACATGATTGGATGATAGAAACCAGGAGAGCATCCCCTCTTTTCAGAGCTTCCCTTCAGATCCAGAGCAAATGCACTTAAAGTGCATAGTATATTTGCCTTTAGTAAGTCAACCTCACAATTCTTATCAAATATAAAACTACTGTTTAAGAAGTGCTTTATGAATGGAGAAGGCAGACCTTTAACTGGTCCACTCATCCTCCATTCATAGAACCTATAGTACAGCCTCAGAGAGGAGGGGGCAGAAAGGTGACACATTGCAATGATAGTAGGTCATGACCCTTGTGTTGATTTTTTTTTATTTATTTTTTGACTAAACTTAGGCTTTAAAGTGATGGTAAAGTCTCAATAAAAAAATAAAATAATAACAAACATGTTATACTTACCTGCTCTGTGCAGTGGTTTTGCACAGAGCAGCCCAGATCCTCCTCTTCTCGGGTCCCCTTTTGCTGCTCCTGGTCCCTCCCCCCTTTCGATTGCCCCCACAGCAAGCAGCTTGCTATGGGGGCAACCGAGCCGAGTTGCAGCTCCCTGTGTCCATTCAGACACGGAGCTGCCGTTCAGCCCCACCCTCTCGCTTTCCTAATTGGTTAACTGACTTTGACGCCACTGCTGTGTCTCAGCCAATCAGGAGGGAGAGTCTCGGACGGCCGAGGGACTCATGGACATCCCTGGATAGAGATGGGGCTCAGGTAAGTGTTAGGGGATGCTAGGGAGGCTGCTGCACACAGAAGGCTTTTTATCTTCATGCATAGAATGCATGAAGATAAAAAAAAACTGCCTTTACAATTCCTTTAAAGAAAAAAAAAAAAAAAAAAAATTAAAAGACAAACAAACTACCCAGCTGTTTTCCTTGCTGAACACGAGTAAGGAACTGTGCAATTGATACAGCTTTCATTTTCTCTGAATCCAGTGTAGGCATGGCTTCCAGAAGCACTGCAAAAGAAGAGACATCAGGATGATATACAGCAAATTGTAAACCCAAATATTTTTTACTAGTCTCTAAGTATACCTGCATGACTTAGAATTTATCTCATGTCTGCTATGTATGGAAACCAAATAGCCTGGGCCTAAGGGTACAGTCGCAGACCATGACCTTTACTACCCAAAGTCATAATTTGGCCACATTGGTCAGATCGACCATACATGAAAATGTTATTGGTGCAAATCAACTGCCATTGGCTGTCAGTACCTAAAACCTTTATGTTTGCCTTACATTTCTTATTTTAGACCCAATGACTGGTCTTCTCCATGAAATATGAGCAGATCATGGCTGATTGGGTGGGGGGTGGAGGATGGTGTACATAGCTTCCTGAAAATAGGAAGCCATGGAAAAGCTCACAGTGCTGCTCCATTGAAATAACTAAAATATAATCAATGAAAGAAACAGACCCAGGACAGTAAGGCTTGGGAGAAAAGCATTAGATGATTCTGGATGTCCTCCAACTAGGAAATGGGCAGGCTAAATCGAACTTGCTGCAGCTTCTAATGCTCACCGTGAGAAGCTGACAGTGTGCTGTGAAAGCAGAGTAAGCAGTCTCAGTACAGGAGAGGACATTTAAAGTGGAGGGCCACCCTGAAAAAAAAATTACACCAAAAATCCTAAAAAAAAAAAAAAATTAAAAAAACTTACCTAAACCCTTGTTGCTAGGCAGTCTTCCTAATCTTCCTTTTCCGCGGCGTCTTCTGCTCCTCAGTGAGCTGCCCCGTTGTCTTCTGGGAACTGTGTGTGTTCCCAGAACACCACGGGGCCATTCACAGAGCGCCGCTCGCACGTGCGCACTTGGAAACTGGCAGTGAAGCCGCAAGGCTCCACTGCCTGTTTCCCTTAGTTAGGATGGCGGTGCCGGGACCCGAAAGCAGAGGAACGGGTCGGCCTCGGGCGGCCAACATCGCGGGCACCCAGGACAGGTAAGTACTTATTTAAAGTCAGCAGCTACAATGTTTGTTGTTTGCTGCTGACTTATATTTTTTTTTTTTTTTAGGCCGGAACCCGCTTTAAAATGAAAAAAGGATAAAAATCACCACTGCTATACCCATATGTAATAACGTAGGGTCACCAACTGCTTGGAATTATCCCCAGCCCATAAATCCCTATACCTCCTGATCACATCAGGTGTGGTCTCTTTAAGGAAGGAACGGCATACAAAAAATGAGGATTACAGATCCACGAGATATTTTTGGTGTCTCTGTACAAGGATTGAGTAAATAAGGCTTTATTGAAACAATTTTGCAAAAATTAAAAAGGAAACACTAACCATCAGTGCAAACAATTAAAAGACAGTATTGTCAGATTTAGGTATGGAAAGCTGCCAGCAGCACACCACAGTCATACACATCCTTCATGTGCACCAGTAATGCCGCGTACACACGAGCGGACCTTACGGCAGACTTTGTGCTGCGGATTTTTTGACAGACTTTACGACGGACTTTCCGAATGAACGGACTTGCCTACACACGATCAACCAAAGTCCGACAGATTAGTTCGCGATGACGGACGACCGGACTAAAACAAGGAAGTTCATAGCCAGTAGCCAATAGCTGCCCTAGCGTCGTTTTTTGTCCGTCGGACTAGCATACAGATGAGCGGACTTTTCGACCGGACTCGAGTCCGTTGGACAGATTTGAAACATGTTTCATTTCTAGGTCCGTCAAACTTTTGAGAAAACAAAGTCCGCTGGAGCCCACACACGATCGAATTGTTCGACGGACTCCGGTTCGCCGGACCAAATATGCCGTAAAGTCAGATCGTGTGTACGCGGCATTAGACACAGGGAGAAGGGAGGATGGAGACTCCAATCCGGATTAGATCTGGGACATGAACTGCACACAGTCACTGTGTAATAATTGGATCACTCTTGGAAAGTAATGCAGGTAGTCAAAGGAAGGGCCATTCTGATATATATCCCCCTCAAACTGGAAGTGTCAGCAATTGTAGAGTGGGTGTCACTAAAAGGTAAAAGCCTGGGTGGATCCTTGCAACTGGACCAGCCGCATTCACGTGGTATAGTGGGATGGAGCTGCATAGGGAGGCAATGGCTGTTTGCAGTAGAATCCTCCCCAGGGAGATAGTACAGTACTGGAGAGGAGCCTCTACAACTCTACAAAGCCAAAAGGGAAGACGGGAGTTCAGCTTTAACAGAGCTGCTTAGAAAAGCTGTGGCCACCCCTTCTCAGGAAACTGCTAAGCTTTCTTCCACATGTCCAGCCTAATACACCCATTGTTCAATGCAGGCTGTGCCGCACTGGATTTGGAGCCAAATTTAAAGGTAATGGATCGCTGTGCTATGGTAAAATAGCTCACGCTTACAATGCAAAGCAAAGGGTTCCATTGACATGTAGTTGGGGGGGGGGGGGGGGGGGGGCTGGCTCAGGCTCTCAACAGCATGCGTCTAGGCCAGTGGTTCTCAACCTGGGGGTCGAATGATGATTTGCCAGGGGTCCCCGAATCCCCTGCTGTTCCTGAAGCCCACGCCGCTCTCCCAGCCTTATCGCAGACGCCCAGCAGGGCTGTCCCTGGAGCCTGTGACTCCCAGCTAGGCCGTTCCTGGAGCCCACAGACGCCCATTCAGTTCACGGCATGGCTTGGGGCGGATATTAGAAGTCAGATGACTGGTGAGGAATGTGAAGTGGGAGGGGCTGGAGGAGACCCCATCTCCTGATTTTTGGCATAGGTGTCACTGCTACGAGACACCACAAAGCTGGATACACAGCGAGTAACACTGCCTGCGATTATAGATGCCATTAAAAGTCCCCACTACAGATCTCAGATCAGCAGATGACCTTGATCAAGAGCACCTAAGTTGGCTGATCAGAACTCCCCCCACACTGCCACTCATCCCAACTCCCCGTCAGAACTGCTACTCAACCCATTCCCCCCCACCCCCCCACCAAGTAGTAAAAGAATAAAAAGAGAATGCATGGAGGGAGAGGAAAAGAGGGGGAGTAACAAAGAAAAAGGGAGAGAAAGAATAAGAGAAAGAACAAGAAAGAAGCCTAGAGAGGGATGGGAAAAAAAAAAAAAAAACAAGAAATTAGGATAGAGAGAGATAAAAAGGGAAAGAAAGGAGAACAAAGAGAAAGAGTGGAAGGGACTCAGGGAACGCTAAATATCCGTGGGTTAGGGGTGCAAATTACTCGCCTTGTCTTGGGTGCTGACAACCCACGCTACGAAAATAATTTTACTGTTAGGGGTCCCCACAACTTGGGAAATTTTATCAAAGGGTCACGGCACTAATAAGGTTGAGAACCACTGGACTAAGCAGATCCGGACATTACTGCAGAGCCTGGTCCATCTCTGTGACCTGCTGTCAGCTGAATCTAATTTAGTTTACAGAGGTGCAGAACTAAGTGTACTCCTGTGACCCACAGGAGAAGTATGGCCAATAGAGCTTTGGCCATAATTCTTTAACCCTTTTGCTGACAGGGGCAATTTCTTTTCTCACACATGCTTAATAAATAATTTTAAGTCTGAAGATTACATAATCACCCCCCCCCTCCAAACAGTATATATTTTCAGAAAGCAGACAGCCTAGAGCAGGGGTCGGCAACCCATCGATCGCGGTCCACCTGTCGACCAGCTGCAGGTGACAGGTAGACCGCAAACAGGTTCCTGTGCCTCCGACCCCAACTTTCTAAGTGCTGGTCCTTGTCTCTCCTCCCAAGCTCAAGCCTCCTCCCCGGCACCTTATATTTCCTGGTCTCTCTCCCCCTCCGCTGTGATTAGTGAACAGTGGAGACCAGGAGGCAGCACAGCTCAGGACGGAAGCTGGGAGGAGGAGCTGGCCAAATGAACTTTTTAAGTTAAACTGCAGCTGATTGGTTGCTAGTACACAGGGTGGTCCTAAGCAACCAATCACCAGCTTGCTAATAAGAAAATTGACTGCCAGCTCCGGCCCTCTGTCCAGAACTGTGCTGCCTCCCGGTCTCCACTTTTGAAACAGGTAGGACACTGCTATAGGAGGGAAGGGGGGGGGGGGGGTCAGAGATTACTGCTATAGGGGGAGCAGAAAACACCAGTGAGTGTGTGTGTGGGCAGTGTCTTCTACCACCCTTCACATCACCCCCACCCCCCTAATCCCTGCATTCTGAGCGTAACGCACTCCCGATCCGTGCACTCTTGTAATAGTTCTTTTATTTTTGTTCTGCATAAAAATATTTTGTCTTTTTTTTTTGACTGACTTCATCAGTATTGTTCAAGTACATCTCCGTCTCTCGACGGTTGCCTACCCCTGCCCTAGAGAATAAAATTGTGGTAGTTACATTTTTGTATGTCACACGATATTACCGCAAAGGTCTAGAAGACGCTAAATTTCAGTAAAAAAATACACTAAAGTTAATTTTAGAGTGCACGTAGCAATAAATTACCCAATTTTTAGGTAAAATATAAAAAGATGAGGTTGCATTGAGTAAATAGATACCCAAAATGCGAAACCTTAAAGTGTTACTAAACCCTGCACTCACTATATCTGGTCTCCCACAGTAGACAGAACATGGAAATGGAATTATTTTAGTAAATATAAACTGCTAAATACCTTTTCTCATCAGCAGTATAATAGTCTTGTGACTTCTATCAGTTCCTAGTAAAGCTTTTAGGAGGAGTTTTTATACTGCACTGAGCTGTCCTATCAGGATTCAGAACACTTGACTCTGTCTGGACAGTGCTGATTGGCCCTATGCTGATCACATGCACTCTCCCCCAAAAAACAAAATAAAAAATCTAGCAAAACACACTAAACTGAGCATGTGCAGCTTGGCTCCAAAGGCTTGGTGTTATCCAGACATGTTCTGAAGTCAGTGGAAGAGGAGGATCTGTGCATACAGCCTTTTTACATAATGCAGAAGATTAACCCCTCAAGTTCCACAGTGAGTATAACAAACATGCTTTACTGCATATACAGACTGATATTACTGTTGTGGGTTTAGTAACACTTTAAATTTGCGTGTGCCTGTGAATCAGCAACAAACTTCAGTACCCAATATTTTCCATAGGCAATACTTTAAAAGCCTCTATAGGTCATCAGTTTGGTGTTGCAATGAAGGGTTGGTGCTAGAAATATTGCTCTCAATGTGGTGCACGTGGCGATATGTAACATGTGTATCACAACCGGCATATCATGCGTAGGAGCCTGACGCATGCGTTTACCTGCATGCATATATATGGGGGGGGGGGGCATTTTATGGGCTTTTTTAAGTAACTTTTTTTTCCCATCACATAAGGGACAAAAAGAACACTATGGTACATTAGGAGTGTCCACCTGAACCGAATGAAAAGCAGCACTGCTCACATGCGCCTGTCAGATTTACCTGCTGGGTCACTGACATCAGGCCAGAACATATAGGCACAAATATTTCCCTGGGTCACCCACCAATGTAATGTGTACAGTCCTGGGAAGGATTTGTGATATTTGGAATGTTGATGCACTGTGGTGTCATTAATTGTAAATAGCACCCCAATGCACCTGTAGCGGAGAGTGGAAGTGAGGCTGATGTGTCTACACTGGACACTATGTCCTCAGTGCATGTTTTGCCCCTGGACCGCACAGTGTCATTGGTTGTTATAATGCAGATAATCGCATTTACTATAACAATCAACACTGTGTGCCCAAGCTGCGTACATCCTAGCAACCAATAACTGTAACCCAGATGCTTGCCTCCTACCTTCCAAACTGCATGCGTCTTAGCAACCAATGACACTATGCTGCCTCGTTTATCCCCCATCTATCTGCCTTATGACAACAAATGACACTGTATAGCCCAGTTGCCTGTATCCTAGCAGCCAATGATACTATGTGACCCAGCTGCGTGCATCCTAGCAATGAATTACACTCTGCTGCCAAACTGCCTGCAACCTAGCAAACAATGACACTATGCATGCCCAGCTGCTTGCATCCTAGCAACCAATAACACTGTGCAGCCCAGCCACCTGCCTCATAACAATAAATGACACTGTATGGCCCAGCTGCCTGTAGCCTGGCAACCAATGACACCACATAGTTTAGCAGCCTGTACCATAAAGACCAGTAACACTGTGCTCCAACCTAGCAAGCTAATGACGAAGGTCACCATGCCGAAGCCTTGGTAAGGTGGCAGCAATAGGAGGGGGAACTGATATCTTCACGGTAACATGCAGTGAATTCCTCTTATGCCGTGTACACACGGGCGGACTTTTTGGCATCAGAGGTCCGACGGACTTTTGAACGAACGGACTTGTCTGACGGATTCCTACGTGATGACGTACGACTGGACTAAAATAAGGAAGTTGATAGCCAGTAGCCAAAATCTGCCCTAGTGTCCATTTTCGTCCATCGGACTAGCATACAAACGAGCGGATTTTTCGACTAGACTTAAGTCTGTCGGAAAGATTTGAACCATGTTCCAAATCTAAAGTCCGTCTGATTTTCGACCGAAAAAGTCACCTGCAGGTCCGATGAAGCCCACACACGGTCGAATTGTCTGACGGATTCGTTCTGTCGGTCAAGTTTGGTCGAAAAGTCCGGCCGTGTGTACGCGGCATTAGGGCTCCTTCACAGCAGACTGCATATTAAAACGTGTGTGCGCTGGTGTGGGATGTTACAACACATTGTATAAATTTACTTTATTGAAGGATCACAAAACAACAACTCTATGCACCACAGCATATTGCAACATGTGATGATGTGCACTGCATTAAAATTCAGGATTTGTGCAGGTTTACAAATCACAACCACCTTTAGGCTCCATTCACACTAGCGCGTTTTTTGATGCATTTTGCAGAAATGCACGGGAATTTTTTAACATGGGTTCCTATGGAACATGTTCACATCAATGCCTTTTTGTTTCTCTGCATTTTTGGAAAGGGTCAGGGACTTTTTTTCATGCAAAATGCAGCGTTTTGCATGTAATAGAATTCAATGGACAAGCATCAAAAACGCAAGTGCACCGTTTTTGGTGCGTTTTTGCCGTTTTTTTTTTTTAAGACTGTAAAAAAAAAAAAAAAAAAACAAAAAAAAAAAAACGCAAATCGCGGCAAAATCGCAGCAAAAACGCTTATTACTTATTACAGGCAAAAATCACAACGTCAGGTTTACTACCACTTTTTCATTCAGTTATGTGTGATTAGCTCACTGGCAGAGTGGCATGCAGGCAGCCCACAGAAGTGGATGCAGGTGCAGTAGCTAAGGATGAGCTCCGGCGTGTTCGCATGCTGCACATGTAGAGCCCGCCAGGAAGTCGGCACTGCGGAGCGCTAATCACAAGCAGCAAGACATTTCCCGATGTGCGGCTGCAGAGATCGGGAAATGTCTCACTGACTGCGATTAGCACTCCGCAGTGCCGACTTCCTGGCGGGCTCTACATGTGCAGCATGCGAACACGCCGGAGCTCATCCTTAGCTACTGCACCTGCATCCACTTCTGTGGGCTGCCTGCATGCCACTCTGCCAGTGAGCTAATCACACATAACTGAATGAAAAAGTGGTAGTAAACCTGACGTTGTGATTTTTGCCTGTAATAAGTCTTACCTGTAGGCAAAATGAATATCCCTTAAACCTGTACTGTTTATGAGATATTCACCTTGCATGCAGCCGCCGATGTCAGTGGCACATGCGCTTTGAAGGTCCAGGTTACTGTGCTGGAACCTCAGATCTTCTTGCCAGAACCGAGGGCTCCCGCGCATGCTGTCATCGCAGCTCCGGCCACTCACAGCGCCAGAGCCCAGCGATTCCGGAAGATGTCAGCCCTCTCAGCGGTGAACGGGCGACGCTGAGAGAGGGCTTCATTCTAAGGTGAGTATTTCATAATGTGCTAGTATGTGATGCATACTAGCACATTATGCCTTGGTCTTGCAGGGGTTTTTTCCCCTCCTAAGTTTACAACCGCTTTAAGCAGTGTTATGGTGTCAACAGAAAAAACAATGGTTGCCTATGGGGGAGATTTACTAAAACTGGAGCACTAATCAGCTTCTAACTTCAGCTTGTTCAATGAAACTGTAATAATAAAACCTGGGAGCTGATTGGTTACCATGTACAACTGCACCAGATTTTACACTCTCCAGTTTTAGTAAATCCCCCTGTCCTTGTGTTGATTTTCCCCTGATCTGTACACATGAATGGACGTAGTGTGAATGGATCCCTTAATATACAATGTGATCCAAGGCATACACACTCAGTGCAGGCAGATCAGCCAATCATACACCCCGCACTACAGGGCATGCGCAGAGGAACATATTTGTTTTTGGAAATGACCAGCTCGGCTGTGACAGGGGGCGTGTCCGTGCTACACCGATCGCCCCGCCCCTCGTCTCCACGGACCGGAAGATGATCAATAAACACTTTGTCTCCAAGCAGTGACGCTTACACTCTACCTTCCATCGCCTTACAGGTCCTCTGAAACTCCTCCTCCTCCCGGTCCCCCGCCATGAAGTAATGACACAGGCAGGAGAACATGTAGTCGAACACCCAGCCCGTAGCTACTTCTGCCACCTCATGAAATGGAGGCTCCCCAGCAGCGTCCTCCTCCTCCATGCGGCCACTCTGCTCCATATCTGTAATCGAAGTAGAAAACGGCGGGAAGGGCGCTCTCTTGTGCCAGGCTGATAAGAGAATTGAGAGATGTTAGTACGCGTGCGCGGAGCCCGAACACTTTCCCGCCAGAAACATTCAAATGCAGACAAGGAGATCAGTGCTCGGAGTGATCACAATGTCTGTCAGCGAGCACAGCGACACCTACAGCACACCGAGTATAATACAGCCACATCCCTCGGTCCCTCTTTTCTATTAGATTGCTCTAGTCTAAATAGACTTGTTTAGGTAGCAGAAGTCTTTTATTACACAAAACCTTTCACCTGACCTCTAAATAATTGGGTCTTCCTATAAATCCAGTATATGGGAGAAGTAATGGTCAAATAAAGCCCCTGTGGGTGGTGGTGTATTTTGCTGTTTTGTGCTGCCCCAGGCAAGACTAAAATCGGGCGCCCCCCATCAAAATTTGTCCCACCCCAGCCGTGGTATACCGTGCTTGTCTCAGGGGCTGATAGGGAGGGTGTAGTCATTCACAGTGAACTGCTGCAACTTCCTCGTCAGACACTGACATATGATTCCTCCAGGTGCCACGTATGTGGTCAATGGGGCAGAGGATGAGGTGACACTGATGAGGCAGGACTGGTGGGCACAAATAGGCAGCACTGATGAGCACTAATAGGCAGCACTGATAGACTGTACTCATGAGGAGGCACTAATAGGCAGCACTCCTTATCAGCACTGATGGGCACTAATAGGCGGCACTGATTGTCAGAACTAATAGGTAGCACCGATGAGGAGGCACTAATAGACATCACTGATTGTCAGCACTGATGGGCACTAATAGGCAGGCCTGATGAGGAGGCACTGATTGGCAGCACTAATAAGCGGCACTGATGGGCACTAATAGGCAGCACTGATGAGGAGGCACTGATTGTCAGCACTGATTGGCAGCACTAATGAGTAGGCACTAATAAGCGGCACTGATGGGCACTAATAGGCAGGCCTGATGAGGAGGCACTGATTGGCAGCACTAATGAGTAGGCACTAATAAGCGGCACTGATGGGCACTAATAGGCAGCACTGATGAGGAGGCACTGATTGTCAGCACTAATGAGGAGGCAGTAATAGGCGGCATTGATTGTCAGCACTTAAAGGCAGGCCTGATGAGGAGGCACTGATTGTCAGCACTGATAGGCAGCACTAATGATGAGGCACTAATAGGCGGCATTGATGGGCACTAATAGGCAGCACTGATGAGGAGGCACTAATAGGCAGCACTGATGAGGAGGCAATGATTGGCAGCACTGATGGGCACTGATAGGCAGCACTGAGGAGGCACCAATAGGCGGCACTGATTGGCATCACTGATGGGCACTGTTGGGGCTGCACTGATGATCAGGACACTTATGATCAGTGCCCTGATTATCAGCGTAGATGTCTCCTTTTACACTGGCCAGTTACCAGCTCTCTGACTCTGTGACAGCGTGGGAGAAAAGGAATGCCAATAACCAGCAAGTGTGTTTACATCGCGATCAGCTGTGATTGGACACAGCTGATCACAAGGTAAAGAGCCACTGTGATTGGCTCTTTACCCCGATCTGTAATCTGCTGTGTCTGAATGACACAGCAATCACAGAGAGCGCCACAGCGGGCACAGTTCTGAGAGGCATCACAACTGGATGACAGCGCTGTAGCCGTCATTCAGGTATAATGTAGTCACCTGGGATGTGGCACTGCCACCCCCCTGAAAAATGGCACACAAGGTGAACACCTTGTTTGCCTCGCGGTAGATACGCCCCTGCCTGTGGGTTGCATCAATCATTTTCTGTGTATTCTTCGTGATTTGCATAAACAACATACTACACAGCGTCAGACAAAGAGGTCTGAACATTGGGAGGGATGGAATGTAGGCTGCATCACACCTTCACCTTCTGGAAACGAGCGCAGAAATACATGTTTCTGAGCATATTCTTGGAAACACGCACTGCGTTTGCAACACCATTATTTCTTAAAGCAGTATTAACCCCAGAAGCAAACATTTATATTGCAGCTTACCAATTCTTAGATGTGGTGGCTGTGTTAATAGCACCCCAAACGCAGATAGGAGATGCAGGTTTTGTCACATGATAAAACACAAATGACAAAAACGCCAGTGGCTCACTGCCAAAAAAAGGTACAGGGGCTCTCTGGAACATTTATAGGGTGTGGTGGTAGATCTCGAGCCGAAGGATCCTGAGGAAGAGCTGATCAGTGGTCTCTGATAAAGGTCAGAGTGTCCACTGGAAAAGAAAAGAGAGGGAGGTGGGAGAGAACTTATAGCGGAGGCTGGCAATCCATCGATCGTGGTCCACCTGTCGACCGGCTGCAGGTGACAGGTAGAACGCAAACAGGTTCCTGCGCCGCCGACCCCCACCTTCTAAGTGCTGGTCCTTGTCTCTCCTCCCAGCCTCAAGCCTCCTCTGCGGCTCCGTCGCACTTTTATATGTCCGGGTGTCTCTCTCCCTCCCGCCTCCAGCCTCCTCCGCCGCTGTGATGAGTGAACAGTGGAGACCAGGAGGCAGCACAGCTCAGGACGGGGGGCGAGAGGAGGAGCTGGCCAAATGATGAACTTTTTAAGTTAAACCGCAGGTAATTGGTTGCTAGGACACAGGGTGGTCCTAAGCAACCAATCACCAGCTTGCTAATATGAAAATTGACTCTGCCAGCTCCGGCCCTCTGTCCAGAACTGTGCTGCCTCCCAGTCTCCACTTTTGAAACAGGTAGGACACTTCTGTGGGAAGGAAGGGGGGTCAGAGATTACTGCTATGGGGGGAGGGGGACAGAAGACACCACTGTGTGTGTGTGGGGGGGGGGAGGGGGTGATGAAAAAAAAAAAATTCTATTCTGTTCTATTGTTTTTTCTATTCTTGTCTTTTCTATTAGGGTTCTATTTCATTCTATTCCATATATAACCATATTCCGAAATTCAAATTTCGTATAAAATTAATTTGAATAGAAAAGATTAGAATAGAATATATTATATTTTTTTCTATTTTGTTTTATTGCTTTTCTATGCTATTCTTATCTATAATTTTCTATTCTATTGTAATCTTTTCTATTCAAATTCAAATTCATTCTGTACCAAATTTCAATTTCAGAAGATGGTTATAATATATATATATATATATATATATATATATATATATTTTTTTTTTTTTCTTTTCTGTTCTATTGTTTTTTCTATTCTAGTCTTTTCTATTAGAATTCAATTTCATTCTATTTGTATATAACCATTTTTCGAAATTCGAATTTCGTATAGAATGAATTCGCATTCAAACAGAAAAGATTAGAATAAAATAGAAAATAATAGAAAATAATAGCATAGAAAAACAATAAACCAGCATAGAAAAAATATTATATAAATATATAATATTATATAAATAAATATTATATATATAATATTATATATATTATATAAAAAACATCTTCCAAAATTTGAATTTCGTATAGAATGAATTTAAAGAAAAGATTAGAATAAGATAGAAAAACAATAGAACAATAGAACAGAAAAAAATAATATATATATATATAACCATCTTCCAAAACTCAAATTTCGTATAGAATGAATTCAAATTCGAATAGAATAGAAAAGAATAGCATAGAAAAACAATATAACAGAATAGAATATATATATATATATATATATATATATATATATATATATATATATATATATATATATATATATATATATATATATATAACCATCTTCCAAAATTGGAATTTGGTACAGAATGAATTCGAATTCGAATAGAAAAGATTACAATAGAATATTTTATATTTTTTTCTATTCTGTTCTATTGTTTTTCTATGCTATTCTTGCCTATTATTTTCTATTCCATTCAAATTCATTCTGTACCAAATTTAAATTTCGGAAGATGGTTTTATATATATATATATATATATATATATATATATATATATATATATATATATATATATTTCAATATATATATTATATTTTTTCTGTTCTATTGTTTTTTCTATTGTAGTCTTTTCTATTAGAATTTAATTTCATTCTATTTCTATATAGATATAACAAAAACATTCTATTTCTATATACCGTATATACTCGAGTATAAGTCGAATTTTTCAGCACATTTTTTGTGCTGAAAGTGCCCCCCTCGACTTATACTCGAGTCAAGCACTTTTCTGCAGCAAAAAATTTCATTTTCCGAACCGACTTTGGGGCCCCATATCGCAGGGCCACTTGGTGCTAGGAACCCCAAATTTGGTATGCAAACCTAGTAGAACTTGTCCCACAACATATCCAAAGCTGAAGTTCCTAGCACTAAGTGGCCCCGAGATACGGGGCCCCAAAATCGGTTCAGAAAATGTCATTCTCTGCTGCAGAAAAGTGCTTGACATTTTCTGAACCAACTTTGGGGCCCCATATCTCAGGGCCACTTGGTGCTAGGAACCCCAAATTTGGTGTGCAAACCCAGAGGAACTGGTACCATAACATATCCGAAGCTGGGGTTCCTAGCACCAAGTGGCCCTGAGATACGGGGCCCCAAAACTGGTTCGGAAAATGTCATTTTCTGCTGCAGAAAAGTGCTTGACATTTTCTGAACTGATTTTTGGGGCCCTGTATCTCAGGGCCACTTGGTGCTAGTAACCCCAGCTTTGGAAATTTAATGGTGCTAGTTCCACTGGGTTTGCACACCAAATTTGGGGTTCTTAGCACTAAGTGGCCCCAAGATACAGGGCCCCAAATTCGGTCAACTGTGTCCATCTGCAGCAATGTCATTTCGGGACCCTTTGGGTTCAGAGACCCCAAATTTTGGTTGCAGCTAGGGGACATCTAGGAACCCTTAACTACCGAGTTTGAAGTTCAGGGGACCTATGGCTGCAAATGGGCACAGTGAGGCATGCAAATGGGCACAGTGATGCTGCAAATGGGCATTGTTACCCTCTTTTCCACTTACAGTAGCTGTGCATTTCTCACCCTCGTCTTATACTCGGGTGAATACGTTTTTCCCATTTTTTTTGTGGTAAATTAGGGCCTTGACTTATACTCGGAACGACTTATACTCGAGTATATACGGTAACCATTTTCCGAAATTCGAATTTGCATTCAAACAGAAAAGATTAGAATAAAATAGAAAATAATAGAGAATAATAGCTCATACACATACAGGGGGCTGCACATACAGGGGTTCTTCCAAAGAAGTGGGGTTCTTTAAAAAAGTGGTGCTCTTGCACCATCCATCTGGACATTTTCTTCTCTCTTCACAGGTAAACCTGCGTTTATACCTCCATATACCTTTAAACTAAACATTGACTGACTGCTCAAATGCATATTTGGTAAATCTGTTTGTCACCACTGTTTTAACTCCATCTGTAGCCATGCTCACATTATTTCAATGTTTATTTAGCCATTAAGTCTTACCTAAATTATGGGTTCCCTTATCTTTACAATTTTGGCCTTTTAGTCCCATTGCAGTTTGATTGTGGTGTGAAAGTTATGCTCTGCTAGCTGTGTACCTAATATTCCCTCTCAATTTATTAATTGCCAGATTCTATCCACACCCAACACACAGTATAAAAACAAGGCCTTCCTTACGGGGGAACACATACAGGGGGCTGCACATACAGGGGTTCTTCCAAAGAAGTGGGGGTTCTTTAGGCTAGGTTCACACTGCTGCGATTTTTATTGCGAATTTGAGCCGCTGCGATCGCTCAAATTCGCAAGTCATTTTAATAACATTGTTTTCCATGAGTGCCGTTCCCATCAATGCGTTGCGAATCTAACCTGCGTGAAAAAAAGGTCATGTGCGAGTTTGATCCGTGTGCGATGCGAATTCAGCTCCATAGACTTCAATTGTATTCGCAATGAAAACGCAATCGGACGTTCACATCACTGCTCTATTTTTTTTTTGGCTTCCCCCTCCAACTCCTCCCATCCTTTTCCCCTCACAGCCACACCCTTCCCCCTCACTAACTCCCTTCCTGTTTTCTCCATGTGCTGTGCTGTTCACAGTCACATACCACAATGGCAAACAGGCGCACAAAGACTGGCATAGAGAATGAAGATCTGATAAGGCTGGTCCAACAAAGGCAATACCTCTGGGACTGCAGGGACCCACGTCACAAAGATACTGGGAAGAAGAACCAAGGATGGCAGGAGATAGTCAAGATCCTGTTTCCAGAGTGGGACAGCCTGACACCTAATGTCCAGAAAGACCTGCGTAAGTACAATTGCTACCTGCACTCTGTGCTTAGCTTGTTTACAGTTAGGGTTAGTGTGGAGCTTAGGGTTGAGCTTAGTGTTGAGATTAGGGTTGAGCTTAGGGTTGAGCTTAGTGTTGAGATTAGGGTTGAGCTTAGGGTTGAGCTTAGTGTTGAGATGAGGGTTGAGCTTAGGGTTGAGCTTAGTGTTGAGATGAGGGTTGAGCTTAGGGTTGAGCTTAGTGTTGAGCTTAGTGTTGAGATTAGGGTTGAGCTTAGGGTTGAGATTAGTGTTAGGGTTAGTTTTGAGATTAGTGTTAGGGTTAGTGTTGAGATTAGTGTTAGGGTTAGTGTTGAGATTAGTGTTAGGGTTAGTGTTGAGATTCGGGTTAGGGTTAGGCTGGTTCTTGTTATGGTTAGATGTATTAATGATATGTTATTTTCAGATCTATATGTACACAAATACAAACACACACACACACCCTGTAAAATAATGTCAAGACACACATGTGAACTGTAGCTAATGTAACATTTTATTTCACACAAATATAATTTACAACATGTAGTATGTTCATCAGAGTACAGTGTTTTAATTTTTTAGGCATTAATTGCATCTAGCTGCCATGATAGCTGCCCACTTTCGGACATAAAGTACTCTGTGAAGTCGTGGCGAACATTTTCCCCACTGTAGTTGCCACGGGTTCCGATCCACGTTGGCTCTTCAAGGTCATGCATCAAACTGTCCTCAAATATGTATCCATCCCGAGCACGAACAAAATTGTGCAATGCACAGGCTGCTTGCACTGCACTGATGGCGTGCTCCATACTCAGGCAGATAGATGAGTGCAAGAAACGCCACTTATTAGCAAGTATGCCAAAAGCACACTCTACTACACGTCTTGCCCTTGTCAGTCTGTAATTAAAGACCCTCTTTTCAATGGTAAGTCCTCTTTTGGCATATGGGCGTAGAAGATGCTTGGATATAGGAAATGCCTCATCCCCAACAAACACATAAGGCTCCAGAGGTTGATTGGTTCCAGGAAGTGGTTGGCTATCTGGAAGGTTCAATGTGTTTTCACGAAGCATCTTGCCAAAGGATGAATGAGAGAAGATGCTTGAGTCAGAGCTACTTCCATATGAACCAATATCCACATAGGTTAATGAATAATTTGCATCGGCCACTGCCATTAAAACGAATGAGAAATACTTTTTATAATTAAAGTATTTAGAGCCACTACGAATTGGGCTGATTATTCGGATGTGCTTTCCATCTACTGCACCCAAACAATTTGGGAAATTGCACCGCTGCCAAAAAACTTCGGCTATTTTAGCCCAGTCTTCCCTAGTCGGCTTCTTCATCACCAACTCTTTCAACACTTGCCATATAGCTGCACACGTTTCATGCACAATCAAACTTACTGTTGATTTTCCCAGCTTGAATTCAAAATGTAAACTAGCAAATGAATTGCCAGTAGCTAGGTACCTGAAAGGAAAGAGAAGCATAATTAACAGTGTTCATGCTTTTTTTCAGTTTTCGCTCTCAAGACAAGATGGCGTAGTCTACGTGACACATACACAAAATATGTCAAAAATCAGCGGGAGACCAAGAGTGGCTCAGCTGCCTACAAAAAAAAGCCCTACGCCTTTGCTGGATACTTAGCTTTTCTAAACCCAGTCCTGGAACTAAGGAAGTAAGCAATTATTAACTATACCTCCCTCCACCCTCCTTCTCACCATCACTCCTTCTTTCCCTATACCTCCTCAATCTACCACATTTACATTTTAGTTGGTTTTGGCTGAGATATAAATTACCCTCTATTTACACAATAATTTCTTATTAAACTTTTATATGTTACAGCACCGAATCCAGTTGGCAGGAGGAGGAAGTTATGTTTCCGGGAGACCAAGTGGAAGCCCCTGCTGAGGAGGAAATTGTGGGCTGCAGCCCTTTGCTGCAGTCTCCAATGGAGCAGTCTGGTCCGGAGGAGCCCTTTGCTGCTGAAGCATCAACGGCTCCTATTCAATCACAGTCACAGCCAAGATCTAATAGGCGCTCCAAAACAAACAGGAGAGCTCCATTGCAAGAGGAGGATGATGGCACTGGGCAGCTGATAAGCATTGTGTCCGGAATTTCCCAACAAATTGAGGCACAGCGCTGCCCTCACACTCTATTCATAATGAGTTTACTTCCTCTTGTACAACAGGTTCCAGAGGATAGATATTTTGCAATGAGAATGGCTGTCCAACAGTGCATATACTCATTCACTGTTCCCAGACATCCGTCCTCATTATCCAACCATCCTCCTCCACCCCAAAATGTACCAAACCCTTACCCTTCAAGCTTTGAAAATGTAAGAAGTATTTATGATATCAATACTTCGGACATCCCACATCCCATTCCGTCACCTATTCCGACTGTGATTTCCCCCCCTGTCAGACCTCAAAATTTAACACCACCAATGCCCCCCACCAATTCTGAAATCTCAAGAAACATCAGACCACAAAATCTACACATTGTACCGCCTTCTAGATCTAGAGCAGCCAAGAGCGGCAACTATTACACCACATTACCTCCCGTGTCCTCCAATAATCCTCCAGCGGCCTCTACCATCCCTCAAATGGCATACGGGGAGCCTCATATTGATTCACAATATGGCACCCAATCAAGACAGCTAACCTATTCGAATTATTTGAGTGCACCTTTGCCAAAATACTCAGAGGTCCCAGGGCCGAGTTCTAATATTTTTAAAAAGGGAGCAGAGACTTATTATAATCTGTGAAGAATATTGTTTTATTTTGAGTTTATTTCTTTATGTTTATATTATATTTCTGGTAAAGAAATATATTTCAGGATAGGGTGACGATACCTTTAAATTTCCGTGAAGACTATCGTTCTAAAAGATTTATGTTACATGTTATTTAAGATAGTTTGTGTTATCTAAATACTTGACATTTTCACAAAAATGTTTACTGCCTTTTTTGGCTTGTTTGATTTAAACTAAAAATAAACGTCAACAAATATGTTGGATTAGAAGATACTTTGCATTGGTTTCCTTTTTTCTATGAGATTAGGTACTAGATCTTACCTTAAGGTTACTAGTAATCGCTCTGCTGGTTCCACACTCTTCCTGAAGTTGGTGTTCTGATGTTCCAAATAGCTGTAGGTCAGTCGTAGCAATTCGTCAAAGCTAAAAGTTATATATATACAAAAAGAGTTGAGAGTGCGTAGATATGTGAAGATTCATCAGATGAGAAAGTGGGGTGAAAGGGAGGATAGCTAGGATATATCTCAAAAATGTATTGATGAGAGGGAGAGATAATGGATGAGAAGAGAGATGTACTGTGGGTTAGGGAGGGCAAGGAATACTTGGGGGTTAGGGTTGGGATTAGGGTTAGGGTTCTGGGAAGGGTTAGGATTAGTGGGGGAGGGATACAGGAGGGAGGTAGGTAGGGGGTCTGAATGAATTTTACTCACCTGCTCACTGACATACGAGCGTAGTTAAAAAATTTCTCATTATGAGCACGTAGATCATTATAGATTAGCCTGAACTGGCCTCTCTCCTCCCTATTTGCTATTACAGGGTGGACCCAGTATCTTCTACTTCTCTGCATCATACTCCTCTTCCTCAACTTGGCTTTTTTCTTTTTTATCATGACTCCAGCTGTAGCAGTTACAACTGCTGCCATAACTAAGGGCAATGACTGCTGATACATGCTGACAGACAGACACACGCTCTTCTCCACACACTACCCAAACCAGGGATAGAAAAGGAAGTGATACAGCTCTTTATACGTCAGCATAAACACTGGACTCTATTGGACAGACATAAAATCGCTTGACACTCCCAATTTGACAACCAATTCGCAATGTTAGCCGTAGAATCGCCGTAAATTCGCAAAAAAAAAGGAAGAAATCGCAATGCAAATTCGCAACGCAATCGGAACAAAATCGCGTTCAATTCGCACCGCAGCAGTCTGAACCCAGCCTCAAATAACTGGCACTTCTGCTCTTGCACTTCAGCGATTTGCACAAAGCAAACTACAACAGACTGCAGATGACCTCCATTCCAAATTATCTCACCTTCCTCTCTGAAACATGCACTCTGTACCTCTCCTCCTCTTCACAATTGCTGCCTCTCTCCTCAAACTCTCTTTTCTTCACCCCTCTGCTCCACCCCACAATCTGTACATATCACCCTCACTTCTCCCCTCCCCCTATTACTGCACTCATCACCTCTTTCTAACTCTAAGCCCACTTGCTAACAAACCCCCCAGGATACTGAAGCATGTCCCCTCATACAAATCATATTCTCATATTACCTCCCTTACTCTTCTGCTTCTCATAACCGCTGGAGATATTTCCCCAAACCCTGGGCCTCCCTTATTTAACTCTGCCCAACACACCCAACACCATCACCCTAACCCTCTGGCAGTAGTCGCAATCTACGCAATTTAGTCTCCATTCCTCTTCTTCCCAACGCCAGTTTCCCTCTCTCCTGCGCCCTCTGGAACGCCCGCTCTGTCTGCAACAAACTCACTGCTGTTCATGACCTCTTTGTCACTAATTCCTTTAATCTACTTGCTCTCACCGAAACCTGGCTCTACGAACATGACACCCCTTCTCCTGCTTCCCTCTCCCAGGGTGGCCTTCACTGGACTCACTCCCCTAGGCTTAATGGACGCAAGGGAGGTGGAGTGGGATTCCTCCTATCCCCCAATGCACCTTCCAGGTTATTCACTCTCCTCCGTCTTTTTCTCTCTCATCATTTGAAGCCCACTGTATATGTCTATTCTCTCCTACTTCCCTAAGAATTGCTGTGATCTACCGCCCCCCTGGACCATTATCGACTTTCCTTGATGAGTTTTTTGCCTGGCTACCCTACTTTCTCTCTTCCGAAATTCCCACAATCCTTCTTGGTGATTTCAACATTCCTGCTAATCCAAACACTCCTGCTACTTCTAAACTTCTTATGCCCCGTACACACGGTCGGACTTTGTTCGGACATTCCGACAACAAAATCCTAGGATTTTTTCCGTCGGATGTTGGCTCAAACTTGTCTTGCATACACACGGTCACACAAAGTTGTCGGAAAATCCGATCATTCTAAACGCGGTGACGTAAAACACGTACGTCGGGACTATAAACGGGGCAGTGGCCAATAGCTTTCATCTCTTTATTTATTCTGAGCATGTGTGGCACTTTGTCCGTCGGATTTGTGTACACACGATCGGAATTTCCGACAACGGATTTTGTTGTCCGAAAATTTTATCTCCTGCTGTCCAACTTTGTGTGTCGGAAAATCCGATGGAAAATGTCCAATGGAGCCCACACACGGTCGGAATTTCCGACAACACGCTCCGATCGGACATTTTCCATCGGAAAATCCGACCGTGTGTACGGGGCATTAGTCTAATCTCTTCATTTGACCTAAAACAATGGGTACAGGCTTCTACTCACTCTGATGGCAACACCCTTGACCTTGTATTCTCCTACCTATGCACTCCATGCAACTTCTCAAACAATCCTTTTCCTCTCTCCGACTATCACCTTATTAGTTTCTCACTCCCCTTGTCTTCCACCACCTTTCCCTCCAATCGCCTAACTATCACCCGTAGAAATTTTCGCAACTTCAACTCCTCTCTCCTCTATTCTGATACTGACCACCTCTATGACAAAATCTCTCCCCTGTCCTGCCCCAACCAAGCCACGTCCATCTACAATAAATCCTTGTCCTCCACCCTGGACAAGCTCACTCCCCTCACTACACGCAGAATCAGGCCTCGACCCCTACAACCCTGGCAAACAGATGACACTACAATTCTCAAAAAACGTAGTCGTGCTCTTGAGCGTCAGTGCACAAGACTAAGTCTCTCACAGACTTCAACCAATACAAATCTGCCCTCCAAAAATACTATTCTTTCCTCCACACTGCCAAGCAAACCTATTTTACAGCTCTTAATCACACCTTCTCATCTAGTCCCCGTAAACTCTTCTCTACCTTCAACTCCCTACTTTGTCCTCCACCGCCTCCTCCCACTGACTCACTCACTGCCCAGGAAATCGCTAATCAATTCAAAAACAAGATACAATCCGCGATGAAATCTCCACTCTACAGGTATCTCCCCCAGCTAAGACCTCATGTCAACAAGTACAACTGACACTCCCCCTATTCAAATCTGCTACTACAGACGAAGTTGCTAAACTCCTTTCTATCGCCCACCTAACCACCTGTCCCCTGGACCCTATTCCCTCTCATATGCTACAGTCTCCCTCTGACTCCATCCTACACTCTCTAACCCACATCTTCAATCTCTCCCTCACCTCTGGCATCTTCCCCAATGCTCTAAAACATGCACTGGTCACCCCCATACTTAAAAAGCCGTCCTTGGATCCTACCAATCTTAACAACCTACGCCCTATCTCCTTGCTCCCCTTTTCCTCTAAACTCCTTGAATGCCTGGTTTACAACCAGATGAGTGACCACCTCATTAAAAACAACCTTCTTGATCCCCTTCAATCTGGATTTCGCCCTCAACACTCCACAGAAACTGCTCTTTTAAAACTCACAAATGTCCTACTAACTGCAAAAACCAACGGACACTATTCTGTACTCCTACTTCTGGATCTTTCAGCTGCCTTTGACACGGTTGACCACCCCCTCCTCCTCAAAAAACTTTACTCCCTCAGTCTCCGTGACTGCTCTTCAGTGGCTCTCATACTACCTATCCCAACGCACCTTCAGTGTCACTTACAATTCTACTTCCTCCACTCCTCTTCCCTTCTCTGTAGGGGTCCCCCAAGGTTCTGTTCTTGGACCTCCTTTATTTTCAATCTACACCTCCCTGGGTCAGCTGATAGCCTCTCACGGCTTTCAATATCATTTCTACGCTGACAACACACAAATCTATCTTTCCACCACTCAACTCACTCCATCAGTCTCCTCACGCATAACTAACTTACTAACCGACATATCTGTATGGATGTCACACCACTTCCTCAAACTCAACTTGGCCAAAACCGAGCTTATATTTCCTCCCCCACGTGCTCTTCCGCTGACTTCTCTGTCAAGAGCAATGGCACAACCATCCACCCCTCCCCACATGCTAGGTGTTATCCTGGATTCTTAACTCTCCTTTCGGCCCCACATCCAATCACTTTCCAAAGCTTGCCGCCTCAACCTCTGCAACATCTCTAAACTACGTCCCTTTCTAACCAATGAAACCACAAAGCTCCTGATTCACTCCCTGGTTATCTCTCGCCTCGACTACTGCAACTCCCTCCTCATTGGCTTACCTTTAAATAGACTATCCCCCCTTCAGTCCATCATGAATGCTGCTGCTAGACTCATCCACCTTACAAACTGCTCAGTGTCTGCTACCCCTCTCTGCCAATCCCTCCACTGGCTGCCACTCGCCCAACTAATTAAATTCAAAATACTAACAATAGGTTACAAAGCCATCCACAACTCTGCCCCCAGCTACATCACTAGCCTAGTCTCAAAATACCAACCTAATCGCCCTCTCCGTTCCTCCCAGGACCTCCTGCTCTCTAGCTCCCTCATCACCTCCTCCCATATCTGCCTCCAGGACTACTCCCGAGCCTCGCCCATCCTCTGGAATTCCCTACCCCAATCTGTCAGACTGTCTCCAAATTTATCCACTTTTAGGCGATCCCTGAAAACTTTCCTCTTCAGAGAAGCCTATCCTGCCTCCATCTAACAACTGCACTATTTTCTCCATTAGCTCATCCCCCACAGCTATTACCCTTTTGTATAACTTGACCCTCCCTCCTAGATTGTAAGCTCTAACGAGCAGGACCCTCTGATTCCTTCTGTATTGAATTGTATTGTACTTGTACTGTCCTCCCTAATGTTGTAAAGCGCTGCGTAAACTGTTGGCACTATATAAATCCTGTATAATAATAATAATAGCATAGAAAAACAATAGACCAGCATAGAAAACATATATTATATATATATATATATATATATATATATATATATATATATATATATATATATGATCTTCCAAAATTCGAATTTCGTATAGAATGAATTTGAATTCAAATAGAAAAGATTAAAATAGAATAGAAAAACAATAAAACAATAGAACAGAAAAAATATTATATATATATATATATATATATATATATATATACACACATCTTCCGAAATTCGAATTTCTTATAAAATGAATTTGAATTTGCATAGAAAGCATTAGAACAGTATAGAAAAGAATAGACTAGAAAAACTATAGGACAGAAAAGAATAAAATATATATATTATATTCTGTCCTGTTCTATTGTTTTTCTAGTCTATTCTTTTCTATTATTTTCTATTCTAATCTATTCTATTCAAATTCAAATTCATTCTATGCGAAATTTGAATTTCAGAAGCCATCTTCCGAAATTTGAATTTCGCATAGAATGAATTCAAATTCGTATAGAAAAGTCTAGAATAGAATAGAAAAGAATGGCATATAAAAACAGAACAGAATGGAACAGAATAGAAAAAACTATTATATATATATATATATATATATATATATATATATATATATAAAACATCTTCCGAAATTCAAATTTCATATAGACTGAAATCAAATTTGAATAGAAAAGATTAGAATAAAATAGAAAATGATAGAAAAGAATAGCATAGAAAAACAATAGAACAGAATAGAAAAATATTTTATTCTGTTCTATTGTTTTTCTAGTCTATAATTTTCTATTCTAATCTTTTCTATTCAAATTCAAATTCATTCTATACGAAATTGGAATTTCAGAAGCCATGTTCCGAAATTCAAATTTCGGATAGAATAAATTCGAATTTGAATAGAAAAGACTTATAGAATAGAAAATAATAGAAAAGATATATATATATATATAGATAGATATATATCTATATCTATCTATATATATATATATATTCTATTGCTTTATTATTTTATATTCTATTCTATTGTATTTTTTAGAAAATCGTTTTCTATTTTTTTCAAATTCGATTCGAATTTGTTTTCGAATTCGATCGTTTTTTTTTTCGGATTCCTTTAAAATCGTTACTTTTGTAATTCGGAAATTATTTCCGAATAATGAAAAATTCGTCCGAATTTCGATTCAGAGGGAAACGGAATGCACATGTCTACTATGTATACTCTGATTATACTATATTTCTGTACCGCCCCACAAAGTATTTGTTCATATCTTTATTAGTCTACTTACACCAACAGTTTATGTTAATTCTAACTTTTGAAAAAAATATTGAACACACCCACACAGATGAAAAAAATTTGCATTTATTTATTTTTGCATTTGAGCCTGAAAAGCATTACAACCACGATCAGTGGATGGCGGGTGCAATGCTCAGGCTCCTGCAGACTATTCTTCCAGCTGCAGATCTATACAGAGGTACTGACATTCAGTTACAAGGCAGGAGGAAGTTATCAATAGACTACAGGTGAGGTGATGTCCCACACTTGTGTTACATTCAGTGCAGGCACAAGCATGGGGGGTGCTATACCACCTTCAAAATTCCTTTAAGTACCCCCATCCATTGGGCATCTGCCTGGGTTTCCAAACAGCAGTACATTCACAGTGCAGTACAGGCTATACCTATGTTCAAGCACAGAAGAGGTGCTACTGCAGCTGCTCCCCCTACTTCCTCAGCCAATATCATGCTGTGAGTCACCCCGGAAACGCCCCCTCTTTCTGAACTGTCACATTGGATAACAAGTTAGCCTAGGAGAAAAGCCAGGGGACCCAGTTGTCTGTCACATCTCCATATCCATATCATGGAGGAGGTGAGCCTGACACCAGCAAAGGAATGCGTCTATGACTAGTGCACAGGGATTTTGTCTTTGACCAGTTGGATGACCAGTTGGATCAGCGGGCCCCACCCCAGAAGTCAAGGCATTAGAGGTTATGTGTGGGCTCAACTTTCCATTCACTCCAGTCATAGTTTGTCTTCTTCTGGGGGCCTCCTCTCCCATCCCCCCACTCTCTTCAGTTCTTTCCTGCCTCTGTTTATCACTTTCCACTCTTGTCCTCCCTCTGCTCTCTCTCCAATGATGGGACTTGTTTTATTCCCAGTGACACAACAATAAGACTTATCCCACTGACACCAATGATGGGATTCATTTTATTTCAACTGACCCTAATGGTGGGATTTATTATTCTGCAATGATGGAATGCACCTTATCCCATTGACATCAATTATTGAATATATTTTAATATCACTGACACCAATGGCACCTATTTTATGCTCATTGACACCATTGATGGAATGTATTTTATTCTCATTGACACCAATGATAGGACTTCTTTTCTTCTACTGACACCAGTGATAGGACTTCTTTTCTTCTACTGACACCAATGATAGGATTTCTTTTCCTCTACTGACACCAGTGATAGGAGCTCTTTTCTTCTACTGACACCAGTGATAGGACTTCTTTTCTTCTACTGACACAAGTGATAAGAATTATTTTATCCCACTGACACAAATGATGGGATTTATTTTATTCTCACTGGCACCAATGATGTACTCCCATGCCCTCTTGGCAACACGCTTCGCATACCTCATTTTTCTTCTCAAACTCTTTGAGGTGTCCCTCTTAATTATTTTCAATTGTTTGAAACTGTACTAAAGAATATATCTTTAATGAGAGCCTCACATTAAATCTTAATAAAATGGCATTGCTCCTAGTAAACAATGTGGCCAATATAAATAAAGATCACCTTCTCCCCTCTTCTGCCACAAGCTTGATCCATCTTGTTCCAGAATTTTTCCAAAATCTGCACAACAGAATGTGCAGTGCACCACAAAAAGCGGCTTTGCGTTGTGGTGCAATGTGTTGGGGGAAAATAAACTATAAATCAATGCTCTGCACATTGCTATACACCCTTTCCATTTCAAACAAACTTTGCATAAAAAGAGGGATTTTTGGTTCACATATATCGCAATACATGTTTAAGCTGGCCAACTGCGCCAAAGTAATCCCTCTCTGGCCAGTTTTTTTTTCCTATACATACAGAGCAAAGCTTAGCGGTTCCAGTATAAAAACACTGCACCTACAGGGAAGAAATTCTTGTTGGTGTCACCTTGTCTTTTGACACAGGGCACAAAGCTTGACGATTTTTATCAAAAGGGAGACACTGTAGGTGCAGGACACAAGTTCTTGGGGGTTTCTTCTGTATGTATAGGAATTGATGATGGCGTGTTTTGCAGGTGAATTCCATAACTCCCAGTTGATCGGATTATTCTGTGGATCAACCATCTGTGGTGATCTGTCAGTGGGCACATGGCCTGTGTAGTAGCTTTGAAATCCTCACCCTTCTACTCTCTACGGCACTTGCAGGATAGATCAATTGCATTGACTGGTCATCGCCAGCACAGAACATTGAGTGCTGCAGATAGAAGACGGAGAAGAGCAAGGATTTCAAATCCCCGGACCACTACACAGGCTCCGTGGGCACTAACAGTTCATCACCCTGGGAGGTAAGTACAGCTGATGGTACAGTATGGAACTCCCCTGTTGATCCAGAGGAAGGCGAAAAACCCTTATGAAGCATGGTATAATTTGCTCCAACAGGGAAAAAAAATTCCTTCCTGACCCCCGAAGGCGATCGGATTACTCCCTGGATCAACCATCTGTGGTGAGCTGTCAGTGGGCACATGACCTGTCTAGTAGCTTTGAAATCCCCACTCTTCTACTCTCTACGGCACTTACAGGATAGATCAGTGACATTCTGACTGGTCATCGCCAGCACAGAACATCGAGTGCTGCAGATAGAAGACGGAGAAGAGCAAGGATTTCAAATCCCCGGACCACTACACAGGCTCCGTGGGCACTAACAGTTCATCGACCTGGGAGGTAAGTACAGCTGAAGAAGTAAAATGATATTTTATTCTCTATACAGCTGATTGTACAGTATGGAACTCACCTGTTGATCCAGAGGAAGGCGAAAAACCCTTATGAAGCATAATTTGCTCCAACAGGGAAAAAATTCCTTCCTGACCCCCGAAGGCGATCGGATTATTCCCTGGATCAACCATCTGTGGTGTAAACAATGGTGGTAAAAATTCTGTGATGTTAACCACTTGAGCCCCGGACCATTATGCTGCCTAAGGACCAGAGGTCTTTTTCCAATTTGGCACTGCGTCGCTTTAACTGCTAATTGCGCGGTCATGCAATGCTGTACCCAAACGAAATTTGCGTCCTTTTCTTCCCACAAATAGAGCTTTCTTTTGATGGTATTTGATCACCTCTGCGGTTTTTATTTTTTGCGCTATAAACGGAAAAAGACCGAAAATTTTGAAAAAAAATGATATTTTCTACTTTTTGTTATAAAAAAAATCCAATAAACTAAATTTTAGTCATACATTTAGGCCAAAATGTATTCGGCCACATGTCTTTGGTAAAAAAAATGTCAATAAGCGTATATTTATTGGTTTGCGCAAAAGTTATAGCGTCTACAAACTAGGGTACATTTTCTGGAATTTACACAGCTTTTAGTTTATGACTGCCTATGTCATTTCTTGAGGTGCTAAAATGGCAGGGCAGTACAAAACCCCCCCAAATGACCCCATTTTGGAAAGTAGACACCCCAAGGAAATTGCTGAGAGGCATGTTGAACCCATTGAATATTTATTTTTTTTGTCCCAAGTGATTGAAAAATGACAAAAAAAAAAAAATATTTACAAAAAGTCGTCACTAAATGATATATTGCTCACACAGGCCATGGGCCTATGTGGAATTGCACCCCAAAATACATTTAGCTGCTTCTCCTGAGTATGGGGATACCACATGTGTGGGACTTTTTGGGAGCCTAGCCGCGTACGGGGCCCCGAAAACCAATCACCGCCTTCAGGATTTCTAAGGGTGTAAATTTTTGCTTTCACTCTTCACTGCCTATCACAGTTTCGGAGGCCATGGAATGCCCAGGTGGCACAAAACCCCCCAAAAATGACCCCATTTTGGAAAGTAGACACCCCAAGCTATTTGCTGAGAGGCATATTGAGTCCATGGAATATTTTATATTTTGACACAAGTTGCGGGAAAGTGACACTATTAGACCCTAGATCTCTCCTCTGCCCTCAAAGCATCTGACCACACCAAGATCGGTGTGATAAAATGCTTCCCCAATTTCCCAATGGCGCTATTTACATCCGGCGAAATCTAAGTCATGAAATACTCGTAGCTTCCGGTTTCTTAGGCCATAGAGATGTTTGGAGCCACTCTGGTCTCTGATCAGCTCTATGGTCAGCTGGCTGAATCACCGGCTGCATTCTCAGGTTCCCTGTTGAGACAGGAGAGCCAGAGAAAAACACGGAAGACGGTGGGGGGGGGGTCATTCCCTCCCACGGCTTGTAAAAGCAGTCTAGAGGCTATAATGATACCAAGATGATACCTAAACCTGCAGGCATCATTCTGGTATAACCACTCAAAGTCGTGAATGGCGTACCTGAAGACAAAAAAATGGTTAACAATGGTTAACAATAAAGCACAGTAAAGTGTAAATAATTACACACCTGAAAAACAAACATGATAAAACATAATAACAATAACAATAACAATAACAATAACAATAAAACATTGCAGAATAGAATACAGTAAAAAAGAGCAGAACAATAGAGAGAGAGAATAGAGAGAGAGAGAGAACAATAAAACAACAACTATTTTTTTTTATTTCATATTTTTTTTTACACTTTTTTTGTAACTAACTTTTATAACGGTAACCGGTTCCAGGTTCGGGTCTCTCAAAATGCGATGGCATCTTGGGAGACCCTGTGAAAGTCTGCCTAGTCTGTGCAATGCTGTACCCTACGCTAATACTCAACTAGTGAATGGTAGCGTTCAAAACATTCACCAATGCAAAGGCCAGGATTTTCAGGACAGGAGGGACAATAATAGCGGGTGTCACGCCTATATCCGCGCTTGCTGCAGACACAACATCTTTTTTGGGGGGTTCGTTGGGTAGGGGTACTCGGGAGGACATAAAAATGCCTCTCATGCAGCCGACTGCATTTGGTTGGGGATGTGAATGGGGGAAGTACGGGCGCTGCAGAAGCGGTGGGTTCCCAATTAGGATTGGCGAATGCAGCAGGAAGGGCACTATGGGCACGACAGGCCTGTGTTTGTCTTTTTGGTGGCGGCGGGACACTACTTGAGCTTGCCACCTCACCAGCTTCAACTGCACTTATGGGACTCGCCACGTCACCAAGTGTTACTGCAGTGCTGGTTTGACTACAACCGGGGTGTACTAGGCCGCTGGCGCTTGCCAGTTCACCAAAACGCTACCAAAAAACTGTTAGCGATCGCAGGGATCAGGCCTGACTCTGCGAACGCTGCAGTTATGCGTTTAGTGTTTTGTAAGTGACAGTGATCGATCGATACTGCACTTGGGTGGGCTGGGCCGGGCGGAGGGGCAAAACGCAGGTGCTAGCAGGTATCTGGGCTGATCCCGCTAACACTGCGTTTTTGGGAACCCTAAACTGCTGGTGACGCTAGTATAGATCTGATCGGATCAGATATTGATGCGATCAGATACTATACCACTAAGGGAGGTGTACGGTGCGTGCGTGGGTGTTAGCGGTACTGGCGCTAATCTGACGCTGCCTGGGGCTGGTGCTTGCCAGTTCACCAAAATACTACCAAAAAAACTGTTAGCGATCGCAGGGATCAGGCCTGACTCTGCGAACGCTGCAGTTATGCGTTTAGTGTTTTGTAAGTGTCAGTGATCGATCGATACTGCACTTGGGTGGGCTGGGCTCGCCTGGGCGGAGGGGCAAAACGCAGGTGCTAGCAGGTATCTGGGCTGATCCCGCTAACACTGCGTTTTTGGGAACCCTAAACTGCTGGGGACGCTAGTATAGATCTGATCGGATCAGATATTGATCCGTTCAGATACTATACCACTAAGGGAGGCGTATGCTGCGTGCGTGGGTGTCAGCGGTACTGGCGCTAACCTGACGCCTGGGGCTGGTGCTTGCCAGTTCACCAAAATGCTACCAAAAAAACTGTTAGCGATCGCAGGGATCAGGCCTGACTCTGCGAACGCTGCAGTTATGCGTTTAGTGTTTTGTAAGTGACAGTGATCGATCGATACTGCACTTGGTTGGGCTGGGCGGAGGCACAAAACGCAGGTGCTAGCAGGTATCTGGTCTGATCCCGCTAACACTGCGTTTTTGGGAACCCTAAACTGCTGGGGATGCTAGTATAGATCTGATCGGATCAGATATTGATGCGTTCAGATACTATACCACTAAGGGAGGTGTACGCTGCGTGCGTGGGTGTTAGCGGTACTGGCGCTAATCTGACGCTGCCTGGGGCGACGCATATCACCGCCGGGCGATCGGGGGGCTAAACCTTTATTCGGTAATAAACGGCGGGTGCCCTGACACTATAAAAAATAAACAAACTAACCAGCGTCAACCGTAACGGTTATACGGTGATCAGTGGTGAAAGGGTTAACTAGGGGGCAATCAAGGGGTTAAAACATTTATTAGGTAGTATATGGGGGTCCCTGACGCTATAAAACGCTGACGGCGAACCTAAATATTTACCTCACTAACTAGCGTCACCAACGACACTAATACAGCGATCAGAAAAATGATCGCTTAGTGACACTGGTGACAGGGGGTGATCAAGGGGTTAAAACTTTATTAGGGGGGGTTAGGGGGGTATCCTAGACCTAAAGGGGGGTAATACTAACTGTCCCAACACAGTAACTGTCACAAACTGACACCTAGCAGTAATCAGAAAAAAAAAAAAAAAAACTGCTGGTGTCAGTTTGTGACGGGGGGGGGGGGGGGGGTGATTGGGGGGGGATCGGGGGGCGATCGGGGGGGGGATCGGGGTGTTTTGTGTGCCTGGCATGTTCTACTGTGTGTGTAGTGTTTGTGCACTCACAGTGAAGTCTTCTCTCCTCGGGCCGGAACAGAAATTACCGAGCCGAGGAGAGATGACATCATTTCCTTTGCTGCTGTTTAGCATACAGCAGCAAAGGAATGATTCGATTGGCCGGCGGCGATCGCGAGGGGGGGGCCACGAACGGATGGTCTCCCCCTCATCACCGATCGCCGCTGGACAAAAGACGACCGCCTCGGGCACCGGGGGGGGGTCCGATCGGACCCCCCACCCGCGGAAGGCAAATCACGTACCCTGTACGTGATTTTGCCTGTCCGTGCCACTTTGCCGACGTACATCGGCGTGAGGCGGTCGTCAAGTGGTTAAGAAATTGTCAAAAATGCGTAGAATTATTTTTTCTGAATCTTCGCAGGACGATGTCATGCAGATTTACATGCATGCCCACATGCTGTTGATGTATGTGAACTTGGGTAAGTATATCTCTTCTCCTGGATTCTTTGATGGTTTTGGCATTATAGCCGATGGAGAAAGTCGGTCATCCGTTTCCATGTCCATGTCCATGGGCTGTAACAAGAAACACAATGCATCATTATTATTATATTATTATTATACAGGATCTATATAGCGCCAACAGTTTACGCAGCGCTTTACAATATAAAAGGGAGACAATACAGTTATAATACAATAAAATACAAGAGGATTAAGAGGGCCCTGCTCAGAAGAGCTTACAATCTCATAGGGTGGGGCAGGTGGTACAAAAGGTTGTAACTGTGGGGAATGAGCTGGTGGAAGTGGTAGTAGATTAGTTGGAGATTAGTTGGATAGACTTTCCTGAAGAGATGAGTTTTCAGGGATCGCCTGAATTTAGCAAGAGTAGGGGATAGCCAGATAGATTGAGGTAGCGACTTCCAGAGGATGGGAGAGGCTCTGGAGAAATCCTGGAGACGAGCATGGGAGGAGGAGATGAGAGAGCTTGAAAGCAAGAGGTCTTGAGAAGAGCGGAGAGGTCGATTTGGGTGATATTTGGAGACAAGATTAGTGATGTAGCTCGGGGCAGAGTTGTGAATGGCTTTGTATGTTGTGGTTAGTATTTTGAATTTAATTCGCTGGGTGATTGGGAGCCAGTGTAGGGATTGGAGTAGAGGGTTGGCACACAATGAGCGGTTGGTAAGGTGGATAAGTCTGGCAGCAGCATTCATGATAGACTGAAGAGGGGATAGCCTATGGAGAGGTAGGCCAATGAGAAGGGAGTTGCAATAGTCACGGCGAGAGATAACAAGGGAGTGAATGAGGAGTTTGGTGGTTTCATTTGTTAAAAAGGGGCAAATTTTAGAGATGTTACGGGGTGAATTCTACAAACTTTTGACAACGGTTTGATTTGAGGCTGAAATGATAAGTCAGAGTCTAGGATTACACCGAGTACCCTGGCGTGAGGGGAGGGACGGACTGATGGTTGCATTGTTGATTTTGATGGAAAAGTCATGGAAGGGGGCACGGGCCGGGGGGAATATTAATAGCTCAGTTTTAGAGAGATTTAGTTTAAGGAAGTGGTGCGACATCCATGCTGATATGTCAGTTGGTAAGTTAGTAATGCGAGAGGAGACTGAAGGAGTGAGGTGAGGAGTAGACAGATGGGTTTGGGTGTCATCAGCAGATAAGTGGTATTGGAAGCCGTGGGCGGTTATTAAGTGAGGTTATTAAGGGAGGAGGTGTAGATAGAGAAGAGAAGGGGTCCAAGAACCGAGCCTTGGGGGACCCCCACAGAAAGGGGCAATGGAGAGGAGGAGACAGAACTGTAGGTGACACTGAAGGAGCGCTGTGATAAATAGGCAGAGAACCAGGATAGAGCAGAATCTCTGAGGCCAAGGGAATGAAGTTTATTGAGAAGGAGCGGGTGGTCAACAGTCATATTCAATGTTTATAGATTTCTGGACTTATTGTTTAATAATGGCCAGCCCTCCCAATACAATCTAGAGCCAATCTCTTCTTCCTCATTTCCATATAATGGGAGAACAGATAGGACATAAATTTAGAAGCATAATTTGTGTCTTTGGCCATCAATTCATCCACATGGTGATGGGTGACGTCACATATCATAGACCTCATAGAGATTGTATCATGTACCATTGTACCGTCTCACTTCCACTGACTCCCAACTGTGCACCATTGTGTCTGGTGCCTAGAAAGTTATATTCTTATCTTCTCCTCTCATGGAAAAGACAAAAACAATTGACTGGTTAGTCTGTAAGGTTTTCCTGCAGGCTGGATTACGTTTCTGTTCCCTACATTATCTGTAAGGACATAGCATTGCTCCAATCTGTCAGATATATAGTAATATCATCCCATTAGGATTTGGGTACTTACCATGTCCACTTGGAAAGGGGGCAATGCTTTCCCTTCCTCTAGTTCTTCCCGGTCGATGGATTCCATGAAGATGTGGGATCGGATGTCTTCACGGATCCCCAGTCTCTCCTCCGGATATTTGCAAAGCAGCTATAAAATAATGAACAGTTATCAATGAGGACTTGTATACATGATTAATAAACATTACATCGCTTGGCTCTGTATGGATTAGGAAAGAACTCTGACTACTGTGCGTCTCCTCCTGGGTGGTTATTTTCAATCCAATAGAGCATCTTAGCATGTGAAGATACACATATAGACTAGTACAGGTGCTGGATGCAAAAATAAATGAGTTTGAGTTCTGTTTTGATAGCATTATTAAATGTGCATATCAGTGATTTACCCCATGTGGCATCTTCTGCCCCCTCAGTCCCATGATAAAGTATTACCATGGTTGTGTAACTGAACTTTTACTGGGGACAAAGAAGCCAAACAACCCAACAGTCAAGCCAATGACCAGACTTGTCAGCAAACCTATATTATACCCCTAGAGCAGCAGCAGTAGTAGGCCCAGAAGCCTTTCCTGTTGCTATTTAGAAAAAGGTCTTTTTAAAAAAGGTCTTCTCCTACTTACTTCTTTTATGAAGTCTGCCAGGTCCGGGTCCATGTCAGAGGGGTAATTGGGATGGCTGAAGTTCACCTCTCTCCTGTATTCATCAAAGGTCATGCTCCTAAATGGCATATGCTTTGTGGCCAAGATGTAGGTAATGAATCCTAGTGAAAACCAATCAGGTTCAAACTGGTAAAAGTCATTGTTGACAACCTGCCAATCCAAAGAAAGAACATCAATAAGTACATTGGTCAGTACAGAAAACCAGAATACATCAAAGAAGCCCAATAAGCTGAGTTAATTTTTAAAGGGGCCGCATAGGCTGACCCCATTATCTTATAGGAATCACAAGCCCCCCCCCTCCAACTTAGTTTTTTATATATAATTCCTTTTATATTGTATATTCATCAAATACATATTCTAAGGCAGCCCTCAAAAAATTCACTCGCCTGCTCGCATTTTGCGAGTGCATTTTGAGGGCCTGCCTGGAGCGGGGGGGGGGGGGGGGGTGGCGAGCACCTGGGTGGAATGGGAGTCCTTCTCCCATGATCACGAATGGGAGAGAGAGAGAGAGAGAGAGCGGCCTGGATGTTCAGAGTGCGGCGCGGGGAACACAGCGATATTAACTTTCATTTCACATTGCCGTGTTCCCCGCCGCTCGCTGTCAGATACAGCCCCGCCCCCTGGACCTGGGATTTTGATAGACAGATCACACGTCCAATCCCGGGTCGGGTGATCTGTCAATCAAAGTTCTCCGGCCAGGGGGCAGGGCTGTATTTGACGTTGAGCGGCGGGAAAACGCAATTGAAATGAAAGCTAATATCGCTGTGTACCCTGGCTGTGCTCTGAACATCCGGGCCGCTCTCCTGTTCCTCTCCTCCCCTGCACAGGTAGGCACAGGCTGCATGATGGGCACAGATAGGGTGGTGGACACAGGCTGCATGGTGGATGGTGGGCACAGGCTGGATGGTGGGCACAGGCTGCATAGTGGACATAGGCTGCATGCTGGATGGTGGACACAGGCTGCATGGTGGGCACAGGCTGCATGGTGGGTGCAGGCTGCATGGTGGATGGTGGGCACAGGCTGCATGGTGGGCACAGACTGTATGGTGGACACAGGCTGCATGGTGCATGGTGGGCACATGTTGCATGGTGGGCACAGGCTGCATGGTGCATGGTGGACACAGGCTGCATGGTGGATGGTGGGCACAGTCTGCATGGTGCATGGTGGACACAGGCTGCATTGGTGGGCACAGGCTGCATTGGTGGTCACAGGCAGCTTACATTGGTGGGCACAGGCAGCTTGCATTGGTGGGCACAGGCATGCTGCATTGGTGGGCACAGGCAGCTTGCATTGGTGGGCACGGATAAAATTGTTGTTGTTGTTGTTTTGTGCCATTAACCCCTTCCCGCCGACCGTACGCAGATATGCGTACTCGGCTTTCCGGGGTTATACCGGGATGATGCCCGCAGCTGCAGGCATCATCCCGGTACTGTTGTTTACAGCGGGCGATCGGCTACCCGAGTATAACAACCAATGCGGCTAAAAGCCGCTCGGTTGTTATACCGGAGGAGCGGGAGGGGACATCCCCCCCTCCCGCCGCCTCCCGCCGCTGTTACCGGGCCTCCCGTGCGATCGGGAAGCCCGGTATCCAATCGGGTACCTTTGGTGGCTGGGGGCGGGCTGGAACGAAGCTGTGAGCGGCTTCGTTCCAGCCTTCTCGTTGTAAACGCGGAAGCGACGTCATGATGTCACTTCCCGTTTACTCGGCTGCCAATGGCGCCGAATTTTAAAAAGTACACAGTATTCAGAATCGCCGTTTTCGGCGATCTGAATACTTTGAAGTGTAAAGGAGGGATGGGGAGTCTTTTAGACCCCCCATCCCTCCATAAAGAGTACCTGTCACCACCTATTACTGTCACATGGGATGTTTACATTCCTTGTGACAGCAATAAGAGTAAAAAAAAAAAAAAAAAAAATTTTTTTAAACACAATTTTTTAAAGTAAAAAAATAAATAAATAAATAAAAAAAAAAAATTTTTTTAAAGTGCCCCTGTCCCCGCGAGCTTGCGCAGCGAAGAAAACGCATACGGAAGTCGCGCCCGCATATGTAAACGGTGTTCAAACCACACATGTGAGGTATCTCCGCAATTGTCAGAGCGAGAGCAATAATTCTAGCCCTAGACCTCCACTGTAACTCAAACCTGGTAACCGTAAAAAATTTTTAAAGCGTCGCCTATGGAAATTCATAGGTACCGTAGTTTGTCGCCATTCCACGCGGGGCCACGCAGCGGCGTGATCTGTCACTGGCTGCGTCCACTGGACACTTACATTAACATTACCGTGTAACCACTGTAACCAATCACAGCAGGTCACATGACAGTTGTATACAATAAATGTAAAAGTAGAAAAAGCAGTGCAGCACAAAACATAAAATAACATGTTAAATAATAAAAGAGTTCATAATGTTCACATTCAGGATGAATAACAAACACCACCAAGTGTCCAAATAAGTGCTTCTATGGATGAGATACAAGGTGATCAAGTGACAACCTCCACCAGCGAGCTGACCCGCCCCTGAGTAAATCAGACAGGTCACACAGGCAGTTCCCTCACAAGGGTATAACGGCTGGATCACTGGATATGCTGAACGCTGGAGAGGAGTGCATTCTAATGGTAATGAGATCCCTTGTGCTCTGACCATAAGCTCCGGTTCACTCGTACATGGAGTAGAAGCAGCAGAATATAGTGCTCTGCGTTTGATAAAAGCGTTTATTTAAAATAAAAGGTTGCACTTATAAGTATAGCACTGTTCCTCAGTGCAAGGTGACAGGGCAGATAGTAAGCAAATCCACGAGGATCAACGACAAGACGCGGGTGACGTCACGCTAGTCACGTGGTTTTGTACACATTGCGTCCCAGGGGGCGGGACTTCATCAACAGTGATGGAATGACGTGAGACATCCGCTTTATATATCGTGGACTGACACCTAAGGCCGTTAGGAGTATTACACATGATAAATCTCCACGGTAACACTGCTGACTCCTGGAACCAGCCAGGAAGTGACCTAACACTAGATTCATATAAAAAAAAAAACGTACGTGACAAGCATAACCTGTCAGGGTGAAACTAGTGTACATTACCAAGCCCATCAAGACGGAAGAAATGCATATTGTACCTATCAAATGGTTATCAAAACCTAAGGAGAGGACAAATATTGCACTATAACTCCTGTCTTTAAATGGACATAAATGCACACAGTAATTTAAAAAGATAAAAAATTCCCAGATTCCCTGCGTCTGAGTTGACATATAAAGTTGCCTCCTCTCCAATGTTTCGTGAATCTTTCAATGCCCCAGAATTTCAAACCCCTAGGGTTCTGGTTATGGACCAATTTGAAATGCCTGGATACATTGTGAGTCTTTATTCCTTTCTTGATGTTGTTTACATGTTCCCCTAATCTGACATGAAGAGGTCTAGAGGTCCTACCAATATATTGTAGGCCACACTCACATTCGAGCATGTAAACAACGCCAATGGTCGCACAAGTAATTAGTTGTATCTTGTATTTTTTATTTGTCGTTGAAGCCCAAAATTCTTTCCGCTTCTTAATGTTACACTTTGAATGTTTATAGGTGGTAAACCGCCCACAGGCATAAAATCCAGAAAGGAAAGAGAATAACCAGCTTTCAGATTGGACAATGACTCCTGGGGCCAAACGGTCCCGTAAAGAAGGAGCTTTTTTGTATATAAAATGATGGTCGCTGCGGTAATAGAGGGCCTAATACCTTATTCTGTATTCAGTACAATGGGCTTTATCCACTTCTGACCTTCCAAGGAAACACAAAAAGTTTCTCTCAAGAGGCCTGAGTTTCTGTTTATCCAGATCATACTTTTGGTATGATCGACAGTTCTATTTGCAGACAAGAGGGGCCGCGATGGGAGCCCGTTTTCCTCCCAGTGTGGCCAATTTGTTTATGGCCCACTGGGAGGGAGAGGCTGTCTTTAAAAATCGCCCCCCTGAGCTTGCCTACTATAGGAGATTCATAGATGATCTCATCCTAATCTGGGAGGGAGGTCAATCTAGTCTAGATAGTTTTATCCAGACATTGAATAACAATACCAAAAATATCCAGTTAACATGGAAAATAGGCATGGAACGTATGGTCTTTTTGATCTTGAGATTTGTAACTATGGTGATTACATTTCAAACCGACTAACCGGAACGCCTATATACCCCTGGGGAGTTGCCATCATAGGTCATGGTTGTGCAGCATCCCCATGGGTCAATTCATTAGGCTCAGACAGAATTGCACTCATGAGGAGGACTTTGTATCACAATCCCAGGTCCTCTCGTCTAGATTTCAGCAAAAGTGGGTATGAGAAATCTACCCTGGACAGTGAAATAGAGAGAGTGCGTACTATGGACAGACAGACATTGGTATTAAATCAGACTAAAGAAATCAGTGCTGATGTCTCAAATTTCAAGATGGTATTAAACTACAATGTCCAGCACAAAAAGTTTGAGAAGATAGTACTAAACAACTGGTCCATTTTGAAACAGGATAAGATATTAGGCCCTCTATTACCGCAGCGACCATCATTTTATATACAAAAAAGCTCCTCCTTTATGGGACCGTTTGGCCCCAGGAGTCATTGACCCACCGGTCCAATCTGAAAGCCAGTTATTCTCTTTCCTTTCTGGATTTTATGCCTGCGGACGGTGTATCCCCTGTAAACATTCAAAGTGTAACATTAAGAAGCGGAATTTCAGGCTTCAACGACAAATAAAAAATACAAGATACAACAACGAATTACTTGTGCGACCATTGGTGTTGTTTACATGCTCAAATGTGAGTGTGGCCTACAGTATATTGGTAGGACCTCTAGACCTCTTCATGTCAGATTAGGGGAACATTTAAACAACATCAAGAAAAAATTAAAGGCGCACAATGTATCCAGGCATTTCAAATTGGTCTATAACCAGAACCCTAGGGGTTTAAAATTCTGGGGCATTGAAAGAGTCATGAAGCATTGGAGAGGAGGCAGCTTTATACGTCAACTCAGCCGCAGTTGTTTTTGAGGATCAATGAGGACGTGGATTTATGTGCAATTATAATGAATAATCATTATCTTATCATTATCACAATTATTTGTATGTAGCGCTGGTAGATTTGCATCTACCATATGTTAGGTAAATTTAGTAACTTGTTCGTTAAATAGGTTAGGTTTGCCCCTGTTTCAGCTTGGCTGATGTTGTGTGTGTTTCCATACTGACTGGTGGGTGTCGCTATTATCACTGGCCAGTTTTGGAAAGGCAACGTGTCGAAGCGTATGGATGCTCTTCTGTCCCGGAGACAATTCGGTGGAGGTGGTCCTCCGAGTTGCATTCTGGGCGAGGGTATTTATGGGACAGACGCCATATTGTTGGGTCGTTTTACAGCCACCTGCTGGCCCTCCTGGCCGACAGGTATGCGTTAGAGAGCTATCTTGGGGTCCTCCGTTCCGGAGGCCCACGTCGCTGCAGCGCAGGGGTGGGCCCACAAGCTTATCTGGGGCCTACCACAGCAGCCGAGGAATGCTCCTGAGCTGTCTATCCAGAAGGGAAGAAGCTGGACAACCGAGGAGATCCCAGGGGAGGACCCGTCATGGAAGGATCATGCAGCGTGCTGGTCTATAGAGGGTCCTGGTGACTCGGTTGGAGGACATATCCTAAAAAGTAACTATACAGCATAGTGTTGCCGGGTTGACTTAAAGGTTCAAGCACTGTGACTGACGTTCATTGCAGAAAACCCAATACATCCTATGGCAGAGGATCGTACAGGTTTAACCCAAATAAGTCTGTGGCAGAGACTTTTGATCGTGCTACGTACTGGCTGCTAGGCAAGTGAGAGAGGCCTATTCAGGCGAGCAAAGAGTGTGTCCCACGAGGGGAGTGCATCCTATTGTAATATCCAAATTCTACCAGAACATTTGTCAAGAGTTTCATAAGAAGATATTTGAGTTTCTTGTGCGGTTTCCTTTCTGCCTCTTTCCTGCTACTTCCTTAGTAAATCGTTTAATAAAGCATTGAAAACGTATTCAAGTGTTGGTGCGTGTATCGTCCAGAGGTAAACTCAACGGAACCCTAGACCCGGTGCCGGTAAAACAGAGGGAAGGAGAGTGAAGGTAACAGGCCCGCTTAAACCAGCAGCTCCACCGAGAGTTATTGCTTCCTTGTATGATAGATTTTTTATCTTTTTAAATTACTGTGTGCATTTATGCCCATTTAAAGACAGGAGTTATAGTGCAATATTTGTCCTCTCCTTAGGTTTTGATAACCATTTGATAGGTACAATATGCATTTCTTCCGTCCTGATGGGCTTGGTAATATACACTAGTTTCACCCTGACAGGTTATGCTTGTCACGTATTTTTTCTGTTTTTATCTGACTCTTGTGTCAGGTCACTTCCTGGCTGGTGTCGGAAGTCAGCGGGTTTACCATGGAGATTTATCATGTGTAATACTCCTAACAGCCTTAGGTGTCAGTCCACGATATATAAAGCGGGTGTCTCACGTCATTCCGCTGATGAAGTCCCGCCCCCTGGGACGCAATGCATATGGAACCATGTGACTAGCGTGACATCACCCGTGTTTCGTAGTTGATCTCCGTGGATTTGCTTACTGTCTGCCCTGTCACCTTGCATGAGGTCACCTCACATGGCCGCATCGATCTTTGGTTCCCGCCTAGCATACAGCAGAGCTCTCCTCCAGAGCAGAGTGAAGATGTGTAAATCAGGGATGACAGACTGGATCCTCTTCTACTGACTTGGAGGGGTTGGTATTCAATCAGATCCCCCTGATGAAGACAAGTGATCCCTGTGTTGAACACGTGTAGGGGAGGGCCCAGGACGGAGCTGACAGCACGGAGTTGAATCGAGGAGGGGAGCATACCATACTGCACGCCATATCGGCGTTTTTTTATCATTTGAAAGCCTGAAATAGAGTGGTGTACTTACACACCTGTGGAATGTGAGTACCCCGATGTGGGGAGTGTGTTTTATAAATAAATCCTAACGCTATTACACTATTGAGTTTTTCTTATTTATGGCTTGGAGCGGTACTGACTGAACCAGCTGGAGATCGGCACCTGCACTTCATTATTGAGGCCAGGGGTGGCTCCAAAGCATGTTGGGACACAGCTACTGTGTCACACATTCTGAGGTGAGCGCATAAGCTTTTGGGGGGTCACTGGAGTGCCCACGGAGCATGGTTTTGCAGCAACACATATTGGATGATCATGCTGGATGACACCACTGATGGACACTGTGTTATATGTTTGATAATTTACACTCATCACTTAGGAACTTTCATTTATATCTCTGATGTATATGCAGAAATACTGTGCACTTCTACATTCTATGTATGCACTTTGGTTTCAGCGATATTATATATGCACATTGCACTTTAATTAGGGTGACCAGACATCCCCGGTTTCTGGGGACAGTCCCCGGATTGAGGACACTGTCCCCGGACCAAGTCTGTCCCCAGTTTTGTCCCCAGATTGGATTTGAACAGGGGCTCGAGCAATTTCAAAGACAACCCATGTAGAATAAAAAGAAAAAATCTGAATTGCACCCCCCTCCTCTGCCGCTTCTACTAGCTTATAGGGGGTTTATTTTTTTCCATTATCTGTGCCCCTTTCTGATGATCATGTGCTGGTCGGAGCGGAGGGACTATTTCCTCAGTTTTGGGCGCATGCCCATTCAGCTCCACTCGCATGTTCTTCTGCCTTGGCTGAAGTCCCGGCCAACCGCCTGCATGCTTATCTCCTTGCCTTCCCTGGTGGAGTGATCTTTCTCTGTTCCCCACCCAGTAGTACCCGGGGCCCGAAGAGTAAAGCCCCATACACACTATCAGATTTTCTGCTGATTTTTGTCTTCAGATTTACCAAAACCATGTAGTGCAAGGGCCTGTCTGATTACATACAAATTGAAACTCCTAAGGTTTGACATCATATTATATGGTTTTGGTAAATGTGAAGAAAAAAATCAGCAGAAAATCTGATAGTGTGTATGGGGCTTTAGACTTGACAGGCTGTGAGGCTGGCGGCGGAGACGGGCAAAGAGTCATTGATTGCTGCCATTACTAGTTAAAAAAAAATATGTCCCCGGATTTCATTTTAAAAATCTGGTCACCTTAACTTTAATTATTAATTTTTATCACGGATTGTCACTTAGGAGTTTATTGCTCATTATTTTTTTATTGGTATTATATTTTTTTTGAATTTCTCACATAGTTTTGTACTTGAATTATTTACTTTGGATACATATTTATTTTAAATTTTTTCTAGCGCAACGCACTTATTTATTTACTGACTACAGTGAGGCTGCGATTATGGGCACGGTGAGATTGCATTGTGGGCATGGTGAGACTGCATTATGGGCACGGTGAGGCTGCCATTAAAAGCACGGCGAGGCTGCGATTTTGGGCACGGTGAGACAACATTATGGGCATGGTGAGACAGCATTATGGGCACGGTGAGGCTGCGATTATAGGCACAGCGAGGATGTGATTATGAGCACGATGAGACAGCATTATGGGCACGGTGAGGCTGTGATTATGGGCACGGTGAGGCTGCGATTATGGGCACGGTGAGGCTGCAATTATGGGCACGGTAAGGCTGAAATTATGGGCACGGTGAGGCTGAGTTTATGACGTGTGACGTCCTAGCCATGCCCGCTATGTCCGACTTCGGCTGCTATAACAACGGTGCTAAATCAGCTAAAAGTAGTTGGATCTGTATGTGCGTTATAATTAATCGAAATCAGTCAATTAATCGATTAAAACAAAATTGATTGATCGAACACGAACATTTTAATCAGTAACAGCCCTATTTAACATGTTATTTTATGCTTTGCACTGCACTGCTTTTTCTACTTGTACTGCTATTTGGGATTTGATAATTTGACCCCCAGTGTTCAGCTGCTGTGGTTAGGTTTATTAATTGCGCTGATTGATTTGCATTATGTACATGTATACGATAAATGGCCTTCTTTAAAACCTTCCATTGTATATCATTGTGTTGCTAGCTGTGATTGGTCAGTGTGATAACATGGTACAGACTGGGCCAATCACAGCCCATCTGTACTATGTGATTAGCTCTGACCAATTACAGCTAATCACAACAAAAGTAACTGAATGAATTGATTTCATTCAGTAAAATGCTTGCATATAGCAATGTAATGCACTGCTATATGCAAAAATAATGTGTAAAAAAAAAATAAAAATACTGATTACTTCCCCAGAGTAGTACAATGTTACTATAGTAAGATTATATTGCTCTGGTCAAAGTGTGTTAAATTTTTTTTTCATACTGTCACCATTTAGTGGCCTTGATTACCTCCACACCCATTATATGATGACGTTGTACTGCACTGGTGACAGTATGTAAAAAAAAATGTTTTTAATTACCGTGTTTATCGTGTTTTTCAGGGGAAAATCGTGGGTGCGTGTTATACGCCGATCCCCGCTAATTGTGATCTATCGGCGGCGATCGCTGCCAACATTCACATAGCGTGTCGTTCTAAATATGGCGCCGCGGAGTTCGGAGGGACTCGGCGGAGCTGAATGAGCCCTGCTGAAATCACAGTGACTGGGCGGAGCCGAGATACACATAGTCGAGTGTTCTCAGCTCTTTCCGGCGCCACTCACAGTCACGCCCAGTCCCGCCATTGGACCTGTGTTATGTCCATCATAGGGAGGGACTGGGCGGGACTGTGAGCGGCGCTGGAAAGAGCCGAATACACTCGACTATGTGTATCTCGGCGGCATTCATTCAGCTCCGCCGAGTCTCTCCGAACTCCGCGGCGCCATATTTAAAACTACATGCAGCTATGTGTATGTCGGCGGCAATCTGTCCAAGCATGGACACTGGGGGCAAGGCTGCACTGACCACTGGGGCAAAGCTGCACTGACAAGGCTGCACTGGGGCAAAGCTGCACTGACAAGACTGCACTGGGGCAAAGCTGCACTGACAAGACTGCACTGGGGCAAAGCTGCACTGACAAGGCTGCAATGGACACTGGGCAAGGCTGCACTGACACTGAAAAGGCTGCAGATGAACACTAATGAGGCTGCATTGATGGGCATTTTAATGTAAGTTATTTTTCCTTAAACTTCCCTCCTAAAAGTTTTTTTCCTTAAAATTCTCTCCTTGGGGTGCGTGTTATACGCCGATAAATACGGTACTTCATTTTCCAAAAACCTATTGACAAAAAATGACAACTTAAAAAACTCCCCATGCCTCTTACTAAATACCTTGGACTGTCTACTTTTCAAAAAGGGGTAATTTGGGGTATATCTGTACTGTGCTGACATTTTTGGGCCTCAAGAAATGAGCCAGGCCATCAGTACATCAGGATTGATCAATTTTTAAGGACTAAATAATATACACTGATTTGGGTTATTTTCACCAAAGAAATGTAGCAGAATACATCATGGCCTAAAATTATGAAGAACATTTATTTGCAAAATTTTATATCAGGAGCCAAGAAAAAACATTTTTTTCTCAAAATTTTTGTTCTTTTTTTGTTTATTTAGCAAAAAATAAAAAATACAGTGGTGAATAAATACCACCAAAAGAAAACTATTTGTATGAACAAAATTACAAAAATTTAGTTTGGGTACAGTGTTGCATGACCGTGCAATTGTCATTAAAAGTGCGACAGCGCTAAAAATTGGCCTGTTCAGGAAGGGCGTGAAAGTGCCCGTTATTGAGGTGGTTAACCACTTCAGCCCCAGAAGATTTGGCTGCTCAATGACCAGGCCATTTTTTGCGATTCGCCACTGCGTCAATTTAACTGAAATTTGCGCTTTCCTGCAACGCTGTACCCAAACAAAATTGACGTCCTTTTTTTCCCACAAATAGAGCTTTCTTTTGGTGGTATTTGATCACCTCTTCGGTTTTTATTGTTTGTGCTATAAACAAAAGAAGAGCAACCATTTTGAAAAAAAAACACAATGGGGGTTATTTAATAAAGGCAAATCCCCTTTGCACTACAAGTGCGCTGCAAGTGCACTTGAAAGTGCACTGCAAGTGCACTTGGAGGTGCAGTCACTGTAATATTGAGGGGGACATGCAAGGAAAATAAAAAATAGCATTTTAGCTTGTACATGATTGGATGATAAAATCAGCAGAGCTTCCCCTTATTTCAGATCTACCCCTCGGATTTACAGCAACTGCACTTCCAAGTGCACTTGCATAAATAACCCCCCATATATTTTACCTTTTGCTATAATAAATATCCCCAATTTTTATTAAAAAAAGCTTTTTTTCCTAAGTTTAGGCCGATATGTATTCTTCTATATATTTTTGGTAATAAAAAACGCAATAAGCGTATATTGATTGGTTTGCGCAAAAGTTATAGCGTCTACAAAATAGAGGATAGATTTATGGCATTTTTATTATTATTTTTTTTTTTAATAGTAATCGCGTTGATCTGCCATTTTTATTGGGACTGCGACATTGTGAAGGACCCATCGGTCACTTCTGACACATTTTTGAAACCACTGACAATTATACAGCAATCAGTACTGTAAAAATGCACTGATTACTGTGTAAATGTTACTGGCGATCAAGGGGTTAACTGTGTTCGCGATGACCGCCGGCCACGAGCATCAGCACCCCTGCAATGCAGCGGGCACGCACACGCATGCTATCCTGCTTAAAGGAGCCGACGTACAGCTATGACCGTTCGCAAGATCGTGCCGACCTGCCGCAGTATAATGGCGGCGGCTGGTCGGTAAGTGGTTAACCACTTGTGTACTGGTCACTTATACCCCCTTCCTGCCTAAGCCAGTTTTTAGCTTTCAGTGCTCTCACAATTTGAATGACAATTGCGCGGTCATGCAACACTGAACCTAAACAAAATTTTTATAATTTTTCTTACACAAGTAGAGCTTTCTTTTGGTGGTATTTTAATCACCACTTTTTATTTTTTGCTAAACAAACAAAAAAAAGACCGTAAATTTTGAAAACAAACAAAACATTTTTAATTTTTTGTTATACAATTTTGCAAACAGGTAATTTTTCTCCATCACTGATGGGCACTGATGAAGCGGCACTGATGGGAACTGATGAGGCGGCACTTATGAGGTGGCACTGGTGGGCACTGATCAGGAGGCACTGATGAGGCTGCACTGATGGGTGGCACTAATAGGCGGCACAGAGAGATGGCACTGATAGGTGGCACTAATGGGCACTGATAGGTGGCACTGGTGGGGATTGATAGGTGGCACTGATGGGCACTGATAGGCGCCACGGGTGGGCACTGATCAGGAGTCACTGATAATGAGGCACTGGTGGGTACTGATAGGTGGCACTGGTGGGCACTGATTATCAGTACTGATGGGCACTGATAGGTGGAACTGGTGGGCACTGATAGGTGGCACAGGAGGGCACTGATTTACAGCACTGATGATCAATAAGGGGACCGATGTCCATCTAACAGAAGTATTTAAAGCCCGCACTGTAGCTGTCTTTCGGCTATAGCACGGCACAAAGTGGTTATACAAACTTACTGCCAGAAAACTTTTGTTAAATGTTTTTTTTAAATCCCCTTTAGGTGTGCTACAGTGACATTGATTATGAATGGCTCCACAACACACCTGCAATGCAGTGCACAATTATGAAGTACAGTGAGTGGCAGTATGCTAGGCAGCAGTGGAGTGGAAGGTTGGTTGGGAGAGTAGTTTGTGGGATGCAGCGCACTTCCCTGAAACATGTAGCATTCTATCCCAAAGTACAATATATGGTAACAGTGACATAAAAAGTAATGGGGCCTGAGCACTGCGGTATTGGCTGTGGTTAAAATAGAAGCAGAGCAAAAGGGTTCAGCAGTAAGTGGCGCAAAGTTCAGATGTCAGTGGTAAATGATGAAGAGTTCAGAGGTCAGAGGTAAGTGGCGCAAAGTTCAGAGGTCAGAGATTTCAATTACTAGCATTATGGGCCCCAGGCAAAGTAATGCACTGGGGCCCCTACAAGGGAGATGGTGATCTTGGCAAACAGTGTGTGTGGCTAAAATATGTTACATACTGGGTTTGTATTTTTAGTCTGATTAAAATTATTGTATGGTTTTTTTTTACATGTTTTTGAAAGTAAAGGGATCTAGAGGGGCTCTGAGAGAGGAAGAGGGACCGAAAGGGCTCTAAGAGCTTTCTGAGATGTGCAGCTCTCATTGCTGGTGTTTGGCAGGCAGTGCATTGCACATGAGTGCAGGGAGGTTATGGTGTAGCCCCATTCAAGATGGCATGCTATTTAATTTCCGCCATGTGTACAGCCCTGAAATGGGTGGTCAGGGTGGTAAAGCCATGGCTCAACTGCCTGCTTTTACTGACCTAATTTAGACTTTTGGTTGTGGGGGTGGTAAAAATAGGCTTTCAGGACATGACTTTACCAACTGTGTGCTTGGTCTCCCGAGGCCAGGAGACAGATGCACACCGCTGGGTTTAGGAGTGCACCACTAAGGTTGTGGACCCTTCGGCTGACTGCTGCGGATGAAACTCTGGGTGGTTTAGGAAAGCAGCTCCACCTGATCACTGACACGGACCAACAGCAAGCTAGAGCGTAAGATTTACTAGGGTGCGGAATCTAAGAGCCAGCAGGTTTTCACTAGAGCCTTTAATGGTGAGGATGGATTTGGCTGCAGCTGACTCCAGGTCGCGGCCCCCGGGGTGTCTCAGCTCATCTTAACGGACTGACTCTGGTGAACAGAGCAGAAGCAGTAGTTCAGGGTTAAACACAGGATAGTCAGGAGAACAAGCCAAGGTCAGGGCAACTAGCAGACAGGAATGATAAGAAGGACACGCCAATGTCGGTACATGGAAGTCAGAAATAAACATACAGCAGGACGCCACACCAGAAGCCTAATATCAGGAACCATGAATTAGACCGAGAAAGAAGTATAGTTAAATCACACTTGTTTAATAATAATAATAATAATAATAAGGTAAAGAGAGTAAACGTAATCAAAACAATCCTGAGTTGAGTAACCAGATCGGGTAGTCAGCCAAGCAAATGTCAGAAAGCCAGAGATAAACGTAGTAGTACAGCAAGCAGGATCAGGAGCCAGAAGGAACGTCAGCCGAGGAAGTCTTCAACAGGAACGCAGGAGAAAGTCTCTGTGATGTTGACAAAGGCGAAAGCAGAGATCAAGTGAGCTGGGGGGCTTTAAGTAGGCAGGACTGACGAGCAGAATCATCAACAGCTGGGTAACTGTGGAGAGAGATGGAAGTTGACAATTAGCTGACAGCTGAGCGGCCAGCTCAGAGAAGGAAGGGCCGAGCCCAGCCCTGACAGTACCCCCTCCTCAACGACCCCTCCCCCTCGGAGGACCACCGGGCTTGAGGGGAAAACATCTATGGAAATCACGGAGGAGGACAGGGGCATGCACGTCCGAGGATAAGACCCAAGAGTGTTCCTCCGGACCGTACCCCTTCCAATGCACCAGGTACTGTATGCACCCACGGAACCTACGGGAGTCAACAAGGGATTGTACTTCATACTCCTCATGGTTCTCAACTTGTATAGGGTGAGGACGTGGCAACGAGGTGGTAAAGTGGTTGCAGACTAAAGGTTTCAATGAGGAGACATGAAACACATTTGAGATGCGCATACTAGGAGGAAGGTCCAAGGCGTAAGCCACTGGGTTAATCCTGCGAAGGATACCGAAAGGCCCAATAAACCGAGGTGAGAACTTCAAAGAAGGAACACAAAGTCGGAGGTTGTGAGATGACAGCCAGACTCTGTCCCCAACCTGGTAGGAAGGCGCAGGCAGGCATCTGTGGTCAGCATGGAGTCTGTACCTATCGTTAGCAAGGTGCCCAAGTGGAACGAAGACCACGGAGATGCTCCTCTAATGCAGGAATACTTTGCGGAACAAACGAGTCAGGCAACATGGAAGGTTGGAAACCATAATTCGCCACAAACGGGGACAATCGGGAAGCAGAATTCAAGGCACTGTTATGAGCAAACTCTGCCCATGTTAATAGGTCTGACCAGTTTTTATGATGGTCAGAAATATAGCAACGTAGGAATTGCTCCAAGGACTGATTGGCTCGTTCTGCAGCCCCATTAGACTGCGGGTGATACGCAGAGGAGAAAGCAAGCTGAATTCCCAACTGTGCACAAAAGGCTCGCCAGAACCGGGAGACAAACTGACTACCCCTGTCTGAGACAATCACCTTGGGTAGTCCATGTAAGCGAAAGATCTCCCGAGCAAAAATGGAAGCCAGTTCCTTAGAAGTGGGCAACTTCTTAAGTGGAATACAATGACACAGCTTAGAGAACCGGTCAACCACCATAAGAACAACAGTGTTGCCTTGGGAGTTGGGTAACTCCACAATGAAATCCATAGACAAGTGGGTCCAGTGCCTCTCTCCATTGGGTACGGGTTGTAGGAGGCCCACTGGAAGGTGTTGTGGAGTCTTACTCTGAGCACACACGGAACAGGCAGCTACAAAGACAGTTACATCAGCACGTAGACTAGGCCACCAGAATTGTTGGGAAATGGCCCAAACGAGTTGATTCTTCCCAGGGTGGCCAGCTGCCTTGGGAGAATGGTAAGTCTGGGGCACGGCAGTACGGAGACTCTCTGCGACAAAGCAGCGGTCACAAGGTTTCCCAGGAGGAGCATGGACCTGAGCAGCAAGAATTTTGGCACCCAAAGGAGAAGTAAGACTGGTGCGAACCGTAGCCAGAATACGATCAGGAGGAATCACGGGAACTGGAACCAACTCCAACTTGGAAGTGGAGGAAAATTTTCGTGACAAGGCATCAGCCCTCACATTCTTAGTACCGGGTAAGAATGAGACAATGTAATTAAAACTCGACAAGAAAAGAGCTCATCGTGCCCTTCTGGGAGAGAGGAGCTTAGCCTCAGACAAGAATGTGAGATTTTTATGGTCAGTAAGAATGAGAACCGGCACAGTGGTACCTTCAAGGAGATGTCTCCATTCTTTCCGGGCTAAAATGATCGCCAACAGCTCTCTGTCACCAATCTCGTAATTGCACTCTGCAGGTGACAGTTTTTTGAGCCACATGAATGCATAGTGCTCTCAGAGTTAGGACGTTGAGGCAGAAGGGCGCCAACTCCAGTCTCAGAAGCATCAAACTTCTAGGATAAAAGGCAACGTAGGATCAGGATGTGCCAACACAGGAGCAGAAACAAAGGCAGCCTTGAGACTCTCAAAGGCCTTAATGGACTTAATGGACAAGTAAACTTCTGATAATAGTTGGCAAAGCCCAGGAAACGCTGCAGAGAACATAAACCCACCGGTCGGGGTCACTGTAGGACTGCCGAAAGTTTCTCTGGGTCCATTGAAAAACCAGCAGTGGAAATGACAGGAATTTAACCTGTTCACGATGGAACTCGCACTTCTCCAGTTTACAATAGAGATGGTTCTCTCTTAGTTTCTGAAGCACACGACAGACATCTGTGTGGTGGCTCTCCAGGGACTTGGAAAATATGAGGATATCATCGAGATAAACAACCACACATAACTGCAACAAATCTTGGAGGACATCATTAATAAATTCCTGGAAAACTGCCGGGGCGTTACAAAGGCCAAAAGGCATTACGAGGTACTCATAATGGCCTGTTCAGGTATTAAGCGTAGTTTTCCCCCCGTCGCCCTCCTTAATCCGCACAAGATTGTATGCCCCTCTCAAATCAAGCTTTGTGAAAACCATTGCTCCCATTCTTAATCGTGAAACGATTGAGACCCCTATAATCAATACAAGGTCTCAGTTCACCGCTCTTCTTCTTCACAAAGAAGAAACCAGCACCAGCAGGGGATGAGGATTTGCAGATGAAACCTCGAGAAAGTGCGTCTGCAACATACTCCTCTATGGCCTTATCCTCCAAGACCGACAAAGGGCAAACCCGGCCATGAGGGGGTATGGCACCAGGTTGAAGGTCAATTGCACAATCATAAGACCGGTGTGGAGGCAAACTACCGGCTTGACCTTTATCAAAGACATCGCTAAAATCGCGGTACTCCTCCAGCAAGGAGGAGAGTGAAGAGGCGCACAGGACCTTGGCTACCTTCTGGAAGCATGTCTCACTGCATTGTGGTGACCAGGAGAGAACCTCAGCACGGAGCCAATCAAAAGAGGGATTGTGCCTATAACCAAGGATAACCAATAACCAGCAGAAACCTAGGTGACTAAATAACTTGGAATTGGATTATCTCATGGTGAAGAGCCCATACGGCCATGGACAACGGAACAGTCTCATGAGTCACATGGGCAGGCTGTAGAGGTCTCCCATCAAGAGCCTCAATGGCAAGTGGAGTGTCACGCAGCTGCATCGGAATCGAGTGCTGTGATACAAAGGCAACATCAAAGAACAGGCCTGCAGCCCCAGAGTCTATTAGAGCCTGTATATCGATGGACGACTCAGCCCAAGAAAGAAACCAGGGGCTTATCCTTCTGCATAACTGGGGACAAAACAACGCCACCTAAGGTCTGTCCATGACAGGACCTCAAGGTTCGGGCGTTCCCTGGACGGGTAGGACAAGACTTCAAAAAGTGACCTGCCTGGCCACAATAAAGGCACAATCTCTCCCTCCTCCTAAAGGCTCTCTCATCCTCAGAGAGACGCGTGAAGCCCAAGTGCATGGGTTCCTCTTCACTGACCGACTTGGTACCAGGAGGCATGGGAGGTGAGGGAGGCACGGGTGGGACTGCAAAGCTCAGAGGCAAACGTACAGGAGGCTTCCGCAAGCGCTCCTTAAAAGAGAGTCTTTCTCTGAGTCTGGAGTCAATGAGGATGGCAAATGGGATCAATCTCTCCAGCTCAGTGGGTATATATCGGGTTGCTATCTCATCCTTGATGGAATCTGAGAGACCATGGGAAAAAGCAGCCACAAGGGCCTCATTGTTCCAAGCAACCTCTGCTGCCAGAGTACAGAATTCAATGGCGTAGTCGACAACAGTTCTCGTACTCTGTTTGATGGACATGAGGCACTTGGCAGCAGAAGCGGAGTGTGCAGGAATGTCAAATACCCTTTTAAAGGAGGCCACAAACTCAGGGTAACTCAAGACAACAGGTTTTTGCATCTCCCATAGAGGGTTTGCCCAGGCCATAGGCTCTCTCAGAAAGCAAAGATATCACGAAACCTACTTTGCTTCTGTCCGTGGGAAACGCCTGGGGCAGCATCTCAAAGTAAATCTCAACCCTTTTTGAGAAACCCTCTGCATTGAACTGGATCGCCCCTAAATCATTGGGGAAGCGGAGCGGAACCAGACATACCTCTTATAGAGGTAATACTCGAGGTGGGTGCCTGCACAGAGACTGGCGCAGCAGCAGGGACGGCCTGCAACTCAGGTTGTAACGGAGCAGCCACAGTGGGAGTATCCAGGTGAACCGTGTGACTCAGGAGCGTTTGTAACGCTATGGCAAACTGATCCATGCAGTGATCTTGCTCATCCAATTTGTAAAAAATATTACCAACAAGTGAATTGACTGTATCTTCTGAATTCATGGCCTTCAACTACTATCAGGAACCATGAATCAGACCGAGACAGAAGTATAGTTAAATCACACTTGTTTATTAATAATGATAATAATAATAATAATAATAATAATAATAAGGTAAACAGAGTAAATGCAGTCAAAACAAGCCAGAGTTCAGTAACCAGATCGGGTAGTCAGCCAAGCAAATGTCAGAGAGCCAGAGATAAACGTTGTAGTACAGCAAGCAGGGTCAGGAGCCAGAAGGAACGTCAGCTGAGTAAGTCTTCAACAGGGGGGCCGGGATCTGGGGGCCCCCTTATTAAAAGGGGCTCCCAGATTCTGATAAGCCCCCCGCCCGCAGACCCCGACAACCAATGGCCAGGGTTGTCGGGAAGAGGCCCTTGTCCTCATCAACATGGGGACAAGGTGCTTTGGGGTGGGGGGGCCGCAGGGCTTGAGGGCATGCGGCCTGGTATGTTTCAGGAGGGGGGGTGCTCGCTCATCCCCGCCCCCTTTCCTTTTCATGCTCGGATAAGGGTCTGGCATGAATTTTGGGGGGACCCCCACGCCGTTTTTTCGGCATAGGGGTTCCCCTTAAAATCCATCTGAGCATGCAAGACGGCGATCCGACTTTGATCCGACTTAAATGATAGTCAATGGGCTGAAGTTGAATCAAAGTCGGACCAAAGTAGTACAGGGAGCATTTTCAAAGTCAGACCGACTTGTGTCGGACCAGTCAGGACGGCTCCCATAGGGAAACATTGATTTTCACACGTCATGTGACATGAGCTCCCAATGTCGGGGCGTTTGTCGCACTAGTGTGAACCTGGCCTTAAGTAGGCAGGAAGTGACGAGCAGAATCAACAACAGCTGGTTAACTGTGGAGAGAGATGGGAGTTGGCAATTAGCCGACAGCTGAGCGGCCAGCTCAGAGAAGGAAGGGCTGAGCCCAGCCCTGACACCTAATCACAACTTTGCTCAGCAAGGCTGGCTTGCAGTGCGGAGGGTTAAATAGTTTTGCCTTTTGAGAGGCTTGGGTGAAACCATGCTGAGCGCTCATACTTAAAGAGGAACTGCAGTCTGCTCACATAATTTGGAATAAAAACATCTTTGTCATTCTGAAGCTTCCCTCCAACCACTTTGCATATTAGTATATATATATATATATATATATATATTAGGGGTGCTGAAATTAATCGTTGCATCGATGCATCGCGATTCGGGTGTCCCCGATGCGGCATCGATGCATAAAACCCCGAAAATCGATGTTTGGTGACGTCATTAGTAGCCCCGCCCCTCCCGGGAAAGCGCTCGAGAAAATTTTTAAACCGTCTTTATTTTAATAATTATATTACAAAGGATGGTGTGCACTGTGCCCCCGCTGTATGTGCTTTTTTAAAAAACAATTTAACTTCATACCGAACTTCGCCGGTATACGATCATGTGACTCCCGGCCCGCCCCGCCCCTCTCCGCTCTTTTCTTCGCTCTCCGCTTCCGTCTCCTGAGTCCTGACGTCAGCGGGGATTTCTCAGTCCCGCCCGCCTCTTTTCTGATACGATAACTATAGTCAGCGGGCGGGACTGAGAATTCCCCGCTGACGTCAGGACTCAGGAGACACGTGAGCGGAGAGCGGAGAGGGAAGAGGAGAGCGGAGAAGGGCGGGACGGCCGGGAGTCACATGATCGTATACCGGCGAAATTTGGTATGAAGTGACATCGTTTTTTAAAAGCACATACAGCGGGGGCACACCTTCCTTTGTAATATAGTTATTAAAAGAAAGTAATTGGGGGGGGGGGGTCAGTGATGGCTGCGTTTGGCGGGCACAGGTGGCTGTGTTTGGGCACAGGTGGCTGCATTTGGGCATAGGTGGCTGCGTTTGGGCACAAGTGGCTGCGTTTGGGCACAAGTGGCTGAGTTTGGCGGGCAAAAGTGGCTGCGTTTTGGCACAGGTGGCTGAGTTTGGCGGGCACAAGTGGCTGCGTTTTGGCACAGGTGGCTAAGTTTGGTGGGCACAAGTGGCTGCGTTTGGGCACAAGTGGCTGCGTTTGGGCACAGGTGGCTGAGTTTGGGCACAGGTGGCTGAGTTTGGCGGTCACAAGTGGCTGCGTTTGGGCACAGTGGCTGCGTTTGGGCACAGTGGCTGCGTTTGGGCACAGGTGGCTGCGTTTGAAGGGCACAAGTGGCTGTGTTTGACGGGCACAAGTGGCTGTGTTTGACGGGCACAAGTGGCTGCGTTTGACGGGCACAGATGGCTGCGTTTGACGGGGGAGGTTCAGTATTTTTCAGTTTGTTTGCACCCCCCAAAAAAATTTTGAGCACCAGCCGCCACTGGTCAGCACAGAGACAGTACAGGGAACTTCACAGGGCTGTTTGTCATCTGTGGATTCTATCCCTTTTGACCTCCCAGCAGCCGTGTGTGTGAATCTCTGTACCCTGTAGTGCACTGGATTACTGCACTTTTTAGGGAGTGAGGTTATTTTTAATTCAAAGCGGAGTTCCAGTTAATTTTTTGTTTATTAGAAGTCAGCAGCTACAAAAAAAGTGCATGTTCTGACTTTTAATAAAAAGACACTCACCTGTCCCACAATCCAGCGACGTGGCCACCCAAACCCTCCCTTCTCTCCCCCGCCTGTCCACAGCGCTGGCAATACTACTGTGGGCATCCGGCTGTGACAGCTTGCAGCTTCACAGCCGGGTGCGCATGTCTCACTGCGCTGTCCTGCATAGCCGGGCAATCTTTTGGGAACTGTGATGTGTCCCAGAAGATTGCAGGGTGGAAGGGCCACCTAGGCGGCCCAAGCGAAAGTGGGAGCTCGTCGGTAATCGTGATGCATCGCGGAATCGAATCGAATCGAATCGTTGACCAGATAATCGTAATCAAATCGAATCGTGAGACCAGTGAAGATGCGCAGCCCTAATATATATATATATATATATATATACTGTGATTCTGTACTTGCCAAATATGCTGCATAAATCTCCCTCTACTGAGTCTGGCTGCAACCATTTTAACTGTGGGCAGCTGAAGCTCCTGCCTGTTCACTTCCTGGATTTACACAGACACACAGAGGCACACCTATAGCTCTGCAGCCCTGCATTGGCCCTCCTATGACTCATCCTCCTCCCTTCTCCTGCTCCGTTCTTCTGTTATCAGCCTGATAACTTCTGACAAGTTCTTTGACAACTGAAATAAAACCAGCCTGAAATTTGTGTTGGGGGAGGTTGCTATAAATAGATTAGCAGACAGCTAAACTATTCAGAGAACAGCTCTGAGAGTTTCTGCCTATGTGGAGTGGGGGTGTGTGCCTTTTCTCCAATCAGATGTCTTGGCTGTGTGCCCAGACTTCACACTCAGTGCTGAACAGGAAGAGAAAATCTCTCACAAGATCTGAACTTTCAAAAGAATATATAAAGCTGAAGACAGCAGATATACATGTAAAACTTATGTAGGAGATTTGTTTCATCTCTGTGTATTATCTGAGGCTGTTCACTTCACTGGGTATATGTGAGAGTTTACATCCACTTTAAAGTTACTAGCAGGCAATTAGCATCCGCTATGCTCTTTCTATAGAACACACAAGATACCCTGTGGATCTGTGCCTGTATCCAATATATATTTGTAAAACAAAGATTGTGTATAAATAGTGAATAAAAATTAAAACAGTTAAAAAAATTGCAAAAAAATAATAATCTGTGTGTGCTCTGCAGGAAGTCAAGTGTGAAGCTAACAAGCTCACACTTCCCGCAGTGCACACACAGGAGAGGGGGGTTGGAGACGGAGCAGATCGGCTGTCTCCTCTCTCACCCTATGCGAGAGAGGGAGAACTGTCAATGACAGTTCTGAGCTGTATGAGAGACACGCTGTCAGCTCAGAGACCTGCTGAGGAGGCAGGCGAAATTGATCGATGAGCACTGATAGGAGGCACTAATGGGCACTGATAGGTGGGATTGATAAAGACTGATGGGCAGCACTGATAGGCAGCATTGATGAGCACTGATGGGCAGCATTGATGAGCACTGATAGGTGGCATTGGTGACCACTGATAGGTGGCACTGATAGGCGGCATTGATGAGAACTGATAGGTGGCACTTATGGGCACTGATAGTCAGCATTGATGGGCACTGATAGGCGGCATTGATGAGCACTGATAGGTGGCATTGATGAGCACTAATAGGTGGCACTGATGGGCACTGATAGGCGGCATTGATGAGCACTGATAGGTGGCACTGATGAGCACTGATAGGGGGCATTGATGAGCACTGATAGGCGGCATTGATGGGCAATGATGGGCACTGATATGCAGCATTGATGAGCACTGATGGACGCTGATAGGTGGAATTGATGGGCACTGATAGGCGGAATTGATGGGCATTGATTGGCGGCACTGATGGGCACTGATAGGCAGCATTGATGAGCACTGATGGACGCTGATAGGTGGAATTGATGGGCACTGATAGGCGGAATTGATGGGCATTGATAGGCGGAACTAATAGGCACTGATAGGCGGCATTGATGTGCACTGATAGGAGGCATTAAAAGGCGGAATTGATGGGCACTGATAGGTGAAATTAATGGGCATTGATAGGTGGCACTGAAATTCAGCACTGATGGGTGGCACTGAAATTCAGCTCTGATGGGTGGCACTGATTGGCGCTGATAGGCGGCATTGATGAGCACCGATTTGTGGCACTGATAGGTGGAATTAATGGGCGCTGATAGGCGGAATTAATGGGCACTGATAGGCGGCACTGAAATGCAGCACTGATAGCGGCACTGATGATCAGTGTAAACAATTTACTGACATTCTTGCTGGTTAAAGGCTCTCCTTTCCTCACACAGACACAGCGTGGAAGGAAAGGGCTGCTGATAACTAGCAAGTCTGTTTACATGTGATCAGCTGATCACATGGTAAAGGGCTGCTGTGATTGCGCTGAATACACGTCCCATGGGGTATGCGGGAAGCAGGGTTCTGGAAGGATGTCCATGGACGCTCTACCTAAAAATTGTAAGCCCGGGAAGGGTGGGTTAGGGGGGCCCATCATGGTTTCTTGCACCGGGGCCCTGAAGGTTCTAGTTACGCCTCTGCAAGACACACTTGTCTTTGTACTCCTCACCTGGTTACTGCCAAACACGCTTGAGACTATCTGAATCAAATAAGTTTATCTTGGTCTCATCAGACCACAGGACATGGCTCCAGTAATCCATGTCCTTAGTCTGCTTGTCTTCAGCAAACTGTTTGCGGGCTTTCTTGTGCATCATCTTTAGAAGAGGCTTCCTTGTGGGACGACAGCCATGCAGACCAATTTGATGCAGTGTGCGGCGTATGGTCTGAGCACTGACAGGCTGACCCCCCACCCCTTCAACCCCTGCAGCAATGCTGGCAGCACTCATACATCTATTTCCCAAAAACAACCTCTGGATATGACGCTGAGCACTTGCAGGTTGCATTGGTGGCACAGGCTGCATTGGTTGATACAGGCTGCATTGGGGGATATAGGCTGCATTGGTGGATACAGGCTGCATTGGTGGGTACAGGCTGCATTGGCAGACACAGGCTGCATTGTTGGACACAGGCTGCATTGTTAGGCATAGGCAGGCTGCATTGGTGGACACGGGAAGGCTGCATTGTTGGGCATGGATAGAGTTGTTGCTAATGTTTATTTTTATAACTTAATCCTGCATAAAATATTTAAGTACCATTTTGTAAGATAATTTATGAGGGTGTGTTTAGGGGCGGAATTAGGGGCGGAGCAGGGTAGGAGGAGTGTTTATAAAAAAACGTATTTAGGGGGACTGGAACTCCACTTTAATGGCTGTGGGTTGAATTATTTTGAGGAGACATCAAATTTACACTGTTATACAAGCTGTACACTGACTACTTTACATTGTAGCAAAGTGTCATTTCTTCAGTGTTGTCACGTGAAAATATATAATAAAATATTTACAAAAATGTGAGAGGTGTAGTCACTTTTGTGAGATACTGTAGATCAGCCCTCAAAAATTCCACTTGCCTGCTCGCATTTTGGATTTTGAGGGCTGGCGAGGGAGGGCTGCCTGGGAGAGGGGGAGGGGAGCACCACCGGCAGGCGGGTCATATGGAAGCCGTTGTCCCAGCGATCGGAGAGGAAGAGAGAGGAAAGCCGCTGGCCAGATGATCAGAGCATGGGGAACATAACAGCTTTCATTCCAATAGCTGTGTATTCCCCGCTGCGCTCCATCGCATATAGCGAGAGCCCAGTCTCTGTGCTGGGAGTGCGCTGTGCGGCACACTCTCAGCACAAAGGGGGATACGCATATATGCGTCCCCAAAGAAAAAAAAAAAACACTTCCGTCAGGCCGCATATATGTGTGTGGTCGGCTGGAAGGGGTTAAATAAGTGTGCAGCTTGGAAAAATGTTGCACAATATAATTGCCATACCTGAAAGCCATTTGTGGCACCCCCAGCCCTGGCCAAATAACTCTTATTGCTGGCATTCTACGTTCCTGCCAGAAGTAAATCTGCTGCTCATAGGAAATATTCAGGATTCCAAATTTGATTAATTTAAAGGCCAACTCTGGGAAATGTGATAACTATCCCCTGGAGTGGGGCTGAACCTGCTCTGTAAAGCTTAATTGCTCATTTACTCTAATGCCGCGTACACAGGATCGGACTTTCCCCCAACAAAACCGTGGATTTTTTTCCGAAGGATGTTGGCTCAAACTTATCTCGCATACACACGGTCACACACGGTGACGTACAAGACGTATGACGAGCCGAGAAAAAGGCACTTTAGTAGCCAGTGCTACTTGATACTTGATTTGATCTGCTTGATTCCGAGCATGCGTGAACTTTTGTGCGACGGACTTGTGTACACACAATTGGACTTTCTGACAACAAAGTGAAGTTGGCTGAAAATTTGAGAACCAGCTCTCAAACATTTGTGGGCGGAAATTCCAACAGCAGATGTTCGATGGAGCATACACACGGTCTGACTTTCCGACAACAAGCTCACATCGAACATTACCCGTCGGAAAGTCCGACCGTGTGTACACGGCATTAGGGAGAGGAGAAGAACTTTAACTTGTCTGATTCTCTGCTCCCCCGGTAGACCGCGCTCCCTCACACTCTGGTGGTCAACTGTCCCTTGGCATCACCAATGGACCTTGCATTTATTTTCATGATGTTAGGACCTTAGACCGCTGGAGCATGGTGAGGAAGACATTGAGGGAGCAGGTCTGGTAAGTAAATCTCTTTTAACAGGTCCCTTAGACCTAAACATAAAGTTAACCCTTACAGTGTGAGTGCAGCCTCACTGCATGGGATCATCATTAAGTTTCCCGGAGATGGGCGTTTAACCATTTTATGGGTCAGGGCTTCAAATCTGCTCCGATTTTCAAAAAGTAGCATTCTCAGCTTTTGCAAATAGTAAATAGACTTTATGCATTCTCTCTATACACTCCTCATTACGTTGTCCCATTTGCACTGATCTATACAGGTTAAGGGGTGCTTAAATCCCACAACTTTTTGCTGAACCCTTAAATGATTCTCATGCTCCAGGCCCAACCACAGAGAACAATGGCTTTCCCAGGTCCTGGGCCTTACCTAGGATGGAAATGCCTGTTATTCTGTAGGCCCAGCACATGCACCATGACTTCAGAACATGCAGCAGTGAGTTGTATTTACCCCTTAATTTACAACTGAAGCACAATCTGGGCAAACATATACAACACAGAAAGTATAACATTTAGAGCTATGTAAATACTCCCTCCTTTAAATGGCAATATGCTGCGATTATGTGAATTTTGTCCCTTCGAAATGCACTACAGCCCCCCGTGGCTATGATGGAATTAATGTAATGCTCATGTAAATGACAGAGAACTGAAATGAGTCAGAATGATTCATTTATACATTTATTTCTATCCTGCATATGCATTCAGACTGAAATGAAGAAAGAAATGCAGTCATTGTACAGACATTTGACATAAATGTTTAACAGTTACATGCATGCATACAGAATTAATAGGACAATTGATATGGAGGTAATAAACATTCTAGTCATTACAATGTCACATTTCCTCTTTCTGTACGTCAAAGGCAGCCAGAATGGAAACACTGATAAAAAGCGTCATAAGATAGGATTGCGAAGACATTATCGATGTAGATGAGGAAAAGCAGAAAGAAGTTTGCCAGTTTGTTCAGCTGAAAGGGTGACAAGTAGAAAAAATGGTGGCATAAATAATGAAACCAGTAATACATGTGAAACAATGATGCCATTGGTATCAATAATTACAGACATTGACCTGAGCACCCTGTACGGATGAAACAATTTGGATTTTACTGACACTTGTGCTCTTTTGCAACCAGGTTTGTAAACATCTTACATGAAGGACTTATTCAACCTTGAAATGAAACCAAACTCTTTTGGGTTTACCAAAAGTAGATATATGCCAGGCCGGTAGACCAGTACTTATATCAACAACCCAGTTGGAAAAATGGGAAAAGAAAAACACATTTTAATCTCGTACACCGATTTGAATATAAATATTGGTTCAAGGTGCTTTTTTAAAACATATAACCTTAAAGGATAATTCCACCTGAAACTCGTATTTCACTTTTAGATAGTAATGGTGCTTGATATCACTTGCCAGTTTGTAATAATTCTCAGGACATTGGTGCTAAAATCACCTCGCTGTAATATAAGACTCATGCATCTCTGCTGAGACTGTAAAGCTCTTATGCCGCGTACACACGAGCGGAATTTCCGTCAGAAAAATCTTGGATGTTTTTTCCGACGGAATTCCGCTCAAGCTTGGCTTGCATACACACGGTCACACAAATTCTCTCTGAACTTTCGACCGTCAAGAACGCGGTGACGTACAACACTACGACAAGCCGAGAAAATGAAGTTCGATGCTTCCGAGCATGCGTCCAATTGTTTCCGAGCATGCATGTTTTTTTTGCGCATTGGAATCGCATACAGAAGAACAGATTTTCCGCCAAGAACTTTTTCAGTCAGAAAAATAGAGAACCAGCTCTCAATCTTTTGCTGGCGGAAATTCAGACAGAAAAAGTTGGATGGAGAATACACACGGTCGGAATATCCGACCAAAAGCTCTCATCACACTTTTTTTGATGGAAATTCTGATCGTGTGTATGCAGCATTACCCATCTTTCATCCAAGTGTCACACAAGCTTGATTTCCCTTAGTAAGGAAAATATAGCGGAACTGATCTCAATGTTTCCCAAAACAGTTACATTCAAGGCATGCCAACATTAACCACCATTTTTGATTGTTATTTTAACCAAACTGTCAAGCCATCATATGGCTGGTGTCATAACTGATCACATGTGCAACATCATGACAGTTAATCAAACAAAGGCAAAGATGGTAGCTTCCTTGGCTGTAAGGGGTAAGAGGATTCAGCTTTAAGCATAAGTACAGTATTACACAACTACTGGGTCAAATGCCAAGCAAGATCTTTATGGATGCAAAAGATGGATACGCTTTTAGGCCCTGTTCACATTCTGAGATTCCAAATCTCGGAAAAACACACAACATGCATTTGGGTGCCCTTATTCTCAATGGCATCCCAAACGCAGTGCGATTCTGCCGCAATTGTGGCGAAACGTGCATTTAATAATTGTACTAAGCTTGTCGCCCAAAAAGGAGCAGGAACTTCTTTTGGGCAACAAATACACATAGGCAGCCCATTAAAGCGAATGGGCTGTCCTATGCTTGACACACAGAATTGCATGAAAAGCGCACAACAAAAATCGTGAACGGGAATGCTTGAATAAGATATGCGATATGTGAACAGGGCCCTACTTTCAGAGATGTAAAGAGCCAGCAAGTGATTCAAAGCACTGGAAATTTTAGGTGGACTTACCCTCTTGATATTCCTTTGACTTACACAGATATGGTTTTACTCGCCATCTTAATAAATTAGAAGTTTCAGTGTGCAAAATTATCTGCATCATTCCAAAAACTGGGAAGATCAGATATCTGTGAATAAGCTGAACTGCTAACTAAGCGTGAGGATGGACAGGTAGCTTTTGTGCTTTTTTTTGTTTTCATTTGCAGCATTGAGGATAGTTACTGAAACAAATATTGTACAAATATAAATTTATATGTATATACATATATATATTTACAGAGCAAAAAAATAAACATACTATTTGACAACATAAATAATATACAGAAAAAAAATACAATTGCTCAAAAACTTGGTGCTACTGATGTTGGGTCAGTTCACCAATACTGACTTTTGCCAATAACATCCACCCAGCATTACGCCATACTCAGTACATTACTATGTGGTGCTTTGTTTTTTTTTAAATAATGCTTCTCATTTCAATGCACCTCTATCACTGTTGCAGAATGCTAAGCTACAAGAGAGAGTGGACATCACATGCGTGGGCATGGAAATAATCCAAGGGCTAGTGTGTAAGTTTCCAGGACTGTGCATCCAGTGCTCTGTATGTCCTGCCATCTGCAGGGCAGAGAGGAGAGGGTAATGAAATGGGCAGCGGATACAGTAAACATTCTTTTAAAAAATGGAGCACTGAGGATGCTATGATGCTTGTGGATGTTTTTGGTAAAAGTCAGTAAAGGTGAACTAACCCTTTAAACATCATGACTGCTTAAGTTTTGTGTATGGTCCATTCTAGTCCAACCACCTTCGCTACACTTTGAAATAGAGAACTGATACACATTTGGGGCTAACCTACTCAGGTGCCTTAATATGGTGCTACTCAGGGATTTAACCACTTGTTGCCAATCACCATAATTTGCAGCACATTGATTTTCATGCGATAGGCAACAAGAAGGTAAATCATATAGTAGTGCATAAAAATATAAAACCTATGTAGCTTAGGATGATATAGTAAGTTACCTTGTGCCATGGTATAGTACACTTTATTGTTCTTTACTATGTATTTTTGCAATTGCGCTTAATGATATTGGGGTTGATTTACTAAAAGTTCAGAGTGCAAAATTTGGTGCAGCTGTCCATAGAATCAGCTTCCAGGTTTTTTTTTGCCAAACCTTAATTGAAAAAGCTGAAGTTAGAAGCTGATTGGCTACAATGCACAATTGCACCAGATTTTGCACTCTCAACTTTTAGTAAATCAACCCCATTGCCTTTTTTTCTTTTCTTGAAATCCCTCACTAAACCATATATATAAGATATATGGATGTTTTTACAGGTAGCGGTAAACCGTTAAAGATTGTAGTATATATGGCTCTCATGTTTTGTGTCATTTGTAATTTTTTTTTCAACTAAAATGTGCAATGAACTGTTTTTATGTGTATGGATACTCTGGGGTTGACTTACTAAAACTGGAGTGTGCAAAATCCGGTGCAGCTCTTCATAGAAACCATTTAGCTTCTAACTTCAATTATTCTTTGACGAAAAAAAAAATGGAAGCTGATTGATTTCTATGCAGAACTGCACCAGATTTTGCACCTTCCAGTTTTAGTAAATCAACCCCTGTGTGCTGTTATTTTATATGATATATTATTGCTTGAACCTGTATATTGTCAGTGCAGCAGTATATTTTAAATTATTCTATATTAGATATATTATTATAGTAGGCATATATTATTATAGTCCTTTTGAAGTCTATCCAACTGACCAATATAAAATCTGAGTGACTGAATAATATTGGGAGATTTTGTCCCTGTAAGTTCCATCTTGCTCTGTGATGCTTTAGTATTCTAATAAACAATACATAGCATTATACCCAGATGAACATCTAAAAGGGCAGAACTACAGCATAAATATTATCAGCAGAGCTCTCATCTGAAGTCAGTGTAACAATTGTCAAAAACAGGCTGTGGTATAAGATATTACCCCACAGATCTGCAAGCTTTGAGCTCATTTACCAAAAACCTCACCATAATAGGATAGCTAACTTTATTTAATTAAACAGTAAGCCATGGTAAAGCCCAATTCAATAGTCCAGGTGCAATAAAATGGTAAGTGATCCCAGTGTTACCATTTGTTCAACTCCTTAAAGCAGAGCTCCACCCAAAAGGGGAAGCTCCGCTTGTTTGCCTCCTACCCCCTCTGCTGCCATGTTTGGCACCTTTTGGGGGGAGCGGGTACCTGGTTTTGACAGTTCGCTCCCCCTTTTTCCCCACCGCTGGGCCAATCACCAAGTGCAGTGCAGTAGGGAACAGCTGTGAAACCACAAGGCTTCACTGCCAGTTTCCCTTCGCTGAGATGGGGACAGCTGCACCCGAGAGCCCAATGAAAAATCGACTTGGGTCAGGACACCACTGGATTTGTAGACAGGTAAGTGTCCTAATATTAAAAGTCAGCAGCTACAGTATTGTAGCTGCTTACTTTTATTTTTTTCTGCAGTAGCATTAAGCAGCAAATCACAGGGTGTGTACTGGACCTCTTCAGAGAGGCTGCTGCTGCTTTCATAAAGAGGGTAGTGGGTCTTGTCTGCATCATGACAGCAAGAGAGAAGCTTCATTACTATAGGTGGGACGCTTTACCAGCTAAATGGACTGGTAAACTATGATCATTTACTGGCTTACTGCAACAGTAATCTATTCATAACAATTTAAATCAGATTTCAGTTGTACTCTTCTAAACATAAACTGATTGGCTGTTTGTAGTGAATTCAGATTTGTTGGTCATTGAGCCTTGAGCTAAACATTTTCTACGCACTGTTTTAATCATTTTTATTAAGGTGTACCAGTGTTTTCTTTAAGGCTATGTACATAGGAAATGTTCCTACTCAGGAAATTCTTGGCAGGGCTTTCAGCTTGTGCATGTAGGTTTCATTTATGCGTATCCGTGTTTCTGCTAATAGTGGCTGAGCAGATGTGATATATCACATACACATACATATAACTCTTATAATAATTACAGAGGATGGGACCATTGAGACTTAGTGAAGCCGGAAAACTGCAATATATCAGATTAGGAGTGGTTCTTGATAATGTAAGCCCTCTGATAAGCTTCTCAACCTACAACCACTTAATGGGTCAACCTTTTGGAAGCTAATGACAATCTGTGCTAAAATTGTGCTAAAAATGTGGGGATTTTGTATGAGTGATGTCTCCTTTTAAATAAATGAACAGCTTCAACATTGGCAACCATTAAAAACAGCATTCATATGTTAATTGGATATAATGTTTGGATGCAGCATGCACATGCTTGTATGAATGAATGTGCTATAAATCATTCTTAACAGGTTAACATTCCAATCATCATTAATGTTTTTGTCTATATTATTCATCTGCAAAGAATCAACAATTTATCTAGACAAAATGGCACTTCACTTTTTCCTTTAGTTGCCAGGTATGTCACTATGAAGAAACATAATTGGTTGTGTGTCTAAGACTTGCTACTCCAAGAACTAAGCTATGTGGGCCAGAGGCATGTAAAAATCGTAGATGTAATTAAGAGCTAAAGTGCTGCCAACATTTTTAGGATTTTAGGAGAAAATGCCACGGATATTAGAATTGTAATGGTTCAACAAATGATGACTCATCAAATGATGAAATAAAAAATACATATCTTTATAATTACTTTATCGAAAAAGAAATAGAGGATTATAACCATTCATACTGAACCACAGCTGTCAATGCTTTTTTTGACACGTCATCATAATTTCGATTTAGTAAAAACATAATGTCTTACTTAGTGAAGTATTTTTCTTGTCTTCTATTTATTATAACTATAGCTATTATATTTGTATTGGTTTTTATTCACCCTTGGTCATGTTAATAAAATAATTTTTTGTTTTGTGTAAAAATTCATATTTAAAATTTAAATATTAGAATTCTGTTTATGCCATATTCTCTTCCACCTGCATTAGATTGTTTGAGTCGTTTTTCTATAAATATATATCTCATTTTATTATAGTTTCTATATCTGGTCTTGTTCAAAGCTTTGTTCAAAAATAATAGCTGTCTAATACAAAACACAGGAACATGCAGGTTCTCAGCCCATGGTAATTTATATCAGGTTATATTATTATACAGGTATTTTTAATTTTACAATGTGTGAATAAGTTAATATGAAATATTTCTTTTAAGGAAATGAACATTTAGTTAACTGATTATTCACCTGTACACTCAGTATAAGCTCCATTGATCCCTGTCTTTATTAAGATCATACTATACAATCCAAACTAAATACAATCCCATTTACTATTAAATCAATTGTTGGTTTATGCCGTTTCATTTTATTTCAGCTTGGTACAAGCATGTTCATATTTTCATGTTTAAAATATTTTGTGCAACCAACTTGACATTCAGTGATTTTTTTTCTCTTATATAAAGTTAAAAAAAAAGATGAATGCCCTAGTCTATCAAACTGACTTACAAAAGGAGACATATCCTTTATAAAAATACATAATGTTAAACTTTCCATGTCGCCTAACTGCCTGTTACCTAAAACCTATGCTATGCACTAAAAGCCCAATCAAAAGGAGGAAGAGGGTAGGTTCTCATTGATGACATAATGTGATATATTCATAGCATTGATTTGTTCCAACTGAGTGAAAAAAGTGAATTTCTTGCCCACAGCTACCAGTTCATTATATTCTAACTGATGGCAGTAGGCAAAGTGTCAACCTCCCTGTCTTGGTTTAAAAATGAGTTTCAAGTTTTCATGCTGAATGAAAGTCAATGAAAAGTCATTATTATGGTATACTCCTATTCTAAAAATAGTTTTAGGTGTGTGACCCTGAAATGTGTAGAATCAAGCAACTTTTTCTAAATCATAGATAATTAGCATTGACCAGTAAGAAACTAGCCAAGGATATGCTACGATTCACTGCTGTGCACAAGCATGACTGCCCTAAATAGACACAATCACCTTACTCCATTCAGGCCAAGGTAACAATGTCTTTGCAAAGGGGTTCTCCAACCCACTGATAATCACTTTGTCAATGTGCTCATGCTACTCCTTCCTCCTTCCTGTAGAGTCGGCCACACTACCAAATTCTTCAAGGTATGAGGCAGCATGTGACCTGTCCTCATGTAACAATGGTGTACAAACAATTGTATGTACACCAGCCAACAGTGTGGATTTTAGTGTCGTCCTCAACTTAAGGATGGGAGAGCACTGGTAAGGTTAGTAATTGTGGGTTGGGGTGACCCCTTTGCAAAGACACTGTAAGTTTGTCCACAATAGGCAGGATAACACTACTCATTTATATAGACTTTCCCTTCCATGATGTAAGGAGCCTGCTCATTGAAAAGATATGAACACTTGAGCAAAGAAAACGTGCATGTTCAAACACATCTCTCTAAAAAACATACACACTATTTTTTATACTGTACCTGTGACCAGCTTTAGTAGCCACTTTGCACTGAGGTACTCTTGATGCCGAAAATAACCTTTTGTCCACCTAACATTCAGAGCTGGCAACTGCAGTATCTGTATTGTACAATTAATAATACAGTCTACTGTAGATAAAATGCATTGTTTAATGCCTAAGAGCGTCCAAAAAACAAAAAATAAGCACAAAGGACAATACTTACAGTCAGTAGAATGCTGGTATCTCTTCTGTTACCTAACATCTTCCTGTATCCCACCCCCCAGGATTGTGGCGGGCGTTGTTAGGACTTTTGGAGCAGTGACAGGCACTCATTCAAAGTGCCCAACTATGCCATTTTTTCTGCCAAGCTCCTCCATTTAAAGACAGTGTTTCATTCATAGACATTCTAAATTAATTACGTTAATTTTTAACCACTTCAATACAGGGCATTTTCACCCCCTTCCTGCCCAGGCCAATTTTCAGCGCTGTAACATTTTGAATGACAATTGCGTGGTCATGCAACACTGTACCCAAATTGAGCTTTCTTTTAGTGGTATTTGATGACCTCTGCACAACAAGTTTGAAAAAAAACACAATATTTTTTACTTTTTGCTATAAAAAATATCCAAATAAAAAAAAAAAAATAATAATATATAATAATAAATTTTCCCCCAGTTTAGGTCGATATGTATTCTTCTACATATCTTTGGTAAAAAAAATTTGCAATAAGCGTATATTGATTGGTTTGCGCAAAATTTATAGCACCTACAAAATAGGCTATTGATTTATGGCATTTTTATTGTTTTTTTTTCAATAGTAATGGCGGTGATCTGCAATTTTTATCGTGACTGACATTGCGGCGGACAGATTGGACACTTTTAACAATATTTTGGAACCATTGACATTTATACCGCGATCAGTGCTATAAATATGCACTGATTACTGTATAAATGTCACTAGAAGGTCAAGGAGTTAACCCTAGGGGGTGATCAAGGGGTTAAATGTGTTCCCTAGGCAGTGATTCTAACTGTGGGGAGATGGGACGGACTAGGGGAGGAGACTGATCCACATTCCTGCTCTGTCACGAGCGATCGCAGGTGCACGTGCAACAGCTCCTCGGTGACGCAGCGGGTACGCGCGCACCCCCTATACCGCCGGGAAACCGAGGACATCATATGACGCCCACCCAGGATGGTAGATCCCATCTGCGGACATCATATGACAATGGTCGGGTATTAATGTGGTTAATGAATTAAGTAGCTGGGAGGAAAGGGCGGGCATAGTCTGGCAGTCTTGATGAGAGCCTGTCACTGCTCCAATAAATCTATTAACCCCCGCTGCACTGTAATATTAGGACAGCAGGGGTTGGGGGTGGTTGATGGAGTAAGACTTTAGCTAACAGAAGAGACATCAGCACAAGAGACACATCCTGCTGGCTTTTTATGTTGTCCCCATGGCTGTTTATTGTCTATTATTTATATGGACTGCACTCATGCTTTAATTATTGTTGCTTGTATCTCTCAACATGGATGTCATCTCCAAAACTCTGACCACTTTATGGTGTGTTGTAGGCCTGCTATATGATAGGGCAGCCTTGTATGTAGTGTATCCTGTGAAGTTACTTGATTACAGAAAGTCTGTAAAGAAAGAGCACTATAACTTGCAGTTTAGGGTATTATCTCGTTATGGTATTTCTTATAAAGGGAGGATGTTGTAGGTGATGTTTGCTACGAAAAGTATGTGTGATGTGAAACAATAAAATGTAGCTTCTGTTTTACACAGACTGTTGTACAAATAGTATATTTTTAATATTGCTTGACATGTCCTCAGGTCCTTTTTTACCTGTTTTCTGACAAAAAGCCCATTGACTAATGTGAGTTCCAGTCAGACAAAAGGATGACAATTATAAAATGTAAGCTTAGCAACAGGGAACATATAACATATTTAATTATACAATTTGACTTCATGACTTCAGCCTGTGCTACATTTGTTTTCAGAGAGATCTGCTATCTGCCAAAATAACATTGCATACCCGTATTCGTCACAAAATGTAGAATTGCTCCACTTTTAGGTATAAGTGAAAACAAATCTGTAAGTTAAAGATACAAGAAAAGATAAAAATTACATGTGCATATTCTCAAAGGGAACTAAAGCAACAAAATGATTTTAATATACATAGCAAGGCATTGGCACTATAGACTGTTTCTTTTTTGTACCTTTGTCTATGGCCTTACTTGCAGCATTATTAATAAGATGATAAATGATTGAAAACACAATTTCACCTACTGCAGTACCTGAAACTACAGTTTATGAGTTTGTATATTTTTTAATTGTTATGGCTTTCACTTCCTAATAATATTATTAATAACAAGAAGAAGAACAAGAAAAAGGAGAAATATTATTTTAAATAATTAGATTGATATTATTAAGAACATGCCTATATTAAAAAATGATAATATCACAAGATATTACTTGTGGAAGTTTTCTGTGGAGCAAATGGCTTCTTAAACTGTCAACCCTAAAATCTGGGAAATGCTGACCAGGTTTTAAAAAATTCTATAAAAATTAATGAAACCCCAAGCAGTAAAAGCACTTTAGAACAAGCCCTTGTTCACGTCTAGCTAAAGGCATTGTGGAGAAATTCATCTTAGGAATTGAAATCTGAGCTCCTTTCTGTAGAGAGCGGAATCTTAGCAGCCTGCCAGCATTCTAATGTCAACAGGCTTTCCTGAGCTGTTAGAAACTGACTGAAACCTGAGTCTTTGTTATGATCTTTGATGATTTTGAGAATGAATTACTTCAAAGAACAAGCAGCTGGAGAGATGAAGGATTGCTGGTTTCAAAGTTAAAATAAACAAAAAATAGCACATATCTATAGAAATTCCACAATTGCTTGAAGCATTCTTGAAATCAACAATGATGGACTCCTAATTGTTTTACATATATAAAAATACCAAAACCTTCCTATCAATATTCTACCTCTATGCAGTTCATGCAATTGTAGAATTTCTATAGATTTGCGCTATTTTTTTGTTTATTTTGATTTCCTACTAGTGATTCACTAGGATTGAGTAGCAGCACTCTTAGTTGAAATCCACAATTATTCAGCAGGTTCTGTAGCGCTTATTCCCTTTTTTCCCTCTTGTGATTAGTTTCAAAGTTAATTTACTAATTTTACTAGCACGTGTTAAATAAATTCTTGTCCATAGTCTGAGAACTGGTGCACTTTAAAGAAAAAACTTTTCGTTTGTTTTTGTTTTGAATACCTTCAGAAAAAGTTAGAACTCCTCCTCTGGGGCACCATTGGGGAGATTTCCCCCCAATTCCTGTCAATGCTGCCTAGGCAAGACTCAGGATTTCTTTAACAAGGGCACAACAGTAATGCATTCAATTTTTCGAAGGATTGAGAAGAATGCAATCTCAATCAGGCTTTATTTCTGTTAGTGTCCCTGTTGGAGATATTCCCTCACTGTTCTATTTATTAATAAACATTTTACAAAGGATCTTTTCATCAGTCTTTCTCTTTTTCAAAAAAATAAAATAAAAAATTGCCTGAAGCTACATGTTGTATGATTTGTGGCTAGATTTTATATTAGGATTTAAGGATGGAGGACATAGCAGATGTTAACACTGCAATTTTAGCCTGACTAAGGTTTTTTAAAGGAAGGGACACTGCCAGGAGAATTCATACCTGACTTAGATGAAGCTGTTATCATCTGACCCCAGGCTGCTTGCTTGTCCTGTGGCCGCAAAATGTCTATTCAGCTTCCCTGTTAATAAAGTCACTGCCTTGGGACTTGGTTGGGAAGGGACACTTTCAGCACAGTATTAGCATAGTTGCCAATGTCTTAAAGCAAACCTGTACTTTGCTCAGACTAGGCAAAGCAAACAGCTTAATGGGCAGCAAATGAAACTGTCTATACTCACTATCCCTGTACTCCAACATCACATGATCTACCATCATATCCCAAAGATATGTTCGGTACTACCAGGTATGGAGAACCACATGGCACTTTGCCAATCACCAGGCCTGAGCGCCTTCACATGGGACAAGATGTTTGCTAAACCTCATCCAGGCTCTGGCTTTCAGAAAGTTGAAACAAACAGAATATTATGCCGTTCAGGTGCCAGGGGAGTGCTGGGAGGGAAAAAAAAGACATCTTGTAGTGCCTGTCAATCAGTGAATCTCTTATTGTGCCTAGTATGGGCAAAGTGCAAGTTGTAGGTCAACCATTCAATCAGAATGTTTTCTTCATTGACCCCTATATGTGCTTTCATTTCTAAATTAATATTACCATTAAAATTCCTTTGCTTGAAGGGAAACTATAAGGTTTTGAAGCACTATTGCTCTATGCCAGTGTAAATAAATTACCGTATCTTGTGTTTTCAGCCCATTCACACAAATGGGCTGCCAAAAACACCAAATAAGGTTTATGTAGCATTCTTGACAGCACATCACTTTGCAGATTGTGTTGCAGTGTGTTGAGCTGCACTGCATTGCATGTCTGTTGGCAAGGTGTGTTGGGTCACCATTCAGAATGAGAATGCATGGCACCACAATGCACCAATGTGGGTTACCACAACATACAGTGAAGATGTGCACAGGTCCTACATTTTTACAGAGTTACACATTGATCTTTTGTATCCATGTTTAATTATATATAAAAACATGTTCATAAATATCCAGTGCTATGAGACTAAATTTACTTTAGGAGGAATTTGCTTAGTATAAATGGATCCCCCTTGATTGCCTTTTAGGCCTGGTTCACACTGGTGGGGAATACGCTCCGACTTTGAGAGCACATGTTGCATGACGTCTATAAATCAATGATTCTCTATGAGAGCCATCTTAACTGGTCCGACTTGTGTCGGTCCAACTTTGGAACAGGTTCCTGCACTACTTTGGTCCAATTTTTGTCCGATTTCAGCCCACTGAATATCATTGCAGTCGTATCTAAGTCGGATCAGCATCTTCACTAATCTGACTTGTAACACGCCACTTGTGCTCAGTGGCAATGTTAGCACTGCAGAATGTATTAAAAAAAAAATCCAAACCTGACCAAAGTTGCACTTGTCTCAAGTCGGATCCTATTCATTAAAGTCTGACCGATGTTGTAGGGCAAAGTCGGATCGGAAGTCATGCGACTTTTATGTCGGGGCAGTGTGAACTCGGCTTTACCGTTAAACCAAAATCTTTAACTAAGTTTCTGTCAAGTAGAAGGAGATTCTTAAGGTTAATGGCGTTTACCTAGTCACTGATAAGATTGATATTTTAGACAAGAATTTAACAAAAAGGAATTGTTGCTAAACTAAAAAGGGAGTTAGATAGTGCTGCTTGATGAAGAGTAGGGAAGATTAGATTACACTGCAGCACTAATTATTTCTGTGCAGTCACAGACTTTATAGGTCACAGCATTTGATTTGAGCTCGTAACTTGCTTATTGGTTATAAGTATTAAATAAAAATAATTATGTGTAATATATAATATTTTTTGTTAAAATAAATATAAAAGGCCTAGAAATAAACATAAACTTAATAATAATAAAAAAGAAATATCTGAAAAAAAAATAGGTCTAATAATGGATCCTGGAGAGCCCTGCTTTTTCTCTGCTTTATACATTTTGTACACAATAATTTGATCTGTTTTTATTGTGATCATACACTGTAAAATTAGTTAATGCAGAGGAGGCTTTGCATTAAATGCTCCACTTAGCAGTTTCTGTATCTAGAATGACCACTTAAAATAACTACATTATCAAATTAGAACGACAGCAACACTTTTTGTGAAATAAATGTAGTTTTACTGTGTTCTATGGCTTTAAGGACCAACACAGAGGAATTTGTAAAGAGCTCAACTTCCATTATAGATTTGAAGACTAAGTGATTTATCTTTCAGCCTGGACTTTCACTGCTCTTGGTAGTGCACATGCTGACATATGAATGAAGTCTCCCAAAGCTGGCAATAGATGGATCAAAATTCGACCAGTTCAGCAGGGACCAGACAAATTTCAATCCATCTATGGCCATTCCCATTCGAGAAGAGTTGACCTAGTGATCAACACCTTTTGAATTGGGAATGTTGGAAAATTGTTCGATCAGTGTTGCAGCTGATTGGCTGTAGCACTGATTAGTGTATTGTGAGAGTGGAAGAGTCCCCGCTTTTAGAATAAAATGGCACTGCGGGGAGGATTCCACTATCCACCTTGAATGTGTTCATGGGGGATCCCATTCATTCATCTATGGCCAGCTGAAGACACTTCATTCACGTAAGCACACTGTACATCCTGCTTATTTGCTAATGTTAAAAAACTTAAATTCCTGAGTTTTGGAATTTTTATATTCCAAAACCTAGTGCTGTGAACTTCTATGAGATGTTTACTGAGGAAAGCAGAACAAAACAGGTATTTGAAATGGCCATAAAATAACAATTCATGTTCCATTAAGACTATGAGTTACATGTTCAATTCATGCTGCAAAATTCCATTTCCTGCACTGATTGATATTTAAACTATAATTTCAAATCATGAATGCATGTATAACTAAAGGGGCATATTTCTAAATCCATACATTTGACATTTGCCACACTTTCACATGTAGTTAGTCAGTCCCTGTAATTGAAAACACGTGTTTTGGGAAGATTCACCTGCAGTAAATATTTGGTGAATGTCACATCAACTGCTTTATAAATATGCCCCAAAACATTCAAAACAAATCATGAATTTTAATGAACTTATGTTAAGGTATGAAATGGCAAAAAGTAGACAAACATTTTCATTGTATTTGGTGAGTTTAGCAGTTCCACATTTTGAAACTACATCCTGCTTTTTAATTAGACTGGAGTTGGAGGTATATTAAAATATTTTGTGCTTAAAGTTCCCTTTACAATGATAATATTAATTAATAGATCATTTAAGATGATATTCTGAGTGGTCCCTTTTGCATTTCAATTATGTCGTTAAGTAATTCAACACTGCTTAGGTCTTCTTATCAAATAACCTAAAGGAAAAAAATCTGAATGCTTAGAGCAAACTATTTTGCTATTTTTTGATTAGTAGCTATAACATATTGAACTTCTGTCTTTGATGCAATGCAATGTAAAGATGCAATAGGTTGTTGGAATGTGCCAGACATAAGTGGTCTTTATTGGTAATGAAATCTGTGTGGAAATGTTGAATGTGATTAGTCACTTATCCACGATCATAAAGAAGAAATATTGACTGGAAAATATTACACAGTAGGACATTAATCATGTAGATTGAAACTCATGGCAATTGGCACTATTTACGTGGCGATCAATTACTGTAATTTTGGGCAATCAACAGTGGGACATTATCATTGACAATGTTTTTGGCAAGTTAACACATTAAACATCAGTCTTCACACTAGTATTTGTGGTTGTTAAACCTTGCCTGTTTTTTTTTTTTTTTTTTTACTTTATTATTTTTTAATAAGAAATGCAAAAAACAATCTTGTATGCACAGCAAAAATCTGCAGTGAATTATAGCACAAAAAAATAAAAAATATTCTCTTAATTGAAACCAACAAAGACCTCTCAACAGAAAACATTTTACTTCAGTTGCATAACGATTCCAGTGTTGGTGAGCCTTGCAACACATGTAATTATCCAATGTGTTCTGTAACGCCAACCTTTGCACCACCAGACCAGCTAAAAGTAAGGTTGCAGTTCCGCAACATAATGTAAGTCTGTACAAGTCCTCAAAGCAATATACCGTGAAGGAAGTACCTGTGTCCCAATTGATGGGTTCCATGTATATACCTTGTTTATCTATATTCTGTCTTCTAGCTAACATATATATACACATATAGGCTTCCTTAAAGCTTACAGCACCTCATTTCCACCTGCTTTTTTTCTTAATGCATGCATTGACACTTAATCCTTTCCTTTGCAAACGCTACATTGCCTTTAAACGCTCCAAAACACATCTACACTCATGGATTAAAGGATCAAGAATGTCAGGCTTTGCAATACACTGGCTCTTAAGAAGGGCTTTCATTATTACACACTGCTGCTGAGTCATTATATATTTTGTTACAAAAGGTAGTTCCTGAACTATTTAACTAAGCAGTTCTTCATGCCATGCAAAATGAATAGTTTATGGATGTCTTTGAGGCTTTTCCTTTTGCGTTCACAGGCATTACCAACCTTAGTGCTTTTAAGAAAAAAAAGTCTTTATTGCTTTTGCAACTAGTCACATGCTGGTCTCACGTGTTTGACAATAACCTGTTTCTCCAGTCTCTGAGTGAATTTCTGGGACAAATAGATGATTTTCTACTTTGTTTTCCTCCTGATTATTGTCCTGTTTAATGTCCTCTCCTGTCAGGTAAATGTCCTGAGTACAGTTTTGACTGATATTTTTCTGCAGGGAGATTGTATCAGATTCTGTGGGTACACTGGTTCCTTCATTCTGCTCCTCAATGCAGTTAGTTTTGATGTCCTCCTGAGTATCATGCTTTGAGCCACATACCTGCATGAAGTCATCATCTTCTGTGTCTATTTCTGTAAAGCTGCTTCTCTTCTTTGAAGAAAGTGAAAAAAGTTTTGGATTTCGAGAAGGTGATATGGGAGGTCTTGCAAGTCCACTGGGTGATTCAGCTTTTGCCTGTGTGGGCTCCTCTGAGGAAGAATAGTCTTGCAAAAAAAGTGTGCTTAGTTGAAGATGAGTGTACAGTGGGTGTTCTATTGTGTTTGTCGGCAATGTACTTGTAATACCTGCTGGATTTTGGAGAGCACTGCTTTTTGATTGCTTTGAATTTATTCTCAGAGATCTTGATCTTAGGGGGTTATTTCCCTTCGTGGAACTCTGATCACTTTCTACCTCATTATTGATCTGATCTTGTAGAAGTATTTTGGGGGTTCCAGAAGATTCTGACAATTTATACTCAAATGTGACATCTTTTGGAGCAAAACCTGTGTATTTTGAACGTGGCAAAAATTGAGACACTTTGACTTCATGGCCGCCTTCTTCAGGCACAGTGTACGAAGGGAACCTAATTTCAAGGTTACTGCCAGGAAATGGTGTAAGGGGGGATCGTTCAGCTTCTGTGAAATCTGTTGCACAACTGGCAAAACTGTCAATGCTAGAAACACTTCTCATATCTGTAATGATATCTTTTGGGGCAACTGATAGCTGGTTCCTCTTTGCTGACACGTCCTCCATTTCTATTTCCTCCTCATATGCAGGAGGGATGACAGACTGCTCATGATATGAAGAATTAACACTAGGATGTGACTGTGCTTTTGTAATCTCATTGTACAGCTCCTCTAGCTTCTGGGCACTGAGATGCTGTGGGCTGGATGAAGAATTGTTTAATAGTTCCTGAGAGTCATGTTGACTGACCTCCTGATATTTATTGTCAAATGATTTATTTGAACTTGTCTCTGACATTGTCCTCCGTGCCCATTTCCATCGGCTTGGGGACAAATGATTATCATTACCTTTCTCTATTTTATTAGTTCCGTCTGCAGACTTATCTACAACAATATCGATCAATTCCATGCTGCGAGCAAATGCATCTTTGAGATTCATGGAAACAATACTTCCATTCCTTTTCGCTCTTTCAAGAGCTTCTCTCCTCTTAATTGCCTTTTCTTGCCTCTTCTGCTCTTTGTAAAACTCTGAAAAATTGTTTACTATGATTGGAATAGGCAGTGCAATCACTAAAACTCCAGCAATGCAGCAGAGACCCCCAACTATTTTGCCAAGTAGTGTCTTGGGATAGATGTCTCCATAGCCCACAGTGGTCATTGTTATGGTAGCCCACCAAAACGATGCTGGTATACTTGTAAATTTTGTAGCATCTTCATCCTTCTCAGCAAAAAATACCAAGCTAGAGAATATCATTATCCCCATGGCTAAAAATAATATCAGCAATCCCAATTCATTATAACTTCTCCTGAGTGTGAATCCCAGGGACTGAAGACCTGTTGAATGTCTGGCGAGTTTGAGAATACGTAATATCCTCATGATTCTGAATATCTGAACTACACGTCGGACATTCTGAAACTGAAGCACACTTTTGTTGGATTCTGTTAGGAAAATTGTAACATAATATGGCAAAATAGCCAACAAATCTATAATGTTTAGTGGCCCCTTAAAGAACTTCCATTTGTTTGGGGATGACAGAAAGCGCAGGAGATATTCCATGGTGAACCAAGCTATGCATACAGCTTCAACATGTGCAAGCTGTGGATTGTCATTTAATTGTCCAAACTCATCCGGTTCCTGCAAGTCAGGCAGAGTGTTCAATGATAATGCAATGGTTGAAAGCACGATGAACAGGATTGATATAATTGCCAAGATCTAGAAAAAGAAGAAAAAGGAAAATATGTTAGCTGTTTGTCATCTGTATTTTTCATGCATTTTATGGTACTTTTTAAGGTAGACTGAAGAGCCATTTTACCTTTAATTTACAATATCATTTAAAACTGGCTGTAAAATAAATTGTCCCCCCAGCTAATTTGAGACAGCTGAAACCAGGGAAGTCCAAGCGGGCGTAGGCTATACCCTTTATGAGGTCTATGTGCAGGCCCCGGCTCCCTGGCCTCCAGATGTTCAGGAGCAAAGAGAGAAAACGTTAATATTCTAGGATTCTATAGATAAACATGAGAAGGACAATGCACTTTTAGGTCACATAATTTTTACTAATTATTTCTGACCCCCCCCAGGTTTTATAATTTTACTATGTACACCAGAGTATACATAAACCTGTTTGATTTTCTTTTAATGAAAAATAGTCACATTTGAGGTTTTTGGGTGATATGATCAAATCACATATATGCTCCTTTACCTCTAATTAAAAAAGGTATCTGGTCAGTTCTGTAAATTTGATTTTATGGTTCTTTCTATGGTAAATTGAAGGGCCATTATACCTTTATTTACAATATAATTTAAAGCTGGCTGTAAAATTAAATTGACACCCCCAGCTAATTTGAGACAGCTGAAGCCAAGGAAGTCCACACTGGTTTAGGCTATACCCTCTATGAGGTCTATGTGCAGGCCCCGGCTCCCTGTTTTTCAGATGTCCAGGACTGAGGAGAGATTACTTTAATATTCTAGTATTCTATAGGTAAAACATAATTTTTTTACTATTTTTTTTTTTTGACCCCACCCCAAGCTTTTATAATTTTACACTATGTATACCAGAGTATGCATAAAAAAAGTTTGTTTTTTAAATGAAAAAATAGGCATATTTGAGGTTTTTGTGTGACATAATAAAATCACATATATGCTCCTCTTCCACTAATTAAAAAAGGTCTCCAGTCAGTCCTGTTAATCTGTAAAGATTTTGTTGAAAACTTAAACACGCTCGTCTGTATGCTGTTCCGACGCATGCTCTGAAGCAAGTACGAGATAAAAATAATTGGCTACTGGCTATTGAACTTCCGTTTTCTAGTCCTGTTGTACGTGTTGTACGTCATCGCGTTCTGGACAGTTGGAATTTGGTGTGACCGTGTGTATGTAAGACAGCTTGAGCGGAATTCCGTTGGAACTCCGTCGTAAAAACCTTCCGACGGCAAAACCGGTCGTGTGTACAGGGCATTTGATCCCCTGACAGATTTTCACTGCCATTTGTGTTCCTATTGGCGAGATTTCCTTTCCCTTCATGTCAGGACATAAAGTTGTAGGTAGTGTCTCAATGGCGTGCAGGCAAAATCCATTTTTAGTACAGGAAGGAAGGGATAGAACCTTGGACAATGTTTTGATTACTGCCCATGCCTTCTTTTTCTGGGTGTCACAGGGACAATAGGAGAATAGGAGAGGGTAACTCTCTCCAATTAGGTCACAGACCAGAAAAACAATGTAATATAGTTTTGAATTTCCTCTGCACTATCCAAAACTAAAAGAAAAATGGCTGGAGATCTTCTTTAATCACTATATCTAACAATAAGCTTTAAAAAAAAAAGAAAAAAAAAACATATTAACCATAATGTTCATATCCACATATTATGGGATATAAAGGAAGAACATGACGATAGTTGCAAGGAAACATAGTAAATACAGAGTCACTGTGGTCTTATTTTAATAATAATAAAAAAAAACACATTAAGCATAGCCATAGTAAAATACGCTCCAGTTTTTTAAATTTAATTCAGCACCAATAGACTCTGTCTTTTACTACAGAATATACAAATTAAAACCAACTAGTTTAAACCTGTAGAGATCCAGCAAAAGTAGGGAGTCTGTAGAAACACAGCTTACATGTACAGAGATTAATTGCATTATTTACATGTATTATTGCAGCCTTGTGCCTGCTGGGGAAGCTTAAAACTCCACAGTAGCAGAATGCTAAAATATAAATGGCAGATCAATAGCGTCTACCGGATTTGTAAAGTTTAATAACAGCAGCACATACAGAAATATGACTAAGCATTGTAATAATATAATTAAATGCAGCGGGTTTCTGGAGTTAGGTACACGATGTTAGGAAGAAATAAAAAAAAAAAAAATACTACTGGAAATGTAAAGTAGCTGAAGAGAAGCTAAAGAAGAGCTCTATCATAGTGACTTCATACTTATAAAATATAAGTAACTAATCTTTTAGTTAGTACTCTGTTCAGAACTGCTGGCAGATGCATGTGCATCCACCTTGGAGCTGTGTGGATGCACATGCAGCGGTTACACAAACACAATCGCATGTCAAATCTGACATGAGGTCAGGGTGCAAGTGTATGGATCTGAATGCAACGTGTCAGTGTCCTCTGTTATTATTATAGGTACTCAGCTTCTCTGCAAACAATGGGCACAATATAATACAAGCCAGGATAACAGAAAATGCAATGTAACAGTTAACACGTTGAACACATTTTTTCATACATATAGACTAATTAAGGATTTATAATTTGCTAAGAGTTGTTTCAAACACTTAATATTTTAACGATTTTTCTAGATGCACTTTGCACTCCCTCCTCCTTTCAGATCAACCTCTACCAGTATCTAGCAGCTGGTTTGACGGGTAAAGGTGACTCTCAAGTCATATGGGGATAGAAAATGTTTGAATGTTTAAATTTCTATCCCAAAGGAGCCAGAAACTGCCAACTGCAGAATTTCTCAAAATTTGTCATTTTTCATCGTTCATTCTCAAGTAACTGTCTTGAATGAGAAAAACTTGAGGAAAGCTGGAAGCCGCACACCGGTCTAATGATGAATGCTTTTATTGGTAAAAAGCTAAATCATGAAGGAACACAAAACACTACAGAAGAAGTGTACAGAAAACATCTGACGCGTTTCGCACTCACAACGAGTGCTTACTTATAGCTATGAGTAAGCACTCGTTGTGAGTGCGAAACGCGTCAGTGGTTTCTGTACACTTCTGCTGTAGTGTTTTGTGTTCCTTCATGATTTAGCTTTTTACCAATAAAAGCATTCATCATCAGACCGGTGTGCGGCTTCCAGCTTTCCTTGGTTTTTCTGCTTTATCCTGCATCAGCCAGCACCTGGGACTCTTCCTTTTGAAGGATAAAGTTATATTGGCTTTAACCTCCACTGGCTTGTGCCTACCTGAGCGGTGGGACCCTTTTCTGCTTGGTTTGCATCTCTGGATAACTGTCTTGAATGGGTTGCAGAATTCTAACTCTCTAAAAGAAGCATACATAAGAAAAACTTGTTTGGTTTTGAATAGACTCTGTGCAAAGAGTTTCTCTTAGGTCCTCACCTGGATGCTGGTGTCACCTAGGAAAGAAAGTGAGCTAAAATCTACCTTTCAAAGTATATGTAAACCCAATCACTAAAGTCTTATACTGTATAAGCTTTAAAATATTAATATAATTTAAAAAAGATATTTTTAACATTATTAAATGTGCAGATTTCGTTAAAATAATATCTAGCAATCCTACCATGAAGACCCTTGTTCAGGCACTTCCTGTTATAGTGTGACTAAGGTTTGTCCCTTTCTCAAAATTGTGCACCATTGTAATCACCCTCTCACAAAGGCTTTTGATGGGGATATAAGTGACTATTTCAACACACATCACCATCATTAATACCCCCTTGAGACATGCCACGCAGCTATTGCTGGGCTACATGCATGTAGACAGGAAGTAGCTGCAGTAGGGCTGTGGGAAATCAGCAGCACTGAGATGCAACAAAGGATGACAATGGTCAAAATAAATATTTTATTTTTAAAAAGTCAATTTTTTATGATACACAATGCTTCAACAAACTAAATGTCATTCGGTTAGGGATTATATGGACTTTCTCTACTCTTTCCAAAAAGAAAAATAGGCCTTTGTAGATTTCTACTGTCTTTTAAAAAAAATGGTCCATACCATTTTTAGGTTGCAATGGTTCCTGCCCTGACTTGTAGACACTGGTCTATTTTACTTACAAAAGACAAAAAGGTTGATGTTGTTTTAAAAGTCAATAACATCTCCCGAATGTACTAATAACCAAAGTATAAAACAACAACCTGCAAGCCTTAATATATATGTATCAGCATGCATTTTTTTGACTTGCTGTTATAGGTTTGCACAAGCATTTTAATAAAACAATAAATAAAGCAAGCCTTCTGGACTGTATTCTGAATATTTAAAAAGAAGCAGCTTAGTAAACGGCAAACAGAAAACCCCAGGGCTTTGTTCTTCGAGCTATGGATGTGATGAAAGTATTCCCCTGTGCTGCACACCAAAAGGAACAGTCTCACCTGGCTGATCGGCATATGCTTTGTTGTGTTTGCTTGTGCAAACTATCTTTACATATCCGTTTTTACCTCCTCATCAATTTCTTAGTGAAATCATCTGTTTGCCTACTAATATTTAAAAATAAAATACAGGTAATCAATTGCTTCTGATGCCTGCAAAGAATAGGATTCCCTTCTGAATCAGAATAAACTAATAAACATACTTTCTCTTTTAATAAATCAGTGCAAAGACCAGAGATGATGTACAATCAATCGATACAATTTAATATAGTAGAAATAAGTGAAATATGAAATCTTGGAGCTACGAGATGTTGTATTTTTCACATCACTGCTTTCTGCTTTCTTATTGAATGACTCTAATAGTGGCCATACACGCTTTGATAAATGATTGATTTCTTTTCCAATCCATCTCTCCCAATAGGAATAATCGATCAGTAGTCAACAACACAATTAACAAATATGACACACATAGCAAAGTGATATGGTCGCAAGTTATCATTCATTTTGCTGCTTCTACCATGCAACCTCATAATCCGATTGATTAAAATTCAATAGAATCTGACTCAGCATTAGTATCAGAATCAGCTCAGTGTTGCAGATTGATAGAAAATGATTGATAATTTTCTGTCCTGACTCATCGACTCAATTTGATCGACTATGATCTAAATCGATCAGAAGGAAAGATATGGCTATTAGATAGGTTTCTAATTTGATCATTTTGATCAAATTGCAATTCAATTCCATAATCAAATCGAAGTGTGTATGACCACCATAAGAGCTCATGAGAATGCCAGACTGGCATTCGCATGCAAACACATGCAAATTTATGTACATGCATATACTCAGGGGCTTTGCTAGGTCTACAAAAGATCTGGAGCTAGAGCTCATAGCAGCGAAGTAAATAAAGTCATACGCTTGGGCGGGCATACACATCTATATATTCATAAGTACAACCTTATAAATAATGTGAACTACAAGGTTAAATGAAAACAGTGAAAAGTGATGTATAATTCACACTCAAACTAAAGTCCGTGTTCCATCATACAGAGGTTTTTAAACCGTGAATACAACAGTCCATGGATAAGAAACTATATAGCCAAAAGGGGAATTCCACATGCCATCCGTGCTGGAGTGAAGACACAGACGATGAAACTGGCGCAGTTTACATATGCAGAGGATTTGGTCTGACAAGTTGGCTACATCTGAGGACTGCTTCTCTGTGATATCTCCTGACCAATTGGACCATCTTCCATCCTGAACTGGAGCCTGGGTGTGGAGGTCTTGTGTATTGGTGTTTACACCACATGCCTTGTTGACTCATTGAGCATATGCCCATTTGAGTCTCCTTATTCCGGTAAGCCTCCTCACTAACCAGTGGTGGTTTTATTGTCTGTGTCTTCACTCCAGCACGGATGGCATGTGGAATCCCCTTTCTGGCTATATAGTTTCTTATCCATGGACTGTTGTATTCACGGTTTAAAAACCTCTATGTGATGGAACATGGACTTTAGTTTTCATTTAACCTTGAAGTCAATTCACATTATTTATTAGGTTGTACTTATGAATTTGTAACATTTTTGAGCGCTGCACAAATTTTTTATTTTTAACATATTTCTTGGGATGCACTTGTCTTATGCCGCGTACACACGGTCGGACTTTTCGTCTACAAAAGTCCGACAGCCTGTCCGACAGACTTTCGACGGACTTGCGGCGGACTTTCGACGGACTTGCGGCGGACTTTCTAACGAACAGACTTGCCTACACACGATCACACAAAAGTCCGTCGAATTCTTACGTGATGACGTACACCGGACTAAAATAAGGAAGTTGATAGCCAGTAGCCAATAGCTGCCCTAGCGTGGGTTTTTGTCCGTCGGACTAGCATACAGACGAGCGGATTTTTCGACCGTACTCGAGTCCGTCGGAAAGATTTAAAGCATGTTTCAAATCTAAAGTACGTCGGATTTGAGGCAAAAAAAGTCAGTTGAAAGTCCGGAGAAGCCCACACACGATCGGATTACCAGCCAGCTTTAGTCCGTCAGCGTCCGTTGGACTTTTGTAGACGAAAAGTCCGACCGTGTGTACGCGGCATTAGTGTATCCCAACGGCAATCTGAATACTTCGAAGTGCAAAGGAGGATCTTTTAGACCCCCGATCCCTCCATAAAGAGTACCTATCACCACCTATTATTACAAGGGATGTTTACATTCCTTGTGACAGCAATAAAAGTGATCAATTTTTTTTTTTTAAACACAATTTATTAATATAAAATAAAATACAATGAATAAGGAATTTTTTTTTTTTAAAGCACCCCTGTCGCCACGAGCTCGCGCAGCAAAGAAAACGCATACTGAAGTTGCGTCCACATATGTAAACAATGTTCAAATCACACATGTGAGGTATCGCTGCGATCGTCAGAGCGAGAGCAATAATTCTAGCACTAGACCTCCTCTGTAACTCTAACTTGGTAACCCTAAAAAAAATTTAAAGCATTGCCTATGGAGATTTTTAGGTACCATAGTTTGTTGCCATTTCACGAGTGTGTGCAATTTTAAAGCGTGACATGTTTGGTATCTATTTACTCGGCGTAACATCAACTTTCAGATTATACAAAAAAATTGGGCTAACGTTACTGTTTGGTTTTTTTAAAATTCCAAAATGTCCAAAAAGGGCCGAGCCTGTACGGGCCTTCCCGAACGGCGGCGCATGCACAGTTGACATGTCGGCCCAGGCCCACAGCCATATCTTTTACGGGCGTCCTTGCCCTCAAAGCTGCCCCAGGGCAGGTGGCCTTGTCGGTATCCCAGTAGGCCAGTCCGGCCCTGACTGCTGCACCCAGTAAGAGACTCGGGGCTATGGGTCCAAGATTTGGGGCTATAGCCCCAGAAGCCACCCCCTAGCGATGCCACTGTATATACGTATAAATTGGTACGTGGCCATGTTAGGTCAATGATGTTACAAACATCCCTGCTCCTTTGCGTGCGTGAAGCTGTGGGACGGGAAATGCCTCAGGCTTTGATGATTGGGCCAGCAAGATGAGATCATGTAACAGCTTCCCACAGGTTCTGCGGAAGTGCATTCAGGCTGAATTCAGACCAAACCCAGTCACTAGCATTAACACAGCAGTTTTTCAGATCCATGCACCCTTTCTTGCACACTTCAGATTTTAACATGTAGCTGTGTCTGTGCAGCTGCTTTGTCTGCATCCACTTCTGTGGGCTGCCTGCGTGCAGCCCTGAGGTGGATGCAGACCCAGCAAAAAGGGTCTCAGCGCACATCTGCATGAGCCCTTAGGCTCCATGCACACTAGGCGTTTAGCCCATGATCTGAATAAAGAAGTATTTTAAGTTCCCCTAAACCTTTCTGGATATTTTAAGTACATGAAAACCAATGTAAAAATGTGATTTTAGCAAGTATCCCAGTATATTCAGATAAGGAACAATAGTACGTATGAAGATTAGCCATCAAATAAACTTTCCAAGGATTTCTAAACTGTGTATCAGTATCATATAAGAGAATGCCTGTCAAAGTAAACACTGCCATTTGCCTTTTATTAGAAGGTCATTGCTGGCCCCCATTTGGAAATATTAGTTGCCTGTCTGAGTCCGGCTTCATTATTTCTGGAACAAGCATGCAGCAAATGTCTTATAAATAATCTAAAAATAAAGTCTTAAATAAAGTCTTAGAAATATCTGTATCCCTTGTTGCAGGTCAATGAAAGCTTAAAGCCAGAGCATTGAAATGACAGCCAGGCATCCAGCACTAACAGACGACCAGCAATGGCAACCTACATAGTTTTCTCTTTTTTTTGCATGCTAGTCTTATTTGAAAACAAATAAGTTATTAAAATACGAAAATTCTCGAACAACAAAATAAAAATTTGGAAGTGATGTAATGTATTTGAATAGTATTTTTGGACAAAAACTGTACTGATTAAACATCGTACAATCTTGTATCGTACGAGAAAAATTTTCATGTTTGTCCCTTCCAAAAATTTCGAGAGCTGTGTATTAACAATCAGATTATTATACGATCTTTTCGAAAGCGTACAATATTCTGATCGTGTGTACGGGGCTTTACACTGAGAAACTAGATTGAATTATATGATGTGCAACTGGTAGTTGTCTCCACAACACACAGAGGCAATATAGTGTTGTAGGCATGCTTCAGACTCTGTTAAAAGACCTATGCCCTGTACACACGGTCGAATTTTCCGAAGGAAAAAGTGCGATCGGATTGTGTTGTCAGAAATTCCACTCGTGTGTGGGCTCCATCGGACTTTTTCCGTCGGAATTTCCGACACACAAAGTTTGAGAGCAGGCTATAAAATTTTCTGACAACAAAATCCAATCGGTTCCGATTGTGTGTACACAAATCCGACACACAAAGTGCCACGCATGCTCAGAATAACTTAAGAGACAAAAGCTATTGGCTACTGCCCCATTTATAATCCAGACGTACGTGTTTTACGCCACCGCGTTCAGAACGATCGGATTTTCCGACAACTTTGTGCAACTGTGTGTATGCAAGACAAGTTTGAGCCAACATCCGTCGGAAAAAATCCATGGATTTTGTTGTCGGAATGTCCGATCAATGTCCGACCGTGTGCACAGGGCACAAGAGTGTACATAGTAATTGTCATTTTTCCTCCAAGCAGGCCAAAGCATTCAAAGAAAAAACTAGACACCGTTAAATGGCTGTAGTGCTTTTATGACTGAAATTTGTGATCTGTCTAATGTTGTCTTTTAAGGCTACAGCTCCCGTTTGTATCAGCAGGATTATACAATATTTTGATGATTGTCTTTAAAATGAACGGCAACTAGCTATAGGTACATCACATGGTGTAATAATGTCAGTTCTATTTGTGAATTCAATAGCACAATAGAAATGCTATTGTTTCACGCGGCATGCTATAAGCCATTGTGCTGCAGTTCTACCCCTGTAGTGAATCATTACAATGTAAAGTGGTTCAAGAGAGAAAAAAGTACATAGGTTTAAATGTTGCCGATTTCCAGACAAGCTGATTTATATTCATACAAGCTCTAAGTGAATTCTGATTAATATGTTTCCTCTGTGATAAGTGTATTCTTTATAACGGTAAATTCAAAGCCTGTTGCCACTTGGGCTTAGTCATTTTGTATTGCTGTGAAGCTTTTTTTTCCTATTTCAACATCCTTTTAAATATTCTCTATGCAAACAAGATGTTTGAAGCTGTTCTTTGAAATGTTTTGTGTGAATTTTAACCAGATTCTATTCGAACGGAGCAGCACTCGTCTTATTACCAAGAGTAGGAGATTATTATTACTGATACAAAGAGCAAGGTTCTTACCGCATTCTGCATAAATCGTATATATAATACAAGAATTTCCTGCTTTTAAACTGAATGAACTCATAGAAAAAAATAACATCAAGAAAACTGCAACAAAGACTACCAAGCCTCAGACTTTCTATTGTTTGTTTCATTTTCATTGTCCAACTGCATATCGGGTGAGAATTGTTCACATTTTTGTGGTAACATTGGGATTAATGATTTTAGAAATGACTTATAACATTTATTGTGTTTGGGTAATACCAGGCAATTCCTGACTGATTATTTTTTAAAGCAGAATTTAGTTGGCAAGAGTGGACTGTTGCTCATTGTTAGGGTCTCTCAAGTGGGGTTCTGCAAGAGGTCCAAAGGGGTTCCTCCACTGTTGCACCAATTTTTTTTCCACCCAACAGTGATTTTTACTTTTTCCTCTACTGCCTATTAACTACCACCAAGGGATATCCAAAAAGCTTATTGCCAGTCCCAGCTCCTGAGGTTATACTGCAGAAAGCCGATGGTAAGAACAGTTCAACTTTCCTAACAACACCTGGGTGGCTTGGATAGCTAGAAAATCATTGGCCACTGCTGGCCAGGGCAGGGCTACAGACCAGCAGCCAGTGAGGTTGCTTGGTCCCCTAGAAGAAATCTAGAACTTCATTAGTTGTGTGAAGGGTGGCTGCCAGGCTCTGATGCCCAAGATAGAGCAGGTAAGAGTCACAGCTCCATGTCTGCTTGAGAGCGATGACAACTCTATCCTGATCTGTCCTGTGCAATCCTGTAAAGTGCACCTATGCCCAAGCCTACGGACATTAAATTACTAGACTATTTGCATATTTTTAACTTTAAAACAAGCCATCCTGACATCTCTAGCTGCTTCTAAAACTAAAATCTGGCATAGATGTTAATTGTGAAAACAACTTTCTGTCCATGTTCTATTTACATTTTCAACTTGATCATTTTTTTTATTAAAACTTTTTCGTTTTTTTAAAAATGTACCTTTGTGTAGTCCAAGACATCATCACTTAGCCCAGCATCGGGAGAAGTTATCAAGTAAGCGGTGCCCTCAATTCCGCACACTGTGCAACACCACAACAATGCAATGGGAATTGTAGTTGTCAATAAGTATAAATGTGGGTGATGTTTTTTGCCCAATCCTAACCTTACCTGTAGTAGTTAATGGACATGAAGATGGTTGGACCACCCAAAGTCCCACCCACATTTATGTCCATTGACCATTACTTTTTTTGGCTGCTTCTAAACTTGCCTGGCAGTGAGATCACACAGTGGGAATGGGTGAGACAGACCAGGAGTCTGAGAGATCTGGGTCCTCCCAATACAAAGAGTGGTGACGTAATAATGCTGCCATTGTTAGCACCAAGCTACCCTGGGGAAGTTACAAGACCAGTGTTTCAAGGAAGGAACATAGCACCCCTACTGCAATGATCCATGGAAAGGATGCAATTCAAAAAGAATTGATCAGTGGCGGCTGAAAAAAAAAGAATGCCTTATTTGTTTAAGGCAGGGACAGACTTTTTAGAAGACTTTTTTTAAAGAAATAATTAAAAATTTCTGCTTGGAATTTAGCTTTAATGTGGAGTTATTCCTTTTCAAAGATCACAACAAAAACTCCAAATTTGAGTTTCAGTCAATTTCTGACAGCTCAGAAACCTTCTGCTTGGCTGCCAAGTTTCTGATGCAACAGAAATTTATAGGGAAAGAGCTAAGATTTCAAAGCCTATGTTGTGACCTTAAAAGAACCTTTTTTCCAAATGCTTATAGATACAGAGATGAATAAGAACTTGTTTTAATACTTCTGATACTTTAGTGTGCTTGATCCAGGCATTGTTTCATTTCAAAGTGCATGTTAAACAAAGGGTGAAGCCATTTTGCAGTTTTATCAGTGGTGTGCACTGTAGTGATTCACATCAAGTAGGCCACATTTTCTTGAACATTTGATCACATCGCAAAATAGCAACCACCAATTTCCACTGATGCCAAATACATTCTAGCCATCACCCTACAGCTATGCCTGACAAATATAAACCAGAATATATTATATATATTTATATATTTGCCTTCATTGTAATGAAAAGAGTTCATTCACACTAGCTTTGATAACTGCATAGAGAAATAGAATGGAAAGAATTATTTGCATGTGTATGCATGTCTACATGCTGAAAAGTTTATTCCAAATCATTTATCCAATGCTATAATAGGTTGGGTACTAGGACTAGATACAGTATATTTGCAAAAAGTCACAGAACAAAGAATGATGATGGAAAACAGCCAACGTTTTTCGAAAATTGATTTTCTTCTTCAGGGGTGCATGAACATGAGCAAAAAGGGAACAATTTTATTTCTTTTGAGATGCTAAATGTGTCTAGAGAAAATACCCAAAGTTTTCAAATAAGCTGCAAGTTGTCATCTGAGTGTCACCAGGGGTCAGTGAGAGAGCAGTGATCCAAAGGGGTTTCAGTATAAAAGTGAATATCATATGTGCAAAATCTGAAATTTCCAAGCGCAGCCAGCAATACTTGGGGATGCTTCAATTATAGGGTCACCGAAAGATAATGAGGAGTTATTATATCATATGATACATGGCTCTCTTACATTAACTGGATACAGTTTCCATATAGTCAGACATCATGCAGTAATCATGATGTATTTGTCCATAGGGGTATGGATCCACATTTATAGATAGACAAGTCAGTGGAGCGGGGTCTGTCTCAGGGTCATATCTCCAAAGACTGGAGTCTTAGATTGCATCCATGTATTGTGGCTGTCTGTGCAGAGGGCAGCTCTTAAGCACTCTCTTAAAGGAAAAGGAAAACTTTACTTTCACTACATTTTTATTACAGCCCAACTCTAAGCTCTGTGCCCAACAACCCCCCACCCCTCTAAATTGATCCCTTTCTCCCTTCTGTGGCCCTCACTGGCAATTTATTTTGTTAATACTTACCTCTTCTGAAGTCTTTGAGCCACATCTGACTTTACAAGATCTTCCTCTTCTCAAGGCTGGGCGGTCCTTATGGGTGAGAGAGCATGCACCAATACACTGTGAACGAAGGGTGAAATGGTGACACTCCCTCAGGAGATGGGGTAATGGGGAATACTGGTTAGGAAATGCACAGAACACCTTTGCTGCCATTATGATATATGCTGGGTGTCCAGTGGCCCCTGTGCATTTAAGAAGGGGTGGACTCCCTCCAGGCTCACCTGCCCTCTGCCTATTTATTATAATGCATGTGCTTCTACTATGGAGGCTCTCAAAATTTAGAGTTAGGACTGCAGATAATACTGTTAATAATTTGTTTTTCTGTCTATTCAGTGCTGAAAGTTACAAAGTCCTGCAAGAAAGCATACCCAGGTTGGTGACCTGACTTTACAGCAATTAGGCAGCACAGCTTGGTCACTTCCTTCTGATTTGTTCTCCTATCAGCTTGATCCTTACCAGTACATGTGCATACTATACAGTTGCTCGGCCATTAGTACTACCCCAACTTCATCTTGCATGGGCTCCACTTTGCAGGGGTTACAAGAGCCTGCAAAGTAAGTAATCTAGTACTTACAGTAACTGCATTTAAAATAAATTTAATGCAGAATTAGACACAGAAGCAAACATTTGTTATATTGCAGCTTACCAATTCTTAGATGTGATGGCTGCATTAGTTTCTTTTTTTTGGCTTTGTTATGCCCTGTACACACGGTCGGACTTTGTTCGGACATTCCGACAACAAAATCCTAGGATTTTTTCCGACGGATGTTGGCTCAAACTTGTCTTGTATACACACGGTCACACAAAGTTGTCGGAAAATCCGATCGTTCTGAACGCGGTAACGTAAAACACGTACGTCGGGACTATAAACGGGGCAGTGGCCAATAGCTTTGATATCTTTATTTATTCTGAGCATGCGTGGCACTTTGTCCGTCGGATTTGTGTACACACGATCGGAATTTCCGACAACAGATTTTGTTGTCTGAAAATTTTATATCCTGCTCTCAAACTTTGTGTGTCGGAAAATCCAATGGAAAATGTGTGATGGAGCCTACACACGGTCGGAATTTCCGACAACAAGGTCCTATCACACATTTTCCATCGGAAAATCCGACCGTGTGTACGGGGCATTAGTGGTTCTAAGGCTCCATGCACACTTTAAGCTAAAAAAAAGCCCGCTGGTAATAGCGTTTTCTAGTAGCATTTTAGTAGCGTTTAGGAGCATTAGCATTATAGTAGCGTTTTTGCAGTTCGATTAAGGAAAATAAAAGAAGCTCAAAAATGTTACTAGTAGCGTTTAGCAGCTTTTAGGAGTATTTGGCGTTTTTTTATGCTGGAAAAATGCTCCAAGAAACTCTACAAAAACTATTTGTTTTATGTTCCTAGATGCCAAAGCTCACAAAACACTAATAGCCTAAAGTAGTGTGCATCGACAGATAGGATAACACTAATTAGCTTCTAGGAGATGAAAATTATTTTTTATAAAGTAAATGCTGTAAACTGCTTTAGTAGTGAGAAAATAACATCCTGCACTCACGTCTCAGATCAGCCCCATTTCCTGCAACTCCACACCTCAGATCAGCCCCAATTCATGCACCTTCACAGCTCAGATCACTATCCCCCCTGCAAATCTGTTTCACCACTGTACCCTCTGCTCATCTGCCCCACCACTGTACATCTGCCCCACCACTGTACTACCCTGCACATCTGCCCCACCACTGTATCCCCCTGCTCATCTGCCCCACCACTGTAACACCCTGCTCATCTGCCCCACCACTGTAACCCCCTGTACATCTGCCCCACCACTGTAACCCCCTGCACATCTGCCCCACCACTGTAACCCCCTGCACATCTGCCCCACCTTTATAACCCCCTGCACATTTGCCCCACCACTGTAACCCCCTGCACATCTGCCCCACCACTGTATCCCCCTGCTCATCTGCCCCACCAATGTTCCCCCTTTTTCACCTGCCCCACCACTGTACCTCCATGCACATCTGCTCCACCACTGAACCATCTTCTCATCTGTCTTAACACTGAACTTATCTGCTCATCTGCTCCACCACTGTAACCCCCTTTTTCATCTTCCCCCTGCTCTTCTCCCCCATCACTGTAACCAACTGCTCATGTGTTCCACCGAAGTACCTCCTTTCTTCTCTGCACATCTGCCCTATCTCTGTACCCCCTGCTCCTCTACCCCACCGCTGTAACCCCCTGCTCATCTGTCCCACCAATGTACCTCCTTTCTCCTCTGCCCCAACACTGAACCCCCCCTGGTCATTTTTCCCACCACTGTAACCCCCTTCTCATCTGGCCCAACACTGAACCCCCCTACCCATCTGTCTCACCACTGTAACCCCATGCTCACCTGCCCCATCACTGTACCCCCCTGCTTTTTTGTCTCACTGCTGAACCCCCTTCTCATACGTCCCACCACGGTACCTCCTGCACATCTGTTCCACCACTGTACCCTTTGCTCTTCTGTCCCACCACTGTAACCCCCCACTCATCTGCCCCATAAATGTACCCCTTTTCTCATCTGCCCCACCTCTGTACCTCCCTGCACATCTGCTCCACTGCCGTATCCCCATGCTCTTCTGTCTCACTACTGAATCACCTTCTCATTGAACCCATCTGCTCATCTGCCGCACCACTGTAACCCGCTTTCTCATCTGCCCCACCAATGTACCCCTGCACATCTGTCTCACCTCTGTACCCCCTGCTCTCCTGCCCCACCACAGTAACCCCCTGCTCATCTGCCCCACCAATATACCTGCTTTCACATCTGCTCCACTGCTCTACCCCCCTGATCATCTGGCCCAATGCTGAACCCCCTTCTCATCTCTTCCACCACTGTACTTCCCTGCACATCTGCCCCACTGCTGTACCCTCCTGCTCTTCTGTTCCACCTCTGAACCCTCTTCTCATCTATGATATGCATGATATGTCGAGTGGTGAAAGGAAGCACAAATGAGACACATCTATCTGTCCTGGCACACTCATCCTGCTGATCCAACTCTTGCATCCAGCCCACGTGCTTGTATGTGATGTATGTGATGTCTGTTATGTCACATACAAGCATATGGAATGGATGCGCAATGATAAGCTCAGGTCAGGGGCATTTACTCACAGCAGTGGGCCTGTGTGCAAGATCATAAGTTGGGCCCCCACAGCTGAGAAAAAGTGGTTGGGTGTAATTTTCATTGCATTGAATACTGGCTCTGGCTTAAAGGGACACAGAATGCAGGGGTTCAGTAGTAAGTGATGCAAAGGTTCAGGAATCATTTCAAAAAAGTTTCCAACAAACTGTCACTTGATTGTGGTTTTCTCAATCACAGTGAAATCCCTTCTTTCTGAGATTGGTAGAGGCAACCAAGCGAGTCATCTTCCTCCAGATGGTGGACAGGGCTAGCAGGACTGTGATTGACTTGAGCCAATGACAGTTGTCCTCTTACTGGAAAACAGGGGGGAGTGCCCCCCTAGCAGAACTGCACCCAATCTCTTCCCCATCTCAAAAGTTGACGATCGCAGCTACAGCAAATTTAGAGAACCAAACAATGTTTGCCATCATTTACAATGTGTGGGGGAACAGTGCCTCCCTCTCAGTGCAGGCGCTTATTCTGAAATTGGAATGTATTAGTGTCTCACTGACACTTCCCTGCACTGCTCTGCTGATGGGGAAGCATACGAGAGCCGGCAAAAGAGGCTTTGTGCACCGCTTGCGGCACCAGTGCCGGGGGTTGCCTACCCCTGGTTTATGTCAAATCATATTCATCTGTTAGAATGGCCCAGTCAGAGTCCAGACCTAAATCCAATTGAGAGGGGCGTGGCTTGGCGCATGGAGCTGTAGGACGCACATCGCGGCAGCTCCCGGTCCTGACGATCTCCACGGGGTCCCATCTCCTCTAACATCACCCATCCACCTCCCAAAACTGTCCAGATGGGCAAGGGAAAGCCCAGGGACCACGGGAAGCCCACCGGTGACCGGACACAGAGCGATTTGGGGAACTTTGTGACCCGTTCCTCCGCGGCCTACCAGAGCCAGAAAGCCTCCAAGATGGCGACGGCACCTCCATCTCCGGCCCGTTCCTCACATGAGGACGCCGAACAGGTACGATCCAGGGGCCGCTCAGCCTCCCTCACAGACCTAGAGCCCCCACTATACCACCCACACAGCCCCCAAAGCCTCTCCCAGGCCTCCCTGTGCTCCGGAGATGGATGGGACATGGAGTCACAGATGCGATCCATGCATGCCTACCTCCGCTCTTTACCTACTAAAACTGACTTTGAACACTATGTCTCCCGCATGGAGAAGTCATACAGGAAAGAGATCGCTGAGCTTAAGAGGGATCTGGGGACTAGAATGGAGGATGTAGAAAATACTACTGACGGCATGTGCAACACATTACAGTCCCATGAAGAAATCCTTAATACCCATACTAACATATTGCAACAGCTCATGTACCACCAAGATGACATCGAAAACCGCAGCAGACGGAACAATATTAGAATCCGTGGTATACCTGAAGCTATAGATCACAATGATTTACATGGAGCAGTCACTGCCATATTTAACCAAATTTTGCAGCAACCCAAAGATACCCCTATTGAGCTGGACAGAGTTCACAGAACCTCAGGCCCACGCAATACTGATTCCTCTTTTGTTCGAGACACACTATGCAGGGTGCACTTTTACAAAGTTAAAGAGGAGATCATGAAAGCAGCCAGCACACAGGACTCCATTCGGTTGAATGACACCCCAGTAATGCTGCTACCTGACCAATCACGCCAAACTCTAGCCATGCGCCGCGCACTCAAACCGATTACATCTGTCCTCCAGGAAAAGAAGATTAAATACCAATGGCGGTTTCCTTTTCAATTACGGGTTCACCATGAAGGTAAAACGGCCCTCTTCCGCACATTAGGAGACCTACCAAGGTTCCTGAGTACCCTGGAGCTACCCCAGATCTCCCTGCCAGACTGGCCCCTTCCCTCTGCCACTCCGGGACTTCCATTCCACACGCAATGGCAGAAAGCGCACAAGAACAAGCGACCAAGAAGCTCCCCTCAGAAGTCACCAGACGGCTGACCGGTCACTGGACCCTGCAGACAACACACCTTCACCCTGCCACCGTGACTATCATACTGTTCTTCAGTTTTATTTTTGATCTTTTTTGATCCCTTCTCCCCCGTTTTGTTTTTCCTATTTTCTCCCTCCCCCCAAAGAGGGAGAGAGTGGGAAAGCGGTGCAGGCCATCTACCCTTGAACCACTCTTAAGTGGCAAAGGACTCCCTGGACTTCCCTGCCTATTTACTACATTAGCAGTGTTACAGATCCAACATCCCCCCCCTCCCCCCTCCTCTTTTTCCTCTTTTAAAGCAACAAGGCTGGGGCGGATGGGTCCCATAATTGTGGCCTGCCCCCCCCACCCATACAGGAACCCGTTCCTAACTACGATTTAATGTACAAATGCCTTGAAGCACTGCTCATAAGTTTTTCTCCTAGAGAAAAATTTTTTTTTTTCCTTTTTTTTTTTTTTTCTTTTCCTCTTTGATATGTTTGGAGGGGGAGGGGGGGGAAATACCTGGTATTTATAGCAGATCGTTAGCTATATGTTCTTACTGTATTATATTATTGCAACGAATTGATGATTATCTAATGTTCACTCCAATTTATACTTCCCCCGTGGAACCCGGGACCGGGAGGCGCTCCAGGCGCTCACCACATTCCCCCCCTTAGGACTTGTAGTGCCTGTTTGTGCACTTTACTGATGCTAGTTTATAAGCACTTCTTAGAAATGCTTCTACATTCAAATGATTACTTAATACTGCCACCTAGTGGCTCACTCTCTTACCTATTTCTTTTTTTCACCTTCTTCTCCTCTCTCCCTCCCCCCCTTTCCACTTCCCCATCTCCCCCTGCCTACCCACTCACTTCACTCCCTCACCCTTGGGCTGGATGGACCTCGGCGCGGAGGCGACTAACACATACTACTACCTCTCCTCACTCCTACTATGTCTCTACTTGAGCATCTAACTTTATCATCCTATAACTGTAGAGGCTTCAATACCCCCGAAAAAAGAAGCCAGGTGTTGTACCACTTTCATAAAACTAAAACTAAAATCCTTTTTCTACAAGAAACCCATTTCAGGGGTTCAGAGATTCCATCCCTCAAAAACCCTCACTTTCCCCAATGGTTCCACAGCACGAACCCTCATACAAAATCCAAAGGGGTATCTATAGCTTTTCATAAATCATTCCACCCAGAAGTCTTAGATTCCCTAATAGACCCACTAGGGCGCTATTTATTCCTCAAACTTAAATTTAATTCTTCTATTTTTACAGTGGCTAATATCTATGGACCAAACCAGGATCAGGGAAACTTTCTTTCCAAGGTTCTAAACAAACTACAATCATTTGGGGGTCCTTGTATCATTCTAGGTGGCGACCTCAACACAACTTTATCTCCAGCCTTGGATACTTCTTCGGGTAAGTCAGCTATGTCCCACACGACTCTTACACGCATAAAATCCCTTCTGCACTCGGCACAGCTAGTAGACATATGGAGGATACAACACCCCCTAGAAAGAGACTACAGCTGCTACTCAGTAGCCCATAAATCCTATAGCCGTATCGATTACTTTTTAATCTCCCAATCACTACTAGACATACCACTTAAGACCTCCATAGGAAATATCCTTTGGTCGGACCACGCACCCGTACACCTTAATCTAGCACACCCACCGAAGTCCCGCACCCGGTCCTCATGGCGACTTAATGACAACTTATTGACTGACTCGGTATGTGTTGCAGCAGTTGAAAAAACGATTGGTGACTTCATTACAGATCACCGACAAGATGATACTAATCCCCTCACTAAATGGGAAGCTCTGAAGTGTGTGATTAGAGGGACACTAATCCAACATGGCTCTCGACTAAAAAAAGCCAGAACGGCTGATATCTCACGTCTCCTATCTCTAATTAAAACACTTGAAGTTACACATAAGCGAGACTTAGACCCTGCAACATATGCCGACCTATCTAACGCACGTAGAGACCTGCTCCGCTTACTTGACGCTAATTCCCTTATAGCCAGAGATCAGGGACGCAACCGACATTACACTCTAGCCAACAAATGCGGACAACACCTCGCAAGAGTTCTACACCCTCGTCCCCCACGCCGACCTATCCCACAAATCTGCACATCTGATCAACGAAAAATTAATAATCCCAATGGTATCTCTGACGCATTTAAACAATACTACTCTAATTTATACAATCTCCACACCCCAAACGAAACGACCCCCACTAATGACACACACCTGTCCTCCATGCAAGCCTACATTTCTGATACAGCTCTACCACATCTAAACACTGAACAGATAGCTACCATGGACGAACCCCTTACAACAGAGGAATTCACTGCCGCTATTAAAAATCTGAAAAATGGTAAATGCCCTGGCCCCGACGGGTTCTCCCCGAGATTCTACAAATACTTTGCTCAACATTTGACCCCATTACTAACTAACGCGTTTAACTCCATAGACGATACCCATCTCCCCTCTAGAGATCTCCTAGCAGCTAATATTTCAGTAATACCCAAACCTGGTAAAGACCCCTCTCAATGCAGCAGTTATCGCCCCATTTCACTCCTTAATCTGGATATTAAACTTTACGCCAAGGTCCTAGCTAATCGCCTATCCCCTATTCTACCATCACTAATACATAGAGACCAGGTGGGTTTTGTCCCTGGCCGAGAAGCCAGGGACAATACCACGAAAACTATTCACCTCATTTCCTATATCCGAAAACACAACCTAAAAGCGTGCCTGCTCTCGTTTGACGCCGAGAAGGCCTTTGACCGGGTCAACTGGGACTTTTTACGCCTCTCCCTACAACAGATAGGACTGGGCTCCACCTTCATCTCTAAGGTCATGGCCTTATACTCACGTCCCTCAGCGTCAGTTCTGGTCAATGGTTCCTCCTCCGCTTCATTCCAGATCTCAAATGGCACACGACAGGGCTGCCCCCTGTCCCCCCTTCTTTTTGTTTTAGTGATCGAACACCTAGCCCAAGCTATTAGACAAAACACATCTATAGTAGGAATCCAGACACCCACATCTCAACATAAACTCTCACTTTACGCAGATGACTTATTAGTCTACATACAACAACCTCATACCACTTTGCCCTCCTTGATGTACGAATTCCATAGATTTGGACAGTTTAGCAACTTCAAACTGAACATGTCTAAGACCGAGGCCTTAAATATATCACTACCCAATACCACCCTTACCCAAATTCAGACTAATTTTCCCTTCCAATGGGGTTCCAGAGGCATTTCCTACCTGGGGATCACGATCCCTACCAATCTTTCTGATCTCTACACTTTAAATTATATACCCCTTCTAACCAGAATTAGCTTGGTTTGGACGCATTAATACCTTGAAAATGGATACCCTACCAAAACTACTATATTTATTTCAAACTGTTCCTATTCTGGTCCCTAAACAATTTTTCACGTCTCTTCGCTCTTTGTCCATAAGATTCATATGGCACGATGGAAAGTCCCGTATTCGCCACAACTTGCTCACATATCCCAAAATTCAAGGCGGAGTGGGCCTACCTGACTACGAGCAATACCACAGAGCTGCATTGTTATCCAGGGTCCTAGAATGGTTCCCTCGCCCTTTCCCCAAGGCATCCACCATGGTGGAACAAGATCTAACCACCTTAGATCTCAGAGCCCTGCTTTGGGGATACGGTCGACATTTACATTTACTCTCCTCTACTTCCCCACTGACGACCGCAGCTTTACATTATTGGTACAAGAAAGGCATACAAACCCTCCTATCCTCAGAGCCCTCTCCACTCACCTCCCTATTTGACCACCCCACACTCCCCCAAGACGAAGGTTCTACCACCATCGGCCCATACTTACGCTCTATGTGGCCTGTAGCGAGATCATTTGTAAACCCTACTTCTGGTACACCCATCCTCCCAAACACACAAGGTAATTGGCTCACAACTCTCCGTATATCCTCCTTTTGCTCCGACTTGTTCTCCTCATCCAAAATCCACAGACCCTTAACGGAATTTGAACAATTGTGTTCCCTCATAGAAACCCCCAGACATTTACTCTCCACCTTATACAAGATACAAATTACACTACTGCATAACAAACCCCCCTCATACACCAAGAGATGGGCCACGGAACTAAGAAAAGAACTTCACCCAGAGGATTGGCAGAAGGCATATCACTTTACACATAAATCCTCAATCTCCTGCTATACGCAGGAAAAAAATTTTAAGCTTCTTTCCCGATGGTACAAGGACCCCCAGTCTCTCAACAGAATTTTCCCCTCGGTCCCATCCTCCTGTTGGAGGTGTGGCTCTGAGGATGGAAGCTACCTACATATATGGTGGGACTGCCCATCTATTCAACCACTTTGGTCCCAGGTTTTCTCCATTTATAGTAGTCTCTATGATCAACCCTTGCCACCCTCCCCAGAAATAGCGTTACTATCCATGCTACCTGGTTCCATCACTTCACAGAAACGCTCCCTTTTACGTTTCTTTCTATCGGCTGCCAGGCAGATCATACCCTTATTTTGGAAAACTCCCACCCGACCCCCACTTACCTTGTGGGTGACGACGATGAATGACATTATGCGAATGGAGGAGAGGTTGGCCTTGGATAACGATACTTTTGATAAATTTCAAACCTTATGGCTTATCTGGATTGAATACTCAACCTCAGATGCCTTGAAAACTTTATTGACTACTTGAGATTGGACATGATTGTTCATTCTTAATACTTCTTACATATGACACCGTGCCGAGGTCTACTCCAGGCCCACTCCACGCCCTCTTCCCTCCCCCCATATTCCATGCCTTTCTCTCCCTTCCTTACCGCTCTTCTTTTCCCCCTCTTCACCTTTTTGAACTCTGATATGACCTTATAGTCAGTGATCACAGTCTCTCATGGACTAGTTTATAAGTCTTTATGAACAGTTTATTATTTTATACTCCTGGTTACTGATAGTCATCTTACGTAAGACTTCACCAAACACTATACACTGAACTAAGAATTATTCAATGATGTCTCTGTCAATAATAACTGACTACCAATGTTTGTGTATAAATATGCCTTGATATTGTTAATAAAAATATATTTGACACTAAATCCAATTGAGAATCTGTGGCAAGACTTGAAAACTGCTGTTCACAGACGCTCTCCATCCAGTCTGACAGAGCTTGAGCTATTTTGCAAAGAAGAATGGAGAAAAAAAGGCCATTCTCTAAATGTGCAAAGCTGGTAGAGACATCCCCAAAAAGATTTGCAGCTGTAATTGCAGCGAAAGGTGGTTCTACAAAGTATTGACTCAGGGGGGCTTAATACAAATGCACGCCAAACTTTTCACATATTTATTTGTAAAAAAATTGAAAAACCATTTATCATTTTCCTTCCACTTCACAATTATGTGCCACTTTGTGTTGCTCTATCACATAAAATGCCAATAAACGCTTTTGGTTGTAACAAGACAAAATGTGGAAAATTTCAAGGGGTATGAATACTTTTTCAAGGCACTGTATACAGTGGGGATTGAAAGTTTGGGCACCCAAGGTAAAAATGTGTATTAATGTGCATAACGAAGCCAAGGAAAGATGGAAAAATCTCCAAATGGCATCAAATTACAGATTAGACATTCTTATAATATGTCAAAAAAAGTTAGATTTTATTTCCATCATTTACACTTTCAAAATTCCAGAAAACAAAAAAATGGCGTCTGCAAAAGTTTGGGCACCCTGCAGAGTTAATATCATGTACTGCCCCCTTTGGCAAGTATAACAGCTTGTAAACGCTTTTTGTAGCCAGCCAAGAGTCTTTCAATTCTTGTTTGAGGTATCTTTGCCCATTCTTCCTTACAAAAGTCTTCCAGTTCTTTGAGATTTCTGGGCTGTCTGTCACGCACTGCTCTTTTAAGGTCTATCCATAGATTTTCAATAATGTTGAGGTCAGGAGATTGTGAAGGCCATGGCAAAACCTTCAGTTTACACCTCTTGATGTAATCCCCCGTGGATTTTGAGGTGTGTTTAGGATCATTACCCATTTGTAGAAGCCATCCTCTCTTTAACTTTAGCTTTTTCACAGATGGCATCAAGTTACCATCCAAAATTTGCTGAAATTTTATTGAATCCATTTTTCCTTCTACTCGTGAAATGTTCCCTGTGCCACTGGCTGCAATAAAACCCCAAAGCATGATTGATCCACCCCCATGCTTAACAGTTGAACAGAGGTTCTTTTCATTAAATTCTGTGCCCTTTCTTCTCCAAACGTACCTTTGCTCATTCCGGCCAAAAAGTTCTATTTTAACCTCATCCGTCCACAGAACTTGTTTCCAAAATGCCTCAGGCTTGTCTATATGTTCATTTGCAAAGTTCAAACACTAATTTTTGTGGTGAGGACGTAGAAGAGGTTTTCTTCTGATGCCTCTTCCATGAAGACCACAGCTCCAGTGTCTGCCAGATCTTTCTGGAGGGATCGTGCAGTCAAACGTGGGTTTTGAATTGCTTTTCTCACAATCCTGCGAGCTGTTCTGTCTGATATTTTTCTTGGTCTTCCAGATCTTGCTTTAACTTCCACTGTTCCTGATGACTGCCATTTCTTAATTACATTCCGAACAGAGGATATTGACATCTGAAAATGCTTTGCTATCTTCTTATAGCCTTCTCCAGCTTTGTAAGCGTCAACTATTTTCAGTTTCAGTTTTCTAGACAACTGCTTAGAAGAACCCATGGTGCTGATTGTTGGGGCAAGGTCAGATGAGTCTGGCCATTTAAAACCTTCGAGATTGACATCACCTGGTCTTCCCAGACGATGATTGAGAACAATCCATGACACTGGCAGGTCTCAGCTTTGCAAAGGGGGCAGTGCATGCTATAAATTCTGCAGGGTGCCCAAACTTTTGCAGACGCAATTTTTTTGTTTTCTGCAATTTTGAAAGTGTAAATGATGGAAATAAAATCTAACTTTTTTTGACATATTATAAGAATGTCTAATCTGTAATTCAATGCCATTTGGAGATTTTTACATCTTTCCTTGGCTTCGTTATGCACATTAATACACATTTTTACCTGGGGTGCCCAAACTTTCGATCCACACTGTATTACTGGCCAGATCACCAGGTGAAAACAGAGGGGGAAAACCAAAGAAAAGAAAACTGATGCAACCACATCTACTGATTGTTAAGCTGCAATATAATACATTTTTATTTTTTTGGTTTATTACCAATTTATTGATTTTTACTGCATTTACTAATGACATAATTAGCATTTTTTTGTCTGGGAATGAGCTTTAATAAAGACAGTCACATGTGCATATGTAGACATATTTGTCCATCTAGATTCTTTACAGTTCACATTATTTAAAATACAAACCTGCAGTGGGGAGAGATGACAAATGCATGTGCAGTTGGGGACTATAAGCTACAATCCTGGCCTGACATTATTTAATTGCATGCGTCTTCAAGTCAGTTACTCAAAAACCATTGTTGTTGAAGGATAACCATGACAGCCAAGGAAACTGTATTTTCATAATTAAGGCAGCAATGACTGTGCATAAGCTGAATGAAGATGGAGGCTTGGGGGAATCACTTTAAAAATCTGAACAGGCAACTATAATAATACCATACTGTATTACTGCTACATTTTGCACACAATGATGTGGAAGGTTTCTTCAGTACTACTACTGAGCATTACCACTGTACCTTCATAGAAGAAGACTCAGATTTACTTCCCGATCTATACATAAATATGTAACACAGGTATCTGATTTATACAGCAACGGGAAGCTAGCTAGGTGTTATCCTTTCTGTGACTTAATTCTGAATACAGAAACATAAATACAGTTACTGGAAAAATATCTTGGGATAAGTAAAATGTTGCATTAACAGAAAAGAATTCCGGTACGTAGCAATTTCGGTAATGATGAATAATCTTTTAGGTCTGAGATATGTAAATATGCTGCTGCCTTGTATCTGCACATCTCACAGGAATCTGGGTTAATATCTGCAGATTTAATGATAAAATATAAATTAGTCTTGGCAGAATCATCTGTGTTTTCAAGTTGGTGAAAATCTGAGAAGTATTCTATAACTCAAATCCAGATGCTCACAAGGAAAACTTATGTGTTTCAATGGAAAACCAGATGCATTTTGTCAGTTGTCTGGTTCTATTTGTGTACACCATATTCAGGTAGGTACACACCTCTGGGCATTTATATGGGTTTGAATAGCATTGTTATAAATGAAAACAGTAACAGGAAAGGCATGCTAAAAAAATACAAAACCTTTCACTGCACTGATGCTTAAAGGGTACGCTCACCCTTATACTGCTATATACCTATATATGAGAATAATAGCCCTGCCTGGCACATGAGACAAGATAAATATGAGGCCATCAGTATTCACTATGGCCAAGCACATCTGCCTTATTCCACAGGTTGCTGGCAGGGGAAAATACTATGGTGGCCCTGGAGTGGCATTAGGGTGATTTTAAAATGTTAATAAACCCAGGACCCTGCATTCACTATACAGTGGGGACGGAAAGTATTCAGACCCCCTTAAATTTTTCACTCTTTGTTATATTGCAGCCATTTGCTAAAATCATTTAAGTTCATATTTTTTCCATATTAATGTACACACAGCACCCCATATTGACAGGAAAACACAGAATTGTTGACATATTAAAAAAGATGTGTGGTTCTACACCTTCATTTGAGTCCAGCTGTGTTTGATTATACTGATTGGACTTCATTAGGAAAGCCACACACCTGTCTATATAAGACCTTACAGCTCACAGTGCATGTCAGAGCAAATGAGAATCATAAGGTCAAAGGAACTGCTTGAAGAGCTCAGAGACAGAATTGTGGCAAGGCACAGATCTGGCCAAGGTTACAAAAAAAATCTGCTGTACTTAAGGTTCCTAAGAGCACAGTGGCCTCCATAATCCTTAAATGGAAGACGTTTGGGACGACCAGAACCCTTCCTAGAGCTGGTCGTCCGGCCAAAACTGAGCTATCGGGGGAGAAGAGCCTTGGTGAGAGAGGTAAAGAAGAACCCAAAGATCACTGTGGCTGAGCTCCAGAGATGCTGTTGGGAGATGGGAGAAAGATGTAGAAAGTCAACCATCACCACAGCCCTCCAACAGTTGGGGCTTTATGGCAGAGTGGCCCAACGGAAGCCTCTCCTCAGTGCAAGACACATGAAAGCCCGCAAGGAGTTTGTTAAAAAACACCTGAAGGACTCCAAGATGGTGTAAATAAGACTCTCTGGTCTGATGAGACCAAGATATAACTTTTTTGGCCTTAATTCTAAGCGGTATGTGTGAAGAAAACCAGGCACTGCTAATCACCTGTCCAATATAGTCCCAACAATGAAACATGGTGGTGGAAGCATCATGCTGTGGGGGTGTTTTTCAGCTGCAGGGACAGGACGACTGGTTGCAATTGAGGGAAAGATGAATGCGGCCAAGTACAGGGATATCCTGGACAAAAACCTTCTCCAGAGTGCTCAGGACCTCAGACTGGGCCGAAGGTTTACCTTCCAACAAGACAATGACCCTAAGCACACAGCTAAAATAACGAAGGAGTGGCTTCACAACAACTCCATGACTGTTCTTGACTGGCCCAGCCAGAGCCCTGACTCAATTGAGCATCTCTGGAGAGACCTAAAAATGGTTGTCCACCAACATTTACCATCCAACCTGACAGAACTGGAGAGGATCTGCAAGGAGGAATGGCAGAAGATCCCCAAATCCAGGTGTGAAAAACTTGTTGCGTCTTTCCCAAAAAGACTCATGGCTGTATTAGAAAAGGGTGCTTCTACTAAATACTGAGCAAAGGGTCTGAATACTTAGGACCATGTGATATTTCAGTTTTTCTTTTTTAATAGATCTGCAAAAATGTCAACAATTCTGTGTTTTTCTGTCAGTATGGGGTGCTGTGTGTTCATTAATGAGGAAAAAAATTTACTTAAATGAGTTTAGCAAATGGCTGCAATATAAGAAAGAGTGAACAATTTAAGGGGGTCTGAATACTTTCCGTCCCCACTGTATCTGGTCTCCCACAGTACACAGAACTGGGAAATACAATTATTTTAGTAAATATAAACTGCTAAATACCTTTTTTCATCAGCAGTTAGAGCAGTCTTGTGACTGATTAAAGCTTGTAGGAGGAGTTTTCATTCTTCTCTGACTGACCTATCAGGCTGCAGAACCCCTGACCCTCTGGGCAATACTGATTGGCCCTGTGCTGATCACATACACTCTCCCAAAAAGAAAAACTCTCTAGCAATACACACCAAACTGAGCATGTGCAGCTAGTCCCCTGCAGAGGATTAACCCCTTAGGTTCCACAGTGAGTATAGCAAGCATGCTTTACTGCATATACACACTGATTTATCCTGTTGTGGGTTTAGTAACAATTTAAATGTATTTATTTTTTTATACCAGGACAAAGTAGTACTTTGCTACATGTAACTATGTAGTCAGGCTTGACAACCTTTCTTTTTTTTTTTTTTTTCTGTGTTGATTGAACTGGATGGACTTGTGTCTTTTTTTCAACAGATTAACTATGTAACCTCTCCTCCTACAGCCATCTGATAACGCAGCTAACCAGGGAATGACTGCCTTGATAGCCATTGCTCGTCTCCAGCTCCAAGATAAGGGCCGGCAAGAAGAATGCAGAGAGAGGGAGGCATTTCAGCCTTTGCATTGGGTAACACAGTCTAATCATGGTCAAACACGCTTTCATATTTTTCATCTGATTTAAGTGCGATTGGTTAAAAAAAATTAAATCTGCTAACAACTGAACTATCAGGGAATTCCTATTAGCCACAAACAAACAAATGGCCCCTGCCCCCACCTATAACTGGCCTTCACAGCAAGGAGCACATGGAGAGGACAATCACATGAAAGACAAAAACAGAACATTCCATAGCTCAACTCACCAACCAGTCTGCAACTAACCAAATTAACCTGTCTAACAGTCTGCGTTAAAATTAGGGGTTTAGTTAGCACGCATTTGCAAACACATGCATAAGCTGCAAGGCCTCTTCACGGCAGCCTGTGTATGCTTGCAGTCCTAATGCTACTGAATTTATAAGCGTCTCCACAATGGAAGCACATGCAAGCATACACAGGTTGCTGTGAAGAGGCCTTGGACTATTTACGTTTCAGAATCCACCATTGTAGTAACCCCTGAAGAAGACTCATGTCTTTGTGAGTTGATATGTGTTGAAAGTCTGTTCTCACCAGATTCAGGCATCTATACAGTGCCAGTGAATTCTTTTTGGTGGTTTTGGTTTAAGTATAATTTGATATGCACATTTTTATTTGTGTCTTTGGGGCCGTGTTTGTGCTGGTCCCCTTTTATTCCAACTTTGTATCAATAAAATGTTATTAACTTTAAATTGTATTTTATCGTTCATTATCCCATAAACTTAGGTGCCCAAAAATCCCATCCTGTATACCAATTTTTTTTTTACTCAACTATCAATCGAAATCCACTTCCCTGTGCGTGGTATATCAAACAAATGGATTGATTATTCCTATTAGGAGAGATTGATCAGAAAATAAATCAATATTTTTCCAAAGCGTGAATGAGCCCTTTTTGGTAACCACCAGTACAGTTCACCTTAAAGCGTTTGTTGCCCCAACACTTTAAATTTCTGATATGTACCTGCTGTACCATGTACTTGTATTAGAAAGTATCCCCTTCTTTTTGTATTGCTTCCTTTATGTGAAATCCCTGCTGTTCCTGCCAGTCCCTCTGCTTTCCTATTAAAAACTGACCACACTAAGCAGGAGAGCACACTGTAGTCAGTTCTCTAGCAATGCTGGGAGCTTGTTATGCTCTTCTCCAATGATCAGACTTGTCTTGACATGCCCCCACCTACACAGCTATTCACTGCGAAGCTCAGTGTGCTGCTGCTTCTCCCCTCCCCCCCAGCTCTTATGCAGCTGAGAACAGACGGAATGTGATCACTTTTAAAAAAAGGGAAAAAAGGTATTTATAATGTTTTTTGGTGTCTATACAAAAATATTTTGCCCTTCATTTCTATTTTAAACTGAATGGGTTGTTTTACAAGGTGATCGTTTACAATCACTAAGTTGGGATATGACGGTTATGAGCATCATGGACAGCCCATGTTTCATTCATTAAGACAATACTTTTTCCTGCTGCAGTCTTTGGTATACCTATCATTTTACAATATACAAAAAAAAAAAAAAACTTTCATTATATTTAAACAACATCATAAGCTATATAAGACCTGATAAAAATAACATTCTGATTGGGAAACATATGCAGGTTGTGTGGCTCAATCTGCCATGAAAATGAGATTTCACAGATAAATACAATTTTATTATTATTTTTTTTTTAAACAACGACAACAGGATATGTATGTGTAATGTACTTTTCTAGTTCCTTATTAATTACACTTCACAGAGAAAAAAGGTTGCCATGGTGACTGGTCTACTTTTAGAATATTATGAGCCAGTCATCTACATTTTGCAGTAATACATATGATGATCTGTTTGTAGAGATGTGAATCTGTTGTGCTATTTTTAATCCCGCGTTACAGTGAACAGGAATGTAACCTCAAACGTTTATTTAATCAATATGATTTATAATGAAAGACATTTTCAAGGAGCTGTTTCAGCTGGAATGGGAGGACAAATGGTTTATACTAGGTGTGGCATTCAATCATGTCAATACATCCCGAACAGTCACTCAAAGCCCAGATGACTTGATTGATCACCACCTTCAACTGTGATTTACCGAAAACACATTTTTTATTTCATTGCTAAAAAGGAGCATTGACACCTAAAACTATTTATGACTGTCTCCAAATGATGGAAATGTTCATACAGGGTTTGAAAAATAATCGTTCAAATGTAAAGGACAACTAATAACATTAGGCCTAAAATTGAGTCTAAAGATTCGCATATACATTGGAATGGGAGCTGGTTGTTGCTCATGTGTTTTATTCACTTTAATATAACTAATGGTCGAATTCATGGGTCAAACTCCAAAAGAATTTTCTTTAGAAAATCTTATCTAAGAGTTTTTGTACAAATTTCGCACCATTAGTGGGCTGTAGCAATGGAAGCAATTGTAGCATTGAATTTGTTGAGCGATCGGGAATTTTTTAGAAAAATGAGCGATTTTCTAATCAACAATGAGAGATTCATGTGAAAAATATAATCGAAAAGAAAAAGTGCATGAGCACAAGAAAAGAAAATTCCCAGAAAGAAAAAATTCCCGGAAAGAAAAAGAATATTCTTGGAAAGAAACGAAGATTCACGGCCATGAAAATTCTTTTGTGTAGCAACATGAGGTGAAATTGAAGGCTTGGTTGGTCAAATTTCTAAATCAATGGTGGCATCATCAGATTACAAAATGCAAGTTGATGATTTTTAGAAAGAAAATTTGTTTGGAATTCGACTCATGTATGGCCTGCATAAAACACCCAGTGCTGGTACTAGCTTTGCAAAATGTTTAATGTGGTTGTAGGCGACATAGCAAAACAATGAAAGGTGATGTCAGTTTTTAATTTAATAACGTCATCTCATATTATCTTGGCCTGGTTGAGATTATAGTTTTTAAACCAAGCACATAAATTAAACTCCTCTGGCAAACTCACATTAAAGTGATACAATACAATACAATGTTTAATGCAATGTTCAATTGCCATTATCCTTTCTATTTATGTATAGAGGTCATGCCACTGTATTTAACCAATGTAAAATGTAGTGAAGCAGCGCTAAATAACTCTAAAACAATTCTTAAATATAAAGTGTTAATAATAAAGTGCTAATAATATCTCACTTCCCAGTGTGCAAACAGTCCAATAATAATGACATCAAAGGAGTTTAGGCCAACAAATCAATACAAGAATAAGTGATCCAATAATAAAGTGTATCCAAAGTATCTAAAGGTACTATGCAATAGTCTCTTTTGGAAATAAAAATATGTACAAAAAAGTGAAACAAAAGGGAGAGGGAAAAAGAAAAAAGAAAAGAGTCCAATTGTAGGTAAAAAAGGTTGGTTGTAGATATCCTTCTCCAATCCACACCTTGTGTGTGCTAGCCTCTCACCTTAAAGCAGGGGTCTCAAACTGGCAGCCCTACAGCTGTTGAGAAACTAAGTCATCATGCCTCTGCCTGTGGAAGTCATGCTTGTAACTGTCAGCCTTGCAATGCCTCATGGGACGTGTAGTTTTTGCAACAGCTGGAGGGCCACCAGTTTGAGACACCTGCCTTAAAGATAGACCCCCAAATGGGTCTAGTCGTGCATCAACAGACGTATAACACTGATGTGTTCTTTTCCTCCTCTGTGGGTATATCCTGGACAGATGATCACTGCAGTATCAAAGCTGTTTCTCCATAGAATCCACGTTCCACTACCAGCTCCTTTAAAACATTATCTCCAAGACAGTCACCATGCAGAGAATGGACCTCGTGAGGCCTAAACTCCTTTGATGTCATTATTATTGCACTGTTTGCACACTGGGAAGTGAGATATTATTAGCACTTTATTATTAGCACTTTATATTTAAGAATTGTTTTAGAGTTATAAAGTGCTGCTTCACTACATTTTACATTCACTCATTGGTGCTGGCAACACTATAGAAGTTCAGCAGCTTTATATTTACCTCTTGCATAAAACACTTTATTACTCATATCGTTTACACTTCTAGTAGCGCATTAGTACTTCGCTTTTATACTGTATTTAACCAGTTCCCACCTGGTGTTCTGCCGAAAACTCTGATTCGCCAAAATCTCCAACCATGACACTTCCGGTGAGTCTCCAGCAGCAATAATTGGAGATTTCCACGAGTTGGAGGTTTTCACAGAACACCGGCAGCGTATACACTAATGCCCCATACACACGATCAGATTTTCCGACAACAAATATTGGACGTGAGCTTGTTGTCTGACCATGTGTATGCTCCATCGAACATTTGTTGTCGGACTTTCCACCAACAAATGTTGGCTAGCATGCTCTCAAATTTTCCGCCAACAAATGTCTGTTGTCGGATTTTCCGATCATGTGTACACAAGTCCGTCAGACAAAAGGCCAAAGTACAAACACACATGCTCAGAATCATGCATCACTATTGAACTTCCTTTTTATCGGCTCGCTGTACGTCTTGTACGTCACCACGTTCGTAATTGTTGGCCAACATTTGTGTGACCGTGTGTATGCATAACAAGTTGGAGCCAACACCCTTCGGACAAAAATGTTTTGTTGTCGAAAAGTCCGATCCTGTGTATGGGGCATAAGGTACACAATATAATGAGTGGACATTGTTAGTCTGCCTGCTAGTAACCAACAACATGGCCACCTCCAAGGCGGTGACAACTTTTTTTCCTACTTTCAGTTCTGTACAAACGGCCAGCTCATCGTGTACCGTAGTGTATACGCTGCTGGTGTTCTGTGAAAACAGCCAAGTCGTCGAAATCTCCAATTATTGCTGCTGGAGACTCATCGGAAGTGACGTGGTTGGAGACTTTGGCGAGTTGGAGTTTTCGGCAGAGCACTGTCCTATAGCAATGATGGCAGCGCCTGCCGCACTGCAGGGCGATGACAGATCAGTGTACAGACCCGCTGCTAGTACCATGTAATCGCTGTGACCAATCACATCAAATCACATGATAATTGTAAACAATAGATGTTTTCCTTTTATGCCATCCATTGTGTACAATTTTGTTGCTAGCTGTGACTGGTCACAGTGATCACATGATACAGACAGGGCCAATCACAGCTCATCTGTACCATGTGAATAGATTTGACTAATCACATCTAATCACAACAAAGCACACTGAATGAATCAGTTTTTATTCAGTAAAAACAGTTGCTTATACCTGTGAAATTCATTGGTATAAATAATCATAATGTGTAAAAAAAATCCTTATCACTTCCCCAGAGTAGTACAGTGTTACTATGGTATACTATGGTACACTTTAATTTGTATTGCACAACAAAGAATTAATACACAGAAACAATTGGTAAACTGCTTTTTCTTATAACTGTCTTTTCAAAGTGATTGTAAAGTCTATTTTTTTATACTCACCTGCTCTGTGCAAGGATATTGCACAAAGCAGCCTCTTATTATCTCTTCTAGGTTCTGTTCCGTTCTTCTCCCAGATAGCAAGCAATTGTGCTGCAAGTTTGAAAATGACTTGCTAAGCTAGTGCAAGACTTGCCAAGCTTCACAAGTTTTTTGCACAATTGCAGCAAGTCCGCATTGCATGACAACAGATCAACTTTCTTTGCAAACATTCTGGAGATCTGCTGCAGGTTCTGGTTCAGTTATGTTGTGCAGTAGTCATCCCACCACAGGGGTCACTATTGCTGAATTTTCATGCTGTAGACTTGCAGAGCTCTTGCTGTAGACTCACCACTGCAACTTTGCTCTTGATAGAGACCTGCCACGCAAATTTGCTACAAATTGGAAAAGTGTTAACTAGAAATTGTACTTCAAGTGCTCTGCACATGTATAACTTACCAGTGAAAATGTGTAGCAAGTTAACAAGACGTACAATTCAACACTGCCACAAATTTGTGGCAAGTTATCCTTGCTATCTGGGCTGTTTGCTGTGTGTGTCTAACAAGCCATTGTAGGCAAAGAATGCACTTCAATTTGTCTTTGGGAATTCATTTTAAAATGGATGTGGTTCTACAAATAGTATATTGTTAACCTATTGTACAATTTAATATTAAAGTACCGTATATTTAGGAATATGCATCATAATAACGACAGAACACATTCAGATAAGAGAAGCAGTGTCCCTCAGATTTTTCAGGCTCTTCAGCCATGCCCAATGTTGCTTTGGTCCCCAAATGCTTCTTCTGTGAGGAGTTTGCTCGGAAGGGGCAGGGATACAATCATATCTCTAGGAGGATTTTACATGTGTGCAATGTAAGCTAGCTCAGTAATACTGTATATGCACAGCCTTAGTTGTTGATATTTTTTCTTTCTGGTAGGGGTGGGGGGGTTAGTTGCCCTGAATTATGTGTCACTCCCATTTTACAGCCTCAGCTGCTCCACTGTGGATTGGCCGCAGCCACGCATCTGAAGCTGTTGCAACCAGTGTTAATTTTGGCAGCAAATTTTGCTTTCGATTTAGTCTAAAGCCTCGTACACACGCTTAGATTTTTGAACGACTGAACATCCGTTTTTTGTGGCATGCTAGTCTCATGTCGAATATGAAGAGGTTATTCACAATACGAAAATTTTCGTACCACAGAATACAACGTCAGAAGTGACATAATGTGTTGAGTAGTTTTGTATGTATTCTTTCGTTTCTGAGCATGCGTAGTCTTGCTCTTACAATTTTTTTCATACAAAAACTGTACTAATGAAACGAAAATCAGACGTTGAGTTCACATCTGACAAAAATGTTATAGTCTGCACATCCAGCTTTTGTCTGACGAAAAAGCGAAATTGGCTGTCGAAAGCATCATACTAACAATCCGAAAATCGCCAGACATCTCGTCGTACAAATTTTTCCATCCGGTTTTCGTATCCTGTGTACGGGCCTTTAGACTTAGGACTAAAATGGCATTTTAGTCCCATTTTAGTATTCTGCAATTTTTTTAGTTTTAGTCGTATTTAGTCGACTAAATCTCCAGCGCATTTTAGTTGACTAAAATGTTCTACATTTTAGTCGACTAAAATCTCCAGTACACTAAAATAATTTCAGTTGACTAAAATCGAATGTGTTTAGTTAAATAATGCATTATTTAAGCATTTCTCTAGAATTTCAAAACTCATTATATACTCCTGGAGTAATCAAATCTAATATCATGTTATTATTTATGGTATTAAGTTTTGAACAAACTCACAGATTCAGATTTAGCCACTCTGGATGGTCTGAGAATGCCTGTAATGCCACACAGGGCTCTGGATGCCGTTGGTCAGAGGAGGCCTGTAATGCTGCACACAGTGCTGGATGGTGGCCTTGTCTGAGGGATGGCCTGTAATGCACAGTGCCCTGGATGTCATTGCCAGTGGTCAGAGGAGGCCTGTAATGCTGCACACAGTGCTGGATGGTGGTCTGGTCTCAGCTGGTCTGACTTGGATGGCCTGTAATGCTGCAGAGTACTCTGGGTGCCGGTGGTCAGAGGAGGCCTGTAATGCTGCACAGTGCTGGATGGTGGTCTGAGGGATGGCCTGTAATAATCCACAGTGCCCTGGATGCCACTGCCAGTGGTCAGAGGAGGCCTGGGTAATGCACACACAGTGCTCTTGATGGACAGTGGTCTGAGGGGAGGCCTCAGGCCTGCTGTGCAGTAATTGTAATGTACTACACACTCACAGTCTGCTCTGCTCTCTATGTGGGTGCCTGGCTGACAGTTGTCTTGTGACTCGGGAGTGGGACAATCTCGTTGGGAGTGACTCGGGAGGCCTGGCTGTAATGCACAGTGCTGCTCTGGTCTCTGGTAGCCGTCATGGTGTACACAGTCTCTTGCTTGCTGGGAGCGGAAGCAGCAGAGTTCTGTGAAAACTGGAAGTTAGTTCACAAGGTTAAACGTCCCTCCTTGCCATTTTCATCCTGTTTGCGTTTGTTAACGAAAACAGATTTGATTTTCGTCATAGTTTTCGACAGTGGACGAAAATGTGCTGTACCTAACTGGTGCTGAAGGTGGATGGTCCCCCCCAAAACCCCTACTGATAGCTGACAGAGCGGAGAAGAAGCAATGCTGTCTGCAGAAGCCTTTGCTGGCACTGAGCATAACACATGGGAAGCATGGAATGTTGGAAGCCAGGTATGTTGCTTTTATACCCTCTAGTGGCAAAGACACAGGCAAGGCAATGCATACTTACAGAAGAAAGTCCAAAAGTAAATCATATATATATATACACATTCCTTAGGATCTTTCTGACTTACTTGTCCCGCTGCAGGACTGCTGGAGATTATCACAGACAGATCAAGCCTTCACCCATCACGGCAGGCTGCATCATGGTGTCATGACGGACCTTCAAGGACCGGGTCCCCCTTTACGGGGTCCACTCCCTTGGACCTGTACAGCACCCTGCCAGAAAACTCTTTGGTTGTATAAACATGACCAAGGTGCTGGATCCCAGGGTCCAGCTCTCAATGCATTACAGGCAGAAACCTCGTTCCTTCTTCCACGGGGCCCGGGTCCAATCCATTTTGGCTTTCAGGAACTTTGGATGGATCCGTTTGCACAGCTCCTTGATCCCATCAGGGATTACTTAGCGGAGCTCTCTTAGCACTTCATCAACTGTGACCAACACCTTAGACACTGGCGAAAAAACGGAGGTAGTCCCGGTATGGGAGGGGCTATATAGGGAGGGGGACCTTTTTTTTTGGGGGCGTACCAGTGTCCATTCACCTATAGGCGGCGTATAACCCACATAGTTATTACTATGGTGCTCTGTGTCCCGTGATGTACGATTAAGAAATGCCGCTGACGAAAACTTTGACGAAAACGTTTTTGTTGACGAAAGTAACACTGGTTGCAACACTTGTGATTATTGACTGTGTTAGTGCTAGCCCCAATCTTAGTGGTCATCAACTTGAAAAATTTAGAGGGCCTTATGGGCAGCCCTACTCTTCCAGAGGGTCGCACAATAGCAGCTAATTTTCATGCACTGAAGTACACTGCAGCAAGTTAGGCCGTAATGCGCATTGATACCTGAACATTTCACCACTGAAGAAAAAGTGAGAGTAAAATAAGCCTCATAATTGGTGTCAGTGGCAATAATAGTTACTCCCAGAATTGGTTTCACTGGCTGCAATATTAACCCCCCAACACTGGTGTCAGTGACCACGATAATACCCTCAAGCCCTGGTGTCAGTCATTGCAACAATAACACAGAGTTTGGTGGTCAGTGTTGTGATATTTAAACTTCCCTTCATTGGCAGTTAGTGGAAATGCTGTTAACACCCCCCCTTCTCTTAACCCCCTACTTGCATTGATGGTCAATGGCATTGTTAAAGCACTCCACCATTAAAGATCAGTCACAGTGTTATTTACCCCTTCCTTACATTAGTGGTCAGTGGCAGTGTTATATAACCCCTTTCTCCCCAGTAAGGGGCATTGTTGTTAACCCCCCCACACACATTGGTGGTCAGGGGCAGTGTAATTAGCTCCTCCCCCCTGCATTGGTGGTCAGTAGCCAACACACACACTGTATATATTGGTGGTCAGTCAATGTAAGGGGAAATTCACTTACTTTTATCCAGGCTGGCTCAGAGCTCAGGTTAGGCTCTTAGTTTGTTAAAGATATAGTTGTAGTTCAAAGCATAGGTGTGTGTAGCCTAATGCATTATGATGTGCACCCCAAAGCTCAAACACACATGCCTTTCTCTGCAGCCTCAGCTGCACTGGACAGTGAATGAATGGGAAGTGCTCTGTGCTGAACAGCTTCCTGTTCATTCACAAACTGAAGCATAGCAAACACAGCACTAGTATAGTACTATGCTTCAGTTATGATTGAACACAGTGAGTGTGTTCAATGTGTTCATCTAGAAAAGGAAGGGGCCGGTAACTGACATATTGATTAGCCCCTTCCCCCACTTTCCATTCTGAAACATCCCCAGCAACCGGGTGGAGGGGAGGGAAGTCAGCAGCACTGTGATGGGGGACGTAACGCGGGAGGGGGAGCCCCAGGCAGTAGCGGGAATCGGCATCGCACAGAGTGATTAGGCACAGGCACACCTGACACACACCCTGCGCACGCCTATGCTTCAAAGCTTCTGGTAAATTCTGATTTAGGCTATATCTCCAGACAAAGCTTTTTTAGTTTTAGATGCATTGTGTTCCTGTACTGGTGTAAATGTCACTAATCCTTTAGTGAATTTTCCAAGCAATATATGGATAATGCTTGCCAGAGAGAGGATTCAAGTAGTTCAGCTCACAATATTGTCCTGGGAGTCACCACCAGAACAGGAATTGAGGGGGAAATCTCCCCAAAGAAGATACATTTGTGAAAATGGTCTAATCTTTATCCAGTGTATCCAAAAAAAAAAAAAAACAGATGGCGTTTCACTCGTCATGTGGGTTAAAGGGGTTATAAACCCTCCTTTTTTTATGAATATATCAAATATTCCTTTACTTACCTGCTCTGTGCAATTGTTTTGCACAGAGCAGCCCTGATCCTCCTCTTCTGGGATGCCCTGCTGGCATCGGGTGCCCCCACGGAAAGCCGCTTCCTCTGGGGGCACCTGTGTGGGCTCGTTACCGAGTCCCGCTGCTGCGTCTATTGACAAAGACAGCAGGACTCGGCCCCATTCCCCGTGCTTCTGTGTCAAAGGATTTGATTGACAACAGCGGGAGCCAATGGCTCCTGCTGCTATCAATCTGTCCAATGAGGAGGGAGACAGCGGCTGGAGCCCCTGCACATCACTGGATTGGATCAGGCTCAGGTAAGAAAAAGGGGGGCTCTGGGGGGGGGCAGCTGCAGCACAGAAGGTTTTTCACCTTAATGCATATTTAAAGACCGGGCTGCTTGATGTTAACATTTCTTAAATTTCGTCAATCTGCAGCGGAGCTTTGCTGGCGGTTTGGCAGCACTGGCCATTGATTTCAATGGGCAGGGGAGCTTTAGGAGCAGTGTGTACAGCCCTGCAAAGATGCTGCTTGCAGGACTTTTTTTTATCGTCATGCAAGTGCACCGCTCCAGTGTGAAAGCACTCAGGCTTTCACACTGGAGTGAGAGGAGAGGCTCTTTACAGGCGCTATGTAGGCACTATTTTTAGAGCTGCAACACCTGTAAGGCGCCTCAGTGTGAAAGCAGCCTAACTCTCATGAGAGTTTTCCAGGAAGGGAGGATGGGATGAGTCATAAGAGGGCCAATGAGAGCTGTAGGGCTGCAGAGCTGGAGGTGTGCCTCTGTGTGTCTGTGTAAATCCAGGAAGTGAACAGGCAGCAGCTTCAGCTGCCCACAGTTAAAATGGATGCAGCCAGACTCAGTGGAGGGAGATTTCTGCAGCATATTTGGCAAGTACAGAATCACAGTATATATAAAATAATATGCAAAGTGGTTGGAGGGAAGCTTCAGAATGGCAACTATGTTTTTATTATAAATGATGTGAGCAGACTGCAGTTCCTCTTGAAATGTTCTAACTTGGCTGAATATCAGTGTGTGGCTTTCCATACTTTCCATCAACTTGCTTTGATGGATTTTCTTGTTATTAATTTGCAGTTTTAGGGATGGAACCTGGTAACCTAACCTGGCAACCCTGGCAATATACATATATACATTTTATATGGGTATTCTGATAAATATATTACATGGCTTAAAGGAGTTGTAAAGGCAAAAGTTTTTTTTTTATCTTAATGCATTTTGTTAAAGTTTTTTTAAGATAAAAAACCCTCTGTGTGCAGCAGCTGCCCCAGCACCCCCTAATACTTACCTGAGCCTCATTACTATCCAGTGATGTCCACGAATGTCTCGGCCATCCGAGACCTGCTCTCCTGATTGGCTGAGACACTGCAGCGGCACCATTGGCTCCCGGTGCTGTCAATCAAAGTCAGTCAGCCAATCAGGAGAGGCAGGGGCGAGGCCGGGCCGCGGCTCTGTGTCTGATTGGACACAGGGAGCTGTGACTTGGCTCGGGTGCCCCCATAGCAAGTTGCTTGCTGTGGGGGCACTTGACAGGAGGGAGGTGCCAGGAGCAGCAAAGAGGGACCCGAGAAAAGGAGGATTGGATCTGATCTGTGCAAAACCCACTGCATAGAGGAGGTAAGAATAAGATGTTTGTTATTTTTATTGAAAAAAAAAACAAGACTTTCAATCACTTTAACAAATGTCATTCGAAAGTACTTCAAATTTGTTTGCTTTTAACATTCAATTTTTGAGTAAATAGAACAAAAAACACATTCACATTTAGAAATGTGTTCGTTCGGTATTTTCCATCCCGCTCCTTTGAATTTTCTCTTCACTGTAGTTGAAAGTGAACAATTTGACTATTAGAAAAACAAATGAACATTCTGCAACCAAACATTTCCTAAGAAAATTCTGTGTATAGCCAGCTTTACAAGCTGATGTAGAGGAAATAATGCCTTGCCAAGTAAACATAGTCCTTCTGTCCCAGTTTACACCCGAGAGAATGCAGGAACCAGCGCGATTCCTGTGTGGGTTCCCACATCGCATCTCCATCGCAGGCAGTTCACACTGCTCTCTACGAACTGCTGCGGGTGTCAACGCAAAGTTATTGACACCCGCAAATCGGTTTGCAGAATGCAGTGCGAACTGTGAAATCAAATGGAATCGGATTGCATGGGTCTGAACACCTATGTGATCCGATTCCAGTGCTGACCAAAAAAAGGGTCCTGCACCATTTTGGTGCGAATGCAATGCGATTTCAGCCATACAAATTGTATGGCTAAATTTGCATCGCACAGACATTGCATGTGATGTGAACAGCAATGCCGTGCATGCAATAAAGGGAAAATTGGGATTTTAAAGGTGCACATTTTATTTTAAAAAATTAATAAAAACGTGGTTGTAAAAAGAGTTTACATGCAATATACTAGAACAATCTTTAAATAGTGCAACCGAAGGATTGATTTCTCAACATGTTTCACCACACATCGTGGCTTCTTCAGGAGAGTAGTATCTATCAGGCACTGTATGCAGGTCCTGTAAAGAATTGGGATAACGAATTGAATGGAAAATCAAGTAGTTAAGCTATTTAGATCAAGAAGCAACCCCAGCCGGAGGATCAATTGATGACCACAGAGGGTAGATAATATCGTGTTTTTAACTGATGGAAGAGGTCCTGTAATAAAGGACTGACTTGGAACCAAGGAGTCCAGGTTAAACAAGCTGCTTAAGTTCGTGTTCCTTCCAAGGCAGAATCCCAAAGAAAAGGGGGGGGGGGAGGACAAACGACAAAGCCTGAATCAACTGGTAAATAAGAAAAATGACATCCTCCTCCTCTCAGGCTGGATCAATGCGGTGCAAATCACATGCGATGTCCGGCATTGCATAAGTGTGAACCCAGCCTCTACATTGTAAATTGCCACTTACTGCCATAAGGCCATATACAGTCATGCCGCCCAACATTTTGAGATGGGAACAACTACTAACAAATGTATGTAGGCATAGGACATGCCCCCGGCCACACCCCCTTAAAGGAGAATTAACCAAAAAAAGGTTAATTAAATCCACAAGGACTATTTTTACCACTACTATTCCTTTATATTGGCTTTTAAAATGTAGCATGTTTAGCACTGGGAATCACTTTTTGAAAGATAAAAAGTGCATGTTATATACAACTCTATGGATCATACCAACATGAGGCACAAAGGAGGAGGAAAGAGGGACAGAGGGACATTTCTCCAAATCAGGGACAGTCCCTCGAAATCAGGGACATTTGTGTACAGTATATTGCATGAAGCAAGGTATGGATGACCTCTGAACTAACACCAATGACACTGGGGATGGGGGGGTGGGGGGGGGTGGGGGGGGGTTTGGCTTATAACCAATTTTTCATATCCTCAGATCCTTCTTTATTGTATATTAAGTAAAAGCGAGTGCAGAAGCTGCTCATCTATCTGGACAGCACAGGCTGTCACTAGAAATAGTTTAATGCACTATTAATGACCAATGTAGGGATTTCCTGTGCTGTACATAAATCTCCGGAGATTTTAATCATTTTGTTCATAGCAATGCAAGCGACAATGTAATAGATGACAAGCCTGTAAGAAATCTGGAGCAGGTTATACAGTAGTTTAGTAATAAATTATCTTGATAGTTACTTGGCAGTCAAAAGCAGGGATTACATTGTCTGCATCTATTTTTAGACTTTCCATTGTTATCATCTGTTTTTATAAACTTAATCTAGTGTCAGGTTTTCGCAAGCAGGGCACCCTGCTGCACTTCGCCCGTGATTTAATATCTAAGTGTTATTAAAAGATAATGTCTAAGAATAGAATTCCAGGACCTTTGAGTACTCAGGCCACCCAGATTAAGTGCAGTATCATCATTAAGAGATGCAAAATAGAGTGCAATCCTGTAATGTTCGTTCTCTTAGTATATCTTTTTCATGAGGTTAAACTGTTAAAAATGTAGTCTCCAAAACAGCCACCCCTCATTTAACACACTTAAAGGAATCCTGTAATGAGAGAAATATGTAAGCTGTTGACCTTCTTATGAAGATGTTGGTTGCCTAGCTGTCTATGGTGTTAATTCTTTTGGAATCCTTGACCTGGAACAAGCATACAGTGAAGTTGGAATTCCTGATCTGCATACTTATTCTGGGATTGGTGAGTTATAAAGCGTAGAAGACAGAGCAAAATCATGACAACCCCGTAACTGACAAGCCACGCAACTGACAAGCCACGTAACTGACAAGCCACCTAACTGACAAGCCATGTAACTGACAAGCCACGCAACTGACAAGCCACGTAACTGACAAGCCACGTAACTGACAAGCCACGTAACTGACAATGTCAGCCTATTTTTTTCTCCCAGTATATGTTTCCTGTACAGCAAAATACAAATCAAATCCTGACTTTTATGCCTCTTTTACATTTGCAGGCGGTGGTGCAGTAAAAACATGCGGTTGTGCCACAAGTTTACCATCCCCCTCCCAACCACCAAGCTGCATATTAACTTGGGCAGCAGCCATGTTTGTACACACCGCCACACAGGGCTTTTTTTCTCAGTAAGTAGGTGCAGGACCTCTGTCCTTCTGAGTCACCCTTCATCTCCGCCTCCTACCCACCTCTGAGCACGAATCCTTGGTTCCACCCACTACCCATCTCCAAGTACTGCCCCTTTTGGAGAATACAGAACCAAGTATCATTTTCTGCTACAAGGTAATTTGTATGGAATGTGTTAATGATAACAAGAAAGATGGTAAAATAGAACCCCTGCAGTGAGCAAAAATAGACTCCACCCCAGCAACAGTAGACCACCCCAGCAATAATAGACCCCCCAGCAACAATAGATCCCCACACAACAATAGATTTCCCCCCAGCAACAATGGACCCCCCCAGCAACAATACCGCCCCAGCAAGAAAAACAGATCTCCCAGCAGCCAGCATCAATAGACCTCTCCCTCAACAGTTGATCCCTCCCAGCAACAACTGACCCCCCCCCCCAACAACATAAGACTCCCCACCAGCAATAGACCTACCCAGCAACAGGAGATCCTCACCCAAAAAAAGATCCCCACCAGAGACAATAGATCAAAAAGCAGCCAGCATCAATAAACCCCCCCATCACTCCTTGCCACATACATTCGGTGTGGAGGTGCTGGAACTGCGTTCCCACTGAAAAAAAGCCCTGCCACCATAGTCCCTGTAAGGCAAAACCACAGGTTGCATTTGTCAGGCAATGCTGCCACCAAACGTGATGGTGTGAAATGCTTTGGTAAACATGGGCACTATGAGCCCCCTGTCAGATGGCTCTGAGATGTGATTCTCCGCGGATCACACTTTTTTGAAGGGGAAGCAATGATGGCTGAACATGTAAACTATCCATTAGAAAGTCTTAGGCTGGCCATACACCTATAGATTATCTGCAGATTTTCTATGGTTAGATGGAAAAAGTGGGAGATTCCTCCATCCACACAGTTTAGCGAACATGGAGAGATCTGCTGTACATTTTCTATCTAACCATAGAAAATCTGCAGATAATCTATAGGTGTATGGCCAGCTTTAGTCAATAAAGTGGGCTTTCAATAGAGGTATGGTCAGGCACCATTATGCCTACCCTTCAACACTTAGGCTGGTATACATAGTAAATTTCAGCTGGTTCCTGGTGTACTGGATGGACAAAATTTGCTCAGTGGGGGCAAATTGCCCACCCCCCAAAAAATCTCTTGGCTGAAATTCCAGAGGAGTGAGGTGGAATGTTCTCCGATGCAAACAGATACAGGCATTTTCTGGGGTATTTAGACAGCTGGCAGTGCTGACTTTCTAAATACAACAGCCGCAGTGGGAGATTCATCCATCCGCACTGTGTTACAGGCTGAACAGAAAAGGTCTACATGTGTATGGCCAGCTTTAGTTCAAATAATATTGTTCATATCTGTACAGGTTAATTTTAAATATGTTTTGCTATAGATGAAAAACTTAATTAACTGTTGGTCTTTGGATCTTTGAAGAACTTGCAGTATAGCCCTAATATCATGCACATTGTTATTGTGTTTTCAACTAATTTCCTTCATCCCATTGTTTTGTATATTGGCTTAGATTACAGGGCCACTCTTTTAAACTACCATAAAAAAAACTTTAGCGCAATGCCATAGCAGGTCAAAATAAATTATCACAGTATCAACCAATTGAGTAACAAGCAAGCCAGACACATCAGGTGATGCTTAAAAGTGCAAGATCCCAAAAGAGTAGATAAACACTATTGCTGCTCCACACTTATTATATTAAACTGTTTCATTTCGAGGAAGCGGTGTTGCCACGAAAAGCATTAACATGGAATATGGAAAGGACACCCTGCTACACACTGCTATATGCGCTGTGAGAATTTGAAAATGATGTGAGTATTGAACTTTGCAGGTGTTCTGTCCCTATTCTGGGACGCTATTGTGTACTGATCTTTTATATGCTCTCAAATTAATTTTGTGCGGATCCCTTGAGATTTGAAGGTTTTACTAACACAGTTATAAATAAATTACCTGTTTTTATGAACATTCTAAATGCCTCATAGTGTACCATGAGGTCGAATGATTTGGGTGTTTTGGTAGATCATAAGCTTAATAATAGCATGCAATGCCAAGCTGTGGTTTTCCAAAGCAAGCAAAATCCTTTCTTGTATTAAGAGAGGTAAAGACTACAGAGAGAGAGAGAGAGATATTTTGCCCCTGTACAAATCATTAGTAAGACCTCATTTGCAAATATGCAGTTCAGTTTTGGGCACTAGTTCTCAAAAAGGATATCAGGGAACTGGAGAAAGTGCAGAGAAGGGCAACCAAACTGATAAGAGGCATGGAGGAGGAAAGATTAGAGAAACTAAATGTATTCTCTCTGGAGAGGAGGAGATTAAGGGGGGGGGGGGGGGGGCATATGATCAACGTACAAATACATAAGTGGTTCATATAGTGAACCTGGTGTTGAGTTATTCACTCTTTATGTCTAGAGGAAAAGAGATCTACAGAAAGGTTTCTTAACAGTAAGAGCTGTGAACATGTAGAATAGATTCCCTCAAGAGCTGGGTTTTGCAAGCCCAGGAGATTGCTTTAAGAAAGGCCTGGATTATTTTTTAAATGTACATAATATAAATAGATACTAACATTTATAGATAAAGTTGATCCAGTGAATATCCAATTGCCTCTCAGGGGTTCAGGAAGGAATTTTTTCCCCTGCTGGAGCAAATTTGTTCATGCTTTGCTGGGGTTTTTTACCTTCCTCTGGATCAACTGAGGGTATAGGATTGTGTATATAGGATTGTATGATATTTTTTTTTGTTGGTTGAACTAGATGGACTTGTGTCTTTTTTCAACCTGATTAACTATGTAACTATGTACCTTTAAAATCCCACATTGTGGAGCAACAATAGTGTTTCACTATTCTTTTGGGATCCTACTATATACAGAGGTGGTACAGTGCAAGTTTGATGTAGATATCGGCTGAACATGCAAACGTGAGAGGTACAAGATCTATCCATATACAAACATACTAGAAACAAAAAAGAGCTATGTGCAAGCATACACCCCTCATGGACTATATAAGAAAAGCAAAACAAAAGTCTGGTTGGCCGCACTCCAAAAAATAATAATTAAAAAAAAGCAATTCTTTTTTGGAGTGCGGCCGTCTGGACTTTTGTTTTGCTTTTCTTGTATGTGGTTGCATATTGAGCCCCACCCTCACCTGAAGAGGGAGGAGATTGTTGGAAACAGACACCTGGAGCGGGTTTTCCTTTCTCATGGACTATATAGGCAGACCATAATGTAGATAAAAAGGTACAAGACCAATTTATTATAGATGTAAGAAAAAAGCAAGAGGCATAAACAAAGGGATGCTACATATAACAATTATTATGTATAAAAGACATATATAGTCTGCACATGTGTGTGAAAAAAACAAAACAAAGAACCTCACAATACACTCCACCAAAGAAGCTGCTTGTATATGCTAAATCACTATACTATGTTTAAATACCATGTTACATCTATGCTACAATGTTACAGCAACTTTACGCATGCTAATTTTCCTTCTTACATCAGAGTGTGTTATACCCTAATGATACCCTGGAAGAAGGAAATACTCCTAAACATATCAGGATTTGTCTAGACCTCCACAGCTGATTTAGCATATACAAGCAGCTTCTTTGGTGGAGTACATTATGATGTTCTGGGCTTTTTTATACACATATGTGCATACTATATATGTCTTTTATACATAATTATTGTTATATGTAGCATCCCTTTGTTGATGCCTTTTGCTTTTATCTTACATTTCTAAAACAATTCTTTGTGCCTTTTAGCTACATTACTTGCTTTATAGTCTGCCTATACAGTCCCTAAGGGGTGCATGCTTGCACATAGGTGTAATTTTGTTTCTAATACAATTTGGGATGTCGGCAGAAAATTTAGTCTGCACATCGAGCTCCCCACCAACCAATTTATAAACATACTTGGATCACCAGAGAACGCATGCTTATGCCTATGGAGGAGGCAAAGCATTAAGTCACCAATGGCGCTGCCTTATCTCAAGGACAATATAAACATTTTTGACCAAAATAGTCCAATATGATTACTAATTTCTCCCCCTCCTTGGGATTGGTCAGCCAGAAGTAGCAAAGCTCTATTAGACATGCAATAGTTATCTGGTCCAGCAACAACTGGCACAGTTAGATGATAGTTACATAGTTAGGTTGAAAAAAGTCTATCTAGTTCAACCAAAAAAAAAAAACCCCATACAATCCCATATACACAATCCTATACCCACAGTTGATCCAGAGGAAGGCGAAAAACCCTAGCAGAGCATGATCCAATTTGCTACAGTAGGGGAAAAATTCCTTTGCTGATCCCCCAAGAGGCAATTCGATGTTCCCTGGATCAACTTTACCTATAAATGTTAGTACCCAGTTATATTATGTATACCTTGGCAAGAATCCAGGCCTTTTTTAAAGCAATCTACTGAGCTGGCCAGAACCACCTCTGGAGGGAGTCTACTCCACATTTTCCTAGCTCTTACTGTGAAGAAACCTTTCCGTATTTGAAGATGAAATCTCTTTTCCTCTAGATGTAAGGAGTGCCCCCTTGTCTTCTGTGAGGACATTAAGTGAATAACTCAACACCAGGTTCACTATGTGGACCCCTTAAGTATTTATACATATTGATCAAATCCCCCCTTAAAGCTGAGTTCCGCCTGGGAAGAAAAAATTAAAAGTCAGCAGCTACAAATACTGTAGCTGCTGATTTTTAATATAAGGACCCTTACATGTCCAGGGAGCCCGCAATGTCAGCACCCGAAGCCAACCCGTCCCTTGGCTCCGGGTGCAGGCGCCGCCATCCTTACTGAGGGAAACAGGAAGAGAAGCCTTGGGGCTTCACAGCCTGTTTCCTACTGCGTATGCACAAGTCACGCTGCACTTTCTGAATGGTCCCTGCTGTCTTCTGGGACCTGTGTCTCCCAGAAGGCAGCAGGGGGGGGTTGAGGAGGAGGACCGGACATTGCGTAGTTCAGTGATCTTTCCCCGGATATGGGAGCAGATACCTGTCAAATCCAGGTATCTGCTCCCCCCCCTCAAATGTGGCACCGGATGGGAGGAGGAATCAGATCCGCGGAAGTTCCATTTCTGGGTGGAACTCCACTTTAGTCTCCTCTTCTCAAGAGAGAATAAATTCAGTTCCTCTAATCTTTTCTCATAGCTGAGTTCCTCCATGCCTCTTATCAGTTTGGTTGCCCTTCTCTGCACTTTCTCCAGTTCCCCGGTATCTTTTTTGAGAACTAGTACCCAAAACTAAACTGCATATTCCAGATGAGGTCTTACTAATGATTTGTACAGGAGCAAAATTATATCTCTCTCTCTGGAGTCCATACCCCTCTTAATACAAGAAAAAATTTTGCTTGCTTTGGAAACTTGGCATTGCATGCTATTATTAAGCTTATGGTCTACCAAAACCCCCAGATTCTTCTCCACTACTGATTCCCCCAGTTGTACTCCCCCTAGTATGTGTGATGCATGGATATTCTTAGCCCCCAAGTGCATAACTTTACATTTATCAACATTAAACCTCATTTGCCAAATAGTCGCCCAATGAAACAGTGCATTGAGGTCGGCTTTGATGATCATCATATCTCTATAGGTACCTTAACCAGAACTGTAGCTTTAAAAATATCAAATTCCCATAAAAACAACAAGTTGAAAATGTAAAGTGCTGGGTGCACTATTTCCCTGACACACTGCTGTCATTATTTTCTCCTCTCTCAGTGCCATGTTCCTCAAAAGCTAGTCTCACCCACTCATGATACATTCAGGGTAATGCCACACATGATAACCGTACAAAGAAACCAAATTATTTCAGATGTCTAGTCGGGGAATTTCTGTGGGAGGCTGTATAATGGCTGAAAAAGTATATCAGTTCAGCATTCAGCACCTTAATGTGGCGTCTCAGATACCGGAAATAGGACAGCAGGACTATTGAGGGAATAGCAAAGATAATATGAAGAATGAAACACAGTTTTTCTATTGGTGAAAAAAGATCAAGTATGTAAGTAATTAAATCATTGTATAAAAACTTATGTTGGATATTAATGTTCAACTTTAGCTATTCCGGGCAGCAAATTTAAAATAACCAGTGAGCTGACAATCGAATTTAACAAACACTGCTGCAGTGCTAAAGTCAGAAAGTTCACTCTATTTATTTAATTTACTGAGTTCTCCGAGATCTCATCATTAATTGTATTCAAACTTCCAAAGGACGGTTGACTCTTTTTGGTTGCTTAACATGTGGTAGCTGTATTTTTTTTGGTCTTTTTTCCCCTTTACTTTTATCTGGTGATCTGGCCAACAACACACTTCCTGTCTTGGGTTGTCTCCACTCTGGATGGAGGAGCAACTGAGACACCATAACAGCAGAATTGTCAGTCTGGGGAGAGGATAGTCAGTGTAAAGGCCCATACACACAGTCTTTTTGACAACGGTCCGACGGACAATCCGACCGTGTGAATGCTCTATCGGACAATTGTTTTCGGTTTTTCAACAGACAAATGTTCACTGTGCATGCTCTCAAACTTTCCGGCAACAAATGTCCGATGGAGGATAATCCGATCGCGTGTACACAAGTCCGTAGAACTAAAGTCCAAAGTACAAACACGCATGCTCAGAATCAATGCTAAAGATCAGACAACAATAGCAGAAGTTGCCCAAAGGGTGGCGGTAAAGAGCTGAAAAACCACGTGATTTGGTGAAAGTTGGCTGAAAATGTTCTGACGTGTGTATGCAGAACATGTTCACGGCCAACGCCCTTCAGACCAAAATCCCCGGAAAAGTCTGATGGAAGTCCGATCGTGTGTATGAGGCTTTATATTAGCAGATTTTATGATCCACATGTAATAAATGGACATTTTATACATTCTGTGATGTGATATTTGAGCAATGTTTGCTCAACCTTCTTTGTGTTGACTTTTATATTGCACTTGCAAAAATGTTATGTACAATCTCTTTTTATGTGTAATAAATTTACCTTTTAAAAACGAAAAATAAAATGATTAGCAGATTTAGATGGACTTGGCTTACAAATAAAAGCTGAACTCCAACTAATGCTTTTTAGGCAGTTACGGCAACTGTTTTTTTCCTTTTACATAAATGTAAATAAATGTTTTACATAAATGAATAAAAGGTGACCAATGTAAGCACCCCTGTGAATGGTTAAATGGTTTGTCACAGCTGTCTAACAGCCACCTTGCTGGACAGCTTGGTCTGTTAAAGAAAGTTGAAAAATAACAGACCTGGCAGGATCACCAGGTGAAAAAAAAGGAAATAAAGCCTAAAAAGGCTGGGTTCACACCATTGTGAATTGGATTCCAATTTACAATAGCAGGAGATTTTGACCGGCTCTCTATGCAGCCGGTTCACATATCTCCGCAGCAGGTCCGGTGCGTTTTGCACTGTGTGTCTTTTGGTCCGTTTCAGGTCCGAATTCAGCCAAAATTCGAGCTTAAATTGGACCTGAAACAGTCAACCAGGACGCACTGGACCCCTCCTGTGAGACGGATGGCGTGAACCTAGCCTCAGGGAAAATAGGTAGCAATCACATCTAAGAACTGGTAAGTTGCATTATATAAAAAATTTTGGGGGGTTTAAAGCTGGGTTCCCACTTAAGCAATGCCAGACATCGTATGTGATTTGCACTGCATTGAAGTGCACATTGTTGGAACAACAGCCAATAACTTTTTGTACTGTGAAATATATATATATATATATATATATATATATATATATATATATATATATATATATATATATATATATATATATATATAAGCATTATACCTATCTATACCAGTAGGTGGCACTGCAGTGTTATAGTGTGTTATCTATAGTAATGTAATGAGAGGAAATGTTTGCTTTCCTCACTGTTCTCTTGCATGCCTCTTCTTCCTGTTTCCTATTTCTGATGCTGTAAGACATGTTCTGATATTTCTCCATGAAAATAAAGTATTGCTGCATCCAAGAAGTGTCCAGCGCATTATATCAATACCCTGCTAACACACATCGCGTGAGATGCGAATTCAGCCATACAGTTTGTATGGCTGCAATCGCATCGCATTTGCACTAAAATGATGCAGGACCCTGTTTTGGGTCCGCACTGGAATCAGATCGTATGGGTGTTCAGACACATGCAATCCGATTCCACAGTTTGCACTGATTTTTGCAAACTGATTTGGGGGTGTGATTGACACCCGCAGCGGTTCGCAGATGTCAGTGTGAACTGTCTGGGAGTCAGATGTGATGCAGGAATCACACTGGTTCCCGCATCGCACAAGTGTGAACCGAGACTAAAGCCACTTTAATGTTTAAAGCTGAGCTTCAGCCTTACTTTTTCTTCTTCAGTATATAAAGCAATTGAAAACAGGGAAAAGGGTTTTGAGACATTTTAAGCACTTCAGCCCCGGAAGATTTTACCCCCTTCCTAACTAGAGCATTTTTTGCAATTCGTCACTGCGTCGTTTTAGCTGACAATTGCGCGGTCGTGTGACATTTTATCCCAACAAAATTGACATACTTTTTTTTCACACAAATAGAGCTTTCTTTTGGTGTTATTTGATCACCTCTGTGGTTTTTAATTTTTGTGCTATATACAAAAAAAGTGACAATTTTGAAAAAAAAAGCAATATTTTTTACATTTTTCCATAATAAATATCCCCCAAAAATATATAAAAAAAACCAAATTTCTTTCTCAGTTTAGACCGATATGTATTCTTCTACATATTTTTGGTAAAAAAATTGCAATAAGCGTATATTGATTGGTTTGCACAAAAGTATTAGCGTCTACAAAATAGGTGATAGATTTATGGCATTATATATTTTTTTTGTAGTAATGGCGGTGATCTGCGATTTTTGTCATGACTGCGACATTATGGCAGACACATCAGATACTTTTGACACTATTTTGGGACCACTGTCATTTATACAGCGTTTAGTGCTATAAAAATGCAGTGATTACTGTGTAAATGACACTGGCAGGGAAGGGGTTAAACACTAGGGGGTGATCAAGGGGTTAAGTGTGTCCTAGGGAGGTTTTCTAACTGTAGGGGGGATGGGCTACCACTGACATGACAGTGATCACTGCTCCCGATGACAGTGATCACTGCTCCCGATGACAGGGAGCAGTGGATCTTTGTCATGTCACAAGACAGAACAGGGAAATGCCTTGCTTACATAGGCATCTCCCTGTTCTGCCTTTCCACACCGCAATCACGGGCCGCCGGCGAACATCGAGTTCCTGGGACCCACAGGCACGCTCCCAATAGGCGGCAAATTTAAAGGGACGTACAGGTACGCCCATTTGCCTGCCTGCCATTCTGCCGATGTACATCTGTGTGCAGCGGTCGGCAATTGGTTATTGAGGCCAAATGAATGTGCCTCCATCCCAGACACTTGGAAATATAAAGAAGCAAGATTTGGGACTTTAGATGAAAAACATGCGGCCAGGGAGGCATCATAGCATACTAACATAGTAGTATCTGGTGCATATACCATACGTTATAACCATATATCTTAACATTATAACATAATAATCAACATAGTAAAATGGGAAAACTTTATTCCATGACATAATACATAGTAATATGATAACATAATGGCATAATAACACAGTAGTAGTATAATAAAAGCACCAGACTAATTGCTGCGTATCTCCACAGTAAACATAATATAAGTTGGTATGATCCAATGAAACATAATACTGGTAACAATTGTAAGATGTATAATAGAGGGGAGCATCTAATAACTTGACTCGTTTTGTGGCTGTGATGCCACTCTTTAGGAGCAGATGCAGTATAGATGTCTATACTGCAAATTTTTTACACAGGAGTTGTAGGTATTATCTTGATAGATTTTTGTATCCCTCCTCAGTCTTTCCCCTTGCACTTTGCTTGGGTGGCTTGGTTTTTTCCACCCCATATACTGTTTACACTAGTATGTTTCTATCACTCTATCAACTTGTCCCTCATCTAGGCCCTGTCACATTACTTACCCATTAGCAGGTGGACACATATTTAGATACTATATATTAAATAACTAGTCACTATGCTATACACCTTATGTGCTAATATTATATTTACCCAACTTCATTACCTTTTATAGATGAGCTATTTCTATGTGACTCACACCACCCCTCATTATCCATAGGGATTTTGTCCCCAGATTGTCCTTCTTTAGTGGTCATTCCATCGGTGTTGTGGGGATCGCTGCCTCAGCGCCCAGAGCTGATGATCCTCCCGGCTGACTCTCAACTCTCCATGCCCAGACTCATATTTGGTTTGTAAGTATGATTAGGGGACTCATTCCTCTATATAAATTTTTCCTATATAATTACCCAATTTAATAACTAATTGTAACATTTTATAGACATCTATCCTGCATCTGCTCCTGAAGAGTGGCACCACAGCCACGAAATGTGTCAAGCTATTAGATGCTCCCCCCTGTTATACATCTTACAATTGTTACCAGTATTATAGAATATAGTAGCATTAGCACGTCTGCAGAGTTTTTTTCTGTGTTCATTTTTTCCTGAAATGCAGTTCAGCTGAACTCGCAGAATTTCATACCCGCATGTCAGTCCGACTTCAGGAGCGATTTCAGAGATATCTGTGCGGGTTCCTGCACAGATGTCTATTGAAGTCACCCCAGAAATTGCCAAAAGTAGTGCAGGAACTACTTTTGGGAATCGTATCGGTGCGGCGCTGCAAAGTCAGTGTCACACCGATTCGGAGCTGTGCTATTTCTGGCAATAGCCGCCGATTTGGCATGTGATTTGACATGTCAAATCGCATGCCAAATCGGCCGGATGTGAATATGGGCTGAAGGTCCAATTCACTACTGGTTTGTTTACTTGGTTGCCATACAAGCCCTGATGAAGGATGCACTTGACCCCAGAAACATGTTGGATCTTTCATGATCTGTGCCCCTGACCTTTATTGGAATAAAGTTGTATCTGGACATTTAGCAGTGGCATGGCGAATAAATTTCAAACCTGTTTCAGTGATGACTATCTAGGAAGGAAATGCTCCTCACTTTTTAGAGATTTCCTCTTACTTTATGTTGCATCCCTGGAAAACCAAGTAAAGGCAAATTTCCCCAATCAGACACAGACAGCAAAAAAAAAAAAAAAAAAAACCTCTGACAGGCGTTTTAACCCTTCCCTATTCCTAGAAAGGTGGGAAATTGAGATGAAGGTATTCTGTTAGGGCTCCATGGAAAACATTAGCAAAAGACAACTTACACCGGATTCCAGAGACGACTAGAAGTAAAGAGAAACACACAGTGCTACAGAGGAACCCTTTAACCTTCATTTTTTATAGGCATTTGCAGCTTCATAAATTACAAATCTCACGGCTATATTTAGTTCTGACAACTGTCAGAAATTAATATTTGAGAATACTGCACGCCGTGCTTTAAAGCACTGAGGCATTTTCCTTCTTGATTGCCTACATCAAAGCTATTCTTAGGAAGCTACATAGGAAAAGAAGTACAAATGTCTCTACTCGAGTGAGGCACACATGAAGCACATCAAGGCTGGGTGTCCTGTAAATTTTAATGCAATTCGTTCTGTAAGAAAAACATTAGTATAGCTTAGTGGAATGCCTTGTAGTTATCTGCCTAATTATAGCGCCTCCAAGACATTTCAGCTCTGCACGGCACTATATTTATTCTTAAAAACCTAAAGCTGTAGGCTGGAATAGCTCTACTGTGGCACTTCAAGCAAACTTTGCTTTTATATGCTGCTGGCCTACTTAGTCTGAAACTACAATAATGAGCCACCATCGCAGACATGTCAGCAACAGAGCTAGAGGAAGCAGTGCATAAGCCGAGTATTTCACTTGACATAAAAATGCACCTCACGGTCTACTATTCACTCTGAAAAGAGATTACTCGGCTTGTGTCATTGATTTTTTAAATACAGCTAAGTACTGTGCTACATAAATATATATCACAAATGTGTAATGCTACAGACAGTACAATAGCCATTCTGAAGCCCACACAACTCCCGACTTAATTTGCCTGTTTGAAAGCAATTCAGCAAATTGTTTTTCTTTTTTTTTTTGTCTCACAGAGGAACGGTCATTTTCAAGAATAATAGTAGCAAAGAACTGTGAGAGGCTGGAGACTTGTGTGCTAGGGTTAAAGAAGTGGTTTGATTTGTGTTTTGAAGCTGAAGATTGGGATTCATGGTCTGCTAATGTCCGATATAATCCACATGAGCATCTTGTATTTGAGCTGGAGTGAGTCCCTTGGCTGCTGAACAGCATTCAATAGGCTCAATTCACTAAGCTTCAAAGATCATTATTTGCCATAACAACTGTTAATTTTAGCAATCAAAGACAATGGGAGCTGAAAATAACAGTTACAACAGCTGAAAATAATCACTGTTATGGTAAATAACCCAGCAAATGTAGGTTTTTTGAGGTGAACTTAACAATGATCAGGCACTATCAGACATGACATGAACCTTGCCAAGACGCAACCTATTCTGATGCGGGCATGGGGATCATTGAAATGAATACAGTTGTCAAATAAACTGGTCATTTCTCTGCATCCTATGTCTTCCCTTTTATTCTGTATGCTATTGTGAGAAAATCTTATTTTTTTAACACTTAGGTATGCTACATCGTTTATGCTGTTGTTATAGCCCCTGTATGAATTTATGATCTAAATTGCAAACAATTCCTTCTTTCCTTACTTACTCCAAGAGTTTCAACACCTAACATAATTCTAATGCCCCGTACACACGGCCGGACATTGATCAGACATTCCGACAACAAAATCCTAGGATTTTTTCCGACGGATGTTGGCTCAAACTTGTCTTGCATACACGCGGTCACACAAAGTTGTCGGAAAATCCGATCATTCTGAATGCGGTGACGTAAAACACGTACGTCGGGACTATAAACGGGGCAGTAGTCAATAGCTTTCATCTCTTTATTTATTCTGAGCATGCGTGGCACTTTGTGCGTCGGATTTGTGTACACACGATCGGAAATTCCGACAACGGATTTTGTTGTCGGAAAATTTTATATCCTGCTCTCAAACTTTGTGTGTCGGAAAATCCGATGGAAAATGTGTGATGGAGCCTACACACGATCGGAATTTCCGACAAAAAGGTCCTATCACACATTTTCCGTCGGAAAATCCGACCGTGTGTACGGGGCATTACTCTTAAATAAAACAAATCACACCATTTAAAATGATGGTCCTACCAAAACTTCTTTATCTTTTCTGCTACTGAAACATCTCTATTTATTCTCTACCATTGCAGTTCCCTTACCAACAGCATGCCTCACTGCCCTACAAAGAACTGGTAACCAGTTACTACGGAATCTCAAAAAACCTAGTAGGTGAAGCGCTTACCCCCGAAGGAGCGGCTAATTATTTGCTATATCTGTAATTCACGTTTACTACTCAACCCTCGCAGCCCATAGATTTAAAAGTCACAGTCCTTAATGTTTTTTCTTAATGCTTTATTCATCAACATAGACTGGGATGGGGGAAGGACTTCCTTTGAGATGCTCTTCTGTTACATTGTCATCTTTCAGTGTATCAAACAGGAAAATCTGAGTACAATTGCGGACACTTAAGAAATCATTTTTCAATGATCTCTTCAATCAGGGACGATGGAAGCAGATTTGATAGAGAATGATTTGATAAAGAGTCACTCTGAATAACTTCATCTGGATGACATTAAAAGAACGATCCATATCTCTACATGTGTGCTTGCAGCTTCACCGCTACCTCTTTACCACTACTTCCCACCGACATGGTACTTCCAAATTAAGCTAAAGGAGAGCAAACTCTGAATAACTCCTCCCGCTTGACTGATTGGAATCCCGGGGCAATGCTGAACTCAAAGTCATAGGCCGTTACTGCTCATCTCACTGACTTGTGCACCAACAACCCTCAGTCTCTGGCAGTACCTTTCCCTTGGGATTTCACTCATGTGATCAATAGTCCATGTGCCACTCATAAACGATCGATCGCCCAGTTTCCTTCCGCTTTGCTGTAACTTCATCTGCAATGATCCTCAGCTTTCTCTATCTCTTTGTGGCCCATTCCCCTCCCTGCAGGGGCGGCCTACGACATCCACGACTACACGCGGCAAGATGTCGTCTGTTCCTCTATGAAGACCAGATCTCCACCCTTCTCGCTAAGGTGAAGCTCCCTTGGTTCCCCAGAGGGGAAAACCTCCAACTCCCCGTCTGGGAACCAGGCTGGCTCTCCCGCTCCTCAGAGCAGGACTGGACTCCGACGCGGACTCCCGCTGCACCATGTGACCCCTTTTTATATGAGAGTCCCGGGATTACCAAGCAAATTAATGATTGGCCGAGACCAACACATAAACCACCTGTCACCCAAACATGGAAATCAAACAAAACAGGCCTGCTGCAAATAGCATCAGCCTGTCTAAATTTACCTGTAACAGAAGCTAACAATAAAGGTCACCTGCTTAAAAGTAGGTGCCCGCTAAATAGGCAATTCTCCATCATGGTAAAAACACAAAAAGGGAGACCTGAGACTCCTCCTATACACAAGTACTATAAAGCCGCTTTACTGGACTAAATTCAATATTGGTGGAGAACCTCCCCAGACAAAATCTGATTGGTAATGGAAGCTAATTTCCTTTCAGACAGTGACCCCAGACTACTCTTGCTAGCCCTAATCTTGAAATGCTCCACTATTTACCCTACAATATAAATGATTCTAGCTGTATGGCACTCTACACACACCTTATCGGCTATCCAGGAAATTATAACTTCAATAGATGCCCTGGGATAATTTATTCAAAACCTAACTCTAAAACCTTGAAATGTATGGGATTACCTCACTTCTAAATTTAGTCTCTGAATGTAATATTAAATCCCTCAAATTTCCCCATGCATACCAAAAACTACTACTTACCAAATATTAATACTACCCACAGATTCACCATTTTTTACAAAATAAAATGTACAACTAATGAATGTCACATTTCCCAGTTCTTCAACAACCCTTCCAACAACATTGTATTTTATTTTACAATGTATTAATCAATAATTATTAAAACACCCACAATGTTCAAATGAAACTGAAACTAGTAGAAAAAAATTCCCATAGCCCCCCCTTCTGCCCCAAGAGATTAAACCAATATATTGTGTGGACATATGTTGATGGGTGAGGGTAACCAGGGTATTTTGTAAAAGAGTGTAATGTATAAAATCAAAATACTAAGATATTTAGCCATTCTAAAGCCCTAGGATGCTACCTAAGCAATAGTATTTTATTATTATTTCTTAGTAAAAGTTGTCCTAACAGTTGTTTATAATAAATTATAAGATGTTTTACCAAATGGAAAGAAATGTATATAAGTAATAAATCTGACCAGCACCTGTAAAGTCCCAATCTGTAATTAATATTTCGAAGTACTAATAATTGGTGATGTGGTGCATTGGCCCATGTGGTTAGCTGTAGTTTATACTAATAAAAACCAATGGAATCATAAAGTAATGTATAGATTGTTACTTTTTTTTTAATGCGTTTAATTCATTTAAAATGACCTTTATTGAGGAAGCACTGGACCACTGCTGACCTCACCCTTTGAAAATGCTACTTCTCTAGCTGGAAAGATGATCCAGTAGCTTCAATGTCACTGTCCTCAAAAAGTATGCAGGTTAGTTCTAACTTCACAGTGATGTTTCAGACCTGCAAACTTGTTTTTTGTCAGTGACCCAGAAAGGATTATAGCCAGAATCAGCCATGAAACTAATAGTCTCAGATGAAAGTAAACATTGTTTACATACACAGCTCCAATACTAAAAAAACCTCTGCTAAATTTGAAAGGGAAATCAACACTTCAGGTAAGACTGATTTCCTGGGTCCTTTACAACTCTCACTGGAGTCCTCCCTCTGATTTCTACCTATTACAGAATACAGTAGTGATGTGTGGGTCAGAGGGTGGAACTAGTGAGAGCTGCATGGGATCCAGGAGATTGGCACTTTTAGGGCTCTTTCACACGGGGCGGATCAGTGATGATCCGCCCCGTGAACACCCGCTTGCTCAGCGGGGATCGCTCCGCCGATCCCCGCTGAGCAGGAAAATGACAGGTCCGTCGCTGCACACTGTGCGGCGACCGACCTATCAGAGCGCCGCTCTCCCCTATGGGGGATCGGATGATGACAGACCGTAGTGTCCGTCGTCACCCGATCCGATCTGAAAACGGATGGAAAAGTAGGGTTTTCCTCCGTTACACTTTTCGGATCGGAGCGGGTCGGATGTCAGCGGACATGTCACCGCTGACATCCGACGCTCCATAGGGATACATGTATGTCCGTTTTTCATCTGAAAATGGAAGGATGAAAAACGGACATACGGATCCCTCATGTGAAAGAGCCCTAAGGCTACACACCGAATTGTGTAAGCCCTGAATAATTTCGTACCACACCTGAATTAATAAATGTATTCATTGCAGAAGATCAAGCTGACGGCTTTCCTTTATCTACATTGTGCTACGACGAGTGACAGGACGCTCAGATGTGAACAAGGGCTATTGAAAACCATGGGTTTTTGCATGTTGAACATTTTGGAGCTTCGAGTTAAAAGCTACAAAATACTGAAGTGTGAACAGGGCCTAAAAGTACTCCAAACCCTAACATCCAGAAACCATTTCTCAGTAATATAATTATACTGAACATACACAAGCCCTGCTTGGCTTCTGTTGCTACCTGTACATTTTTGCCCTTTGCACCTTATTATTATTCATTTCCAGAACATTAGACATTTTGCAGCATTTAGAAATGAAGAGATAAAAATGAAAAGTGTGCGTCATAGCGTAAAATGCACCTGTTTCATGAATGCATCCCTTTGTTACATAGGAAAATTGATTTATGTCTATACAATTGAAGCAACCTAGTATGACATTTACTGTTGTAAGCAATTGAGTGATGTTGCATTTAAATCAATTTTGTAGCTATAGTAAGTATTTTATGCCAAGGCATACCTGTAAAGGAGTTCTGTAAATGCCTACTTTCCTGCTGCCTACACTTCTGAACCCCACACTAAGGCTTTAGAAATCATCTGCTGAATTAAAAATGGTATTTCTAAAAGTGCCAATCTCCTGGATCCCCTGCAGCTTTCACTGCTTCCACCTTCTGGCCCCTACATCACTACTGTATTGTGTAATAGGTAAAGATCAGAGGGAGGACTCCAGTGAGAGTATCAAAAACAACAGACTTACTGGTGGGATCACTAGGTGAAAATAAAGAAAAAAAGCCTAAAAAAAATAAAGTGAATGCAGTCAGCACATCTAAAAATTGGTAAGCTGAAATGTAATACATTTTTGGTTTATTACAGCTTTATGGTATGGTAATATCTAATGCTTTCAACCAGCCTTTAATCACCAATACAACTGAAAGTTAATAGGTAAACATGGCTTGAAGTAGATTTAATACATTGAAAAAATAATTGCATTAGCAATCTGATAGAAAGCTATTTTCAACCATGTGCAGTTGGGGTTCCTTCAACTTGATTGACCAGTGGTCAAAAATTGTGGACTATTCATTGTTTTTGTTTTTCATTTAAATTGGAAATCCAATTAAAATTGGGATCAATTGGATCAATCGACCTGATTTCCATGTGTGTGGACAACTTATTGGAGGTATACAGGACTAGGGTATGCCTATTATATGACATGTCCAAAACTCACAAAACTTTTAGTAATGGGAAAAGTCAAGTATATCATCTGCTTTTACATTCCTTCTTCATATTAGCCATATTTATAACTAAATTACAGGCGCACCCGAATTAAGGACACAACAAAACAATTTTTATAACAGTTACATAATCTTTAGAGATATCTTCTCAATTAAGATATAACATTTCAAAGGAATACTGATTATGTAAACAGCATGAGGTATTGAAGATGGGCACAGAACAATAACATGTTTGTATGAATATATGATGAGCATTCTGTACACCTTGATAAATCTCTCTCTCTCGCTCTCAATAGAAAGCTGTTGATGTTTAATTTACAGCTGAGACTTGAACACATGTGACTTAAGCAGCTATTTCGGGAGCTGAATTAACTTTTCTGTCACGGGTAGCCAAGCCGACGTCACCGGAGCGAGATATGACCCAATCACCTCCAATAATCACATGGGTCTTTTCAGAAGCTATACAACATAGTCTTCAATCATTCATTGACACAAATCCAACATATTACTTAAATTCAGTAGAAAGTCGAACATAGCAAGAAGGAAAATGTCTTGAGCTTCTTACAAACTTTCCAGCCCATTTCCGTGGCGTTTCCAGTTAATGCCCTGATCTCCTTAAAAAAATAAGCTCTTCTGAGCAGGAATATCCTAGCTAAGAGCATCCGTACTAAGATACACTTTAAGAACATGTTCTGCATATGTAACTTTATTCCCCTAGCGTTTCAACATTTATGACTGCATATAGGGAATGTTACACACATGCATTTATGAAACCCTAATCTGCGAATATCCTGGAAAAAAAAAGCCATTGGATTTTGCCATGGAGCTTATTAAAGCAAACGTGCTAATGGCCATGGTAATCTGTGCTTCACAGCCAATTACCAAAAAATTGCTGGTTCCCTTCAGATATCAGATAGCTTCAAAAGATATCGGCTGTATAACCCTATGTAGGTATACTTGATCTACATCTAATGATGCTTGCCCTATGTGCTGGCATTATCTGACTTTTAATGGTACTGTTATATTGTTTTTTTCTATTGTAAGGGACTACTAGGCCTGCATTCATTTTCATACAACCCCAATACACACTAAGGAGGTTTGGCCCCTATGTCCGCCCCCCAGATGTTCAATGACACACAGGAATCTCCGCCATATAATTTGTGAGTGGATATTGTATATTATACTATGAAAAATATCTCTGACAAAAAACTTTTGTTGTGTGCATAATAATTTCATGTGAATTTTCAATATATTTAGCAGAATATGATACTTTGTAAGTTGGTCCTGAGGAAGCTACACAATCAGCAAAATGCGTTGACCAGTGGACGAAATACACACATCTCCACATTCTTTATGGGGAATATGAATATATCAATAGGAAGGAGGTGTTTGTATAGTGGTCCCAAGGAGGACCTATGTATCATATTATTATGTCTTTGGTTTTATCCAATTAGTAACGTGTTGTGCGTTATTTAAAAATGTGTCTAATATAGATTCATATATGGTTCCTGCAAATTGCATTTGTACTAGCTATTTTGGATGCGGCACGGGTGAAGGTCTTCCCAGTCTTTGTCTATTATACTTTTATATATTATGATTACCCTCTTGTTATGTTTAAAAAAATATTCAGAATTTGACAATAATGGTAAGTGTACGTCTTATATGCTAATCCTTATTTACATAGTGTCTCCCGTACAATATGCGGTACTTCAGTGGTAATCTGTTATAAAATAAAGTAGACCTGTGTCAGAAAAAAAGACAAAATTTGTCTGGTTGCTCTAAGCAAGTTAGGCATTCTTCCTTTTACATACTTTTTATATACCACAGCGAATAGACTTAATGTAGAACTAAAGAAAAACTTTTTTTTTCCATTTTGGATAGAGTAAGGGAAGTTTATAACCACTGTCATCTTTTTTTTTTTTTTTTGCCACCTGTGTCCTATTGGGGAAAATGTACCTTTATTTCCTGTCCCATAGCCAAAACTAGAAACAGAGGAAATCCCCTCAAAGTGAGGGAATCCCTGGTTGCCTCTGAAGTCACCCAAACCAGTGTTCCCGTTGGATGATTTCCCCTCTACTGTTCTGGGGACAACCCAAAGTTTGGGATTTTTTTACGTTTATTTTTGATGGTAATGGTAAACATAACAAATAGTAAATCTCCTAACAGGGACACATAGAGAATAAAATAGTTTTGACTTTAATTATAATTTAAGTATTAAAGTGGGAGTAAACTCCCATAGATGAATTTTACCTATAGGTAAGCCTATAATAAGGCTTACCTATAGGTAGTGTAAATATCTCTTAAATGTGTACCGTTTATGGGATGTTTACTGTATATGCAGCTGGTGACATCACCGGTGCATGCGCTTTGAAGGAAGGGCCACCTGGGCCATTCCTTCAGAGTCTTGTGCCGTAAGCGGTGGTTCCCGCGCATGCATGGGAGTGGTCATCACAGCTCTGGCCACTCACACAGCCGGAGTCCACAAACCCAGAAGGCAGACGGGTGAAGATGGAAGCCCTCAAATGCATTTGATAGCTTTAGCAACCAGTTAGATCCTTTGTTCCATTTTCAGACTTGCATAGCTGGAGTTTGGTTGCTATGAGCAAGACCGTGCATATTTAGACTTTTAATAAATAGAGCCTAGAACTATAAAATGTTAAAGAATCACTCACTTCAAATAGCTACAGCTGTATTTGCTATGCAGTTAGCAAAAAAGGTTCCAGTTTAATTGCAGCCAAGTCTTCAGAAAGTTTAAAACCCTGTAATAATGCATTGGTGTATATTTTACTATATACTAACATATTTAACATATTATACTAAACATGTCAATGTGGTGAAGAAGCATGACATTACTTAGTGAATCACGCATTTTTCAGTATAGTGATATCCATACACAACCTATTAGAAACAAGAAATACAATAGATACTGTATGATCATCCCGTAAGAGTTTCGGGTTTGCTTTATAGCATTCTACTTTTTTTTTTTTTTTTTTAGCAGAAGCACTTGTTATTTCATACAGTGGTTTCTGTTATGATGGAAAGGTTCTATTGTAATTTTTTTATTAAGAACAAATGGCTTACCACAACTCTTCATCAGCCGGTCTGTAAGTCAGTTATGGCAGGTACAAGCTATATAGGACTTGAATGAGTACTAGCAGTTCCCTTACCCCCCACTATCATGGTAAAAGATCTCCTCATCTATGACCGCCCCAAAGTTTATCATAAGTATTGGAAGAGGGTGTGATATTCAGGCATAGTTTGAACACCTCAGATATTTCTTCAGGTCTAGCTTTAGACATAAACATAATCATTTGGGTCACCTGAATGTTCATGTTTATGCTATGAAGCTGGGAGGCAAGGTGTTAAGCTGATGAATGGAGGAATCCCCCCCCCCCCCCCCATGGGAAGGTTGTCCACACTGATCAGCACTAATGTACAGTGCCTTAAAAAAGTATTCATACCCCTTGACATTTTCCACATTTTGTCATGTTACAACCAAACATTTAAATTCCTTTTTTTTTTTAGAATATATTGGGACAAAGCATATTTATGTGTTCGAATGGCCCAGTCAAAGGCCAGACCCTCGCCATCCAATCTGACAGAGCTTGAGCTTTTTTCCAAAGAAGAATGGGCAAAAATGTCACTCTCTAGATGTGCAAAGCTGGTAGAGATATTCCCAAAAAGACTTGCAGCTGTAATTGCAGGGAAAAGGTGGTTCTACAAAGTATTGACTCAGGGAGGCTGAATACAAATGCATGCCACACTTTTCACATATTTGTTTGTGAAACATTTGAAAAAACATTTATCATTTTTCCTTCCACTTCATAATTATGTGCTACTTTGTGTTGGTCTATCACATAAAATCCCAATAAAATACTACATTTATGTGTTTGGTTACAACATGACAAAATGTGGAAAATTTCAAGGGGTAGGAATACTTTTTTCAATACACGGATCGGCAGCTACAGCTGATTGGCTGTGAAAATATTTTCAATACGTCCCCTCGATAGAATTAGTTTAAACAATCAACTTAATGTTGAGTGGGAGAGACCACACACTGATCAGAAATTCAGCCAATCACTGCTGGATTGGCCACATTTTTAACAGCATAAGGCCAGATTTAGGTCAAGGTGTGGACAGGCACTACCAGGCATAGCTTTTTTTGGAGAAAAAAACAGCATTTGGGCAAGGCTTAACAATATGCTCTTTCAATTTAAGATTACTTGGCTGGTGTTGTTTAAAAGTGCCTTTGTACATGAAGTTGCCACCCAATCCAGATTGGTTGAATCCAGTAGGGATCATCTCATGCCTTCAGTGACTTTTCCAACAGCAATATTTTACTAAACTGCTAAATCTAATCTTTCTAAAATGACATTTACATTTGAACTGCCCTTGTCTCCTAGTCAAGTAAGGTCTTCCAGTAACAGTTATTGTGTAGCTCTGTTTTATGTTTTCACTGATAGCCTCACTTCAAATACAATTTGCCACCAGGGGCAAGAGAGAGAAGTAATTGGTCCTGTATAATGGGACCTTTCTTCGTCTACTAAGTAAATTGCAAAATTACACACTGAGATTATAATTGGATAATACCTTGACTTGTAATTGTGTTTGCAGAAGCGGTTAGGAGCTTTATTAAATGGAGATCTGAAGTATCAATGTCATTGAGAGAAGGACATTGTGCCAATTAATACTAAAAATAAAGGAAAGTCACAGCCAGATAAGGTCAGCACTTTTAGATGCACATGTCTAACTTCTGCAGTACTAAGTATCGCAGAAACTTTTATTAAAAATCCTTTAGATTGTAAGCTCCATGAGCCGGGGGCCCTCTCTCTGCATTGAACTGTCTTATAATCGTACTATCCCCCTTTATATTGTAAAGCACTGTGTAAACTGTTGGCACTATATAAATCCTGTATAATAATAGTAATAATAATTCAAATGTTGAACAGGAATATGAAACTTTATATGGAGGATTCACAGTAATGCCCCGTACACACGGTCGGACTTTGTTCGGACATTCCGACAACAAAATCCTAGTTTTTTCTTCTGACGGATGTTGGCTCAAACGTGTCTTGCATACACACAGTCACACAAAGTTGTCGGAAAATCCGATTGTTCTAAACGCAGTGACGTAAAACACGTACGTCGGGACTATAAACGGGGCAGTGGCCAATAGCTTTCATCCATTTATTTATTCTGTGCATGCGTGGCACTTTGTGCATCGGATTTGTGTACACACGATCGGAATTTCCGACAACGGATTTTGTTGTCGGAAAATTTTATATCCTGCTCTCAAACTTTGTGTGTCGGAAATTCCGATGGAAAAAGTATGATGGAGCCCACACACGGTCGGAATTTCCGACAACAAGGTCCTATCACACATTTTCCGTCAGAAAATCTGACCGTGTATACAGGGCATTACTGTTTCTGAAGTATTATTCTTGTCTTAAGTGTTGCTAATGGTTTACGAATGCTGGGAACTATATAGCAGGCCAATCCATAATCAGTGCATTCATTAATTCTTACATTTGGATGGGTATAGGGTTCTGTATATTAGCTGCACGATTCTTGATAAAATGAGAATCACAGAATAAAGATCATGATTCCCAGCAAAACATCATCTTTTACATTATACAAAACAATTAAGCTAACTTTACCGTTTAGTTTTTTTTAAAATTAATTGTAGTATATTTTTTCCCAAAAAATTGCCTTTGAAAAAACGCTGCGCAAATACAGTGTGACATAAAATATTGCAACAACCGCCATTTTATTCTCTAGGGTCTCTGCTAAAAAAATATATATAGCATTTGGGGGTTCTACGTAATTTTCAAAAAATACTGATTTTAACTTGTAAGCAACAAGTGTCAGAAAAAGACTTTGTCTTTAACCACTTCAACCCCGGAAGGATTTACCCACTTCCTGAGCAGGCCATTTTTTGCGATACAGCACTGCGTCGTTTTAACTGACAATTGCGCGGTTGTGTGACATTATACCCAAACAAAATTTATGTCCTTTTTTTCCCATTATTAGAGCTTTCTTTTAGTGGTATTTGATCACCTTTGCGGTTTTTACTTTTTGCACTATAAACAAAAAAAGACCCACAATTTTGAAAAAAAAAACACAATATTTTTTACTTTTTGCTATAATAAATAGCTAAAAAAAAATTCTTTCAGTTTAGGCCGATATGTATTCTACATATTTTTGGTAAAGAAAATTGCAATATGCGAATATTGAATATTGGTTTGTGCAAAAGTTATAGCGTCTACAAAATAGGGAATAGATTTATGGCATTTTTATTATTTATTTTTACTAGTAATGGCGGCGATCTGTGATTTTTAGTGGGACTGCGACATTGCCGTGGACAGATCGGACACTTTTAACACTTTTTTGGGACTACTAGGGGGCGACCAAGGGGTTAAATGTGTTTCCTAGGGAATGTTTCTAACTGTTCCCAAGCATTAGGAACAACAGATCTGTCTCCTCACCCCTGACAGGACAGAGATCTGTCTGTTTACTTTGACAGAACTCTGTTCTGTCTCTGTCAGGAGCGTTCACGGGCGCCCAGCAGACATCGCGGCCACCGGGCATGTGCAGTAGCTCCTACTTCACGCCCCTATACCCCTTAAAGCGCCCACCGTACAGCTACGGCGATTCGCGCAGGGGAGCCAAACTGCCGCCGTCAAACTACGGCAGCTGGTCAGCAAGTGGTTAAAGAGAAACTGCAGTCTGCTCACATAATTTGTATTAAAAACATCTTTGCCATTCTGAAGCTTCCCTCCAACCACTTTACATTTATTTTATATATACTGTGATTGTGTACTTATATGCTGCAGAAATCTCCCTCCACTGAGTCTGGCTGCAATCATTTTAACTGTGGGCAGCTGAAGCTGCTGCCTGTTCACTTTCTGGATTTACACAGACTCACAGGAGGCACACCTCCAGCTCTGCAGCTCTCATTGGCCCTCTTATGACTCATCCCCCCTCCCTTCCTGGCAAACTCTCACGAGAGTGAGAGAGAGAGCTGTGCATGATATCATAATCCTAGGCTTTTTTTCAGACAAGCAACAGGAAGTGGGCTGTATAAGGTATTTACTGGCAGAAAAAAAAATGTTTTACTATCCAAAGTTAAAACAACAAGGGCAGAAGATTTAATAGATGGAAAGATGAAAAAATGATTGAAGTTCTCCTTTAAGTGGTTAAACTGCCCTCATTTGCAGACCGAAGTTCATCCCTTTGATCTAAAAGAACCAAAATGTACATTCTTTTTTCATATCTACGCACTAAACAATGTTGTGATAAAAAGAAAAAAATTGTGGAAATGCCAGATTAAGATTGTGAGGGGGGTTGAATCAAGATCGTGATTTTTTTAACGATTAATCGTGCAGCTCTACTGTATATATATATATATATATATATATATATATATATATATATATATATATATATATGTTCTCGATTTATTTACTTACACATTTTTTTATATTGGTTGAACCCGACAACCTGCCAAACTTGTGTCTTTCTGCAACCTAACTATGTAACGTAATTTAACATGTGACACAATATAACACACGTTAATACACCGTAGTGGACTGGGTGGGTGTGATGTGGCACTAAGATATTGCTGTCCAAGAAATTTATCTGCTACTCAGGTCTATTTTCAGCTGTTGTTTAGAAACTGTATAGAGTATAGAGTTTCAAATGCTGGCTGCAAATGGTAAATATGAAGTATTCATAAGGAATACTCCCCAGTTGCTTGATATTTGACCACTTAACCCACATGATAATATCTGTATTGTTGGCTATAAAATTAGTTAAACATTATATATTTTAAGAAAGTAGAGGCCCTGTAGAATATAGAGATAATAGTTGAATTTGAAAATATTTTTTTATGCATGGGATTAGCTCCACTGTTTATCAAACCTATGTTTTCAGGAAAAAAAAAAACTATTTTTAGTGCACACAAACACTATTTAATTCTCAATGAAAATAAAAAGTTTAGGAAGTGTTGAGCAAATACAGTAGATGGCAAATATGTCAAGCCTCATAACTTTGTGTGTCTGCAAAATACCCAACATTATCAACAGGTGATGCTTTAACCATAAACGTGGGACCTAAAATTATTGCTCATTCTCTGGCGTATAAGAATAGGGTGGTAGTTGTTTGTCACATCCTCCATGTTTCCCTCCTTGCTAGATGCAAGAAATGGTCACATTAGATAGAGGCCTATCCCAGGGTGGGTTGCCCTGGGCTGTTAGGCACCTTGTACAGGGTCACTTTACTACACATGGGGTACTTTTGCTTTGTGCCATCTTCATCAATGCCCTGGGACAAGGCTGAGGCTGCCGTGGAGGAATACTCGACCTTAAGGCGGGCCTCTACTCTCGGAGATGAATGGGCACCACGTACATTTGCACTGCAACTGTTCTCAAGTTAACTCTCAGGACCCAACGATTATGTACACCTTCTCTATAACTTGCATTTAGGAGGGACACACTGAGCCTTGTCCATATTCAGAGAAATAAAAAGAAAGAGGGGCGCACCGGCCATGTGCATTATCTTTTGTAAAACATTTATTAAAATAAAATGATAAAAGAAATTACTCACAAGCAGTAGTAAAATCTGGTGTCATAAAACTCGAACAACAACAAGCAGCTTGATGGTGATGATGAGCGAAGCCTTCCAAAGGTCTTAGAGGAACATGTAAGCTTTACTACTAGCTGACGCGTTTCGAAGGGCACATCCCTTCTTCATCAGAGCTCAGCAGTCAGCAGTCATCACCATCAAGCTGCTTGTTGTTGTTCGAGTTTTATGACACCAGATTTTACTACTGCTTGTGAGTAATTTCTTTTATCATTTTATTTTAATAAATGTTTTACAAAAGATAATGCACATGGCCGGTGCGCCCCTCTTTCTTTTTATTTCTTTGTCTGTTAGGATTCCCCATCCTTGAGGGCAGCAAGGCCTGTGTCGTTCTTCCATCCATCTGGTTGACCACTTGTGCGCAGGAGTCAATTTCTTCTTTTGTATCGTCTTACCTTGTCCATATTCACCTGTCCAATGTTTCCACTACCCTTCCCCAGTAGCGGAGTGGGTCCCGCTGTGCACCCTGCGCAGGCTCCACACGTGCACTTGACTTAACTCTTACACTTCCATACCTCTGTACAGAATGGGGACCTCTGCAGCGCAAGTCTGCTCCTGTTGCTCTGAGAGACAGAACGCTGGTAGAATAAGTGCCGACAACATCTCCCTCGCTGCTAGAGGCCATTCAACCTATAACAGGTACATGCTATTTATAGGCTGCTTGGTAAACTTTTGTTTTCCTAGGTAACCACTTGTGTCTTCACACTGCTCCACTCGACACTGCTGTCTTCATACCCTAATGTGTTTAAGACTCACTTGGTAGACTATGTTGTGCCAGTTACTTGCATTACACCCCTTTCAGTAACTTCAGACCAGGCAATGTTTCAAACGCTTTACTTAGAAGAGTGCAAAAAGGCAATTACAGAGTCCAACATTCAAAGGCATGATCCTTACCTAATTCCCTAACTCTAACTACAGCTGTGCTTCCCCGGCATACCTGCCAAGGTATTGTTAGTGCAATACTGAGTACATCAGCAGCATTCTTCCAGGAAGGGTGTCTTTGGGGTGAATCCCAAGTTCTAATGACTTTACATCCATGCAGTAATGAGCAAAATCCTTCTGCTCCTGGAAGGTGCCATTTGCCGCCTAACTGGTATTAGCTCTCTACTAGGCCTATGTCGGGAACATGCTGTTAGAAGTAACCCAAACCAAGCCAACCTTAGGCAGCTCTCTCTCAGGGGCTCTCGGGCCACTGTCCCTCTTTTATATCACAGGATCATTGGGTCTGATCTAAAGATAACCCGCCAAAAGACCAAAGAACTGGGAAAGGCATCCTACCTAACTCCTACCATCTGGAACAGCATCTAACTGGCTATTTCAACCTGCTTACAGGCGTGCATGTCAATATATGCTGTGCAATAGTTTACATTAACATGCATGCCCTGTGCACATGTATGTTATCAATTGTATGTGTGCGTACAGGGGTGCTTTTGATTTTTTTTCCATTATCTTGTTAAGAGTTTATATATTTAATATTTTTAACACTTTCATTTATTTTTTTTCATCTAACTTTATTGCTGTCAAAAGTGGACTAATAATACCCCTTCTGTAAGCGATAAAACTAAGCCAGTGACAATTACTTTTAATTGTCTTTATTAATTCACTGTTTATCTTTTTTTTCAGCTGAGTTTTGGACAGATGTTCCCCAATGACTCGCTGCTCACCATACTGACAGCATTTGTCTCTGGCTCACAAGAGGAGCATAAAAGCCTGGGGACCCCCAAGGGGTTGTGGCACATGATGTGTCACTTAAAAGTGATTAGGCAGCTGTTCAGCCACCGTGATACCTTTAACATAGAACTTAGAGCTTGCTGATATAATAGAAACAAGCTTGTTTTAATCTCTGTAAACTCTGAACGCTGAAGAGGCAAAAAATGTGCAATGAACATAATATATACCGTATATACTCGAGTATAAGTCGAATTTTTCAGCACATTTTTTTGTGCTGAAAGTGCCCCCCTCGACTTATACTCGAGTCAAGCACTTTTCTGCAGCAAAAAATTTCATTTTCCGAACCGACTTTGGGGCCCCGTATCTCAGGGCCGCTTAGTGCTAGGAACCCCAAATTTAGTGTGCAAACCCAGTGGAACTAGTGCCATAACATATCCAAAGCTAGGGTTCCTAGCTCTAAGTGGCCCCGAGATACGGGGCCCCAAAATCGGTTCGGAAAATGTCATTCTCTGCTGCAGAAAAAAACTTGACATTTTCTGAACCGATTTTGGGGCCCCATATCTCAGGGCCACTTGGTGCTAGGAACCCCACATTTGGTGTGCAAACCCAGTGGAACTGGTACCATAACATATTTAAAGCTGGGATTCCTAGCACCAAGTGGCCCTGAGATACGAGCCCCAAAACTGGTTCGGAAAATGTCATTCTCTGCTGCAAAAAAGTGCTTGACATTTTCTGAACTGATTTATGGGGCCCTGTATCTCGGGGCCACTTGGTGCTAGAAACCCCAGCTTTGGAAATATTATGGTGCTAGTTCCACTGGGTTTGCATACCAAATTTGGGGTTCTTAGCACTATGTGGCCCCGAGATATGGGGCCCCAAAATCGGTTCGGAAAATGTCATTCTCTGCTGCAGAAAAGAGCTTGGCATTTTCTGAACCGATTTTGGGGCCCCATATCTCAGGGCCACTTGGTGCTAGGAACCCCACATTTGGTGTGCAAACCCAGTGGAACTGGTACCATAACATATTTAAATCTGGGATTCCTAGCACCAAGTGGCCCTGAGATACGGGGCCCCAAAACCGGTTCGGAAAATGTCATTCTCTGCTACAAAAAAGTGCTTGACATTTTCTGAACTGATATTTGGGGCCCTGTATCTCGGAGCCACTTGGTGCTAGAAACCCCAGCTTTGGAAATATTATGGTGCTAGTTCCACTGGGTTTGCATACCAAATTTGGGGTTCTTAGCACTAAGTGGCCCCAAGATATGGGGCCCCACATTCAGTCAACTGTGTCCATCTGCAGCAATGTCATTTCGGGATCCTTTGGGTTCAGAGACCCCAAATTTTGGCTGCAGCTAGGGGGCATCTAGGAACCCTTAACTACCGAGTTTGAAGTACAGGGGACCTATGGCTGCAAATGGGCACAGTGAGGCTGCAAATTGGCATTGTTGTCCCTCTTTTCCACTTACAGTAGCTGTGCATTTCTCACCCTCGTCTTATACTCGGGTCAATAAGTTTTTCCCATTTTTTTTGTGGTAAATTAGGGCCTCGACTTATACTCAGAATGACTTATACTCGAGTATATACAGTAATGAAAAAATAAAGAGACTGGCATATGGCACCCTATTCCTCTATAATAACCACCCCCGTGTTCCGTGTTCGCTTGGGCATCAACACAATTTGCAGTCAGTATGTTGTAGTGATTCAGCAGTAGGCTGGTCAAGGATGGAACTGAAGGAATCAGGTAGGTTGAAAACCTCCTATGGGAACAAATTCTTTCAATACCTGCAGGGCAAAAAATCTCCCCTTGTCACATGGCCTGAGCTCTAAAATGCTACAGTTAGGAGACAGAAAAAAAAAATCGGTGTTTTTCTGTACAAGGACATCCAACAACGGCCTTAACTGTAGAAGAGAACATTTCAGGAACTCTAGTGCCAGTGGTGGAAAAAAAATCTAAAAACATTAAAGATTCATTAGACTCAGAATTGGACGAAACAGAAGCCAATGTAATAAATAAATGAAGTTCCTTGGAAAATCTGTGACTCTGGATATAATATGCCACGCATTCTGGGCTGTAATTGCAGCTCAGAATAAATCAATTTACTCTGTTCTTGAAAAATCAAAAGGCTGGGATAATGCACGTTGTTACGATAACCACAGATAATAGAAATTCTAGAACAAATAAATAACTGGACTGTGGAGCAGATTCAACTTCATACGTTTTTTGTGTGTTAATCATTCTTTATCATTACATAACTGGCTTTCAAGTATTTCTGCCAGATAGAAGGTAAACAATGAGACCAAGCTCAGCTGCAAAAGCAATTGTGTTCGCAAAAACTATTCAGTCTCTTACAGACTTAAAGCAACACTGTCAATAACTTGAAAAATCCTAATGGCGGTTTCCTGCAATAGAAGAGGAATTATAGTCGCCTCTCTGGTGGCCCATGTCTTCTATCCTCTCTTTATATCAGCACTGCAACTTCCATCAGACACATCAGCATTTAACACCTCCGCTAGTGTTGGATGCCTGTGTCCCCCACCAAGTGTATTGGTTTGGAGGGAAGGTTGAAGGCATGAACAGCCAAGAGGTCAGTATATTACGTCTTCTATTGCAGGAAACTGCCATTAGGATATTTTTGGGTAACTGACAGTGTTGCTTTAAGTGGATCTTCACCCTCCCCCATTTTTTTTAACCCCTGTTTACCAGGTGGTGTGTACTGCAAAGTTCAGATACTCACCTACCCAGTGGATCCAGCGCTGTCCCACTAGGATCCTCTTGTCTTCTGCCACTGCTCGTCCTGTGCTGCCATGTTGCCTGTGACGTCATCTAGAGGCCTGCCGTCTTGGTTTAGCTGGCAGGCCTTCCAATGATAAGTTGCTGGGCCCGCCCCCTCCTTCTCCTTTATAAATTAAGGACTATGCCCCCAGGGATATGTGAGGCGCATATCCCAGGAGGCACAGCGAGCATTGTGCACATCATTTACCTAGGCGAGTGACATGCATGCATGGCTGGGGCTGGACAGTATACATGCAAAAAAGGGTAAATAGAGCAGGGAAGGAGGAGTGGAAAGGAGCGAACTCAATTTACAGGGTGGAAATACGCTTTAAGGTTATCATTGCTTATTTCACCTGTTTTCAGCTGAACAAGTGATAATAAATACCTGTCTGATAATATACAACTCTAACCAATTGTCCTTAGGTGAATTTTGTTCAGCCAATATTTATAGGAAATAAAAAAAAAAAAGAAAACAGCATTTTTGCTTTTACATGGTTGGATTATGGAAATCAGCAGAGCTTCACCACATTCACTAAGCTCTAGGGAAAAAGAGTGCATCTGCACTTGCAAAGTGCACTGTCTATTTGCCTTTAGAAAATCAACTCCTTTGTTTTCTCTCCTTCATAGGGGAGTGTGCATGATATGGGAAATGCAAATGCCCATGTACATGGCATTTGCATTTCTCTCTTTTTTTGTTAAAAGAGAGTACCTCCATGTCCAGCCACCAAATCATGCTTTTTTTTTTTACCAAACAAAAAAGTCTAGGTTGACCATCAATTTTCACTTATTTGTCACCTGATGACATTCAGAACTTTTTCTACATTTACTAAGCTGTGCAATCTAGATTTATAGAGACTTTTATTGCTGAAATTTGCAGAAAAACTGGCTATCTCAATTTCCAATGGCAACTACAGGTCTAGTAATATCTTGTATTTATAATACTGCTAAATTTTACAACGGAAACCCCTGAGTTATTTTTAACATGTTCTGTTTTTATGGCAAATCATTGATTTTTTTCCACCACTGAATCCCATGGAAAACCACCATGCTTCTTTCTGCTTGTGTTGCTGCATACAATCACTCAATGTTTGCTACCATGCATTCATTGCAAATAGTAAAACAGTATTCTGTGGCATTATGGTGCCATATAAAACGAATTGTTCTTTGTTTACAATGTCTTGACTGATAATAGTCAGACCACTGAAATAAGGTATTAATTATTTTGTTTAATATTGTATCTATCTACATGTACAACGTAATAGTTACCTGTCCCATGGTCCACATAGTTTAAGAGAGAAGCTTGCTTAAACTTTATGGAAACAATGAACTTCTTATCTGGTCCCTTTCGGTCTGATAAATACAATTTAAAGAATTTTGTTATATTTGTTTAATACGTTCAGAAAAAAATCAGTTGATCCTACCAGAGGTATAGTGATCTGATATATTTCTGTGCTGCCTACCTGTGCCTGCCTAGGGGTTATAATGATTTTAAATCCCCTAGAACGATTAATTAGGTTTTGGATGTAAGGTACTATAACACCAGTGCTTTGGAGGGATTGGATGACAATCTGGTATAAGGGTACAATATTCCAAACCTCACTAAAGCCAAAGAATTGTTTTCTATTTCGATGGGCACAGTTGCTCAGATTGCATTACACAGAATATCAGATGATAGATATGTCCATGTGCTTGTGAACATCAGGAAGAGAACTGATCTTTCAACAGTTAGGTTATTTCTTAACATCTCAATGCCATCTACTAAGTCTGGCCAGCTTAGCGCTTTGTAAAATGGTATGTTCTTTTCTTGGAATTACTAAGGCCAAAATCCACTGCTCCTCTGCTGGAAATGATTGCAGCCTTTTACTTAAATAAACAGTGAAGCCCCAAGACTGACATAAGACTGCAAATCAGCAAAGTAATCAATAATGTTCTGTGATCATTGCTGGAAGGTGTGGAATACTAATAATATAGGGAAGCTTTGTGGTGGAAAGATTTGACTATTTTTTAGGAAATCGTTTTACAATTGTATGGATCAGACTCATGCTATGCTAATTAGACCCATGCAGACCTCTGCTATTGAAAATTAAGGTACAAACAATACCTGCAAAGGTTATGCCACAACCATAGTGTAAAATTGTCTGTACATGTTTAGCAAGTCAGAGGCCCTAATTCAATGGCAATTAAAGCTTTATTTTTGGATGATGGGGGTGGGCCCTTCGATCATCCTTTGGTTTTCCATTCATAGACCACTCCTCATTTATAGAAGCTGTAGTATGGCTTCTATGAATGGAGGAGCTGGGTGGAAAGGGTGGTTCTATTAACCCCCATTGCATACGAAAATTACGGCAGCAGGGATGGGGGGATTTCGATTGAGGATAATTTCTAGAAACCAGGAGCCAGCAGCATAAAGTCACAGTGGTGATGATTTACTAAAACTAGTGCACACAAGATCTGGTGCAGCTGTGCACAGTAACCAATCAGCTTCTAACTTCAGCTTGTTCAATTAAAGCGGCGTTCCGCCCCCCTCCAAAAATTAAAACATCTCCAGAGAGAGCCATGCTGTACCCGCACCACCAGACAGAGACCCACACCACCAGAGAGAGAGCCACGCTGTACCTGTATCAGCAGAAAGAGAGCCATGCCCTACCTGCACCACCGGAGAGAGAGCCATGCTGTATCTGCACCACCAGAGAGAGAGCCACGTTGTACCCACACCACCAGAGAGAGAGCCACGCTGTACCCACACCACCAGAGAGAGACCGACACCACCATATCGGGAGCCATGCTGTACCCGCTCCAGCAGAGAAGGACCCACACCACCAGAGAACCACAGTGTACCCATACCACCAGACAGAGAACCATGTAGTATCTGCACCACCAGAACGAGAGCCACGCTGTACCAGCACCACTAGAGAGAGAGCCACACTGTACCCGCACCACTAGAGAGAGAGCCACGCTGTACCTGCACCACCAGAGAGAGACCAACACCACCATATCGGGAGCCATGCTGTACCCGAGAAAGACCCACACCACCAGAGAACCACAGTGTACCCATACCACCAGAGAGAGAACCATGCGGTATCTGCACCACCAGAGCAAGAGCCACGCTGTGCCAGCACCACTAGAGAGAGAGCCACGCTGTACCTGCACCAGCAGAGAGAACTCCACGCTGTACCCACACCAGCAGAGAGAGCCATGCTGCTGCCCAGCACCACCAGAGAGAGAGCCATGCTGTACCCACACCACCAGAGAGAGAGTGAATGTCCAGCCAGAGAGATCACTGCTGCAGTTTTGCTGAGTCTGGTAAGAGGGCTTGTTGGCCATTATCCATTACTGTTCCTAAGGACTGAGCCATTAGGAAGTGCCTAACCTGCTATCCTCTAACCCTAATACTGCCGGCAGGCCTTATTGACTGCCAAAACGCATGCCAATGAGCTCCAACGCTGGGCTACTGTGACACCAACCCTAATAATGCCACTATATAATACCCAGTGCACTGTGCAAAAATGCAGACAATTGTTTTCTATGTGCCCCAGCAGTGACCTGCATTTATACAGTGCAGAAAAACTCAGGACAGCGCTCATAGTTAAAAGGGTTTCAAAGGTATATTGTGTTTGCTCATGCTGTTGCTTCAAAATAAAGTAAAGCTGGCCATACAGCAAGGACCAGCCGAATTTCGATCCATATATGGGTACCCTGGTTCTAATGATTGATTTGTGTACAGCCAGCCTGTCATTGTTTTTCTTGAACGATCAGTGCCAACGGCCACAGCTGGCAACACTAAAGCCTCATACACACTAGTAGTTGTTTTCGTTCAACCCAGCAGGGCTGAACGAAAATAAACTGACAGCTCAGGAGGAGCCGCTGTACTAACTATCCGACATAAGTACAGTGATCTCCCCTGCTACTCTATTGTGTTCTGACAGGGGGGTGACTCCCCGCCAGAAACTATGGTCATTGGCTGAGAGCGCTGATCGTGAGCCAATCGGCTTTTTGGTCACGCCTCTTCGACAGAAGCCTGCCAAATGGCTGGCTTCTGTTGGACTGACTTCAGTACACACGGGACAATGACGCCTGACATTCGGCCCATGTGTACTAGGCCTAATCATTGTGTTCTGTCGGTCGGAAAGGCTCCCCATCGGCAGAACACAATAGCGATGCAAGAGGGATTCCCCCATCAACACTGACTGTGTTGATGGGGGAATCAAACAATTTTCTTTCCGTCCACGCATAGTTTAAGGAAAAAAAATTGCATAATCAATGGCTTGACTTAGGAAAGTGGGTGTTTGCAATAGGCATTACATAGACATGCATGTCCGTACGTTACAAGCATACATGTCTGCACAAAGGTTGATAAAGCTTGTTTAGTTGTGATGTGCATATGGCTACTGCAGGCAAATCTAAACTCCCATTGATTGTTCACTCAGAACTCCTAGGACACATTTCAATGTGCTGCTGAAGGGTTACAGCATCTCAAGAAGATTGACGGCAAAGAAATAGAGTGATATAAAGGCTGGGAGGGATAATGAAACAATTAAGCAAGTCTATTTCCAAACACTTACAAAGCAAAGACAAAGTACTACTAAAAGAACATTTCTTATATCCTATAAAGCAGGGGTGTCAAACTCATTTTGTTTGTTGTCTGCATCAGCAGTATAGTTGCCCTCAAAGTGTTAGTTTAATCTGGAGTGCGTTACATACAGAGTGCAGAGTTCAGGATTACGCTATGTACAGAGTGCAGAGTTCAGAAGTACGCTACGTACAGAATGCAATGATCAGGTGTGTGCTATGCACAGAGTGCAGTTCCAGGGGCACCCTAGGCACAGGGTACAGATTTCAGGGGTTCACTAGGTACAGACTGCAGAATTCAGGGGTGTGCTGTATACAGAGTGCAGGGTTTAGGGGTGTGCTAGGTACAGTGTGCAACCCCAACCTCACCCCCCCTCCTTAAAGCTTCCTGGCATCTATCTCTCCTACCTGGCCTGGCTTTAGTACCTTCCTGTGTAGGCAGCTCTGCCTCGCCTTGCAGGGAGATTATTCTCTCTCTCAGATTTTGGAGATCTGTCCCCACCGTGCCCTGCCGTGAGTACATACAGGGATCTGTTGGATTCAGGAACTGCTGAGAGCAAAGCTGTCCTTTATAAACACAGAAGACTTATGTATTTAGAAGTGACAGCAGGGAGAGGGAACGAAGGGTGAGAGCCGGAGGTGGCAGAATGGAGTTTTGCCACATTCCGGTTGCAAAACTGGGTGCAAGGGCCACATGACATGGCCTGGCAGGCCGGATTTGGCCACAGGCCTTGCGCTTGACATCGCACCGATTGGGACGCTGCCGTTGCCGGCAGTGGCTGCCGATTTGACATGTTAAATCACATGCCAAATCACATTAACCACATGCCGACCGGGCCATGGCCGAAAGACGGCCACAGCGCGGTCGGCTTATCCTGGGAGGGCGTCCATGGACGTCCTCCCAGAATACTGCTCTCGCGCGCCCCCTGGGGCGCGCACCCGAGAACTTCCGTGACCGCCGGGTCCAGAGGACCCGGCGCATCACGGATCACGGTGAACGGCCGCTAATCGCGGCCGTTTACCATGTGATCGCTCCGTCAAATGACGGAGCGATCACATGTAAACAAACCGGCGTCATGTCATGACGCCGGTTCCTCCCTCCCCTCTGTGTGCCGATCGGTACAGAGGGGGAGGAGCGGGGGAGGGATCGGATGGTAGCAGCGTTGTGGGCTGCATCTGTAGTGCCCACAACGCTGCTCTGTGACAAATACAGTCACATCCATCCATCCATCCCACCATGATCAGCCATCCCTCCATAGTCTAATACCCCACAATACTCTGCACTACTCTGCAACACCCCACAATACTCTGCAACACCCCACAATACCCTGCAATACTCTGCAACACCCCACAATACTCTGCAATACTCTGCAACACCCCACAATACTCTGCAACACCCCACAATACCCTGCAATACTCTGCAACACCCCACAATACCCTGCAATACTCTGCAACACCCCACAATACTCTGCAACACCCCACAATACTCTGCAATACTCTGCAACACCCCACAATACTCTGCAATACTCTGCAACACCCCACAATACCCTGCAATACTCTGCAACACCCCACAATACCCTGCAATACTCTGCAACACCCCACAATACCCTGCAATACTCTGCAACACCCCACAATACTCTGCAATACCCCACAATGCTCTGCAATACTCTGCAATACCCCACAATGCTTTGCAATACTCTGCACTACTCCGCAATACCCCACAATACTCTGCAATACCCCACAATGCTCTGCAATACTCTGCACTACTCCGCAACACCCCACAATACTCTGCAATACCCCGCAATACCCCACAATACTCTGCAATACCCCGCAATACCCCACAATACTCTGCAATACCCCACAATACTCTGCAATACCCCACAATGCTCTGCAATACCCCACAATACTCTGCAATACCCCACAATACTCTGCAATACCCCACACTACTCCGCAACACCCCACAATACTCTGCAATACCCCACAATACTCTGCAATACCCCACAATACTCTGCAATACTCTGCAATACCCCACAATACTCTGCAATACCCCACAATGCTCTGCAATACTCAGCACTACTCCGCAACACCCCACAATACTCTGCAATACCCCACAATACTCTGCAATACCCCACAATGCTCTGCAATACCCCACAATGCTCTGCAATACTCTGCAATACCCCACAATGCTCTGCAATACTCTGCACTACTCCGCAACACCCCACAATACTCTGCAATACCCCGCAATACCCCACAATACCCCGCAATACCCCACAATACTCTGCAATACCCCACAATACTCTGCAATACCCCACAATACTCTGCACTACTCCGCAATACTTTGCACTACTCTGTACTACTCCACAACACCCTGCAATACTCTGCAACACCCCGCAATAACTGTTTTTTTTCCCAAAAAAAGCGTTCAAAAAATTGCTGCGCAAATACCGTGCAAGATAAAAAGTTGCAACGACCGCCATTGTATTCTCTAGGATCTTTGCAAAAAAAAAACCATATATAATGTTTTGGAGTTCTATGTAATTTTCTAGCAAATAAATTATGATTTTTACATGTAGGAGAGAAATGTCAGAATTGGCCTGGGTGCTCCAGAACGCCTGGAGGTGCTCCGTGCATGTTGGGCCTCTGTATGTGGCCACGCTGTGTAAAAGTCTCACACATGTGGTATCGCCGTACTCGGGAGTAATAGCAGAATGTGTTTTGGGGTGTAATTTGTGGTATGCATATGTGGTGTGTGAGAAATAACCTGCTAATATGACATTTTTGTGGAAAAAAAAAAAATAAATAAAAAAATCTTGATTTTGCAAAGAATCGTGGGAAAAAATGACAACTTCAAAAAACTCACCATGCCCCTTACTAAATACCTTGGAATGTCTTCTTTCCAAAAAGGGGTCATTTGGGGGGTATTTGTACTTTTCTGGAATGTTAGGGTCTCAAGAATATAGATAGGCCGTCAGTACTTCAGGTGTGATCAATTTTCAGATATTGGCACCATAGCTTTTGGACTCTATAACTTTCACAAAGACCAAATAATTTACACCGATTTGTACTTATTTTTACCAAAGATATGTAGCAGTATAAATTGTGGCCAAAATTTACAAAGAAAAATTACTAAATTTGCTAAATTTTATAACAGAAACAAAGAAAATTTCATTTTTTTACCGAATTTTCAGTCTTTTTTCTTTTATAGCGCAAAAAATAAAAAACCCAACGGTGATTAAATACCACCAAAAGAAAGCTCTATTTGTGTGAAAAAAAGGACAAAAATTTCATATGGGTACAGTGTTGCATGACTGAGTAATTGTCATTCAAAATGTGAGAGCACCAAAAGCTGAAAATTGGTCTGGTTAGGAAGGGGGTTTAAGTGCCCAGTTGTCAAGTGGTTAATGGTAACCAGGGCTGAAGCATCACTAAACACAATACCAAAAACTAAATATATTGTAGCTTACCAATCATTGGACGTGGTGGCTGTATTCGTTTTCTTTTTTCAAGCTTTCATTCCTTTATTTCATCTGGTGATCAGCCAGTAACACATTTTCTGTCTCAGGGTGGCTACATTCACTCCTCCATTGTTTCTATGGAGGAGCAACATAGCCAGAAGCACTGTCAATCAGTGGAGATGGTGGTAATAGATGGACTAGTAAAAGAACACTTTTTAGGCAGTTACAGCATTGAGGTTTTTGTTTTGCCTTTTGGGATAATTGGTTTTACATAAATAAATAAAAGTTGATCATTGTAAGCACCCCCATCAGTGTTATCTAGTTAGTTTCAACCCACTAACTGCCACCTTTACTGGACAGCTTGGTCTGTTAAAGGAAGTTGAAAAAAGTTGAAGGTGAAGTTGAAAAAATAAAGTACTTACTGGCTGGATCACAAGATTATAAAGACTGCTGTGTTAATACTAATGCCAAACTGTATCATATACAGTATGTCCTTTTTTATTTTGGACACAGTTGCATTTTATTATCTAAATGTAACAAATGCAAAGGGATAATATTAGATTATGTTTTTACAGCATAGCAGAAAATGAAAACCAAAAGGAGTGTAAATAAAAGGACATATACGTTACATTTGATGACTACATACAATAACAGATCCAGGGGTCAATTCACTAAGCTTTACTGCATGCGGTAAGGGTATCATGTTACTCATTTGCATAAATTATCACATGTGGCAAAGTCCAATTTTTTTTTTTTTAACACGGTTTTGAGGTAAACAACGAAAAAAAAAATTATTTGCCGAAAATATTGTGCGGTAATCTGTTAAATCCAATTCACAAACAAAACAGGAACTAAAAAAAGGTGCGATATTTAACACCACCCTTTTGGTGGTGGTAACCAGTGCGGTACCAGAAAGAGGGGCCTATTCAAGCCCTCATAAAGGGGCATTCCACCCACGAGCCTAATTCAACCCACAGAAGACCCACAGAAAGGGGTGTAATACTACCATCAGAGAGGGGTCTATTTCCACCCACAGAAGACCCACAGAAAGGGGTGTAATACTACCATCAGAGAGGGGTCTAATTCCACCCACAGAAGACCCACAGAAAGGGGTGTAATACTACCATCAGAGTTGGGTCTAATTCCACCCACAGAAGACCCACAGAAAGGGGTGTAATACTACCATCAGAGTTGGGTCTAATTCCACCCACAGAGGACCCACAGAAAGTTGACACTATTCCACTAGCAGTGGACACGCAAAAATGTTGCATTATAGATTACGAGTACACAAGCATTTTTTTTCTTTCTATTAAATCAAAAAGGCATGATGTGCAGTGCAAATTAAAAGCTGATATTTACCCTCAGGAACTTTTTTTTTTTAATAATATATTTTTTTTTAAAGTAAACGTTTACAAAAGTGCAACAATGGAGTATGTCAACCATGACAATTACTCCAGCTAGAAGTGGCCTCCTGAAGTGGCCACTGCAATACTTTTGGTTATATACACCATTACGACAAGTTAAACTTGGATAGGAACATAAAAAATAAATAATAAATTGTAAAAAAAAAATTTTTTAAATATAGCCCAGTTTTCTTTAGTTTCCACAGTATAAACATAGGCAGCAGCGCAGAATTGGGCCAAAAACATAGAAAAGAGAACTTTCTAGTAGGCCATACATTTACAAAAAAAAATAATTCATGAATGTATGGCATGATGGATTTAGTAAAGGAGCTTGGATTACCAAGCATCAGGAAACATCAGTTTGAGGAGATAGTTCTGCCTTTATATACAGATATACTGTAAAATTTTTTAGATTAAAACATTTTTTGCAAAAGAAAAATAACAAACATGTTAAAAAATAAAATATTATAAGGAAATGACCTTAAACAACCCTTAACCACTGACACGCGCGATAAATTACCGTATGAGAAAATGTTAGTAGTTACCAAACAATCGAAAAAATACTGCATTAGTTATTTAACACTAAATTCTTAGTGAATTGAACTTTCACAACTGATTTATTGCATGCGTTATTTTACCACATTTTATTTGCCGTTATTTAACTCTTAGTGAATTGACCCCCCCCAGTGATGAGATGATCAACAGTACTATACCACCTGTATGACACACAACTAGACATTTACCAGCTTTGGGAGCTTTTATTTATCACATAAACAGGAAGGTTTTATGCAAATGAGAATTTAATTGTCTAATTTCTTTAATTAGTTAATTTGTACATCGCTGCATAAAATAGTGTTCTCTTATGAACACCCAAATTTACCAATTTTATAAATCAGGTGGAATGTGTTCCACTGAAGTTTTACCTCTTTGTTTTTAGGTTGTGCATAAATATGCCACAATGGGGTTGATTTAATGGGAAAATATCACTCTCTCCATGGGCATCATAACACGCCCACTGGATACTGTATATTGGGGTTGATTTACTAAAGGCAAATAGACTGTGCACTTTGCAAAGTGCAGTTGCACTCTACAAGAGCAGTTGCTCCAGAGCTTAGTAAATGAGCAGAAGCTCTACTGACTTCCATCGTCCAATCATGTGCAACCAAAAATGCTGTTTTTTATATTTTCCTTGCACATGATTGGGTGTTTTTTGCAAAGTGAAGCTTTATCTCTTTTTCTTATGTCCTGGAGCAAGTGCACTTTGCAAAGTACACAGTCTATTTGCCTTTAGTAAATCAACCCCAATATATCCAGTGTGCGTGTTATGATGCCCATGCAGAGAGTGATATTATCCCATTAAACTTTTAGCACAGTATAGCAGTTTAGGGCAAATGTAGTGTAACAGCTCTTGCAGCCCCTCTGAAAATCCAACAGACAATGTTTGACAGGCAGTGAGGAAGCGATATGTGGCCTCCTCATCGCCTGTTTTAACCCTGCAGTTGCTGCACCACTGTGCCACAACCATGTGTATTTACACACGGTTGCTGGGCAGTTGTGATGCGCTCCGTTTGCTTAAATGGGTCAAGTTCAGTGGCAATATTGCCTGCCAAACACCGCTGAAGATATGATTTTTTATTTTTATTTTTTAATTTTATTTTAAGTTTTGTAATAACAATTACAAATAAAACAGGGCCACATACAATAACACAACATACACTTCTTCGGCATTTGGCTCATTGTATAATCCCAAGACCAATACCTAGGAATAAAGGAACAATAGCAAAGACCCCCATGTACAATATATAACTCTTAGGGAGAGAGTAAATAATTCCTTGTCCCAACCAATATACACCCCCTTTGTTCAATATATCAACAATATTGACGTGTAGCGGTACCCCCGTAGGGGCTGCTGAGTGGTATGGCCCACCTGTCACTCTGCCCAGTCCAGTATTCACTTCCCAGTCACTTTTGAGACAATGAACAGTCCATGTGCTTGTTTTGTATTTTTATTGAGGGAATAAAACTTGGATGGGTCGAGGAATTTATGGGATGCCCAGTGGAACAAACAATTGGCTGATTGTATAACAATCAATTTAGGACTGTTATACACACTCAGTTACTCCAGCCTCCTCCAGCACATCTCTTGCTTGCAGACTGTTACTCTCTCTCTCTCCAGCACATCTCTTACTTCTCAGGCACAGCTGACCTAGCAAGCGCCCCTTGCAGGCAGGGACCGCAGGCCACTTTAATGTAGCAAAAATAGTAATAGAAAGTTTTTAGTGCTAGCTGCCCTAGGTGGACTAATGCTCCGAGTCAACCCTCTTCAGGCCCTGCCAGCCCTCCTGGCTGCAGCTGTCTGACTTCACTGTCCATGACATTGCAATCCTCCCTACTGGCTTCGCACCCATCTCTGACTGTTTCCTCTCAGTCCTCTCTGGCATGCCTCTCCAGTCCTCCTGACTGCACATGTCACTCACCAGTTCTCCTGGCTGCAACCGGTGGTTCCCTCTTGAAGACTTGCCTGGCAGTACTAGCTCCTGCTGTCCTCTCTTGCTCCTCCTGTGCCTCCTGTTTAGAGCCTCCACGATTTCCTGGAGGGCTCCGTCCTGCACCCAGAGTCCTTGGCCCAAGGTCACCCACCCAGACTGAGGAGCTCCCTCAAAGGCCCCAACAGCCTAGCACTTCATCCTCAGTTCTTCCAGGCTGCCCTCTGCCAATCCAAGTTGGGGATTGGTTAGGGCTCTCTGAGACACCCCAGACAGCTTTGCCAGTATGGTATTCTTATCAGTTACATTGTTCCCAATGATCTCTGAGGTCTTTATGTTATAAAGATGGGGAGGAGTTCTGTATTCCTGTGCTTCTGTTGTCCTAATACAGCAGGGAGAGTGAGTGTGGTGATCCTAGGACCGGAAGTGTATTGCTGTAGAATCACCACATGCAAATAAGGGGGAAAAAAAGCCTGAATAAATTAAAAGTAATGAAACCACCACATCTGGGGACTAGTAAGCTGCAATATATAAAATGTAGTTTTTGAATGTAGATATGCTTTAATACAAGTGGCACCCTGAAAAAGCCTATTAGCAAAGAACAATAATAAGCAGCAAAAGGGCAAAAAGGAGTGCATGAATATTATGTAACAAAATAGTTTTTCTTTGCAGCATTTTAAACATATAACATTATAGGTCAAAGTGATGCATATTAATATAATTTACGAGAGGCGTGTGCAGCATATGCAAAGAGAAACACACTCATGCATTAGCATTTGAGGGAAATTCAGATGGTAATGCAGAAAATTGCCTACAGCATAATAAGGAACTGCATTAAAAACTTCGTCCGCTTTCCATTTTTGCTCTGTAAAGGGACACAATATTCACACAACATAATAGGCTTGTAAGAAATATAAATTGCATTGTAGAAGAGTTTCCTCTCACATCCCGTCTTTATAAATTGTTCAATTTTATCTTTAGGACACATTGGTCAAATGGAACATTGAGTTATCATTTGTGTTGACTTTGCTTCATAATCAGCAACTAAAAAGGGTGATTGATGGTTGGCTGGCCACACGGGTGGAAACAGGCTGTAATAAAGAGCAACTGAAGGCTTGCTTAGTTTTGCTGTAGTCAGAGGCCTATATAATAGGGCAAGGCAAAGAGTGATGTGCAAAGTGCAGTATTCCACAGCAGCCATCAATCAAACTTTAGTTCATTAATGCCAGATAAATTAAAGAGAATACATACTGAAAGAATTATCTATCTAAGAATGTCAGTCGCCTATCTCTCTCTTGTCTCAATACATTCTGAGTCAGTGACCTGGAACAAGAAGACTTGGTTGGGAAAGGGTCAGAAATTCTGCTTTGGTCTTTGTCCCCATTGAGAAAATTTCCAAGCATCCTGTTGTGTCAGAGTGAAGTGATTAAAAAAATCTCCCAAACTTGGAGATGGACAGTAATAAAATTCTAGAAAGGTTCTAGCCATTCTCTATTCTAATCAGGACTAGACAATTTATCAATGATAATTTTAATTTTTTATGTGTTTCCAAAATAAAGAAAAACGCTCCTATCTATGCGTTTCGCTGATATTCCACTTCATCAGGACATTTTGGTAAAACTATTTTCATGTCAAATGCATAAAAAAGACAATGTTCCATCTGAAAATAAATTAACAAATATTAGCATAGACAAATTATGAAAAGAGGAAAGCAAGTGACTTACTTTCCTCTTTTTGTGGAGGGTCTCTCCATAAGTGGGGGTTATTAATGGATTGTTTTGGCTGCCCTTGTATAGATTTTGGGAACCCCCAACCACAGTCTTAAGGTACAAGTCCAATTTGGGGGCTTTCTGCACATGGCAGTTGAGATGCTGACAATTTGATGTTGGTATACTCTGGTGTGGATGGTATCATGAAAGTAACATATTTGCCTATTGACGTTGCCCCTCTGTGCCGGTTCACACAGGGGTGAACTGGCAGGCGACTTGTCAGCCTGACAAGTTGAGTTCCATTCAGTACAAGGGAACCGTTTTAATAGACTTATAAAAAGGTTCCTGTACTACTTTGGGGCGACTTCGAAGCGGCTTGCATTGACTTCTATTAAAGAAGTAATTTGCAAGCCGCACTGAGGCCGCTTCAAAGTCGGGCGATTTGAAGCCGCCCGTGTGGACCGGCACTGAATGTATATCTTCGGAGTCCTACCTTCTATTTACTGTGTTACATATTCTTTTCTTTCCCCTCATTATCTGCAGAATTAAAGAGAATCCTGTCCTGCTGATATTGCTTTCAAACTCTTCCTTGGTCTATTATACCCTTCCCTTATTTTTTGGTCCTGTGCGCCCTCCCATGGACCAGGTGGGTGGACCTAGCGTGAGCGCAATTTATGTCAGCGCAATTTGTGTCCTGGCTGATTTGTGTCACTACATTTGTTTTGGTCGGAGTGTAAATGCCAGATGGGTTTCATGAGGATTTCTTTGTCCTTACGTATTTATTTTTTTTGGAACCAAGTTTGGTAGTTTATTTTCACATGGAACATTGTCTACATTGTTTACTAACCTCAATCGTTCAATCCTGTCTAAGCCAAAATCCTGTTTTTTGTTTAATTTCCTTGCACATGATTGGGTATACGGTGCAAAGCCAACTTTCTTTATCTTAACTTTATTCACTAAGCTTGTTAAAACATTCTAAAACAGTCAACATGCTCTAATATTTTACTAACTTCAATGCCTGTTTCTAAACACCTTTTTTCAGTGATTTGAGCAGATTGCATATTTCCTAGTTGGCCACAGGGTCAAATGGAAAAGGTTTTTGCAAGCATTACACTCTCATTGGGGTTAATTTACTAAAGGCAAATAGTGTGACGGACTCCGGACACCCTGATACCCACCGCCAAAAGGTGCTTCCCAATGCCCTGGAACATGAGATCAGTGAATCTGGCTATAGTTACCCCAAGAACTAGGCAACACCAGTTTTGGAGAAAACCAGAATAAGAACTGTTTATTTAAATAAGAATACAGGCTTTTATATACTTGGGAAGGAGGTCACTCACAACATTAACAATTACCAAAATATTTACCCAAAACCTCACACAATGGTTTAGCTAATGAGGTACAGCTGACTCATGGCTATTCCCATCACAGAGGATCCTTAATTAACCACCTGGATGACTCAGATGTCTCATTGCAGGTCAGACTTGCTGTCTCCAAGCTCAGAAGGTACAATACACATTATCAGAAGTATGAACACAGAACACCTTCAGACAATAGCTGAGTTAATTAGCACAACTAACAATGGGTGAAAGACCCTTAGGAGGCATACTAGGCCTACTTGCAATAAACACATTATAGCAGACAATCCCAGACAGGTGGCTAGCTGATGACATCAGCATCTGCTATGAGTCCCACAGTGTAAAGCAGACCTTGCAGGAAATGTGGCATATAGGCCCTTAACATGGATCCCAGAGTCTGTGCATCTTGGGGAGACGTGGACTTGAATCCAAAGTAACATCACTCCAAGGGTCCCCAGGAATATGCCTCACAAAGAGTAGTGTTCCCTTTAAAGCCAGGGCCCATAGTCAGTAGGCAAGAGGCTAGCATTCAGTCCCCTCCAAAAGCCTCTGTCCTGGGTGAGCCTGTCACAAATAGACTGTGCACTTTGCAAAGTACAACTGGACTCTGCAAGAGCAGTCACTCCAGAGCTTAGTAAATTAACAAAAGCTCTGCTGACTTTTATCATCCAATCACGTGCAAGCAAAAATGCAGTTTTTTATTTTCCTTGCATGTGATTGGGTGTTCTTTGTAAAGTGAAACTTTATCTTATTTACCAAGCTCTGGAGCAACTGCACTTTGCAAAGTGCACAATCTATTTGCCTTTAGTAAATCAACCCCATTGCTTCTCAATTATTGTTATTAATTGATTGCCAGTTTATGAGTTCCTGGTTATGGCAAGTCAAAATAAAAAAAGTCAAATCATGAGAAGCCTTCTATGTTGGACTACTTGCATACAGGATTTGATCAGAGGCCAACAGGGGGAGATATGCATTGGCAAGTATACAAATTGTTGTCTATGCCTAGTGCTCAGTGGCAGCATTGTTTGGCAGATAAAATGGGAGTTTTGCTTAGACCCCTTTCACACTGGGGAGTTTTGCAGGCGCTACAGCGCTAAAAATAGCGCCCGCAAAGCGCCTTGAAAAAGCTACTGCTGTGTCTCCAGTGTGAAAGACTGAGGGCTTTCCCACTGGAGCGGTGCACTTGCGGGGCGTTAAAAAAAGTTCTGCAAGCAGCATCTTTGGATCGGGGAAGGAGCAGTGTATACACCACTCCTAAACCGCTCCTGCCCATTGAAATCAGTGGGGCAGCGCGGCTATACTGCCGGCAAAGCGCCGCTGCAGCAGCGCTTTGTGTGCGGTTTTAACCCTTTTTCGGCCACTAGCGGGGATTAAAACCGCCCTGCTAACGGCCAAATAGCGCCGCTAAAACGACAGCAAAGGGGCGCTAAAAATAGCGCCATTTTACCCCTGGCGCCCGTACCGCCCCAGTGTGAAAGGGGCCTTAGTTCAGAGAATGAGATCTCACATTCAGATTGGTTGGCCCCATCACTATCACATGCAATGGTCTAAATAAGTTGGACAGCAAGCAGCTGAATATATCCAAAACTTTTGGATGCAGTGCAGCAAAAAATATCAGCTACAAAAGAGAAAATGTATGTAGTTCATCTGGATGACATGAAAGTCTAAAAAGAATGTCTTATACTTTATTGCCCACACAAAATTATAGCTTGTAAAATTGTGCTTGTCATATGTTTGTTAAATGTAAATGCCATAGCACTATAGGAAAACAACCATATTCTGCTACTTAGCCTAGTGAACAGGAAAAAATTCCTGTTAAACCACTGAAATGAGTGACTAAATCTGTAGAAATCTCAGTCATTCAAGTCATTTAGCAGGACTGCTTACAGCACCACAGGGACCTTTTTGTGCATTTGGTAGCCTGCACCAAGACCACGCCTCGCTATTACCCATCAGCCTTCAGATAAATTAGCTAATATTTTATATAGTTTTTTATAGATTTTTTCTTACATGAATTGCTGATCTTTTCTATACTATACAAGCTGTAGCATGAGTAATGGGCCCAATTTTATATCGTAACTCCTTTGTAAATGTCACCAGGACAGGGAAGGAGTGATAATCTCCTTAACAGGGACATAGCAGCAAAAGTAGAGGTTTTTATTATTATTACTATTATACAGGATTTATATAGCACCGACAGTTTACGCAGTGCTTTACATTAGGGCAGACAGTACAATTACAATACAATTCAATACAGGGGGGAATCAGAGGGCCCTGCTCCTTAGAGCTTACAATCTAGGAGGGAGGGTCAAGTTATACAAAAGGTTAATAACTGTGGGGGATGAGCTAATTGATAAAATAGTGCAGTTGTTAGATTGAAGCTGGAATGGTACCAGCTGATTGGAGAAAAGCCAATGTAGCACCAATATTTAAAAAGGGCCCAAAAAAACATCCCTGGGAATTACAGACCAGTTAGCCTAACATCAATAGTATGTAAACTCTTGGAGGGGATGATAAGGGACTATATACAAGATTTTAGTAATAAGAATGATCTCATTAGCAGTAATCAGCATGGATTCATGAAGAATCGTTCTTGCCAAACCAATCTATTAACCTTCTATGAGGAGGTGAGTTGCCATCTAGATAAAGGAAGGCCCGTAGACGTGGTGTATCTGGATTTTGCAAAAGCATTTGACACAGTTCCCCATAAACGTTTACTGTACAAAATAAGGTGCGTTGGCATGGACCATAGGGTGAGTACATGGATTGAAAACTGGCTACAAGGGCGTGTTCAGAGGGTGGTGATAAATGGGGAGTACTCAGAATGGTCAGGGGTGGGTAGTGGGGTTCCCCAGGGTTCTGTGCTGGGACCAATCCTATTTAATTTGTTCATAAACGACCTGGAGGATGGGATAAAGAGTTCAATCTCTGTATTTGCAGACGATACTAAGCTAAGCAGGGCAATAACTTCTCTGCAGGATGTGGAAATCTTGCAAAAAGACCTGAACAAATTAATGGGGTGGGCGACTACATGGCAAATGAGGTTCAATGTAGAAAAATGTAAAATAATGCATTTGGGTGGCAAAAATATGAATGCAATCTATACACTGGGGGGAGAACCTCTGGGGGAATCTAGGATGGAAAAGGACCTGGGGGTCCTAGTGGATGATAGGCTCAGCAATGGCATGCAATGCCAAGCTGCTGCTAATAAAGCAAACAGAATATTGGCATGCATTAAAAGGGGGATCAACTGCAGAGATAAAACGATAATTCTCCCGCTCTACAAGACTCTGGTCCGGCCGCACCTGGAGTATGCTGTCCAGTTCTGGGCACCAGTCCTCAGGAGGGACATACTGGAAATGAAGCAAGTACAAAGAAGGGCAACAAAGCTAATAAAGGGTCTGGAGGATCTTCGTTATGAGGAAAGGTTGTGAGCACTGAACTTATTCTCTCTGGAGAAGAGACGCTTGAGAGGGGATATGATTTCAATTTACAAATACTGTACTGGTGACCCCACAATAGGGATAAAACTTTTTCGCAGAAGAGAGTTTAATAAGACTCGTGGCCACTCATTACAATTAGAAGAAAAGAGGTTTAACCTTAAACTACGTAGAGGGTTCTTTACTGTAAGAGCGGTAAGGATGTGGAATTCCCTTCCACAGGCGGTGGTCTCAGCGGGGAGCATTGATAGCTTCAAGAAACTATTAGATAATCACCTGAATGACCGCAATATACAGGGATATGTAATGTAATACTGACACATAATCACACACATAGGTTGGACTTGATGGACTTGTGTCTTTTTTCAACATCACCTACTATGTAACTATGTAACTATGAAGCAGGATAGGCTTCTCTGAAGAGGAAAGTTTTCAAGGATCGCCTAAAAGTGGATAAATTTGGAGACCTTCTGACAGATTGGGGTAGGGAATTCCAGAGGGTGGGTGAGGCTCGGGTGAAGTCCTGGAGGTGGATATGGGAGGAGGTGATGAGGGAGATAGAGAGCAGGAAATCTTAGGAGGAACGAAGGGGGCGATTAGGTTGGTATTTTGACACTAGGCTAGTGATGTAGCTGGGGGCAGAGTTGTGGATGGCTTTGTAACTTAATGTTAGTATTTTGAATTTAATTCGTTGGGCAAGTGGCAGCCAATGGAGGGATTGGCAGAGAGGGGTAGCAGACACTGAGCGGTTTGTGAGGTGGATGAGTCTGGCAGCAGCATTCATGATGAACTGAAGGGGGGGTAGTCTATTTAAAGGTAAGCCAATGAGGAGGGAGTTGCAGTAGTCAAGGCGAGAGATAACCAGGGAGTGAATCAGGAGCTTTGTGGTTTCCTTGGTTAGAAAGGGACGCAGTTTGGAGATGTTGCGGAGGTTGAGGCGGCAAGCTTTGGAAAGTGATTGGATGTGGGGCTGAAAGGAGAGTTCAGAGTCCAGGATAACACCCAGCACGCTGACATGTGGGGATGGGTGGATAGTTGTGCCATTGCTCTTGACAGAGAAGTCAGGGGAAGAGGCACGTGGGGGAGGACATGTGGTGTGGTGTGACATCCATGCAGATATGTCTGTTAGTAAGTTAGTGATCCGTGAGGAGACTGATGGAGTGAGTTGAGGGGTGGATAGATAGATTTGTGTGTCGTCGGCGTAGAAATGATATTGAAAGCCGTGAAAGGCTATCAGCTGACCCAGGGAAGAAGTGTAGATTGAAAATAAAAGAGTTCCAACAACAGAACCTTGGGGGACCCTGACGGAGAAGGGATGAGGAGTGGAGGAAGTAGAATTTTAAATGACACTGAAGGTGCGTTGGGATAGGTAGGATGAGAGCCACTGAAGAGCACAGTCACGGAGACCAAGGGAGTAAAGTTTTTTGAGGAGGAGGGGGTGGTCAACCGTATCAAAGGCAGCTGAAAGGTCCAGAAGTAGGAGTACAGAATAGTGTCCGTTGGTTTTTGCAGTTAGTAGGTCATTTGTGAGTTTTAAAAGAGCAGTTTCTGTGGAGTGTTGAGGGTGAAATCCAGATTGGGGATCAAGAAGGTTATTCTTAATGAGGTGGTCACTCGGTTGTAAACCAGGCATTCAAGGAGTTTAGAGGAAAAGGGGAGCAAGGAGATAGGGTGTAGGTTGTTAAGATTGGTAGGGTCCAAGGACGGCTTTTTAAGTATGGGGGTGACCAGTGCATGTTTTAGAGCATTGGGGAAAATGCCAGAGGTGAGGGAGAGATTGAAGATGTGGGTTAGAGAGTGTAGGATAGAGTCAGAGGGGACCGTAATGTTTGAGAGGGAATAGGATCCAGGGGGCAAGTGGTTAGGTGGGCGTTAGAAAGGAGTTTAGCAACTTCGTCTGTAGTAACAGATTTGAATAAGGTAGTGTCAATTGTACCTGTTGATATGGGGTCTTAACTGGGGGAGATACCTGTAGAGTGCAGATTTCATCACGGATTGTATCAATCTTGTTTTTGAAGTGATTAGCAATCTCCTGGGCAGTGAGTGAGTCAGTGGGTGGAGGCTGTGGAGGACAAACTAGAAAGTTGAAGGTAGAGAAAAGTTTATGGGGACTGGATGAGAAGGTGTTAATAAGAGTTGTAAAATAGGTTTGCTTGGCAGTGTGGAGGAAAGAATAGTATTTTTGGAGGGCAGATTTGTATTGGTTGAAGTCTTTCAGAGACTTAGTCTTGTGCCACAGACGCTCAAACGTTTTTGGAGAATTTTAGTGTCATCTGTTTGCCAGGGTTGTAGGGGTCGAGGCCTGATTCTGCGTGTAGTGAGGGGAGCGAGCTTGTCCAGGGTGGAGGACAGGGATTTATTGTAGATGGAAGTGGCTTGGTTGGGGCAGGACAAGGGAGAGATTTTGTCATAGAGGTGGTCAGTAGCAGAATAGAGGAGAGAAGAGTTGAAGTTGCGAAAGTTTCTATGGGTGATGGTTAGGCGATTGTGGGGAAAGGTGGGGGAAGACAGTGAGAGAGAAAAACTAATAAGGTGATGGTCGGGGGGCGTGGCCAGATGTGAACACGGCACCAAGTGAGTCTCTGGAGCTCCGCATCTATCCTGGGAAAAATCCGATTTTCGGAGCCTTTTTTGCACTGTATCTGGCTAATACACTGCCGGGCTGAGATTGGGATGTCCCGGTCATGAGAAAGACCGGGTGCAAGCATGGGCAAACATCCCAGCACTCCCAGCACCAGACACGCTCTGCATGAGGCCCAGAACAAGGACCCGCCTCTGCCATCTTACCTCCTTGGCAGTACTCTAAGAGCACCAAGAAGAAGACAGGCAGATGGAGAAAGCAGCGGCTGCAGCAGGACATGGTCCGGAGGATCCCTCACCGGTTTCCCCAGAGCAGGGGGCTGCCTCGAATGCCATCACCAGACCCATCCTGGAGGCCATAGGCGCCAGCAAGGCTGCAGTGATGGTACGAATCAACCATCTTGCTACAGAGTGCACGCTTATCAGGCATGACCTGGATAAAATCTGCTCACCACAGCAGAAGACAGGATTTCTGAAGTGGAGGATGCGTCACACTCACAGGGCACGCAATTGACTGAGCTGCAAGAGATGGTAAGATCCCTCCAACATAGAGCTGAGGACGCAGAGGACAGGCAAAGCAGAAATAACATTTCTGGTTAGATTCCTTAACTATTGGGACCGGGATATGATCCTGACGGAATCTAGCAAGCATCAGGAATTGCGCTTTGAGAACACAAAAGTAATACTTTTCCCCGACTTCTCATCGGAAACTCAACGGAAGAGGAGATCCTATAATGATGTCCGCAAGCGAATGAGAGAAAAGGAGATCCAGTACAGCATGCTGTACCCTAGCAGGTTGCGGGTGCAATATAAAGGAGCAATTAGATTTTTTGATAACCCGTTAGAGGCCAGTGAATGGCTTGACAGAAAGGTACTGAAGGTACTGAAACATGTGTGTTCCAACATCTCCTGAGGTCCTGGAGGTTTAAACCAGTGTGGTATGATGCACTTGCCGTGCTCCTTTGGTGTTATTTTTGCACATGTCAATTTTCCTTTTGGTTCCTTTTTCATTCTGATTTCTACTCCTCTCCTATTAACATGAGGGATTGTTCCTGATTATCTGTAATACAGCGATCTGATGCACTTGTCTCAAAAAAGGCCCGGACCAACTTTTGGAATAACGCGCAGAGACAGCAGCGCCCTGCACATGCGGAGCTCTGCGGTGTGATGCAGTCGTATACTGCCCTTAAGCTGGCCCCTGGAGGGCATCCTGCCTCGTTGGAGATGTGCCTCCTCCTCCTCTCTCCTATTAGGCACCCAACGCGGCCAGCTGCCGAAAAAAAAGGACAAGCGTGTCCCACGGCCACGTGCTGATGAGAATGCAACGTGTCCACGACCAGCACTGTTGCCTCTAGACACAGAGCCTGCTTGCCCTCTTTTATTGGCTTGTGACTGTCTGCCTCTCCTTGTTGGCCTTCCAGATATACTAATGGCCTGCAGTGAGATGTAGCTGCACAAAGCTGGGATGTATATATATATATATATATATATATGTAAATATATATATATATATATATATATATATATATATATATATACTGATTATACTGCAGCTAGCAGAATCAACTGCCTGCCTGTGGTATTAATAGGATCAGAACACCAGCAATTTTCTTCAGGTAGCTTTAGGTGCACACTGTGCAGAGGACACAGTACACTAACTGTAAATACTGCAGCTGCCTGCCTGTGGTATTAATAGGATCAGAACACCAGCAATTGTCTTCATGTAGCTTTAGGTGCACACTGTGCAGAGAACACAGTGCACTAACTGTAAATACTGCAGCTGCCTGCCTGTGGTACTAATAGGATCAGAAGAACACCAGCAATTGTCTTCAGGTAGCTTTAGGTGCACACTGTGCAGAGGACACAGTACACTAACTGTAAATACTGCAGCTGCCTGCCTGTGGTATTAATAGGATCAGAACACCAGCTATTGTCTTCAGGTAGCTTTAGGTGCACACTGTGCAGAGGACACAGTACACTAACTGTAAATACTGCAGCTGCCTGCCTGTGGTAATAATAGGATCAGAACACCAGCAATTGTCTTCAGGTAGCTTTAGGTGCACACTGTGCAGAGAACACAGTACACTAACTGTAAATACTGCAGCTGCCTGCCTGTGGTACTATTAGGATCAGAAAAACACTAGCAATTTTCTTTGGGTAGATTTAGGTGCACACTGTGCAGAGGACAGGGTAAACTAACTGTAAATACTGTAAAAACACCTGCCTGCCAGTATATTAGGAAGAGAAAAACAGGAATGGATCTAGCTAAACTGAATACAGTGTAAATATATACAACACCTAGGATGCATATACCCTGTTTCCCCAAAAATAAGACCTAGCTTGATTGTCGGTGATGGCTGCAATATAAGCCCTACCCCCCAAATAAGCCCTACCCTGTTTCCCCGAAAATAAGCCCAACCCTGGAAGTAAGACCTACAAGGACTTTAACTAGGGCTTATTTGGGGGGTAGGGCTTATATTGCAGCCATCATTGACAATCACGCTAGGTCTTTTTTTCGGGGAAACAGGGTATATACACAATACACTGTAAGTGCAGCTAACTGACTCGCCTGCCTACTTTATCTAACTTAAATCAAATGACACTGTCTCTCTGTCTATCTCTCTCCGCCGCCGCAACACACTACACAAGGCCGCCACGCAGGTCGGCCTTATATAGTGTGGGGCGTGTACTAAACCCCCTGAGCCATAATTGGCCAAAGCCACCCTGGCTTTGTCCAATTACGGCTCTCTGTACAGACGGCGCTGTGATTGGCCAAGCATGCGGGTCATAGTGCATGCTTGGCCAATCATCAGCCAGCAATGCACTGCGATGTCGCAGTGAATTATGGCCTGTGACGCGCCACTCTAATTTGGTGTGAACAACCCATAACGTTCGCAATTTGACGAACAATTGAACAGGCGATGTTCGAGTCGAACATGGGTTCTACTCGAACTCGAAGCTCATCCCTAATCCTGATGTATTCCCCTTGTGTTTTAGGGTGAATATGCCATCTGAGGATAGTGGTGAACTGGGTTAAGGGTTGTTGTGGGGAGGGGGGTGGGGGGCAGGGGAAGGGAAGATTTTTCAATGTGAACACATAGTCAGTTGCCTATGTTAGGTAGATTGAACATTTGTGTTATTGTTGACCATGTTGGTCATGGAGCGAACTGGCGTTGTGTCAGGGTCACTCCTTTTTTCAATGTCTACTTGTTTGTCTAAAAATACTTTAATAAAAAGAATTTTACAAAAAAAAGGTGATGGTCGGAGAGAGGAAAAGGATTGTTTGAGAAGTTACACGGAGTGCAGAGGTGTTGCCATCAGAGTGAGTAGAAGCCTGTACCCATTGCTTCAGATCAAATGAAGAGGTTAGACTAAGAAGTTTAGACGTAGCAGGAGTGTTTGTATTAGCAGGGATGTTGAAATTACCGAGAAGGATTTTGGGAATTTCAGAAGAGAGAAAGTAGGGTAGCCAGGCAGAAAACTCATCAAGGAAAGTCGATAATGGTCCAGGGGGCCGGTAGATCACAGCAATTCTTAGGGAAGTTGGAGAGAATAAACGTATACAGTGAGCTTCAAATGATGTGAGGGAAAGAGAGGGAGGGGAGTGAATAACCTGGAAGGTGCATTGGGGGGATAGGAGGAATCCCCCTAATCCCCACTAGGCCTAGGGGAGCGAGTCCAGTGAAGGCCACCCTGAGAAAGGGAAGCAGGAGAAGGGGTGTCAGATTTGTGGAGCCAGGTTTCGGTGAGAGCAAGTAGATTAAAGGAATTAGTGACAAAGAGGTCATGAACAGCGGTGAGTTTGTTGCAGACAGAGCGAGCATTCCAGAGGGCGCAGGAGAAACGAAGGCTGGCGTTGGGAAGAAGAGGAATGGAGACTAAATTGCGTAGATTGCGACTACTGCCAGAGGGTGTAGGGTGATGGTGATGGGTGTGTTGGGTACAGTTGCATAAGGGAGGCCCAGGGTTTGATGAAATATAAGGGAGGGAGGTAAGGAGTAAGGGAGGTAATATGAGAATACGATTTGTATGAGGGGACATGCTTCAGTATCCTGGGGAGTTTGTTAGCAAGTGGGCTTACAGTTAGAAAGAGGTGATGAGTGCAGTAATAGGGAGAAGGGAGAAGTGAGGGTGATATGTACAGATTGTGGGGTTAAGAGGGGTGAAGAAAAGAGAGTTTGAGGAGAGAGGCTGCCATTGTGAAAAGGAGAGGTAAAGAGTACATGTTTCAGAGAGGAAGGTGAGATAATTTGGAAATTAGGTCACCTGCAGTCTGTTGTGGTTTGCTTTGTGCAAATCGCTGAAGTGCAAGAGCGGAAGTGCCATTTATTTAAAGAACCCCACTTCTTTGGAAGAACTCCCTGTATGTGCAGCCCCCTGTATGTGTTCCCCCGTAAAGAAGGCCTTGTTTTTATACTGTGTTGAGTGTGGGTTGAATCTGGCAATTAATCAATCAGGAGGTAATATTAGGCACACAGCTAGCGGAGCAAAACTTTAGACACCACAATCAAACTGCAAGAGGACTAAAGGCCAAAATTGTAAAGATAAGGGAACCCATAATTTAGGTAAGGCTTAATAGCTAAATAAACATTGAAATAATGTGAGCATAGCTACAAATGGAGTTGAAACAGTGGTGACAAACAGATTTACCAAATATGCATTTTAGCAGTCAGTCAATGTTCAGTTTAAAGGACATGGGAGGTTATAACCCTTTTCCACTATACACAGAACTAAAAAAAAAAAAAAAAAAAAAGTGTGCAGAGCTGATTTAATTAAACAGTTTTGGTAATAAGGATGATTCGGTGTCATAATAAGCTTGGAGGCATATGGTATAGCAAATGTCCACCAAATTATGATATCAAACTGGCAGCACTCAAAAAATTTGCCAACTTTACCTCCTTGTTGCATCTGCATAGGTGAAAATATTTCTCCTATGTCTCCGTCTGAAGACCTTGGCAAAGTTGGCACCGCTCATGTAACAAAATCGGTAACAGCATTTAACCTGGCAGGGTTCCCAGACTGTCACTATAGTAACAGTGGCCTAGACTGTTACCGTAGAAACCATAACCAGACAAAAGAATCGCCAATCACTGCAGGCAGGGGCTAGATGTCATCAGCTTCGATTGAGGTTTTTACTTTTTATGTTTTTTTCGCTATTTTGTATTTTTCAGCACAGCACTCAGCTTTTTATCAGTAATAAAAAGTATCAAATAATGTATACTTGATCTAATTATTGATACGGTGAAGCTCTACTATTTTTAAGAGGCTAAATGCACCCACTCCTGTGCTTCTATTTCTGAAGTTACACATATAGCGACATATTAGGAAGCCAGGATGTCATCCAGGGTCATTTAGTCACCAAGATGCTGTACACTGAACTTCCTATCACTGGTGGGGTTATGGGCCTTCTGTCATTGCTGCATATAAAAAAGGAACATAAAAGGAAACACTGTAAGATGTCTCTTTTTAGGAACAGACAATAAGGGTGGTTGACATTTGTTAAAGTCAGCGATGATAGAAAGTGCATTCTTTCCTTGCCTTGCCATTTCATTTGAGATTTGCTTCTAAAGGTCTTTTCAGCAGTAGTCTCACTGTCCTGTTGATTGGCACCAGCACCAACAATTTCTTTCTTTGTGGCTTGGTCTATTGTGACATATCCCCTGCCCATGACCTTTTTATAAGGAGGTATACAAAGTGCAATGCGTTGAACTTCACAGACCTGAACAAAACAACTCCTTACTCTTTTTTGGGCCTCACAAACAATAGCCACATACCACTGGGCTCATTCTTTGAAATCAAGGATATACAATAGATATTACAGAGCATTGTTACCCTAGAAATTGCTTCTCTTCCCTTTAATTATGTTTCTTCTGCCTTCAATCTTTTATCTTCAGTTGGATACTATATTCTTCTTTGTGGAGTCTAAATTACTCAAGTACTTCTCTGGGTTCATTTTGGAGTGATGTGCTAATGCTCAGAACTGACTTGGATCAGGAAGAGTCAGAGGACCTCAAAATGTGAGATCCATCCAGTGTGTCGTTTGCAGTTTTTCCCCCTTTTTTTATTCTCTTTATCACCTCCCCAATCGTGGCTAATAAAAGGCAACTCGTTTCTCCACCATCACATGACTGAATCTTTAAAATGATCTGTAGAAAAGGTAAATGGAAGCTGTCATTGCAAGCAGGTGTTAGTAATAGTCACATGCTTCTTATGCATCCTGCACCTTTAAAGACCTGTCTTAGGTACAAAGCCCATATTGCTTTCCTGATAAGTGTATGTAAGGGCAAAATATAAATGACATATGCACCACATCTATCCAACACATGCACATATCTCCATGTTTTATACCCTTAAAAATGCTGCAAGTACAGAAAAATACCAGCTGATCTGCCCAATATCAGTGTGCTCATAACTTTCTGACGACACATTGCTTTTGCTGTACTGAAATCCAAACAGAATGGTCAGCTGTGCCTGCTAGACTACAGAACCCCACCTATTCCTGCCTTCTGTCCCATTCCATAAGCATACACTTTCTTTACCAGCAAAGCAATGCTGCTGTCTTGACTCCCAAGAACCTGCCCTATACATACTGTAGTTCTTGGGAAATGTAGTTTTTTTTTTTTGGGGGGGGGGGGGGGTGCCTACATCACCTACATTAACATATCAAAGAAATTCTGGGACTTTAAATATGCCTCCAGGTATAACACATAACGACAAATTAATATTTAAAATTTTGTCACAATTTTATTACAGACATTAGATAAAAAAACTGCCAATGGCAACTATTAAAATACATAGTCATAAGTTCAAAAGTACATGAATATACGCATTGAGAACTACTGAAGTCCACGCATTTTGCAGGAAACCCCACTTCTTCAGGATTTTCTGGTCTCATGTAGATAATCAGAAGATTGTTTTGTCAGCTCCTTTGCATTAGTGCTCTTTTCTCTCCCGGTGTGAGTGCTACCGTGCAAGAGGTTACAAAAGTCCAATACAAATGTTAAATTTAGATACCATATTACTTGTGTTACATTATTTTACCTGTATAAACTGATGTATTTTGCAATTTGTCAGTAAAGGCAAAACGTCATCAACATGTTCCTAGCTTATTAAGTTTGGCAAATTGCAATTAACAAGGCAAATTGGGTCATGACGTCAAAGTTGACTTTCCCCAAATTCATTAATCTCTATTAATTGAGTGCAGGAGGTATTAGCAGACACTGATCTTCACAGTTCTCAACAAAACTCTGTCTGTACATCACAAAAAATGGTCACCTCCTGTCAAGCATATTCATTGTAGCCATGGCTGTACAATAGAGTTCAAAAAACATTGTTAGCTTTCTTCTTTTTCTTCTAATGCTGCCCATGCCAATCACACTTCCTCTGATTTTTCTATCCCAGACAATCACAGACACCATATATTCCTTTGTAGAGCTTAGCAAACCTCATTTACTTCTGGATTAATTTTGTGCAATAGCAGTTACATCCTCCATGTGGTTGTATTATGTGCTGCTGCCCCGATGCTTTATAATCCATCTGGCAGGCTTAAGCATTATATTTTCCTATATTTCCAGGACTGGATTTACATGTCCATAGCAATTAAATAGAACTTGTATTATTAAGCACACATTACAGATATTAGTGTTTGAAATGACTGAATGCTCATTTATTGCTACACATTTCATTTTTAAAGTAATGTTATATATTTTTTTCCACATAACTTATTACCTAGGGATACATTTGAGTAAAATAATAACTCTTTATTAATATATGTACCAAAGGTACTTTCAGGATATCACAGAGATTATCCAGACTCTGATCACAGTTTGATGGAGAGAGCATGCTTTAGCTTTTTAGTTCTAGCTTCTGTCACTAGTCCTTATAGCCTTAAATTGCTTCTAGGGGATTTGCATTTGCTGTGTGCCAACGAGCTGTGTTTCTCTGTTAGTGGTACATTATACTGTACTGTGAAATGAATGGGGATCAGATGGATAAATGACAAAAAATTCTAATATTCTTTTAACAAACTGGTATTTTTTGTTTATTGAATACTAACATGATCTGCAGAGTTGCACGAAGGATGCCAAGCAATTAGCCACTGCCCCAGTCAAGCTACAATTCCTCAGATGTCATATGAGGAGAACCTGGTTCTGTGTACTACACAGGATAGTAGAGATCAGACGGATTTTCTATAACCAGATGTAAATCTATGTATGTAATGAAAGGGGACTTAGCTGCTACCCAAGTAATGCTAGACACAACAGTCAGGCCCAGAACGTGTACCAGATAGCTTATATGGGATTCCAGTAACTTATATAAATAATAATTAGTCTGCAAAAATGAGAACTTTATAAATGGACCTTGTTTGCCCAGTCTCTCACCAGTGACCGGTCTCCCATGTGGAGAAACTGTGTGCAGTCTTTTAGTTTCACGTAGAAAAAATTGCAAAGGTTTACATAGTACCCAGTTTGTGATGACTACGTATTGTGAGATGCTTCACCGTGCTTGTTTTCCTCCATGCCTTGATTTCTACTCCTGTCCATATCTGTCTAACACACAGATAACTGCCTAGTTTTACTTACCGACACTCACTCCTATGTTCTAGTCACTCTGTACCAAACTTGTTGACCAGGCTCTACTCCAGGAGCTCCTCGGGCCAACAGCCTGCAAGATTCTTTTGTGACTGTGAAGGTATTACTGAACACCTACAAAATCACATAGACTAGTAAAGGAAACCAGTCAGCACTTTACATCTAAAAAAATAAAGAGATTATCATGCTTGGTAAAGCTAGAGCAATGTTCAAATCCAGAAATAAGACAGCAGCACACTAAACATCTGAATACTGGAATACAAAAAGCATGTAACCAAAAATAGGTGCGCTATCACTTTAGGTGGCATGAATCAACATAAATGTCAGAATAACCAAAAAAATAGTGAAATATATCTCATTATTCACTTCAGCCCCAGACCATTTGGCTGGCCAAAGACCAGAGCACTTTTTGTGATTCGGCCTTGCGTAGCTTTAACTGACAATTGCGTGGTCGTGCGACCTGGCTCCCAAACAAAACTGACGTCCTTTTGTTCCCCACAAATAGAGCTTTCTTTTGGTGGTATTTGATCACCTCTGCGATTTTTATTTTTTGCGCTATAAACAAAAAAAAGCGAGAATATTTTTTACTTTTTGCTATAATAAATATTCCCAAAATGAAGATATAAAAAATCTATTTTTTTCCTCAGTTTAGGCCGATACGTATTCTTCTACATATTTTTGGTAAAAAAAATCGCAATAATTGTATATTGATTGGTTTGCGCAAAAGTTATAGCGTCTACAAAATTCTTTTTTTTACTAGTAATGGCGGCGATCAGCGAATTTTATTGTGACTGCGACATTATGGCGGACACATCTGACAATTTTTATCACATTTTTGGGAGCATTCACATTTATACAGCGATCAGTGCGATTAAATATGCATTGATTACTGTGTAAATGTGACTGGCAGTGAAGGGGTTAACCACTAGGTGGCAGTGTAGGGGTTAAGTGTGTCCTAGGGAGTGATTCTAACTGTGGGGGGAGGGGCTACGTGTGACATCGCTCCCGATTACAGGGATCTGTGATCAGTGACAGTGTCACTAGGCAGAACGGGGAAATGCGTGTTTATATCGAGTCCACGGGACCCGTGATCCTTCTCACGGAGCTCGCGACAGATGCGCGTGCCTCCGGAAGCGCGCACGCGATGGCATGGCAGCAAATTCAAAGGGATGTACAGGTATGCCCATTTGCACAACCGTGCCATTCTGACGACGTAAATATACAGGCCTGACTGTCATACAGCTCTACAACCTTTCCATTGATTTAATGTGATTGTAAACGATCACCTTGGGGTGGGCAACTACATGGCAAATGAGGTTTAATGTAGAAAAATGTAAAATAATGCATTTGGGTGGCAAAAATATGAATGCAATCTATACAATGGGGGGAGAACCTCTGGGGAAATCTAGGCTGGAAAAGGACCTGGGGGTCCTAGTAGATGATAGGCTCAGCAATGACATGCAATGCCAAGCTGCTGCTAACAAACAAACAGAATATTGCCACGCATTAAAAAGGGAATCAACTCCAGAGATAAAACGATAATTCTCCCGCTCTACAAGAGTCTGGTCCGGCTGCACCTAGAGTATGCTGTCCAGTTCTGGGCACCAGTCCTCAGGAAGGATGTACTGGAAATGGAGCGAGTACAAAGATGGGCAACTAAGCTAATAAAGGGTCTGTAGGATATTAGTTATGAGGAAAGGTTGCGAGCACTGAACTTATTCTCTCTGAAGAATTGAGAGGGGATATGATTTCAATTCATAAATACGGTACTGGTGACCCCACAATAGGGATAAAACTTTTTCGCAGAAGGGAGTTTACCAAGACACGTGGCCACTCATTAAAATTAGAAGAAAAGAGATTTAACCCTAAACTACATAAAAGGTTCTCTACTGTAAGAGCGACAAGGATGTGGAATTCCCTTCCACAGGTGGTGGTCTCAGCGGGGAGCATCGATAGTTTCAAAAAAATATTAGAAAAGCACCTACACAACCGCAACATACAGGGATATACAATGTAATACTGACATATAATCACACACATAGGTTGAACTTGATGGACTTGTTTCTTTTTTCAACCTCACCTACTATGTAAAACAACCCAATTTAAAATAGAAATGAAAGGCAAATTTTTTTTGTATAGATATAGAAAAAACGTTTTAAATACCTCTTTCATTTTTTTTTTTTAAGTGATCACATTCTCTCTGTTCTCAGCTGCATAAGAGCTGGAGGGAGGAGAAGCATCAGCGCACTGAGCTTCTCAGTGAATGGCTGTGCAGCAGGAGGGGATCAGGACAAGTTTGATCAGAAGAGGAGAGTACACTTGATTCCCTGCATAGCTAGAGAGCTGACCACAGTGTGCTCTCCTGCTTAGTGTTATGCCCTGTACACACGATAGGATTTTCCGATGGAAAATGTGTGATAGGACCTTGTTGTCGTGTGTAGGCTCCATCACACATTTTCCATTGGAATTTCCGACACACAAAGTTTGAGAGCTTGCTATAAAATTTTCCAACAACAAAATCCGTTGTCGGAAATTCCGATCGTGTGTACACAAATCCGACGCACAAAGTGCCATGCATGCTCAGAATAAATTAAGAGAGGAAAGCTATTGGCTACTGCCCTGTTTATAGTCCCGACGTACGTGTTTTACGTCATCGTGTTTAGAACGATCAGATTTTCTGACAACTTTGTGTGACCGTGTGTATGCAAGACAAGTTTGAGCCAACATCCATCGGAAAAAATCCATGGATGTTGTTGTCGAAATGTCCGATCAATGTGTACAGGGCATTAGAGTTGTTAATAGGAAAGCCTAAGGACTGGCAGGAACACCAGGGATTTCACATAAAGGAAGCAATACAAAGAGAACAGGATGCTTTATCATATAAGTACATGGTACAGCAGGCACATATGCACATATCAGAAATATATAGTGTTGGGTTAACTCAGCAGTACTCTATGTTAACAATGCATATGGCATAGAAGAGGCAAAAGGGCACATCTCATAGTGCAGTAGTTAAAAAAAAAAACTCACATTAAAGAGAGATGAGCAATTCACAGTGTACAAACAACAAATAAGTCCCACAGGCATGCGTGATGATGTCACAGACTAAGCTCCACTTAATGCGTTTCTTTTAAACAGACAGTTTTTATGATGACATTTTGCATATACTCCAGAATGCTTTGAAGAGTAATCAGATGAATTGCAATTAATTTCAAAGTCCCTCTTTGCCATGGAAATTCTCTTAATCCCATGAAAACATTTCCACTGCATTTGTAAAGAAGGCTTCAGGGCACCCAAGAAAGTCCAGTAAGCACCAGGACCGTTTCCTACAGTTGCTTCAGCTGCGGTATTGGGGCACCACCAGTGCAGTGCTTGCTCAGGAATGGCAGCAGGCAGGCGTGAGTGCATCTGCACGCACAGTGAGGAGAAGACTTTTGGAGGATGACCTGGTTTCAAGAAGGGCAGAAAAGAAGCCACTTCTCTCCAGGAAAAACATCAGGGACAGACTGATATTATGCATAAGGTACAGGGATTGGACTGCTGAAGACTGGAGTAAAGTAATTTTCTCTGATGAATCCCCTTTCCGATTGTTGGGGGCATCCGGAAAAAACCTTGTCCGGAGAAGAAAAGATGAGCGCTACCATCAGTCCTGTGTCATGTCAACAGTAAAGCATCCTGAGACCATTCATGTGTGGGGTTGCTTCTTTGCCGAGAGAGTGGGCTCACTCACAATTTTGCCTAAGAATACAGCCATGAATAAAGATTGGTACAAAAACACCCTCCGAGAGCAACTTCTGCCAACCATCCAAGAACAGTTTGGTGAGGAACAATGCATTTTCCAGCATGGGGGAGCACCTTGCCATAAGGCAAAAGTGATAACTAAGTGTCTTGGAGAACAAAACATCAAAATGTTGTGGTCAATCCTCAAGAGGCGGATGAACAAAAAAAAAAAACCCACAAATTCTGACAAACTCCAAGCATTGATTATGCAAGAATGGGCTGCCATCAGTCAGGATGTGGCCTAGAAGTTGATTGACAGCATGCCAGGGCGAATTGCAGAGGTCTTGAAGAAGAAGGGTCAACATGGCAAATATTGACTCTTTGCATAAACTTCATGTAATTGTCAATAAAAGCCTTTGACATTTATGAAATGCTTGTGATTCTACTTCAGTATACCATAGTAAGATCTGACAAAAAGATCTAAAAACACTAAAGCAACAGACTTTGTGAAAATTTACATTTGTGTCATTCTCAAAACTTGTGGTCACAGCTGTATAGTAAAATATCAGAACTGTTCAAAGTTACAAAAATCTCTATAATCATAATCATATTCCATTCATATGAAAGCATCACCTGTCAACACAAATATTGATGCTAAATATAATATTGATTGTTCAAGGTGTTGGGCATGTACTATTTGCAAAAACTCAAATACAAGGATATTATAAAATATTGAATTTCAGTCTACCAAAAAGAGGGTCATGTGCAATAAAAGGTAATGATAATAGTACAGCTTTTGTGCTTTAACCCACATGAGTTTTTCATAATTCTATGTCTGACTGAGAAGTCTGTAAGTATACTATTGACCCTAGATAAAATATCCAATGTCACCTGGGATCATGATTTAGGGTTAATTACTTAATTACTTAATTTTTATTTGGCAGGCACCAAAATAGATTATGACTTTTTTCTCCCTTTGGATAAGTGTTACACAGCATGTCAGAAGCTAATTATGTGTTTGAGATTTGACTCAGATCATTAAATAGGGGAACTTATGCCAATTCAAATGTGACTGAAAAAGGTGAATGAGGGATTAAAATGTGTACAGACACAGTATGCCAGATTGTTTCTCAATAATTCCTTGGGAATCTATTATATATAGAAAGCTAACATTTTGTTACCAAGTTAGGAGAATTATTCATACATGTAATATACTGCATGTTGATGATAGATATGAATTGGTCTGCAAGTGTGATAAATTAGTGAGTGGAAAGCCCAACTGGTCTGGGTTGCCTTGAATCTAATTGTATTCTTTTTCCATATTTCCTGGCCTTATGTGTTCTATTTCCAAACCTTGCAAAGTCCCAATTTTGGAGGAACATTCCAATTTTTGACCCCTGAACGCATATAAAAGAGAGCCCTGTTCTAAACAATTCTTTCATAGAATTTCTTTGTGACAGAGCCAATTTAATCTTTCAGTGTCCTGAAGACCAGTCCAGGCCTACTAATATACAAATTAGCAGATCTCTCAAAAATCCTACATTCCAAATAATTTATCTGTGTTGTCTTGCACTAAAAACATTTCTGGGCAACACACAGTAAGTTAAATGTTATCCTATGCAGGAAATATCATAGCTGTGTCAAGCCATAAGGTTTATTTAGTTTGCCTTAATTGGAACCCTATGTGAACCACTGCAGCTAGGTTCCATGTTTCTTTATAGGTGCGTTGGATGGTTTTTGAAACAATAATAACTGCTTCCTACTCTGCTAGATGCATTGCATGCAGACTGAGCCTTCAAAGGTAGCTCTGAGTGTGTGACTGTGATGAAGTAAATTTAAAGTGATTGTAAACCCTACTTTTTTTGTAAAATAACAAACATTTTATACCTACCTGCTCTGTGCAATGGCTTTTCACAGGGCAGGCCAATCCTTTTCTTCGGGAGTCCCCCGCTGGCACTCCTGGCTCCTCCTCTTCTCGGTGTGCCACCATAGGAAGCAGTTTCCTGCGGACTCAACCACAACCGCACTTCTGCGTCCATTGACACAGACAGTGCAGCTCAGCCCCTTCCCTCCCACTCCCTCATCACAGCATTTGATTGATAGCCACAGGTGTCAGGGCTTGGACTTGAACCTGGGACCTCTGCTGTGTTTGTTAATGACTCTTCTCGCTGAGCTACCTAAAATGCTGGACAGCACCCTGTCTGATCCTTTGGACAAGCCTGCCTTGTGCCTTGACTGTATCTTGCTCTCATTCTTCCTGCTGCCACCTGTATTGTGCTATTGCTCGTTATCGACCCTTGGCTTGTTCCTCGACTGCGTTTCTGCCTGATCCCAGCCTGCAACTACTCGTCACTGACCTTTGGCTTGTTTTACTGACTACATTTCCGTTTGATCCTTACCTGCTTATCCGCTTCTGGACCCCAGCTTTCTCACTGGGAGGTAGGAGATCCTGAGGACTGCAACCTGGCACAAAATTCCACTGCTATCAATCTGACTTGTGTGGAGAGTGGAGAGAGCTGCTGCTCTCGAGCACAGAAATGGGCTCAGGTGAGTATAAGGGGTGGCTACACACAGGTTTTTTTGGCTAATAAATTACATTACATAAACACATTACAACTACTTTATAAAACAAATGTGTGGCTTCCAAGGTTTTGAATGAATGGGGTTCTGGTATAACTGAATGCTGGTCATAAGTTTTTCCACATTTATATTTTATTGTGGTTAATAGCATTTTAAGCCCATCTGCATCAAAATGTTTTCTGTTTTTGTTTTGGATAGATAGAAGAAGAATTAGAGCTTCTATCAGGTTTGTATGTGTCCATAATGGGGAGGTTTGTCCTTGCTTACTATCAGGATAGCCCAGGACAGGAAATCTTTGCAGCTGTGCAATTGACAAAAACACAATTTTAGTAAAGAAGGGCTGGAACTTTTGATAATTTTTATTTATGTCTGTGCTTTCCTGTCCTGGTGACACCTACAACCCCCCCACCTCAATTTCACGTAGGGATGCCATAAAGGGGAGGAAATGTATCCATTGGGATCACAAATAAGAGAACATTTAGACAGAACTCTCAACTGTTCCCCAGTCTATCCAAAACAGAAAAAAATTGGTGGATTTAGGCTTTTTACTACTACTCACTGATTCTCTGCCATTAGACAGTTAATGGAAGGAGGTAGGGCGTAATATCAGGAGGGAGTAGAGCTTAATCTTGACTTGTTGAGAAGTGAGGACCTTGTGCATAACCTGGACCTGGGAAATGAGGGTATCCCCCTGAAGACATGTAGTTGGAGGTTCTACAAATCACCTGTACTACAACACCTTTGTATGTAAGTAAGGCAAATAAATTACATGTCTAAGTAACGTGATCCACACACATCCAGATATGCCTTGTTTTAGCCAGCTTCATCTGCTTACAGACCGAGGCCAGATGGATTCTAAAAACTGTTATTGACAGATTTTAGGATCTATTTAAAAAAAAAAAGGGGTAAGCAAAATGCATGCAGCATTGTACAGTATATGGTATGTCTAATATAAAATCTGTTTCAGTGGTAGATTTGGCTGTTATACATTTCTAAACAAATATTACATTTGCCATAGCAGCATTTGTTGCTTCAGTCTTTTCATTTCTGTTCTGACGTTCTTTTCTGGTCTACAATAGTCGTAGTTGAGAAATGTTTTAAAAGCCTCGCTTTCTCATGTAGATTGCTTTTATCTGAAATGCGGCTGCTGAGTGGCAGGCCTTTTAGTTCTAATTTCCCAGTCTGGTTAGGAGCATAAAAAATATATTTTACTGATGAACAGAGCTTTCCAACAGGTCTCAAACACCTTGTCTGTCGTACACTCATTCGATGAAACCTGGGCTTCTTATTTTTAGTCCCTCAATAAGATGAGGTCATAGAGCAAGAGAGTAGGGCCGTTCCTGATAAAAGCGCGGCATACTAATTACCCTTTTATAGAGGATTTTCCTTGCAGGTGCAGTCAAAAAGCAAGAATAAGGATTTGGATTGTGATCTTTTTTTTTCAATCTATATTTTTACCCTGTATTTTCCTGTTAAGTACAAGGTGCATAATCTATTTCTGCCAGTGGTTTAAATGATGTCATGCTTCAGTGATTACTATGTGGCAGCCTTTCATTTGTCTACTCGGCAGCTTCTTACTAGGCAATAATTAGTGTCAGAAAGCTCTGCTGGCAATATAAGTGGATATGATTATGATCACCTAGTACCAGGATAGGCAACTTTGCAGCTGCTACTGATGATCCATAGAACTGCTTATACTGTTTCTTGACTGAACATTTGATGAAACTAGTAAGACTTACAAAGGAATAGTTAAAAAAACTAACAAAAATGTAAATTTCTCACAGCAAATGGAAAACTTATAGATTGGTAATTATATGAAATGGTAAAGATATTATACAACCCCAGTTACAAAAAAAGTTGGGACAAAGTGTAAAATCTACATAAAACAGAAAGCAATGGATTTTTAAATGATTTTATCTGTATTATTTATATACCAGGTCAGCATATTCCATCTTAAAATAATAATCTCACCAAGTACCTCTCCTTCCCCCCCCCAAAAAAGATAATAGTGTTCCCTAAACCCATGGTACACATATCCAAAAACCACATCTCCAATAAAAAAAAAATAACTCCTTCTACACGTAATTCCCTTATGCCGCGTACACACGACCGGACTTTCCGGCGGAAAATGTCTGACAGAATCATTCCATCGGACATCGATCGTGTGTGGGTTCATCTGACTTTTTCTTTCGAAAATTCTGATGAACCTAGAAATAGAACATGTTTCAAATCTTTCCAACGGAATCAGTTCCTATCGGGAAAACCGCTCGTCTGTATGCTGTTACGATGGACCAAAAACGACGCAAGGGCAGCTATTGGCTACTGGCTATTGAACTTCCTTTTTCTAGTCCTGTCGTGCGTCATCGCGCTCTAAACGATCGGACTTTGGTGTGATCGTGTGTAGCCAAATCCATTTTAGTGGAACTCCGTCGGAACTACGTCCAAAAAACCGTCAGAGTTTATTCTGATGGAAAAAACAGTCGTGTGTACGCGGCATAACTAACAGCTTGTCATGCACACTTTATTTTCCCTTTCTGTTCTCATTCTTTTATATAGCCATTGACTCTGCATATGTTTCTGTTCTTTTAAACCTTAACCATCCACCCCATGTTTTTCAAAAAAATTTCCACACATGGGTTGTACAGTTCTTCCATGGAACAAGTATGTATACTCCACCCTCCTCTGCAAGTCTCTCATTGATGGGATCTTCTGTGAATGCCAGAACTTTGGAATAAGTCCCTTGGCTGAATTTAGTAAATGATGAATAAGTGATTTCTCATATTGTGCTATTGAATTCACAATGTTATGAAACAAATATATTCACGGTTCCTTAGGCAGATCAATGCCACTTACCGTATATACTCGAGTATAAGTCGAATTTTTCAGCACATTTTTTTGTGCTGAAAGTGCCCCCCTCGACTTATACTGGAGTCAAGCACTTTTCTGCAGCAAAAAATTTCATTTTCCGAACCGACTTTGGGGCCCCGTATCTCAGGCACACTTGGTGCTAGGAACCCCATATTTGGTGCGCAAACCCAGTAGAACTGGTACCAAAGCTGAAGTTCCTAGCACTAAGTGGCCCTGAGATACGGGGCCCCAAAATCGGTTCGGAAAATGTCATTCTCTGCTGCAGAAAAGTGCTTGACATTTTCTGAACCGACTTTGGGGCCCCATATCTCAGGGCCACTTGGTGCTAGGAACCCCAAATTTGGTGTGCAAACCCAGTGGAACTGGTACCATAACATATCCAAAGCTGGGGTTCCTAGCACCAAGTGGCCCTGAGATACAGGGCCCCAAAACTGGTTCGGAAAATGTCATTTTCTGCTGCAGAAAAGTGCTTGACATTTTCTGAACTGATTTTTGGGGCCCTGTATCTCAGGGCCACTTGGTGCTAGTAACCCCAGCTTTGGAAATTTTATGGTGCTAGTTCCACTAGGTTTGCACACTAAATTTGGGGTTCTTAGCACTAAGTGGCCCCAAGATACAGGGCCCCAAATTCGGTCAACTGTGTCCATCTGCAGCAATGTCATTTTGGGACCCTTTGTGTTCAGAGACCCCAAATTTTGGCTGCAGCTAGGGGGCATCTAGGAACCCTTAACTACCGAGTTTGAAGTTCAGGGGCCCTATGGCTGCAAATGGGCACAGTGAGGCATGCAAATGGGCACAGTGATGCTGCAAATGGGCATTGTTGACCCTCTTTTCCACTTACAGTAGCTGTGCATTTCTCACCCTCGTCTTATACTCGGGTCAATAAGTTTTTCCCATTTTTTTTGTGGTAAATTAGGGCCTCGACTTATACTCGGAACGACTTATACTCGAGTATATACGGTACATCCTGTATTATCCATGCAACTCCCCTCCAAAACTATTTTATTTTTGCACACTCCCGCCAAATGTGAAACGATTTTCAGCTGTGCGCTACATGCCCGCCAACATAGCAATGATTTTCCTGGTTAATATTTGTGTGCTCTTATGGGTGTAATATACCACCTAGCCAAACATTTAAAGTTCATCTCTACCATTCTGTTATTCACTCAGAACTACCCCAATTTCGCTTTTTCATTTCTCTATATATGGCAGTATTCTTGGCTTTACCATTGTAATAAGTATCCTATAAGTTCAAGAAATACAATGCATAGTGGCCCACTGTGAACTGAGCAACTTCTCAAAAGGGAGTACATTATCAATTGCCTGTATCGGTTGGGGTAGTGACAATACAAAGTGCCTCGACTAGCAGAGCAGTGCCTCATTTTTGCCTTAATTCAAAATGTCCTATAATTGCACATTTTTATCTTTTATCCATGCTAAAAAAAGAATCCTCATTCCCTGGTGGAAAATAATTTGTGCCAAAAAGTAATAATAAAAGTGATTTATAATCCCATTTAAATTGTCTTTGAATTGTATCCATTATCTTAAATACATTAAATTGTTAATGGCCTTGCATTTTTAGAAAGCACACCAAATTGTTGCAGAATCCAGATCACTTTTTCCAATGGTATGTTGCTATGTATTCCCTCTACTCTTTCCCAGCTCCTCTCTTGTGAATGGTATATCCAATCTAATATCCGTGTCAAAACCACCGCTTGGTAGTATCTTTTGAAATCTGGTACTGTCGACCCCCTTCAGCTTTATTCTTACTTAATAATTAGTATTGTATTCTAGGTTTCTTGCTTTGTCCAATAAACTTTAAGATAAGCGCCCCCATGTCCTAATATATGTATGTCATCAGTGGAATGCAATGATTTGCAAAGTTCATAAACCCATATTTTATTTACCACACAAAACAGAAAACACATCAAATGTGTAAACTGAGAAAATGTACAATTTCAAGAAAAAATAAGGTAATTTTGAAACTGATGGCAACATGTCTCAAAAAATTTGGGAGAGGGCAACAAAAAGCTGACAAAATACAATCCCCATTCCAAAAAAGTTAGGACAGGGCCATGTTTACCATGGTCTAGCATTCCCTCTTTTTTTTACAACACTCTGTAAAATGTGTGGGAACTGAGGAGCCCAGGTGCTGGAGTTTTGGGAGAGGAATTTTGTCCCAGTCTTGCCTGTGCATTTGCTACTCTAAAAACTGGATATATCTTTCATTATTGATGGTACCTTTCCAGATGTGCAAAATGCTCATTCCATAAGCACTAATGCACCCCCATACCATCAGAGATACAGGGTTTTGAACTTAGCGCTGACGACATCCCTCTCTTCTTTAGTCTGGAGAACATGGCACTTGCCAAAAAGAATGTCAAATTTAGATTTGTCTGACCACAGAACAGTTTTCCACTTTAAAGCGGATCTTTACACATTTTCTAAAGTTCAGCTCAGTGGCTTCTAAATATAGCACAGAGTGCTCAATGGACCGTTTTTTGATTTTTTTTTTTCCTACCTTCAGATATGTGACCCAGCCTGTGTTCGGTCCCTGCGGCTGTGGGCAGGGATTTTGTCGGTATACGCATCATTTCCTTTCATCGCCGCATTGTCTCCTGGGATCTCGTGTCATTCATCCCAGGAGTCAGTGCGGAGAACCGCCGCAAGATCTTGCATAATTTCTACGACGCCGCCCGTTGTGATGGCAACCGGAGCTGTTGACGGTGCTCCGATTTGAGTTTACTGCGCATGCGCGAGATCGGGGATAGAACGGGCGGTGCATGCTGGTCGATCAGCAGCACCGTATCCCGGAAGAGGATGCCTGTGGGCTTCACATGCCCACAGGCAAGATGACAACCGGCAACATTAAAATGTATAACTTTTTTTTTAGGAGAAAACAGACAGCAGTAAGCACTAAAAATGGAACAAGTAAGTTCTATATTTAAATATATTAATCATTGTCATTTTGCAAAAAAAAATAATTTGGAGACAGTAAAACTCCGCTTTAAATAAGCATTTTAAATGAGCTTTGGTCCAGAGAAGATGGTTCTTCTTTGCATGATAGAGATTTAACTTGCATTTTTGGATGGCATGGCGAACTGTGTTCACAGACATTGATTTTTGGAAGTATCCCTGAGCCTACACAGTGATGTCTATCAAAGAACTATACCTGTTTCTAATGCAGGAGAAGATGATCAGCAGACGATCACAGGCCCTAAAATTGCTTTTCGTCCTTGCGCGAAGAGATTTCTCCAGATTTTTGGAATCTTTTGGTGATATTATGTACTGTAGATGATGATATATTTAAGGTCTTTGAAATTTTACATTGAGAAACATTGTTCTGAAATTCTTCAAAAATTTTTAGACGCAGCCTCTTACAGATTGGTGAACCCCTGTCCATCTTTACTTCTGAGACACTCTGACTATCTATGATGCCCTTTTTATACCCAGTCATGATACTGGCTTGTTGCCAATTAACCTAATTAGTTTTAAAATGTTCTTCCAGCTCTTCCTTGTTAGTTCTACTAACATACACGGTTTGAATTTCGTAAGAATTTTCTTTCGAAAATCGTATGAAAGAAAGTTCGTATGAATTTCGCACAATTAGTGGGTTGCAACAAGGGCCGATTTTCGTGCGGCAATCAAATTTAAGCAATCGGACATGTTGGAAATTTTTAGAAAAAAAACGATTTTCTAATCAATGATGGGAGAAATCGTGCGAGAAATGTAATAAGAAAAGAAAATTTACGGAGAGAAAAGAAGATTCCTGGCCAAGAAAATTCTTTTCTGTAGCAACATGCGGTGAAATTGAAGGCTTGGTCGGCCGAATTTCGAAAATCAATGGTGGCATCATCGGATCACAAAAAAAACGAACTTTCTGATTTTGAAAAGAAAATTCGTTCGAAATTTGACCGTGTATGGCCTGCTTTAGCCACCTTTCTGTTGCCCTGTACCAACTTATTTTTTAAACGTGTTGCTGTCGTCAATCTCAAAATTACCTTATTACCTTATTTTTTCTTAAAATGGGACATTTTCTTAGTTAAACATTTGATATGTTTTCTATTTTTAATTGTGAATAAAATATGGGGTTATTAGATTTGCCAATCATTGTATTCTGTTTTTTGGATAGATTTTACACAGCGTCCCAACTTTTTTTGGAATTGGGGCTGTATGTAAATTTGATCTAAACATCTGCTTGGAAACCTCCAAAACATTTCAGAAATTAGCAACAGTAAAAATAAAAATATATATATTGAATAAATAAATTTCCAGTTCAAGTTCATGTTGAAGCATATCTTATGCAAAAACTTTTTTTTTGTCTTGGATGGAAAAAGAAAGGCTTAAAAACGCTTGTCGCATTTTTCTCTGTGTCTGTTTTCCCTTCAATCCTATCTTATTGACCAGCATTTCTTAACCAGGATTCCACAGAAGTCTAGGGTTACCCCAAAGGTTGATAGGGGTTCCTTGAGCAAAGAGCAGTTTCTGACTTTAACCACGGACACCAATGGTCATTTTAGATCTGTGTGTATGGGAGGAACGGGTGTGGGCATTCTTCCCAATGACCACTAATGTTAGGAGTATTTTTCCCACTCACCAAGAATGTAAGAAATTTTTTTGCCACCGACCACCATTGAGCTGTAGATTTTTTTAATTATTAGCAGAGTTTCCCTGAGACCTGCTTGTTATTTAAAGGGTTCCTCCATGTAAATGCTCTCAAATGATTTATACAATAATTAAAATTAATTAAAAAATATTATCAGGGGGTTCTACCCCTTCCCAATTTTAGTTAAAACACGTAAATAGTACTTTTAAACACACTTTAAAAAGCTGTTATGCTGGTAGTTTATTATCTTATCATTCCATATATTTCCACTGTAGTTTCAGGTAAAGACCTTACAGTGTAGTTTTCTTTTTTTAATCCAAGGAGCTCTGAATACTTTTTTTCACTCAACCTTTCTAGCAGCTCAGTTCTTCCTAATATATGATGTTAGTGTAAACACCTAGGAAACAAATGTGTTTAAATATTATGGCTGCCATCTCCATCTGCAGATAACTTAGAGGCCAGGAAAATAAAATCTTTTACTGCCTCTACTTCAACTATCTGCAAAAAAGATGCACAGCCTGGTGATATAATCCTAATGCCGCGTACACACGAGCGGACTTTACGGCAGACTTTACCCGACTGACTTTTCAACGGACTTTACGACGTACTTTCTGAATGAACGGACTTGCCTACACACAATCCACCAAAGTCCGTCAAATTCGTACGTGATGACGTACGACCAGACTAAAACAAGGAAGTTCATAGCCAGTAGCCAATAGCTGCCCTAGTGTGGCTTTTTGTCCGTCGAACTAGCATACAGACGAGCGGACTTTTCGACCGGACTCGAGTTCGACGGATAGATTTAAAACATGTTTCAAATCTAAGTCCGTCCAACTTTTGAGAAAACAAAGTCCGCTGGAGCCCACACACGATCGAATTGTCCGACGAAATCCCGTCCACCGGGCAAAGTCTGCTGTAAAGTTCGCTCGTGTGTACGCGGCATAACTCTTTGAGTTTAAAGCGGATCTTCACTGCATCTAAGCACCACAAACCAAAAACACAACTTAATTCATTTTTAATATTCAAAGCAAACTCCCCCATCCATCCATGTGTCTATGCTTTGTTGAAAAATCGCTTTGAAAAACACCCCCTTAGCATTTCTGGCCGTGGCCATCATGAGTAAGGGCAAATTATTCATGAAGCATTTATTTCCTGGAATTCATCTGATCTTAGCTCAAGCATGCATGCATGCTTAGCTGAGAAAACTCCTCCCCCTCTTCCTCCCTCAAGACTCCTGGGATGCATTATATATTTTGCCTAGGCAAGAAACCAGGAAGTAACTGAAGAAATGTAAAAAAAAAAAAAAAAAAGTTTAAAACCAGTGAATATGATATACTTTCCTATCTAATTATTACTGCTAACAGCATGAGGATCAAAAATAATCAATGTTAATTGGGAGAGTGAAGTTCCAGTTTAAGCATCAACCCAGCTTTTGCACTCCCTTCTTTAACCTAAACAGGCTCATCAGATCACCCTCATATTCAGCCAACTTTATAGATGATTTCAGTTCCAGTGACTAATTCATCTAGCCAAGTATTTTATGTGTTATATTCTGCATACAAATTGAATATCTATGGAGGAAATATTGGTTCTAACTGTTGAATCTTTTTCTACATACTGATTCTTTAGCAAATACATGAGATGGCCCAGTATCCTCATTTCTTCAAGACGTAGGTCCAGTTTGCTGTTTGTTAAAGCCAATTTCCAGGCAAAATTTTAGAGCTGACCTCTAAAGCTCAAAGAAGCTGCTCCTACAGGCTTTAGAGCTTTTTGGAACTCTCATTTTTTTTGCCTGGAAACTCCCCTCCAATGTGTCCATGCACACTATGGCTTTTTCAGGAGCTTACAGGCTTTTACTCCTACAGGCAGAAAAAAACCCCACCAAACTCATTTTCAAGAGGAGGTTTTGAGCAGTAAAAATGCCTAAGTGCCTACAAACACGCGAAAAAACTAAAAAAAATGTGAAAACGTGCCGAAAAAAAAATGAGCTGAGGAGGAGGGTTTGTAAAAAAAAAAGCTTATGCTCAAAAAGCTCAATACAACATGCAAAAGAGCACAAAAAGCACAAGCTCCTTCAAGCTTTTAGACAAAGAAATAAAAGCTTAAATGCCTGTAAAAGCAGCTTTTTTTTTTTTTGAGCTGCAGTGGGCATCTCAAAGAAGCTCAAAGAAGCAGCTCCTACAGGTATTTGAGCTTTTTTGAGTTCTCATTTTTTCTGCCTGGAACCTCCCCTCCATGTTAGGGTCCATGTACACTATAGCTTTTTCAGGATTTTACAGGCATATGCTGTTACTGGCAGAAACCCCCCCACCAAACTCGTGTTTTTGAGAGAAGCTTTAGAGCGGAAAAGACGCCAAAAATGCACGAAGAAGCGTGAAAAAGCTCAAAGAAGCTTGAAAACGCACACAAAAAAAAAGCAAAAATGAGTGGAGAGTTTGTGAAAAAAAAGGCTTATGCTCAAAAAAGCTCAATAAAACCGTGCAAAAAAGAGTACAAAAAAGCACACGCTTCTTTAAGCCCTTAGGCTTCATGTACATGGGACGTTTTTGCAACCTCAGACAGATAGCGGCGTGTAGCGGCGTTTTGCCACGTTTAGAAGCGTTTTAAAACATTTTTGAATTTTTTTTTCCGAAATAGCCAAAAATTAGTATAGAAGCGTTTGGCGCTTGAAATGCCTCTAAACTCAGCTTCTGAATCCTTTTTTTGCGTTCCAAAAAAAGCCTCTAAACTCAACTGCCTAGAAACGACTGTAAATGACCCTGTGTACATTTTACTGATAAGATAACATAGAGGAGAGTTCAGGAGCAGTTCAAAAAAATGCCCAATTGCTCCTAAACGTCCTTATACCAGCAGCAGTGTACATGAGGCCTTTTGCCCTGTACACACGACCGGTTTTCCCGTCGGAATAAACTCTGAAGGTTTTTCAGATGGAGTTCCGACGGAATTCCGCTAAAGCTGTCTTGCATACACACGGTCACACCAAATTCCGACCATCCAGAACGCGGTGACGTACAACACGTACGACGGGACTAGAAAAAGGAAGTTCAATAGCCAGTAGCCAATAGCTTCCGTCTCGTACTTGCTTCAGAGCATGCGCCATTTTTGGTACATCGGAACAGCATACAGACTAGTAGTTTTCCCGATAGGAATTGGTTCCGTCTGAAAAATTTAGAACATGTTCTCTTTCTAGGTCCATCAGAATTTTCAACGTAAAAAGTCCGATGGGGCATACACACGATCGGAATATACGATGAAAAGCTCCAGTTGGACTTTTTCTGTTGGACATTCCGCTCGTGTGTACGCGCCATTAGGCAGAGAAATAAAAGCTCAAAGGCCTGTAAAAGCAGCTTTTATTTTAGCTGCAGTGTGCATGAGCCCTCAGAGTCTCTGAACAGAGAAAAGTACTGGGTCCACATTCAGAATGTGCTGCACACACGAGAACAAGGTTTTGGGTTTACTGACTTTGTACTGATGAGTTGTTTATAATTTGAATCATTTCGATTTTGACACGGTTTCCATAATCTTTGGCAAAATGAAAGAGGTGCTTTAGCCACCAATCAGATTCAGCCTTTGATCTGCTTTCATGCTGTGGAATACTGCAACTGGCTTATCATCTTTGCTTTTGCCTTCATGTCAATGCCATTTTATTTTTAATGCAAAGTTGAGCAGGATGTATGTAATGATTTGAATGCCACAGTGATAAAAAAGATTTGCCATTGTACTCTTACCTCTGTGCTCCTGACACCTGAGACTATCCTGCATTCCACCTTTCACCTTTCTTATTCTTAAAGGCATTGACATCTCCAGACATGTATGTCAGTGATTTATTTCAGTAGCTGTTATATAACAACATGGCACAAATAACTTGGCACAGTGTTATCACAGAGCTCAGCTGTAATAGAAAGCCAAGAAATAAAAAACCCAAAGGCACGATGTAAAATTAATACCACTGCACCGTCATCTATTTAGAACACAACCCGCCAGTCATTATTTTAGTTAAATAAATGAGTAAAAGGGGACATGTATCAAAATAACTCAGGAGAAATGTCAGAAATGTCAGATTTGAAAAACTGTTTAGGCAAGTTCTGTGCCAGTACTATAAAAAGTACTTTTTATAGTGCAGACTCAAAGTAAATCCTTCCCTACTGAAATACTGAAACTATATTATCTTGATTCATATACAATATCTGGTGAACTGTAAGAGCCTACTACCATAATGGCCCGTACACACGGTCGGATTTTCCGATGGAAAATGTCCGATCGGAGCGTGTTGTCGGAAATTCCGACCGTGTGTGGGCTCCATCGGACATTTTCCATTGGATTTTCCGACACACAAAGTTGGAGAGCAGGAGATAAAATTTTCCGACAACAAAATCCGTTGTCAGAAATTCCGATCGTGTGTACACAAATCCGACGGACAAAGTGCCACGCATGCTCAGAATAAATAAAGAGATGAAAGCTATTGGCCACTGCCCCGTTTATAGTCCCGACGTACATGTTTTACGTCACCGCGTTTAAAACGATCGGATTTTCCGACAACTTTGTGTGACCGTGTGTATGCAAGACAAGTTTGAGCCAACATCCGTCGGAAAAAATCCTAGGATTTTGTTGTCGGAATGTCCGAACAAAGTCCGACCGTGTGTACGGGGCATTAGAGAGACCCAAATTTGTCACTTTTAAAATAAGAAAATCACGGTAGATCAAATTCTCTTGCTGCCATGTACAGTATTAGACTTGCATGACAAAAGGAAAAATTCTCTATCTATCGTTATCTGACCAGTGGTTGCTTGTGTTGTTTTTTTGTTTTTTTTGGGGGGGGGGGCGGCAATCAACCAACCCCCCCGCCAGCGCACTCATCCAGCACTCCCCGCACACGACCAGTGACACGGACGGAAAGAGTCACCCCAAGCCCCCAACCCCCCCCCCACCCGGTCAGCGGAGCGGACTGACCCAGGAGGACCCCGCCCGGTGTTTGCCCGGCACTTACCCCACCTTAGTGGTGGGTCAGGCAGCGGGTGAATGGCAGCATGATGTGTCCCGGGAGCGGCACTGTTTCCTCTCATAGCGCCGTGCATCTCTTCTCTCCTCCTTGCAAGGCGTCCAATAGGATCACTTGTACTGTCAGCCAATCGGGTGACGGGTACCAGACCCACTTCCCGATTGGCCGGGAGGAGAATCAGTGTTTCAACAGCGAATATTTATTCGCTATTGCAACACACCTGGGTGGGCTCCGGACGCATCCTCAGCGCCCTGAGCCCACCCTATTTTGAAGCCTATTAAAGCCTGTGGCTCTAATCAGGTGCTTAAAAGAAAACCCTGGCCGCTGTAATTCATGTGCGCGGTGACCCGAAAGGGGCCGGACACATGAATAGGGGGCGGCCACGGATAGATTCATGCTATACATGAATCTATCCACTGCATATAGGGGGTGGAGAGGAGAGAGGGGGCTGCGCCCACTCAGCCCTAATGGAGGGACCGCCACTGCTATCTAGACACAGACACACACACACACACACACACACATAAACATAAACATTTGCCTACATTTCCATATATTAGATGTCCTATACAATAACAGGGGAGATAGGAAAAACCTAAAACCTTACATCAGAACTGTTTTACCTGCCAAACAATATTAAAAGGCTTATTGGGTGATCACTTTATAGCAGGGGTCTCCAAACTTTCTAAACAAATGGCCAGTTTACTGTCCTTCAAACTTCAGTGGAAGTAAGCAGTGCCCAATCTTTGGTGTTAAGGAAGGAATAGTGCCCCATCATTGGTGCCAGTGGGAGATATAATGCCCTATTTTGCCCACATGTCAGTGGGATGAATAGTGCCCCAAGAGACATATAAAGGCAACCAAAGGGCTGCATTTGGCCCCCGGGCCACAGCTTGGAGACCCCTGCTCTATAGCCTTCTGCCCCACCTTTTACTTACTCTTTCAGTTAATTTTAAATATCACTCTGGTGACACCCATACACCCTTACTTAAAATAGGTAAAGAACAAAGAAATCTGCACTTACAGCATGACAATTCCTTAATAGGACCATCAAGCTGCCAGCTAATATATAGTGATATACCATATAAACTACAGAAAAGAATATAAGCACTGCTAAATGGCTTAAACACTAATCATAAAAAATATGAAAATCAGATATAAATGTGATAAAATATCGTGTGCATATATGCATCACGCTTCTGCTTAACATACAAAATCATGAAAGTGGTAAACCTCCAGGAACTCACCACATCCTGTGGATATATTAATCATGCTTCTACACAACGCATGTGAAAAAAGTCCAGTCCACCATCAAAAGTGCAAAACAACAAAATGTGTGCAATAAGGGCAATTTCACACTGGGGTGGTGAGAGCTTCAGCGGTAAAGCACCGCTAGTGTTAGCGGCACTTTTAAACCCTGCTAGCGGCCAAAGAAGGGATTAATAGCACCCGTGTAGCGCCCCTGCCCGAAGCGCTTTGCACATCAATGGGCAGGGGCATTTTAGGAACGGTGTATACATCGCTCTTAAACCGGCCCAAAGATGCTGCTGGCAGGACTTTTTTTAACGTCCCGCAAGTGCATCGTTCCAGTGTGAAAGCACTCAGGCTTTCACACTGGAGTGACAGGAGAAGCGCTTTACAGACGCTATATTTAGCACTAAAACGCCTGTAAAGTGCCTTAGTGTGAAAGTAGCCATTAGGTGGAAATAAACACTGATGCAACAAAGTCCCAGTGCACAAAAGGAGAATGCGCTTACCAGAAAATCATGACTCCCCATAAACAGATTGGTCACGGTAAGAATATGTTATAAATCCTCTGTCCCAATCCTCCCCAGGTCTCCAAAGGTTAATAGCCCGATCTCAGCCCGATCTCAGAATCATTTAAAACACGACCAAGGGAAGAAAGGCCCGCAATGATGTAATTCCGCTAACAAATGTTTAATGAAAAAGCGCTCATATAGACTTGAAATCAGCATACATCTGTACAGCGTGTTAAATGTTCTGCCCGGTATGCGTGATGACGGCACCGTGTCCTAGCCCCGCCCCTATGCGTTTCATCTAAAACCGTCATCTTATGGGGGTTCCTAAACACTTCCAAGGGTAGCCACCACACTCTATGTGTGAGGTAAATGCTTGGGTGCTCACCCACAACAAAATCTATACAAATCCAAAACAGGTATAAAGGCTCTCATGGGTCTTGCAGTGGAGACAAATCAAAACACTAGCGTTTTATTAATAGAAAAAATTGGTGTATATCGCGCTGACATATATCTAGTAACAGCGCTCAAAACATGGAAATACATATGTATACAAACTAATGTACACTGTGCAATGACCACAAAAACTAATAATAATGAAAATGAGATGTGAAATTCACACCCAAACTAAAGTCCATGTGCCATCACACAAAAGTTGTTTTTTAAAACATAAACATAGGAGTCTTTAAATAAACAGTGAAAACAAATTGTGTAAATAGAAGTGTAATTCCACGTGACATCAATGTTGAGGCATGGACACAGACAATAGAACCACCACCGGTTAGTGAGGAGGCTTACCGGAGTGAGAGGACTCAATCACCAAAATATGGGATCTCCGCGTCTGATTTCCAGATCAAGTTGTAAGGCAATCCAATTGGTCAACAGATGTCACCAAGAAGCGGTCTTCAGAAGCAGCCAACTTGTCAGACCAAATCCTCTGATGTGTTCAAAATAGCATGACCAAAAAAGAAAATACTCCAATAGCATTTTATTGTCAATACTTCTATGGAGCTCAGCCCATCTTTCTCAAGACACTAAAACATGGCAGTGAACAGGCTAATAAGCACAAAGTTTTACCAACCAACAACACTGTCCAAGTTGGAATTGTAAGCCTCAATCTATCCTTCTGTATCAGGAACAGGAAAGTTGGAGCCCTGTCTCCTGTGACTGCAAACTGTAGGCAGGTGGGTGACATGCTCAATCAGCAATTGCATCCCTGCCTACGGATCCTGCAATGGGCTAAACCAGTTATGGTATATACCTGCTCTGGAAAGGTGTCAGTGAAGGGTCGGAGGATTCTTTCCAGAGAAAGAGAGCTGCAAATACGCAATGATATGTTGTAAAGCGTTCATGCTTGCTGTCTATCCGTAGATAATTTAATTACCAGTTGGAGAGTATATAGTGATATTCTATTTCGCCTATCCTTGCTGTTAATGCCAGACAGTCTAGTCAAGTGCTGCTGCTAAACAGAGATCTCTAATGCTGTTATTTGCCCATAATTATCTCTATTAACATGAACAGTATTCAGCTGACATAACAGTGTTTGTGTTTATAATCTGCCACTCTCTGTGCTTGGTTTTGATATAAAGGAGACATAAATTGCTACACTGTGATGCTGGAATAGGAAGACAATGAACAAATGTATAATAAGTGAAATCCTTCTGAATGGATTTTGCTCACTTACTAAAGTGGTTACATTCCAGAATATTCCAGAAATTGAATATGGTGGCCCTTTAATTGAGCTGAAGTGGTTTTCTCATCCCTGCCATTATACCAGTTGCTCACCATGCGGCCACAGACAGCACAAAATGGAGACACAGATCCATTCGTAGCATGAGGTTTATGTTCTTAGCTAGAGGCTGAACTACGCTGTCATAGCAACAGGTTTTCCATCAAAATATAAGATTTGCTGCAAATGATACACCTCGTTATGAAATCATTTGTTGTACACTACTGGATTTAACAGTCATGTATGCAACTCTGAAGCCTGTGTAGAAAATTTTACAGAACTAAATATTGGTAATATGCTAAATAAACATCAAATATGATGTTTGTTTAATCTAACAATCACTAACTGATATTCATGATACTACATGCCAAATAATGAAACTCGGCAGTGCTTTTCCCCAGTTCTAGTCACATGCATAAAGGAGCTCTTTGAAGCCATAGTGTATACCAAGGTTAGGCTAGATGTCATGGACTAGGGATGGGCAAAGGGTTCGGCCCGAGCATAAGTCCGGGCAGAACTTTTGTTGTTCGGATGTTTGGCGAACATCCGAACAAATGGGTCGTTCAACCGTTTGTTCGGGCCCCCCCGAACCGACCACAATGCATTGCAGCGCTGAACAGTGCATTGCAGGCCCTGATTGGCTGAAGCACTGAAAGCTTCAGCCAATCAGGGCACAGAACACTGTCAGAGTCATCACTGGACCCTCATGGCTCATTCCTGCCCCACAGTATAAAAGTATTCTTTCAATGGCAGCCATTTTCAGTGTGATTTTGGCGTGGAGAGAGATAGAACAGGGCTCTGTTCAGTCCTATTAGTTAGTTAGTGTGCTATAGTGTGCTATTTTGCTTCAATTGTCAGTGTAGAATATTAGTTTAGTGTGAGTCTAGGGATAGTGTGAGTGTAGTGAGGAGGACCATCATTCAGCTTTGCATAGCGTGCAGCTAGAGTAGGGACAGCTCAGATAGTTTCACTGTAGTGTAGTGAGACCGTATCATTCATACATACATTAGTGTAGACTAGGGACAGCTCATATAGTTTCAGTGTAGTGTAGTGAGACCGTGCCAGTAATCTTTACATTAGTGTATAGCTAGAGTAGGGACAGTTCAGATAGCGTCTGTGTAGTGTCGGTTGAACACCGTCTATTTGATTGCGTTACTGCCAGTTTAACGCCATTTACTTCTGTGTGCGTTATTTCTAGTTTAACGCCATTTACTTCTGTGTGCGTAACTGTCAGTTTAACGCCATATAGTTCTGTGTGCGTTACTGCCAGTTTAACGCCATATAGTTCTGTGTGCATTACTGACAGTTTAACACCATTTCCTTCTGTGTGCGTTACTGCCAGTTTAACGCCATATAGTTTTGTGTGCGTTACTGCCAGTTTAACAACATATCGTTTTTTGTGCGTTACTGCCAGTTTAATGCCATATAGTTCTGTGTGCGTTACTGCAAGTTTAACACCATTTACTTGTGTATGCGTTACTGCAAGTTTAATGCCATATAGTTCTGTGCGTCACTGTACGTTTTGGCGCATTATATTGCAGTATATTATAGTGTATCCGTGCAGTGTGTCTATATATATATATATATATATATATATATATATATATTTATACATATATATATATATATATATATATATATATACATATATATATACAGAGAAAGAGAGAGAGAGAGAGAGAGAGAGAGAGAGAGAGAGAGAGAGAGAGAGAGAGAACCAAACACCACATTACATTGATTAAAGTGCATCTATGTACAGATTTCTAATTCTTCGTTAAAATTTGCTTATAAGCATCGCCCCCTCCCTCTCAATAATGTCTGGGAGGACAACAAGGAAAGGTAGATGTTCTCTTGGCACTGTTAGGGGGCCAGCAACAAATCTGTCCACAGGCAGAGACAAGTGTGCAGTCCCCTGCAGTTGCCAGAGTGAATAAACCTGCCTCCTTTTCCACATCTATTCCTGCCATAGCCCCAACATCAGCCATTGAGGAGTCAGCTGAGTTATTTGACCACAGCGTCAGCCACTTGCTCCTTGATGATGCCCAGCCATTACTGGTTTCAAATGTTGGTTCTGAGGTTGAGGATGACCGGAACATTAGCCTAGAGAGAGGGGGGAACACTAGTAGACAAATTGGCATTCATGTTCCCCCAGCCGCAGCGTATTGCCAAGTTGTCTCCAGTGGTAATGATGATGATGAAGATGGAGGAGATGGAGATGATGAGGTCACCGATGCGACTTGGGTGCCAGATAGAGCAGAGGAGCAAAACTGAAGGTGAGACGGCCACCCTATTCCATCACATTCTGCAGCTGTTATCTCCCGGCCCACTCCCCAAAACTCAGCTGTCTGGGCCTCTTTTAGCACTTTCGAGGCTGCTTAGCTTTGAGGGTGTTCAATCATTTCATCTGGAAGAATGTTTTTGGTATAGGTTTCATGGGCACAATTAACACCCAAAGACCACATTTTCAGCACCTGTTTGGCAGGTGCATATCATTGCAATTTTTTTTGCCTTCATTAAGAGCACCTCTATAGGGTTACAGTGGGAAGGCACCACCGACACCCAAAGACCAATTTTTCTGCACCTGTTTGAAAGGTGCATATCATTGCAATTTTTTACAGCAAGGCCAATTCTTACTTTCATCAAGATTACTTCTATAGGGTTACGGTAGGAAGGAGCCACCGACACCCAAAGACCAATTTTTCTGCACCTGTTTGACAGGTGCATATCATTGCAATTTTTTACAGCAAGGCCAATTCTTACTTTCATCAAGATTACCTCTATAGGGTTACGGTAGGAAGGAGCCACGACACCCAAAGACCAATTTTTACGCACCCGTTACTTCTATCCAAAGTCAAAGTGACACCAGAATGTATCCACAAAATCTTGAATCTTGTTCCCAGTGAACTACATTGTGGCCTCATCATACACACTGGCTCCCCAGCTGTGCTGAGCAAAATAAAGTCAGTTTGCAGGGAAAATGTCATTTTTTTGGGCTTTATAAATGCAATTATTGCTGCAGCAGATTCTAGACATGGTACAGATCTGCCACTTTACAGGTAGACTAAGGGACCCCCCAGGCACTATACTGGAAGGAACATTTCATTTTTATGCTTTCACTTTAAAAATCCAAAAATCACTGCTTGTTTAAAAATTCACAAACCCCAGGGCAGGACCCGGACCCCTATAACCATTGTATTCCCAATTACTTGCATATAAGCCTTCATAATGGGCACTTTTGATTTTTGACGTTCGTGTCCCATTGACTTTAATAGGGTTCGTTATTCAGGTTAGAACTTTCGCGGTGGTCGAAAGTTCTGGTGTGAACCGAACAGGGGTCCATTTGGCCCATCTCTATCATGGACTACTTTATCTGCAACAACCTCGAGTCTAGGGGTGCTAAACTCATGACCTGAGGGCCACATGTGGCCCGCTGAGCCCTCTGATGTGGACGGCGACATCAAACCAGGGAAGAGCATGCCTGGGGTTAGCAACCCATTAATCTGGGCTTGCTGACCCACCATACCAGAGCATCAGTGTGCAGTGAGCTGGCACCAGCTACTGGGGGATCAGGAGCCACATAAGACGATGCTTCCTCTGTATCGATGGCTCCTGTCCCAGCAGAGTGATACCAAGTGCCCTCCTTTCTAACAGCCTGGAGAGTGATGCCAGAAGCAGCTGCAAGAGGAAAAGTAGGTCTGTGTATTAAACAACAGATACACTAGGCATAATAGCTTTTGCAATGGGCATATAAGCACCTATAAAAGGGTTAACAACTATTAGGCTGCTTTTACAGTGATCGCAGCACAGTGAATCTGTGGCTTTCCTGCAGGTTAGCTGCACTGAGCCATATACATCTATTATATCCTGCAGGTTTGATGAACTTTCTGAAAGTGCACCAAACTCGCATGATGTAAAAGTGGGTAAGCATCCAACAGGGATTGGTCCCACAGAAAATGATGACCCTGATTGTTGTTTAAATCTTCATTATGCTATTCAAAATCGAAATTCTGGACCATTTAATTTCATTGTTGCCGGTGGCCTGTTACCAATATCACTTAAGTGGCCCTCACTCTTTAAAAAGTTGAGCATCCCTGACTTAGACAAAATTTTCTCTTGATGCTAAACCAAGTATCTGAGGCTGGGCAGCTTAATGATTCGACTCCTACTTATTTGGCAGCTCTAAAATCTGGAAAAAAAGATGGTGTGGCATAGACAAAACAGTTATACAGTGGAGCAGATGCATGTGCACTGAAGTAGGCTCGAATGTATGTACATCATTTGAGAGGCAAGCTTCTTGCACTGGTCATCAAACAACAAGGTCCTTCATGATAATCCCAATTTCAATGCTGCCATCAACAAGGAGAGTGGCCTTTATAACTGGGAAAAGGGAAATCTGTTTTGGAAACGTTCATCCATGAGTCATTTGTTGATTTATTTTTCTTTTAGATCAGGTGAACGTACAGATACTTGAGGAATCAAGTCAGACATTAGGTACAAATAAATGTTATTGTACTGTACACTTTTTGCATGTTCATGTATTTGGCATGATTGTTGACTTGTGGCATACAAGAGGAATCTTTTAACATTTACTATTGGCCAGTGACAATGCAGACACCCATCCAGAATTGACTGGCTGCAGCAGGGTTAAAGGAATTCTATTGTCACACTACATTCTTTCATTTCAAAGCATCAGAATTATAACAGCAATAGAAACAATAGTAATTTTTGACAATTCAATAAAAGGTTACTCTCCATTCATGTTGTGAGTGCAGCCTCTCGGCTGGCCATCTCTTTCCACAGGTTCCTGGATTCAGTGCATGCTTTGCAGCTTTTTTCCGGTGTTTGCTTTCAATTTCTATGGACTATATATCCCATAATACCTTGCTGCCTACAAGCAATGATTCCTGTACTAACTCCTGAAGCTTCTCCTCTCAGCACCTCTGTAGTTCAGAAGGTAGGCTCTGTGAAATGTGTAACACAGCGGTGCCTTCCCACAAGGCATAGTGAATATACACCACAGAATTCAAGGAAGTAAATGTGTGGGCAGCTTCATAAAGTAAGTTTACAAACTTCAAGATCGTTCAGAGTGATAGGCTAGAAATACAATGTAGAAATAAATATAATGATTTTAAATTCCGACCATAGATAAGCTTTAACTACAATTGTACACAAGTATAAAATAAATTTAACAAAACATTGCTAAAGTTTGTTAATCGGTTCCCACCTAGCGAATAACGCCGGGGCTAGCTTCTTGTTGATATAGGTGGACATCATATGAGGCCCTCCTGGATTGGGCCTCGCTCGCTGCCGTGAGCAGCATGATCTGTCACCGGCTGTGTCCAGTGGACATAGCCGATGACCGATCGCTGTACTGGTCAACTGCCAGTCCCATGTGACCGCTGCAAACAATCACAGCGGGTCACATGCCAGTTGTAAACAATGGATGCTTTCTTTCAATCGATCCATTGTGTACTATTGTTTTGCTAGCTGTGATTGGTCACAGTGTTCACATGGTACAGACTGGGCCAATCACGGACCATCTGTGCTATGTGATCAGCTGTTGGCAATCACAGCTAATCACAACAAAACAAACTGGATGAATTGATTTCATTCAGTAAAAATACTTGCATACAGCAATACAATTCATTGCTATATGCGAACATAATGTGTAAAAAAAAAAATAGAAAATACTGATCACTTCCCAAGAGTAGTACAATGGTACTATGGTAACATTATATTGTTCTGGTCAAAGTGTGTTAAAAAAAATGGTAAATAAAAGAAAATATATAATAAAAAAAAGTAAAAAAGAAAATTGTTATTATTTTTTTGTACTGTTACTAGCCAGTGTCCCTGTGTCCCTGACTTTTTAATTTCTTAATCTTCCAAAAAATGGTGGGGGATATTTGTACTGTCCTGGCATTTTTAGGCCTTAAAGCGTAAGTAAACCCATCCACACAACAGTTACATTTCTGGCACATGCCGGAAATGTGACGCTCCCATTGGTTGTGCTTTCAACCAAACTGTCAAACCATCCAATGGCTGGTGTCTTAACTGATCACATGTGCTGCATCATGGCAGTTGTAGATTAAACAGAGGCTAAGATGGCAGCTTCCTTGCCTGAAAAGGACAGGCGGGTTTACTTCCACTTTAATAAATTAGATAGGCTGTCGGTACATCAGGATCAATTCTCAGATTTATACCATAGTTTGTGGACTCTATAACTTTCCTACAGACTAAATAATTTACACTGGTTTGGGTTATTTTCACCAAAGAAATGTAGCAGAGTACATTTTGGCCTAAATTTATGAAGAAAAAGTATTTATTTGCAAACTTTTTTTTAAAGAAACAAAGAAAAACGTGTTTTTTTAAATTTTTTTGTAATTTTTGGTCTTTTTTCCTTTACTTAGCAAAAAATAAAAAACCCACTGGTGATTTGTGTGAACAAAATCATAAAAAGTGGGTACAGTGTGGCAAGACCGCGCAATTGTCCTTCAAAATGCGACAGCTCAAAAAGCTGAAAATGGTCCTGGGCAGGAAGGGGGTAAAAGTGCTCGGTATTGAAGTGGTTAAATTGTAACTTTTCTATCATACTTTAGTTATTGAGCCACAGCAATCTATCTGAGGTCCTTCTATGCACTTCATGAAAGCGACAAGTCAAATTTCCACCTAGATATCTCAATTACCCCTAAACAATGCCAAAAACAGATATCAATATTAAGGCTGGTCATACATTATACAATTTTCTTGTCCGTTTTTCCTTTAGATTTACCAAAACCATATAATATGAGGTCAAACCTAAACAAAATTTGTATGCAATCAGGCCAGACCTTGCACTACATAGTTGGGTACAAGGTAAATCTATAGAAAATTGAATACGGTACGTAAATTGTATAGTATATGGCCAGCCTAAATCACCTTCTGCAGTAAATAACCATTGCTACAATCCCACTGGCCAATTGCAATAGTGAAGATCAGCAATGCAGCAGGCAAATGGCAGTGATTGTTGACTGTCATTTACAGGCTGATGAACTAGTAATCAAAAGAACTAATAGTCATTCTCTGGCTCAGAACCCAACCCCTACTAACCTGACAGCCTTTTCCCAGCCTCATAAGCCTCGTGACTTCAATACTCCTTGCCCTAGTTAGTCTTGCCAATGGACTGTCCTGTTCTTTAACACACACTTATGTGTATTGGCAATGGATTGTCCTATTCTTTAACACACACATATGAGAGCATCTGAATAAATGTAACTTAAATGCAGAAAGCAGAAATACTGTTTTTTGAGCTGCCATGTTACTGTACAGCAAGCAGAAAAAAGGATTTTAGTTACAAGGAGTTTGAGGTTAGTCTCTGACAATTAGATTCCTAATTGACTTTGCGCACAAAAACTAAGGTTATTTCAAACCACAATTCGCATTGCTAATGGCTGTTTCTTTCAACATGATTGATTATTTTGAAAGTCTTAAAATTAGGATGTGGGAATGACTATCCTGAATAAGAAGTACAGGTTGGCAGTTTATCACTGCAGTGTTTTTGTAGAGACAGTGGTAGAAATGTATTCACTTTGCTGCCCAGCAGGGCAGCGCAAAACTGGAGTAATGATACATTTTATACATTTTATAATACAGATTTACTGCAAAATCCCTGCTGATCAAAAGTATACCTGTGCCAAATTATAACATACACTTGACCATAAAGTATATCTAAATCCCCCCAAAATTGAAACATATTGAAGCTTTCCAGTTCCTAGGTATAGTGTCTGCAGTCATCTTTTTTACTTTATTTTCACCTGGTGATCCTATCAGGGATACACTTTCTGTTCCAGAGTGACAACGCTCACTGTACTGTGTCTATGGAAGAACAGCGTTGTCACCCTATGACAGAAAGCAGGTTAAGACCACAGAATATCTTCTCTTCTTCTCATCTTTACAATACAGGCAGTCCCTGGGTTACAAACAAGATTCTGTAGGTTTGTTCTTAGGATGAAATTGTATGTAAGCTGGAACAGGTCAATTTTTTAAGTTTCACTCCAGCCAATACATTTTTTTGGGGGGAGAAAGCATAGGAAAGGGTTAATACCCCTGTAACGTTTGTTTTGCTGTCTGTGACTCTGCGCAGAAGATTTCACCTCACTTTCTATTCCTGTGACAGTTGGGTTTTGAAAATTTGAAGTTGTCAGGGAAACAAGGATTGGTGATAAAACTTCAGCGGAGACACCTTTTTACCATGATAACTCCTATGCTCCGTACACACGAACGGATTTTCTAACAACAAATGTTGGATGTGAGCTCGTTGGCGGAAAGTCCAACCGTGTGAATGCTCCATGGAACATTTGCTGGCGGACTTTCCGCAAACAAATGTTGGCTAGCAGCTTCTCAAATTTTTCCGGCAACAAATGTTTGTTGTCGGACTTTCCGATAGTGTGTACACAAAAGTCCACGCATGCTCGGAATCAAGTACGAGCCGGAGATATAACTAGCGTTCGTAATGGAGATATCACGTACGTCTAGTACGTCACTACGTTCGCAATTGTTGGCCAACATTTGTGTGACCGTATGTATGCAAGACAAGTTGGAGCCAACATCCTTCAAACAAAAATCCACGGTTTTGTTGTTGGAAGGTCCGATTGTGTGTATGGGGCATTAGGGCTCATTTACACTTGCCTCAGCTTCAACACACATTAACGGCTAGTTTACACTTGCTTCAAAACAAGGCTTTGGACACGCTTTCTTAGAGCTCTCTGAATGCCAGTCAAAGCTCCTGTCACTAAATAAAATGGTTAGCTTACAGTCCTGTTTACACCTTGCTTAAGGTTTGCTTTGGCTTTGCTTCAAAAACTATACCCTGTGTAGCTTTAGTGGTGCTTCTAAGCATCTTCAAAGCCTCCATAGAAGTCTATGACAAAGCTTGCTTGAAGCCCCACTGAAGCCCCACGAAGCCTCACCAAAGCCTCATCAAAGCCCCATCGAAGCTCCACCAAAGTCTCATCGAATCCCCTCCGAAGCCCCTCCGAAGCCTCTTTGAAGCCCCTCCAAAGCCTCATCAAAACACCAAGCAAAAGCAAGGTGTAAACAGAACTATAAGCTAACCATTTTATTTAGTGACAGGAGCTTTGACTGGCATTCAGAGAGCTTTAACAAAGCATGTCCGAAGCCTTGTTTGGAAGCGAGTGTAAACTTGCCCTTACAGGAGTGAATTTCCCTTCCTAGGGGTAGATTTCTTCTCCTTTCCTGTTGTCTCCCTCTGTTTTTTAAGTATGAGTCGTATTGTAAGTCCGATGTTTGTAACTCCGGGACTGCCTGTATAGTGAGGAGGTGTTCTGTAGTTTACGGAGATAACTAGGCAGGGTTAATTAGAACTGCTAAGGTCTCAATCACACATGGGTACTACAGCATACACCTGTGCAAGGACCATGTTTGCCTGCATGGGAATGCACAGTTGTTTTGTTCATCCTTGTGCAGGCAGTCCCATTCATGTCAATTGAGATGCAGCAGCTGCCCAGACACAGCCGCTGCACCCAACTTGACAGTCGTGTGGGTCAATGGCCTGAATGTACTGTGTTCACAGTCATGCATACACACAGATGTGAAATTGGGAGCAGCAACTGTGTCCATGCAGCCTCTGCATCCCAATTGACATGAATGGGACTGCATGTACATGGATGCACAGAACACCTCTGCATCCCTGTGTGGCAAACACGTTCTTCGCACAGGTGTACACTGTAGTATGTCTGTGTGAATAAGGTCTTACTGATAACAGTTCAGTGCCAGCAGGATGCATAGGATGTTATCAGCTCACAAGATTTCTGGCAGGATCAACAAGTAAGCAAGGGAGCAAAAAGGGGTGTTAATTGTTAAGGTTTACCTATACTTCAAGTGTGCCATTTAAAGGATAAAAGTGCTTTTAAAACAAACTAGCACTTTTTGTTATATACCTAAGAACACCTGTGTCGCTAAATCTAAATTGTACCATATATATATACAGTATCTCACAAAAATGAGTACACCCCTCACATTTTTGTAAATATTTTATTATATCTTTTTATGTGACAACACTGAAGAAATTACACTTTGCTACAATGTAAAGTAGTGCGTGTACAGCTTGTATAACAGTGTAAATTTGCTGTCCCCTCAAAATAACTCAACACACAGCCATTAATGTCTAACCCGCTAGCAACAAAACTGAGTACACCCCCTAAGTGAAAATGTCCAAGTTGGGCCGAATTAGCCATTTTCCGTCCCCAGTGTCATGTGACTCGTTAGTGTTACAAGGTCTCAGGTGTGAACGGGGAGCAGGTGTGTTAAATTTGGTGTTATCGCTCTCACTCTCTCATACTGGTCACTGGAAGTTCAACATGGCAACTCATGGCAAAAAACTCTCTGTGGATCTGAAAAAAAGAATTGTTGCTCTACATAAAGATGGTCTAGGCTATAAGAAGATTGCCAATACCCTGAAACTGAGCTGCAGCACGGTGGCCAAGACCAACAGGACAGGTCTCACTCAGAACAGGCCTTGCCATGGTCGACCAAAGAAGTTGAGTGCATGTGCTCAGTGTCATATCCAGAGGTTGTCTTTGGGAAATAGATGTATGAGTGCTGCCAGCATTGCTGCAGAGGTTGAAGGGGTGGGGGCCTGGGGTCAGCCTGTCAGTGACCATACGCCGCACACTGCATCAAATTGGTCTGCACGGCTGTCGTCCCAGAAGGAAGCCTCTTCTAAAGATGATGCACAAGAAAGCCCGCAAACAGTTTGCTGAAGACGAGCAGACTTAGGACATGAATTACTGGAACCATGTCCTGTGGTCTGATGAGACCAAGATAAACTTATTTGGTTCAGATGGTGTCAAGCGTGTGTGGCGGCAACCAGGTGAGGAGTACAAAGACAAGTGTGTCTTGCCCACAGTCTAGCATGGTGGTGGGAGTGTCATGGTCTGGGGCTGCATGAGTGCTGCTGGCACTGGGGAGCTACAGTTCATTGAGGGAACCATGAATGCCAACATGCACTGTGACATACTGAAGCAGAGCATGATCCCCTCCCTTCTGAGACTGGGCCGCAGGGCAGTATTCCAACATAAACATGACCACAAACACACCTCCAAGCAACCACTGCCTTGATAAAGAAGCTGAGCATAAAGGTGATGGACAGACCAAGCATTTCTCGGGAACCTAAACCCTTTTGAGCATCTGTAGGGCCTCCTTAAATGGAGGGTGGAGGAGCGCAAGGTCTCTAACATCCACAAGCTCCGTGATGTCATCATGGAGGAGTGAAAGAGGACTCTATATATATATATATATATATATACACACACACACACACACACACACACACACACACACACACACACACACACACACACACACACACACACACACACACACACACACACACACACACACACACACACATTCTATTGTCAAAAGTATTGGGACACCATCCTTTACACGCACATGACTTTTAATGGCATCCCAGTCTTAGTCCGTAGGGCTCAATATTGAGTTGGCCCACCCTTTGCAGCTATAACAGCTTCAACTTTTCTGGGAAGGCTGTCCACAAGCGCATTTGTTTTGTCTCTGTCTACTCATCTGTGTTTCCCCTAACCACCACCCAGTCTGCAGAAACACATAGGTGACATGGTCTGCAAAGTGACTGCAAAAAAATGGGGAGTCAGAACTGACATGTTCAAGAAGTCACCCCAACAGTTATGAAAGGCAAACTTACCAAAGCGCTACGTGTTGCAAAACTTAAGTTGGCCAAACATGGATTGAATTTTAGAGAATTCCAGCTGAATCATCAAACAATCATCACATGGTTGGCCCAGTTGGCACCACCTGGCTGGACAAGCCAATGAGGTTGATTTACTATGACTGAAGAGTGCAATATCTGGTGGAGCTGTGCATGGTAGTCAATCCGCTTCAAAATTCAGCTCATTCAATTAAGCATTGACAAAAAGTAAATTTAAAAACTTATTGGTTTCTATGCAGAGCTGCACCAGATTTTTGCACTCAGTTTTTACAGTTTTAGTAAATCAACCCCAATGCATTAATCGAATTAAGAGAGTTCAGACAGCAGCGGGTGCCGGCTGACAAAATACAATAGACGGTATTGCAGATTTGTCCATCCACACTGTTAAGTATGGATTGGGGGATACAGGCTGAATGACAGAAATCTTACCATGTATTGCCATCTATACTGTAGAGAAGAAACCTGATTTGAGCTAGACAGGCTCCTTATTCTGTTGGTAACTTGATTTATACCCCTCATTAAATTAAGAGTACAGTGGTGTGACTTGTGTCACAGGTATAATTAAAATGTTTTATAACACTTTCCATGAACTCTTTGCTGCTCAATTTTTTTTATCAAGGTTGACAAGTATAATACCACTTTGGAAGACTATAAAGCCCAATGATTCCTCATTAAACACAGAATATCAAAAAGTCTTCACTTTCTTAATATTTCTTTTACAACTTTAAAAGATAAAAGTACTTTTATAGATGTTACAGCTTTCAAATAAATGTAGTTATGCTGTTTTACCTTCTCTGCTGCAGAATTCGTTTTTAGAGCTGGCCAGCCTATACAGTTCCTTGTTTACACGATATGGTTCATAAAGAGGTCCCCTGCAGCCCCACTCTTGAGACAGGGAGTTACTTGCTACATCAGGCTAAGCACTAATCGCTGTGACCACCTAGACCAGGGTTATTACATTTAAATTCACGGAAGTCTGGTGTGTAAAACTTTCTTCCAGCAGAGGCCTGAATCTCATGTTAGTGCTATGAGATCATTCACATTACATCCCCCTCCCCCTATACATCTCAGCCCCTTTTACAACTTTGGTCCCAGTCCCCCCTTTACATCACAGTCCTATTCCCTTTGCATCACAGTGCTCCCTTTGACATCACAGTTCCTCCCTTTGCATCAGTGTCCTTAGTCCCCCCCCCCACCCTTGACATCACAGTACCTCATTTACATCACAACCCCTTCCCCCTTTACATTTGGATGGAGGTTGGGAGCTGACCTACTTCTCATGCTAACAGGGTGGGTGATTGGTTGATAGGACTGCACAACATGTCATCCTGCTGTGACAATGACTGCCCTGGTGTTGGAGCGGATGGGGGACACAAGCTGTGAGAGGACGCCCAGGTTGCTAAGTGGTGCATCCGCTGTTCAGATAGGACTGTTACTAAGCTTGGACTACAGTCCACCATTTAGTGATGCCTGATCTAGACCAAAAGGCCACCTTCCTGTCTCACAGGCATAAAGTAGAGGTGGCACAGGTGACATAATCAAGGACTCAAAGAGCTTGTACATTGTATTTTTGTAAATATATTTTCGCTATATAACCATTTACTATTTAAACTTCCGTTTTTACACTAACGAAAGTATCATATCTATAGGAACATCACGGTGGCTAAGTGGTTAGCATTTCCACCTGACAGCACTAGGGTTGTCAATTTGAATTCCAACCATGGTACTACCTGCCTGGAGTTTGCATGTTCTCCATGTGCCTGCATGGGTTTTCACAAGATACTCTGGATTCTTCCCACACTATAAAGACATGCTGGTAAATTAATTGGCTCCAGTATAAATTGGCCCTAGGAAGCGTATGTATGAATGTGAGTTAGGGACCTTTGAGTGTAAGCTCCTTGAGGACAGGGACTGATGTGAACATACAATTTTCTATTTAAGTACCTGTATTAAATAAATGTCTGTGTAGGAATGAAAAAAAAAACCTTATCAGTACATAACTTTTCTAACTTTAACTGCAATTCCCTTCTTTATACTCCCTAGGCTCCATTCACACCTGAGCACATTGCATTACTTGCTTTTTAGGTTGTTTTTTTTTTTAAGCTTTTTTGCAGCTTTTTACAAGCTTTTTAAAAGCGTTTTAGAAGTGTATTACAAATGTTTTACAGCTTTAGGCGTTTTTGTTCAGCCAATAGAAAGCGCTAGGGGGAGGAGAGGGAGAGAAAATTAGGGGTGGAGAGCTGCTATTTGAGCGTTTTACAAGCGTTTTATGAGCATTTTTACGAGCGTTTTTCTGCTCAAGTCAGGCGTTTCTATTGAAGTCTATGGGGGCCAAAAACACTTGAGTTCTGCCAAAAAGAAGCAGATGTACTTTTTTGTGCTTCAGACATTTTGCTTCAGGCAACAGAACACTCGTATGTAAACAGGGACCATTAAAATGAATGAAATTTTGCTTGTTGGGCATTTTGGAGCTTCAGAGCTGAGCGTTTTACAAGCTGAAAATCGCTTAGGTGTTAACGGGGCCTTGTACTCCAGTTGTGGCCTTTTATTGTTTTATAGCAGTCCTGTAGGTCTCTTGAGGAACAAATGGGTGCAAAAGATGGTGGAAACCAAGAGCTATAAAGTGTTCAGGTGTATACAATATGTCTACTGCCCCATACACACGGTCGGATTTTCCGACGGAAAATGTGTGATAGGACCTCGTTGTCGGAAATTCCGACCATGTGTGGGCTCCATCACACATTTTCCATCGGAATTTCCAACACACAAAGTTTGAGAGCAGGCTATAAAATTTTCCGATAACAAAATCCCTTGTCGGAAATTCCGATCGTGTGTACACAAATCCGACCGACAAAGTGCCACACATGCTCAGAATAAATAAAGAGATGAAAGCTATTGGCCACTTCCCCATTTATAGTCCCGACGTACGTGTTTTACGTCACCACGTTCAGAACGATCGGATTTTCCGACAACTTTGTGTGACTGTGTGTATGCAAGACAAGTTTGAGCCAACATCCGTCGGAAAAAATCCTAGGATTTTGTTGTCGGAATGTTCGAACAGTGTGTACGGGGCATACCAGTACAGATTTTTATTAAAACTTTTAGTTGCGGTAAAGCAGATGTTGTGTATATGTTGCATTTAAGATGCATTATACAGTAGTGTAGTTTACAATTCATACAAAAAACAGGTAAACATTTCAAGAGCTTATGTGAAGATTTATTTCTGATACAGAAACTGACTTCTAATCTCAGACAAGAATAATACCAGTTGTCCTGGTAAGCCATATTTAACCTAACATAGAATTAAAAGCTGTAACAAAAGACATACAGTTTATGTAATGTGAAGGCTATTAAAACATGGTTTTGTGATTTGTCCACTTCAAAGGAAAACTACATGTTAAAGCTATTAATTCGAACTGCCAAGGTCAGAAAACCAATGCACTGGCAGATACAGGAGTATTTATTGTAGTCATAGTTGACAACATGTAGTCCAATTAGAGGTCCGACCAGTACTTCAGCCAATAACAGATAATCCATTTGTTTGACATTTTTTTCTTTGCATGATGGATGGAGTTCTAAAGCATCTTGACCTAGTTTTTTACAGGCTTTAACACAGTAATATCAGCAATCATAATTCACTACATAGGACATAAATGCCATCTGCTCTGAAAAGCCATTTTCTGTTTAACTTCTTCACTGTCTATAGCTATGCTGGAGGGTTTGCCTGCCTAATGGGCCTGTAACTGCTTTATGAATTATTAACACATTTTTAATTGTGTGTTGCTTGGTGCCGTAGGATAAGGCTTTCACATCTTTATTAAAGTTGATTTAAAAAAACAGGAGATCAGAGTAATGCATTTTGTCATTGCATTCCTAATGGAAGACCGAAAAAAGTATTTTGTCGACACAGTTAAATACAAGTAGATTAAAATACAGAGTAATCATCTAACATTTTACGGTAGTAGTATTGACAGCTGCATGATGTAATTGCATATTCCCGTCTGCTTAAAGTGTGAAACACCCTTTTTTGCAGGAGAAGTGGAAATGTTAATGGAACAGAAGTAATGGCTTGCTGAAAGATACCAAAAGCCTTGGATGACCAGTCTTGCAGTATCATTACATAACTGAAACATAAATGTGCCACTTTTGCCCACTACATGGTCCACTTTTGACCACTATATGGTGTGTGGACAACTTACCATCACACCAACTTTATGGTCAAATGCATGTGGACACCCCTCCAAATTATTAAGCTCAATTCTTTTAAAAGAAGAGTACAATTAGTGCTCTAGCATACAAAGACATTTAAGATAATTTTGTTTTACAAACCTTTCAGTAACAGTTTTAGTAAAACCCTTTTTTGTTAAAGCGTGACCATGCCTCATTGCACAAAGCCAAGTTAATAGGTTACAGACATAGCTTTGGCGAGTTTGGTATGGAGAAACTCAAGTGGCCTGGACAGAGCTCAGACCTCAATCATACTGAACACCTTTGGGATGAATTGGAATGTCAGCTGTGGGTCAATTGTTCTTATCTAGCATCAGTACCTGACCTAGTTCTATTGTGATATTATGATATTATATTTATATATATATTAGTATATTACTATATTATTCTAAATAATGTTCTATTGGCTGCAAGTGCACAAATTCACACATTGGCTACTCCATACCAATGACCATTGTTTTGGAATGAGATATCCAGCACACTCATATAGGTTTGATCCTCAGGTGTCAAAAACTTTTGGCCACAATGTGCAAATATGAACAGTATTTTTACACATGATGACATGTTTAAATAGCAAAGCACTCCTCTCAAGCGCTACAATGTCAGCCGGTGTGTCTATCTTAAACCCTGGTCTTTTTCCGGGTTTAAAGTCTTTGGCATTTTGATATGCCGAGCCTCAATGACATAACTCCCATGCATGTACATTCTCTCCCATCATAAAAAGCCCTCCTATCAGTGCTTTTTATGAAAGCAAGTTTATTTCAGCTTTAAGTATTAGGGTGGCCCTACACAGAATGTCTTTGTAAGCAATTTAAGCTTCACTTATGATGATTGAACAAAGTGTTTCCCTGGAGAGATGAGTGCTTTCAAGAATCATAAGTGGTCATTCTTGTTCACTGAGATTTAAAAACTTCCTGGAAAAGCTATGTGTTAATTGGAACCAACACTTCAATTTCATATGGTGAAGACTTTTTTTAAGGGCTACATAAGAAACCCTAGGCAAAATTTCCCTAGATATGGAGAGAGTGGGGAAAGAAAGAACCCTCTGTCAGGGTTTAAATGCTGATAATGTCACCATTGAGGAGCTTTACTCTCAATTCCCATTCTGGCATTTGTCACTTGGACAGGATGTAAAAGGAGAAGTCCTCAATGGGGACACATACAGCAATAAAATCATGAAAGTTTATCCAAACCTATCCCAACCTGTAAGACAATTGTCTTAGTGCTTATCTTTGTCCCCATTTGGGAGATTTTAATGACACCTGTTATACAGATAGGAGGCAAGCAGATTTCTTTTCAAATGAGGTGCTGAGCTTTAAATAAGGATAAATGTTAAAAAGAGACTTTTTACTGGAAAAGGAACAGCTTGGAGTTATGTCGACACTCCCCTGCCCTCTACCTTCCAGCACAATGTCTACTAAATGACAGGTATACTTTAAAGGTGAACTCCAGGCAGATATACAAGATTTTATAACTTAATTACATATTTGTTTTAAAAAAATCACTAAAATTATTTTTAAATAGAACTAGAATGATTGTCTGAAACTGTCCTTATATTACCTTCAAGGCAATTCTGGTCCAGAACAGGGAAGGCTAGCAATCTGAGCCAATAGGATTGACAGAGTAAATAGGGTGGTGACACCAGTAGTACAGTGATGTTCCTTCATTGTCCAATAAGACAGAGTAGGGGAAGGTTAGAACCCCTGTCCTGTTTTGCAGCTATTCGGAGCTCCCTTGATGAGATTGGCCCTCACTTGTTTTTTGCACAAAACAGTTTCGCCAGACAGGAAGTAATAACAAATCTGCAATAGGTCCAAAGACAAGAATAACTGTCTGACTGGGGCTCTAGCCTTTCCATATTCTACTAAAGAACAGCATTTTTCTTTTTGCCTGTACTGCTGTTAGAAAAAAAACATTGTCAGCAGGACAGGATGTGAGGATAAATCTTTCTAATGGAGCCCCAAATAGCACTAAAAACATGATAGGGGTTCAAACCTTTCCCTACTCTGTCTTATTAGACAATGAAGGACCCTCACTGTACTATTAGTGTCACCACCCTATTTACTCTGTTAATCTTTTTGGCTCACATTGCTAGACTTCCCTGTTCTAGGCCAGAATTGCATGAAGGTTCCACGCTATCAAAACTAAGAAAAACAATTTTGGCTTAACATATGCTTTAAAGTATCATTCACTAGTAGATTATCAGCATAGAAAAGTCCACCATCAACTTTGAAGGAAGACGCAATTCTTCTGACCCCCGTACCCATCACCCCTATCATGCTAATTGTGTCATCTGCAATCAATACGTCTTCAGCTGTCTGATCTTCTGCATCCAGGCAACTTTTGTCATTAATTGGCTTTAACAATAAGAGGGAGCATAGAGTCAGTTAAATGTCTAAAGGAATACTTTCATGTATGTATAGTATTGCCTATTCCAAAGCTATTACGTGTTTGCCACTTTGTATGGCCACTACAAAGGATGTGATGTTATAAGTCTTTGTAAAGAACACATCCTTAATGATGCAATCTTCTGGCTGTACAACCCTGAAGAAATTAAATACTGTTGGATGGAGCCTAATCTCCTATCGAGATTGATTCATCACAAGGAATAAGGCCCTGTTGCTGAGAAGCCTTCAGGTTAACTATGACCTCTGGTCTACCACAGTCCTTGGAACATCTGGCTATGGGAGATTTAAGAAGATTAACCCAGTGCTTTGCATTCTTCTCCTGTAAACAGCTTAGGAGTTGCTGTTTAAATATCACAGCACAGGATGGTTAAACGCCTACCATTTCAGCTCTTTTACCTGTGGCTTGTTTAATGAAAGTACTCTGTGATGTTTGTTTTATCTGCCTTACAACATATTCTCAAGTCTTTGTTTTCAATGCTTACTGTTTTAAAGATGACATTTTGTATTAGAACCATTTATTTTATTTTATGCCAGATCTGATTTTATTTAAATTGTTTTGGTTTTAGAGTGGCCATAAATAGACGAGTAACAGCAAGTAATGCTGCTCATTTTGACCAATGCTTGCAATAAGGCCATCCTGGCCTCCAATTTTTTTTTTTGGAAATGAAGAAACATGCTAATATTAAAGCGGGGTTCCACCCAAATTTTGATCAATATCTGTATGTATTCTCCTCCTTGCCCAGATGCTGACATGCCGTTTAAAAAAATTTAAATCGCCGTAATTACCTTTTATTTTTCTATTCTTCTTTGCACTTCCTGGTTCTCCTGTGGGAGTAGGCGTGTTTCTAGCCTCTCCCAGACTCCTGGGAGCTAGTCTCAGGCTTCCCAGGATGCCACTGAGCATGTGCGGGAACAAGCAGGGAATGCTGGGAGCACAGCATTCACCGCATCCAGGAAATAAATGCTTGTGGGCTTCAAATGCCCACAATGAAGATGGAAACCTCCTGCAGTGAATAATATAAGTTATTCTTTCCGACGAAATCTGACACAGGCGGACATATTACACACAATATGTGAGTATGTAATGCTGAGAAGAAAAGTTTGTGAATGAACTAAAAAAAAAAAAAAACGATAGATAGGTGGACCCCCGCTTTAAGGGGGTTAAAATGCATACACATCCACATAACTATCCCACTATCCCACATAACTATCCCACACCCACATAACTGTCCCTGAGCCACCCCCATCAAATCATTCTTTGCAGCTATTACCTTTTGTACCACCACCCCCTCCCTTTAGAATGTAAGCTCTACGAGCAGGGCCCTCCTGTACCTTTCGTATTGAACTGTACTGTAATTGTGTTGTCCCCCTTATACATTGTAAAGCGCTGCGTAAACTGTTGGCGTTATATAAATCTCGTATAATAATAATAATAATAAAATGTATATTGAAATTAAGTTATGGAAAAAAAAAAAAAACTAAAAATGTAATCGGCTTCAACAGACAGCTAATGGTACATGCTGTTAGAGCATGGCTTTTAGTGAATATTTTTATTTTTGCACAGCACAAAGCCTTTTGACACCCTTAAAAAAAAAATCACATGTTCTTTATCATACCCTCCAGTAATGTCGCGTACACACGAGCGGACTTTACGGCAGACTTTGCCCGGCAGACTTTTCGACGTACTTTACGACGGACTTTCTGAATGAACAGACTTGCCTACACACAATCCACCAAAGTCCGTCGAATTCGTACATGGTGACGTACGACCGGACTAAAACAAGGAAGTTCATAGCCAGTAGCCAATAGCTGCCCTAGCGTTGCTTTTTGTCCGTCAAACTAGCATACAGACGAGCGGACTTTTCGACCGGACTTGATTTCGACGGATTGATTTAAAACATGTTTCAAATCTAAGTCCGTCCAACTTTTGAGAAAACAAAGTCCGCTGGAGCCCACACGCGATCGAATTGTCCGACGAAATCCTTTCCGCCGGGCAAAGTCTGCCGTAAAGTCCGCTCGTGTGTACACGGCATAAGTCCTGATGTCTGACAGCATAGTACATAGTAGAGCACAATGAACTTCTTCATATCATAGGACCTAACCATTTTTTTTATATACACTAATGTGTAGGTACTGACAATCAATGGCGGATGCTCATTAGGGGCGCATGGGCGCCACCCCCCCACTCCATGTGCCCGGTTGCCTAATCTAAATGCAGGGTGCTAGACGCATGGATTTCTGTGGATTTTTTTTAGAAGCACATGATTATAACCGGAAGCTCTAATTGGCTTCAAAAGGGGTGGGTTTAGGGAGAAGAGCTCTGCGCCCTGAGCCCACCCTATTGTGTGACATTAGGGAATTAATATTCACTAATGTCTTCCTGTTCCTCCTCCCAGCCAATCAGGAAGCGGGTCCTGAGACCCCATTGGCCAAAAGTCCTAAGACCCCATTGACTGGGAGTCTGAAGACCCAATTGGCCGTGAGGAGAAGAGACGGCCAAGACACGGAAGAGATGGGGTGGAAGTCGCTGCTGCAGCTGTAACCTGCACGGGTTAAGTGTGAGGCTGATGGGGGGCCTGGCGGGTGAGCTGGTGACTGGGGGGCGGAGTTGTCAATGGTGCATGGTGGCAGGCTCCAGCGATGGGAGGGTAGTGTGGGGTGGCAGACTGGGGGGGTCTGTGGTCAGGTCTGTCTGCCATCACCCCCCCCCCCCTGACTGATGGAGCACCAGCCGCCACTGCATTGTGCATGTAGTCTCAAAGGGCGCTTTCACACCAGTGGCCAGGGGAAGAGGGGGTGGTCAAAACAGGTGGCTGAGCAGCATTATTGCTGATCCCAGAATTCTAACATTACAGCCTGACATTGCTGTACATATGCTGCATCCACTGTGCTTTGATTCATGGCTGCGGCAGTTTCAACTCAGGATGCAGAGTTTGACAGGCCGCCTGTCAAATGTGCCCATTGAGATCAATAGGGCTGCCATGTTTGGCTTGCAGTTGCAGCTCGCTCCAGCATTGTATAATTGCCATTTGGCAATTAAAAAATAAATAAAATTAAAACAAAACATTGTCTGTGCTTCAGTAATATCATTTATTTCTAACAAGTTGATAAGTTGGGTATTTTTCATCCGTCTCATTTAAAGCTGAAGTCTAGGTATGTTCTTTATTGCCCAGTTACATTGATCCAGCTTGGACCAATGTTAGTCTGCTTATTTCATACCTGGGGGTCCACTGTGGAAGGTAGCAATCACTGTAATAATTGGCCTTACTACAGTGATTGCTTTACTTTTTCGGGTCATGTGCTGAGCTTCTCTTCTGCACACTGACCACAGGGGGTTGGTAGAGGTTAGAACCCTTGCCAGATTTTTATTGCTGTCCATGTCACTATAGCATATTTATCTTGACTTCCTGTCTGATGAAACTATTGTCAGCAGGACAGGAAGTGAGTGTAAAACTTTTCAATAGAGACCCTCACAACAGTAAAAACAGGGAGTTAGCTCTAATCCCAGCCCACTCCATCCAAAACTGCTTAGTAAAAGTCTTTTGACATTTTATTATCACATTACTATTCATACAGGTATGCAATGGTTCACTTTCTGCACTTTCTTAACCTCTGCAAGCGAACCATTGTACATTCAGTTTCTTTTCTATGGAAGTTCATACTAGTGCCCATGGCTCTGGAATGGGACTTCCAACAGCCTCATAGTATATATATATATATATATATATACCTGTGATATTAGGTGTCCAAAAATGTTTGGCTTTATATTGTTGCTTTAGGGTTTTTCCTTATAAAAGCAGATGCAGTCCTTTTTCTCCCTCACTATAATATTGAAAAAATAAATCTCTATTGCACATAGGGCTGATCTAAAATGAATGCAAAAAAAAAACATCAGAAAATATGCTGTGCTTTTCAATGACATTTCTCCCAAATGCATTTTTCTGCCTCATTTTCACAGTAGATAGAGAGACATTAATACATATAGATCTATTCTCTGGGAAAGCAGGACTGTAGGCAGTTATATAAAATTGGCTTTAGCTTGTTTTCGTCTGTTGGTTCACAATAAAGCTTTATAGCGGTGTGCCATTAGGAACAAGGATGACATAAATTTAATGAGACTCTGTACTGTACAAAAACTGTCTCCCTGCAAAGTAGATATGGAATACTCACCTCCGTTGCTGCCCATTCCGCTGATCTCTGCAGTAGTAAGGGGAAACCGCAGACCGAAGATCCTGTCGAATTACGAAACTCTCGACAGTGTTGGAATAATGGTCCCCCAAGGTACAGTACATAAACTGGCATAACAAAGACAGACAGCCATATATACTCACAACCCTTCAATTATGAGGGTAACTTGCTATGATGCATGATGTGCAGGCTATCTGATGGATAGTTGTGTTTTTAGGTTTGCATTTTTTTTAACAACATTTAAGAAAAAAGCATTGCTAAAAAAATACTGGCACATGAGGAATAGATCAGCCTATAGTCATGGATCTCATGGGTCAAATTTTGATGTTTGAAAGTCTATTCACTTATCTCACCTATTGTGTATGCTCATTATCTAAGCTTTCCTCTACATATGTAAAAAATAAAAACAGACATGAATCCTGTTTGCTACTGTGGAGATAACTCAACTATATTAGAGAAGGAAAGATTACCAATTCGTCATATTTTAGACGGGATGCCTTCAGAGTGAAAATAAACTATTAAATAATAAAGAAATGGAGCAGAGAAAAGCCATTGGAGAATCAATCACGTTATATCCAAAAATGATAATAAACTTTATTACTGTATCAAAAAAGTGTGTTAAAATTCCAAAAATTGTTAGATAATACAAAAAAGGGGTGCATCGCTATCATACCCGACTGTTAGGGAATGATGGGGATGTACCCCTTATTTGTATTTTCTAACAATTTTTGGAATTTTAACACACTTTTTTGAAACAGTAATAAAGTTTATTATCATTTTTGGATATACCGTGGTTGATTCTCCGAGGGCTTTTCTAGGGCATCTCTTTGCTCCATTTCTTTATTAGTTCCTCCACATATACCTACTGTATTTGTATCAAGATTTAGTATTGACTACCAAATGTAGAGATGCCATAAAAGTGTTACATGAACAAGGTAAGCAGTAATAGAGGTCCATTTACTGTGCCTACATATCACTGGATGCATTATTTATTGGACAAGGGAAGCCCTGCTCTTCAGTCAGTGATGACAGTCATAAAAAAACAAGGATGCAGAGGAATCTCTGTGCACAGTAATTTACTAGGTTTATCTCTAGCCACTACTACCCTATAGAGGTCACATCCCAGCTGTAGCCCAACTGACAACTTATGAATATACTGTAGCATGTTTGCTGATAATTTTATAAAATAAACTTTTCTTATAAGCTGAAATTTTATTTAGGCTGCTTTAAAGGCAGATCTATGACACTTCAGTATAATTCAGGCATAGGCAACATCTGGCCCCAAAGGTTTTAAAGTGTATTTCCACTTTTGAAGTTAAATTCAAGAAACTCCCACTATATATTTGCTATGTGTTCCCATTCACACGGGATACCTGAAAATAACCTTTCCAAAAATATAACTTATGTTTCTAGTTGCTTCTTTGGAGCAGATGTATATATAGCACTATAGGCAACTTCTATTGATTTGGAAAGATGACATGTGATAAGACATAGAGATGTTTTGTCTTAAAGGGCATTAAAGTAGAACTATAGGCAAAACTTTTTTTTTATATTTTGGATAGAGTAAGGGAGGGTTATAACCCCTGACAGATTTTTTTTTTTTCGCCATCTGCGTCCCATTGCAAAGATATCCCTTCACTTCTGGTCCCATAACCAAACAGGAAGTGAGAGGAAATCCCCACAAATCAAGGGAATTCTTTGGGGAACCCCCAGCTCTCCAGAACTAGTATCCCCATCTGAAGATTTCTTTTCAGGGGACAACCCAAAATTTGTGATTTTCTTTTACTTTCACTTCCAATGATAATGGTAAACAGGAGAAATAGGAAGGGTCGTATCTCCTTAATGGGGCAAAGACAGCAATAAAAACTGACAGGTCTTTATACTCCCTCTCTATCAAAGACTTAAAATTTTTCTTTGCCTTTAGTTATACTTTAACATACAATGCAAATCCCAAGCCTTGAGATCTTACAACTGATAATGAAATCTGCCAGCAAACTTTAAGCTGGCCAAAGACGGAGGCTGGTTGTACCCAAGTTGTTTGGTTGAGTACATTCAGCCTGCCCATACATTCAAAACTTGGCCGGTCCCTGCTGAACTTGCCGAGATTTGAACCATCTATGGCTGGCTTTAATCCACAACCCTCTCATTAATATGACATAGCAAAGGAGATCTTGATAGGATTATAAAATATACGCTTAAAAAGGTAAGCAGCAGGTTATGCTATGTTAATGAGCACATGTATCAAATATAAATTCGGTGTTATGCAAATTTGGCTACAAAAATGGACACATTTAAAAGATTATTTTTGTCTTACTAAATACTAAAAGACAGCAAGTTGGGACTGGTGGTTTCTTAGTAGAAGGACTGCCAGAAGCTCATACCCAGTACTGATGGGTTTACTTCCTCTTTGTTTCCCTGCAAAGGTAAAGCATAATGGGCTACTATGCACCGTAGACAGCGGTGCCTGTCTTTTTGCAAATATCTCCTAAACCGTGTAGGTTTAGGAGATATTTCTTGGGCCTACAGGTAAGCCTTAATCTAGGCTTAACTGTAGGTCAAAGTGGTCTGTAAGGGTTTACAACCATTTTAACTTCACTCCATTATGCAAGAGACATTGGGGGATTCATAAAGGATGCCATAGAGACCCTTTAGAATTCCGTTGGCCACGGCACCAACATGAAGCATCAGGCAAGAGATGCAGTGCTCACGATGCGTTATTGTGCCACACCCACAGGAATTCCAGCGAACAAGCTCATTGGGGTGAATTGTGTTTGAGAAATGTGGTTTTCCCTGGATGGAGACAATATATTTGCAGCCATTTTATTTCCAATAGAATAACATAGCAAGATGAGTTAGTGTCACTAAACCCACACCATAAAAAACTATCAATAAATGCTGCATTACATGCTGTTCATACTCACTCAGTCACCAAGGGATTTGTTTTCTGTATTGTGCAAAAAACCTGGTTGATCCTGCTGCTCTTTATCTCCCCCTTCTGTCCAAGTCGCCAATGCAGTTAGGGATTTTGCAGAGCAGTGTTGGCAGCTTTTGCACATCTATGCTGAGCATTTCCTCCCTATCACATCTGAGCAGCCCATGTGACTATAGAGTCCCACATGTGGACGTATACACAGTGGTAAATGACAGCCCACTCCTTCCCACCTTCTCCATGCCCACTAACCAGCTAAACACAATGGGGGTGGAATGTTACATGTAAATTGATGGAGGCTTCACATCCATGTTATTCTAATGCCATGTACACATGGTCGGATTTTCCGACAGAAAAAGTGCGATCAGATTGTGTTGTCGGAAATTCCGATCGCGTGTGGGCTCCATCTGACTTTTTCCGTCAGAATTTCTGGCACACAAAGTGCAAGGGCAGGCTATAAAAGTTTCCGACAACAAAATCCGATTGGTTAAATTCCAATCATGTGTACACAAATCCGACGCACAAAGTGCCACGCATTCTCAGAATAAATTAAGAGACGAAAGCTATTGGCTACTGCCCCGTTTATAGTCCCGGCGTACGTGTTTTACGTCACCGCGTTCAGATCGATCGGATTTTCTGACAACTTTGTGTGACCGTGTGTATGCAAGACAAGTTTGAGCCAACATCCGTCGGAAAAAATCCATGGATTTTGTTGTCTGAATGTCCGAACAAAGTCCGACCGTGTGTACGGGGCATAAGACACAGCCTAGAGGGGTGTTACACAGCCTGTGACTGGCAGAAATCTGCCCACACCATGACAAAACATAATAAAGATTTGATTTCAAATATATATTTGTATGACAATTTCAAACAGTTTATTGGTATTAATTATTTATTTATAGTCTGTATTCCAAAGGCCGCTTTTTTTTCATTTTTTATATTGCGCATGTAACCAGCAGCACAGGACTCCTCCTGTTTATGTTTCACTGCAGACAGGTCATGTGACAGCTGTATATTAGGAAAAATTTACTGAAATGTTTTTTTTTATTAAAATAATTACAGTGTCAGCATCCATATACAGAAATAGAAGGAACAATGTAAATTAAACAGTGTCTGTTTAGTATCACTTTAATGACACAGTGCGACTCTCATCTTCTTATAATCTTATGCTAAAGTTATGCATGCACGACTTCATTTTTTGTTTTTGTGAGTGCCCACAGGAAAATAAATATCTACACCCCTGTATTTAACCATACTGCCGGAGCAAAGTAGATTGCTCTGGGCATTAAATCATAGCGCTAAAGCCAAGTACATTGCTGTGCATTTTGTTAGGTTCACACTTGTGCATTCTGCATGTCGGCCCATTCAGTGCGCCATACTGAGTTTGAAAGCGTGCCACATTTCCCAATGCATGTAAGTGCCATCAGAAATAATGGCCCCCCCGCATATGCTAATAAGCTGTATGTTTTGCCCGTGCCTGCAAACCTGTGAATCTAACCTTATACCATAACATTACTGCCAAGTACACTGACAGCTCCACAACTTTGTTTACAACGTACTCTGGGCTTTTCTACCTCATTGTCCTATAATGCACTAATAGAGAGTTATAGACCTCTCCAGAGATCCACTATCTTCTATCATAAAACTATGATGGGTGGCTAGTAATGAAGGGAAAAAGAGTAGTGAATATAAACAAAGATGTTGCTCTGGACAGTTGAATTTTATGTCATACAAGAGATTTGTGATGGGGTGGCGGGGGTTCATTTATTACATGTACAACATATTTCTATTGCAATGCCAGTGTATGCCATACACACTGTATATGTACTCATAGCTCCCAACTGTCCCTGATTTTGAGGGACTGTCCCTGATTTGGAACGAAGGCCCTCTGTCTCTCTTTCCTCCTCATTTGTTCTCATTTTGGTCTGATCTATATAGTTGTATATAAAATGCACTATTTATCTTTCAAAAAGTGTTTCCCAGTGTTAAACCTTCTATCCAATTTCTAAATGGCTGCATTTAAAAAGTTGTGGGTTTAACTAATCTTTTTTTTGTCTCCTCTAAGGGGGCGTGGCAGGGGTGTGTGTCCCATGCCCACATAATTTTGCTAATAGGTGTCCCTCTCAAAAACTTGGGAGGTATGTATATTATTTTATAGACCCCTTTCACACTGGGGCGCTTTGCAGGCTAAAATTAGCGCCTGCAAAGGGCCCTGAAAGAGCCGCTGCTGTCTCTCCAATGTGAAAGTCCCGAGGGCTTTCATACTGGTGCGGTGCGCTAGCAGGACACTGAAAAAAGTCCTGCTAGCAGCATCTTTGGAGCGGTGAAGGAGCGGTGTAAATCAATGGGGCAGTGCGGCTATACTGCCGGCATAGCGCTGCTGCAGCAGCGCTTTGCGGGCGGTTTTAACCCTTTTTCGGCCACTAGCAGGGGTTAAAACCGCCCCGCTAGCGGCCGAATAACACCGCTAAAACGGCGGTAAAGCAGCGCTAACTATAGCGCCATTTTACTGCCGCCCCCGCCCCACAGTGAAAAGGGCCCTAATATTAGTCCCTGCCCCTCAAGAAGTTTAGAATCTAAGGTCCTTATCTCCCATATACTAGAGCCAATTCAGACAGGAGCCAATTACCTTACCAGCATGTAGGCAGGTGCAGGTGTTCTTCTAACCTGTAGGTGTCACTGTGCCATTGTTAAAGGTGGAGAGGAGTTCATTAGAGGAATTGTCCCCTTATGGACTTCATTGGTCTTCCCAGGGAAGACAGTTTTCTGCTTGGACGCTGAAATCCTTCAAGATCTCAGGCAAGCCAGCTTGGCGATGGATCGTATAAATAGGGGTCTAGCCGCTGGTTAGAGAACAGCGAAGGGAAAGGTTCCTGACAAGTAGTGTGAGCTTAGGGAGTACTACTTCAGTGTGGAGTACTGCCTGGTGTTCGGAATGTGTGTGTGAGGTCTCCTCGTATAATGGAAACAGTGCCGCCCCAGTACTATTTATACTGCCACCCCTCTATTGGAAGCTGTCCTATGGTAATGCAACTTAATACCGTGATATTACAATTTCTGGATTGCTTTTTACCGGTGCCCACAGAATTGTTTATGCTTGATAACTGCAACTTGTACAGATTAACCACTTAAGGTCTGCCCTAAAGCAGTTTTATTGCTACAGGGTGGCACCTGTGTGCCGGATATCTATATATATATATATATATATATATATATATATATATATATATATATATACGTGATCCGACTCTTCCGGGTAGGGGGTGCACATGCATGCTGCTGGCGGCTCGCTTCCGCTGGGATTACATACAGCGGAAGCCGATCGGTGGGAGCACGGTACCTGATGTCCTCTGGCACCCGCTGATCCTTGGACGGAGAGACAGAACTGAGATCTGCCTGTAAACAAGACAGATCGCCGTTCTGACAGGAGGAAAGGGATGGAATTTGTGTTCCTGCGAAGCAGGGAATACATTTTATCACTTCCCCTAGTAAAAGTTTTTCATTAGTACAGTGACAATGCATATTTTTAGCATGGATCACTGTATTAGTGTCACTGGTCCCCAAAAAGTGTCAAAAACGTCAGTTAGTGTCAGAATGTCTGCTGCAATATCGCAATCCCGCTATAAGTCACTAATAGCCGCCATTGCTAGTAAAAAAATAGATAAATAAATACAAATATCCAATAGTTTATAGACATTATAACTTTTGCGTAAACCAATCAATATACGCTTATTGGGATTTTTTTTTACCAAAAACGTAGCAGAATACATATTGACCTAAATTCATGAAGAAATTAGATTTTTTTCAATGTATTTCTTGAATAGGTTTTATAGCAGAAATCTAAAAAAATATATAGTTTATTTTCCAAAATTGTTGCTCTTTTTTGGTTTATAGTGCAAAAAAATAAAAACCGCAGAGGTGATCAAATGCCACCAAAAGAAAACTCTATTTTAGGGAAAAAAAGGACATACATTTTATTTGAGTACAGAGTTGCATGACCGTGCAATTGTCAGTTAACCACTTCAGCCCCAGGAGGTTTTACCCACTTCCTGACCAGGCCATTTTTTGTGATACGGCACTGCGTCGCTTTAACTGACAACTGCGCGGCTGTGTGCGATAGTGTACCCAAACAAAATTGATGTCCTTTTTTTTAACCACAAATAGAGCTTTCTTATGGCGGTATTTGAACACCTCTGCGTTTTTTATTTTTTGAGCTATAAACAAAAAAATGCGTCAATTTTGAAAAAAAACCAACTTTTTTTTTACTTTCTGCTAGAATATATATAAAAAGAATAAATAAATAAAAAAAAAAATTATTTATCAGTTTAGGCTGATATATATTCTTCTACATATTTTTGACAAAAAAAAAAAATCGCAATAGGCGTATATGGATTGGTTTGCGCAAAAATTATTGCGCCTACAAACTATGGGATAGATTTAGGGACTTTTTTTTTTTTTAATTGTTTTTACTAGTAATGGCAGAAATTTTTTGCGGGACCTCGTCAAATCTGACCCCAAATTACACTTTTTGGGGACCAGTGGCATTATTCCATTGATCAGTGCTACAAAAATGCACTGATCAATGTATAAATGACACTGGCAGGGAAGGGGTTAACACTAGGGGGCGATCAAGGGGTTAACTGTGTTCCCTCAGCGTTCTCTAACTGTAGGGGGGATGGGCTGCCAGGGACATGACAGAGATCACTGTCCCCGATCACTGGGAACAGAAGATCTCTGACATGTCCCCTGTCAGAACGGAGATCCACCTTGTTTACAAAGGCAGGTGACTGCTCTGCCTCTGTACAATGCAATCGTGGGTCGCCGGCGGACATCGCGGCACGCAGCGGGCAGGTGTGCCTGCCATAATCACTTAAAAGTAGCCGACATACAGTGACGGCGATTCGCGCAGCCGTGCCAATCTGCCGCAGTAAAATTGCGACGGCTGGTCGGCGACTGGTTAAAATAACTCAGTGCCGTATCGCAAAAAATGGCCTGGTCATGAGGGGGGTAAATCTTCCAGAGGTCAAGAGGTTAATACAAGATAATTCTGTGCACTACAGACTGCGTGTGTTCCTCCCCTCCTGGGTACTTTGGCAAAGGCCCTGCTTACAAGAATGACTATGGGGTGCAAAAGGAAACCCACGCAAACACAGGGAGAACCTGAAAACTCCAGGCAGATGCTGAACCTGGAAACCCTCAGGGCTGCATGGCAGAAGTGCTAACCACTGAGCCACTATGCTGCCCCTCAGGATGGGTTACTTTTTGGAAAAGTACACTTTTTCTGTAATACTACAAAGTAATACAAGCTTACATATCAAACATTAACAATAAGCAAAATAAATTATAATGGAATCATTGAGTCCTAATATTCTGCAAAAGGCTAGGTTCATTTCTAAGAAGCAACAGGCATACAGTATTTCTGTAACTTCAAAAAAATCCAGTGCTTACTGTAGTGAGAAACACGTCCCATATAACTATGTTTACTCAGAAATCATATTCTCTGTACTAATTGCTACCTAAGATACCAGCCAATCCAAGCTAATGGTATAGGATGGAGTAACTAACGTATCCATGGATACCGGCATAGCAACCATATCTCAGTGCTTCTAAAAATACAGTATTTGCTGCTACAAGCCACAAAACTGAAGGGACACAGGATCCGTGCTGAATCTAACAAGTGTTTGATCTTCTAAAGAATAGACAAGGGTTGTTGATTAACATAAGATCTTCTAAAAACACGTATCACAAATAATTCCAAATGATAATACTCATATTCTGCTATAATGTGATGATTGGGAAACAAAGACTTCTGGAAACAAGGAAATATAGGCATGGCAAGTAGCCCTGAACTAGCTTTATATGTCATATGTAGTGTTTTCAAATACCCCATGATGGTAAAATACACCTAACGGGCAACTGCATGCAGACAGCTAAATGCATATACTGTATGTATGTGATCCACCTACCTCTGTCTGCTTTGTTATATACTGTAGCTGCATAGTAATCTGTGTCTGCTTTGACACTGCTAAGGCTTAGCTCACACCTATACAGTTTGCTTTTGAACTGTTTCTGCAGTGCTTTATTGCTCTGCGTTTTGCGTTTTTGCACACATGATTGTACCGCAACTTTTCCACGATTTTTCATTTAGCTTTTTTTTTTTTTTTTAACGAAAAAGTTTATTTAGGTTTTCCAAAACAGTTTAAAATGGATTAGACATAGATAGAGACATCTTACAAGGTTTTTTTTTACATGTCTTAACAAATGCAGGAGTAGCAGTCAAATCAACAATATGTTTACAAGAACATTGCTTCCATCTCAGGTGGAGGTATAAAAGGTCACATTGATTACCTTTAGTTCGTACATTTTAATCCCACACACTCACAGGTAGACACAAAAATCTATTTCAGGAGGACCAGTTTATATCAATTATCGTGAGCCCCGACCCGGGGGCCTCAATCAATAGTTAGATGTTCTGCCCAAATCTTCCCAAATTTTTGGGGGCAATTTCTTCCCATATATGTCATTTTATATAATGGTAATGCCCTATTTATCAAGGACTGCCAAAGCTGTCTGGTGGGTGGCTGGGATTGGTTCCACTGTAATAGGATTGCCTTTCTAGCATACAGTGTGGCGTAGAAGATAAATAGTTTCTTCCCCCATGAGACCTCCAGGAAGTCACAAATACCTAACAAAAGAGGGATCGGGCTGTATGGAATCATCACTCTCCCAATAGAATTAATATCAGCAAGTATATTTTCCCAGAATTCCTTCACACCAGGGCAGGACCAGACTATATGGAAGAAGTCAGCGTCATCCGAACCACACCTAGCGCACCTCGCCGACCTATCAGGGTAAATTCTCGCTAAACGTACTGGAGAGTAATATGCACGGTGAAGAAACTTCAGTTGCATGAACCTGTCTCTAGCTGAGATTGTAAGGGGTAGATATTGCTGAATCCCCTCCTCCCAGTCCTCATCTGTCAGCTCTGGGATATCCCCCCGCCATAACTCACACAGCCGGGACACTCTAGATGTGTCGTGGGACACAAATATATTGTACAGTGTGGACAGCGTTTTCCCAGTATCTGGGGGTTTAAGTGTATTTTCCACAGGCGACCCCTCCAGATTTAGCAGGCCAGGGAATTGGGACCGGAATGCATGGCGCAACGGAATCTGAAGAACATATGATTCGGGAGCTCCTTATCTCTTTTTAAGGCATCAAAAGAGACCAGTCGGCCCTGTGCTACTATGTCTCCCAAAGTTTTGACCTCATATCTAGCCCACACAACCGGGTCAGGAATAGAGCGAAAGTGAGGCAGACGAGGGTTTCCCCATAAGGGAGTCGCAGGGGTGCAGTCATTGGGTCCCATGAGTTGTTTTTGGACCGTGTCCCAAACCTTAAGGGTCGTCATCATGGGAAGAGTCACCCGAAGATTGGATCTGGGGCCTCTATAAACCAAATTCCCCAACTCCGCAAACGAACCAACCAATGCCGCCTCCGTAGTGGAAGCGGGATTAGTCGGGTCCTCCGAGAACCACCACTTAACAGTATTTAGCATTTTTGTTAATGTTTTTTTTTTTTTCTTGGTCAATTTGTTGTTGGGCAGATTAACCACTTCATGCAAAATCACATACCTGTACTTCATTTTGTTGAAGTGGTTATATTGCAGCCAGAGGCATTACCCCGGTTTTTTAGAGCTGATGGTCGGCTTTCATGTGATAACAACCGATGAGGGCGTTCAGCCTTTATCAAAAACAGTGGGAGGGGACATCCCTCCCCCCCTCCCGCCACTACGCCGGGTCTCCCGTCCCACCGGGAGACCCGGACGACCAGCCAGCATGTCCACCAGCTGGCCAGGAGTCCCGAACAAAACCGGATTCGACTTTGATCGGGTCTCCGGTGTAAAAACCCAGAAGTGACGTCATAGCTTCACTTTCAGTTTACTCGGCAGCCAACAGCGCCGATTTAAAAAAAAAAATGACAGCATTCAAAAACGCGTTTTGAATACTTTTAAGTGCAGTGGAGGGGTTTGGGGTCTTTTAGACCACAGATCCCTCCATAAAGAGGACCAGTCACTGCCTATTACTGTGACAAGGGATGTTTACAATCCTTGTGGCAGCAATAAAAGCGATCATACATTTTATTTTTAAAGGAACGGTGTAAAAACAATAAAAATAAATAAAGAAGAAGAAAAAAAAAATACAACATTTCTAAGTGCCCCTGCGTGCTCGCTCACCAAAGAAAACACATACGTTAGTCGGGCCCGCAAATGTAAACAGTGTTCAAATCACACATGTGAGGTATTGCCACAATCGATAGAGCAAGAGCAACAATTCTAGCTAAAGACCTCCTCTGTAACTCTAAACTGGTAACCATTACATTGCCTATGGAGATTTTTAGGTACCATAGTTTGTCGCCATTCCACAAGTGCATGCAATTTTAAAGGGTAACATGTTAAGTATCTATTTACTCAGCGTAACATCATCTTTCACATTCTACAAAAAAAATGGGCTAACTTTACAGTTTAGTTTTTTTAAAGTCAATGAAGTGTGTTTGCGTTTGAAAGACCGCTGCGCAAATACCGTGTGACATAAAATATTGCGACGACTGCCATTTTATTCTCTAGGGTCTTTGCTAAAAAATGATATATAATGTTTGGAGGTTCTAAGTAATTTTCTAGCAAAAAAAAAGATTTAACGTGTAAACAACAAGTGTCAGAAGTAGGCTTGGTTACAAAAATGGAAAAACCATGGCAAATTTAGTTCTCCATTAGAGTCTCTTGAACCAAAAAAGCACCGTTTTGCATTAAAAAAACTCCCTGACTCTTTCCAAAAACGCAGCGGCTAAAAAAAGCATGGATGTGAACGTGTCCCATAGGAAGCCATGTTAAATGAACTGTAGTGCGTTTCTGTAAAAAGCACCAAGAAATGCATAGGTGTAAACCAGGCCTAATGATTATGGTCACATTAGTAGTGCCTGTTCAAAGCTCTCTTCTAGGGCCCCTTTTACACAGGGCAGACTCCAGCTGCGGTCCATTTGCTCAGCAGGGGATCTCTCTGCTGATCCCTGCTGAACAGGCGGATGACAGGTCGTTTGTGCTTGTGTCTTTGAGACAAGAAGTGAAAGAAGATCTCCCCAATGGGAGACAAGACAGGAAAAAAAACTTGACTGGGGTGTTAAAGTGATTGTAAGGATTTGTTTTTTTTTATTTCAAATAACAAACCTCTCATACTTACCTCCACTGTGCAGCTCGTTTTGCACAGAGTGGCCCCGAACCGGCTCTTCTAGGGTCCCCCGGCTGCTCTCGCGGCTCCTCACCACATCAGATAACCCCCTAGGGGAAGCGCTTGCCGGCGCGCTCCCGAGTCTAGCATTCGGCGTCCATAGCTGCCGAATGTATGACTTGGCCCCGCCCCCCGGCGCCAGCGTCATTGGATTTGATTGACAGGAGCGGGAGCCAATCAGGACACGAGACACCGGCCGGAGCTGGTGTGCTCCTTCCCGTCGTGCATTTCGGGGCTCAGGTAAGTATAAGGGGGGCTCGGGGGCGCTGCTGCATTGAAAAATATTTTTCACCTTAATGAATAGAATTTTTACAACCCCTTTAAGCATTTCCTACCTTATATAAAATTAAAAATAAATGTAATATACAGTGGGGACGGAAAGTATTCAGACCCCCTTAAATTTTTCACTCTTTGTTATATTGCAGCCATTTCCTAAAATCATTTAAGTTATTTTTTTTCCTCATTAATGTACACACAGCACCCCATATTGACAGAAAAACACAGAATTGTTGACTTTTTTACAGATTTATTAAAAAAGAAAAACTGAAATATCACATGGTCCTAAGTATTCAGACCCTTTGCTATGACACTCATATATTTAACTCGGGTGCTGTCCATTTCTTCTGATCATCCTTGAAATGGTTCTACACCTTCATTTGAGTCAAGGTGTGTTTAATTATACTGATTGGACTTGATTAGGAAAGCCACACACCTGTCTATATAAGACCTTACAGCTCACAGTGCATGTCAGAGCAAATGAGAATCATGAGGTCATCACGAATCCGTCGGACTTTTGTGTGATCGTATGTAGGCAAGTCCGTTCCTAAGAAAGTCTGCCGCAAGTCCGCCAAAAGTCAGCCAAAAGTCCATCGAAAGTCTGTCGGACAGGCTGTCGGACTTTTTTTTAGACGAAATGTCCAACCGTGTGTACGCGGCATTAGAACTGGAAAACTATTTTACGACTTTTATGTTTTTTATGTGTAGCGCCCACCTACTTAGGTGTGTGCTAAAAGGTTAGAGAGCTTCAGAGTTAAGTGTAAATTTCAGGCATTACCCTGTTTGGTATAGGCCTGGCTGGGTTTGATTTATTGGGGAGGAATGATAGTGTAGGATGGGGGGGGGGGGGTGACCACCTGCATTCTTCTAAAGTGACGCCTAGTCTGACCAGCGAGAGGTGCTGGAAGACAGGTTGATTTGTACAGGATGTAGTTAGTGGTATAGGTCACCCTTAGCCTATCATTAATTTGTATGGGCAGGGGCTAACAGGCCTATATAACTGTGGGTCACATGCTTCCAGGGTGGTTTGCTGATGGGAAGAGGACAGCCAAGAAGGACAGAATGTAGCCGCTGATACAGCTAAAGAACTCTCCCCTTTTGGGGAGAGGAACCTGCCTTAACAGGAAGAGGGATGGAGGAAGCAACTGCGGGAACCTGCAACATCTAAAAGGAGAGGCTGCTACCCCCAACAGAGGAAAAGAATTGGGAGAGGACCTTCTTTTGGTAAACATGGATGGTCGCTCAGATGTACACGTGAGTGCATACCCATAGAAGCAGTTATCTTCATAGGCTGAGGGTGCCGATCCGGGAACTCTATTCAGAGTATTGTTCTTGGGACTTAAATTGAAGATTCAGTGTTGGTTGGGAAGTAGTGGTTAACAGGAGGGAGAAGATGTGCAGTCCATTACAGGAACCAAGTGAATAAGGCAGCTCATATTTCTAAAAGACTTTGTTTTACATTCTTTCTGCAACGTGCTATGGGAAAGAATAAGGTTATCGTTCTTTTGCTTCAAGACTGTTTGCTGTGTGATCAATGCAGGGGAGTGGGGGGTAATGGAACCAACTGGGAGTTAGCAGCTCCTACGGGAGTAGTGCGCTTCATATGTATATATGTACATGTTTTTACATACTCGCCTGGAGCTCTGTTATCACTCAGTATCTCTTAAAGAGGAAGTAAACAATGATGGGTTTTACTTCCTTTTTTGTTCCCTGCAAAGTAAAAGCATAATGTGACACCTGCAAATGCAGCCCACGCTTTGCCCGCTGGAGGCCGCATCCATGTTCACCCCTCTTCCTTCTGGGCAGCGGACTCTGGGTCTTTGACTGGCCGGAGTCGCGTGACGTCACTCTTGCGCGCGGGAGCCACCAGTCACGGCACTCGCTAGTGAAAAAACGGCATGGAGGGCGTTTCTTCACAGCGCATGCGCCAATGACATCATTGGCGCGGGACAAAGTAAATATCTCCTAAACACCGCACATTTAGGAGATATTTACTGTACCTATGGGTAAAACTTGATAATAGAGGTTTACAACCTCTTTAAATATTTTAAATGATTACATTGATTACACACATTGATCAGGCCATTGAGGAGAATTAATCAAAACTGGAGCAGACAGAATCTGAAGAAACTGTGCATGTCAACCAATCAGCTTCTTTCTTTCATTATCAAAGCGTAACTGAATAAAATGAAGATAGAAGTTGATTGGTTGCCATGCACAGCTGCTTTAATTTTGATAAATCCCCCCTGTGACAGACCTAGCCGGGAGAGAAACTTTTGGAGGGGACTGAATGCTAGCCTCTTGCCGATCGATCGTGGGCCCTGGCATTTGGGGGAACGGTGCTCTTTGTGAGCTGTATGCCTGAGGACCCTTGAGGTGGTGTTACTTTGGATTCAGGTCCATATCCCCCCAAGAGACACAGACTCTGGGGACCCTGGATTAGCCATATTAGAAATAGTGGCTGATTCATAATGCTGGGACAAATACTGTTAGGAGATGCTGATGTCAATTCCAGCCACCTGTCTGTCTGTTGCCTGCTACAATGTGTTTATTGTAAATTAGTATGGGATCTAAGAGTCATTAGATCCCCATACCCCCAATGTGCTTGTAAACAACGATATATGTTCCAGTGTATTTATATAAAATTTATAATGTATTTAAAATGTATTTACATGGGCAGCAATACCTCTTGCACCTGCCAACGTACCCACAAGGCATCGCTAATACAAGTTGTAATATAGAAGAACTGCTCAATATGAGCTTCAGCTCAAATTTAATAACTATGTTACATGGTACTTCTTCTATATGAAACTGATCATTAACAAAATGGCCATGGTGCAATAAAGGAGGACGGGTGGCCAAAGCAGAAGATTCAGATCTTTGACCTTATGGTTCTAATACATTATGTAATTGACCAAAGTGCTGAAATATGAAGAAAAGATAAAATGTAGTTTGACTTTCCAAAATATGTATTCACTTTAGTATTTAAGAGATGACATCATGCTGATCTTTCCTCTTCTCTACCACTGCCAGCTAAATCTTACACTTCATGTACACACACTTCTGCTGGACTAAGCACTTAGCGCTACTGCACAGGCTCCATAGAGTCTGCTGCTTCCAGTCCACTAAATGCAATGCAGGATTTCATACTCCTGAACATATGTCTTTTACCTTAGCTTGAAGGAAAGAATGAAAAGGAAACAAGAAAGAATGGAAAAAAGGAAAGGAAGAAATGTTTAAAAGCAGACAACAAACTGAATTGAGAAGCAGATCTAGTCTGGCTTGCTTTTTGAAGTTATATATATCATATATATTTTGATGTTCTGGTCTCCTATGGCAGTATTCTCAACCTTTTTTTCAGTCAAAGAACCCTTTAACCACTTCAGCCCCAGAAGATTTGGCTGCTGAATGACCAGGCCATTTTTTGCGATACGGCACTGCGTCACTTTAAATGACAATTGCGCGGTCGTGCGACGCTGTACCCAAACAAAATATTTCCCACAAATAGAGATTTCTTTTGGTGGTATTTGGTATCATCTCTGCGGTTTTTATTTTTTGCGCTATAAACAAAAAACATCGAAAAAAAAACACAATATTTTGTACATTTTGCTGTAACAAAAAGCCCTGATTTTTTTTTTAAAAGCTAATTTTTTCCTCAGTTTAGACCGATATGTGTTCTTCTACATATTCTTGGTAATAAAAATCGCAAAAAGCGTATATTGATTGGTTTGCACAAAAGTTATAGCATCTACAAAATAGGGGATAGATTTATGGAATATTTATTATTATTTTTTTTTTAACTAGTAATGGCGGCGATCTGATTTTTATCGGGAATGCAACATTGGGGTGGACAGATCGGACACCTTTGACACATTTTTCGAACCACTGGCATTTATACAGCAGCCAGACTGACCCATGCTGTACCTTGGTGCAGCGCAGTAGATACACCATATTAAATGTAATTGTGACTGCCATATACTGTATGTGTGCACTCAGCCTGCAGTTCCTGTACAGCAACACTCTGACTAGGAGAGAGAATGGCAGCACTAGGAGCCAATCAGGTGTACTGCCTACGCAGGAACATGCTGGTAGGAGGAGAGAGCTGACTGAGTAGAGTTGACAACTAATCAGTGTGTGGCTATGGACAGGGAGGTGACATAACTATATTCCTTAACTCTAACAGGGAGTAGAGTTTGGGCTTCTTGTTCTACTGGCTGGCAGAGGTGTATGAATCACAGAAGTGTCAGGACAGAGCTAAAAAATGGTTTGGCAGACAGTTCATATATGTGTATTTCAGCTTTGTACTGGGCATTTATCTATGTACGATGTGTATACAGTATATCTATAGTCTGACTTTAACTCCAAATCCTTTGAGAAAAACTCTGATTAGTTAACCTGAGCCCCACCCTTAAATTTAAGCCTAAAACACACCCTAACTCCTAAATCAAGCATGTGTCCTAACTAAAACAGTCCTAAAATTAACCATTAATATTAACCTTACATATATCCAGTGAAATGACTGGCCTTAGGTGATACACAGAGAAGAAACAAATCCTCCTACATAAGTTGTATCTGTCTATCTGCAGTCTTCTATTCTCTACATCCACTCAAGTACAGAATTCATAAAGCTTGTCTCAGCTATCAGAAAAAAGGGATGGAGAGCTGATTGACAGCACCAATGGCTCTCACAACTGTGTCTAAGCCAATGAGGAGGAAGAGCGCAGAGAGAACTCTTGTACACATCAGGCTCGGGTAAGTATTCATGGGGTGCTTGGGTGGGTGGGGGCATACAGAAGACTTTTTACCTTAATTCAGAGAATGGATTAAAGTGGTTGTAAACCCTTATGCCGTGTACACACAGGCGGACTTTTAGGCATCAAAGGTCCGACGGACTTTTGACGGACTTCCGATGGACTTTCGAACGAACGGACTTGCCTGCACACGATCACACCAAAGTCTGATGGATTCGTACGTGATGACGTACAACCGGACTTAAATAAGGAAGTTGATAGCCAGTAGCCAATAGCTGCCCTAGCGTCGGTTTTTGACCGTCAGACTAGCATACAGACGAGCGGATTTTTCGACCGGACTCGAGTCTGTCGGAAAGATGTGAAACATGTTTCAAATCTAAAGTCTGTCTGATTTTCCCTCGAAAAAGTCTGCTGCAGGTCCAATGAAGCCCACACACGGTCGGATTGTCTGACGGATTCGTCCCGTTGGACCAATCCAGTCGAAAAGTCCGCCCGATTGTACACGGCATTACATATACCCAGTGAAGTGACTGACCTCAGTTGATACAGAGATGAAACAAATCCTCCTACAAAAGTTGCACCGGTCTAGCTGCAGCACTCTCTTCTCTACATCGGTTCAAAATGCTGAATTATAAAGCTTGTCTGAGAGTTCAGAAAAAAGGGGGCAGAGATCTGAAATTACACAGTGAGGAAAGCTGTGAGAGCTGATTGGAGGTAAGGGAAACACCCCCCCTCCACACAGCACACAGGAACAGAGCTGAGGCTGTCAATCAGCTGGAGGTCCCTCTTCTGTCACCATTTTTCTTTTGTTGTCAGGAAAACTTGTCGGAATTGATTCATGCTGATAGCAGAGGAACAAAGCAGCAGACAGAAATGACACTTAGTGCTCTTAATTAAGACAAGAACGCACTAGAGGGACATGCTTTGTTCATACTTTATGTCTGAGGTTTACAACTACTTTAAAGTAGATGTATCCCTAAATTAATGGTATTTAGTTTTGTAATAACTTGTATTCACCTTTTTCATCCTATGTTGGATCTTGTGCTTCTGATCTATGACAGCCTCTTTGAGGCTACTTCATGTCTTCGTCCCTGTTTTCAGGTGATGGATGCATGGCATGAGGGATTCCTGATGGTGACTACATTAGACAATACCTTCATAATGTGAGTTGGAATTTCCAATTGTAGTCTCCATTGGAAGCCTATGTGACAAGCTGACAACACAGAAGAACAATTGGGTAATAGGGACAGTTTGCTGTCATCCTGTAACAGGAAGTGCCTGAACAAGGCCTTTTGTACCAGGTATTATCTACAATTGATACAATTGATGCAATTGTTACAGATTTAAAAGTATTGAAAATGACAGGACCATCTTAAAGATTTACTTTAATCTCAACTAACTGCCAAGCATAATGTCAAGCTAATACAGCTAAGCTAGCACCAATAATACTCTATAGTTGAAAATGTCTTATGCCCTTAATTATCTGTTACAAAGACAAAAATGACTGCCAGCAAGTTATCAGCACCAAGAAATCTGCAAACTGCATGCAGAATAAGTGTACCCAGTCATTTGACAGCAGTGCACCCCTAAGCTCAGCATGCAGATCCGAGAATTCTGTATAGATCCAGAACAATTCTAAATCAACACATCTTCTTGAATACATTGCACCTCCTCATATCATAACCAGGCTTTGGAAGCTGCCAAATTATGTTTTTACTGAGTCGATTCAAGTACTGTGCTGTCTAGTAGTAACCTTATACAAAACTCATAGTGATTATTTTGTTTCAAATTCAATTATTATTATTATGTTAGACATGCTTAGATGACTGACAAAGTTACATAAAACAGTTGTTTCTCTTAACTGCAGATCTCAATCATGAATGATTGTTAATTGCTGTTTGTTTTTAAACATAATTTGGTAATGTGTGTTATAGCATTATTTATAATAGTTATGTTATTTTTCTCTTTGCCTTTGTATGACTGGCGACTGTAGTCAGGGTGAATATCTGCTATTATAGTAGGCACACTTATATGCAGTCACTTGGTGGTCCATCCCATACTGAAAAAGTGATACAGAGTAGTGTTTATATATTTCAAGCTGAATGTAGACAAAATCCACCACTGCAGTGGGGTCCCCCATCACTGCAAGGGTTAAAGGAGAAGTGTGGATGCGGGTTCTAAGTCAGAGAACTGAGCGATCACATGACCCAGGGGCGGACTGACCATTGAGCCACTCGGGCACTGCCCGAGGGCCCTGGGCCACTAGGGGGCCCCATCAGGGTTGCCAGCCTCAGTAAAACCAGGGACAGTATGTATAAATCTGTGTTTTTTTTACATCTGTCTGTGTATACTGTGTGTACATGTATGTGTATACTGTGTGATTGTATACTGTGTGTGTGTATACTATGTGGCCCCATAATCTCTGATTGCCTGGGGGCCCCATAATCCCCTATTGCCTGGGGGCCCCATGAGTTATCAGTCCACCCCTGACATGACAGGTCTTCCGAGAGAAGAGAACAGTGACTGTCAGTCACTGCTCTCTGCTCCGCTTCTCCAGCACTGGAGTACCAGGCTGCAGAGGAGGCAGGAGTGGCTGGCGCTCTTGTGATCCAGAAGAGAAGTATGGCCAAAAAAAAGATTTGGCCATACTTCTCTTTTAAATGCTTTTTTAGTCCAGGGGTGCAGAGATATGGTGTAAGACTTAAAGTGCTTGTTAGGACAGAAGGTTTTTATCGTAATGCATTCTTTGTATTAGGATAAAAAGCATTCTGTGTGCAGCAGCCCCCCTCAGCCCCCCTAACACTTACCTGAGGTCCCTCTCTGTCCAGCGATGTCCATGAGTGTCTCAGTCGTCTGAGATTCTCCTTCCTGATTGGCGGAGACACAGCAGCAGCGCTATTGGCTCCCACTGCTGTCAATCAAAGTCAGCTAGCCAATCAGGGAAGAGAGGGATGGGGCCGGGTGTGGGCTCCATGTCTGATTGAACACAGGGAGCTGTGACTCAGCTCAGGTGCCCCATAGCAAGCTGCCTGCTGTGGGGGCATTAAACAGGAAGGAGGGGCCAGGAGCACAGAAGAGGGACCAGAGAAGAGGAGGATCTGGGCTTCTCTGTGCAAATCCACTGCAACAGAGCAGGTAAGTATAACATGTTTTTTATTTTTATAGGAAAAAAACCCGAGCCTTTACAATCACTTTAACTTATTCCTGGCTCCAGCTTCCTCTGCTAATCCATATGATCAGTCCAGCGCTGCTGCCTCTCTAAAGTGCTCTCAACCGCAGCCGCATGTCCCTCCGCATACAACAAAGGATTGAAAGCACTGCATTGTATGTGATGACGCCCAGAGCCTTGAGTAGATGAGAACAATGATGAAGCTTACCGCACTGATTGACAGGGTAAGTAATACACCTTATCTGTGTACCCCTAGACTAAATGAGTATGAGTATTGGGGGCTCACTGTATGAGTAGATTTTGTCTAATTCTGAGGGTTCTGCTATGCCCATTCAGGGCATAGTGCAAGTGTCTCCTGATCACCACCTCCACAGCAAGGTCTATTCCCAATTAGAAGGGGAGTAGCTCTTAATGTTAGGATTCCCTTTTTAATGATAGGCCCCTTGCATCATCGGGTGGAAGGTGGCCTGGATTTATGAGTATTTATGATTTAGGAGAAGATGAGAATAGGAGAGCCCCACTTGCATTATATAGTGCACATGAAGTCCATGCACACTTTCCCCTTCAGGGGAAAGTGGAATGTAGTTGGACCTCTAGTTGTCTAGTTGAAGAACACATGGGCAATCCCACCAAAGTGAGTTTTCCACAGTTTAATGAGTTTTTCTGCACTCATTTGGTAGCATCCACAAATGGGACAGTTATGTGCTACTGAAAGAAAACTTTCGGAACTGTACCATATTTTTTAATTGTATCCTAATTTTGGAACCATGCTTTGGAAATAACTGAGTGTTGCTGATGTATTCCACTGCAGTTGAAGCTAGAAAAAGTTTAAAGCAGTAATGCCTCCATAATGTGTGTAATGGGAATTAACAGCATGTGTAGTAATGTGTCTGCAAGAAGTGCTGGCGCAGAACAGCCAAAACCTGGACTGTCTGTTCAGGTTAGGAGTGAATGGTGGCTTGATGGAGGAAGATCTGCCCACCTGGCAGTAGAATAAATGGTTCTCCTTGCGCCAACACACTTGATGACCAGGGTCTAAATGTTGCATAGGCCTTGAATGATTAGAGGGACCCCACACTGCATCTATCTTGTAACCTCTAAAGTCAGAATTAAGGCCTTTTTTTCCTATGAGATCATGATCTGTTGGAGAATCGTCACTCACCTTTGCAAACACTAGGTAATTTTCTGTTTCTGGTGGCAAGTTTCCTGGCTCCCATCACACACATACATGGGTCTATGTTGTGCTCAATCAGCACCAACATTGAGATTTCAGACTTTGTTTCCCCTGCTATTGCAAATTTTTTACATTTTCAGTTTTAATTTCCAACACACATTTAGTATAGTACCCCCTTAGCATAAATATTAACTACATCTGTAACACATTGAGATACTTTTCTTGTCTATATTACCAGTACCTTGAGGTATTTAATACACTTTTAATTTCTTTTCACCCTCTCCCATTTATTTCAGGTTGGTTTTTGGTATTTTGGTATATATTTTTTTTTACCACAACCATGATCTCTCTTGGGCCACCTCATTGGTTTATCATTTGGTGTCTTGGACCCCTTCCACTATTCCCTGTCAGACACTGAGCAGCGGTCACCATTTGGAGATGCTATGTTCCAAGCTGGTTTGTAAGTCCCCTTTTAGAACATCAATATGTAGGGTGGTGGCACCCCCCACCTTTCTAGGGAGTGTTTTAGTATAATTTATGTATTTTTTTTTAGTATAGGATTCTGTTGTTGGAGGCATCTACTCCTAAGAAGTGAAAGCATTCACAAAATGCGTTGAGTTACAAGATGCATTCCTCTATCATATTGCAATCACCTTGGTCATGTAAAGCATGTACTTGAAAATATACCAGCTTGATGTATATTACATTAAATATTGTTAAGTGTAACCTGTTGGCTTGATATGCCAAACATTTTTTATGTATACTTTATACATTTATGTGTCCAATTCTTGTACAATAAATTGATATTTTATGACTTTTGTACTATGCCTCACTTAAAGTCCCATGGGCGAATACTGGCTGTGTGTATGTAATATTTGGGGATATAGACATGATATGCTAGGCACCTGGTCACAGTTATTTTATCCAAAATCAGAATTAAGCCTCCTGAGTGTATATTTGTTGTGACTGGCAGCAAAGCCCTGTGCCAAACTGAACATAAACCTAAGCTGAGCGTAGAACTGGGGGGGGGGGGGGGGCTATATGGGTGACTGGCCTACCATCTTGAAAAACTTCTCCTGGGGCCCCCACATGGGAACTGGCTGAACAACCCACTGCTAGGGAATGCCACACAATGGAGATCACATAAGGACCCCAGGCATAGATCCCCAAAAGTTCAGAGTCTCTGCAGCTATGAGGAGCCCCCCCTCCTCCTCTCATCTCACACACACAGTACTGCTCACTCTGAACCCTCCTCTGTGTCCCTATTGGCAGGAGGAGGAGAGCCAATTATAGGAGCAGTTACAGGAGCCAATGAGAGGGACTTTAACAAGCAGCAGCAGCTGCAAAGGATTCTGAACGTAGTCTCTATCAAAAATGGCCCCATATCCTTGTATGGGGGTAGGAACAACTTAGGCCAGCATGCTTTGGAGGAAGGGAAGTGAGGACTCCATCTGGCTTATCTGAGGAGATGGGGAGATCACCACCAGGTGTGAGGAAGACTATACACTGGAGAAGATTGCTTCAGGCCTGGGTCTAGGTGATCGTTCCCGTTATAGCTTGGAGGTCGGCTGATGACATCCAGTGCTAAAGAGGAGACCCAGGTGCATTTCCAGGATCCTTGACAGCATGCAGTGTTTCCATGAGGAGGCAGTCAGCCGAGCAATCTGAAGGAATGGTCCCAGGACAGTTCTTCCCTGGGCCTCTGGACACAGGATTTGGTGAGCTAGCCAGAACACTGAATTGCTGCTGTTACTCTGCCTCATTTAATTAGGAGAATCTGTGATGCTGTTACACTCTGCCTGGCAGTGATAGTAACTGCCTGATATAACTGAAGATTACCAACACCGTTAGAGTCCTGCTGTTTACCAAGCCCCTTTGGATGTACTTTGTTTCACTCCACTAAAGAAAGTCACCACCTTAAAGTCATCCAAAGTCTTAAGAGCTCCATCTATGCTCAGGACTCTAGTCATTATGTCATTCAGTGCACTGAATCAGGTATTGTGTTTGAACAGGACTGTTGGGACTGTGGTTCTGGGGTGGAGAAGGGAGAGTACTGACATAGAGAACAAGGTCATTCCTCTTCCCTCCTCCTGCCTGGACTCATATGTAGCCCAATATAAGTAAAGTTGGCAGTTTATTCACTGGAGTATCATTTAGACTATAATTTGTTGTTCTTGTGTGTTCATCTGTGCTCTCGGGGTTACTCACTTAAAGGGGTCCCCCCCAACAGCAGTCAGAATTAACCCTTGAGTGTTTCTCCAATAACCTTTATTCTCAGTCTTATCTGTGTATATTGACTTATTATATGATACTATTAGCTTTGTCATTTTTTTTTACTCTACTATAAGCAAGTTCACAGTAAAGATAATTTCTGTTGCCATTACATTACTGTGGTATTAACCTAACATTGTGCCAGGTGTGCCAGTGTGGTGAGGCTATTCTTGGGGTTGAAAAGGCAGAGTGAGGAACCAACAGTATTTAACCACTTCCCACCCGGCCTATAGTAGAATGATGGCCGGGCGGTGGTTCTGTTATCCTTCCTGACTGGGCGTCAAAGCGCGGGTGATCGGAGGTGCCCATCAGCTGCTAGTCACCAGAAACGGATGTCAGTGCCAATCAAAGTGCCAATCAGTGCCCAAATCAGTGCCAATCAGCGCCCACCACAGTGCAAATCAGTGCCCAACAGTAACACCTGTCAGTACCCCATCAGTACCTCATCATCAGTGCTGCCCATCAGTGCCACCTGTCAGTGCCAATCAGTACTGCCTATCAGTGCCAACCAGTGCCACCTGTCAGTGCCCATCACAGCCACCTGTCAGTTCCCATCAGTGCCACCTATCAGTACCCAGTGCCGCCTATTAGTGTCAATCAGTGCTGCATATCAGTACCGCCTATCAGTGCCCATCAATTCTACATATCAGTGCCTCCTCATCAGTGCCCATTAGTGCCACCTTATCAGTGCCAACTCATCAGTGCCCATCAGTGCTGCCTCATCAGTGCCCATCAGTGCCCATCAGTGCTGCATCATCAGTGCCCGTCAGTGAAGGAGAAAACAAAATTTTATAACTGAAACAAAGAAAAACGTTTTGTTTTCCAAACAATTCAGTCTTTTTTAGTTTGTTTAGCAAAAAATAAAAACCGCAGAAGTGATCAAATACCACCAAAATAAAGCTCTATTTGTGGTAAGAAATTGATAAAAAAATTTAGTTTGGGTACAGTGTTGCATGACCACGCAATTGTCATTCAAAGTGCGACATCACTGAAAGCTGAACATTGTCCTGGGCAGGAAGGGGGGAAAGTGCCTGGTATTGAAGTGGTTAAGCGGCTCCTGTGGGGGGGTAGCGCTACACGATGATAATTTTTCTGCTTTAAAAAAAGGAGTTATTTTTATAAAGCAAAAAATTAACAATTCAAAATACGGTATCATTTTACAATGCATAAAAGCTGATAGGAATGTGATGTGGTAATTCTATTTTCACTGCATACAAAAGCAGATAATTCTAATAGTCATTTCTTATTATAATGCACAAGATCTTGTATTTCCTGTGACACTGGCACAGATATCTACTTTGCCTGTATTGTAATTGGGTCTGGCATAGCAGTGCATGGACAGATTCTCCAGAGACAACAGAACTATGGAGTTCATATACAACCTTGCATCACTCCCCCATTAAGTAATGTGAAATACACAGAATGGACAGCTCCTGGCAACTCTTCAGTAGCAGCAGCATCCTCGATGGCCTAAGTGATGTACACAATACTGGTGCAGTCAGCTTGATGGATTATTTCATCACTATAGTTATAACTCCCTTAATTGCTATATTTATTGATTTTTCTCAGAATGTGTTAGAATAACATCCATCTCATACTAAACCAGTGATCAGTCACATGATCTTTGGAGTTGAATTAGGAGTGAGCAAGAGAGGGTGGCTACATGCAGCGGGACCATGTTGAGCTAATTAAGCCACCCTCAAAAGCCCCATACACACGATCAGACTTTCCGACGGGAAATGTTGGATGACAGGCTGTTGTCGGAAAATCCGACCGTGTGTATGCTCCATCGGACAATTGTTGTCAGACTTTCCACCTAGCATGGTTGGCTAGCATGTCTTCAAATTTTCCGCCAACAAATGTGTGTTGCCGGATTTTCCGATCGTGTGTACACAAGTCCGTCGGACAAAAGTCCAAAGAACAAACACGCATGCTCGGAAGCAATGACAAGCCGGAAGCGGTTGGTTTTGTAAACTAGCGTTCATAATGGAGAATTAACATTCGTGACGTGGCAAATTATGAAATCTCAAAATGCAGCGCACATTCTCTTCTTCTTTAATGGGATAATAATGAAGCTGCTTTGCTGGTGATACTGATGGAGTTATTGCAAACAAATTTTCAAAGGCTTTTTTTTTCTAGTGATATCAAGAATAATATTATTATGCTTTATTTTTTTTTTTTTGGGCAAGTTACCACAACACCATTATCCCGTAGTTTTTAAGATCAAAGATACAAATATGTTGGTGTCCGTTGTCAATTTTACATTGTATTTTTTTAAATGTAACTGCCTACTCCCAAACTGTCATTTGAAGTAAAACACATAGCCAAGTATTATTCTCCACAATTTTTTTATTGTGCATTAAAAAAAGAAAACAAATAAAAATAGACATGCTATCTGCCAATAGAACTTACCCAAAAAGTGCATTTTATGTATCCAAAAATATAGAAAATATAACAAATCATTATTCAAGCAAAAAAATAATGTCAAAGCAATAACTCCAAGGCCAATAATAAATAACACGTTATCTCCTCCGATTCCGCAACATGTCTGGTTGACGTTTGGCCATTCAGGAACGAACTGAAAAGCACAAAATAAAAAGCGCGAACTGAAAAGCGCTAAATGAAAAACGCAAAAAGAAAAGCTTGAATCATACTCACCAAACTTCTACTAACACGAAATTAGCAGGAGCCCAAAGGGTGGCGCTAAAGAGCTGAAAAACCATGTAGTACGTCTAGTACGTCACTACGTTCGTAATTGTTGGCCAACATTTGTGTGACTGTGTGTTTGCAAGACAAGTTTGAGCCAACACCCTTCGGACAAAATTCCACAGTTGTTGGCGGAAAGTCCGATCGTGTGTACGAGTCATAACAGGAAGTCAGATCACAGCAGGAAAAAAAAGGAATTTGGAGATTTGGAAAGTAATAAAAGTAATAGTTTTTTTTTTTTTTTCTTAAACAGAAATTAGTGTCACTTTAAAGTGATAGTAAAGATTTATTTTTTTATTTTTTATGTTTCAATAGTTTTTATTCAGTTTTAACAAGTGGTTAACAGGCAAAAGATCGACCCATGCACGGGCTAGCATTGAGGGTGTAACAGAAGTTACCTCACAAGGAAGGCAAGAACAAACGATACATAAATATAAAAAAAAAAAAGAAAGAAATGCGCGCTAACACAACAACAGTAAATAGAAGTATTTATGAAACCATAAGGACTAAGGGGTCCCAGACAGATTCCTTACAACTACAGGACATCCCCTGGACCAACCAATATCCAAAATACTGTCTAGACTGGACTGAAGAGGAAAAGAAAAAAGTAGCAGAGACCAGAGGAAAGTTAGGCTGACAGATGAAACTAGGGAAAAGGAGCTAGTCCACCTATCAAGTAAGGAGCTAAAGAAGGGGTAGATAAATCTGGGAAAGAAAGGGAGGCCAGAAGGTTAGAAGCCAGCGGCAGCCCATCCATTAGGGGTGCACTGGCGCCACCCCCCCATCCATGCGCCCGACTTCCTAATCTACATACAGGGCTCTGGACACATGGATTCCAATTGCAGGGGTGTGTTTTTTTGAAGCACGTGATTAGAGCCGTAGGCTCTAACAGGCTTCAAAAAAGGGTGGGCTAGGTGCGCAGGGCACTGCACCCCGATCCCACCCAGTTATGTGACAATAGCGAATGAATATTCGTTATCGTCACACTGATCCTTCTTCCGGTCAATCAGGAAGTAGGTCTTGAGACCTGTCACCTGATTGGCTGAAAGGAAAGGCGATCCTATTGGACGCCTGGGAGGAGGAGGGAGGAGCCAGGAGCCATCGTGATGCAGAAGGGAAGAGCACACAGGAGCTGGCTGCACGCTGGAGCCTGCTGCCTGCCGCACGCCGCCCGTAGGAGCCTGCTGCCCATTGCCCATAGGAGCCTGCAACCCTGCTGCTGTCCACCGCCCGTAGGAGCCCGCATACCCGCCTATCGCCTGCCGGCAACCTAGATGTGGTAAGTGCCGGGGGGGGTGGTTGTTTGCCACCCCCCCAAGGGAAACACCCACCAGCCACCACTGTTAGAAGCCAAAAGATGGGGAGAAGGTAAGAGCTCAGGAGCATCAGGACCATCACAGGCAGCCCAAGCTGGCTGGGGGAGGGTAGGAAAGCATATGACAGCCATGGCTCCTAAATTTTAAAGTGACTGTAAAGTTCCATGTTTTTTTTTTTAATTTAAAATCAAACATGTTATACTCACCTCCTTTGTTGCAGTGGATTTGCACAGAGAAGCCCAGATCCTTCTCTTCTCAGGTCCCTCTTTGGTGCTTCTGGCCCCTTCCTCCTGTTGAGTGCAGCTTGCTACGTTGGCACCTGAGCAGCGTCACAGCACCCTGTGTCCATTCAGGCACAGAGCTGCGGCCTGGCCCCACCCCTTTCTATTCTCATTGGCTGACTGACTTTGATTGACAGCAGTGGGAGCCAATAGCGGTGTGCTGCTGTCTCAGTCAATAAGGAAGGGAGTCCCGAATGGCCGAGACATTTCTACAACATCGCAGGAGCCTCCGGTAAGTATTAGGGGGGATGAGGGTGGCTGCTGCACACAAAAGGCTTTTTATCTTAATGCATAGAATGTATTAAGATAAAAAACCTTCTGACTTTACAACTAATTTAAAGAACTTGGCATGAGAGTCGTTATGGATGCTTGACATCTGTACATCAAGCATCAAAGCAGTCATACGATCTTTTATCCCTTTTTTTCCAGACTTGGGCAATTGTTCTCTTGGCTGACAATAAAAGATTGGAGGCAAGCTTCCATTGGTGAGCGAACAGGCCTGTAAATGGACATGTAGTAAGGCAAACTTGGCTGCTTTTGGTATGGACAGATGAAACAATGTGAATTGGAGGCCAAATATGCGAGACCGGAAGCCAATTAGTCTAGGACACTTCAACCAAATATGTACCATATCGCCCTGATGGCCACAACCCCGAAAGCAGCGGCCACTGTAGGATGAATTGGCATGGGCAATGCGAGCAGGGACCCAATACCAACGTAGGAGCACCTTATATGCCACCTCCAGGGTGGCTATATTGAATGAGCATTGGGCCACAGAAGACCAGGCCCGACTCCAATCTGCCAAGTCTATTTCAGTCACCAAATCTTGTTCCCACTGAGCTACATAAGTGAGAGAAGTAGAGGATGAGCGGTTATTCAGAGATGCATTGAGAGACAAGATGAGGCCTGGGGATCCCGGGAGTGCAGGCAGGTGTGTTCAAATACTGTTTTTTGGAACCGGTTCGTAGAAGTCCTGCGCAGCGAGGTGAGCCAGTGCTGAAGTTGGAGACAGCAGAACAGCTCCGCTTCTGGAATGTTATGGGTCTCCTGAACTAAAGAGAGGGCCTGACTGCAGTGTGAAGACAAGAGCTTGTGTCTGCCTTCTAACAAGTAGTGTGTGCTTTTGCTGTGAGCATGCTGACAGTCATGGATCACACAGACAGGCTTGCCTGGGTGCATTGCCTCATTTTGATTCTGCAGTGTTTGAAGTGCATTGTTCAAAGAAACCTGTCATGCAAGAAACATTGAGGTTGTCGTTGCTTCTCTTCTAAAATAGCTAGTTGCTTAGCTGTTATACCTTTTTAATTTGATACTTTGAGTCTGGACCTGAAACAAGTAGCATATAAAGACCCTTTCTCTGAACCTGCATGCTTGTTCTAAGCCAATGACCCAGAAGGTACTGCAATCAAAGGGTCAGCATTAGGCCTAATGCATACAGGACATTTGCTTATCTCTCCTAGACGCATTTCCTCCTGAAAGCAGCATTTTTGCAGAAAAAGCACTTGACACTTTTAAATGCATCTAAAAGCGTTTAGGTGCATCAAACACTTGAACGTTAATTCAACTCATTGGCAGGATTAATCATGTTTACTGGGGAAACATGGTGGCTTTTTAATCTGCTGTACTCCCTATTTTTCAATAAAAGATATCCATATGAGCTAATATATCATACAAGGCCATCTGCAACATCACCAACCTCATCTGCAGATATTGCCCAAATCGCCTCTCCGCTCCTCCTAGGTCCTCCTACTCTCTAGCTCTCTTGTCTCCTCCTCCCATGCTCACCTATAGGACTTCTCCAGAGCCTCTCCCATCCTCTAGAACTACCTGCCCCAGTATGTCCGTCAGCCCCTACCCAGTCCACCTTTAGGTGATCCCTGAAAACTCACCTATTCAGGGAAGCCTACCCCACCTCCACCTAAGAACTGTACCCAGGCCACCTCCATCAGATCATCCCCCGCAGCTATTACCTTTTGTACTACCTCCCCCTCCCTTTGGATTGTAAGCTCAACAAGCAAGGCCCTCCTATTCCTTCTGTTTTGAACTGTATTGTAATTGTAGTGTCCCCCCTCTACATTGTAAAGCGATGCGCAAACTGTTGGCGCTATATAAATCCTGTATAATAATAATGACAATATCGGAATGGCGGCTTTTTCCTGCAGACTACAAAGTATTGGAGGCTATCAGAAGCTTTTTTTGCCTAAGCACCTGGTACTTGGTGCCATGGATATTAGGGAGGCTTTAGTGCTGTTTCACCTGCTCTTACTAATGTGCATTGTGCAAGTTACCACAACAGTGTGGATCCATCCTAAGGTATGCATTGTAGTGTTTGGACACACCATTGGTGTTTTGAGTAGCAGATAAAAGTCTCTACTCATATCTCAAGAAGAAAATGTAAACCTGCATTTCTAGAGATGTAAAATAGAGATGTATACTTCAGTGACCATTATTCATGGTACTTTTACATGTAAACATCAACATTATGTGAATAAGGTTGTAATATATTGGATTAGTAACAATTTTTTTAAAGCCAAGTGTTTTTATGAACAAGTCAGGGAAAGATTAATTCTGATTAGTTGCTATGGGTTTCTGCGTGTCGCTCACTGATATTTTCAAGAGTTCCTATTCAATTAGTGGTGCAAAAGACATCTCTGAAAGTCTAAGTAGGTATTTAACAATTCAATTTTTGAAGGACATAATTAGTTTCTCCTGCGCTAACATCTTTACCTGAAAGCTGGATGATCTGACCTTGACACATGACATCTTAACACACGTTTTGCATACCAATTGATACGTTGAATTTAGCTCTGAGAATACTGTCTAGTTATAGGCGATGAGAACAGACAGAAAGATCTGCTTCTTATTATGCGGTAACAGTGACTGCCGCTTCAGTAGACCCAGCAATGTCAGCAGGAATTTTTTAACTAAGCAGATATAGAAAAAAAAACACCTTTTAAAGCAACCTTGTCAGTAAAAAAATGCCTAGTAATGTACCTGCAAATGAAGAGATGGTTTACTCTCCTCCTACACCTCTTGTGTAGCCCAACGCTTCTCTATGTAAAAGAAATCTGAAGTCATTTGTAGTGCACTGCATAGTGGTTTGGCTCTGTACTCCTGTGGGACGGCATCGTTCCTCTGCCTTATGCCAGTAATTCTTGTTTGAAATGTGAGTGCAATTTTCATTCATTTTCAATAAAATAGTTTTAAAGCAGTGAACACTATGGTCCTTTTTATGCTTCTTTAGGCATTATCACCAGGGGTCTCTTCATGGATGGTTTTACCCTGCTGGATAATTATTGAAGCTGTTCCTTGTGATTCTAATAGAGTCGTGCTGGTAATACTGTACATGTTGGCTGAAGCAGACTGGAGGGTTGCCATTTCTGTGAACATTACTAAGCATCTTGCTGGATCCTCCTTTAATAAAGATGTGCATTTTGACTTTTGCAGTGAGGGTCAAATCTTATGCTCTGTACACACAATAGGATTTTCCGACAACAAAACCGTGGATTTTTTCTGACAGATGTTGGCTCAAATTTGTCTTACATACACACGGTTACACAAATGTTGTCGGAAATTCCGCCAACAAAAGTTCTATGGAGCATACACACGGTCGGACTTTCCGACAACAAGCTCACATCCAACATTTGTTGTCGGAAAATCCTATCGTGTGTACGGGGCATAAAGGTGAGTGTGTATCCTCAAGGGAACGGTGGTGGCTATTCACCTGGAGTGCGCCATTGCACAGAGTTTTTGGATGTTTTGTAGTTTTGATTTTGTACCATTTAGATATTTTATTGCACTGTTTTTTTTCACCTTTTGATTCATGGAGTTTTTTTAAAATATATTTTTTATTTGTTTTCTTGTTTGTTTTCATACTTACACATTTATGTATTGTGATAATGTATTATGTACATTTATGTTTTGTGATTGCAATATTTATATTTTTGTTTCATTTTCTGGTGTACACCCCCACTTTTTTTATGTAAAATCCATTTAACCACTTCAGCCCCAGAAGATTTGGCTGCTCAATGACCAGGCCATTTTTTGCGGTATGGCACTGCGCCGCTTTAACTGACAATTGTGCGGTCATGCGGCGTTGTGCCCAAACAAATTTGACGTCCTTTTTTACCCCACAAATAGAGCTCTTTTTTTGGTGGTATTTGATCACCTCTGCGGTTTTTATTTTTTGCAGTATAAACAAAAAAAAGCGACAATTTTGAAAAAAAAAAAAAAAACCCACAATATTTTTTACTTTTTGCTATAATAAATATCCCCAATTTTTTTTTTTAAAACGTAAATTTTTTCCTCAGTTTAGGCCGATATGTATTCTTCTACATGTTTTTGGTAATAAAAATCGCAATAAGCGTATATTGATTGGTTTGCGCAAAAAATATAGCGTCTACAAAATAGGGGATAGATTTATGGCATTTTTATTATGTTTTTTTTTTTTTACTAGTAATGGCAGCGATCTGCAATTTTTATCGGGACTGCGATATTGCAGCACACACAGATCCTGGTTCTCACTCTATCACGAGTGATCGCGGGTGCCCGGCGGTCATCGTGCCCACCGGGCACTTGCATCAGCTCCGGGCACATACTGCGGGCTCGCCCCTAGTGGTCAAAAGGCGAAGTGACATAAGGTAACTTTGTTTCGCCCAGCCGTGCCATTCTGTCGCATTAAAACTGTGGCGGCTGGTCGGCAAGCAGTGAACAGAATGCAAATATTTGCAAATCTCATAAGCCCATATTTGATTTATAATAGAAAAAAGAAATATAGAATACCAAATGTTTAAACTGAGAAAATATACAATTTTCCATGTATCAAAAAAATAAGGTAATTTTGAAATTGATTGATGGCAGCAACATGACTCAAAAAAGTTGGGACAGGGCAACAAAAAGCCGGCAAAGTACGTGGAACTAACACAGAAGAGCTGGAAGAATATTTTACAACTAATTAGGTTAATTGGCAACAGGCCAGTAATATGATTGGGTATAAAAAGTGCATCTAATGCAGTGTACACACGGGCGGACATTTCGACCGGACTGGTCCGACGGAATGAATCCATCGGACAATCCAACCATGTGTGGGCTTCAGCGGACCTTCAGCTGACTTTTTCTGTCGAAAATCAGACGGACTTTAGATTTGGAACATGTTTCAAATCATTCCGTCGGAACTCCGCCGGACCCAGTTCCTATCCGTATGCTAGTCCGACGGACGGAAACCGACGCTAGGGCAGCTATTGGCTACGAACTTCCTTATTTTAGTCCGGTCGTACGTCATTACGTACGAATCCGTCGGACTTTGGTGTGATCGTGTACAGGCAAGTCCGTTTGTTAGAGAGTCAGTCTAAAGTCCATCGTAACTCCGTCGAAAGTCCGTCGGAAAGACCGTCGGACCTTTGATGCCCAAAAGTCCGCCCGTGTGTACACGGCATTAGAGAGTTAGAGTGTCTCAGAAGTAAAGATGGGAAGAGAGTCACCAAACACTGAAAAGCTTTGTCTAAAAAGTGTCAAAACATTTCAGAATATTGTTTCTCAATGTAAAATTGGAAAGATTTTAAATATATTATCATGTACAGTACATAATATCATTAAATATCTCTGTGCGCAAGGGGCGAGGACGAAATGTAATGTTGGATGCCCATGATATTTGGGCCCTCAGATGGCACTGCATTAAAATCAGGCATGATTTTGATGGACATCACTGCATAGGCTCATGAATAATTCTCATGATGATGTCTATCATCCAATCATGTACAAGCAAAAATGCTGTTTTTTATTTTCCTTGCATGTGATTGAGTATTCTTTGCAAAGTGAAATATTACTTAATTTACTAAGCTCTGGAGCAAGTGCACTTGCAGTGCACAGTATATTTGCCTTTAGTAAATCAACCCAACAGTTCGTGCTGTGCCATCCAAAAATGCAAGTTAAAGCTCTGTTATAAAAAGAAGAAGCCATATCTGAACATGATCCAGAAGATCTTCTCTGGGCCAAAGCCCATTTAAAATGGACTGCTCAAAAGTGAAAAACTGTTCTGTGGTCAGATAAATCTAAATTTGACATTCTTTTTGACAACCATGGGCGCCGCTTCCTCTGGACTAAAGAGGAGAGGGACCTTCCGGCTTGATATCAGTGGTCAGGCCAAAAGCCTGCATCTCTGATGGTATGGGGCTGCATTAGTATGTATGAAATGGGCAGCTTGCACATCTGCAAGGGCACCATCAATGATGAAGGATATATCCAGGTTTTAGAGCAGACTATGCTCCCATCCAGACTGGGAAGTTGATTTACTAAAGGCAAATATACTGTGCACTGCAAGTGCAGCTGCTCTAGATCAAAGGGAAAGCTCTGAAAGGAGGGGAAGCTCTGCTGATTTCTATCATCCAATCACGTGCAAGCAAAAATTCATGTTTTTTTATCTTCCTTTAAAGTTCCTCTCAGATCTAGAACAACTGCACTTGCAATGCACATTCTACTTATGATATTAGTAAATCAACCCCATAGTCTTTTCCAGGGAAGGCCTTGAATATTTCAGCAGGGCAATGCTAAACTGCATACTACATCTATGACAACAAGTGAGTTCAGCTGCACGTGCAAAGGGCACAGTCAATTTGCCTTTAATAAATCCACCCCAAACCGTTACTTGCGTATGATTTGAAAAAAACAATTTCTGCTAGAATTAGGCCCCTTATCTTTTATCTATCAAAAAGTTCAGTCTGCTATTGAATATATTTGTGTGTAAATGAGACTACCTATAGTCAACTTGGCTTGTGGTTTGTTATTATTATTATTATAATACAGGATTTATATAGCGCCAACAGTTTACGCAGAGCTTTACAATATAAAAGGGAGACCATACATTTACAATACAATAAAATACAACAGGGTTAAGAGCTTACAATCTAAGCTCTACAGGTTTATTGGTATGAATAAAGCCTTATGCCTGGATCAAACATTACTGTGCCAGTGCAATAGTTCCTGGGAATCACATTGAAATGCCATTAACCAGATTTCTCTGCAAAGTAAGATGATTCACGTTCTTAAAAACATGTTCTGATTAATTAAAATAAGAGGAGCTGCCTTTGTCTATCGTAAACAATAAGCCAATTTACAAAGGTCAAGAAATGTAATTGCTATGCTGAAAAAGTAACAAATTATAGAGAAATCAATATTTCAATGAACTCTGTATTTTCTATTGATTTAAAAAAGACAACAACTTGCGATACTGCTTTGTCATATTGCTTGATTTTCTGATTAGGTTTTAGGTCACATTTAGATGCAATTGTTGGCAATTATTCTTATCATGTAGATGATGCAGTATGTTTTTGTTATGCTAACTATTGTATAACCAGTCAATACTAATTAATCTGAATTTTGTGATGATAGAACACAGAAGCTATTCCTTCGAAAAATGTTAAATTTACAGAAACTCTGTCTCTCCTTTGACTTTCCTATGTCACAGGGTATTTGTTTTTGTCCATTTTGCCTCTGTGCTTGGCAACATTTTCAACAATTCATTAGTCTGTTCAATACAGATGGATCTGCAATGGCACCATTGTCATTGCTAGCACTATTTTCTATATCTGCACCAATGAACCAATTTTATGACAAAGCCTTTGATTCAGAAGCCCTCACTACAATTCATAGGGGCCCATAGCAAATTCTTAATGAGGCCTCCCAGTAACTTTTTTTGACCTGGCAATGTCAATTGTGACTATATTGTAATTGATCCTAAGAAAAAGGATATCTAAATCAAGGACAGGCAGCAGGAGAGATGTTAACAGTACACTACTAGGGATCAGTGCTGTGGATAGAAATTGCTGGGTGAAGAGTAGCAGTGCAAAATTAAATGTTTAACCTTAAACCAGTTCAGGCTCGGGAAAGATGCAGACTTTACAGTCGGGGCTCACACAGATGACTGGACCGGCAGCTGGCTCCAGTCAATGTCAACGAGCTGCTGAGAACCTGAGCCAGCCGCTCCCACCCCCTCCACAGCCCAGCACTGCAGTAAACATTGGAGAGGCAGAGCATAGAACCAGGGACTGACAGTCACCGGCTCTCTGCACCCGGAAGAGCTGAGCGACCAGTTCTTGGGTAGAGGTAGCGGGGGACAGCTGTAGCTGGGATCAGTGCTGCACCCATCTAGGTGAGTATGGCTGTTTATTTTGTTTTTTTAAGTCATCCTTCTCTTTTAATTCTCCAGTAGCTAACCAGCGCTTTTCAGCATCAACTGATCTTTGTCGGGGTAAAAAATCTTAGTTAAGTGTTTTTGTGTCAATTCTAAGCCCCCTCACCCCGTTTTACCATACTAGCCAACAAGTGCTGAACATTAAGAGAAATATATTATTTTATTTGCATATTATTGAAAAAATGCTACTGCTCCAATGCAAAATAATCTATACACTTAATACAAACTTCTTTAAACTGTGACTTTTTTCAGAATTACAAACCTCAAATGTCTTACCACTCACTCTGGACACTAGAATTTTTCAGCCTCAGGTACACTTTGTTTCTGATACAGAATAATATCCCCCTTTCCTGATTCCTGTCCTTGGGTGGCTTTGTCCCCTTATAGATTCCATGGAGCCATCTCTACATGCACAAGCCTAGCTGCCAAAATAGTGGATTCTCCTTGCTTCCATACTAAGACATATGCCAGCTAGTCCCCTGCACCCCCCTATTCTCTCCTCCAATTGTTTGGAGCCTGGGCGTGCACTTCCCTGCCTGGTAGTTAAGGGGAAGTAGTGCTGTGGGACCTGGAGTCGGTGACGGTGAACAGTGACAGTATGTAAATGTTTGGGGACACTGGGGCCTAACAATGTATCTGGGCATGTTTTATCTTAATGCAGAGAATGCATTTAGTTCTACATTACCTTAAATCTAACCCCTAAACCCTATGATGCCAATATGACACCCCAAATATAAAGCAGTAAACCAAATCTGTACTGTGATATATAAAAACAATTTTTGAGTTGACTGTGCACTTTGTAAAGTGCAGTTGCACTATGCAAGAGCAGTTGCTCCAGAGCTTAGTAAATGAGCAGAAGCTCTACTGACTTCCATCATCCAATTATGTGCAAGCAAAAAGCTGTTTTTTTAATTTTTTTTATTTTATTTTATTCTTTGGAAAGTGAGGCTTTACCCCTTTTACTAAGCTCTGGAGCAACTGCACTTGCAGAATGCAACTGCACATTGCAAAGTGCACAGTCTAGTTGCCTTTAGTAAATCAACCCCAATGTTAAAATTATTGAGGTATTGAGATGTTCATATCTAAATATCAAATAGGCTTCTGGAATAATGTGTAAGGAACCCATACTCAAGTATGATGGAAGTCATTGGTCTCAGTACCAACATTTTTAAAGGATGCTGGTTTAGAAGTTTGAATTTGAATTCAGAGCCTTGATATCATAAAGATAGCGAGCAGCTCTTTAATTTTCCACTGCATCTGTTGCATATCTCCCAATCTATAGACGAATGTACCTACTGTTATCTAAAGGCTTATTCTGAAGACCATAAACAGACTGTTTGATAAAGCCATCTTCACTCTGTATGTGCCTTCCTCTCTATGCACCTGCTATTATCGATGTACCAGCCATCCTCCAAATATACAGCAACTATAGTATGCCACATTTATTTTCGATTGATGGAAACACAACCTAGACAACAAACAACCGGAGATTAACAAAGATGTGTTTCATTTAAAAGTGGCCAGAAATTGCACATCATTATACTCACTCAACAGCTAAAAATAGACAGCATGACATTTCCAAATTCTTTTTTTTTCTAGGGTGAGTTGTGCTGAATGTCAAACACTGTAACCCACAAAATGAGAATGGACTATGGAAGCAGGCAGCACAATTGAAGGGGGTGAGAGAAAAGAACAAAGCAAATACCATGACAACCTGTCGTAATGAATGGTGTAAGTGTAACAAGAAAGGCTTTCCTTTGTAAGGCTGCACAGAAAATGGCACATTACATGTCTGTGATGCCAGGAGGGGTGGCGAATAAGAATTCACATATGAGTCACTCTGCTGGTTTCCCCCCTTTTAGAGATGATTTTTTAATTTGCCTTGAAAGACACCGTTCTCAATATTTGTTTCCAATGCATTTTACATGTAACATTTTTTAAGGACACAATTCTTATCACTTGCTGTTAAAATATTTTACATGCAATGGGTTAATATTATTTTTGGTGAATTTCATTTGTATAAATTTTGTGCTGATTTTCATTCAGTTTGATCAAAACTGTATTATAATGAAGGTTGTCACCTGTCTTGTTTTGCACCAGACAGTCTAGAAATTGCAGCACCTGTCTGTAGCTCTAGACTGGGTTGTATAGCATCTGCCACCCACGCGAGAAGTGTCAGAGTGCCCTTTGATGCTTTATTTGTATAAGCATTGCCACTGTAAAAACCTGTATGGAAGCCTTTGGCTGCCTTAGTGGTCACCCCATCACAAATCATGGCATGATGCATTTCATCCATGTGAAAGAGTCTCTTTGATGTAATGATTGTCCCCCTGCTAAGGCCCACATTTTTCTCCTAACAGTGCCATGGCTGGATCAGATAGAAGCTCTATCACACAGAGAAATTGTGTTAAATATTGTTCCTGTCCACAGGGGAGAACAGTGCATAGATAATCCACTATGTGGTTAGTTGTTTCAGGTTTCTTGTACATTGGGGTTAGGATTATTATGTTTATTAGAGATCAATGAAAATAGAAGTTTTCTCTACATCAAAATTGCTGTCAAAATCAAGATATTTCACTGAAATTTAAAAAAAATAGATTTTTTTTTTAATAGGTACAATAGCATTAGATACAGAGGAACCCTGGACTCCAGGTGGAGATCACCATCCATTGGCCATTGACACCGAGAACGAGGAAGACGTGGCACTACACATGCTTACTGGGCTGTCAGAGCCATTTCCCCATTAACAGCCAGTGGCACAGAGATGCCTGTAACAGCTCATCATCCATCCAGCTGCACCCTTTTAGGACTATGCCTTCACCACAGGCTTACGCTCTCCCATGGATGGTCATATATATATATATATATATATATATATATATATATATGTTTTTTATACTTTTGTGAGTATCCATTTTTTAACTTTTCTTTGTATTTAATCCTTCTTGGAACTTACTACACCAGAGTGGTTGCGCTATCTCCCTCCCTTTCCCCCTCTTTTTTTTTTTTTTTTTACAGATGGAGCCCTACCTCCATTTTGATAGCAGCACACTTGGGTCGTCAGTTCCTTTTCTCTAGCTATAAGGGCTACCCGCTCATAAAGCCTCCCAAATTTTGGTCTGTATCGTCTTTGTTCATGTTATGGATTATCCTTTAACTGCATCATTCACATTTCTCATGAGTGGTTGAGCGTTGATAGCCTAGCCCCATTCCTGGCGTTATACTAATAATTAGATACAGAGGAACCCTAATTCTGATGGTAATCCTAACGCTAAGCCTTTGTTTATAAACAAAATCATGTGATCGTTATGTCTGATATTGCATGTACATGGCTTTTCTGATAAATAGAGGGTTAGGGCTTGTTCACACTAAATTTCTAGCTCTTTTTTTCACACTCTTTTATTTTAAGAATTATGAAATATCACAATGCTAGGAAAACATACAAAAAGCACTTACAACTAATAACAGGAATATAAAAACGAATATATGAGCAATAAAATAAAATAAAAATGTTCCATGGTATGGACAAGAAGATAAAATAATGTAAAGCTGAAGCCCGCTGTCAGCTGACATCACAGAGCCGGTCCAGGCTCAGGAAAGATCACGACCATATGGTCGGCATCCGTCCACATGCCTGGACCAGCACCCGACTCAGGCTCTCAGTGAACCACTGAGAGCCTGAGCCGTCCACTCCCACCCCCTCTACAGCCCAGCGCTCCAGTGAGGGCAGAGCAGAGAACCAGTGACTGACAGTCACCACTCTTTGTTCAGGGAGCTCTGAGAACCGAGTGATCGGCGGTGTTTGATCGCTTGTTTCTCAGCCTTAGAGCCAGCGGGGGACAGATGCAGCATCGAACCGTTGCTGCATCCACCTAGGTAAGTATGATTTAAAAAAAAAAATCTCATACTTCTCTTTTAAGCGGTCCACTTGGCAAAATTTTATACTAATACTAATAAACTATGCAAAATTGAAACCATTAATTCCACTAAAAAATTTATTTGGCAAAATTACTTTACTCATCTGTAATGTTTGTTATTACAATATCCACTGTTCTTCCACTGTAGATATCATCCTGGCACTTTTGCATAGTAGAACACATACATGGATACACTGTGTTACAGTATCTGGATTGAGGTAGGTGTAAAATAGAGATTGAAGGATGCCAAAAAAAAATCAGGGGAATCTTTTTGCAAACAAAATGCCTTTCATAGCAATGTCCATTCTGTGACTCCTGGGTTAAACACGGGGTTGATTTACTAAAGGCAAATAGACTGTGCACTTTGCAAGTGCAGTTACACTCATTTTCCCCAGAAATTAGCTAATGCAGTAAAGCTCTGCTAATTTCCATCATCCAATCATGTGCAAGCAAAGATGCTATTTTTATTTTCTTTGCACCTTATTGGGTATTCTTTACAAAGTGAAGCTTCACCACATTCACTAAGCTCTAGGGAAAATGAATGGAACTGCACTTGCAAAGTGCACAGTCTATTCGCTTTTAGTAAATCCACCCCCTTATCTGGGAAATAAAACAAAGGCTATTCTATTCATTGTGAATGAAGTCACTGCCCCCAGAACCAATTTTTTGTCTGTCATCAAAGCTTTTTTATACTGGAGATGTTATACACAGAAGTCATTATGAACTAATCTGAACACTCACAAAACAGAAGAATAACAGTATAAAAGTCCTGATAATCCAACAGCTGGATTATTATTATTATTTTTTTTACAAGTAAGACAAATTAAATGTTTACACTGTGTATATATACAGTATCTCACAAAATTGAGTACACCCCTCACATTTTTGTAAATATTTTATTATATCTTTTCATGTGACAACACTGAAGAAATCACACTTTGCTACAATGTAAAGTAGTGAGTGTACAGCTTGTATAACAGTGTAAATTTGCTGTCCCCTCAAAATAACTCAACACACAGCCATTAATGTCTAAACCACTGACAACAGAAGTGAGTACACCCCTAAGTCCAAATTGGGCCCAATTAGCCATTTCCCCTTCCCGGTGTCATGTAACTCGTTAGTTTTACAAGGTCTCAGGTGTGAATGGGGAGCAGGTGTGCTAAATTTGGTGTTATCGCTCTCACTCCCTCATACTGGTCACTGGAAGTTCAACATGGCACCTCATGGCAGAGAACTCTTAAGATCTGAAAAAAATAATAGATGCTCTACATAAAGATGGCCTAAGCTATAAGAAGATTGCCAAGACCCTGAAACTGAGCTCCAGTATGGTGGCCGAGACAACCATACAGTGGTTTAACAGGATAGGTTCCACTCAGAACAGGCCTCGCCATGGTCGACCAAAGAAGTTGAGTGCATGTGCTCAGCGCCATATCCAGAAGTTGTCTTTGGGAAATAGGCGTATGAGTGCTGCCAGCATTGCTACAGAGGTTGAAGGGGTGGGGGGGGGGTGAGCCTTTCAGTGCTCAGACCATATGCTGCACACTGCATCAAATTGGTCTGCATGGCTGTCATTCCAGAAGGAAGCCTCTTCTAAAGATGATGCACAAGAAAGCCAGCAAACAGATTGCTGAAGACAAGCAGACTAAGGACATGGATTACTGGAAACATGTCCTGTGGTCTGATGAGACCAAGATAAATGTATTTTGTTCAGATGGTGTCAAGCGTGTGTGGTGGCAACCAGGTGAGGAGTACAAAGACAAGTGTGTCTTGCCTACCGTCAAGCATGGTGGTGGGAGTGTCATGGCCTGGGGCTGCATGAGTGCTGCCGGTACTGGGGAGCTACAGTTCATTGAGGGAACCTTGAATGCCAAAATGTACTGAGACATACTGAAGCAGAGCATGATCCCCCCCTTCAGAGACTGGGCCGCAGGGCAGTATTCCAACATGATAACGTCTCCAAACACACCTCCAAGATGACCACTGCCTTGCTAAATATTGACACTTTGGGCCCAATTTGGACATTTTCACTTAGGAGTGTAATCGCTTTTGTTGCCAGCAGTTTAGACATTAATGGCTGTGTGTTGAGTTATTTTGAGGGGACAGCAAACTTACACTGTTGTACAGGCTGTACACTCACTACTTTACATTGTAGCAAAGTTTTGTCACATGAAAAGACATAATAAAATATTTACAAAAATGTGAGGGGTGTACTCACTCACTTTTGTGATTATATATATATATATATATATATATATATATATATATATATATATTTATATATATAAATATATATATATAGTTGTGCTCATTAGTTTACATACCCTGGCAGAATTTATGATTTCTTGCCAATTTTTCAGAGAATATGAATGATAACACAAAAAACTTTTCTTTCACTCATGGTTTGTGTATGGCTGAAGCCATTTATTATCAATCAGCTGTGTTTACTCTTTTTAAATCATAATGGCAACAGAAACTACCCAAATGACCCTGATTAAAAGTTTACATACCCCAGTTCTTAATACCGTGTATTACCCCCTTTAACATCAATGACAGCTTGAAGTCTTTTGTGGTATTTGTGGATGAGGCTCTTTATCTTCTCAGATGGTAAAGCTCCAATTCCTCTTGGCAAAAAGCCTCCAGTTCCTGTAAATTCTTGGGCTGTCTTGCATGAGCTGCACGTTTGAGATCTCCCCAGAGTGGCTCAATGAAGGTCAGGAGACTGAGATGGCCTCTCCAGAACCTTCACTTTATTCTGCTGTAGCCAATGACAGGTCAACTTGACCTTGTGTTTTAGATCATTGTCATGTTGGAATGTCTAAGTACATCCCATGCGCAACTTCCTGGCTGATGGATGCAAATGTTCCATCAGTATTTTTTGATAACATACTGCATTCATCTTGCCAACAATTTTGACCAAATTTCCTGTGCCTTTGTATCTCACACATGCCCAAAACATCAGCGATCTACCTCCGTACCTTTCATCATTTGTTGACCCCTCTCCAAATGTAGCGTTTATGGTTGTGGCCAAAAAGCTCAATTTGGTCTCATCACTTTGAGGCTTGTCTCTGTGTTGTTTGGCGTATTGCAAGTGGGATACTTTATGGCATTTCCATAGTAATGTCTATCTTCTGGCGACTCGACTATGCAGCCCATCTTTCTTCAAGTGCCTCCTTATTGTGCATCTTGAAACAGCCACACCACATGTTTTCAGAGAGTCCTGCACTTCAGCTGAAGTTATTTGTGGGTTTTTCTTTGCATCTCAAACAATTTTCCTGGCAGTTGTGGCTGAAATTTTAGTTGGTCTACCTGACTGTGGTTTGGTTTCAACAGAACCCTTCATTTTCCACCACTTGATTAGAGTTTGAACACTGCTGATTAGCCCTCTCAATTCCTTGGATATCTTTTTATATCCCTTTCCTGGTTTATACAGTTCAACTACCTTTTCCCGCAGTTCCTTTGGCAATTCTTTTGCTTCCCCCATGACTCAGAATCCAGAAACGTCAGTGCAGCACTGGATGAAAGATGCAAGGGTCCGTCAGGAGTCCAGAAATGCATTGGTCTTTTATACACGCACACTAATTACAACCAAAAAGATCACAGGTGAGGATGGTTACCTTTAATTGCCATTCAAACCCCTTTGTGTCAACTTGTGTGCATGTTATCAGGCCAAAATCACCAGGGTATGTAAACTTTTGATCACGGTCATATGGGTAGTTTCTGTTGCCTTTATGATTTAAAAAGAGTAAATACAGTTGATTGATAATAAATGGCTTCAGCCAAACCATAACCATGAGTGAAAGAAAAGTTTTTGTGTTATCTTTTATATTCTCCGTAAAATGGCCAAGAAATCATAAATTCTGCCAGTGTATGTAAATTTATGAGCACAGCTGTATATATAGATGTGTTTTTGAGCTGATGAAGGACGTGAGCTTGTGAGCCCGAAACAGAAATCATGGACTTTCACATCATGTAATGCTTTATATTTTGCTTGAACAATCATTTTAATAAAAAGATTTTAAGTGCAGCAATCCTGTGGACCTTTTTCTTATACATGGTCAGTGGGATGACATTGTGAAGATAACATATATATATATATATATATATATATATATATATATATATATATATATATATATATAATATATATATATATAACTATATATATATATATCTATATATTTATAGATAGATAGATAGATAGATAGATAGATAGATAGATAGATAGATAGATAGATAGATAGATAGATAGATAGATAGATAGATAGATAGATAGATAGATAGATAGATAGATAGATCTATATATATATAGATATATATCTATATATATATAGATATATATAGATATAGATATATAGATATATAGATATATATATATATACACATATATTTTTATATTGTATATACACAGTATATATATATATACCTATATATATATATTGTATATACACAGTGTTTCTGAGTGTAGCATACATCCTCATCCCAATTATTCCATTAACAGAGCATGTCCAACTAATCCAATAGATCTGTCTGCTAGTTTCTCTGCTGATATGTAAAAGGTACAAAAGGTACCCCTTAACATCTGCAGTGCTCCAAATTTCTGCCAAAAATCCATCAATGCCTATGACCTTAGGATAAATAATAGGTGGATTATTAAAATATTATACAAAACAATTTGTAGAAGTGAGACATACTGAATGTAAGTTTATCATATTTTGCTAATATCAGTACTATATAAAAAAAGGATAACCTAATGAGTGGATTAACCCTCATTTTATTCAATATTTTAAAATTGGAGTTTCTGTTACAAAATGAAGAATGATCAAATGCTCCATTGGAAAAGAAGGCTGCAGATGAACATTAATCCCATCAGCATGCAGCATTCATATGATGCACCTGGCCTTTGATCCTGCCTGCCTATTAATTTAAACCTCATTGAACGTAACAATGGTGATGGGACCATAAAACAAAACAGTATAATTGACTGAGATTCAAAATATTGCAATCCTTCAACAGAAAGTCTTGTTTAATAAAGCACTGTAAAGAGTACTGATGATGAGCAAAGTACAATAACACTTGGAAACCTATAAGGTTTTACATTTTGTTGGTTTAGAACAAGGGTCTCCAAACTTTCTAAAGAAAGGGCCAGTTTACTGTCCTTCATACTTTAGGGGGGATGGACTGTGTCTAGTGGGAGTAAACAATGCCTGATCTTTGGTATTAGGAGGAGAAATATGTGGTGTCAGTGGGAGGAATAGTGCCCCATTTTTGTTGTCCGTGAAAGGAATTACACCCCATCGTTGGTGTCAGTTGAAGGAATAGTGTCCTATTGTTGGTGTCAGTGGCTGGAATTATGCCTCGAGGGCCGGATTAAGCAAAAGGCTGCATCCGGCCCCAGGGCTGCAGTTTGGAGACTACTGGTTTAGAACAAAAAAAAGAAAAAAGAAAAAAAAGATCCTCTGTTTCTATGCTTTATACCACTGTACATGTTACATATTGATTTCTATGTGAATAATTAACTGATATGTTCATAGAGCCCACTCGAACTATGTTCACTTCAAACAGCCAATCATCTTCCCGACCCCCAGGCTGTTTTTTGACAAATACCACGTGATACCGTCAGCAAAACCCTGCTGGCAATTATTGCATGCTTTTTTACTCTCTGGTCTGTTTGTGAATTGGACTTGTGAGCTTTTATTGAGATATTTACTGGCACATTTTTCTGGTAATCGTTTTTTGTTTTTTTTTGTTGTCAATTGGACTTCATTTATTACATGCGATAATTTATGCAAATGAGTAACACGTTAGTGAACTGACCCCATAGTTGTTAGTTACTTACAAATGGGAATTCTTTATCGTGTCATCATGTCTGTTGCTTATTTTTAACCTTTTGCAGGGCATATTTGTCAAATAAATTGATTGTAAACCCCAGGTGTGTCGTGAATTTAGGTACTGTGCAAGTGGATCATAACCTCTGAAAGCAGAAAGACCCAATCAACCAACTTTGGCACCAAGCATCACCAAAACAAGGCATTCTGTACAGTGAACTGCAGGTGCAGTGAAAATCAGATCCCTGTACTGCAATCCCTGTAATCCCAATCCAACCAAGTAATTAGAGAGAAGCATGGCTACCGATGGTTGTTGAGAGAAACCATATGAGGAGCACTGTCACTGAAAGCGAATGAATGTTGCACTATAAAGTGAGCACTGTGGATGAAAATGAATTAGAGTTTCTCTCCGAGGGAGCACTGAAAGTGGAAAAAAAGCACTAGCAGGGAACACTGAAAGACTTTCATTGTTCCCCTCATTCTCTTTCAGTGCACCCCACAGTTCTCCTCTCATCCACTTTCAGTGAAAGCCAGTAGGAGGAAAAATGCCCAGTTGTCTAGGGGAACAAATACATTGGTGCTCAGGTTATTTATTTTCTCCATTGACAACAGGATATTTTTCCTCTTCCTGATCACCCACAAAAGACGGTTTTCCTTCTGCTGATCACCGACACGAGACATTTTTCTCCCATTGATCACTAATGTTGAGCATTTTTTTACTTTCACTGACCACAGATGCTGGGCATTTTACTACTGCCTACCAGCAATATAAGGGACACTATGACGTATACAGTACTACTACTGATGTGCAATCCTTATGGATTAATCCTGCTGCTTAAACTTCTCAGGAAGGACAGGAAGCATACACTGTAGGGGGTTACATGACAGCTTACGTCAGCAGTATTAGTTCCCTCATCTCCACTGATAGCTCAGCTCACGAATGCCTCCATCCGAGACTCACCTACGTAAGTTGTACAGATAGCCCCTTACCGCCACTGATTGCATAGCACATGCTCCCCTGTCCCAGGCCTGCACATCTCAGCTGTACAGATGATCCCTCATCCCCAATGTTAAAACAGCAAATACATGCCCCCATCCCAGGTTGGAGCATGCACACTTTATTTATCACATTATGATGACATGACTGCCCTCATCTCTACTGCATTGATGACAGGCTGAAGCGTGCATGTAAGGGTGGCTCCATGGGACCGTGCAAGGCAGTGGAGCCACCCTCAAAATGTAAAATGATTACAGAGAAACGTCTAGGGCAAAATGCAAACAAGTGACAGGCTGCAGACAGAAAGGAATGTGGAAAGACCCATAGTATGCGGCTAAATTTTACATTTCACATTAGGGTTTTAATAACACTTTAACTAGCTCCTAAATTAGAGTGCATGTGTAAATGTGCCACATAAAATTCAACAATGAAAAATAAAAAAGCACAGTTACACACTACATGTGAAATTTGTGAGATAAGTGAACTTACATATTACTTGGTAGCATAAGTGAAAATGTTAGAAATGATAGAAGGGTTTGGCGCTGTTCCTATTTAGTTTCCTACCTCCATATAGGTTACTAGATTAAAATAAATTCTTAGGTGCACCGTGCATATATCAAATATTAGAAAAAAAGCAAATGAACGTCGCCCACGGGACTTTGAATGAGGTGTAAATGGTGATCAAAGGGTAAGCAGATATAAAGGTACAAATATTTTATTGAAAACAACAGTATAATCCATAATAAGACATGAGCATGGGTGAACAGGTTCATAAAACAGCAACATTGCAATGTAGTCCTAAAACATAGCCATCATATAATAGTAATATATATAAATACAGGTATGCATAGTACATCTCTAACCCGACGCGTTTCGCGAGCTTTCCTCGCTTCATCAGGGGCTGATGTGCATAACTGCTGTCTGTAAATACAGATTAAAGTAATTAGAGTATCGGTTGTGATAGGGTAAAAGCAAGAAGCCAGACCTGGTCATCCCAGACTTACTTGTAGGACCAAAGCTGTAGACACATAACCCAGGCACGGGCCGGCGGAGGGCATCTCCCCCGGGAGCTGAAGGGGCCGAGGACCCAACCAGAGGACCGAGGCCAGGCGTGGGGGGCAGCATGGCAGAATGAGAGAGAGAAAGGAGAGCGTGAACCCAAATTGATCCCAAATGCAATGCAGGGCGACTCACTGTATGGGGATATAAATAAGATTAAGACGTTTGGAAGTAAGAGATGTATATTGTGGCATAATGCAAGGTATATTGGTAAGCAAGGTCTAAAGTAATGTCATTGGTATTGTCGTAGAAATATAAAATATGTGCTACTTGCATAATATGCACAAAGTGTCCCGCAGAGCAGAGAGAAAGAGGAGGGTACAAGGTGAAAAAGTGAATGAGAAAGGAAGGAAAGGGAAAGGAAGGAGGAGAAAACAGGGGGAAGTGAAGTGAATGGTAACAAAAAAAGGACAGAGAAAGATAAGGGAAATGAAAAGAGGGGGGACGGGACCAGGGGGGAGGAAAGAAAAAGTAAGTGAAGAGAAAGGAGGAGAGGCACGGTGAGGTAGGGGGCAAATTGATTATTGGTGTGATGCACTGGAAAAGTACTTATGTGTAAAAGAGCAGAATGTGATTGGAGGAGTCAGTCAGAAACAGCAAGTGAGGATAGGTACGCTGTGAGGTGCAGGTATTCATATTAGAGTAAATAGATATGGTGCCTACCAGTACAGTGCAACGTCCCGACTGAGTGTTGGAGAGGTAGTGAAGGAAAGGTTGCCATACTGTCACCCCCCGCCTTATACCCGGACATCCGCCGAGTTCTCCGCCCCTAACGTCATGCGTCAGGCGGAGCAAAAGGAGATCGCAACGCACCCGCCGCATAGGGCAGGCACTCGCGATCCACAGCCGCCGCCTGGATGACACATCCCGCCCATCGGGGAGGGGGATACCGCTGAAGTGCAAGCATCCCCAGGTGGGCGTGGAAGAGCATGACGCCGATGCCCTAGTGGCCCCACCCCTCCGGAGAAGCCAGAGAAGCGGGGACAGCTGGGGAAATAAATCCCCATTTGTGCATCGCAGCTCCCAGAGGGTAAACAGACCGCTCAGCCCAAACATGGGTGCAGTGAAAGAGCTGGGTCTGCAAGTAGATAGGAAATTCAAACATGATCATGTTAGGGGGTATACTAGTAAAGTCATAAAGGTTCAGTGATAGCCGAACCAATGTAGCCCCTAAGATCTAGGGTCAGCATCAGACCAGGGCATTATGGTGTTTTCCACCTGGGTACAAATTATAAAGAAAGTCTGAGAACTGACCCCTAACATAAAGCACCTCCATCCCTAATATCAGAAAAAAAGCAAATGAACGTCGCCCACGGGACTTTGAATGAGGTGTAAATGGTGATCAAAGGGTAAGCAGATATAAAGGTACAAATATTTTATTGAAAACAACAGTATAATCCATAATAAGACATGAGCATGGGTGAACAGGTTCATAAAACAGCAACATTGCAATGTAGTCCTAAAACATAGCCATCATATAATAGTAATATATATAAAAATACAGGTATGCATAGTACATCTCTAACCCGACGCGTTTCGCGAGCTTTCCTCGCTTCATCAGGGGCTGATGTGCATAACTGCTGTCTGTAAATACAGATTAAAGTAATTAGAGTATCGGTTGTGATAGGGTAAAAGCAAGAAGCCAGACCTGGTCATCCCAGACTTACTTGTAGGACCAAAGCTGTAGACACATAACCCAGGCACGGGCCGGCGGAGGGCATCTCCCCCGGGAGCTGAAGGGGCCGAGGACCCAACCAGAGGACCGAGGCCAGGCGTGGGGGGCAGCATGGCAGAATGAGAGAGAGAAAGGAGAGCGTGAACCCAAATTGATCCCAAATGCAATGCAGGGCGACTCACTGTATGGGGATATAAATAAGATTAAGACGTTTGGAAGTAAGAGATGTATATTGTGGCATAATGCAATTGCAATTTGTACCCAGGTGGAAAACACCATAATGCCCTGGTCTGATGCTGACCCTAGATCTTAGGGGCTACATTGGTTCGGCTATCACTGAACCTTTATGACTTTACTAGTATACCCCCTAACATGATCATGTTTGAATTTCCTATCTACTTGCAGACCCAGCTCTTTCACTGCACCCATGTTTGGGCTGAGCGGTCTGTTTACCCTCTGGGAGCTGCGATGCACAAATGGGGATTTATTTCCCCAGCTGTCCCCGCTTCTCTGGCTTCTCCGGAGGGGTGGGGCCACTAGGGCATCGGCGTCATGCTCTTCCACGCCCACCTGGGGATGCTTGCACTTCAGCGGTATCCCCCTCCCCGATGGGCGGGATGTGTCATCCAGGCGGCGGCTGTGGATCGCGAGTGCCTGCCCTATGCGGCGGGTGCGTTGCGATCTCCTTTTGCTCCGCCTGACGCATGACGTTAGGGGCGGAGAACTCGGCGGATGTCCGGGTATAAGGCGGGGGGTGACAGTATGGCAACCTTTCCTTCACTACCTCTCCAACACTCAGTCGGGACGTTGCACTGTACTGGTAGGCACCATATCTATTTACTCTAATATGAATACCTGCACCTCACAGCGTACCTATCCTCACTTGCTGTTTCTGACTGACTCCTCCAATCACATTCTGCTCTTTTACACATAAGTACTTTTCCAGTGCATCACACCAATAATCAATTTGCCCCCTACCTCACCGTGCCTCTCCTCCTTTCTCTTCACTTACTTTTTCTTTCCTCCCCCCTGGTCCCGTCCCCCCTCTTTTCATTTCCCTTATCTTTCTCTGTCCTTTTTTTGTTACCATTCACTTCACTTCCCCCTGTTTTCTCCTCCTTCCTTTCCCTTTCCTTCCTTTCTCATTCACTTTTTCACCTTGTACCCTCCTCTTTCTCTCTGCTCTGCGGGACACTTTGTGCATATTATGCAAGTAGCACATATTTTATATTTCTACGACAATACCAATGACATTACTTTAGACCTTGCTTACCAATATACCTTGCATTATGCCACAATATACATCTCTTACTTCCAAACGTCTTAATCTTATTTATATCCCCATACAGTGAGTCGCCCTGCATTGCATTTGGGATCAATTTGGGTTCACGCTCTCCTTTCTCTCTCTCATTCTGCCATGCTGCCCCCCACGCCTGGCCTCGGTCCTCTGGTTGGGTCCTCGGCCCCTTCAGCTCCCGGGGGAGATGCCCTCCGCCGGCCCGTGCCTGGGTTATGTGTCTACAGCTTTGGTCCTACAAGTAAGTCTGGGATGACCAGGTCTGGCTTCTTGCTTTTACCCTATCACAACCGATACTCTAATTACTTTAATCTGTATTTACAGACAGCAGTTATGCACATCAGCCCCTGATGAAGCGAGGAAAGCTCGCGAAACGCGTCGGGTTAGAGATGTACTATGCATACCTGTATTTATATATATTACTATTATATGATGGCTATGTTTTAGGACTACATTGCAATGTTGCTGTTTTATGAACCTGTTCACCCATGCTCATGTCTTATTATGGATTATACTGTTGTTTTCAATAAAATATTTGTACCTTTATATCTGCTTACCCTTTGATCACCATTTACACCTCATTCAAAGTCCCGTGGGCGACGTTCATTTGCTTTTTTTCTGATATTAGGGATGGAGGTGCTTTATGTTAGGGGTCAGTTCTCAGACTTTCTTTATAATTTGTACCCAGGTGGAAAACACCATAATGCCCTGGTCTGATGCTGACCCTAGATCTTAGGGGCTACATTGGTTCGGCTATCACTGAACCTTTATGACTTTACTAGTATACCCCCTAACATGATCATGTTTGAATTTCCTATCTACTTGCAGACCCAGCTCTTTCACTGCACCCATGTTTGGGCTGAGCGGTCTGTTTACCCTCTGGGAGCTGCGATGCACAAATGGGGATTTATTTCCCCAGCTGTCCCCGCTTCTCTGGCTTCTCCGGAGGGGTGGGGCCACTAGGGCATCGGCGTCATGCTCTTCCACGCCCACCTGGGGATGCTTGCACTTCAGCGGTATCCCCCTCCCCGATGGGCGGGATGTGTCATCCAGGCGGCGGCTGTGGATCGCGAGTGCCTGCCCTATGCGGCGGGTGCGTTGCGATCTCCTTTTGCTCCGCCTGACGCATGACGTTAGGGGCGGAGAACTCGGCGGATGTCCGGGTATAAGGCGGGGGGTGACAGTATGGCAACCTTTCCTTCACTACCTCTCCAACACTCAGTCGGGACGTTGCACTGTACTGGTAGGCACCATATCTATTTACTCTAATATGAATACCTGCACCTCACAGCGTACCTATCCTCACTTGCTGTTTCTGACTGACTCCTCCAATCACATTCTGCTCTTTTACACATAAGTACTTTTCCAGTGCATCACACCAATAATCAATTTGCCCCCTACCTCACCGTGCCTCTCCTCCTTTCTCTTCACTTACTTTTTCTTTCCTCCCCCCTGGTCCCGTCCCCCCTCTTTTCATTTCCCTTATCTTTCTCTGTCCTTTTTTTGTTACCATTCACTTCACTTCCCCCTGTTTTCTCCTCCTTCCTTTCCCTTTCCTTCCTTTCTCATTCACTTTTTCACCTTGTACCCTCCTCTTTCTCTCTGCTCTGCGGGACACTTTGTGCATATTATGCAAGTAGCACATATTTTATATTTCTACGACAATACCAATGACATTACTTTAGACCTTGCTTACCAATATACCTTGCATTATGCCACAATATACATCTCTTACTTCCAAACGTCTTAATCTTATTTATATCCCCATACAGTGAGTCGCCCTGCATTGCATTTGGGATCAATTTGGGTTCACGCTCTCCTTTCTCTCTCTCATTCTGCCATGCTGCCCCCCACGCCTGGCCTCGGTCCTCTGGTTGGGTCCTCGGCCCCTTCAGCTCCCGGGGGAGATGCCCTCCGCCGGCCCGTGCCTGGGTTATGTGTCTACAGCTTTGGTCCTACAAGTAAGTCTGGGATGACCAGGTCTGGCTTCTTGCTTTTACCCTATCACAACCGATACTCTAATTACTTTAATCTGTATTTACAGACAGCAGTTATGCACATCAGCCCCTGATGAAGCGAGGAAAGCTCGCGAAACGCGTCGGGTTAGAGATGTACTATGCATACCTGTATTTATATATATTACTATTATATGATGGCTATGTTTTAGGACTACATTGCAATGTTGCTGTTTTATGAACCTGTTCACCCATGCTCATGTCTTATTATGGATTATACTGTTGTTTTCAATAAAATATTTGTACCTTTATATCTGCTTACCCTTTGATCACCATTTACACCTCATTCAAAGTCCCGTGGGCGACGTTCATTTGCTTTTTTTCTGATATTAGGGATGGAGGTGCTTTATGTTAGGGGTCAGTTCTCAGACTTTCTTTATAATATATCAAATATTAAATACAAATTAACAATATGAATTCCCAAGTATACCGTGCATGTGTCAATTAAATATTCTGTTGCAATATTGTGCAATCATAGGTGATACATAGACATAACTTAAATGCTTACATATGTAATATTGCTAGGGAGGGAAGAAAGGGGGGGGGGGGGAAGGAGGAAAGGGGGGGGGGAAGGGAGAAGGGAGTGAGATAGGGAGGTGGGGAGGGGTGTAGGAAATCTGTTCCTAAGGAAAATTACAATAACAAGATAAAGTGCAAATGTGCTGGTGCAATCCAAAAGGCAACAGTGACAAGATAAAAGTGCAAACGTGCTTCAAAATTCTTTAGTAAGTCTCTTGTGTCATATTCTTGTGCTGTGATGATAATCCTTCACTTATAATATCTCTTTGCTCTGAAAGTGCAGCCACTCACCAGATCACTTCACCCCTGCGGGGGTAGTAGGCAGTTACAGTTTTATCGCCACTGTACAGCGATCGCTGGCGGGCTCAGGATCGTGGTATATCATATATAAAAAGAGAGGGAGTGCCCATAGCGTAAAATTGCTTTAAAAAAGTTTTATTACACAAAATGAAAGGGTACTCACACTTTTGCAGTAAAAATCAAGCGAAATGGTAAAAACGTCAAAACCGTCATTAATATCCTTCAGCGCTGGTACAGGAGGTGATGTTTGGGAAGCACAGATTAGGCCACGCCCTACGCGTTTCGTCGTTAGGACGTCTACGCTCCCGTAGACGTCCTAACGACGAAACGCGTAGGGCGTGGCCTAATCTGTGCTTCCCAAACATCACCTCCTGTACCAGCGCTGAAGGATATTAATGACGGTTTTGACGTTTTTACCATTTCGCTTGATTTTTACTGCAAAAGTGTGAGTACCCTTTCATTTTGTGTAATAAAACTTTTTTAAAGCAATTTTACGATATGGGCACTCCCTCTCTTTTTATATATGATATACCACGATCCTGAGCCCGCCAGCGATCGCTGTACAGTGGCGATAAAACTGTAACTGCCTACTACCCCCGCAGGGGTGAAGTGATCTGGTGAGTGGCTGCACTTTCAGAGCAAAGAGATATTATAAGTGAAGGATTATCATCACAGCACAAGAATATGACACAAGAGACTTACTAAAGAATTTTGAAGCACGTTTGCACTTTTATCTTGTCACTGTTGCCTTTTGGATTGCACCAGCACATTTGCACTTTATCTTGTTATTGTAAGTTTCCTTAGGAACAGATTTCCTACACCCCTCCCCACCTCCCTATCTCACTCCCTTCTCCCTCCCCCCCCCCTTTCCTCCTTCCCCCCCCCCCCCCCCCTTTCTTCCCTCCCTAGCAATATTACATATGTAAGCATTTAAGTTATGTCTATGTATCACCTATGATTGCACAATATTGCAACAGAATATTTAATTGACACATGCACGGTATACTTGGGAATTCATATTGTTAATTTGTATTTAATATTTGATATATGCACGGTGCACCTAAGAATTTATTTTAATCTAGTAACCTATATGGAGGTAGGAAACTAAATAGGAACAGCGCCAAACCCTTCTATCATTTCTAATATATCTCAGCTGTCCCCATTTTAGGGTGACTGCCTGTTGGGAGGCAGCAGTTCCAAACTTTACCAATTAAGTCTTTATGTCCACTGCGCGGGTTCACCATCCCTTTATAAGTGAAAATGTATTGATAAAAGTTTCAAGTAAAACTCAAGTCAAGAAACACCAACACATAAAATAAATGCCAGTGTTACCTCAGCTAAGGTCAGGTCCAACTCTATTGTAAAGCATGGGTCAAATGTTCTTACTGGTCCTCCTTCAGATGGGCCTAGGTGTAGGCAAAGTCTAGTTCTAGCCTTGAAGGAGTTAAAGAATGTGAGAGTTCTTTGGTAAGTGATCAAGAATAAACCCACTCTACATTGATTTGAACACACAACAATTTTCATTTGGCAACGAAAAAAGTTTTTAAGCACAACTACCTTAGTAATCCATTTCCTATTATCATAAGATAGCAAATGGGCTGTATCCAAAGTTCAATTAGGTTCAAAAACAGCCATGTTCTTTATGCATAAAATAATTATGTTCTTGTTTACAGTCATATCAGTAACAGATTCTTGCTGAGTTATGTGTATTACAGTATAGGTTTGTGATGACCACAGGCTTTTAATACCTGAAGATGCACAATGCAGCACACAACTATGGAAAAGTATCCTAGATTACTAAATATTTTTATATACATATACAGTGCCTTGAAAAAGTATTCATACCCCTTGAAATTTTCCAAATTTTGTCATGCTACAACCAAAACGTAAATATATTTTATTGGGATTTGTGATAGACCAAAACAAAGTGGCACATAATTGTGAAGTGGAAGGAAAATGATAAATGGTTCTCCAACATTTTTACAAATAAATATGTGAAAAGTGTGGCGTGCATTTGTATTCAGCCCCCCTGAGTCAATACTTTATAGAACCTCCTTTCTCTGCCATACTCTTTCCATTTTCGGATGATGGATTGAACAGCGCTCCACTATATGTTCAAAGCTTGGAATATTTTTTAATAACCTTACCCTGCTTTAAAAGTCTCCACAATTTTATCCCTGACCTGTCTGGTGTGTTCATTGGTCTTCATGATGCTGTTTGTTCTCTGAGGTTCTCTAACAAACCTATGAGGGCTTCACAGAACAGCCATATTTATACTGAGATTAAATTACACACAAGTGGACTCTTTTTACTAATTAGGTGAATTCTGAAGGCAATTGGTTCCACTAAATTTTAGTTAGGGGCTGAATACAAATGCACGCCACACTTTTCAGATATTTATTTTAAAAAAAATTTGAAAACCGTTTATCATTTTCCTTCCACTTCACAATTATGTGCCACTTTGTGTTGGTCTATCACATAAAATCCCAATAAAATACATTTACCTTTTTGGTTGTAGCATGACAAAATACTTTTTCAAGGCACTGTATACCTAATGTTTACATTTTTTTGCTAACAGAATTATTTGTTTTCCCCTCCACCTTTCATAAAAAAGAATAAATGTTTCTTATAATGACTGCTTCTTATTGTCCTTCTTAGTTAATATTGGAAGGTGTAATCAGGGCCGGGACAAGGGGTGGGCAGGAGGCTGCCCTGGGCACTGTGGTATCATGTGAGGTGGGAGGGCGCCACAAGGAGATTGGGGGGGGGGCAGGAAATTTGTGCTGGAAGGGGGAATTTTGGGGGCAGCAGGAGGTAAGTATTGTTCTAGGAGGGGAAATTTGGGAGGATGAATGCTAAAAGTGGTGATTTAGGGGAAATGTGTTGGGAGGGGGGGTGGGGAAAAAGTTTGTGCTAGGAAAGGGAATTGAGGTGGAATTTGTACTGGGGGGGGGAATTGAATGTGGGGGAGGGAAAATTTGTACTAGGAGGGGAAATGTTAAGGGTGGAAGATTGCATTTTTTTCAGGGGAGGAGCAAAGTTTTCTACGTAGAGGGGGGGATTTCATCAGGAGGTGGGTTTGCACTGGGAGGAGGGGCATTTATGCTTAGGGGGTAAGCATAGAGATTAGTGCTTAGTGTTTTTTTGGGAGGGGAATTTTTGCTGACACATAATACTCTTACATCTTGGGGGGCGCGCAGTTTGGCATGTTCGCCCTGGACTCTAGGTGAGCTTGTCCCGGCACTGGGTGTAATATATGTATATTTCCCGAGTCCTAGTAAACTTTCTTGAAAAGATCTTTCCATAAGCATGTATGTTTGGATTACTTGTGGCTATAGAGGGAGATGGGAGAGCAGGATATACCTGCTGTCATCTAATCTAAAGGAAAAACAATATTACTTGGCTAAGAAATCACTATATATGGTGGAGTTCAGCTGCTACTCATAGATGTGATGATAACTGTTGACCACACTAAGCAATTAAATATCTTGCCCATTACCTGAGGGAAACTTTTTGGTTAAAACAGACCATACTGCATAATACCCAAAAAGGTTAATCAAAGAGCAAGGGGCTGGTCATCAATATTGTCTGTAGGCTCATTGCAATTAATCTTCCATATTATTAACCTTCTATGCCTTTTTTGCACTGTGCCCCTGTGTGTAGGAGGCTGAAGCACGCGACTGTCTTGGCACAGTTGGGCTGCTATTTTATTTATGAGTATTTCAATACAAAAGGTTAAATATTTGAGGGTACTGCTTAGGCACAGTTAACATATCTACATGTCCCCTACAACACAGCAAATTTTCACTTTTTCAGTTCAGGTCCCTTTTAATGCATTCTGTTAACAGGGTATGTTGCACATTTCGATCAACTTCAATGCAATATAACAGCTGCTAGGCTTTGGAACCTATAACATCCATTTATTACCTGAGAAGGCTTCATTTCCTGATACAGACCTATAACCTTCTCGATTGGTGTTCTTGCATCTAGAAGCCTATATTGTAATTTGCAAGCTATGACTTAGATCAGGGATCCTCAAACTACGGCTCTCCAGCTGTTGCAGAACTACACGTCCCATGAGGCATTGTAAAATTCTGACATTTACAGACATAACTAGGCATGATGGGAATTGTAGTTCCTGAACAACTGGAGGGCCATAGTTTGAAGACCCCTGACTGAGATTCAATGGATAACCTTAGAAGTAATGTTCATTCAGCTTTGATTACGTAAAAGGACAGAGGACCCCTACAACAAGTCCCACTTTTTCCAGAAGATGTAATGTAGCTTTAATAAGAAATGATATGTCCTAAATTATACAAACCATCTTTATAACTCAGGACTACTGCCCTGATTCCACCCTATGATTCAGCTCTGCTCGTCACCTTTTCAGCTTCAGAGCTATAATCTGATTAAGCCTTATTTAGTTTTCTGATAGCTCAGTTTGCTGAGAATGCAACACTTGAGAGTAACAGTTTCGACATTTTTAGCATTTTTACTCATGAGAGACAACTATGTTATGAGCTACAATGATAAAAGCCTGGACGAATACTCTGTTCCCCCTCCCGGTCTTTCATCACTTTCCTTCTAGCTTAAGTGTCCCATTAACAATATCAAATATGTTGTCCACACAAGGCATTCAGAGGCTGGTGGTGGAGAGGCTAAAAATTATGTTTTCTCTCTTTAAATTAGTGCACCTCATACTAATGATTTGAATAGTAGGGACAATACTCTTCTAGCAATTCAGCTCTAGGTGCATCAATTAGGTGAACTGTACCCAATACAGTGTACCACCAATAAAAATACACAAACTATGCTAGATCAGAAACAATGAGGACCCATCCAGAATAATACGGCAGGAAGGTTGCCACTCTAGAAACTATAAAACATTTTTAAAATTGACTAAAAACCATTATAGTTTCCATACAAAACAAAGATGCTGATTTTATATTCAAATAATGTAGGCTATAAACTACAGGGCTAAAACTGTGGTGCCACCTGCAACCTTTTGGCACTTATTGTGTGGCTCTCTGAACCACTTTCTCCTGTACTTTTCATCCCTTATCTTTTTTTTATGTATTTTTTTTCTTCAGATCTATTCTAATAGACCTTCATGAAAGAAGCATTAAACGTGAGACAACTATTTTCTGTATTCTGTATTGAGCACAAATGATGGAAGAAGCCTCACTTGAGGGCTCCTATAGCAAGAATATTGACTACCACTGCTATAGACATAGAGTTTCTATTAAGCCTTTATTTGTATTTGAATTTTGTCTTTACTAATTAAATCTTACTTCACACAACTTACATTGTTTTCTATTTTCTTTTTTAACAATTCATCAATAACACGAGGAATCCCTGAACACCCTTGTAATCGCCGCGTTAACTCAAACTTCTATATATGCCATTCTTTGCCGAGACACAATCAGGCTTCAAACTAACCGAACTTTCAAAGAAGCTCATAAAATAATAACGGCATTGAAGGATGCAAAAAAAATAGGACATGACTTTTACTACTGGAATCTAATTTATAATCTATAACTCTTTTATATGAAATGTCAGCGAAGCCCAGACTTGTCTATAAAGATTCCTATCAAATCAAGAATGTATGTTGTATTATTTGATGAGGTGCATATTGAATACTCCAAACTATGCTACGGTGAATTATGCACTGATTCTCCCAAACGGCTACAAACTTTTTCCTTTCTAAGCTGCATTTCTGTTAACTGTCTTGCGATCTCTTAAAGTGTTACTTAACCCACAGCAATAAAATGAGTCTGTATATGCAGTAAAGCATGCTTGTTATACTCACTGTGGAACCTAAGGGATTAATCTTCTGCATTGTGTAAAAAGACTGTTTGATCCTGACTTCTCTGATCCTCCCCTCCTTCCACTGTCCCCTGATAATTTACTGATAACACAGGTTGAGTCTATGGAGTCAGGCTGCACATGCTCTGTTTGATGTGCTGCTAGAGAGGTTTTCTTTTTCTTGGGAGAGTGCATGTGATTGGCACAGGGCCAATCAGCGCTGTCCAGACAGAGGGTTAGGGGTCTTGCAGTCTCATAGAACAGCCAAAAACCTTTAATTTCCATTTTAACCTGTGTGTGCCACCTTCTGTGTCTGTACCAAGGCCAAACATTCCAAGGTATGTAAACTTTTTATCAGGGCCATTTGGGAGATTTCTGTTATCATTATTCTTTTAACCTCCCTGGCGGTATGATTATTTCGGATTTTAGGTGCTGAAAGCGGTACAATTATTTTGCATGGAAATTTGGCATTTTATATTGTAGGCCTGTAATTCTTAACAATAACACACTTAAATCTGTCCAAACAAGAGTCTAGTAGATATCCCGGGTATGATAAAGTTTGAAACACAAAAACATATATTATAATATAATAAATAAATATAAATAATTAAAAAAAAAATTCCCCACGATTCACTATCGCTCAATTCTGCAAGTGTTCTAATTTACTATCGTTGTTTTCTAGCTGGTCTAAAGCCACTTTTTCATTGCTATGGACAATCTCCAGTTTCCAGGCAGAAAGAACAGTATATATAACATAAAACTGCATGCAGGGCATGGGCCAAAGCACTGGGGACAAAAGGGATGTGAAATAATTTCATACAGTACTGTAATCTGTAAGATTACAGTACTGTATGTGTTATGGTTTGTACATTTTTTTGAATTTGCCGCCAGGATCCGCCCCCGTGCGTCACTACGCTCGCAGGGAACCGAGCCTGGCAGGGAGAGGCTTCGGAGGAGACAGAGCCCGCAGACACAGCGGGGGACATCCCAGGATCCTGGGGACAAGGTAAGTAACGCCGCACCAGGATCCAGAAATGTAATCTGAGTGTGGCTCGGGGTTACCGCTAATAGGACTGAAATTTAACCCCGAGCCACACGCGGGAATACCGTCAGGGAGGCTACAAGGAGCCAAAAAAATGTCATAATAAAAGTTTTTTGGCATGATTAGTCATATTTTCAATATAAATGCCAAAATTTCACAATTTCTGCCAGGGTATGCAAATTTTTGAGCACAACTGTATGTCTGCACCTGTTTTTTTTTTTTTTACCTCTGTAAAGTTCAAAGTACAGGCTAACATTTTTCACGTTTCCTTCCCTCTTTTTTCTGGAATGAAGATACATTTTCTTGCATGAACTACAAATAAATCCCAATCTTACATAATCCGAGAGGATTATTTACTAAAGGTTTTAAGAATGCTTCATTAGCAAAGAAAATGTTCTTTTAGGTGAACATTAACTTCTTAACTTTCTCTGCTTTTTTAATAATCCAACTCCAAAGAATACAAAAGCAAACTATTTTCATTTGCATAAAAGCCTTGTTGCAAACACTAATGGATCTTCGAGCAGCTCCTTTAGGGTTTGTTAGTAACATTGCGTTACATTGTTTTGTAAAATGTGCATTTTTACTATGCGTTACCGCAACACGCAGAAACAAAAGGTGCCGCAACACACCTACACAATGCACCACAACAAAATTGCGCTATAGCGCAATCAAAAACATCTTATTGTTGTGGTGTCTTGACCACTTATTGCTTAGTTGAAAAATATAGTTTATAGTTTTTACATTAATAAATCAAATATCTGACTGGTTCTAGATGTACGAGAACCTTTCAGATATTCAATGAGTTACCCATGGTAGAGTAAAGTTGAGTTCAGATTGGATGTATTTGAAAAAAATAAATAAAAGGTACATGAATTGGGGTATCTTATTTCCTCTAAGTAAGATGTACATGCAGTTCTTAATATTTAGGATTAGTCATAAAAACAAGTGCAACAAAAAAACTAAATATACAATAGCACAGTTTTCATGTACAAGCCTGAAGAAGAGGCCTTCATGCCTTGAAAGCACTACAACTAATTTAGTCAACCAATAGATATCACCCTAGATCCAAACTTATTGTGTTATTGTGTTAATGGCTAACACGGCACAGCAATCAGTAATCATTCTTCATCATTTTGACTATTCTCAAACACTAATAAAAATGCAGCTTGGTTGCTATGAGATAATGCAGAAGTATACACATATCATTGCTCTTTGTACTGCCCTGCCAAAACAGTGTCTGTTTAAAAAGGTTGAAATTCATGTCTTTTCTGATTTTATACTTTTAAAGGAGTCAAGAGTATTTTACATTGGGTTGATTTACTAAAGGCAAATACGCTGTTCACTTTGCAAGGTAAGTAGCATTTTGCAAAGAAAATTTGCCCTAGGTGATGTTTCACTTTGCAAAGATTACCAAATCATGTGCAAGAAAAATTAAAAACAGCATTTTTGCTTGCACGTGATTGAATGATGGAAGTTAGAGCTTCACATCATTCACTAGGTTCTGGGGCAAATTCCCTTTAAAATTGAACTGAATTTAGTAAATCAACCCCGATGAATACAGTTTTTCACTAACACAATGTTTAACTGATGGTAAATTATATACAGTATTACTTCCCTTTTTATAAATGATAGCTATTTTATATGTTCATGTTTATATATTATATACAAAATCAGAAAATTACTCCTTCACAGCCTGTCTATATAGATCAGGTATTCTGCACAGCATGCCCATTGAACAACTGCTGGAATAAAATCAATGTGCCACACACAAATTTTATTATTTCCAATCAGTCTGAGCAGACTAATACACTTAAATTGGTAAAACATAAATCAATGTGCAGTGCTGCTAGAGAGTAAGGCGAGGGAGCCTGTATATGTAAATGGTAAATATGACTGCCCCCATGCTCTGTAATAATTACCTATTAGATAAATAAAAAAGTTATTAAACTGATCAAAACCAGTGATTATACGATCTATATTGAGCACCTTACATTACCATTGATATAAAAACATTAAAAGGACTTTAAATTCTCTTTCATTGAATGAAAATGGTAAAACAAAGATCATCATCTTACATGATACATATACCCTGTTTATTTTTAAAATATTTTTTTTTTTTGATGCGTTTGTTCTATATATGCACACTGCCATAGTTTGAGATATATACTAAAGCATGGAAATCTGTCGTAATTTTTTAGCAGGTTTTCTTAAAGCCGTGGTAATAACAACCTTCAGCTAGAGAATCAATTGTGTGTGCTGAGCAGTTCTGAAATATATGACATCCATTACAGGACAATGCTTCCTCTCCTCTGAGCTTTTTAGGCTTCCAAAATGATCTGGAACATTCACAGAGTTGACAGTAACATTGTGGCATGAATTGGAAAAAAGCTCATTCTTGGTTGGATTTTTATATGAAACGTTCTGGTTATGGAGGTTCAGATTGTTCACTGCTTGTGCCTTAAAAATAACCTATTGGCTCTGAACTCATACAAGTTTTTTTTTTCAATTCTGGATATACCCTACCAAATTTGTACTGTGCAAAGTACATTTTTTAGGTAAAATGTTGAGGGGTTAGAACTCCTGTCACTGGGGATATTCACGCTCTGTAATTGTTCTGGGACTAAATATCAGGGAAAATCCAATATCCAAGTTGTCACTAAAACGGTAAAAGGGGGAAATCTTCCAATAGGAACGCTTGTTAGGGGATTTCCTTCACTTTGCAGAGGCCTCATCTCGCTTCCTGTTATATCTCGGGATAGGGAGTAGAGTGAAACCTCCCCAACAGGACACATCCTGCCAAAAAAAAAAAACTGACCTAAAATTAAAAATATATATTTTTGGCTTTACACTTGAAAAAATGGTTACAAGTACAACACTCAACGTGTAGCTGTTTATTAAAAAGTCTGGCAAGGTCTTCCCTCAAGTTCATATTTCTTAAGAAATAGCCCCTACACATGGACCCCAAAGATTCCTATATTTGTTTAGGATCAGCAACTCAGAAAGCCTTGAAGCCAAAGCATCAGCATGGTTACCAGAGAACTTGCATTCTAAAACTCTTTATTCTATTGACTTCTTTCTCTACTTTAAATCTCAAATATGCATAGCTTTGGCCGCCGCTCCAGGCAAACATCCAAAAATTCCAGTGACTCTCATTGTCAGGTGCAGGTGGAAAAAAAAAGCCTGTCCCAACTCTATGCAAACACTCCTGGGAAGAAAAAGTCAAACTGCCGCACACCACCACAGCCTGAGTGCAGAGTCAGTACATACGGTTTCAGCTCAGCTCCATCCAGGGCACACCCCAATGTGCTTCGTCCCATGCACGTGGCTTAGTCATGGAGGTCATGGCTAAGGAACATGCAGCTCCATGACTAAGCCCTGTGGGCAGGATGAAACGCGCTTGGGCCGTGGTCTGGATGGAGCTGGGCTGAAGCTGTGTTTTCTGACTCTGCACTTAGATTGTGCTAGTGTGTGGCGGTTTGACTTTTTCTCCCCATAAGTTTATCAGCTGGCCCATTTTCAACAACCCAATAGCTTCCTCCAAGAAAGGTGTGACTTGGTTGTGGGGTGAGGACTACAGTACATCAAAATTCCAATCTCATTTCATCCAGTTTGGACAACTTTGTTTTTTTTTAGAAAGCGTAGGGGTTTAAAACCAGATAAGGTTATTTTTGCTGCATGTATTTCCCTTCAGTATTTTTTATGGAGACACAACAGAAATACAAGGAAATCTCTCCAAAGTAAATGGAATTTCGATTTTAGAAAGTTTTAATGGGAACAGATGTCCCTGTTTCTTTTGAGGATTTTCCCTCAACTCTTGCTCTGGTGGCAACGCAAAAATTCTTAGATATCCCTTCACTTTCGCCTTGGGGCAATGGTCACCAGGACAGACATAATGTAGAGGTGAATCCCTACAGTGAAGATGCAGACAGCATTGAAAACTTGACAAAGGGTCCAACCTTTCAATACTTTATGCAAAAATAAAACAAAAGTTTGCTTCTATATACACTTTAAGTGTAGCGACTCCATATGATTTTAAGATGATATTATAACGGTAAAAGGATTCCACCATAACATTGCAGCGACTGCAAAACACACCCAATGTTTTCTAGACAGATATGCACTTTGAACACTGTGAAGAAAAAATATATTTTCCCCTGTCTCCAGAAAGTAAAATGTCATGCATCTTCTGAAGGGAAGAAGAAAGGTTTCTCTCTGCTCTATGATCCCTTTTAAGTTGGTTTTGAAAATTCCCTCTGATGTTGTTTTAATTTTTGCTGAGTTTCCTGACCTGAAAACCTGCCAAGATTTCAAGTGTTGACCTTGCAACTCATCCTTCCTTATCATCAAACATATTGAGAGATCTATATTTAATAACCCTGTTGTTCCACATTAACCACAGTATAAACAGTTACATTCAGCTTAAAGAAAAACTCTGGTTTTAGGGACTGGAAAGCAGTGGTGGCTGGTGCTCAATTTTTTGAGCACCACCCCCAGCCCCCCCCACGGGAGACAGACGGGAAGGAGGAGATCCCCCCTTCCATGGGAGATGGACGGGCTAGTGGCGATCAGAGGCCCTATTACATTAGGAAGCAGATGACAAGGATCTCGCTCTTCCGGGGCCATTGCTTCTCCTCCCAGCTGAACAGGAAGTGGGTCCGGAGACCTAAGACACCCTGAGTCCACCCTTTTTTGAAGCCAATTAGAGCCTAAGGCTCTATTCACGTGCTAATCACATGCTTAACAAAAAAAAAAAACACCCCCGTTGGAATCCATGCTTCTGGCACCCTGCATATAGATTAGGAGATTAGGGGGACGGTGCACCTGCGCCCCATATGGATAGGCCGCCCCTGCTGGAAAGCTTGTTCATTCTCTGAAAAGTCCCTTGATAACACAAATTCCATGGAAGAACTCAGGGTTGACTTGAAATGGAATGTGACCACTGTGATTGGCAGGCACACTGGTCACATGATTGAGAGTCAGTCCTGCAACCTCCTGATCATTACTAGAGACTGGGATCTGTCTTTGACAGGTTGATGTCAGCGCTTTAGCAAAAACTAAAAAAAAAAACCCAGTGGTGATTAAATATCACCAAAAGAAAGCTTTATTAGTGTGCAAAAAAAAAAAAAAAGAATACAAATTTCATATCGGTATAGTGTTGCATGACCACGCAATTATAATTTAAAATGCAACAGTGCTACACTGTTGGGTTAAAACTTAAGACCTACCTCTTCTAAGCTGGACGACACAGGAAAGAAAAAGCGCCTGGGGCAATTCAGTTCACATTTGCAGCGCTATACAAGTCTTTCATTCATTCATTCATTCATGCTGAAAGCTGAAAATTGACCTGGGCAGGAAGTGCCCAGTATTGAAGTGGTTAAAACCAGCACGCATATGCATTATGTGGCCGGCAAGATGTTAATAAAATGGAACTGAAGTCAGATAAAAATTACAAACATGTAGGCTCTTTATTGCAGAAGAGAAAAGAAATGTCTCTTCTGGAATAAAATTAGCTTGCCTGTTCACAATCTTTAGAGGAATTGGATTAGAGGTGAGTAATCCTGAGTTTAGTTCAGCTTTAAAAAAAATGCATCTTGGAAAAAATTTGGGAGAAACCAGGGCTTTTTTTCTCAGAAAATAGGTGCAGGAACTCAATCACAACCCCCCGAAACCTCCTCACACACATACACGCACCCTCCAAAGCTCATTACATGTTGGGTTAATAGTGTGGTTAAATTTCACTAACAGTGGAAGAGTCTTAAGGGGCATTAAACACCAGGAATGCATTGCATACAGAGTGCAGAGTTCTGGGGTGCACTACAAAGAGAGTGCAGAGTTCAGCCTTCTTTCGCAGCCGCTTACCTCTGCATCCCCCATCCACAGCCCACTTTCACCCATCTTTAGCTCTGACCTCTCCATGCAACCACCCCTTCCTTAAAAGCTCCACCATCGTCCACATATCTTACTTTTGTTGCTGTTCTAAGCTGAAGCACCCAGCCGGCTCTAGTACCTCCACTATAGGTGACTTCTGTGTTTACAGGTGATAGTGGTAGGCAGAGAGCCTGAGCCAGAGGTGGTGGAACTGAGTTCCACCAAGTTCCAGCTGAAAAAAAGCCCTGGGAGGAACACAGGCCCAGCATAATGCAATAAATACGCAAAATCTTTAACCAATTAGGTGTGCTGTCCCCTTAAGATTGGCACCTCATATCAGTAAATACTTCAGGCTGGGTTCACACCAGGGCTCGAGTCCTGTGGGAATGCATGGGAACGACGTTCCTGTACTTTTGCCACTGCAGGAACGTCGTTCCTGTTAGCAGCCGTGTCCTGCAGGACTGGCCTCAAGCATGGAAACGGAGGTAGGTAGTGTGGGTGTGCGGCAAGCAGAGGGCATCTGTGCCAGCGGGGTGCCACATATGGGGGGGGTTTGTCATCCCAGCACGCCCCTCCTCCTCGCCCTTCCTCTCCCTCAGTCCTCCTCCTCCTTCTCAGCGGCCGCTGTAACAATTCTCGGCTCTAGTGATAGGTGGAACACTGATCCAATGGCAAATTGAATCAGTGTGACGTCATTTAGAGAAGCCGGGACTTTGTTACAGCGGCCGCTGGAGGAGGAGGACTGAGGGAGAGGAAGACCGAGGGAGAGGAGAACAGGCGCGCAGGGATATTCAAATCCCAGATCCAGACACAGGTCAGGCTGCATTTCTGGGCACCAATCAGGCTGCATTGCTGGGCACCGATCAGGCTGCATTGCTGGGCACCTATCAGGCTGCATTGCTGGGCATAGATCAGGCTGCATTGCTGGGCACTGATCAGGTTGCATTGCTGGGCACTGATCAGGCTGCATTGCTGGACACAGGTCAGGCTGCATTGCTGGGCACTGATCAGGCTGCATTGCTGGGCACTGATCAGGCTGCCTTGCTGGACACAGGTCAGGCTGCATTGCTGGACACAGGTCAGGCTGCATTGCTGGGCACCGATCAGGCTGCATTGCTGGGCACCTATCAGGCTGCATTGCTGGACACAGGTCAGGCTGCATTGCTGGGCACTGATCAGGTTGCATTGATGGGCACTGATCAGGCTGCATTGCTGGGCACTGATCAGGCTGCATTGCTGGACACAGGTCAGGCTGCATTGCTGGACACAGGTCAGGCTGCATTGCTGGGCACCGATCAGGCTGCATTGCTGGGCACCTATCAGGCTGCATTGCTGGACACAGGTCAGGCTGCATTGCTGGGCACTGATCAGGTTGCATTGCTGGGCACTGATCAGGCTGCATTGCTGGACACAGGTCAGGCTGCATTGCTGGGCACTGATCAGGCTGCATTGCTGGGCACTGATCAGGCTGCATTGCTGGACACAGGTCAGGCTGCATTGCTGGACACAGGTCAGGCTGCATTGCTGGGCACTGATCAGGCTGCATGGCTGGGCACAGGTCAGGCTGCATTTGATGAGCACTGCCAAAGCTGCATTTGATGGGCACTGGCAAGGCTGCATTGATGGGCACTGACAAGGCTGCATTGATGGGCACTGGCAAGGCTGCATTTAATGGACACAGGTAAGGCTGCATTGATGGGCACTGACAAGGCTGCATTGATGGGCATTGGTAAGGCTGCATTGATGGGCACTGGTAAGGCTGCATTTGATGGACACAGGTAAGGCTGCATTGATGGGCACTAATCAGGCTTCATTTGATGGGAACTGGCAAGGCTGCATTTGATGGGCACTGGTATGGCTGCATTGATGGGCACTGGTAAGGCTGCATTTGATGGGCACTGGTAAACCTGCATTTGATAGGCACTGGCAAAGCTGCATTGATGAGCACTGAGGAGTGAGCAGCCCGGGGCCTGGGCCCCACTTTGCACAATCAATACAGGCAAGCTGAGGAGAGGGGTCCCAGGCCGGCACTCTCAGCACTCCTGGTCTCACTCCTCTGCACAGACCAACATATATGTGCGGACGCCTTGCGGCAGGAGGGGCCCCACATATCGAAGCCTGCATAGAAACATAGTGCAGAAAGGGCCCCCAGTCATTGCAACTTGTTTTAAAAATTCGCTGCAAGGGAACCATTATCACACATTGTCATGTTTTTTGTTTTTTTGTTAGTATAGCATACAGGTTAAGTTATTCTGTTGTTACATCTGTTCTATGTTTATACACACACACTTCTTTATTTTTGAGGAGGGGGGACTAATCTTGAGTGATAGGGATTTAACCACTTCTGGACCACCTGCCATCGTTATACATTGTTACTTTGACATTGAATACTGTTGTTTTGGCAGCAGAAAGCTGCGGCGGCGGGCGGTCCGCTTTCAGATAAAAGTGGTCTCAGTGGCGGATTCCCCGCAAGATCACTTTTATCGGTGACAATCCTTTCCCCTCAGAGGTGTTGAGTGAGGGAATGATGGCCCCCACTCGACTCAGTGGCGTTGGATGACGGAAGCCACATTTTTTTTTATTGCATTTAAGTGTAAATGTGAGATTTGAGGTCTTTTTGACCCCAGACCTGACAGGTCCTGTTTCTATTACAATGTATGTTTACATTCCTTGCAATAGGAATAAAAGTAATCTTTTTTTTTAAAGGGACAGTGTAACAACAAGTTTGAGAAATAGGCATGGTCCTTAAGTGGTTAAACCATTCAGCCTGCAAGAAATACAAACTGACATTAGCAGGTTGGAGATCCTCATTCTATTGGTCCTTCATCTTTGGGGATACCAACAAATACACCTGTCATACCAGATTGACATCAACCTGTGTTCGACCGTGTGTACGGGGCATTATAGTTATACGTACAGTTTTTTTTTTTAGTTTTGGATAAACTAGGGAATGGTTAGATCCTCTGTCAAGTATTTGCTGTCTGTACCCATTGGTGAGATTTCTCTTTACTTCCTGTTATAAATACACAGCATGAAGTGTGAGGAAATCTCTCCAATGTGACAGTTATACAATTCCCACCAGTACAGTGGGAGATTCCCCCTCTGTTCTGCTGACACCTACTGCTTTCAGAAAGTATCAATCAGGAAATACAATTATATGGCCACTAGATGGCGATGATGATCATGTGAAATAAATATTTATTTACTATGATTGGTAGCTCAATCTAGAGGCCATAATGCAGTATTTTCCTGATTTATGCTATTCTTATGAATTATTAACATCTGCTCTGGAGAGAAAAAATAGCCCAGTAACATTTTCTTTTGCTGGCATTCGCACAGAATGAACATACATATATTTTAACAGAATGGATAGCTTAGTGAGTTCTCAGCCCAGGGCCGTGTTTCCTTTGTGTATGAATGGGTGGCGGAGGTCCAACAATGAGCATAGTGCCCTGGGACCACCTAAGCCTTCCAATGACCCAGACTTCTCCACTTCCCACGAGCTCAGAGATTATCAGCTAAGCTCTGTAACTTCTTTCTTTCAACATATTTCTTATGTGGCTCTGCTAAACAGAGAACTATGGGAAATGTAGTTCTGAGCTTACAATATAAGCCCAATTACACCTGAATACATTGCATAATGTGTTCTGGAAAATTCCCTTTTCCATTTCAGCTGAGACTGAATGTAAGTTCAAATAAAACTTCTTCAGATACTTGATAACAAATGTAAAGCACAGATGTCTTGTCAGAAAAATTATTAGTTGTGCCTGCAAAATAATATTTACATTTCATCTGAGGAGGTGGAAGATGAAAGTTAAAAACGCATTAAATATGACATCCAGCAAGTTACTGACAAGAGATAGGTAGAGATAAAGAAATCTTTCAGGCTACATCTCCTCTTCTCATCGCTTCATTTAATTGGGCATTTTATACTTTTTTTTTATATTTTTATAAATTTAAGATTTTTCAAAAGCAGCTTTTTCAAAATGCACCATGTCACGAAGCTCAAATCATCTCACCACTGGCTTCTTGAACATAACAATGAGTTCACTGTATACAAATGGCCCACACAGTCACCAGATCTCAATCCAATAAAGGACCTTTGGGATGTTGTATCTACTTTCCTGAATTCTTTTAAGCGCACTCAGAATTCTTAAGCCCTGATAAAGGGGAATGTGTCTGGTCCCCACTCTTGGGAGGAAACCCATGCAGGCGCAGGAAGAATATGCAAGTACTGTCGTGGTTGGGATTCAAACCGACAAATGTAAAGAGTGAATGGTAGATAATGTAGCACTGAAGGTGAACACATATAACAACAAATAAGTGAATGGTGCGAAAATCAATTATACAGAAATGACACAAATGAAAATGTGAAAAAAGTCCAATGAATGTGAAAGTCCTGAGAAGGGCCGTGTGCGTCAACCACCAAATGATGATAAATCAAGGATGGAATACGTTGGCACTGTTTGGCATGAGAGGCATCAAGGATGGTACATCTTCAACCAAGAAAGGTGAAGTATATCTACTCTTACCAGAACAGGTGGACTTGAGTGTCAGCGACAATGAGTCACACAGGAAAAGATGCCAGGATCGGCGGATCAATGGAACTCCAAGGAACCCGGGGCCTCCAAACACGACTCCAAGGGTGTTGTGGACAACCACCCAACCGAACCTCAGATGAAGAGGACACCAGGGCTGGACCTTAGGTGTGGAAGAGCTGACTGGACCGCAGAGGAACTCTCTTCCGGAAAGTTATGCAAAGAAAAAATGCCTCCATATGGTGTAGGTAAAAAAATGGGTTTTTTATTTCTAAAAACCGGCATACATCAATGGGAATAAAAACTGTGATCACAGAATAAAAATGAGGGCAATGTGAGAAGCAGAAAGCCAAGCCAAAACCAACAAACCTAGAGCTGCTAGGTGGAAGGGCACTGTGCTGCCTCTTGGAAGTTTTGTTTGGAAGTTTATATAATCTCATTGGATTAAATGTACATTGAATCTAAACACTGAGTCCTTTGCCTGCCCCTGGCGGTGGTCACCGTTTTGTGGAGCTCTGCTGAACCCTTGCTACTGTGCCTAGTGATAATTCCTGTGATGTTTAGAATCTGAATTCAGTTTTTATGATGCATGGGCAGGCAGGTGGCACACTTTCTGGTTTAGCAATGCAGTTTCCTATGTCACCACTCTGCTTCCAGCCTACAAATTTCATGATTCACTATTAACTCTGTCAAGTTATATCGAAATGTAAAGGGGAAACACTGCGCTAACCCTAAAAAGGTGAAAAATGAACAGCTACATATAATGTGATAATGAAAAAACAGGGTGGTGGAAAATGTAGCGCTAACTTTTATACACAAATATCATGATAAATGTGCCAAAAAAAAAATGTTCAAAAAAACCCTCAAAAGTCCATATAAAGTGATTGTCCATCGACAGAACCAGTGATAAACAACGGAATAAACCTATAACATAAAATAGTGAAAAAAAAGTGAATGTCCAACTGTGTGAGCAAAATAATCAAACACCGGATAGTGTAAATCCAAGAGCGGTGGAAATGGGAATGCAACTCTGTCCGTGGAGACAACATCAAAGGGGAATCATCAACAACTGAATGACATGTAGATGCTCTTACCAGAACAGGTGGACTCAAATGTCAGCGACAGAGTCATCAAGGCAGTATGCCACACAGGGCAGGTGTATGGATATCCAGGTGGTTTGGACTTCTAGGATGGAATCCAGGGGGAACCGGGAGTAACCTCCAAATCGACCGCCAATCCAAGGACCGTCAGGGTTGGATCTTCAATGGTGGGTTCACCAGAACAGAGTATCCACTCACATCAGGATGATTAGTGGAGAAAAAAATATTGCTTCCACATGGTGCAGGTAAAAAAGGGGGTATTTTATTTCTAAAAACCGATTACAGATAAAAAGTGATCACAAGTAAAATGAGGGCAATATGGAGAGTGATGAAGCTGCCATACGCGTTTCGACCAAAGGGTCTTCAACAGGGGCATGCCACCTGGATATCCATACACCTGCCCTGTGTTGCATACTGCCTTGATTACTCTATGTCGTTGACATTTGAGTCCACCTGTTCTGGTAAGAGCATCTACATGTCATTCAGTTGTTGATGATTCCCCTTTGATGTTGTCTCCACGGACGGAGTTGCATTCCCATTTCCACCGCTCTTGAATTTACATTATCCGGTGTATGATTATTTTGCTCAAACAGTTGGACATTCACTTTTTTCACTATTTTATGTTATAGGTTTATTCCGTTGTTTATCACTGGTTCTGTCGATAGACAATCACTTTATGTGGACTTTTGAGGGTTTTTTTTGATCATTTATTTTTTTGCCACATTTATCACGATATTTGTGTATAACAGTTAGTGCTACATTTTCCACCACCCTGTCAAGTTAGTAGGAAGGATATCCAGGATGTAGTAAAACCAATTTAGGAAGTAGTAACTGGTAGGACAATAGTCCTAGCTGTGCATTGTGGCAGAGGCATTTGAATCACAAAATTGGAAAATGAGAAATCCTTTGACAACTACGACAGGAAACATTTAGGCTCCATTTAGGCTTTTGTTCACATTTTTGTGTGGTTTTGAGCGACAGACATAGAGTTTGCCATTCATTTGAATAGGCTGCCCTACGCGGGGCAAACATGCCAAAGAAGATCCAGCACTTTTTTTTGGGCATGGAGCTTTACCCGTTTTAGTATTTGTTGCACCTTTTTAACACACAAGTGCCAATAGCAATGAAATTCCCAGAATGTGCATATGTGAATGGAGACATGTAGAAAGGGTCTGTAGCCAGGTGCAGTCTACTCTTTCTCCATGGCAGGTGGCCCTCATCTGCTGCGGCCCTGTAGTTGGAGAGGAAGTCAAAAGGAACGCAGTTCCTCTATGGCTTCCTGGGTCACTGGGGAAGCAATCTGTTTGGATGCTGCTGCCCCGTGTGACCCTGGCAGCCATCTTGGATCAGGCAGAGCCTATCTAAGGCCCTGGCTCCCAGTTTTGGCTCGCATTTGCGAGTTAGTAGAGTATGGACAGGTACCCTGCCTGTTAGGGACAGCACTAGTGGTAGGGAAAGGTTCCTGACAAGGAGGGAAAGCGTAGGGTAAACTCCTTGGACTTCACCCTGCTTGACCACCTTTCTGCTCTCTTAACAGATGCTGTCAATTTGGCTGATACCTGCTCTCTTCACATTATTTGAAACCGTGAGTGCACCCGGTTGGGCAGCTTTCCCACTGGGTTTGTTGTGAACTGTTGCTGTACTATTTCAGTATAAGTTTTCCATTGCACCTGACTGTGTGAATTATTACTGCTGCACCCTGCTGCACCCCACTTACAGGCCCACGGGCCAACTCAAAGAATGTCAGGAAGTAAAGTTAAAAAAATAGAGTGTTTTAAAAGGAGGAATTGTTGAAACCAGTAAATGTAATACGTTTAAGATTAATGTAGTATGGAGCTGTCTAACAGATGGCAGGTTACAGTCAAGGCCAATGGTGACTAAGCAAGCTAAACTATGACAACCTCAGACAGTCAGGGCATGACTACCTACTCCCTGCTGACAAATTCTTTGGGATTTGGAAATTTACTCAGGAAAAGATGACACATGCACGCTCAGAGCTGTATCAGTGCTAATTTTAGTAGCAAATCAGGATAGAATCCAGAAAAAAAAGCTCAATCGTAAAGTACACCTCCTTGCCTATTAGTGTTGGACAGAGGGAAAGAGAGATCAGAGTTCTTCAGGGTCACCCACCTTAATGAATAGGTTGAGAGTATGAATGGAGAGCGAATATAAAGGAACCATCCCTTGGCAACACAGCTGACGTCAACTCTTCTTGATCTACGTAATCGTGTACAGAGCTCTTCGATTTTTTTTGCCTCTATGACTGATTGAGGAAAATACATTTGGTCTGCCTTACCAAGATGGGAGCCCCCTTAACCAACCACTGGATTGCTGCAGCACATACTGTCACCGTTCATCTCGAGTTCTGAGCTATGACATCTCTGCAGCCTCAGCTTAACAATACTCCGCTCAGAAGAAAAAACTTTTTTACACGTAGAAATGGTCATAACTTTTCAAAACCTAAGATGGCATTACGTTTTACTGGGATTTTACCTGCAAACCATCCTTAAATTTTGCCTTCCCTAGTTCCTTCGCACCTTTCCCCCCATCTACGTTCTATTGACATTTTTAACCGCTTCAGCCCCAGAAGATTTCAAAGCACTTTTTGCGATTCGCTTTAACTGACAATTGCGCGGCCGTGTGACGTTGCACCCAAACAAAATTGACATCCTTTTTTCCCCACAAATAGAGCTTTCTTTTGGTGGTATTTGATCACCTCTGCGGTTTTTATTTTTTGCGCTATAAACAAAAAAAGAGCAACAATTTAAAAAAAAAAAACAATATTTTTTTTACTTTCTGCTATAAAACATTTAAAAAAAATAATTTATTCATCAGTTTAGGCCGATATGTATTCTGCTACATATTTCTGGTTAAAAAAAAACAAAAACGCAAGCAAGCGTATATTGATTGGTTTGCGCAAAAGTTATTGTGTCTACAAAATAGGGAATAGATTCGTGGCATTTTTATTATTTATATTTTATTTTTTACTAGAAATGGCGGCGATCAGTGATTTTTAGCGGGACTGCGACATTGCGGCGGACAGATCGGACACCTAACTGACATTTTTGACACTTTTTTGGGAACCAGTGACATTATTACAGTAATCAGAGCTAAAAATATGCACTGTTATTGTACTAATGACACTGGCAAGGAAGGGGTTAACATCAGGGGCGCTCAAGGGGTTAAATGTGTTCCCTGCAGGTGTTTTCTTACTGTATGGGGGGCTGTGTGACCGGGGAAACGCACAGATCCATCTTCCTGCTTAGCAGACAGACAGGATCTGTGTGATCTCCCCTGTCAGAACAGAGATCTGCCTTGTTTACACAGGCAGATCCCCGTTCTTTTACCGCGGGGAATGGTCGCGGGTGGCCGGCGGATATCGACCCGCTGATTGGCTCCCCCGCTGGCCAATGGGAGCATGCGCGCCCACAGAAGACGATGTACAGCTACGGCGATTCGCGGGATCGTGCCACCTTGCCGCAGTATAATGGCGGCGGCTGGTCGGCAGGTGGGTAATGCACACTGTTAGAAGCCACAGGAAAATAAAGTAAGTGATTTCTGTAGAAGACAGGAGCCTGTGCAGTTGGGCAAGACTAAAAAGTCTGAAAGTTCAGCTTTAAAGTTTTTTTTTTGTTTGGATAGAGTGGGGGAGGATTAGAATCCTAGCATGGTTTTTACTGCTATCCAGGGCTCAATTAAAAGAGATTTCGCCTCGCTTACTGTCATGGTAACAATCATTTTCACAGACAGAATGTGAGGTAAACTCTACAACAGGGACACCGACTACAATAAAAAAGCCAATTTGCCGAGTACAGAAAGCTGTGTCAACCAGCCAGCAATCTTATCTCATTGTTCTCAATACTCCAAACTGTTTCCTGTGGCTTCCTGCACTTTAGACATCAGAATGGCTCTTTGTACTGTATATTTAAATAGCCCTGATTATGTGCCAAAGATTTATCTTCAGGCCTCCAGCTGCTGTATTCAACTGCAGACGTTCACAGACCAGGTTTAATACGGGTATACTACAATCCTTTATGCCATCAGGTCACTGATTTATAGGGCTCTTTCACAGGTATTGAAAATAGGCGGTAGGTAGCGTGTTTACTGCTTGTCAACTGCCAATCAGCGTCATTGAAAATGGTTGAAGTGTTTGTAAACCTCAGACATGAAATATGAACAAAGCCTCTATAGCAGTGATGGTGAACCTTGGTACCTCAGATGTTTTGGAACTACATTTCCCATGATGCTCAACAACACTGCAGAGTGCATGAGCATCATGGGAAATGTAGTTCCAAAACATCTGGGGTGCCAAGGTTCCCCATCACTACCCTATAGTGTGTACAGTAAAACCTTGGTTTGCGAGTAACTTGGTATACGAGCGTTTTTCAAGACGAATAACTGTTTTTTTTTTTATTTTTACTTGATCTATGAGCAGTAGAAGGATCACAGTTTTAACCACATGCCGACCGGGCCATAGCCGAAAGACGGCCACAGCGCGGTCGGCTTATCCTGGGAGGGCGTCCATGGACGTCCTCCCAGAATACTGCTCTCGCGCGCCCCCGAGAACTTCCGTGACCGCCGGGTCCAGAGGACCCGGCGCATCACGGATCACGGTGAACGGCCGCTAATCGCGGCCGTTTACCATGTGATCGCTCCGTCAAATGACGGAGCGATCACATGTCAACAGACCGGCGTCATGTCATGACGCCGGTTCCTCCCTCCCCTCTGTGTGCCGATCGGTACAGAGGGGGAGGAGCGGGGGAGGGATCGGATGGTAGCAGCGTTGTGGGCTGCATCTGTAGTGCCCACAACGCTGCTCTGTGACAAATACAGTCACATCCATCCATCCATCCCACAATGATCAGCCATCCCTCCATAATATAATACCCTGCAATGCTCTGCACTACTCTGCAACACCCCACAATACTCTGCAATACTCTGCAACAACCCGCAATACTCTGCAATACCCCACAATACTCTGCAATACTCTGCAACAACCCACAATACTCTGCAATACTCTGCAACACCCCCCAATACTCTGCAATACTCTGCAACAACCCACAATACTCTGCAATACCCCACAATACTCTGCAATACTCTGCAACAACCCGCAATACTCTGCAATACCCCACAATACTCTGCAATACTCTGCAACAACCCACAATACTCTGCAATACTCTGCAACACCCCCCAATACTCTGCAATACTCTGCAACAACCCACAATACTCTGCAATACCCCACAATACTCTGCAATACCCCACAATGCTCTGCAATACTCTGCAATACCCCACAATGCTCTGCAATACTCTGCAATACCCCACAATGCTCTGCAATACTCTGCAATACCCCACAATGCTCTGCAATACTCTGCAATACCCCACAATGCTCTGCAATACTCTGCAATACCCCACAATGCTCTGCAATACTCTGCAATACCCCACAATGCTCTGCAATACTCTGCAATACCCCACAATGCTCTGCAATACTCTGCGATACCCCACAATGCTCTGCAATACTCTGCAATACCCCACAATGCTCTGCAATACTCTGCACTACTCCGCAACACCCCACAATACTCTGCAATACCCCTCAATAACCCACAATACTCTGCAATACCCCGCAATACCCCACAATACCCCGCAATACCCCACAATACCCCGCAATACCCCACAATACCCCGCAATACCCCACAATACTCTGCAATACCCCACAATACTCTGCAATACACTGACAATACTCTGCAATACCCAACAATACTCTGCAATACCCAACAATACTCTGCAATACCCCGCAATACTCTGCACTACTCCGCAACACCCCGCAATAGTCTGTACTACTCCACAACACCCTGCAATACTCTGCAACACCCCGCAATACTTTGCACTACTCCGCAACACCCCGCAATACTCTGCAATACTCTGTACTACTCCACAACACCCCGCAATACTCTGCAACACCCCGCAATACTCTGCAACACCCCGCAATACCCAGTCATACTCGGCGATACTCTGCCATGCTCAGCCATATTCAGCTGTACTCGCCCTCTGTATGTGGCCAGGCTGTGGAAGTCTCACACATGGGGTATCGCCGTACTCAGGAGGAGTAGGAGAATCTATTTTGGGGTGTTATTTTTGGTATGTACATGCTTTGTGTTAAAAAAAAAGTGTTTTAACCACTTCCTGCCCGCCGGCCGTCATACGACGTCCTTGACTTTGTGCGGGGATATCTGAATGATGGGTGCAGCTACAGGCATCATTCAGATATCATCTTTTTCAGCCGGCGATTCCCTACACCATAGGAACAATCATAGCGGCTGTTCCACTGCTTGATCGTTCTTATGGGAGGCGAGAGGGGACCACCCCCCTTCCCGCCGCCCTCCGGTGCTTCTACCGTCTCAGCGCTACGATCGAAGCCAGGATCATTTTTTTTTTTTATTATTTCAGGCTTCCCAGCCTAGAGGTGAGATGTGGAGTCTTATTGACCCCATATCTCACTGTAAAGAGGACCTGTCATGCCATATTCCTATTACAAGGGATGTTTACATTCCTTGTAATAGGAATAAAAGTGATCAAAAAATTTTTTTTTGGGAAAAAAGTGTCAAACTAAAATAAATAAAGTAAAATGAACAATAAAAAAAAAATTATAATTTTTTAAAGCGCCCCTGTCCGTGTGCTCGCATGCAGAAGCGAATGCACAGGTAAGTCCCGCCCACATATGAAAACGGTGTTCAAACCACACATGTGAGGTATCGCTGTGATCGGTAGAGCGAGCGAAATCATTTTGGCCCTAGACCTCCTCCTGTAACTCAAAACATGTAACCAGTAAAAATTTTTAAAGCGTCGCCTATGGGGATTTTTAAGTAGCGAAGTTTGGCGCCATTCCACGAGCGTGAGCGATTTTGAAGGGTGACATGTTAGGTATCTATTTACTCGGTGTAACTTCATCTTTCACATTATGCAAAAACATTGGGCCAACTTTACTGCTTTTGTTTTTTTTTAAAGCACAAAACTGTTTTTTTCCCAAAAAAAAGCGTTCAAAAAATTGCTGCGCAAATACCGTGCAAGATAAAATGTTGCAACAACCGCCATTGTATTCTCTAGGATCTTTGCAAAAAAAAACATATATAATGTTTTGGGGTTCTATGTAATTTTCTAGCAAATAAATGATGATTTTTACATGTAGGAGAGAAATGTCAGAATTGGCCTGGGTGCTCCAGAACGCTTGGAGGTGCTCCGTGCATGTTGGGCCTCTGTATGTGGCCACGCTGTGTAAAAGTCTCACAAATGTGGTATCGCCATACTCAGGAGTAATAGCAGAATGTGTTTTGGGGTGTAATTTGTGGTATGCATATGTGGTGTGTGAGAAATAACCTGCTAATATGACATTTTTGTGGAAAAAAAAAAAAAAAAAATAAAAATCTTGATTTTGCAAAGAATCGTGGGAAAAAATGACAACTTCAAAAAACTCACCATGCCCCTTACTAAATACCTTGGAATGTCTTCTTTCCAAAAATCATTTGGGGGGTATTTGTACTTTTCTGGCATGTTAAGGTCTCAAGAATATAGATAGGCCGTCAGTAATTCAGGTGTGATCAATTTTCAGATATTGGCACCATAGCTTTTGGACTCTATAACTTTCACAAAGACCAAATAATTTACACCGATTTGTACTTATTTTTACCAAAGATATGTAGCAGTATAAATTGTGGCCAAAATTTACAAAGAAAAATTACTAAATTTGCTAAATTTTATAACAGAAACAAAGAAAATTTCATTTTTTTACCGAATTTTCAGTCTTTTTTCTTTTATAGCGCAAAAAATAAAAAACCCAACGGTGATTAAATACCACCAAAAGAAAGCTCTATTTGTGTGAAAAAAAGGACAAAAATTTCATATGGGTACAGTGTTGCATGACTGAGTAATTGTCATTCAAAATGTGAGAGCACCAAAAGCTGAAAATTGGTCTGGTTAGGAAGGGGGTTTAAGTGCCCAGTTGTCAAGTGGTTAATTTAAAAAAAAATGGAATGACACTTACAATGTTAAAACCAATATCCCACGTTAAGCCTGGGTTCAAACCAGAGCGATCTCAGAGATCTCTGAGCAATGCGAGTTTAGCCATACAGTTGTATTGCTGAACTTGCATTGGATTCGCATAGAAAAGAATGCAGGGACTTGCTTTAACCTTGCACTAGAATCGGATCACATGGGTGTTCTCAACTATGTGATTCGATTCCATATATATATAAAATGTGTATATATATATATTATTTTTTTTATGTAGGGGGACTAGTAACTTTATTAACACAAGGTGGATGGTCTCCTCTGAGAATGTCCGTGTACTGAGCAGTGATAATTTATCAGGGTGTTTCAGTGAATTTCTGGTACTGTAATCTCACTATGTCTCATGAGATTCCAGTAACAGGAGACATTCTCCAAAGGAGAAGCGATCTACACCACTTCATAAACTGGTATACAGAGGAGAGAGATCTCCGCTGAGAATGACGGAGAACGGAGCAGTGGATATTTTTCGCAGATAAACAGGTACAACTTATTTAGGAGGATTTGTTTCATCTCCGACAAACTTCATTTGTGCATCACCTAGGGCCAGTCACTTCCCTGGGTATATGTTAGCCCTGGTTCACACTGAATGCGGCTTTGTAAATCATGTCAGTGCAACTTCAGGTGCGACTTGGCTGACCATCTGTGTGACTTCTTGCACAAATGTCTACGCAAGTCGCACCTGAAATCGCCAAAAGTAGCGCAGGAACTATTTTTTTAAATCGGTTCGGCACGGCAAAGTTGGCGTTGCACCGATTTGAACAGTTCCATTGCAGACGATAGGGTGCAACTTGTCATGCGATTTGACCTGTCATGACAATTCGCACCGGTGTGAACGAGGACTAAGGGCATACAACCACTTTAAAAAAGGGAGTGGATTGAGGTCAGGCTTTGCAACCATCTCCATTGGCTTCTATTGAAACACGCCACAAGTGCGCCATAAATTCACTGCATATGCGCATATGGCTTTTACAGCACATTTGGGACTCTGTTACAAAGTGTCAAAAGTGACCATTTACCATATAGACTTGTAAAAAAAATTATAAATTTTTTTTTTTTTTACAGGGTGTTTGAGAAGCGTTGCCTCACGCAGCTTGACTGCCTGTGCAAAATGCTCATTAATGCAATAGATGTGTTAAAGTGATTGTAAAGCTAAGTTTATTTAAAAAAAATTAAATAATAACAAACATATTATACTTACCTCCACTGTGCAGCTCGTTTTGCACAGACTGGCCTCGATCCATAACTTCTGGGGTCCCCCGGTGGCTCTTGCGGCTCCTCCCCACATCAGATAACCTCCTAGGAGAAGTGCTCCCCCGGGGGGTTACCTTGCAGGTGCGCTCCTGAGTCCATCATTCGGCATCTATAGCTGCTGAATGTATGACTCGGCCCCGCCCCCCCCCCCAGGCGCCCGCGTCATTGGATTTAATTGACAGCAGTGGGAGCCAATGGCTGCGCTGCTATCAATCTATCCAATCAAGAGCCGAGAACCCCTGGGCAGAGGGACAGCGCGCTGAAGTTCCAGGGCTCAGGTAAGTAAAACGGGGGGACTGGGGGGCTGGTCACTGCCAGGTGTTTTTTCACCTTAATGCATAGAATGCATAGGATACATTAAGGTGAAAAAAACACGAAGGTTTACAACCCCTCTAATACATGCTAAAGGCTGTGTTAAAATTCAGCTCCTGTATGATGGCTAGTTTAGCGCAAGACTGCCGCTTCTCTGAAAAGCAATCCACGTTCTGATCTCTTTTGAAAGGTTTGTAGCTGCTTTAACCCCTTGGAGCCCATACTAGCATTGCACTCGGTTGCGGGGCACTTGCAGGGCAGCCCCATTCACTTGAATGAGTCTTGATTGGTGGGCAGTAGTGCCTGCCAAAAGGGGCATGGGGTATAGTATAATTCCAGGCATGTGTACACCCCCGGCCGCTGCCTCTGTAGCTAAAGGGGGGGATGGTTGTGGGGTGGTAAAACCATGGCTAAACCGTTGGAGTGTACTCACTTTTGTTGCCAGCGGTTTAGACATTAATGGCTGTGTGTTGAGTTATTTTGAGGGGACAGCAAATTTACACTGTACAAGCTGTACAAACACAATAAAAATCTCTCCTGCGCTCAGGTGTCTAGTTCCTCAATGTGTGGTGTGACCGAATTAGTTCAGTAGTATCTGCCGTCTTGCAGCCCTCCTTAGAATAATGGGTATTCACAGGCTAGAGAAAAAAGAAGAAAGGAGGGCGCACCGACCTAGTGCATTACCACTGGTAAAGCTTTATTGAAGTATAAAACAGCAAAGAATATACTCACAAACGAGCAAAGATAACAGGCATTGGCGATATTACAGGTGCGCAGTTCTGAACATCAACAAACCAGGACCTGACGTCAAGTGGATATAGCGATGGCTGACGCGTTTCAGGGGAGTACCCCTTTCCTCAGAGCCTAAGCGGGCAATGGCTGCTCACATGTAAGGTCTCCTCTATATATGTGTGTGTGTCTGTGCATCCCAGGCATATGAACTACCCGTAACACCCCCACATCTACCGCATATTGTGGGGATAATGGGGTGAGCCATACCAGATAGAGTGGCGCCTTCAGAAGCCGTCTTTCGCCGGTGGAACGCACGCCGCTCCGATAACCAGGAAGTGCAGGTGTGTTTGCGCTCCACCGGCGAGTTCCGGCCAGCTCGGGCGTCACTTCTGCTTACGCGCACGCCAGAGGATTGACGGCGTGCGCAGAAGACGCGGTCTGGAAGTGCGGGTGTATATGCGTTCCACCCACTACTTCTGACAGCTACGATGTAAACACTCACTGAAAACAGTGAGTATGTGGATACGTGTGCATTTTAAATGAATGAGCACGCCCACACTGGATGTCTCTCAGGAATCACCCCCCCTAGAGGCCCAGTAAAAAATAATAAATAAATTGAAATATAAACTTGGATAGAATAACTGGAGCAGTATTCCCTGGAGTCCAGTTATTCTATCCAAGTTTATATTTCAATTCATTTATTATTTTTTACTGGGCCTCTAGGAGGGGTGATTCCTGAGAGACATCCAGTGTGGGCGTGCTCATTCATCTAAAATGCGCACACATCCACACACTCACTGCGGTCGGAAGTAGCGGGTGGAACGCATATACAACTGCACTTCCGGGCCGCGTCTTCTGCGCATTTCTTCAGTGTTGTCATATAAAAAGATATAATAAAATATTTACAAAAATGTGAGGGGTGTACTTAATTTTTTGAGATACTGTATTTCTTTAAATGTTTTATTGGCATACTATTTCATCAGAATAAATTGGGGTTTTCCTTCAGATTCTGAAATCTGACATATTTCGAGCTGCTCTATCGAGCATTGTCATCAGCAGACAAGTCACATAGGAGTTAGTGCTCCTCATTGAAGTATTTCCCAGCTGTCATGGATGGCTTGAGCACACAAGCATAGCTCCCAACTGTCCCTGATTTGGAGGGACTGTCCCTGATTTGGAGCAATGTCCCTATGTCCCTCATTCCGCAATTGTCAGTTAAAGCGACGCAGTGCCAAATTGTAAAAAGTGCTCTGGTCAGGAAGGGGGTAAAATCTTCCGGGGCTGAAGTGGTTAAAAAAAAAAAAAACGCAACACATTTAAAAGGCACACCAACACAGTATAATGCTTTGCCTTAGATTGAAGCTCCTTGAGTGCAGGGACTGATGTGACATACAATATGTGTACAATATATACACAGCTCCCAACTGTCCCTGATTTCGAGGGACTGTCCCTGATTTGGAGCAATGTCCCTCTGTTCCTCATTCCTCCTCATTTGTCCCTCATTTTGGTCTGATCTGTATAGATGTACAGTGGAACCTCGGATTACGAGCATAATCCGTTCCAGGAGTATGCTCTTAATCCAAAGTACTCGCATATCAAAGCGAGTTTTTTCGTTGAAGTCAATGGAAACGAAAATAATTAGTTCCGCATTGACTTCAATGGGATGCAATACCACATGCGGCCAGAGACGGGAGGGGGGGGGGCGCTGGAGAGCCTCAGAAACGGACGAAATGGCCAGAATACTCTTCGGCTGACCTCAGCAAACCTCGGAAAGACTTCCTACCCAAGATTTGCTGGGGTCAGCCGCGCTGTACTCGGGTCTTTCCGTGCATTTCCGAACATGACGTTCGGCTCTGCTCGGCCCTGGCGCCCCTCCCACCTCAGGCCAAAAGCAGTACCGCACATCGCTTTGGCCTGAATCATGCTTGTCTTGCGAGACAACACTCGCAAACCGAGTTACGATTTTTAAAAATACAGTGCTCGTATTGTAAAACGCTCGTTAACCGCGTTACTCGCAATCCGAGGTTCCACTGTATATAAAATGCACTTTTTATCTATCAAAAAATATTTTCCAGCACTAAATCTTTCATCTGATTTGTAAATTGCTGCATTTGTAGAATCCAAAATCCAATATAAAAGGAATAGTAGTGGTAAAAAAAAACACTTGTGGGTTTAACCAATCTTGTTTTTTGTACAATTCTCCTTTAAGGGGGCGTGGCAAGGGGTGTGTCCTATGCCTTCATACTTTTGCTGATAGGTGTCCCTCATTCCCATCTCAAAAAGTTGGGAGGTGTGCACAGGAGATATTGAGGGAAGTAACAGATCCATAGCTATTTTATATTTCCCTCTACATGTAGTTGCTGTAATGGTGTCTGGGTTTGTAGTTATCATTAGAAATGTAAAAAAGAAACTAAAACTAAATAACACCCCACCTTTCTGCTCCATTCATTCTCCTAAATCAATACATAATAAAATAAACCTTATAATATTTGCCTGATTTATAGAAAAGATGGTTCTGCCTCCCTTAGTGCTGGTCACATGATCAAATGCCTAGGCAAAACCCCAAGTAATCTTAACTGAAGAGGTTTGGAAGACCAATATTAAGATAGCGCCAGCTTATTAGTGACTCTGCCTGAACTCTGATTTCAGGTTAGATTGCATGACCTACACCTACTTATATGTCTATAGAACAGGCTGCAGTGATTATCCTGAGCAGTATTCCCTGCAATACATGTTAGGTATTAAAGGGCTTTTATCCACATCTACAGGTTTAAGTAGGGTGAGCAGGAGGGTTGAGGATCTTATTTAGCTGAACAAAGGAAAAATCAGACTGTCGCACAGCACCATTGTGTATAAAGATTTTTATAAGGAAATTAAAACTAAAGAGAATGCACTCACAATGAGAGGTTAGCGGTAGATACGGCATGCACGTGCGCAGTTCAAAAGCCTCTTTGGACTGTTCAGATGCATGCTTCATCGCTGTCTCTAACCTCTAATTGTAAGTGCATACTCTTTCATTTTAATCTCCTTAATAAAAGCTTTACGCTCTATGGTGCTTTGCACTGCTCTGCTTTTTCATTTGTTCATCTAGTTATCCGGCTCCTGCTCTTTTTTTTTATGCAAAAACGCAAGATCTTCATCCTTTCTACTTACAGTGTTACATTGTTTACATTTTTACACGACCTCTGCTTCCTTTGGATTGTTTTTTTTTTGTAACAAGATTTTTTTTTTTGCAGTTTCATACTTACCTAGGTGGATGCAGCACCCCCGCTGCCTCTGCACTGAGAATCGATGGATCGAACACTGCCAATGGCTCGGTTCTCACAGCACGCTGAGAGGCTGAGACGGTGTCAGTCCAGGCACCTGGCAGATCCAGACTTTATTGTCGGGATGACGCGGTGCCTGGACTGATTCCTGTGACGTCAGCAGAGAGCGGACTTCAGACCGCTCTCTGCTGAAAATGGGTCACAGGAGTGCCAAACAAATTGCACTCCTTTGATTTATAGGAGAAGTCCTGGATCTCTCCTTTAACTTGTGTTACATGTGCCCAACACAGTCCCAGTGAATGGAGAAGACAATCTGCTTTGTGTCTTATTTAGGGTTGCCACCTTTTCTTCAAATCAAACCCGAATACTTTAGCGGCGTGCAGCAGCTTTTTGCAGACTCTGGGGGACTCTGCAGACTGTGATGTAAGGGAGAACTCTGGGGACTCTAAGGGATGCTCTGGGAACCCTGATTTAAGGGGGAACACTGAACACTCTGATGTACGGAGAGGACTCTGATGTAAGGGGGAACACTGTGGCTTCTGCTGTAAGGAATGCTCTGAGAACCCTGATTTACCTTAGTGTACTCACTCAGAGGCAGGAGAGAGAAGGAGGAGACTTCAGTCATAGACAGGGATGGACGGTGAGCTCACTCACCCCTTGGCAGTCAGCACCTCTCATCCAGATGTATCTAAGGTTGCTGGACTTCAAATTTCTGGCCCCCACTTTCCTTTTCTGAGGCACAGCGCCAGGAATTGGAGTGTGGGCAGACACAGAGGGGTGGGGGAGGAGAAAGAGGTGCAGAACAAGCCCTCTCTTCTCTCTCGTCTGTGTTTTTTTTTGGGGGGGGGATTGTTAGTGTTTGCTTTGGCCAGTGTGAGAGAGTGTTAAGCCTCGTACACACGATCGGACTTCAAACAAACTTTTCCGTGTATTTCTGTCCAAAGGGCGTTGGCCGTGACCTTGGTATGCATACACACGGCAGGACTTTTTCAGCCAACTTTCAATCATGTGGTTTTTCAGCTCTTTACCGCCACCCTTTGGTCAACTTCTGTATTGTCTGATCTTTTGCATTGGTTCTAAGCATGCCTGTTTGTACTTTGGACTAAAGTCCGATGGATTTGTGTACACACGATCAGACTAGCCGATGTAGTACTTTTGTTGCAGGAAAGTTTGTCTGTTCGCACAGCCAACATTTGTCCGATAAAAAACGAAAAAGTTTGTCCGATGGAGCGTACACATGGTCGGATGTTGCCTTAAACAGGTAATTTGCATGTTTGTTGTCAAAAAGTCAGATCGCCTTAACAAACACTCTCAGCTTAGTAAACTGCAGCCAGCAACCCTGCTGGGAAGCCATAGTCTGGTCTGAATAATGTGTCCGGGTTTCAGGCAGTCTGAAACCCGGACACATGATTCCAAACCCGAACTGTCCAGGTGGAAACCCTAGTCCTATTGCTTTACTGGAAAAAAAAAACATGTTGCATTTTTGTGCAGTGCATTCTGACAGGCAACATGCTGCTATGCATAGAGGTACTGTAAATAAAGTTTAAATAAAGTGTTAAAATAGACGTATGCAGTATTTAGCCTTAGCGCACAACTGCTGGCACGAATGAGCCAAAACAAGCAGTGTTATCACGTTATTACCAATGTGATACAAATATGAATTTGTTTTTCTTTCATTTTTGATTAGGTATTAACCATTTGAGGGCTTGTATCTGATATCTTCAGTCAAGTGTTTTGTCGGAATTTCCGCCAACAAATGTTTGAGAGCAGGTTCTCAAATTTACTGACAACAAAACTTGTCGGAAATTACGATTGTGTGTACACAATTCCGACGCACAAATGTCCACGCATGCTCGGAATCAAGCAGAAGAGCCGCACTGGCTACGTGTTGTATGTCACCGCGTTCTTGACGTTCGGAATTTCCGACATTTGTGTGACCGTGTGTATGCAAGACAAGTTTGAGCCAACATCCTTCAGAAAAAAATCCACAATTTTGTTGTCGGAAAATTCTATCGCGTGTACAGGGCATGAGTTAGCCTTTGATCCCTGTTCTATCCATTTTTGATGCGACTGTATTTTGGATTTTTATTAATTTTTGCAAATAAAGATGCCTTATCTATGGAGTGCGGCAGTCCAGGATTTTCTTCCTTCTTCTACAGGGCATGAGTTGTAAGAAGAACAAGTGTCCTCATAGGAATAATTCCCCTCTATTCCTGCTCTGGTCACAACTCAATATTTTGGTTTTACACTCATTTTTATTCCTAGAGACACTGGTGGTCAGGACATTAATGCTGCATACACACGATACAAAACCCATGTTTTTTTTTTCCGGATGTTGGCTCAAACTTGTCTTGCATACACACGGTCACACAAATCTTGTCGGAAATTCCGAACGTCAAGAACGCAGTGACGTACAACGAGCCGAGAAAAATGAAGTTCAATAGCCAGTGCGGCTCTTCTGCTTAATTCCGAGCATGCGTGGAATTTTGTGCGTAGGAATTGTGTACACACAATCGGAACAGATTTTGTTGTCGGAAAATTTGAGATCCAGATCTCAAATTTTGTTTGTTGGAAATTCCAACGGAAGATGTCCGATGGAGCCTACCCACAGTCGGAATGGCATTACAGTGAATCTCCCTCATGGGGACATAGACATGGGTTCTAACCCCTAATTACTTGATCCATAAAAAAAAAAAAAAAATTGCTTTTGATTATACTTTGAGGCCTCATGCACATGGGACCTTCTGGACGTTTTTACAGCTGCTATTTTTAGCTTCAGATGGTTTTTTCTACAGTCAATAAACTCTCCAGCATGTTATCCTATGTGTCCATGCAGGCTATTATCAACTGTTTTTGGCTGGGGCGTTCTTTGGCTGTAAAAAAACCCAAAACTAGTGGGTTCTGAGAGGAGTTTTTCAGCTGTAAAAACGCTGTAACATCAAAAAATGCAGATAAACACAGATAAATGCTCAAAACCACGGTTCATCTGCGTTTTTTTAACGTTTTTATCCCTTACTAATAGCAGAGAGGTGGTTTCTGTCTAAAGAAACGCTAAGAAACGCTAATGCTAAAAAACATAAAAAAACTTGAAAAAACCCACTACATAGCTACTGCCCTTTTTTTACAGTTTTTAGAACATCCAGGGTGCATGAGGCCCTAGGGCTAGTGTTTGGAGTGTGTGGGAAGGGTGGATGAAAGGCGCGTGATCAAACGCTTACATCAAAAACACACAGTTTATTCATGTACAATGGAATACAAAAGTGTAAGAAATATATAAATCCACTACATTTCGTAACAGTTAGGTTACCAAATATGCACTTAAAAGGTTAAAAGTGAGACATGCCCATACAAAGGCAAGTATTTAAAATTAGGCTGACGTGTTTCGAGGATAATCTCTTCATCAGAGCCTTGGGACCAGGAACACAGTCTGTGCAAACCGATAGACTAACATATACACACACATATAGAGAGGAGTGGCTAGTTGGGAGATGTAACAGGTGATGAATAATTAGTTCTCCTTAGCTCCATATCAGTGTTTTATCTGCCAAGATAAAAGGCAGAACCAGAACAAGAGGTTTATCTACAAATCACATAGAAATAATTTGATAAGTTCTAAGCTGCAACTCTAAGCAGGGCCTACTAAGTGTAGTATGGAAGCACTTTTACTGGAAATCAACAGATTGGCAACTTACAGCAAACATGGTAAAATATGCTCATCAGTGTGTAGCAGGTCAACGCTGCAGCTGGCGGGTCTGTACGTGCTCTCCCTGAAGTAAAAGCTGGATGCACCCTCAGCGGTTCTGGTGGGTTCCAAAACTTCCTAAATCGCCAGGAGCACTGCCTAGTGTGCATCCGGCATTTACTCCAGGGAGAGCACATACAGACCCGCCAGCTGCAGCATTGACCTGCTACACACTGATGAGCATATTTTAACGTTTCCTGTAAGTTGCCAATCTGGTAATTTCCCATAAAAGTGCTTCCATACTACGCATAGTAGGCACTGCTTCCCTTTCTTTTCTTGCATTGCAGAGTTCCTTCTAGCTCCTTTATAGCTGCTTACACCGAGTTGTTTTTGGACTTCTTACCTGTACTTATATTCAGTTTGAGACTTATCATCTAGTGCAGTGTTTCTCAACCTTTTTCAGTCAAGGCACCCTTTACAATTAGGGACAATCTCAAGACACCTGTTCTAAAATGTAAAAAACTGTTCTAATAGTTTTACATAATGCGGCAGCATCAACACACATAGGACACCCAAAATTAGAGGTTATTTATTCTTTCAAAGCAAATACACTTTTGCACACCAGTACCCACTAGTTTTCCAATGTTTCTCTTCTCCCTCAGTTTCTCTCCATCACTCAGCTAATGCGACCCCAGCGTTGATGGAGAAGAGCAGGGGAGGGTCAAACAAGGATGCTGTGCAGGCAATAAACACTGATGACATCACTGGTTGTTAGGATGCCAGTGGCTAGAAGGTTGAAATGGTTGCACAATAAAAAACAGTGGCTTTGTGTTACTAAAAGACAGGCTTGATCCACCTGCTGGATTGTATACATTTTTTTGGAAATGTTAGGCATTTTGCCAAGGCACCCCTGAAGAAACCTAAAGGCACCCTGATTGAAAAAGGCTGATCAAGTGTGCCAGAGCTTTCCCTTGCTTGCTAATCTGCAACTCGTGTCATTTTGAATTGGTGGTCAGTGACCTACACCCCACACCTAATACTATCTACCATTACCATACAACTAATATCAACCCTAATAAACAATGATCCTAATAATGGCCACACACATTGATGCCAAGTCCTTTACTAAAGCTGACAGTCACAACTCGACAGTCTACATGGCAAAGCTGCTGTACTGAACATCAAATCCACACAGACGCGGTTTCCTACGTGGCATAACTCCCACTGCTGCCTGTTACATGCACTGATGCTTGTCATTGAATCTCCACAGTGGATTGCCCAAACTAATCTACCTTGGGTGGGTGGACTGATGCACAGAAAGTATTTCTTGATTTTCAAAGCCACCTGTTTGCTTTGTATTTTATTTGGGTACGGGGACAATCTTAGAGCAGGGATTTTTTTTCAAAACCTTTTCTCTTTCAAGTACCTGTGTGGGCTGCTATGGCTTTAATAGGCCATGCTTTGTGACCAGCACTGGATACCAGCCACCAAACACAGAATAGAATAGTATTTTTCTAAAGAAAAAGTTGCAAGATTGTTTGTAGCTTTAATACCTCCTTTACTCACCCCCCCCCCCCCCCCCCCGGAATCTATCTGCTGGACCTTACAGTCTAATCAGATTTGTGTACTGTGTTCTTGTCCTATAAAATCCACTCCAGAAGCTAACCCTTTTTTTTTCATCTCTCTGAAATTCGAGGCACCAGTGGTGAGATCTCCACTTTGGCATTGTCTTATCTCTTACACCCTTCCTGCAGCATGATCTAGGCCACATGTGTCAAACACAAGGTCCATGGGCCAAATCCAGCCCACCAGGCCATATAATGTGGCCCTTGAACCTCTCCTGCATCTGCAGCGCCCCCACCACCTCATCTCACAACTTTGTCTCAGCAGTTGCAGCATAGAGGACGACAGACACAGCACCCCTTCTCTTCACCTCCCCTGCTCTCAGCATTCAGCAAACAGCCCTCCTCTGGTCCTCTTCCACCCCCCGGCACCTTCTCCTTCCCAGTTCCAGCCACAGCTTCTTCCCAGCAGCAGCACAACAAGGTGCGGGGGGGGGGGTGCACTGTGATGTAAAAGAAGGCGAGGGTCTCTTTATGTCCAATGGTGTGGGGCCTCTTGACATCTGATGTAAGGGAAAGGGGGTGCTCTGAACATCTAGTCTTACAATTACAACTTTGAGGGCAACCAAAATGCTGATGCGGCCCGCAATAAAATTGAGTTTGACACCCCTGATCTAGGCCAATGGCTGCAGCAGTGAGGTGGAACTGGGAACACCGAAGTCTGGGTCATATCACTGAAGTCTCCAAGAGATAAAGAAGGCTAATTATCAAGTCAGATCATGTTTTTTTTTTAACAGATCTTGTATACAAATCAAATTATGACTTGGTTTCCTGGTCCTTTAAAGAAATGATCAGAATTTCACAGATCCAATGTACTAACATGCTTCTTGCTTGTCAAATTTAAAATAATATTAAAATCTCTTTTTTTTCCGCCTTTTCTTTCATTTAAAGGAAGCAAATTAATAGACTTTCAAAATAAGCCTGAGGCTACTTTCAAACAACTTATCAAAATTCTCATTAAAATTTAAAGCAAAAAAATGCAAGCTGTTCAGTGCACTACAGTACATTAACTTCAGGCTACAGCATTGTCATCACTTTCCAGAGATTCTTCTCTAGGTACTTACTCAATTTTAATTATTAGAGAAAAGGTTTGGTGTACTCAGCGCATGATCTTCAATAGGTGGCAAAGTCAGGTGTTTGCATGAAGAGACATCATTGGTATCAATTAACCTTACGTTGACTTTGAATTCATTTAATATAAATGTAGCTTTCTAAGTGAAATATTGGAGAGATTTCAGCAAATAAAAAATGAATGACACGTCAATATATTGATGCTTTCGTGTATTAAGTAATCAGAGAACTACATTTCCAAAAACAGCATATATAAATTGGCAGAAAGTGAGTGGTGGAAGCAGTACCGGATCTAAGGCCCCCAAGTGTAACAGCTGCCCAGAATTATAAGGGACAAGAAAAATGCAACCATAAATATTATACTAGGACATTTTACATAGTTACATAGTAGGTGAGGTTGAAAAAAGACACAAGTCCATCACGTCCAACCTATGTGTGTGATTATATGTCAGTATTACATTGTATATCCCTGTATGTTGCGGTCATTCAGGTGCTTATCTAATAGTTTCTTGAAGCTATTGATGCTCCCCGCTGAGACCACCGCCTGTGGAAGGGAATTCCACATCCTTGCCGCTCTAACAGTAAAGAATCCTCTACGTAGTTTAAGGTTAAACCTCTTTTCTTCTAATTTTAATGAGTGGCCACGAGTCTTGTTAAACTCTCTTCTGCGAAAAAGTTTTATCCCTATTGTGGGGTCACCAGTACGGTATTTATAAATTGAAATCATATCCCCTCTCAAGCGTCTCTTCTTCAGAGAGAATAAGTTCAGTGCTCGCAACGTTTCCTCATAACGAATATCCTCCACACCCTTTATTAGCTTTGTTGCCCTTCTTTGTACTCGCTCTATTTCCAGTACATCCTTCCTGAGGACTGGTGCCCAGAACTGGACAGCATACTCTAGGTGCGGCCGGACCAGAGCCTTGAAGAGCGGGAGAATTATCGTTTTATCTCTGCAGTTGATCCCCCTTTTAATGCATGCCAATATTCTGTTTGTTTTGTTAGCAGCAGCTTGGCATTGCATGCCATTGCTGAGCCTATCATCTACTAGGACCCCCAGGTCCTTTTCCATCCTAGATTCCCCCAGAGGTTCTCCCCCCAGTGTATAGATTGCATTTATATTTTTGCCACCCAAATGCATTATTTTACATTTTTCTACATTGAACCTCATTTGCCATGTAGTTGCCCACCCCATTAATTTGTTCAGATCTTTTTGCAAGGTTCCAACATCCTGCAGAGAAGTTATTGCCCTGCTTAGCTTAGTATTGTCTGCAAATACAGAGATTGAACTGTTTATCCCATCCTCCAGGTCGTTTATGAACAAATTAAATAGGATTGGTCCCAGCACAGAACCCTGTGGGACCCCCACTACCCACCCCTGACCATTCTGAGTACTCCCCATTTATCATCACCCTCTGAACTCGCCCTTGTAGCCAGTTCTCAATCCATGTACTCACCCTATGGTCCATACCAACTGACCTTATTTTGTACAGTAAACGTTTATGGGGAACTGTGTCAAATGATTTTGCAAAATCCAGATACACCACGTCTACGGGCCTTCCTTTATCTAGATGGCAACTCACCTCCTCATAGAAGGTTAGTAGATTGGTTTGGCAAGAACGATTCATGAATCCATGCTGATTACTGCTAATGATACCGTTCTCATTACTAAAATCTTGTATATAGTCCCTTATCATCCCCTCTAAGAGTTTACATACTTACCTTGTGTTTTTGTGCTTTGGTCAGCCTACCACTAATGCCCCCAATACTACCCTCTGGAATATCTTCCACGCTGACTATCTCTACCTCTGGTATTAAACCCCAAAATAATCATGTAATATATTGCACATTACCAATCCTTAAATATGGTGGCTGCATTAGTTTTCAATTCATGTACCTTTGGGAACAATCTTTTTTTTAAAGTTTTTTGGAGTGCAAAATATTATCATCCTCAAAGTTTTGATCCTATTCAAATGTACTTTAGTTTGTAATTAGTTTGTAACATTTTTGGAAATTGTTTTACAGTGGGTCTAGTTTTTTTCTTTTTTTTTTTTACAAGAAGGGTCTAGTTTTTTTCTTAGTTGAAGTAATAACTTATACAGTAATTATGGTAAATGTTTTTTGGCAACAAATATGAGTATACAATTAAAAATGTTAGATGAACACATAAAAGAACAATACTATTAGAATAATATACTATCATTTATTGCTTAAAACTATATACTTTGACTAAGTGGTTTTATTACTTTTCCATTCCTTTTCAGAAAAACATGGCAGTAGAATTTTGTTATTAAAGTAGCCATTGATTAAAGTAATAAAATACCATTTATTGACTACTTTAATAGACTAAAAAATGCAATGTTTTGCAGTTTCTTCCTCAAGTATAATATTATACCAAATGGAAAACCTAACGCATTTCATAGGCATGCATTTTACATCTTCTGAATTAATCAATAAACAGTAGGGGTTATTTACTAAAACTGGAGAGTGCAAAATCCGGTGCAACTCTGCATAGAGGTTTTATTGCTAACTGAACAAGCTGAAGTTAAAAGCTGACTGGCTACCATGCATAGCTGCACCAGGTTCCGAATGCACCTGTTTTAATAAATCTACCCCAGTGTCACTTTAAAGTAGAATTGATTGCAAACTTTTTTTTTTCAATTTGGAAAGAGTAAGGAAGGGTTATAACCCCTATCATTTATTTTTATTTATTTTTAGTCATTCATGTCCCAATAAGGAGATTCCCTTTCACTTCTTGTTCCATAGTCAAAACAGGTGAGGGAATCTCTAGGTGTCACCAATGTCACAGAAACTAGCATTCTTATTAGACAATTTCCCCTCTATTAGTGTTCTAGTGTCAACCCAAGTTTTGGGATTTTCTTTTACTTTCACTTTTGGCGGTAATTGTAAACAGAACAAAAAGAGAGGATAAATCTCCCTAACTGGGACATGGACAGCAATTAAAACCTGACAGGGGTTCTAATGTCGCTCCACTCTATCTAAAACTTAAAAACGTTTTGCCTTTGGTTATACTTTCATTCCAAACTTTCTAAATAAAGAATGATTCATGGTTGGTCTATCACTGTCACAATCGCTGAGCTTCATTTGGATGGGTTTGCTCATTTGCAGATCTCCTAAACCTTTCTAGAAATCCAAGGCCACCTACACCATACTATTTACTGAGGCTCATCTGTATTTGATTATGCTAAACATGTGCTACATAAAAAAGAATATTTCATGGAATGATCCCTTGACCACTTATTAATGAAATTATGTGTTTTAAGGAACATTTTTGTTGTCTTTGATCTTTCTCTTCTGGTGTACTGCCTCCTAATTATGCTCAGCTTGACATGATACAGGACTGCTAATGTTACAGAATTTATTGATATCAAATGGTCTTTAGTCCACAGAAAGAGCTGATTAATCATGTTTTATGATTTCCCAGCCAAAGCGATTAACTCATTTTTGATCATACTGATAGAATAAAAAAATGTTTCCAAGAACAAGTCCTTATACAAAAGTCATTTACAGTTTACCGTTTGAAGACCAGGACTTTTCTGGCACTTTTTGTGTACAAGTTTAAATCAGTATTTTTTGCTAGAAAATGACTTTCAACCCTCAAGCATTACATATATATATATACAAAACACAGTGTATACCACAATTTTTTTTGTATAATACAAATGATGATGTTACACCGAGTAAACGGATACCTAACATACCATGCTTTAAAATTGCCCACGGTCGTTGAAAGGCGACAAACAACGGTACTTAAAAATCTCCATTGGCGACGATTTAAACACCATAACAGGTTACGTATTTAGAGCTACAGAAATGGTGTAGCACTAGAATTATTGCTCTCACTCTAATGTTTACAGTGATACCACACATGTGTGATGCGAACACCCTTTACATATGTGTATGTAAACTTACGTATACGGTTGCTTCTGCACGCGAGCACGGAGGGATGGAGGCACAATATTTTATTTTTTATTTTTTACACTGTCCCTTTAAGTTTTTTTATCACTTTTTTTTATTACAAACATGTAAACACCCCTATGACAGAAATAAGGATGACAGGTCTTATTTATGGAGAGATCTGAGGTCACAAAAACCCCAAATCTCTTCTTTACCTCTAAAAGAAAATGATAAAACAAATTTCATCTTTTGCTTAAAAAAAAAAAATGTTTACTTTCTCCCTAGACCAGAAGTGACATCATGACGTCGCTCTGGTCCTCCAAGGGCATAGAGGCAATCAGAGATGTTCTAGTCTCTCACTGCCTCTGTAACCAGCAGGCCGCAGCATCGGATCATTTCTCGGGTGCGCTGGTGAAAACGGTAAGCCAGAGAAACACTGGCGAGCGTCAGGAAGTGTGTGTGTGTGGGGGGGCGTCACTTCAGAAAGCGACCCGGTGGCTAATGTTCCGCTCTAATCTCTTTCATGAGAAAGCCAGCCGCTGGCTAAAAAAAAAATACCTGGCTGATAGCTTTAGCCATAACCCTGCTAAACCACCTGCAAACCGCAAAGTATATATAGTATCTCACAAAAGTGAGTATACCCCTCACATTTTTGTAAATATTTTATTGTATCTTTTCATGTGACAACACTGAAGAAATGACACTTTGCTAAAATGTAAATTAGTGAGTGTACAGCTTGTATAACAGTGTAAATTTTCTGTCCCCCCAAAATAACTCCACACACAGCCATTAATGTCTAAACCGCTGGCAACAAAAGTGAGTACACCCCTAAATGAAAATGTCCAAATTGGGCCCAATTAGCCATTTCCCCTCCCCAGTGTCATGTGACTCATTAGTGTTACAAGGTCTCAGGTGTGAATGGGGAGCAGGTATCGCACCTTATGGCAAAGAACTCTCTTACGAGCTGAATAAAATAATTGTTGCTCTACATAAAGAAGGCCTAGGCTATAAGAAGATTGCCAAGACCCTGAAACTGAGCTGCCACACGAAGGCCAAGACCATACAGCTTTTTAACAGAACAGAACAGGTCGACCGAAGAAGTTGAGTGCACGTGCTCAGCGTCATATCCAGAGGTTGTCTTTGGGAAATAGACATATGAGTGCTGCCAGCATTGCTGAGGAGATTGAATGGATGGGGGGGTCAGACTGTCAGTGCTCAGACCATACACCGCAAACTTCATCAAATTGGTCTGCATGGCTGTTGTTCCAGAAGGAAGCCTCTTCTAAAGATGATGCACAAGAAAGCCTGCAAACAGTCTTCTGAAGTCAAGTAGACTAAGGACATGGATTACTGGAACCATGTCCTGTGGTCTGATGAGACCAAGATAAACTTATTTGGTTCAGATGGTGTCAAGCGTGTGTGGCAGCAACCAGGTGAGGAGTACAAAGACAAGTGTGTCTTGCCTACAGTCAAGCATGGTGGTGGGAGTGTCATGGTCTGTGGCTGCAAAAGTGCTTTCGGCACTGAAGAGCTACAGTTCATTAAAGGAACCATAAATGCCAACATGTACTGTGACATACTGAAGCAGAGCATGAACCCCTCCCTTCGGAGACTGGGCCGCAGGGCAGTATTCCAACATGAGATTGACCCCCAAACACCCCTCCAAGACAACCACTGCCTTGCTAAAAAAGCTGAGGGTAAAGGTGATAGACTGGCCAAGCATGTCTCCAGACCTAAACCCTATTGAGCATCTGTGGGGCATCCTCAAACGGAAGGTGGAGAAGCACAAAGTCTCTAACATCCACTAGCTCTGTGATGTCGTCATGGAGGAGTGGAAGAGGACTCCAGTGGCAACCTGTGAAGCTCTGGTGAACTCCATGCCCAAGAGGGTTAAGGCAGTGCTGAAAAATAATGGTGGCCACACAAAATGTTGACACTTTAGCCCCAATTTGGACATTTTCCCTTAGGGGTGTACTCACTTTTGTTTCCAGCGGTTTAGACATTAATGGCTGTGTGTTGAGTTATTTTGAGAGGACAGCACATTTACACCGTTATACAAGCTGTACACTCACTACTTTACATTGCAGCAAAGTGTAATTTCTTTAGTGTTGTCACATGAAAAGATATAATAAAATATTTACAAAAACGTGAGGGGTGTACTCACTTTTGTGAGATACTTTATATACGTATTGCGGTTGTTAAGTGGTTAAATAAACCAATAATCTAGAGGGTGTTGCTGAGTTAAAGAAGATCTATCATTCTAATTTTTATTTTACAGTTCTGTCACCATGGGACAAAGTTTATGTACTGTGTGCTGTTGAACCCTAGTTATGAGTACTGACCTGCCCCACTCCCCTCCTTCCTTGGTCGATTTGACAACATCGAAGGTGACAAGCAATGGCAAGTGGAATGCAGAGGCTACAATGTCCCAAAGGGGACAGAACTGTAAAAAAAAAAAAAAAAAATATGATAGACTTCTTTAAGCTGTGAGTATGTGACATAGAAGGGTTAAGATCCCTGCTACTTTTTTTTTTTTACTGCCGTTGTCCCACATGAGGGATTCCCTCGCCATTCTTGCCTTGTAAGCACATCAGGAGGTTAAAGAAAATCTCTCAAGCATCTTTCAGGCTGTTGTTCAGGCGTATGCAAATATTTGTAAATTTTCTATTTTTTGCATACAACCGTACTCTGTACTCGTGTTTACAATAGCACCGCCGTATATATGAGTATAGCACCACATGGCTATTCATGTCAGTGACAGACAGTACACTGCACCTGAGCTGCCTGGGCAGAGGAAATACATTGAGAATTATGCTGAACAGGCTTCAGCTGGCCTGTTTGCATGAGCCTTTAAACTTCAGACTTCACATCAGCAGGGAACACTGTACCTTTAGGGATCTATTGGTGGCCATACACACTACAATCCCTGTACAATCTCATTTAGGTTTACCAAAACTATGTAACGTGAGCATGAACCTACACGATCAAATCGATTTTTATCCAGTTGGGCAGGTGCTTACATTATGTACTTCAGAGGTCTCCAAACTTTCTAAACAAAGGACCAGTTTACTGTCCTTCAAACGTTAGGTGGGCCAAACTGTGGCCAACGGGAGAGGAAAATGGCCTGGCGTCAGTGGGATTAAACAATGCCCCATGATTGGTATTAATAATACTGCTCCATCATTGGTATCAATGGTCGTAATAGTGTGCCATTGTTGGTGTCAGTGGGAGTAATACTGCCCCATCGGTGGTATCAATGGGAGGAATAGTGGCCCATCGTATGTATCACTGAAAGGAATAGTGCCCATTGTAGGTATCAGTGAGAGGAATAGTGCCCATTGTAGGTATCAGTGAGAGGAATAGTGCCCATTGTAGGTATCAGTGAGAGGAATAGTGCCCATTGTAGGTATCAATGAAAGGAACAGTGTCCCATCGTAGGTATCAGTGAAAGGAATAGTGCACCATCATAGGTATCAGTGAGAGGAATAGTGCCCATCGTAGGTATCAGTGAGAGGAATAGTGCCCATCATAGGTATCAGTGAAAGGAATAGTGGCCCATTGTAGATATCAGTGAGAGGAATAGTGCCCATTGTAGGTATCAGTGAGAGGAATAGTGCCCATTGTAGGTATCAATGAAAGGAACAGTGCCCCATCGTAGGTATCAGTGAAAGGAATAGTGCCCCATCATAGGTATCAGTGAGAGGAATAGTTCCCAGCGTAGGTATCAGTGAGAGGAATAGTGCCCATCGTAGGTATCAGTGAGAGGAATAGTGCCCATCGTAGGTATCAGTGAGAGGAATAGTGCCCATCGTAGGTATCAGTGAGAGGAATAGTGCCCCATCGTAGGTATCAGTGAGAGGAATAGTGCCCATCGTAGGTATCAGTGAGAGGAATAGTGCCCATCATAGGTATCAGTGAGAGGAATAGTTCCCAGCGTAGGTATCAGTGAGAGGAATAGTGCCCATCATAGGTATCAGTGAGAGGAATAGTGCCCATCGTAGGTATCAGTGAGAGGAATAGTGCCCATCGTAGGTATCAATGAGAGGAATAGTGCCCATCATAGGTATCAGTGAAAGGAATAGTGGCCCATTGTAGGTATCAGTGAGAGGAAAAGTGCCCATTGTAGGTATCAGTGAGAGGAATAGTGCCCATTGTAGGTATCAATGAAAGGAACAGTGCCCCATCGTAGGTATTAGTGAGAGGAATAGTGCCCATCATAGGTATCAGTGAGAGGAATAGTGCCCATCATAGGTATTAGTGAAAGGAATAGTGCCCATCATAGGTATTAGTGAGAGGAATAGTGCCCATCATAGGTATCAGTGAAAGGAATAGTGCCCATTTTAGTTATCAGTGAGAGGAATAGTGCCCATTGTAGGTATCAGTGAGAGGAATAATGTCCCATCACTGGTATCAATGGGAGGAACAGTGTGCCATAGTTGGTGTCAGTGAGAGGACGTGCCCCATTGTCAGTGTCGGTGACAGGAACTATGCTGCACTGTTGCTGACAGTGGGGGGAATAATGCCCCAAGGGCCGGAAAAGAGCAAGCAAAAAGGTGCATCCGGCTCCCGGGCCGCAGTTTGGAGACCCCTGATAAAGTCGACGGTGGACCTAAAGGAGAGTGTACAATCAGATTGTATAGTGTATGGCCAATTGTTTTTCAACACTGCCCAATCAACCTCTCAATTTCTGAACAACCAATTCAAACAAAATGTGACAGTCAGGTGCCCCATGCTGCCCAGGACACTGAGCGCCTTAGTACAGCAGTTGGAACGCAACAATAATAGACCACAAGAGGTAATAATAACATAACAGCTGCAGGCCCAATCAATAGCAGACCCTCAGCAGCAAATATAGACCCCCCCACCCCCAACAGCAACAACATATTCTCCAGCACAGCAGCAACAAGGACATCTCCTAAGATAATACAGGGACATTCAGTCAGTGCTGGTTGGGGTAGTACATAAAGGGTTAATACATGACCACAGTCAGATTCAGTCAGGCAGAGAGTACAGCCAACCAGCCAGCAGTCAGTCTGGAGTAGATTCACTTTCTCTCCCACGCAGTTAGGAGGGAGGTGGAGGGTGCACTGCTCCTATCACTCCTCCGGGGACTGACTGATCTTGTCAGCCGTAACGTTAGAAGAGGTGTTGGGAAATGTGGCAGTAGCATTACTCCACAGTCAGAGAACAATTAAGTAGATCCACTGCCCCTCTGCTAATGGTGACACAATAAATACCAGTAATGTGTAATAAAAAATATTTCAGACTCTGTATGGCAGCTGCTGATTGGAAGTGTGTTGAAAGGGCTAGGACAATTTTTAGGGATGCTTTAGCACCCCCTTAGCCCACCCAAGCACCCAGGACCAGTGCCAGAGGTGCATATAGTACAGGTATGTTCCAGCTGAACAAATAAACCCATTATGTGTGTGTGTGTATGTGTATATATATATACACATATATACACACACACAGTTGTGCTCATAAGTTTACATACCCTGGCAGAATTTATGATTTCTTGGCCATTTTTCAGAGAATATGAATGATAACACAAAAACTTTTCTTTCACTCATAGTTAGTGTTTGGCTGAAGCCATTTATTATCAATCAACTGTGTTTCCTTTTTTTTAATCATAATGGCAACAGAAACTACCCAAATGACCCTGATAAAAGTTTACATACCCCAGTTCTTAATACCGTGTATTGCCCCCTTTAACATCAATGACATCTTGAAGTCTTTTGTTGTGTTTGTGGATGAGGCTTTTTATCTTTTCAGATGGTAAAGCTGCCCATTCCTCTTGGCAAAAAGCCTCCAGTTCCTGTAAATTCTTGGGCTGTCTTGCATGAACTGCACATTTGAGATCTCCCCAGAGTGGCTCAAAGATATTGAGGTCAGGAGACTGAGATGGCGACTCCAGAACCTTCACTTTATTCTGCTGTAGCCAATGACAGGTTGACTTGGCCTTGTGTTTTGGATCATTGTCATGTTGGAACTTCCCATGTGCAGCTCCCTGGCTGATGAATGCAAGTGTTCCTCCTCTCCTTGCCACCAATTTTGACCGAATTTCCTGTGCTTTTGTAGCTCACACATCCCCAAAACATCAGCGATCCACATCCGTGTTTCACAGTAGGAATGGTGTACCTTCCTACTCCATAAACTCTCCAAATGTAGCGTTTATGGTTGTGGTCAAAAAGCTAAATTTTGGTCTCATCACTCCAAATGACTTTGTGGCAGAAGGTTTGAGGCTTGTCTCTGTGCTGTTTGGCGTATTGTAAGTAGGATACTTTGTGGCATTTGCGTAGTAATGGCTTTCTTCTGGTAACTCGACCATGCAGCCCATCTTTCTTCAAGTGCCTCCTTATTGTACATCTAGAAACAACCACACCACATGTTTTCAGAGAGTCCTGTATTTTCACCTGAAGTTATTTGTGGGTTTTTCTTTGCATCCCAAACAATTTTCCTGGCAGTTGTGGCTGAAATTTTAGTTGGTCTACCTGACCGTGGTTTGGTTCCAGCAGAACCCTTCATTTTTCACTTCTTGATTAGAGTTTGAACACTGCTGATTGGCATTCTCAATTCCTTGAATATCTTTTTATATCCCTGTCCTGTTTTATAGAGTTCAACTACCTTTTCCCGCAGATCCTTTGACAATTCTTTTGTTTTTCCCATGACTCAGAATCTAGAAACATCAGTGCAGCACTGGATGAAAGATGCAAGGGTCTGTCAGGAGTCCAGAAACGCATTGGTCTTTTATACACGCACACTAATTACAACCAAAAAGGTCACAGGTGAGGATGGTTACCTTTAATATTCAAAACCCTTTGTGTCAACTTGTGTGCATGTTATCAGGCCCAAATCACCGGTGTATGTAAACTTTTGATCAGGGTCATTTGGGTAGTTTCTATTGCCATTATGATTTAAAAAGAGTAAACACAGTTGATTGATATTAAATGGCTTCAGACAAACACTAACCATGAGTGAAAGAAATGTTTTTATGTTATCATTCATATTCTCTGAAAAATGGCCAAGAAATCATAAATTCTGCCAGAGTATGTAAACTTATGAGCAGAACTGTATATACTGTATATACTGTGTGTATATATATATATATATATATATATATATATATATATATATATATATATATATATATATATATAATTTGTAGCATTACAGAAGGTAGCTACAAGATATATCTTGTACTCCATCTGTTTTGGATCCCTATATGGAGTAATTCAGGTGTTCCCCTCCAGCAGTATTCTTAAAGAACAAAACTTCCAAGCTTGTTTCTCTGTTTTCAAAAATTAAAGTGTTTGTTACCCTAGGATTTAAAAGTTCTAATATGTGCCTGGTGTACCATGTACTTGTATAAGAAAGTATCCTGTTTACATTTTTTGCTTCCTTTGTGTAAAATTCCTAGTGTTCCTGCCAGTCCTTCTGCTTTCCTGTTAAAAGCTGACCACACTAGGCAGGAAAGGTCACCATGGTCAGTTTACCTAGCTGTGCTGGGAACTCAGGCTGCTCTCCTCCAATGATCAGGCTTGTCCTGACAGGCCCCCTCTGCACAGCCTTTCACTGGGAAGATCAGTGTGCTGTTGCTTCTCCTCCCCCCTAGCTCTTATGCAGAGTGAATGTGATCACTTATAAAAAATGCATTTATAATGTTTTTTTTTATATCCATACACAAATGTTTTGCCTTTCATTTCAATTTTAAACTGAATGGGTTATTTTACAAGGTGATCGTTTACAATCACTTTAAGTTCAACCATTTAGGCCTCATTCACAGGGGCGCTGAGCCCCATGGAGCATAAATGAGGCATTCGCTTAGACATTTGGAACCTGCCTGGAGCTGCATGCAGGAGGCCTAAGTTACTAAATGGTGGCACAGCGGCTGTACGAACACAGCTGCACATCCTAACGTAACAGGCAGTCAGGGGCAGGTGCATGGCCCCCGAATGTGGAAGGTGTGTGTTTGGTGAGGTAAACTGTCAAATTAGGACACACAGCAGTGTCTGTACAATGTCCCTACTCAGTAGCGTCGGTTGTCTGCAGGCAGCTTCAAACGTCTAAACAAATACCTCGTTCATGCTGTATGGGCCTCAGCGCCCCTGTGAATGAGGCCAAAATGGTTGAACTTAATTTTTGCAAACAGAGGAACAAGCTAGGAAGTTTTGTGCTTTAGGAGTACTGCTGGAGGGGAACACTTGTGTTACTCCATAAAGCGAGCCAAAACAGATGGAGTTCAAGGTACAATCTGTAGCTAATTTCTGTAATGCTAAAACATGATAAATCTACTGTATATTTATATATACAGTAAAACCTTGGATTGCAAGCATCATCCGTTAACATGTTTGTAATCCAAAGCACTTGTATATCAAAGTAAATCAAAGCAAATTTCCCCATAAGAAATAATAGAAACTCAAATGATTCATTCCACAACCATTTATTCATAGGTCCTTCGGTTTATAGTGCATATATAAAGATTATAGCAATGTGATTGGTTGTGTAACCATAAAATATCCATCCACAAATTGAAGCCTCCACAAGGGGATTAGAAGCAAACTCCAGCAGGAGCTACAGAGTATAAAAAGGAAGAGAGGCGCCTCTAAGTGTAGCAATATGTTGCTAAATGTTGTACCTTCATTAAATGTAACCATATTGCTACACTTAGAGGCGCCTCTCTTCTCTTTTATACTAAGTTGTGACATGACGCTACTTGTATATCAACACATCACTTGTATATCAGGTCAAAATTTATTTTAAAATTTTGCTTGTCTTGCAAAACGCTCTCAAACCAAGTTACTCTCAAAGCAAGATTTTACTGTATGCACATATACTCTATATACATATACAGTATATACACCAAAATAACTATTTTTATTAGTGATCACATAAAAATTCAGTATAGTCTTCCTCAACGTACAGCTTGCAGAAAAATCCAAAGCTGATTGAGTATAGTTATGTACTGAATCCCAACTGAAAAGACAGCCTGAGGAAGTCCGCTTCTCTCTCTGTAATGTGTTTACCTCTGCTAGAAGAACGGCCATTATTCTTTACAATATACTGCAACAAATATAACAGCTGAGACCTAATTTTACCTATAATGATAAACACCAGCCATCACTCTACTCTCCGACTTCAGGTACAATGCAGTAAGGACATGTCAAAAATATTATCTCCATAGACTTTATTGGAACTCACAGCTATGAAATGACGCGTACGTCTTTTTTGTTTATATAGCTTATTATTTATTCATGTTAGGCGTACAATCCAGAAAGAGAAACGGGATTGGAATAAATACAAAGAACAATGTCTACCTGGCTAGGCATTCTGTTTCCCATCCAGGCAGAGCTGTTAGACATCAGTAGAAATCCTTAGAGGTTGTTCTGTCCTTCTGTTATGTTACATTACAGCACAAATAAAGCACAGAGTTTAATTGGAAATTTCCTCCCAGTGTGATGACCTGTTTTAATTACAGCTACAAAAGTTCCTGGACAGCATTGAGGCTTCACCTACTGATTTCATTTTTTTGCATGGAGTTATTTTTTAACATTTATTTCTTAATTACCGGTAACACTTTTATGCACAAATTAGTTGTGCATTTCCAGGAAAGCATAAAAAGAGGCAATCCACTAAACAATGGCAAGAAAAGCAATCACATACTTTTCAATCTTTAAAGGCCTCATGCACACAGTTTTTACAGGTATTTGACTTTTTTTTTTTTTTATGCACGCCCCTTTTTATTAGCTTTATTAGCTCTTTATTAGCTCTTGATTAGTTCTCTATTAGCCTATGTGTCCAATGCGCAAGAAAGTGAAATTAGACTGGAACACACCAGAATGGGATGCAGGAAACACGCGTTTCCTGCATCGAGCTGGATGTGCATTGCCTTTGCGATCTGCTTCGAGTGCCAATGTATTGTTAATGGCACCTCAAACACAGAATGCAAACGCAGCTCATTTGCAGTCACCGAATCACCACAATACCATGAGATTTAGTGCGGCACCATGGGAATGCGCAGGAATGCAATATGCATTCCTGTGTGATCCCGGTGTGAAACGCTCTAATGCCACGTACACATGACCGGACTTTAGGGCATACTTGGTTCTGCAGACCGGAGTCCGTCGGACAATTCGATCGTGTGTGGGCTCCACCATCCTTTTTTTCCCCAAAAGTTCGACGGACCTAGAAATGAAACCTTTTTTCAAATCTTTTCGACGAACTCGAGTACGGTCGAAAAGTCCGCTCGTCTGTATGCTAGTCCGACGGACAAAAACCGACACTAGGGCAGCTATTGGCTACTGGCTATCAACTTCCTTATTTTAGTCCGGTGTACGTCATCGCGTACAAATCCATCGGACTTTGGTTGATCGTGTGTAGGCAAGTCCGTTCATTCGTAAAGTCCTGCGTAAAGTCCGTTGAAAAGTCCACTGGACAAAGTCTGCCGTAAAGTCTGCTCGTGTGTACTTGGCATTAGAGCTCTTTCTGGATTTTATCAATGGTACCGAGGATGTGTTTTTGCTAATAAGATAGTATACAAACATATGCAAAACTGTCAATACTGAATCTCTAACCTTTAAAAACATGCATGGACTCCATCAGGGGATTCCATTAAAAGACATATGTTGGATGACAAACTCATGTACCTGGCAGTGCGTGCTCGGGGCCATGCAGCAGCTCCTGCACAGCTATCATAGCTTGACAAGTGGCTGAGTCCATGCAGTGTCTGCATTCAGGTCTATAGGCTGCCTGTACACACTGTGGGGCAGATGCAGGTTCATAGGTGTGCGCAGCCTATTGCATTAGGGTGTGCACCCCAAAGCTCAAACACACATGCATGTGTATGTATGTATGTATGTGTATATGTATATTACACACACACTCTTATGGCAGAGCCGATGCAGTGAAAGAGAGCTATGGTAGCACTTTATTAATGGCAGAACTGGTCAGAGGGAGATATTTCCCATCTCCCCGCCGACACACAGAGTGATAATGCTAATGTGCTTGGGGTGATTAGGGTGTGCCCAGGCACACCTGGCACACCCCCTGCGCACGCCTATGTGCAGGTTCCAAAACAAAGGCAGCCTGCATGCAATACAGGTGCCTGCACGTTTTTGAATGAAGCCTTATGCTGGCCATACACTATACGAAAAATTGGCTGAAATTTGGTCATTTAGACAGTTCGTTTCGGCCAGTTAATGGGCACAAAATCGATAATCGTTGGGACATTTTTGAGCCGGAAAAACTAAGGACAAGTTTGGAAATTTTCTGCCGAACTGAACGATTTATCGGTCATTACATGATGGCACTATCGTTTGCACTCGCGGCCGAATGTTAGTTTTTCAAAAATGGGTTTGGCCGATTTTTAAGTGTTACTAAACCCAGGACCCTGCATTCTGGCCCCAGGGCCGCAGTTTGGAGACCACTTTACTAGAGGATTCTAGTAGAGGATTAGAGGATTCACCTATCATTTTCAATGCATGTGTCCCCATCAGCATACAACATACATGTTTCCAACTACACCCATCAGACTTAAAATTGAAGTCTAGCTAAAAAAAAAATCCCCACAGCTTTCAAGGCTCGTACGCACTATAAAAAAATCGGGCGAACATTTTCGTCCAAAGAATTTTCGTTTGATTTCCGTATAGTGTGTACTTTCGACAGCCAATTCCAAATTTTCATTAGAAAATTCCCGAAGGAACAAAATCGTACAGGAACAGAACAAACGATTTTCGTTTAATGTGTAGCGTTTTCGTATGATTTGTGCAAGAAAAATCAGATAAGAAAGACTGCGCATGATCAGAAACAATAAACAACAAAAAAAGCCTTTGTCATATGAGACTATTAATAAGAATTTTCGTACGAATTTTCTTTCAAGGAAAAAAAAAATCGGACGAACGTTCGCCTGATTTTCTTAGGTTTCTTTCACACTGGTGTGGTGCCGGTGTTAGTGGTAAAGCCCCGCTAGTTTCTGCAGGCGATTCATTTCAATGGGCAGGGCGTTTTGTGAGCGGTGTATACACTGTTCCCGCACCGCCCCAAAGATGCTGCTTGCAGGACTTTTTTTCCCATCCCACAAGCGCACCGCCCCAGGGTGAAAGCACTCAGGTTTTCACACTGGGGAGGCATGAGAGGCTATTTCAGGCACTATTTTTAGAGCTAAAACACCTGAAAAGCGCCTCAGTGTAAAAAGAGTCTTATAGTGTGTACCCCACTTTAGTCACATCACATACCTGTAATGAAGTATGTCTCCTCCTCCACCGAGAACATTTCTTCCACTGTTATAAGATCTGTGAATGGGGGAGAGTCTCGCCCTTTTCACCGATCGTTTTACAAGCAGTGTTATTAATTATAGAACTTTTCTCAATGGAGGAGGAAGGAGGGAGTGTTCACCGTCAGACTACCTGTACTGCTGTTTTGCTTAAAGATCCACAGCTGTTAACCTTTGCAGCAAAAGAAATTCAGAGACAGGAAGAGGACAGGCATCCCTGCAGTGAAGACTTCTCCAGGATGCAGCTTCCTGCACAACCTGGAACATACTTCATTACAGGTAAATGATGTGACTAAGCATTGGTTCACATTGTAGTGGGTCCTGCCTGCCGTGTTTGTTCATTTGAATGGGCTGCTATACCTGTTGAGAATGCAGGGAAAAACTCCCTGACCCCTTTTTTTTAAATGTGGCTGCATGGAAGCACATGTTGCTGCAGCACCATGCAGTTTCATGCACCCGAAAACTCGCTGCATTTGCTGATGCATGGGATTGTCATTAAGAGTTAAAGTGGAGTTTCGCGAAAAAATTTTTTTTAGATGTCAGCAGCTGCAATTACTGCAGCTGCTGACTTTTAAAATAAGGACACTCACCTGTCCCGGGGTTCAGCGACCGAACCGTCCCTCGATCCTCGGGTGCTGCCGCCGCCATTCTTACTGAGGGAATCAGGAAGTGAAGCGTTGCGGCTTCACTGCCCAGTTCCCTACTGCACATGCATGAGTCGCGCTGCGCGTCTACACTGGTCCCCGTTGTGTTGTGGGAACTGTGTGTTTCCCACAACACAATGGAGGTGGGCGGGGGTATTGCGGCTAGCTGCGGCTAGCTATTCCCGGAAGTGGGTGCAGATACCTGTATTATACAGGTATCTGCACCCCCCTCCCCCCTGAAAGGTGCCAATTGTGACACCGGAGGGGGGGAGGAATCCGATGAGCGGAAGTTCCACTTTAGGGTGGAACTCAGCTTTAATGGCACCCTCGCGCATCTGCAAAAGAGCAGCACATTATGCATGCAGGTAGGGGAACATGTGCGATTTACATGTGTTTCCGGACCCACTACAGTATGAACTTAGGCTTAATGATAGAGCCCAACTGTCCTTCATTAGGAGGGACTGTGCTTAGTTTGAAACAAAGTCCCTCTGTCCCTCTTTCCTCCTCATTTGTCCCTCATTTTGGTCTGATCTATATAGTTGTATATAAAATGCATGATTGATTTTTCAAAAAGCGTTTCACAGTTCTAAACCTTTCATCCGAATTCTAAATTTTTGCATTTGTAAACTTTAAAAGCCAGTATAAAGGAAAAGTAGTAGTAAAAAAAGCACTTATGGGTTTAACTATTTCTTTTGCATAATTATCCTTTAAGGGGGCGTGACAGGGGGTGTGTCCTATGCCTACATACATTTGCTAATAGGTGTCCCTTGTTCCCATCTCAAAAAGTTAGGAGGTAAGGTCTTGCCGGCACAGGGATGGACAGTTGCTGCGTGTATCCCCATGCCGGTAGTCCCATAGATGCCTATTGGGAGCTGTGCCTGCACGCTGCCTGTCGCTATGTCCCAATATGACATCCATGTGGGTGTGTGTCCCTGAACTCACCTTGGGTACTTTAGGGGCCGGGCACCCACACCTCACATTGGGACACAGTGGCTGTGTCCGAGCAGGCACATGTCCCAATAGACATCTATGGGACTACCAGCACGAGGATGCCTGCAACATCTGTGCATCCCCATGCCAGCAAAACACGGCCCTGCACGGAGCACACAAGTATTGGCTGCATGAATGAGGCCTTTTGGTTAATATTGAGCAAAAAAATTAACTAGATGATCTTCCATGCAAAATAATGTATGCTATAAATAAATAAAGAAGGTTAGCATTAAAGCTTATCCACAATGCCACATTGATTATTAGTAACCCCTTTCTTTTATTGTGCTGTTTCCTGTTTATGTAACTAGCTGCTGTTTTAGGATTACTGATTTAGCCTACACAACGGCTGTCAACCCTGGGTGTATATGACAGATATTTAACATTTATATCCATTTACTCCTACTTTAATGAAGAAATAAATACTAATCTTGGGAAATTTTGACAGACACTTTGGCACTTCCCTCTGTACACCGTTGATGTACACATGGGAAATTAGTATTAATATAATCTGGCATCTATTTAGCAAATTTGCAAGACATTTACAATATCTGGCATACAACTGGATTAGCTTCACTTTAGTACATTAGGATGGAATAGTGCTGACACAAGCTTATGTCTTGAAGATGGGATGTGTCAGGAATCATGAAGCCGTCTCTTAACAGAGGTAGTAAACACAAGCAAAGAACAATTTTAAAACTCTTGAGAGTAGCAGAATTATAATACAGCTAATGGCAGCCTGTTATGTCCCAACAATTCAAGAAAGAAACGTCAGATTTTAGTTGTATAGATAAAAAAAAAAAAATCACAACGCAATACAAAAAGCTCAACTCCAGCTTAATTTAAAAAAATAAAAATCCAATGCCCTGCAGAATTGAAGTTAAAAAAAATCCAATATTTACCTTATCTCCTGCATCCTCCACAGTCTCACTGCTGTGTAATGTATCGCTGGTCCTCTTCCAGGTTGAAGGACACATTATAACTTCCTGTTAGCCCAGGACGTCATGGACACACCCCCTGGGGAAATGACATTAGGTCAGCCTGGGCTCACAGCAGAATGCTGCAGGGAATGGCGCTGACATCATTATGTAGTGCTGTTCTCTGTAGCATTCAGGTTTTCTCTCCTCTAGAGGAAGAAGAAGAAAAGGACCCATGACCAGACAGAGGACCTAATCAAAAAGGTATGTAAACACAAAGAAAAAAAAATAAAGGTGGAAGGGGTAAACAAACAGGGAGGTACCCAATGTGGTATTGGGCTTTAAAGTGGAATTCTGTGTAGAAAGCTATTTAATACACAGTTGATTTATATACACTATATTACCAAAAGTATTGGGACGTTTGCCTTTACACGCACATGTTCTATCAAGTTTAGGTCAGTACAGTGAGGTGCAGACAAGTCAAGTTCCTCCACCACAAACTCGCTAATCCATGTCTTTATGGACCTTGCTTTGCGCACTTGTCCAAATCATTTGGTGGAGAGGGGATTATGGTGTGGCGTTGTTTTCCAGGGGTTGGGCTTGGCCCCTTAGTTCTAGTGAAGGCATACCAAGACATTTTGGACAATTTCATGCTCCCAACTTTGTGGGAACAGTTTGGGTATGGCCAATTCCTGTTTCAACATGACTGTGCACCAGTGCACAAACAAGGTCCATAAAGACATGGATGAGCAAGTTTGGGGTGGAGGAACTTGACTGGAACTTGAGTCCTGACCTCAACCCGATAGAACACCTTTGGGATAAATTAGTGCGGAGACTGCGAGCTATGCCTTCTCGTCCACATCAGTGCCTGACCTCACAAATGTGCTTCTGGAAGAATGATCAAACATTCCCATAGACACACTACTAAACCTTGTGGACAGCCTTCTCAGAAGAGTTGAAGCTGTTATAGATGCAAAGGGTGGGCCAACTCAGTATTGAACCCTATAGACTAAGACTGGGATGCCATTAAAGTTCATGTGCGTGTAAAGGCACATTGTTACCTTTGTTAATATAGTGTATATGTAATGGGCCCGACACTGATTACATGCGAGAACCCCAAAGAGCTGCAGGAAGCAGCCCCATTGAAAGCAATGGGATCCTGCCGGCTCCCGCATGTAATCGTGGATGTTAGTAAGTAATCATTCATGGAGCGGTCACTTGTGAATGATCGACCCTGGACACAATTATTCTTTAATAGCATTAGTTAACCTTTAGAGGCAATTTATAACACAGTAAATCATCACATTCCAGAGTCAGAAATTTCTGTTTGTTTGAAACATGAGGATTGTGGCATGACACTGCACAGGTTAATGCATGACCTCTGTCTGTAATCTAAGAACTAACATTTCCTGTGAAGAAACTACATATCCCATTTTCCCTGGGTCTGTCAGTCTAGTTCAGGTGAAAGCTATTAGGGCCCATGCACACTAGGAGCAAAAAGAAACTCTGGCAGAAAAAGCGGCATAAAAAATGATCATAGTAGCTCAAATTGGACAAGAATTTAGGAGAGTGTATCGACATTTGCTTTTAAAAGTGTTTTTTTTCCCCTAAACTTCCCCCTCTGCTCATTTTTCATCATAATCAATGTACACTAGAAAACACTGAATGCTCCTAAAAGCTGCGTTTTTTCTGCCTGAAAACTCCTCTCAAACACACCTGTGATGGGTTTTTTCTTCCTCTAAACTCTCCTCTTGAAATATGCCGCCAAACATCCTAATGTTCATGGACGCAGAGGATACCATTGTGCTGCTTATACAGGCAGGAGAAAAAATGGAAAACTTTGGTAGAAGCAGTGTTTTTCCAACCCAATGTGCATGGACCCTTAACAGAGCTTACCATGCTGGAAGAGATTTGTTTGTTTCATTAAACTATTTAGATGTAACACAGAGAAATGGCTAGGTATGCATGTAACCCAGAATCAGCGGGCGCCCCCCCTCCATGCATCCAGCCCCCTAATCTACATTCAGGGCGCCGGACACATGGATTCCAATGGCGGGGGTGTGTTTTTTTGAAGAGCCAGGGTCTTTAATGGGCTTCAAAAAAGGGTGGGCTCGGGGGCGCAGTGCTCCCACCCAGTTGTGTGACAAAAGAGAATGAATATTCGCTATCGACACACTGAAACCCCTCCTGGCCAATCAGGAAGCGGGTCTTGAGACCCATCACCTGATTGGCTGAAAGGACAGGCGATCCTATTGGTTGACTAGGAGGAGGAGGGAGGAGCCACACGGTGGAAGCTGCCATGTTGCAGAAGAGGAGGAGAGGACACAGGAGCCGTTGCCCACCGCCCATAGGAGCCTGCAACCCACCTGCCGTTTGTATGAGCCCACAACCCGCCACCCGTAAGAGCCTACAACATGCCCGTAGGAGCCCACAACCCACCTTTAGGAGCCCGCAAACCCCGGCCGCTGCCCGCCCCTGCCCGTAGGAGCCAGCAACCTGCCTGCAACCTAGATGGTGCCGGGGAGTGGTTGTTTAACCGCCACCCCCCCCCCAAAAAAAAACCCACCAAAAACATCAGCCACCACTGCGCAGAACAAGGAGTTGCTTGTCTCTCTGGTGAGTAGGGACAAGGTATGTGGATTACTCCATAGGGGAATCAATCAGCCATGACACTACAAACTGTTGCCACAACATGTGTGCCCATCATTATAAAGTAAAGCAAACAGCACAGACATTATAACTACACTAAAACCTAGCTAGAAAAAACAAATACATTTGAAAATGTACAATGCATATAAAATTGCCCCCGTCACCCCTTCCCCAGTAAGCCCACATTTTATGGCCACCTTTCGTTGCTCCTCAGAGATCTTTGCCCTGCAAACTGCAATGAGTCACATAACTGCCATTGTAGAAACTGCTGGGTTGGCAGGTGAATTTCCATTCATTTCTATTGAGAGACCATCTAATACGGATCCCAATGTTGTACTTCCTCCTTAAAGGATCAAATAGACATTCTTTTGCACATGCGCAGAAGAAAATCAGAAAACGGAGATTTGGTAGCAGTGACTATGTGGCTCCCAATAGGCTGCAAAGGTCTCTGAGAAGCAAGAACAGGTGAATATAGGATAGGGGGCCTGTTGGGTACAGCTAAGTTACCTTTTCCCTATATAGTTTTGGCCAGACATTCTTTATATTTATGTCATATAACCTAATTTACACATTATGATAATACTCTTGGCCAGGATAAGACCAATAAAACATGAAATGTTATGATAAAATAATTGATCCAAGCAAAGGCTCCAGAAATGGCTATCTGGTTTTACCAACGTCCACACTAGTAGTACACATGGTTGATGGAAACTATGAGACAAAGTCTACAGCAGACCACAGATGGTGTGATTTCTTTCCTGCAACCACGAGTTGCAGGAAGGAAAATCGCTTGATTTTCCCATCAACACAGTCAGTGTTGATGAAGGAGTCCCTTCTGCAGAGCTATTGTTCTCCCAGCTGTGGGGGGTGGGCGCATTGAGCCGTCTCTGCCGGGAGAACACAATGACTATTACTAGCAGCTATAGCCACTGGCAATAATCTCATGGTGAAAATCCGACATGCTGGTTGTACCCAAGTCGATCAATGGATCAACGTGTGTGCATTCAGCCTGTCCATAGATGGTTGGAATCTCGGTTGGTCTCTGCTGAGATTCAAACCATCTATGGCTGGCTTTAAACTTGTCACATCCTGCCAGGACACCCCTCAAGAGAAGATTTATTAGCGTAGCTCACAATAAGAAAAGGCCCTATTCCTGCAAAGGTAGAAGCTTCTTGCAGCATTTGATATATAAGGAGAATTGTTCGGCTGTGACTGTATATTTTATTAAATAAGCCTGAACAGTTTAGGCTTCCGGTAGTAATCCTTTGCCACCTGTTCAGGGAGCAGTTCTAATTTGCCACTAACGCTTTGACCACGTCATTTATAATGGCATATGACTCAGCCTTTTGCTGAAATAGGGAACTGCGTGTTTTGATTTAGCACTTTAATATAGCAGCTTAAATCCTATTACTTATGCAGGTTCTGAATACCTTACCAAAAGGTCTTTTCACTTAAATTCGGTTTCTTCCAAAGATATTCTGGGGAATGAGTTTGTTACACAAGAGAAAAAGAGAAACCTGCACCACTGCATCACATTAGAGCTGAACTCCAGTCAAGCTGCAAAATACACATTTGAAGTACATAGAATGGTTTTGCTTGACAAAGGATTAGTTATTCTGTCTATCCAGTCTTGTGAGCCAAGCACATCTACCAGGCAGCAGATGCTTAACATCAGTCACTAGTAATTCTCCCTACAGTGACACATAAAGCAGTAAAAATTGAAAGAGGCTACAACCAATCCCCATTCCTCCAATATGTGCTTTATTGCTATTTGTGTCCCTAATGGGGACATTACTCCTCACTTTCTGTCTTGAGTGACACCAGGCACCACTATTAGGAATTCTTGCCTTGCACTGATTTCACAACGCATGCATAATGCAAAATGTAATAGATTGACAATCACATAACACAATAATAGGGTGGGCTTTAACATCTACACATGGCCCATACAGGTACATCTCATAAAATTAGAATATCATCAAAAACTTCATTTAATTGAGTAATTCTATTCAAAAAGTGAAACTCATATTTTATGTAGATGTGTTACACACAGAGTGATATGGTTCGAGCATTTCTTTCTTTTAATTGTGATGATCATGGCTAGTGAAAACCCAAATTTCAGTATCTCATAAAATTAGAATATTACATAAGACCAATAAAATAAAAAGGATTTTAATACAGAAATGGTGACTTACTGAACAGTATGTCCATGTACAGCAAGGGTAGGCAACCTGGGCCCTCCAGCTGTGGTGAAACTACAAGTCCCATGAGACATTGCAAGACCCTGACAATCACAGGCATGACTCCTAGAGGCAGAGGCATGATGGGATTTTCAGTTTCATCACAACTGGAGGGCCGAGGATGCCTACCCCTGATGTACAGGATAGTATGCACTCAATAATTGGTCAGGGCTCCTCTTACATGAATTACGGCATCAATACAGTGTGGCATGGAGGCGATCAGCCTGTAGCACTGCTGAGAAGTTTTGGAAGCCCAGGCTGCTTTGATATCGGCCTTCCGCTCGTCTGCATTGTTGGGTCTGGTGACTCATCTCTCTAGATTCTCTATGGGGTTTAGGTCAGGCAAGTTTGCTGGGCAATCGAGCGATACCATGATCATGCCAGGTATTGGTATTTTTGGCAGTGTGGGCAGGTGCCAAGTCCTGCTGGAAAATGAAATCAGCATCCCCATAAAGCTGGTCAGCAGAGGGAAGCATGAAGTGCTCAAGAATTTCCTAGTAGAAGGCTGCACTGACTTTGGACTTGATAAAACACAGTGGACCAACACCAGTAGATGACATCGATCCCCAAATCATCACCGACTGTGGAAATTTCCCACTGGACCTCATGCAACTTGGATGCTGTGCCTCTCCACTCTTTCTCCAGACTCTGGGACCTTGATTTCCTAATGAAATGCAACATTTTCCACAGTCCGTGAGGTTGAATGACACTTCCCTCTCTCCTTCATCCTCCATGTCCTCCTATTGCTAAACACTATGGGGGTGTCCTAACACATTCACACCATAGACACAGGCTGGAGGGGCATGACACAGTCTGTGATTGGCAGAACCTCCTCCAGATACTTTTACAGGGTGGAAAAAAGTGAAAGCTGTTGTCAGCCAACTTAAACTCCACCTACACCATGTTATTGCAAAAAATAAAAATAAAATAATGATGAAGCACCCTCCTAGGTAGCTGCTAGAGTGAGTGTACTATATATTTTTGGGGGGGGTTTTCTGCCTAACAGAGAGACAGTAGGTAAATGTATGTGCTGTATGTGCGGGGTTGGCTGTGATTGTTGCTCAGTGTGCTCTGGTGCTGCTCATGCTGTCTTGAAGTTTCACACTGGTCAAGCAGCTAGGGGAGGTGTAGACAATGGGTGGAAACCATGCAGATGAGAGCATGAATATCCTTACAGCCCTAGACTGGTTATTGGTGACAGGAAGCGGAGGAGTGTGTGCACCCGGCTGTGTGAAAACACCCTGTGACTGGCTGTGGATTAATCAGTGGGAGACCTGGGCACATACACAAACGGCTCCTGCAGGGGTAGTGCTACAATAATAATAAACATTTGGTTTGATAGTTATATATGAAGCTTTAAACACTTTGTTGTTATTATTTATTTTAATCCTCCTATCTGAAAGCTTTTTTTTGTATGTCAAGTGACCGACACAGCACCAATCAGCGCTCTGCAGACACAGATCAGCAGAATAGTAGAAACTCCTCCCTCAGAACTTTCCCCGAGGACAGGAAAGACCTGGGAAATGTCATGTGACCTCTGAACAGCAATAATGAAATTAGGTACTCAGATGATTTTTTTTATTTTAAATTAAATACAGGGGCATGATCTTTGTACACAATTAGAAGGGATTATGGCAATTAAACACGGTATGTTTAGAATCATTTTAATTGAGAGCCCTCAGTTACTCTGCTGAAGAATCTTTCCTCCTCTTTTCCCATCTCCAGTGTGAAGTATACCCCCAAGTGATTAGTCTTCTAAACTTTACATTCAGGCTTCCTGCAGTGCCACCATAAGAACTTGGATCTATTCTTCCACAGCTCTCCCTCCTGTAATGCTAGTTGTGAACCTTTATATCACATCTGCATCCAAAACGGCCAGCAAAATCTTGCAAGAGTTCAGTGTCTAACACACCTCCTCAAGATGGCCAAAGAAGCCCACATAATTAGTCTTAGACTGGGCTCCACCTACTACCAGCAAAAAGAGGACGGGACCTCCCTTGAAAAGATCCTATATAGCAGGGATATGCAATTAGCGGACCTCCATCATGCCTCTGCCTCTGGTGTCATGCTTGTGGCTGTCAGAGTCTTGCTATGCCTCATGGGACTTGTAGTTCTGCAACAGCTGGAGGTCCACTAATTGCATATCCCTGCTATATAGGTTAAATAAGGACATATGGGGACTTCTAGTGGTACCAACAGGAACTACACAGAGATTTCACCAAAGGAATGTCAATGGGCTCTAACACCCTGTTACATGTCAAAAAATAACCTGATTGTCCTATCTAGAAAGCCACAAATCTTGTGTAACTTCGACCATGACAAAACCTACTATCAGTAACAGTCATGCGCAGAAGGAAGAACCCACCCTGCAATTTTATACTGTTTGTGGTTTATCAGGAGGTGTGGCTACAGGGTTGCACCTTTTCTTAAAGCCAAACCCGAAAACTTTAGCAGCCTGGGACACCTTTGGGTGCTCCAAGGAGAGTGGTAATGCGATGCGCATATTGTGCTGAAGCAAACAGTGGGTGTGGCCACAATGCTCTTGTTGATATCAGCACCCTGCCCCCCAGTAAGGCCGAACCTGCCCCTAGGCAGCCACCCGCAGCTCCCGGACAGCAACAGATTTGTGTGTGACTCTCTTGGTTACTTGGGGAGCCACAGCCCAGTCTCAATAATGTGTCCGGATTTCAGTCCACCTGAAACCCAGACAACATTTTTCAAAGCCCGGACTGTCTTGGTGAATCCTGGACAGGTGGCAACCCTATGTGGTTAGCCAGGGCTCTACGAATCAACGCACAAGTTCCTCTTCCTAAAACAGGTGGGTTTACTGTATTCTGCATCATTCATATTTCAGGACACAATATTTTAAAAGTAAATTATTTTTAATGTGGATTTTTTCTTAATAAACTCTTTTCTCTGTTTCCTGCCTCCATACACATGAGCTTGATAAACAAAAACAGCCTCACAAGCATATAATTATTAAAACAAATAGAAAAGATTTTAGTAAAGTAATTGCTTGTCACAATTTTACCTAGTGGAAAATGATTGCTATGAATGCAAAAAAGAACAGTAATTTAGTCACAAAAAAGGCAAATATGTAAGAAATCACACAGCAAGCTGCCGCTTTGATTTAACTCATTCTCTGTACAGACCTCAAATTGCTTAAAAGTTGCATCTAAGCTGCTCTACATTATCACACTAAAAAATTGAATCAAAGTCAGATAGCAGTAGTGTGAACCTAGCCTTAAAGGGGTTGTAAACCCTCAATGTTTTTCACCAAATGCATTCTATGCTTTAAGGTGAAAAAACTCTTGTGATGCAGCAGCGCCCTCAGAGCCCCGCTTTTACTTACCTGAACCCAGTCTTTCCAGCAATGGGGATGAGCACAGCAGCTCCAGCCGGTGTCTCTGGTCCTGATTGGATAGATTGATAGCGCAGCCATTGGCTTCCGCTACTGTCAATCAAATCCAATGACGCGGGAGCCAGGGGGCGGGGCCGAGTCCTGCTGTCTGTGTCAATAGACGCAGCAGCAGAGCATAGGAGCGTGCCCGCACGAGTGCCCCCAGGGAGAGTGGCTCTCCAACTGGGTACTCGAGAAGAGAAGGAGCCAGGAGCGCCGCTGAGGGACCCCAGAAGAGGAGGATCAGGGCCACTCTGTGCAAATCCGACTGCACAGAGGAGGTAAGTATAACATGTTTGTTTTTTGTTTTGTTTTTTAAAAATGAACCTTTAGATATGCTATCTAAATCCAAAACTTTTTTCATATTTGACAGAATAAGCAAAACAGGGAGTGATAGAAAATCTCTCCAAAGTGAAGGGCAATCCCTCTTAACAGCTGTCACTGAAAAAAAATGCCCTTATGGGAAAATTTCCCCTCTATTGCTGTTTTGGTGACAACTCAAAATTTTGGATTTTCCCTATCCTTTTAGCTCTAGGTATAATTTAAGCTAGCAAATCTCAGAAAGCTTAAAGGAGAAGTATGGCCTAGGCTTTTTTAGCCATACTTCCTCTATACACCTGTATATCACAGGAGTGCAGTTTGTTCTGCACTCTGACGTCATTCAGCTGGTTCAGGCTCGGTAAAGATCCCAACCATATGGTCGGTATCTGCCCAGAAGCCTGGACCAGCACCTGGCTTAGACTCTCAGAGATCCCCTAAGAGGATGAGACAGCCCCTCCCACACCCTCCACAGTCTAGTGCTCCTGGAGAGCTGGAGGGGAGTGCAGGGAGCCGTTGTCTGACAGTTACAGCTCTCTGCTCAGAGCGGAGGGGGAGAACTGAACGATCAGTGGTGTTTAATTTCTCAGTTCTCTGCAGAGGCGGCGGGTGGACAGAAGCAGCATTAGATTGATGCTGCATCCATCTAGGTGAGTATATTTGTTTTTTGTTTTCTTAAATCCTGCACTTTTAAGGGTCCATGTACAATGGGCTTAAAAATTACTCCAGTTCTTTTATCAGAAAAAAAAGCCTGTAAACATTGAGCTGAAAACATGCTTCTAAACATCCTAATGTGCATGGACACATAGGATAACATTGAACTGCTTCTACAGGCAGAACACAAAACTCATGTAGAAACAGCATTGAAGCGTTTAAGCCCAGTGTGCATGCTCCCTTTAATGTTGATACATTGATTCAGAGAAACATGGGCTGATGCATACCCCTTTGTGTCAAGTTTTTATTTATTTTTATTGTGCACTTTACCCCTTCACGACCGCGCAATAGCCGACTGTTGGCTACAGCGTGGCTGCACTTTGCCATGAGGCTGTTATATGACGTCCTTCTGTGCTTGCGCTGTCTGCGCGCCCCCTGTGGAGCTTATTGGCAGTGATCTGATCATCGGACGCAGCTGACCACAGATCAGGGTAAAGAGCCAATCACTGCCACTCTTTACAACTGTGTCCAATCACAGCTGATCACGGGTGTAAACAGGATTTGCTGGTTATCGGAAATCCTTCCCTCATTCTGACAGCGCGAGAGGAGAGAAGAAAAATGGCAAATCCACATAAGGGTTATCTGCACTGAAAATCAGGGCACTGATCATCAGTGTCCTGATGATCAGTGCAGCCCCAATCTGTGCCCATCAGTGCTGCCAATCTGTCACCAGTGCTGCCAATCAGTGCCCACCAGTGCTGCCAATCAGTGCCCACCAGTGCTGCCTGTCAATGCCCACCAGTGCCGCCTATCAGTGATGCCTATCAGCACCGCTTATCATTACCGTCTATCAGTGCCCATCAGTGTCGCCTCATCAGTGCCCATCAGTGCAGCATATCAGTGCCGCCTCATCAGATAACATCAATGAAGGAGAAAAATTACTTATTTACAACATTTTATAACAGAAACAAAGAAAAACTTTTTTTCCCCAAAAAATTATGGTCTTTTTTTTGTTTAGCAAGAGGAAGAGCCTCATATGTGCCCACCAGAACTGCCTGCCAGTGCAACAATCAGTGCCCACCAATCAGTGCCCACAGTACATAAGTGCCAGCAATCAGTGTTACCTATCAGTGCCCACAAGTGCCACCTATCAATGCCCACCTGCGGTGCAAATCAGTGCCACCTAGCAGTGCTGCCTATTAGTGTCATCTACCAGTGCCGATCAGTGCCCATCACTGGCACCCATCAGTGCCCATCACTGCCACCCACCAGTGCTTATCACTGCCAGCTATCAGTGCCACCTATTAATGCCCTTCAGTGCCACCTATCAATGCCCTTCAGTGCCGCCCATCAGTGCCACCCATCAGTGCCACCTCTCAGTGCCCACCAATGCCACCTATCAGTGCCCACCAGTGCAGCCTATTAGTGCCCATCAGTGTCACCTTATCAGTGCCCATAAGTGTCGCCTTATCAGTGCCCATCAATGCAGCCTATCTGTGCCCATCAGTGTAGCCTCATCAGCGTACATCAATGAAGGAGAGAAATGACCTGTTTGCAAAATATAAAACAGTTTTGTATTTTTTTTTTTTTTAATTCGGTCTTTTTTAATTAAAGAAAAAAAAAACCCAGAGGTGATCAAATACCACCAAAAGAAAGCTCAATTTGTGGGGAAAAAAATGATAAATGTGCACTCATTTGGGTACAGTGTTGTATGATCGCGTAATTGTCATTCAAAGAGTGACAGCACTAAAAGCTGAAAATTGATCTGGGCAGGAGGGGGGTTTAGGTGACCAGTAAGCAAGTGGTTAAATAAGCTGCTGTTTTACTGTAAGCTTGATCCTTTTCTATTAGTTTTGGCTATTCACTGAGAAATAATAAAAACCTAAATAAAGTAACTGGAGCCCAACTAAGAAAAGATTCACTCCTACTGCATTTGAAAACCTTAGAAATAGCTCGTCATAGAACTTTTCAACCCAAGAACAACAGACATTTCAGCTCCTGGTAAGTACAATCTTCCAATGTTTATTCCAACGATCCCCTTCATTTTATTGGGTCTACAATACAACGTATAGACTCTGGCTATCTCAAAATCCTTTGTTCCTATTACATTCCTATCCTAACTAATGCAAAAACAAATACTGCATTATGTTTTTTTACAAGCTAGGCAAATGTTTTATTGGCTGAGCACATTTACTTATTAAATAGGAATTTCAGGTAATTTAGGAGCGGTACTTAAAATCACACTTATTACAAAGCTAGGTTTTAGCAAATCTAAAAACATTATTCATATTTATAGCAGCATTTACTGATAACGTTTTATTACATTTACATATAACTGAGTAGAGAAGAAATTAGGGCTTTCGTATTTTAAAAGTGATTGTATATTTTATTTGGATCACTGATGCTTCTGTTACTGCTTGTACATTTTATTTCTCTAATCACAATTTCTGCACTTGACCTCAAAGGACATTTTGAAGTAGCAAAGCCCAGATGGTAATTGCAGCTTCAGTTTACTGCTATGCTTAATGCCAATATTTAAATTAAATGTGAAGCATCGGCAGGGTGTTCAGTAACATTATCCATAGGGAACGAACATGTTCCAGATTAAACTAATGCAGGGCAATGCCCAGCAAATTAGTTACTTGTAAAATCCAATAAAATTCCTTCTGCTGTGTATCAAAAAATCCTGCCATATATGTATCTTATATTGACTCCATATGTTTTATGTTAACGTACACATACGGGAAACTGAAAAACCTACCAATAAAGGGATTTTCTATTTCATGTACAGATTTATGTCATTTTCTGTTGCACTTTTGATACTAAAAAAAAAAAAAAAAGTGTGCCATGTCCAAGACTGAGTTTTTCATGTTATGACTCACCCTAATGGAGACCCAGCCACATCTTTGTGTTTCTGTACATGGTTGTGAGTGGGCAGCTCTTCAGCAGCACATCCTGAATTTTGGCTGATCGGAGACCTGCCTACCTCTGTTTTAATAAATAGATTTTAATACTGTATCTGTAATATATTTACAAACATCATCACATAAGCTTAAATGTACTTTTAAAAAAGACATGGTGGGCTAACCAACCAAAAAGCTCTCCTCTCCAAACCAAAGCACCAAGGAATGTTCTTAAAACAGAATATATTTGTCTTGTTTCCATCACAAACTCACAAAAACTGGGTAATTCTTTGTTTTGGGATAGCAGGCGAAACCATGAAAATCTTTTTTTTTTGCCCCTGGGCAGACTGTGTATCAAGACCACTTTCTTATTGGTTGGCAAGCCCTACTCCATAGAATCCATGACTTACAGACAAATGGCACTTCAATTACATGTTTGTATTAATTACATATCTATATCTATATATATATATCTATATATAGATATATATATCTATATCTATCTATCTATCTATCTATCTATCTATCTATCTATCTATCTATCTATCTATCTATCTATCTATCTATCTATCTATCTATCTATCTATCTATCTATCTATCTATCTATCTATACACACACACACACATATATATATATATATATATATATATATATATATATATATATATATACATATACATTAATGCAAACATGTAATTGAAAGTGCCATTCAAAATTCTCTCTCTCTCTCTCTCTCTCTCTCTCTCTCTCTCTCTCTCTCTCTCTCTCTCTCTCTCTCTATATATATATATATATATATATATATATATATATGCAAACACACACACACAGTATCTCACAAAAGTGAGTACAACCCTCACATTTTTGTAAATATCTTATTATATCTTTTCATGTGACAACACTGAAGAAATGACACTTTGCTACAATGTAAAGTAGTGAGTGTACAGCTTGTATAACAGTGTAAATTTGTCCCCTCAAAATAACTCAACACACAGCCATTAATGTCTAAACTACTGGCAACAAAAGTGAGTACACCCCCAAGTGAAAATGTCCAAATTGGGCCCAATTAGTCATTTTCCCTCCCCGGTGTCATGTGACTCGTTAGTGTGACATGGTCTTAGGTGAGAATGGGGAGCAGGTGTGTTAAATTTGGTGTTATCGCTCTCACTCTCTCATACTGGTCACCAGAAGTTCAACATGGTACCTCATGGCCAGGAACTCTCTGAGGATCTGAAAAAAAAAGAATTGTTGCTCTACATAAAGATGGCCTAGGCTATAAGAAGTTTGCCCTAACCCTGAAACTGAGCTGCAGCACGGTAGCCAAGACCATACAGCGGTTTAACAGGACAGGTTCCACCCAGAACAGGGCTCGCCATGGTTGACCAAAGAGGTTGAGTGCACGTGCTCAGAGTCATATCCAGAGGTTGTCTTTGGGAAATAGACGTATGAATGCTGCCAGCATTGCTGCAGAGCTTGAAGGGGTGGGGGGTCAGCCTGTCAGTCCTAAGACCATACGCCGCTCACTGCATCAAATTGGTCTGCATGACTGTCGTCCCAGAAGGAAGCCTCTTCTGAAGATGATGCACAAGAAAGCTCGCAAAGAGTTTGCTGAAGGCAAGCAGACCAAGGACATGGATTACTGGATCTATGTCCTGTGGTCTGATGAGACCAAGACAAAATTATTTGGTTCAGATGGTGTCAAGCGTGTGTGGTGGCAACCAGGTGAGGAATACAAAGACAAGTATGTCTTGCCTACAGTGAAGCATGGCGGGATTGTCATGGTCTGGGGCTGCATGAGTGCTGCCGGCACTGGGGAGCTACAGTTCATCGGGTGCCCCCACGGAGATCCGCTTTCAATGGGGGCAGTCGTGCAGGCGCGCTCCCGAATCCCGCTGCTGTATCCATTGACAAAGACAGTGGGACTTGGCCCCACTCCCCGCTTTTGTGTCACTTGATTCGATTAACAGCAACAGGAGCCAATGGCTCCCACTGCTATCACCCTATCCAATGAGGACAGCAACAGCGGCTCGAGCCGCTGGACTCCTGCTCATCGCTGGATCGGATGGGGATCAGGTAAGAAAAAGGGGGGTTCTGAGGAGCTGCTGCAGCAAAAAAGGTTTTTCACTTTAATGCATAGAATGCATTAAAGGTGAAAAACCATGAGACTTTACAACCCCTTTTTAACCACCTAATGCCTCATACACACGATCCGAAAATCGGACAGATCATCTGACTTTTTTCGCTCACTAGTCGCAAGTAGAAATTGAATAGGTTACTAAAGTCACGAAAATTCTCGTACGACAGAAAACAAAAATCAGAAGTGATGTCATGTGTTGTAGTGTATTTGTATTGTGTTTTCGGACGACAACTGTAGTGACTAAACGAAAATCATACGATCTGGTATCATACTAGGTAAATTTTCTTGCTTGTCCGAGCGAATAATATCAGATCAACTGTTGTGATGGGCTCTCAAAAGCACTGTACTAACGATCCGATTATTGTGCGATTGCGTTGAAAGCGGTGTTTTTCGTCTGATAATCGGATCGTGTGTACGGGCCATTAGGCAGGTCACTAGGTACCAAGAACATTGTGAATGTTTCACAAAATTATAGATCACTGGCAGTCTTTCATTATTGAAACAGCTCGGCCAGGTAGACTTTCAATGACAAAGGAGGACCAGCAAGGCACAACCAGAAAACCATTCATATGTGCTCACCATATGGTACCACACCCATATACATACAGTATACAAATTATGAACAATCCTATAAATAGCATTTATGAATAAAATAATTTACATTAAGCTGATTTCCTTTGCACACACTATAAATGTAAAAAAGTTATTTAAAATGGAAGACTTTCCTTTAATTCTTTGGTCCTTAAGGGGTTGTGATACACCCTTTTTTAACACACATTTTGGTCAGCCTGGAGCAAAAGACCCTTGATTGCAATGGCTTGATCGCAAGTAACGACACGATTACAGCAGGTGCAATGCTTGTAGACTTAAATGCTATTGCAGCTGGAAGATTATTTGAATCTGGAGCCTTTGAGTGAGCATCTGTTCTTTACAGTAATTAAATACATGGGTAGCACTAAGTGTCTAACTCCTGTATGAAAAGTTGATTTGTGTGCTGTTGGGTGGACCGTACTAGTGTGGATATTGCTAAAGTCTCCACACTAGGGAGTGATTGATGTCCACTAACTTTTAATTGATAAGCTTTATTTCCCACAATGGATATAAAGCTCAGGCTCCAAAGGTAGCACTGCTTGTCATTTAGCTGTAATAGAGGCTAATATGTCATTGCTAGACATGTACTACTGAGAAGGTGTAGGGCGAGCAATGTGCAAACTTACCAGGTCAGACATATGGATGTGAGCAAGAAAATAAAAAAAATAATTTTTGCTTCAACCTAGTAAGAGATAGAAAACGGTGCGCCCCACCATTCATCTAAAGCAGAATGTTTGTGTGCAAACTTACCAGGTCAGACATATGGATGTGAGCAAGAAAATAAAAAAAATAATTTTTGCTTCAACCTAGTAAGAGATAGAAAACGGTGCGCCCCACCATTCATCTAAAGCAGAATGTTTGTGTGCACAACTTTTGCGGTTCACATACAGGCCACATATTGGGGTCAACGCTGTATCCTGGCCTAGGCCGACAAGGCCCAGGTCTAGGGTAGCACTTTGCAGGGTGGCAGAATGGAAAGAGTCCCCGCCGGCTTGTGCTGTTAGTGTAGCACCAGTCTTATGGTGCGGACCGGGCTGAGAGGTAAATTAGTCTAGCACCCCCATAAAGCGGCCTCGCTGCCTCCGGTATGTGGGCGTCTGGCATTCTGCAACTGTGTGTGTGTTGGGAGGGTGGGGAACCGCTTCTAATTTTGACTGTCTTATCATCTCGGACCACAAACATTCCTCACTGTACTATTTGTTTTCTACTGCATTGGCATGGTTATATCTTCTTAGTCCTCTCCATAAAATTATCAGAAACTTCTGCTTAAAGTAGAACTATAGGCAACACTTTTTTTCATTTTGGATAGAGTAAAGGAGGGTTATAACCCCTGTCAGTTTATTTTTTTTTACCATCCCTGTCCCATTGCAGAGATTTCCGTTCACTTCCTGCCCCATAGTAAAAAACAGGACGTGAGAGGAAATCTATGCAAAATAAGGGAATCCATTGCCCCCACCCCCACCCCCCAGAACTATTGTCCCCACTCGAAAATTTCAGGGCGGGTCTTAAACAGCAAGGGGTGGGTCATATTTTAATTAGAGGGTGCACAAATTTAGTCAAGCCTAGGGCAGCACAAAACCTAAATACACTACTGATTGAGGTACACTTCATAACACATACCATAACTAGTGAACTTGGGTTATTCATTATACAAACTTTTTTTAATAAGCTAGTGGAAATTGGCCAAAGTGTAGGAACCCATGTAACCAATCACAATCAAACGTTTTCCATATTTGACTGTAAACTGAAATCTGTGCTTCTGAACTAAATAACTACCTAACTAACTACTACCTAAAATTATTTACTAGTTGGCTGTTCATTTAAGAATCCCTAAAACTCTGCAACAGTCAATGACCCTCAGTAACACACGATCAGAAAATCGTACGAAAAATACCGCTTTCGAAGCGATCGTACGATAACCGGATCGTTAGTACACAGCTTTCGAGAGCCGATCATGACAGTTTATCCGATATGGACGATCATTCGTCTGATAATCTCATTGTGTGTTACGGGCATTAATTAGGTAGTTCTAATAAAAGTATGAAATACTATAAAGAAACAGAATAGAATGCATGGAGGTAATGATAGGTATGTAGAAGGATGAATAGATTTGGGCTGGTCACACAAGAGGACTCTTAGGCAGGAATAATAAAAGTCTTATTTACTAATCACAACAGTATCTGTTGGTAATGCTAGTAGTGCTGGCCACGTAATCCCACACAAAAATGACTCATGAATACTTGACTGGAATACATGAATACCGTCCTAGCTATAATAACGTAATAATAAGATAACGTTGTGTGCCATTTACTTTTTTGCTACACATATCAGTGGTTTTCAGATGCCGTTGGGCAAGTCTGTTACTCTCTCAAAGTCCAACTGCTGCCATAACTTTTTTTTAGAAATCTTGGTTAGAATGAGAAAGGCTTAGAACTTTTATCAAACAACAATTGGAATTGTGGCGCATACTGGTAATGGTAATGCACCATCCGCAAGAGTTAGCCTCTATCTACCTAAATCAGTGATTCTCAACCAGGGTTCCGTGGACCTAGGGTTCCTCCAAAAGTTGCATTGGGCAATTTCTGCCTCTCAGATAAGTTCCCACTGACACCATTGATCTTTTTAGCGATCTGTAAGGAGGTAATTCTTCTCAATGACCACAAGTGTAAGGACCATTCTTCCCGCTGACCATCGTACTATTGTATCATGAGTTGTAGATTTTTAATTTTTAGCAGGGGTTCCCCCGAGACCGGAGAACTATTTCAAGGGTTCCTCTGTTTTGAAAAGTTTGAGAAAGGCTGACCTAGATAAATGTGAAGATACGCTTATGTAGCATAGGTAGTTTAGCTGGCGCCCCCTTGTGTTCCTTTTTTTAGAACCTTTATCAGATTTTGTTCTACGTTCCAGTTGGGGATGATCCCCCCACTTCCAATGTGCTCATCAAGAAATGAAAGTATGGGAAATTTCTCAGAGAACAAAAAACACCAATAAAAACTTAACAGAGGTTTAACCCTTCACCGCATGCAACATTTTTTGGTGTGGAGTTAATGCTGAATCCCATAACCTCATTCCACCTAGTCAAGCAGATAAGAAGGTGAAATATTTATCTAGTTCTCAGTCCTTTAGCTTATTTCCTGTTATATCACCAGTCTCTCAAAGCCTTCTCTTCCTTGTTCAACCAGCCATAGCTCTCCAACCTCATCAGGTACGCTGGTCATGCATTGTAAATGAGGACGCCAAAAAGAGTACCGGCTGGAAGAGCAAGGTAAGTGTTGTGCTTATTCCAATCTACCTAGAGAAAATGCGGATTTAAAATGTATCTGAATCAAACACATTTTTCTTAGTTTTGGACAGAATGGGGAAGGGTTAGAGTCCCTCGCAGGTTTTATTGCTATTCAAGGCCCCTTAAGAAAAATTTGCCACACTTCCTGTTTTGGCGACAACATTATACCAGACAGGAAGTGAAAAAAAAAGGTTTTACCCTTACCCTACTTAATGTAAGAAAGGTGTTCTTCTGTCTATATTGCTATTAAAGAGTTTTATTTACTTCCTGCATGGGGAAAAGGTTGTCCCTGGGACAGAAATTGAAGGGAAATCTCTCTAATGGAGCCCAGGGCAACAATAAAACCAGACAGAAGTTGTAATTCTTCCTCACGTTAACCAAAACTAAAAATAAAGTTTTGGTCATGCATATGTTTTAACCCTTGCATCAGGGAGGTGGGAGCACTGAAAGATACAATTTTAGATATACCAAAAACTTCAGTTTTAAGTAATTGAACTGTTGGTACAAATAAAAACTAGACATGTGCGGTTCGTTTAGTTCTGATTTAAAATTCGGACGAATCTTCGTTATTCGGAAATTTGTATGTATCCGAATTTCCGAATTAGAATAGCACTGCATTTAAAGGAATCTGAAATAATGAAAAAAAAAAAAACGGACCAAATTCAAATCGTTTTCGAATACTTTTCAAATTTAAATAGTTTTTAAATTTGAATTAGAAAACTTTTGGAACTCGAATAGTTTTGCAATTTCCAAACAGAAAAAAATAGAATAGAGAATAAAGGAATAGAATAGAAAAAATAATTTTCTTTCTCTTCTACTCTATTCCTTTATTTTCTATTCTATTTTATTCTTTTTGGAAATTGGAAAACTTTTTGAATTCGAAAACGATTCGAATCAATTTGAAAACGAATAAATGAAACTAATTCCGAAATGTATGTGAATAACAAATCGAAACGAAACAAAACTAATTTTTTTGTTCTGCACATGTCTAATAAATACAGTATCCCAGACAATACTCAACGGTGGTGTCTCCCTACAATCTTGCTCTTTTTTAGGCTCTGACTTATGTTGCCTTTCTGTATATCTGGCCCTGTTTATCCTTTGCTAATACAAGGCTTTCAGCCAGCTTGATGCACATGTTATAAAAACCCTTGTAATAAATATAGGTCCTCTGTTTACCACCTGTTTGCTTGTTTAGTCACTCTGTTTTAATGACAAAATGCAAATAAAGGTACTTTCCCTCCAGCATATGCCCTTCAGAGGGATGTCTGATTATTTCCATATTTTCTCTGCGCAAGAATAAAATGTTTTTATTTTACAGCATCATATTAAAATAAATGAATAAGATGAAAAAGACAACAAACAAGTTAGTACTTTACTATCCACCCTCTCTCTTTATTTTACAAGCCATCTGCTCCTTTATGATTTATGTGTTTGGCAGACAGATCCATATCATAGTTAATGTGACGATTCACCTTAATGTAAATGAGTCCTGTGTGTCTTACCTTAGCAGAAATAGAATTTGTTAGCAAACAGAACCAAGCACATGGCATGTTTTACACATGGCAACACAGTTGGCCTTATCTTAAACATAAAATGGTGTTTCCATTTTAAACTACAGGTGTTTCTGGCTGGTTGCTTTGTAAACATGCATGTTTGGTCTAGCTGAGCATTCTCTATGAAGATGGGGCTTAAAGTGGATGTAAACCCTCACATATACCCAGTGAAGCGAACAGCCTCAGATGATACACAAAGATGAAACAAATCTCCCTATATAAGTTTTACATGTATATCTTCTGTCTTCATCTTTATATACTGTTTAGAAAGTGCACATCCTGTTAGATTTTTCTCTTCCTGGTTCCCCTGTAGGAGGGGATTATTGCTAGAAACTGTGAGAGACTGTGAGACAGCTGATTGGAGGAAAGGCATCCCCCCCGCCTACACAGCAGAGGTTGCCTGTGTATAGTTAAGCTGACTGCTTATCTATTTATAGCAACCTTCCCCAAGACACACTTCTATCTTCCGTCTCGGAGAGCTTGTCAAAAGTTATCAGGCTGATAACAGAGGCGCGGAGCAGGACAAAGCTACGGGACTTAGTGCTCTGAAGAGAGATAACAAAACACTACAGACGTATGTGCCCAGCTCAAATTTAATTAATCGGATTTACATCCACTTTAAGGATTGGTAAGACATTTCTAATGTTGCTTATCACAGAGGAGTAAAGCAATGGGATACGATTGAAACTGACAATGTGGGCATCTGACGCAACCAAAGACTCAAGATTGTTCCTCGATCTGGCTGGAAGCCATTTTTATGTTAAAATATATTTTGTACATTAGACTACTCTACTAAAGGGAACATATAGTGGTCTTTCATGTGTTTTCTTTATTTATTTATAATGGTGATGATTAAAATCAAAGTAGAACTATGACTTCCCATTAAAAAAAATTGTTGCAGCACTTAAAGCGGTTGAAACCCAAAAAAAAAAGATCCTGTTCTTTTAAAGCATGTTAAACAGCATAGTGCTTGTGCAGTGTTATTTGTCCCTCTCTATGCTGTAAAATACCTAGTTGATCCTGCCTGTTCCTGTGTCCCCCTGTGTGTGCTGACCATGGTAATCATGGCTGCTGATCCATGATACCATAGTCAGTTTACATGCCTCCGTTGTCCTGGGCTGCTGATCTATGATACCATAGTCAGTTAACGTGACCCCATCATCCCACTGTGTTCAGAGTCTCTCTCCCTTCCTCCCTCCCTGCTCTCGGTTCCTAGTGTGTGAGCCATCTCCTCCCCGCCCCACCATTTCCGTCCACTCCGCCCACTATTACATGAGTCTGTAACATTAGTGATTACAATTATTGGCAGCCCCTCTCTAATAACAAGATATACTGTGCAGTGTCTTTGATTTTCTTTAAATCATGCAGCTAAATACCTTCTTTCACATCACCAGTATGCGGTCATCCGACCTCCCGGCTGCTGTCAGAGGGGATTTTCAGCCCCTCCCACTGTAGTCCTCAGATCAGGGAAAGAGAGCGGCAAGAGGTCACGTGACCACACATCGGTGATGTAAAAGAAGGTATTTACCTGCATGACTTAAAAAAACAAAAACAAAGACACTGCACAGCAAATTTTGCTATTACAGAGGGTCTGCCAGTAATTCTAACCACTAACTTAACAACTTTTATTACAAGTGTGTCTGTACTTAAAGTTTCTCATAATCCACTTGCAAAGCCCCACAAATAACTGTTGAGTCTGCTATTGAAGTCCACCTAATGCCACTCTCTGGGAGGGTGTGGCAAGAAAGCTGCACTGCTGCTCAACTCAGAGTAGAGATGCCCATCCTATGTAGGCTGTGCCTGCTTGCACTACATTGGAACAAAAAAAGTTACAGGGGGCATGGCTATCAGTAGTTTCACTAAGGATTCGCTAAGTCTGTAGCTGTCACTCAGCCCTTGGCTATACCTAGTCCTGCCCACTGCTTTCTGTATTGACAGCATGATCTCTGTTACTGCCCCTCCCTATTCCTACTGTGAATCACAGTGTCTGGGAGGGGGAGTGTGCCGGACACAAATGATTGGCTCAGTCAGGGAAGGTAAAGCATTGTTGGTTATTTTATGAGGTATTGTATAGTAACTAGACTTGGTACTTGTTTAGGTCATTCGGGAGGATTTAGTACTTTTTTCTGTCTGAAAATATATTGTATATTGTATAATAATATTTAGTATTTTCACTTGAAGCCAGCAGGTGTGTATTCTTTAGGGAAAGCAACAGTGTTCTGTATATCCTGTATCATTATTATTATTACAGGTATTTAGATAGTGCTGACAATTTGTGAAGCGCTTTACATATATATTGTACATTCCCATGAGTCCCAGCCTTCAAGAAGCTGTACGGTCCCTAACACACATTCATAAATACACATAGTAGGGCCAATTTACACAGAAGCCAATTAACCTACCAACATGTCTTAGAGTGTGAATGGAAACAGGCACAGGGAGAACATGCTAATGCCATGCAGGGAGAACATGCAAACTTGGCCATTGTGCTGGCTGCATCATTTATTATATATTTATTTGTAAAAAAAAGATGTTATGTATACAGAAAAAAAAAAAAAGATCATAGTTAACCAGACTGAAAAGACCAGTGTCTATAGAGTTTAACCAAAAGTCTAAATAAGTACACTAAAAATCTTGAGTCCTCAGAACCGTAAACCTACAGTTGATCCGAAGGAAAGCAAAACAAAAAACCTTATTGTTTACATCACTCTTATGCCCCGTACACACGGTTGGATTTTCCGACGGAAAATGTGTGATAGGACCTTGTTGTCGGAAATTCCGACCGTCTGTGGGCTCCATCACACATTTTCCATCGGATTTTCCGACACACAAAGTTTGAGAGCAGGATATAAAATTTTCCGACAACAAAATCCGTTGTCGGAAATTCCGATCGTGTGTACACAAATCCGACGGACAAAGTGCCACGCATGCTCAGAATTAGACATGTGCTCACTGAAATATTTCGTTTCGGAATTTCGTTTCCGTCCGAAAAATAAATTTATTTAGTTACTCACGAAATTCGTTTTTATTTATTTCGTTTTTCGTTAAAAATTGCATTAGTCCGAAAATCCAAATTAAGGTTGAATCTGTCATTGAAGGTTTATGGTGTCTGTTAAATGTTCAAAGAAGATTCGATGAAGCAGCTAAACTGTACAACGCCGTATAGTTTACCTGATCCGTCGAATCTTCTTAGAACTTTCGACACCATAAGCCAAAGTACGTGTGTACTTAGTTCTAGCTATTTTACTGCTCCTCCTCTTTGGTTACAATCAGCCAATAACATTCATCATCATCATTATTTTTATTCATCTTTTCTCCCCTACGTCGAATCTTTCTCCCCTACGTCAAATCTTTTCTCCCCTACGTCGAATCTTTTCTCTCTATGTAGAATAATCTTGGACTAATAGAGTTAAGGTTAGGCACATTCGACCACAGGTTTGATGGACACAGATTGTTATTGTCATCATCATGTCGAATCTCCTATCTATATCGAACTGTTGTAGCAACGAAAACGAAAATAAAGCATTTGTTTATGTCGGATCTTTCGTTTTTCGGAGTCTGCACTTTTGTTATCTTTGTTAAAACGATAACGAAAATACCTGAAATTCGGACGAAAATGCATTCGGACGAAAAGGAATGCACATGTCTACTCAGAATAAATAAAGAGATGAAAGCTATTGGCCACTGCCCCGTTTATAGTCCCGACGTACATGTTTTACGACACCGCGTTCAGAATGATCGGATTTTGCAACAACTTTGTGTGACCGTGTGTATGCAAGACAAGTTTGAGCCAACATCCGTCGGAAAAAATCCTAGGATTTTGTTGTCGGAATGTCCGAACAAAGTCCGACCGTGTGTACGGGGCATAAGACATATAGAGGGAAATTTACTAAAAATGGTGCACACAGAATATGTTGCAGCTTCTAGGTTGTTGTATTGCCAAAGCTCAATTGAACAAGCTGAAGTTAGAAGCTGGTTGGTTATTATGCACAACTGCACCAGATTCTGTGCACCCGTTTTTGAAAATTTCCCCCAAAATATCTGCATATAAAATGGTATTGTTTTCTTCAAGAAAAAGCAGGGGACACCCCAATTTCATTTCTAGGGCAAGACTTGTACGTATCACCGGCAGGTAAATACTGGCACTGCAGCTTTTTTACTAAGAAATAAACTGTTCCATATGTCTACTAAAACACGGTAAACAGGAAAAGGCCAATGGTCTGCCTATTAGTTACAAGAAGATGGTAGAAGGAAAAAAGCCATGCTAAGTAATACATACAAGGGTATGATACAGTGAGTTAGTTTGAAATGTGTGTAATCCTTTCTTGTTTGTGTCCTGGCCCCACCCCTTCTTTAGAATTTCTTCCCTTGCATTGCAGGTCAGGAATTTAATAATTAGTAGTCACAGTGGCGGATTTTGACTTATGAACATACCTTGTAGGAAGGTAACATTTGGAACTTGCCCATCAGTCCAACTTTTAGGACAGCAAATTAGAACAGTTTGGACAGTGCCAAAAGGTGACTTCTTTTCTCAGCTTCCTATCTGTATTTACACTAAATGGGTAACATTTAGTGTAAATACAGATAGGAAACGGAGAAAGAAGACTATACTGTTAGCTGTTGAGCTTTTACTTTGCATTGAGAGATCCATTTTCAGCCGTCTTCCCTGCTTAACATATATGTAAACCCAATCACTGAACTATTACATAACCTTTAAGATGCTAATGTCATTTCAAAAGTTGTTTTTAGTATTTTTAACCACTTGCCGACCAGCCGCCGCAGTTTTACTGTGGCAGAATGGCATGGCTGGGCGAAGCGACGTTATATTACGTCGCTTCGCCCTGTGGCCACTAGGGGCCCCCGTCTGCTGCAGCCCCCGAGCCGATACGAAAGCCCGGCGGTCACGATCACCGCCGGGCTCTCGCGATCGCCGATTAGACACCGAGAACTGGGATCTGTGTGTGTAAATACACAGTTTCCATTTCTCTGAGGGGAGAAGTGACAGATCGTCTGTTCATACAGAGTATGAACAGCGATCTATCCCTTCCCCTACACAATTAACCCCTTGATCGCCTCCTAGTGTTAACTCCACTGCCAGTGACATTTTTACAGTAATCAATGCATTTTTATAGCACTCATCGCTGTATTACTGCCAATGGTCCCAAAAACGTCTCAAAATTGTCCAATGTGTTCGCCATAATGTCGCAGTCCTGATAAAAATCGCAGATCGCCGCCATTACTAGTAAAAAAAAAGTTAATAATAAAAATGCCATAAACTATCCCCTATTTTGTAGACGCTATAACCAATCAATATATGCTTATTGCAATTTTTTTTACCAAAAATTTGTAGAAGAATACATATCGGCCTAAAGTGAAGAAAAAAATTGTTTTTTTTATATATTTTTGGGGGATATTTATTATAGCAAAAAGTAAAAAATATTGTGTTTTTTCAAAATGGTCTCTCTTTTTTTATCTATAGCGAAAAAAATAAACGCAGATGTGATCAAATACCAAAATAGACCTCTACCAAAATAGAGCTCTATTTGTGGGAAAAAAAAGGATGCCAATTTTGTTTGGGTGCAACGCTGCACAACCGCACGATTGTGAGTTAAAGCGACGCAGTGCCGAATCGCAAAAAGTGCTCTGGTCAGGAAGGGGGTAAAATCTTCCGGGGCTGAAGCGGTTAAAATCTGTAGTTTTGCAACAACAGCACTTGGTAATGCTGACATGAAGGTCTTTGTTTAGTCACCTTCTGTTATAGGTGAACAATTCTGCTCTAAGGCTTCATGCCCACAGCCGTATAGGGACCACACAGCCTACAGAGCCTGAGTAATCATTTTCTTAGGAACTGTAGGCTGTAGGTGCTGCCCATTGAGATTAATTAGAAAGTGTCACTGTATATGGTTATGTGCTGGGGGTTGAGCACTGAACGCAGACAATGTTGGTTATGGAGCATATGTCTGTGCACACGTGGGTGCCGAACTCAACGAAACAGCACACACAGACAGCCGCAGCTTTTAATTAATCTCAATGATTGGCTGTTTGTGACCGCAACAGGTCTCTGCACATGTTCTGCATCCTGTATGGCTCCTATAAGGCCTTGTGCATGAAGCCTAATTCCTGTTAACATTATCCTGATGGAGACTAAAAGTGGCATTTTTATCGCTCATTATACAGGCATGATTCACAGTCGTTACTGAGAAATGCCATGTAACCATTGCTGGATTGCATGTATGTAGATATAAAGTGCTTGTAAACAGGCTGCAGTAGGTCAGAAGCACTTAGATGCACAAAGAACAACAAAAAGGTGAACAATTATTTATTTTATAAAATAGAAATTATTTATGATACAAGTTGTGTGAGAAAACTACATGTCACTTAGTTAAAGTTTACATTTAATTTAAACTGCAAACATCATAGGACAAATACAATGTAAAACAGTGCTGCAAATCCAAAGAGACAAAGCAACAGTAGGTAATTAAAACAACACATTTTTTAGGTAAACTTCTTGACCTTAGAATTTACTTGGAATGAGTTTTTTCCTGCAATCTAAGCACAGTAGTCTTTGGAGATTAACAACCAACAAATATAAAAAGCATAATTAGTCTTACAGGTCTGCTCAGATGCAGCCTCTCCGGAAGGCTCTGTTTTACCTGCATTATATAGTATATTTCACAAATGGTTCACAGCCAGCCAATATTTCAGAACTCAACCTAACAAATCAATAGGGCGTCCATAGGCCAAAAAAAATATTTCTCAGGATTCAAAATGTAAGATTGTTGAAATGCTTTCCTATATTATTATCTAATAGAGATGAGTAGATTGAGAACATTACCAATTTCACCATTACTGAAAATTTGCCAAAGTAGAAACCTGATTTCCCCGATTGGGCTGCTTGAGTGACATTTGCTTAAAGTGGATCTAAACCCGATTCATGAAATTTGAGCTAGGCACATATATCTGCAGTGTTTTCTTATCTCTCTCCAAAGCACTAAGTCCCGTGGAGGTCTCTTGCTCCATTCTTCTGTTACCAGCATGATAACTTCTGACAAGTTCTCAGACACGTGATAAAACCGGCCTGAATTTTGTGTCGGGGTGGGTGCGATAAATAGATTAGCAGAAAGTTCTGAAAGTCTCTGCCTGTGTGGAGGGGGGTGTGTGCCTTTCCTCCAATCAGCTGTCTCCCAGTGTAATCCAACACTACACTGCTGAATGAGGAAGTGAAAATTAGAACACAACACGATGTGCACTTTCTAAACAGTATATAAAGCTGAAGACGGCAGATATACATGTAAAACTTATGTAGAAGGATTTGTTTAACCTCTGTGTATCATTTGAGGCTGTTAACTTCACTGGGTATACAGAGACTTGCAAAAGTATTCACCCCCTTGGCTTTTTACCTATTTTGTTACATTACAGCCTTTAGTTCAATGTTTTTTTAATCTAAATTATATGTGATGGATCAGAACACAATAGTCTAAGTTGGTAAAGTAAAATTAGAAAAATATATACATAAAACAATTTTTCAGAAGTAAAAAACTGATGATTGGGATGTGCGTATTTATTCACCCCCTTTGTTATGAAGCCCATAAAAAGCTCTGGTGCAACCAATTACCTTCAAAAGTCACATAATTAGTGAAATGATGTCCACCTGTGTGCAATCTAAGTGTCACATGATCTGTCATTACATACACACACCTTTTTTGAAAGGCCCCAGAGGCTGCAATGCCTGAACAAGAGGCACCACTAACCAAACACTGCCATGAAGACCAAGGAACTCTCCAAACAAGTAAGGGACAATGTTGTTGAGAAGTACAAGTCAGGGTTAGGTTATACAAAAATATCCAAATCTCTGATGATCCCTAGGAGCACCATCAAATCTATCATAACCACATGGAAAGAACATGGCACAACAGCAAACCTGCCAAGAGACGGCTGCACACCAAAACTCACGGACTGGGCAAGGAGGGCATTAATCAGAGAGGCAGCACAGAGACCTAAGGTAACCCTGGAGGAGCTGCAGAGTTCCACAGCAGAGACTGGAGTATCTGTACATAGGACCACAATAAGCTGTATGCTCCATAGAGTTGGGCTTTATGGCAGAGTGGCCAGAAGAAAGCCATTACTTTCAGCAAAAAACACAATGGCATGTTTTGTGAAAAGGCATGTGGGAGACTCGCAAAATGTATGGAGGAAGGTGCTCTGGTCTTATGAGACTAAAATTTTACTTTTTCTCCATCAAAGAAAACACTATGTCTGGCGCAAACCCAACACATCACATCACCCAAAGAACACCATCCCCACAGTGAAACATGGTGGTGGCAGCATCATGCTGTACCGATGTTTTTCAGCAGTCGGGACTGGGAAACTGGTCAGAGTTGAGGGAAAGATGGATGGTGCTAAATACATGGATATTAGTGAGCAAAACCTCTACCACTCTGTGTGTGATTTGAGGCTAGAACGGAGGTTCACCTTCCAGCAGGACAATGACTCCAAACACACTGCTAAAGCAACACTTGAGTGGTTTAAGGGGAAACATGTAAATGTGTTGGAATGGCCTAGTCAAAGCCCAGACCTCAATCCAATAGAAAATCTGTGGTCAGACTTAAAGATTGCTGTTCACAAGCGCAAACCATCCAAATTAAAGGAGCTGGAGCAGTTTTGCAAGGAGGAATGGCCAAAAATCCCAGTGGTAAGATGTGGCAAGCTAATAGAGACTTATCCAAAGCGACTTGGAGCTGTGATAGCCGCAAAAAGGTGGCTCTACAAAGTATTGACTAGGGGGGTGAATAATGCACATTGACTTTTTCTGTTATTTTGTCCTATTTGTTGTTTGCTTCACAAAAAAAAAAATCTTCAAAGTTGTGGGCATGTTCTATAAATTAAATGATGCAAATACTCAAACAATCCATGTTAATTCCAGGTTGTGAGGCAACAAAACACAAAAAATGCCAAGGGGGTGAATACTTTTGCAAGGCACTGTATGTAAGGGTTTACTTCCACTTTAAACAATTCTTTATTTGTTTCCGTTCTTTTATTACTGGGTTTTTTCTTTTGGGGGTGTATTTTGGGTAGTTTCATTTATTTCATGAAGTGTATGTAATAGTTACTGTTCCCTTGAATGTTTTATTGCCCTTTTTCCCACTGTCTGTACAGGTTCGGGATAATTAAAATGATCTTCCTTCAGGAGACATTTAAAGTCCATTGCACTCTTAAAAACAATCAACGTACATTGTATAACTAAAGAAAAAACTTTTTTTTTTTTTAGTTTTGGACTGAATTGAGATGATTTAGAACACCTATTGGGTTTTTATCGTCTGTGCCTCTGTTAGGGAGATTTACTCTATTTGTCCTGTTTACCATTGAAAGTGAAAGTCAAACAAAATCTGCAATTTTGGGCTGTACCAAGAAAAACAGTAGAGAGGAAATCTTCCAGTCTTCCAAAACCTCCCAATTATCAGAGATTTCAGAGGAAACAAAAACTTCACTCTTGCTCACTCCTATTTAATGTGATTATGACAATGCAGTCATAGTGAAAGAAAACATACAGAAAATACTATAACTGAAAACCTGAAGGAACCCGAAGGAACAGAACATGGGGGTTCCAATAATACAATGATCAGATTCATCATGAGCAGTACTAAGGAAACATCATATGGAATGCACAACACAATATGTTCCGTTTCTCCTATTTTCTGATCTTACCCAATGAAACGAATACTTAAAGTGGTTGTTAAGCCACTGTGACATCTTTCTATAATCCTGTGTGTTTCGGTATACTATGTGCCCCATTCTCTGTGATTTATAAAAAAATGCCATCTATACCTGATTTCAGAGCACCGCTCAGCGCTCACGTGACTGGCCGCCTCTCTCCCCTCTCGATCTGAAAGCTAGAGCGGAAGGGGTTGAGAATCCCCCGCTGACGTCAGTCGGGATGAGAGGAGGAGAGAGGCGGCCGGTCACGCGAGCGCCGAGATGCGCTCTGAAATGCGCTCTGAAATCAGGTACAGGTGGCATTTTTTTTATAAAACACAGAGACTGGGACACATAGCATAACAAAACACAGAAGTATATGAAACATTAAATGTTATTTCAGCAGCAGGAGGGGGACGATCACTGTCACAAGCTGACAGGCAGGGGGGGGAGAGGAGGACAGAGGAGAGCTGCAGATGACGGAGGCACGTAAACTGACCACAGTGTCAGTGCTCAGCTGCTATGATAAACCTTGGTCAGTTTACAGGGAGAGGGCAGAACCAGGCAGGATCATCCAGGTATTTCAGGTGATAGGAGGGGCCAAATTACACAGCACAAGCACTATGCTGTATAACATGCTTTAAAGGAGCATGATCAATTTTTTTTTAGGGTAACAGATGCTTTAAAAAATATGGTATTTGAATATAAAAGGTTAAGTCCTCACTACAAAATCACATTTCTTAGCATAAATGCCACTCCCAATGCTTCTACCCAATCACCCTTGTTAGTAAAGCTAGCAGGAAATAAGCATACATTTATTTTTTGCATTGCAAGTTATGACAATACTATACTAGTCATTTTTAGGTCCTATTATGATCCAAAGGCATGCATTGGCAAATTAAAGGCCAAAACTTACTTCTTATGATTAAAGTTAAAAATGTGCCAGACTAAAGTCAAATTCAACAAAACACCGACCACCAAAATTGGAAAAAAAACAGCAACATCCACTTTCTGATTATTTTGTCTCCCATTTTTCTTAAAGCCAAATGTTCTCATTTAACTTAATGCTTAATTTATGTTTATTCCAGCAAAATGTGAGAATTCTAGGAACAAAGAACCATCGTTTAGAATAAATGGATTAGCTTAAGGTCTCCAAGGAGGCCTTTATATTAAAAATATATTTTTTACTGAACATTCCATTCAACTAAGATCACCTAATTAACGTGTTGGAGGAGTTTTTTTTTAATTACAGGAAATGCTTCCTTTGTACACTCCCAAAAGTGTAGCACTTTAACCCAACGTTTCAGATGGACTTGCCGTATGTAACACTACTTCAGAAAACCAATAATGACTTTTACAGGATGACTTTATAATTACTGTATGTTCCACAGATAGTTAGTAATCCAGCCACAGACTGCTGATTGCTTTTAAAATGTTCATTGTAATAAAACATTTGGAAAGTAGCATTCCTGAAAAATAGGAATGGTGATTTCACTTGCTAAAAGGAGTTATTACAAAAGAGTATGAGTTTTTTTAATGCTTTTCAATTATGTGTCATTTGATTTCTACTGAAATATCAATGAAAATTTTAATATAGACGTAAAGATAATGCAAGGTGGCAGAAGTCACGGAGGCTGGCCATACACGGTTTAAATCTTGGCCGGTTCAGCAGGAACCAGCCGAGATTTAAACCATTAATGGGCAGGCTGAATGTACCAAGTTGATCAATCGATCAACTTGGGTACAACCAGCCTGCTGGATTCGCTTGCGATGATCACAAGTGGCTGCTATAGCCACTAGCAATAATTACTGTCTTCTCCCAGTGGGAAAGGCTTCCCCCGCACGCCCCCACCAGGAGAAGACAATGGCTTGGCAGGAGGGATTCTCCTGTCAACACCCGTGGTTGCAGGAAAGAAATTTGCACCATCTATGGCCGGCCTTAGAGAGGTCCTGCTCTCTGCCGCCCTAATTTCAGCCCAGGAACAATGTAGTAATGTGCCTAGACTCCTTCGGAGGGTTGTCTTACACTGTACCCACCAGTGGGGGCCTCCAATATGACTGTGGGACCTATTTAAACCATGGGACTACCAAGGGGAAGAACAGTAGAAATTAAAAAGCAAGTACTGTTCAGAGAAAAATGGGATCTGGAGTTTTACCCTAAATGTGAATAAAAAGCGTATATATTTCTTTCTATACGAATAATGATGTTTTTATATATAACTATGATGCACAGTGATGAGAAAAGGTATAGAGCACAAACTTCTAATATTCTCCATTAGTTTTTTCTTTGATACTTTATATTGCTTTGCATTTCTTTAGCATTTTTAAATGAATTAAACAAAGTGAATATACTTTAACCGTGATCTAGTGTTATATTTATTGCAAAGCAACAAAAACCCACTTCGTAGTTGTAAATACATTAGCTATGATTTTACCATTCAATATCAATGCAAGCAATGCCCGTCACAGCAGAATGCTTTCAGTATGCTATGTGTTGTTTGCACGGTCAATGATAATGGGTCCTACAGATGTTTGGTATTCAACTCTGAAGCTTTCCAACCAGAAGAAATTAGACTACAGCATGAAATGTCCATATGTGATCCAAACTCAGTAATATTTCTCTTTAGTTTTTGAGTATAGACAATATACAGTAAATACAAAGTTTCCATTACTATATTCTCCTTCATCATGCACATAATTACGCACAAATCAAAGGTTTAAATGAAGCAGGAAATTATTTCAATATGATATAAAGCCTCCTATATCCAAGGGATGAGGGGTAAATATTCTATTAACATTATAAAATAAAGTGAGTTTGAGAGAATGCACTCTACGTCCAAAAAGTTGTTTTCAGTGAACAGTACTGTTAATGCTACAGCATACAATAACATTTTAGACAACTGTACACTTCCAACCCTGTGCCAACAATTTAGGAAAGGCCCTTTTCTGTTCCAGTACAGCTACACCCCTGTTCATACAACCAGGGCCATAAAACCATGTTTAGCATGGAGAAACTCTACTGCACAAAGCCATGACTTCAACATTAATCAACCCCTTTGGCATGAATTGGAATGTTGACTGTGAGCCAGATCTTCTTGTCCGACATCAGTACCTCACCTCATAATTTTCTTTTGGCTGAACTGGCACAAATTCCGACGGACACACTCCAAACTTTTGTGGAAAGCTTTCCAAGAAGACTTGGGACTGTAATAGCCTCAAAACAGGAGTCAACTGCATACTGATACTTATGGTTACAGAATAGAATGTCCACCAATCTCATTTATTTGTGTGATGGTTAGGTTTCCACAAACCTTTAGTCATATACTAGAGTGTATGTAACCATAATCTGTAGGAAAAAAATATCAAACCCTTAAGTGTAAAAGAGAAGAGAGCTCCAGTAATCTAAATGATTGCTGATTCCATAACTGCAGATCTGAGGTGTTCTGCTGCTTCTTATTTCCTTATGGATGGATAAAGGGGTGTTGCCAGAGTTTGTGGATTAGATATGCCTGCAGGGTGTATAAGCTCAAGGGTATTTTTAATTATATTGTTTCCATGAAAGGATAGTCCTGACTGCTGTGGGAAATATATCTGTATTCTTCTGTGTGCAATTGCTACATGCACCAAATAAAATGACGTATATCAGCTAGAATTGTACATGTAATAATAAACTGAAACATCTATTTGTGGGGCTCCAGACTATAGATCTCTTAGCAGCTCCTGTGCAATAGCAGTTAGTCCTTTACATAAACATGAGAAACGTAAAGGCATAAAAAACAGTGGTGCAGCACAAGTGTTTGGCTACTGCCTTTAAACTATTCAAAAGCTTTAAAATCTAAATACCACATTGTCTATTCACTCTCTCTGCAAACAGCGAAAGCCAATAACACTTAGCATGACAGTGTGTGCAAATGTGATGAGATTACATTCCTGGGAGGTGCAAAATGGAAATCCCGAACTCCCGATCCAGCTCGCTGCCTATCTTCAGTGGAACATTTGCAATAACAGTTTTATTCTTAATTTCATAGTTCATAAACCAGAAATGATAGTATGAAATGAAATAAGGTGATGCACACAAAATGAATCCTGGGTGAAGCAATTATTACATGGGAATCAGTGGTAGCTGAATAAGTATTACACAATGTAACTGTTTCATTATCAGACTAGCTTATTCAGTGTTGTGTTCATATTCATGAACTTAGGAACATACAAACACAATTAAAATTAAAATAGCACCTTCAAAATCGGGGAGGGAAGAAACTCAAGAACATGAATGGCTTTGCCCATTAACCACTTGAGCTCCAGAAGGTTTACCCCCTTTCCTGGCCAGGCCATTTGCGCTGTGCGACACTGTACCCAAATAAAATTCCTGTCTTTTTTTCCCTACAAATAGAGCTTTCATTTGGTGGTATTTGATCATCTCTGCAGTTTTAATTTTTTGCGCTATAAACAAAAAAAAAACAACAATTTTGAAAAAAAACAAAACATATTTTTTACTTTCTGCTATAAAACATACCCAATAAAAAAAATGTAAAAAAATCAAATTTATTCATCAATTTAGGCCAATATGTATCCTGCTACATATTTTTGGTAAAAAAATCCTAATAAGCCTATATTGTTAGGTTTGCGTAAAAGTTATAGCATCTACAAACTATGGAATTTATTTATTTATTTATTTTTTTACTAGTAATGACGGTGATCAGCGACTTATAGTGGGACTGGGATATTGCGGATCGAACACCTGACACTTTTGACACTTTTTATGGAGCAGTGACACTAATCCAGTGATCAGTGCTAAAAAATATGCACTGTTGCTGTACTAATGACACTGGCTGCAAAGGGGTTAACATCAGGGGCGATCAAAGGGTTAACTGTGTGCCTAGGTTGTGCTTACTCACTGTGGGGGGTTGCTTTGACTAGGAGAAGGCAAAGATCTGTGCTCCTGTGCCTTCCCTTTATTACATAGGCAGATTGTCCTTCTGCCTGTGCCCTGTGTAATCGGCGGGTGTTGGCAGAGATCGAGTCAATGGTACCTGCTGCTGGGCTCCCGCTGTTTCGAATCACAGTGGGAGCGGGTCGCTTCCCCAGACCGGGAAGTGTCAGATCACATACTAGATACGTGATCTGACGTAGAGCGGCCGCCCTGCCGCAGTAAATGTACGGTGGGCAGTCCGCAAGTGGTTAAATATTTATTTTAGTATTGGTATAGAAGCTTCAGCATGCTTGGCAATTGAAATGAAAGCCTGAGCATCAACCTTTGGCCCTGTGCCTGCCCAATAGTGTGTGTGTGTGTGTGTGTGTGTGTGTGTGTGTGTGTGTGTGTGTGTGTGTGTGTGTGTGTGTGTGTGTATATGTATGTGTGGGGGGCAGGGGGCAAGGGGTGAAGTGGTCTCAGCATATAGCTCAATTTACTCATACTGCCTCCTTCAAGAAGCTAGGAGCACATTTCTCTTGGATGGTTTTGTGTAGAGAGCCTTAAAGCTGAACTCCAGCTAAGCAGCTAAATGTACAACCCAATCATGTATGTAGGAGCTGCTTTAAATGGGAGAATCTATCCATTTACACAGACCTACCAAAAAGCAGATCCAGGAAGTTAACGTACATTTTACATGCAGTTAAACAATACACCCAGCTAACCTTCTTTCCCTTAAAGGAGCAGCAGCAGGCCAAGGAGCTCATTCCTCTGTCCGCTTTGCTTCTACTCCTATCAGTTATCACATGTGAACGATATCAGTTTAGATTGGCCCAGAATACTAATCCCTCCCTTTACCCAATCTGAGTCATGTTGCCTAAGAGCCCGATTCCTAGTAACATTCAGGTACTGACATTAGCTTCATTTTAGAATTACAGTACATTTAGTGATTTTTATTGGACACAACATTAAGTAGTGCTTTATATATGTCCAGAGTTCAGCTGGCTATAGACCCCTTAGGGCCACACTGTCAGTTAACTAGAAGCAAGTGGAAATGTATTTAGAATTTTCACTGCAGTTCCACTTTCAAGGAAATGTTCTAAACAAACTTGGATCCATTTGGGATATATTTAAATTCAAATAACCTAATATCCAAAAATGAATTAACCGGTACACTACCAAAATATGGCAATTTAAATGGGATGGTGGGAGATGGGGGATTATCCAAAGTAGGGGATAGAACAGTGCAGGATACCATTCTCCTACGATATACTACTTCAGACACTGTTCCCATACTTGGTTTGGTACAATGTGGTACTACATTTTGAACGTTCACAAATCTCTAGTTTCAGAGAGAAAGGCAGGATTTTTGCTGGGGCAATTCCCTTAGTTATTCGACAGTGTTCATACACTGTACTAAGGTTTTTTCACGCAAAACTTTGGTAGAGTTTTTGAAAAAAATAACTTGTCAGAATTACAGTGGGTTGACAATCCACTTATCTTGTAAAGTACATTCACATTTCCTAGCTCAAAATATATCTTTAATTCTCTTATACGGCACTTATAAAGAAAAATTTATTGCAAAGTACATGCAAATTGTTTTTCAAACTAAAGCTTCTCGCAGTGCATTAATCACATTCTGATTGTAAATGAAATCCCATTCACGGCATGTATGAACAGCAAGGCAAATACATAAAACACCAAATAAATTACACAACTAAAAAATCTACTTATTTATGCTAGTTCTACAGCAGGACACATGGGAAAAAAATACAGGAGCTACCCCCCCTACCGCAACACACATATATCCTGTTATTATAATCTAGCCCTCTAAGTCCATAAGAAAAGATTTGCTGCAACTATGCTATTTTTTTTATAGAACAGTATTTTAACAACTTTAACAACCAACCCCTCCTGATGTTTTACCATATTATCAGTGAGTTCATTGGATACGGACATTGTAAATATGTGTATAAGCATTGGTGAATTAATATTTAAACCCCACTCATTCCTCAACCTCAAACAACATAAGCTTCCACTGATATCTCTCAAGCCCAAGACCAGGCCATTGAAACAGCTCCAAAAGTTCCTGAAGTGACTGTACTAGCAGAGCTCCTTTATTTATTTGTGGGTTATTCAAGCTAAAAAGGGGTACTGTTATGGTATAGTAGATGCAGGAACACCCCTAATGAAAAATGAATTCTGTGTTTCAGGAATTCTCTCTTCTCGGTAGAAGCCCTAGATGCAAACAATGTCCAGATCTACACGAACCCCTCCCAGTGTCATGCTGCCCTGGGATCTACCATATCTATCTATCTATCTATCTATCTATCTATCTATCTATCTATCTATCTATCTATCTATCTATCTATCTATCTATCTATCTATCTATCTATCTATCTATCTATCTATCTATCTATCTATCTATTTATCTATCTATCCTTACACATTGAACACTGTTACTACCTGAGCACTAGTTGAATGGGAGGCCTAAAAACTGTTCTTGCGCACGTGCTCTTCAATAACACATTAATTAGTCTCTGTGCAGATATGCAAAAAAAGTACCTTTTCAACTCATGGGGTTGATTAACTAAAACTGGAGAGTGAAAAATCTGGTGCAGCTGTGCATGGTAGCCAAGCATCTTCTAACTGATTATTCAATTAAGCTTTAACAAAAAAAAACTGGAAGCTGATTGGTTACTTTGCAGAGCTGCACCAGATTTTTCACTCTCCAGTATTAGTACATCGACCCTTATGTTTTGATCTGGCTTCCTAGAAATTTTACCTGCATACACTATCTCATGGTTGGTTGTCTTTTTTTGGCACAGATGAACCAGGCACACACACACATGTACAACCTTTAATTTGCGGCTATGACACTATACTATATTTGGTCTAGTATTCAAAGGAATTACTCTGTGTTGTGCTAATGAGCTGAGAATCCTAAGCCCCATACACATGGGCCGAATGCCAGCCGACAGCCGGCTGACATTTGGCCCGTGTGTATGCCAGCCAGTCAGACAGAAACAGGCTGGTTGGCCGGCTTCTGTCGAACGTGCATGCTGGAAAACCAGCAGCTGGCCGGCTCCAGATCAGCGCTCTCAGCCAATGACCGCTGTGTTCTGTCCCCCTGTCAGAACACAACAGCTCAGCGGGGAAAATCCGAATGGAGCCGACAGTGAAAAAATTGAATAGTGTGTACCAGGCTTTAGTGTAAAGCCAAATGGAGTACATTGTTCTTGAGCTATGATAGGGCGATCATTACTTGGATCCTCCTCTGAGGTTGTGAAGTCTTAATCAATGTGCCTGCTCAGAAATCCTGTTAACTGTTTCATGACCCTGATAATGACAGAATTAACATTTTTTGTTAAAGCTGTATTACAGTATTAGTGTTTGATATCAGAAAATCTTGATAAGCCAACCTGAGGGGCTGCAACTTTTACGCTGTGCAGTAATCTCCTTAGTGCTCAACCTGTGGTCCTTTGGTACTTACTGTGTGCTGCTTGGGGACCCAGCACACATTTGTCTGTGATTTGATGCTTACCCAGGCCAGAGAAACATATTCTTTAGATTAGATTTTAATATTTAAAGTGTATCTAACCCCCCCAAAAAAATTGTTTATATTTATATTTACATTGCAGCTTACAAATCATTAGATATGATGGCTGTATTAGTTTTCTTCTTTCAGGCTGAGACGATTTTCAGCAAGTACAGTAAATACCAGTTGATCCTGCCAGAAATGGAGTGCCCTTGCTACTTCCTTTGCGAGGAAAATACAGCAAAAGCAATGTTATCTTTCAAGTGTATATTACTAATCAAATCAACTACCATGCAATGGAGATAAACAAAGGCAGACACATTTAGCCTGTGTGGCAAGCATTACTGCCTCCATAGATACTGTGGAGAAGTATATAAAGTGTCAGTTACCTGCAGGATTAAACATAAAGGGAAAATGTGTGAAAGAAGAAAACCAATGCAGCCACTACATCTAAGGACTGATAATTTGCAATATAATTGTTGTTTTGAGGTTCAGATATTCTTTAAACTGTTTGGCTCACTTCTGGGCCTCTACATCAAGAAAGTTGCCTACCATTGCTATACCCCCTTGTAGGGGTTGCAAGAAAAGACAAGATACTCTTTTGACTCTGTATCATTGAGTTCCACATATGCCAAATGCTAGTGGACACAGGTGGTCTACTATAACCCATAAGAAGCATAAGAAGTTTTGGGTGCATGGGTTCTAGACACAACTTTGCTAGGAAGCAAGTGAAGTGTAAGAAAAAACCTATGTTTAACACATTTTGTGCTCATTCATACAGCGCCTCTGTTAAAATGTTACTCATGTTAGTATACTATTATGTTATGTAGTTATCTTCTTTCTATTAGGAATCTACTATGTTGTGTCTAAACACCACTCAGACCTGAGCAGATGAATATTCTGGCACTGATGAGTATTTTTAACACATATCCTGATAAAAGAAAATCCAAAATTGTGAGACATGTGCTTTAGCTCAGCTGCCAAGTTTGACAGCCAAGATGACTCTTGTGGCAAGATGATGGCATTATAATGAACATAGTCTGACACTAATCACTAACTTATCCTACCCAGTCACATTAAAAAAAAGTGAGCCATTATTGGGCACACTTCATCACTTAGATCAAAGCTATAATATTACTAAGAAATATAAATGAAAGAACTGAAGGTTTCTTTTAGTTGACTAAATCAGCACAGCACAGGGGCCATATTGTCTTGTGCTCTTCTGTCTTTGTGAATTTAGGCCAGCCATACAAGTAGGTCCTCAGTCATATACAGTAATAGACATTGAACCTGTCCAGTCTAAGCAAGAATGTATTTAGTTACCATTGGGTACTGTATCCCTCCGGCTCATTTGCCCTCTGCCTATCCATTAAAATGCATGTGTTTCCACTGTGGAGACTCTTAGAAGTTAGAGTTAGGGACTACAGAAAACGGGGGTGCCTTGACGAGGCCTGTAGCCTAACGTATGTATTTGCAAATGTGTGCAGACTAAACCAGTTTTAACACATACTGTTATACAGGTCAATTCAGTTGGTTGCAGGCTTCTCGGTAAGTTGAGCTTGAAAATTTCTTTGGTTTTCTGTATTAGTGAGGTCACTACTTAACACAAGCCCTTCTTCATTTGCCATGACTAATCTACTATAATTAAATTTTGATGATCCACAGAATACAGCAGTTTTTTTGTTTTTCAAACAAGACTATGAAAAAACCTGCAGAGAAGTAGGCATCAACAGCCTGTTTTTAAACTTCAAAGGGTCTTGTGATTCCACTCTGCAGCAGCTGCACCCCATGCCTCTTTACCCACATGTGCCCAAACAAGGAAAAATAAAAAAATGAATAATACTATGGCAGTGCTTTCTCTTGCCATGCTGCCCTAGGCTCTTGTTCACAAGCGATTCATGATAAATTCGGCCTTGGTCCTTATGTTTTTCAAATTATTCTCCATCTAAAAACTATATTTAATGAGCTCTTTAGAATATTTTATCATACTGGAAGAATACCATGACTAATGCTATAGGTTTTAATTGTTTCATTGTATGTATTACAGTATTTCTCACTTGCTCATATACATCACTGAAGTATTAAAGATTGCAGAGAGTGACGCTGACCCTGTACCCATTGTGACATTGCTAATCAAGAAAAGCTGATGTCAGATGTATAAGAAAAGAATTCAAAATTACTGGGGTTTATTTCCTAAAGGCAAATACATGGTCAAATTTGCGGAGAGTTGCACTTTGATTATTATGCATATCAATACCAATGTGCAAATATGAACAGTGAAAATCAGTAGATTACATTAGAAACAAAACAAATGAAAAGTGAAAACAAAGTTTATAAATATAAAGCTCTTTAAATTAGTTCATACTGTGCTCCAGTGCTCCCATTCACTCACTCACTAGAAACTGTATAAGAGTCATATGTCCTAAGTCCCACAACATTGTACCATACCAATGTTGACTTATCTCATAATGCATGTATATAAGAGATAATAGAGGAAATCTACATAGCGTAATTCCGTTTTTTTTATATAAAATAAAATCTGTTAAAATCAGTTACACTCACATGTACATACAAAAATTGCAAGCAGAATGTTGAACCAGAAGTAGCGCATTGGCATGCATCTCACCAGCCGGGAATGACCTCACCCACAGCTGTCACTGATGCGTTTCGCCCCTCCTCCAGGGCAGTCTCAAAGTGAATGAGATGAAGCTCTACTTGCTTTCATCATCCAACCATATTTTCCTTCTTTTGTGACTGAGCTATTTTTGCAAAGTGAAATTTTACTATGTTTACTATGCTCTGGGAAAAATTCTCTAGCAAATTCCTTTGCAAAATGAACAACCTTAAGTAAAATCAACCACATTGCAACTAGTCAGAGATCCCCTTTTGAGTCTGTACAGGAAGGATACTTTGTTTAGCTGTCTTATAATATATGTGCAGAAAGTGCACAAATGTCTCTCTTCGTGATTAGGTTAAAGGGCACAAAATTAGCCTGATGCGCTTTGCCGCTTTTTTTTACCCCTTCTGGAAAGGAGAACTAAGGACTGGTCTGGGTGTTTAAATTCAAACGTAGTAGGTTACTTTTGGATATTCTATATTCTATATTTCTATATGTCAAAAAACAGACACTTTTTCAGTTGTTATCCCGTTGCCAAAAGTTTTTTCTTCAGAACTGAAAAAGGCATTCAGCATGAGCTTGGGAGCTCTGGGTGTAGTCATGTTGTATTAAATCAGAATACATATAAGCTTATAAAGGCAAAATTATTGTCATAAGTAGAAATATGTAATAATCAAACACAATATCATGAGAATAAAGGGGTGAGACACCATTCTAGGTGTAGGGACATAAGCCCACTAATAAGCTTGTCATTCATTTCAGAGATACATGCCACAAACAGTTGCCTGAGGGTTTATTTACAACTATTGAGGATCAGGGATAGAGGGCTCAATCTGCCTGGCTCCATATGGTGGAAGTTGGGAGTGCGAGGTGGGATAAAATGGAGAAAGTAGAAGGGAAGACCAAAAAAGAAGAAAAGCAGAGACAGCTAAGGAGGAATGAAAGAAGAGTGAGAAAGGGGATTGAATGGGGGGCAGGGGGTCTATTTAAAGACAGAAAAGAGTAAAGATTTGTTCAAGGTAGAGAGGCGAGTTGGGGTTTCAGAGAAGGTGTGAGGTCTGCTTTGAGCTATGGGAATAATTGAACTACAGCTGCCAAATTGAGGGAAATTCACCATGATAGTCTTCTAGTATACCGGTCAATATTTATTAATAAAAAGGCCCTGTATGAAGCTTTTGACTTCCAGAAATTGAGAGATGGAGATTGTCATGCATGAGCGATAGTTTGTTTGGTAGCTGTGACTATGTGTGTTATCAGTGTGCTGCTACGATGAGGGATGTTGTCAAAAGGTTTGTGGAGGAAGGCTTCCCAAGAGTCCTTTCGAAGCTTGGTCAGCAACTTCAGATGTTATGTCAAATGACTAAGTAAAGGTATCCACAGACAAGAGCTGCTCATTGCCCAATCTGGCAAAGGGCAGCTGTCTATTGGCAGGCTGATTTTTGGCTGGTAATAGTTAAACGGTTAGGCTAGAATTTTTTTAAACCAGTCATCACTATTTTCTCCGACGTAGGGCTGCCATGATGGGTGCCTTTTCCTCACCTGCTTAAACATTACCATGCATGCCAGAATATCTGTGCACGAATCTAAGTGCGATTATCATTTATGCACAAGTCTGGTGGCTGAATATCTGACTGTCTGCTATTGGTAACACTCATTAGGTAAATTATTCCAATGCAGTACAGGGGAACATTTGTGTAATGACATAAGAGTCCAGGGAATGTAATAATATTATACTGTATGTGGGGGGTTACAATGCTTGATTGCATGATTTAGATCTAGACACTCATCAAACATTAATTTTGAGAAGCTGTCTGACTCAATATATCAATATACTGTATCAATGACATATTATTCACTTCTTTTTTTTTTTTTTTTGCCTGTTTATGGAATTGTACTGAGTTAAACATCTAAAGAGTAAATGTCCATGAATTACAATCATACGTCTAAATAGACCAAACTGACAATTATGTTTAAATAAAATCTGCACTGTATAGCAGTGTGCTATTTTGATAGATTTTTGTATAAATATCCTAAACCTGCCTTTGGACAATCTATTACCATTTATGTAATAAACACGGTCTGTAGGAACAATCATACCAATATAATACAAGATTTAAATAGTGCCAGTAAATATCCTTTGAGAGATAGACTTGTCCTTTCCTTACGCTGGAGGACATCTTATGAATACCATGTGACATTCACAAGTATATTTGCATCCTTCCTCTGCTGTGACTGCTATGTGTTCTACCAGATCTATTTTTAGAGCAATGACTTATGATTACATAAGAACTCAATAGACGTTGTGTAATCAATATGTATGTGGAAGATGTGAAGGAATACATAATGTTCTGAAAATAAATCACTTGTTTATAGGTGAGGACGAGTAGCTGTATAAAGCACACAGATTACAACCACACAGTAAAAATTCACAATGGCCTAAGCAGATCATCATTCTTGTCCACTGAAAGCCGTTTCCCTCCCTACATTTTATATTTCTGTGTTTTATCATTTGCTGGTTTCAAATGACCTTGCTGTAAAGTAATTTTACCAGCGCGGGTTCTATAGATTTCCCTTGTTTCGCCATGTCCCAGAGGTATGCTTGTATCACTAACAGAAAGTAGTTAAACCTTTGGCTGCCAGAGGGACGGAATCCAGAGAAAAGGTTATAGAGCTCTTGTTTTACTTGGTTAAAAATAGCTCTAACCCGCTACTAACATTCGGGAATACAACAGTGCCTGAAGTTATAGCATTCTAATATTCTGTTACGCTTCCTGGGTCAATATATTTGCTAATATTTCTCCAGTTTGGATTGGTTGAATATAGCAGTGGCATTTTTTCAACCATAAGCAGTAAAATTAAACATTTCTGGGTGGATTTGGATTTGCACATGTTGGGTTACACCCTTGCACAGTAAAATATACAGAAAGACATGATTTTGAAGTTCAGTTTACCCAAGGTTATAGATACGTTATGGTTGACGAGATTTTCCTACCGCAGTTTACAAATCTGTTTTTGTCCCACTAACTTTCACATATTCCTCCACTTGCTCTGTTCTCCATAATATAAAATAAAAAAATCCTGGTAACTAAAGCTCACAGATATCAACAGAAGAGACCAAGGATATATAAGCTATTGTCAGGTGGTGTACTAAAATATCAGTTATAGGTAGACTGACCTTTTCAAGTGTTAAAAATGTATTTTGAACATGTTCCCTTCATCATCTTCCACGTCTTCCAACATTGAAATCAAATACATTAGCAGAGTCTTAAGCTGTCCATACAAGCTGAACAGACTGAATTTATATCCTTCTATGGACGCTCCTGCTCACGAGAAATCAATCTATCGATTAACTTCTTGTGAATCGGCTTGTTGGAAAACTTTGCTTTGATCAGTGCATGCAGCCAATCAGCTGCAGCGCTGTTCAGTGAGTTCTGATGACCGAGTAATCCCGCTCTCAGAAAACAATGACACAGCAGAAAGGATTCCTTCATCCACCTCGAATGTATGGGTGGGGAAATTGGTTTTGTTTTTTTCTACTCTGACTGATGGCTGAACAAAAAATGAAATCATGCATGGCTAGCTTAAACAAGATGATTGTAGCCATATTAGTTCTATTAAAACAACACAGTTGAGTACTGGCCATGATACTTGCGCCAACATTTACATTTTCGGGGCAAGCTTTCAGGGGACTCCCTCCTTATTCTAAAGTCCAAAAAGGATTGATACACAAAAAGGTAAATTATGGTTCTCAACATTTTGTTTAACTTCTGTGTATCAGTATTTCTTGGACATTAGAAGTAAAACCCCAAAAGCTTGTCAAGAAAATCTGATTGTTAGTACAATAAAAAAAAGGATCACAAACAGTAGTCAACAGAGCCTTAGCAGAACTTCTAAATGGGCTTTCTGTGATTTAAAGTAGAACTAAAGTTATATTAAGATTGCTAGCAGGTAGTTTTCTAATGGCAGAATAAACTCTGTATGTCATACCATGAAAGCTTGTTCCATGCCTTCTAGCAATTGTTTACCAAACTGTACACTGACAGCCATGCATGTGCAGTTCTGGCATTCATAAAAATGATGGGTGATGGTATGAAGTAATTCTTGTGAGCATGAGTAGGAGTTATCTGATGTTGCTGGAGGAAGGATCCCTCTAAGGTAAGTTTGCCATAAAGTGCAAGGATGTTGTGTACTTGCGCTATATGGCAAGAGCTCTGGAGGACAAAAAAAAATGTTTCCTCTATAAAGGTATACTCCACCTAATACTGATCATTTTTGGTGCTAGGTTGAATTACCTGTTAACATCTTAAAGACTTCAATGGTGAAAGTAGTTTATGTCTACCAATTATCTGTTCATTCAACTTAACAAACTAACATAGACTACACAGACTAAAACAAAAAAATATATAATATATCACATATTCTATTTGCACACTAAAATAGTGATAAAACCACCAAAGGGAAAAAATTACATACTAAAAAAGTCTCTCCCCCAAAAAAGTTAATAAACGCAATCTTCACCACTTGTGACATATAGCTTCAATCATGGAGAAAGCATCCACCACCACAGATTACCTTCCAAACTCATCAGAACTTTATGATCTTATTTTATTTCGGGTCATATATGCTTTAATAGATCTACAATCCCAGCAACAATTCTGTTACACTTCTGACCTTTAAATACAGTCATCTCATGTTATCCAGGAATGTACATATAATGCTTGAAATAATGTTATACCATAAAACTTTAACTCCAGATACACTCAGCCTGCACTGATATGACAAGCCTTAATACGTACAATCTGCTTGTTCGCACTAAAGAATCTGCGTCGACCTCAGTATAACTTGCCCATCCTGTCAGTCAGATTCCCATTACGTGACGCATTTTATCACAGAGGACTTTTGTCATTCAACTTTATAGAGAATCCATTGCAAGAGTGTGCCTCAGTTATTATTATTATTATTATTATACATGATTTTTATAGCACCAACAGTTTGCGTAGCGCTTTACAACATAAGGGGAGACAGTTACAATACAATAAAGGAGGAATTAGAGGGCCCTGCTCGTTAGAGTGTACAATCTCAGTTATTTAACTTTCTCAACTATAACAACCCTAAAGCTCTCACAATTTTCCAGTACTATCCCCACTACCATTGAATTTAGTGGCTATACCTGTCTATAGAGAAAATACATATATTCCTCATGTGGGTTCAGTGATATATAATTGTAATAATAAAAAGTCGGGACAGCTATAACTGATACTTCAGGTTATGGTATTTGCTGGCTAGATGAACAAAATTATATTTCTTAGAAATAATGGCTTCTTCCAGCATGGATGGATCTCTATGTGGCATATTTCTCAAATTTACATTACAGATAAATAAGGAGGAGTCTTAACCCATGGTAGGGAGCAGCAGGGCTAGGGAAATCTCACTGCTTTAGTCTTTAGAAATAAGCCATTGAGTGTTTGAACCAGTTGTCACCTATCTAAAACGGAAATGCATATTTTGAAATGAACTGGAGTGATAAAAAAGTGTATATTTAGTAATGCTACGTATGTCACGTAGGTAGAATAATGATAGTCATGATATGTTGTCATGATATACATATAACGCACGCAGAATAAATTCTGAAGTAGAACTAGTTTAGATGGCTGCCCAAACCCTTAGTAACGTGACAGCTGTTCTATTCTCGTCACCTATACCCCTGGTGGAAACTTGATATTTGCGAATAAAGAGTATGTAACATGATGGCTCATGATGGAGGATGTATAGCAGGTCACAGACCCCACTTCCCATATACTAAGTACATGCTTTGGCTGGATGGCTTTGAGTAGCACACAGTTGCTGACTCTGCAGCTGCAATACTGGCATTTATGTTGTATGAGGAGTTAACCTTTTTCTTTACATACACAACATGTTTAATTAACTATTTTTATAAGTACAATGAAAATGAAATATATTTAATACCGTACTGATATTAGAAACAATGGAAATGTTAACAAACTAACAAATAAAATAGAGGTACCTTCCAAACTGTGATATTATTAAACCACAAAAATCCTTCATAAGAAAAAAATAAAAATTTTAAAGTACATCAAAATAACCATCTGCATTGAGGATGCATGTCAAAGAATTAACTACAGTATAGAGAAGCCGTAGCTTGCACTGCTGAACTAATTGTAAAACAAATGCAAAGTTAATAGCATAAGAACATGCAGAAGCATTCTCTGCTGCAGAGGATATTGTATGTCTAGCGCCTTTCAGATGCTTCTCAGTGATCTATGTGCCTCTCGTCATGTGCACAAGATCAAACAATGATTCACCATTAGAGAGGCAAGGCTGGACGAATTCCAGAAGCCGTAAAGATCACGATTGTTGCAGTATATTGTTTCAGGATATTTCGAAATCTTTAAAATAACCAAATCGATTGTTACATGATACTGGATGTCATAGTTGGGGTTCATATAAATCATGCTGATAAAAGACATTCTGTTGTTGTTGCCAGCATGACCTTTAAGAGACATTTGCCTTCTAAATATACAACTAAAGTACAGGGTTAATGCTGTCCTTGTGCAGTATAAGCACTTGGATTGATGGAGTTTCCCTCTTATCTAACATTATGGCTATAATATTCTTCATCTCAAAGATTAAAATAATGTAACAAGAGGAGGATCCTGCTGGCAAAAACTTGCAATATAAAGAAAATAAAAAAAATCTTACTGTATGATTATCAGCCTGAAATAAAGAGATGATAGAATCAGAGCCTGATTCATAGATAACTGTTGTGGTTGAATACCATATGCCTTTTATTAAAGTAAAAAGGGGTTTTCAATCATAAGGCATCTTATATGACAACAGAATAATGCCCCGTACACGCGGTCGGATTTTCCAATGGAAAATGTCCGATCGGAGCGTGTTGTCGGAAATTCCGACCGTGTGTGGGCTCCATCGGACATTTTCCATCGGATTTTCCGACACACAAAGTTTGAGAGCAGGATATAAAATTTTCCGACAACAAAATCCGTTGTCGGAAATTCCGATCGTGTGTACACAAATCCGATGGACAAAGTGCCACGCATGCTCAGAATAAATAAAGAGATGAAAGCTATTGGTCACTGCCCCGTTTATAGTCCCGACGTACGTGTTTTACGTCACCACGTTTAGAACGATCGGATTTTCCGACAACTTTGTGTGACCGTGTGTATGAAAGACAAGTTTGAGCCAACATCCTTTGGAAAAAATCCTAGGATTTTGTTGTCGGAATGTCCGAACAAAGTCCGACCGTGTGTACGGGGCATTAGACACATACCCAAAACTGGAGAGTGCAAAATCTGGTGCAGCTGTCCATGGTAGCCAATCAGATTCTTACTTCAGCTTGTTCAATTAAGCTTTGACAAAAGTACCTGGAAATTTATTGGTTTCTATGCAGAGCTGAACCAGATTGTGTACTCTTCAGTTTTAGTAAATTAACCCCAATGTGTTTTTTTTTGGTTTTTTTTAGTAAAGCTTGCCATAGATGGTTCATGTTTTTTTTTTTTTTAAAAAAAACCCAATTCCCTCATCTACACATTTGAAGTGGATGAGGGAATTCTCCCCGCTGCTTTATTGTATTCTGAAAGCGGGGACTCCCCCACCATCAGAATACAATGATAAACACTGCTGTGCTGATCAAAGCAAACTTCTCCAACAATTCTGTTCGAATGCAGTCAGTCCTTAGATCAAATGCTCTTGAACGAGAATGGCAATAGATGGATTGAAATCTGGCCAGTCCCTGCTGAACCGCTCAGATTTCAACCCATTTATGGCCATCTTAAGTTGTGTAGAATGAAGTGAGTGCCAGATGCAAAAGTTTTATTTTTCATGACAGTAAAAGCAGTAGCCAACAAGTTTTAGAGGCTTAACTGATCCCCATTCATCATGGCTTGTGTAGGTGGGTTGGAAGATATCTGGACTGAGGAGCTTTCACTAGAACTGGATGCTCATCCATACATCTTGTGCTTTTTTCACTCTACACAGCTTACTAACAATCCAGGGACCTGCTCTATGGATCCATCAGATCTTAGCGAGTAACCTATTAACTAGAATATCAGCAGATCTAAATACCTAATTCTGATCCTCTGCTCCATGAACATATCTTTATTTTTTGTTTTAGGATAGACTCTTTAGTCTTAAGGTGGACCCGTGCTTTGCAAAGCAACACGTTAAATATATCCCTTTAGCATATATGTACCATTCTTTCACTGCCCGCCACCCTATTCAGCTGCTAGGTATGAAGGAAAGTCCTGTAAAAATTACAATCCAATGAAGTCTAATCTTCCTCATGACTATAGACTACCTATGTGATAGTGCTGCTTGGCCCACTGCTGTCACATGGGTTGACTCACATGCTCCTCCATACTAGAACTGGGTTTTCCTTTCCGATTTTGGGTTGGAATAGAGCAGTGGAGGAGCAAATGAAAACTACGTATCTCCCTCAATCTCCTGTTATAATTAAGAACAAGTACTCATTTGTGAATCACCCTTGTCTTAGACACAGCTGTTGTTTACCACCACCAAAGAATGTGTACATTGCTTAAAGTTATGCATTCTTACTTGTAATTCTAATCCTAGTAGTAGTTTTCCTTTCACTATGGTGCTTTAATATAGAAAATACTCTAAATGCCAAGTTCCAAGAAATCTGGATGGTAAAACAAGCTGAATATCTAAATTTATTTTATGAACTTGAAGTCTACCCAAAACAATTACATCTGTGTATTATACGTACCACCATCGATTGGAGTCATGATGCTTCATGAATCCTATTTTTAGCATAATGCACCAATAATATATATATAATACAAAAGGTATCAACAAATTAAATTTGGCTGGGCTCCCAGAATGTCAGTACAGAAATAATAGCTGTGATTTTCATTGACTAATGTAAATGCAGTACACCAAGAACACACGAGCTAGAAATTGACACAAGCTGAATAACTGTGCATTGCAGTCATGACAAAAGGCTGTAAACAGTAAAATTAACACCCCTGAAAGATGCAATTTCTCACTGCTTTCTTATTGGAGAGAACAGGCGCAGCGCAGCTTAATGCACTTAACATGAGTTTTGTTGAGGAAAGGGCAGTGCCCTCTAGACCAGCTGTGTATACTGCAAACATTTTTTTTTAGATTTATTAGAATAATCTATGAGATTATTAGATATTATAAGATTTTTATTTTCTGATCTTTTGGACCACTTTTATACCAGTTTACTATTATACCAGGTGAAGTGTATATTCACCCAGTGGAATATTGGGCTGCCATTAATTTCCATTGGATAGGCCACTCCAATACATTTACTGAAATGTTATGTCCTAAACCATTTCCCTCTTCCCTCTCTTGCTCTTGATTTTTCTGAAATATTTGTGGTTAAGGTGGATGCAATGATTTATTTTTTTACAATGCATTTTGATTTTTTATGAACTGTTTATATATGAGCAAAAATAAAAATAAAAAATATTAAATGCCCCATATCCAATGCTACAAGTTTCTACTCTTTAAACTTTAGCTCCTGGAAAAGTAAGCTATAAAAAAATATTTTATGTAGTTGTGCAAATAAAATGTTTTAATGTAGTACTATTAAAATCCCAATTTGGAGTTATGGGTTTTTGACATGTACCGTGGCTCTGGGGATAGATAGATATTGGCCAGTTCAAGCTATCTTTCTTTATATTATTTTTGACTGCAAATGTCACATACATTATGATTCAGTAAACTGACCTGATTTTACTGCGGTTATTCTAGGTATGCATGTTTCCCACAAAATATGGAGTCACCAGCACCAGTTAAGCTGGCCATACAGTAGAAGATATTTGAATGATTGCTCATACAAAAAAATTTTGGACCATTCCTACAAAAATTCTCAATACATTTGATGATTTGACGAATGTCATTCAAAAGGTCTTGAATGGGCTTCCCTGATCATAAAAACACATATACTGATAGAAATTAGTTCCTTCAAAATAAAAGTCCATCCCGCTCCTTCAAATGTACTCGTCTCTGTGGTTGAAAACAAATGTCAATTTGACACCACAACAATTAGAAAATCAAACAAAGCTTCTTAAAAATTTCAAATCAAATTCTACTATATGGCTAGCTATAGCCTTATGATTTTGCTGCAGATAGCATATCCCATGCACTGGCCACTCTGAATTTGATCTCAAGTTCTGCATACACTGGGAGAGGCTGGAAAACAACGATAGAAGGTGGTGGTGGGGGGGGGGGGATTTTTGGAAAACACAGATTATAAATTGAATAATGTTAATGCTTTTGATTGTAAATAATTTCTAGGTGCCTTCCATTTAATTGTTAATGCAACTACTTTTTTTCTGTGTTTTTTTTTTTTTTGGCAAAATGTTTATTCACTTACATTTTATATTTTAAGTGTAATGGATATTTACCTACTCTAATGTCCTCCAAATTTGCATAATGCATCACTTAGGTTAAAGCTATTTCATGGTAGAATTCAACTGCATGTATTTACTGATCTAACACAGCATCAACAGGATTTAGGTTTACTTTAAGCAATGTCTATTATTTTTTATTTACTTCCTCATTAGTCCTCTGGAAAGTCTTTGGCACTAGTTTGAAAATGAGTGCAGCAGTGCCAAACTCTTAAGCAAAGAGAAGTGCACAAAGTGCAGTAACCCATAGCAACCAATTAAACGTCGTCATTTACAGGCCCGACTAGAGTAAACTATAATCCAATAGTCATCATGGTTTATTGCACTTTGCAAAGCATCACTGCCCTTTGAATTGCCTTATTAAACAAGGGAACAGCTCTTGGAATTAAATATAAATGCCATGCTAACAGTTGATATTTTAGCTAAAAGACATTTGTGCATCACTGCTTATAGTGCACAGGATTTATTTAGCAAAAGTGAAGATTGTCTCCAAGAGCATGAATCATAGTAAGAGTGAACTAATTAATCTTCCAACACAAATAGTGACATCATTATTATTCATTGATATTGACGAAAGGATTATCTAGTATGCATGAATGTGTTTTTTGTGCTCCCCTATTATCAATATTATTAATAGGGTAACACCTAAAACACACACACATATAATATTTAAAGTATCGATCTACCTATCTATCTATAAATATAAATATATATATATATATATATATATATATATATATATATATATATATATATATATATTCATTGGTTTACTTGTTTTATGAGCAGTTTTTCTCTTATTACAACATTGGAGCTTGCCATATCACTATAGACAACCCTCCTACTCAATACTCAGAGATAATAAACAGTTGCAAGTAGGAAGAGATGAAACCTGTGCTTTAATACAAATGACAGCAGGTAGAACTGCAAGGACATTTGCTAAACTCATTTTAGTGCATGACACTTCATGTTCTACCTATACATTCTGCATAATGTGTATCGGTAACATTTACAGGTTCTTATTGCATCTCACACAGATCACAGTACTCCCTCTAATATAGCCTTCCTTTTCTTTTCTCTTCAAAAGGACAGTACCAGCTTTGTCAATGTTTCATCCAAGGCCAGAATCTTCTTCCTGGACTGAGATGCTGGCTCAAAGATGACACATCAGTGGTGTCTGCTCAGTTCTTGGCTGTGTTCAGCAATGTCTGACAGATATCAGCTGCTTCTGCAGCCTCTTCCCTTGTAGCTTGCTAGCTACAAAGTAACAAAAAAGTTACAATGTTGCAGTCCAGTTACTGTGGTAGAGGGGAAATGCTTCCCCCTACAACAGATTGATGACATCTAAGCCAAGTCACCTGGTTGGTGCCAACAGACTGATCTTTAGGGCTTGTTTACACTATAGTGGGAATTCAATAAAGTTGCTGTGTCACTTTTCTGGTGTTAAAGCGGTAATAAACACTGCTTGCTCCCTTGTACCTACAGCTAAACTTATAATATAGCTTACCTGTAGGTACAAGGAATATCTCCTAAACGTGCATCATTTAGGAGATATTCACTACTTCTGCAGGCTGTGATGTCACTGGCTCATGCGTATTGCACTTTGAAGGGACAGCATGCTATCCTTTCAGAGAGCTGTGCCGCGGCCGTGGCTCCCGTGCACATGCGTGGGAGTGACATCATTGCGGCTCAGTCATTCACATAGTCCACAAACCCGTATAGAAGAGATAGAAACCAAGTCAGTGGTGACAGCATGTCTCTGGAAGGCTTTGTTTTAAGGTAAGTCTTTCATAGTGTGCTAGTATGGGATACATACAGTGTCTTGAAAAAATATTCATACCCCTTGACATTTTCTACATTTTGTCATGTTACCATCAAAAATATAAAAAGTATTTTATTGGGGTTTTATGTGATAGACCAACACAAAATTGTGAAGTGGAAGGAAAATGATAAATGGTTTTCACATTTTTTTACAAATAAATATGTGAAAAGTGTGGCGTGCATTTGTATTCAGTCCCCCCAAGTCAATACTTTGTAGAACCATCTTTCACTGCAGTTACAGCTGCAAGTCTTTTTGGGTATGTCTCTACCAGCTTTCCACATCTAGAGAGTGACATTTTTTGCCCATTCTTCTTTGCAAAATAGCTCAAGCTCTGTCAGATTGGATGGAGAGCGTCTGAACAGCAATTTTCTGTCTTGCCACAGATTCTCAATTGGATTTAGGTCTGACTTTGACTGGGCCATTCTAACACATGAATATGCTTTTATTTAAACCATTCCATGTAGCTCTGGCTGTATGTTTAGGGATAGTTGTCCTGCTGGAAGGTGAACCTCCACCCCAGTCTCAAGTCTTTTGCAGACATTAACAGGTTTTCTTCTAAGATTTTCTTCTAAGATTGCCCTGTATTTGGCTCCAACCATCTTCCCATCAACCCTGACCAGCTTCCCTGTCCCTGCTGAAGAAAAGCATCCCCACAATATGATGTTGCCACCACCATGTTTCACGGTGGGGATGGTGTGTGCAGGGTGATGTGCAGTGTTAGTTTTCCGCCACACTTAGCGTTTTGCTGGGTCCCCTACAGGGCTTACCGCAAACTGCAAACTGGACTACTTATGGCTTTTTTTCAACAATGACTTTTTTCTTGGCACTCTTCCATAAAGTCCAGATTTGTGGAGTACATGACTAATAGTTGTCCTGTGGACAGATTCTCCCACCTGAGCTGTGGATCTCTGCAGCTCCTCCAGAGTTACCATGGGCCTCTTAGCTGCTTCTCTTATTAATGCCCTCCTTGCCCAGCCTGTCAGTTAAGGTGGACAACCATGTAATGGTAGGTTTGCAGTTGTGCCATACTCTTTCCATTTTCGGATGATAGATTGAACAGTGCTCCGTCATATGTTCAAAGCTTGGGATATTTTTTGTAACCTAACCCTACTTTAAACTTCTTCACAACTTTATCCCTGACACCTGTCTGGTGTCTTCCTTGGCCTTCAGGATGCTGTTTGTTCACCAAGGTGCTCTAACAAACCTCTGCAAGCTTCACAGAACAGCTCTATTTATACGGAGATTAAATTACACACAGGTGGACTATATTTACTAATTAGGCGACTTCTGAAGGCAATTGGTTCCACTAGATTTTAGTTAGGGATATCAGAGTAAAGGCGGCTGAATACAAATGCACACCACGCTTTTTACATAGTTATTTGTAAAAAAAATGTGAAAACCATTTATCATTTTCCTTCCACTTCACAATTATATGCAACTTTCTGTTGGTCTATCACATAAAATCCCAATAAAATTTGTTTACGTTTCTGGTTGTAACATGAAAAATTGTGGAAAATTTCAAGGGGTATGAATACTTTTTCAAGGCACTGTACTAGCACATTATGCTCTTAACTTGCAGTGGGAAGTATTTTTATTTCTATTTATTTTTTTTACGGCCTGTATTACCGCTTTAATCCCTCTTGTATTGCACCCACCAAATTCATGAAGCATTTGCGACACTTTTGGTTCTGACAGCAACTCCTGCACCAAATTCAGATAGTTTTAAAATGTGTCACATTTACATTGTGTTACTTTGAATGCTACAAATTTAATTAAGATCAACTCTCTTTGGCATAAAGAGAGAAAACCTGGCTCAGACAGATTTTACAAAAGTGACTCTCATGCATTCTAAAAGTGGCGTAGAATGAGCCAAATTCATGTACAAGTTTTAAACAGGTACATGAATTTGGCGCATTCTTCACCACTTTTAGAATGCATGAGAGACACTTTTGCAAAATCTGTCTGTGCCAGTCTTTATGAATTCCAGGGTATGTGCCGTGACTGGCATTTTTCACACTGGATAACAACAAGGGCACATATTGTTTTATATTCACATGATAATGCTGATGTGATGTGCAGTGCCATGAAGATATGCTGTATTTTGCCTCAACACACTAATAGCACAGCATGTAATGCCGTGTACACACGGGTGGACTTTTCGGCATCAAAGGTCCGACGGTCTTTCCGACGGACTTTCAACAGACTTTTGACGGACTTCCGACGGACTTTCGAACGAACGGAATTGCCTACAAACGATCACACTAAAGTCCGACAGAGTTGTACGTGATGACGTACGACCGGACTAAAATAAAGAAGTTGATAGCCAGTAGCCAATACCTGCCCTAGCGTTGGTTTTCATCCGTCGGACTAGCATACAGACGAGCGGATTTTTCGACCAGACTCGAGTCCGTCAGAAAGATTTGAAACATGTTCCAAATCTAAAGCCAGTCTGATTTTCGACCGAAAAAGTCAGCTGCAGGTCCAATGAAGCCCACACACGTATTCGTCCCGTCGGACCAGTCCAGTTGAAGAGTCCGCCCGTGTGTACACGGCATAACGCACTGCATCCCAATGCACCACTCTGCTGTGTGTAGACATGAATGAAATGCCAATATGTGACACTTCAAATAAAGTTAACAAGCAAACAGTGCAGTTCTCTGAAACATGCAATGCCCACCTCTCCGCAGCACACTGCAGGGCAAAACTGACAGCTGCCCACTCTCTAAAACAGAGTGTTTTATCATACAGGTAGTGTGAAATAGCCCTTATTAATAAAAAGTAGATCTTTTTTGGAAAACTACACTGTTGCTCTGTATTGTGATTTGTCAGAAATATATTTATTCTGACTTGTAAAATTACTGAAGCGACCATACATGACCTACTGCACTCTCTCCATTACCAGCAAAAGTTTTTCAGGAATATTTACAATGCAAATATAGGCAAAATTATTTTTCCACAAAAAGAAAAACACAGGGAAACATGCATATCTGGGAGTGTTTGGTAGAAAAGAGCATGACTTCTGTGCTGAAGAAAAAATGTGTTTAATGTATATATTTATGGAGAACATTACAGTCAGTTTAACATTGTCTGCTATTATTTTGTCTGGTATGGACAATAGTTAAATTCCATTGGATTATATTACACATCTAACCATACCAAAGATTAGGTTATCCCAGTTGAGGTGCCGCCCCATAGATTGCACACTGTTGTCATAACATCATCCAACAACTCTTTCAATCTTATATTTTAGTTGCATTCCATAAGTCTCCTACGTATATAGATAGGGGATCATAATCTGAACACTTGCTCTGAGTTTAAAGAACCAATAAAAAAGTAGATAAATTATAAGGCCTTATAATATCGTATCTAGCTATTTCACAGAATTTCTGAACAGGACATCTGCCAGTTCCGAACTGGACTTTACAATTGGCTTTGACATGCTGTAGGCACTCATTTGAGGTTTGCACATGTCCACTGATGTAGAAAATTGCATTGTCACTTCATACACATATTAGTGGATGCCTCAGGTGGTTCTGGATAGATAAGAGGATGACTTATTGAGGTTGTTTCACTGTGTACTTTGTATTGTAAAGCGCTGCATACACTGTTGGCACTATATAATTCCTGTATAATAAATAATAATAATATGTGCATTTTTGAGTAGGTTGTTGGAGTATTTTAAAGCTGCTAGACTTATGGAAGGAACAGTCTATGTTGTACAGCCCTTCAATAATGTGCCATAGGCATCAAGGATAGTGCAAGAAGGCATATCTTCAAGAAATACGTTTTAATGAAAAACAATACTAAGCAAAGCCATGGTTTTGTTTTTGTTTGTTTTTTTTTTTGGGGGGGGGGGGGTGCAAAGTCTTAGATTTAATGTAAAAAAATAACATATGGTTGACATATTTAAAGAAACAAAACAAAAATCACTATATCATCATGTACAGGTGCATCTCATAATATTAGAATATCAATATTAAGTTAATCAATTTCAGTAATTTAATTCAAAAAGTGAAACTCATATATTTTATATAGATGCGTTACACAGAGAGTGATATATTTTAAGCATTTCTTTCTTTTAATTTTGATGATTATGGTTTACAGCTAGTGAAAACCCAAAATTCAGTATCTCAGAAAATTTGAATATTACATAAGACTAATAAAAAAAAAGGATTTTTAATACAGAAATGTTGGCTTACTGAAAAGTATGTCCATGTACAGTATAGTATACACTCAGTACTTGGTCAGTATTGAGCAGCAGGACTTGGCACCTACCCACACTGCCAAAAGTGCCAATACCTGGTTTAATGATCATGATATCACTGTGCTTGATTGGCAGCAAACTCGCCTGACCTAAACTCCATAGAGAATTTGTGGAGTTTTGTCAAGAGGAAGATGAGACACCAGACCCAACAATGCAGACGAGCTGAAGGCTGCTATCAAAGCAACCTGGGCTTCTATAACACCTCAGCAGTGCCACAGGCTGATCACCTCCATGCCATAACACATTGATGCCTGCATAAGGAGTCCCGACCGAGTGTATACTATACTGTACATGGACATAATTTGCACTAAGCCAACATTTCTGTATTAAAAATACTTTTTTTTTATTGGTCTTATGTAATATTCTAATTTTCTGAGATACCGAACTTTGGGTTTTCACTAGCTTTAAGCCATAATCATCTAAACTAAAAGAAAGAAATGCTTGAAATATATCACTCTGTGTGTAACATATCGTTATAAAATATATGAGTTTCACTTTTTGAATCAAATTACTGAAATAAATTAACTTTCTGATGATATTCAAATTTTACGAGATGCACCTGTATATGTTTTTGTTAAAAACTTGAAAGATAAATCAGATAGTTACATAGTTATATAGTAGGTGAGATTGAAAAAAGACACAAGTCCATCAAGTCCAACCTATGTGTGATTATATGTCAGTATTACATTGTATATCCCTGCATGCTGCAGTCGTTCAGGTGCTTATCTAATAGTTTTTTGAAATTATCGATGCTTCCCGCTGAAAGCACCACCTGTGTAAGGGAATTCCACATCCTTGATGCTCTTATAGTAAAGAACCTTCTATGCAGGTAAAGCTTAAACCTCTTTTCTTCTAATCTTAGTGAGTGTCCACGTGTCTTATTAAACTCCCTTTCGCGAAAAAGTTTTATCCCTATTGTGGGGTCACCAGTACGGGATTTGTAAATTGAAATCATATCCCCTCTCAAGCGTCCCTTCTCCAGAGAGAATAAGTTCAGTGCTCACAACCTTTTTTCATAACTAAGATCCTCAAGACCATTTATTAGCTTTGTTGCCCTTCTTTGTACTCGCTCCATTTCCAGTACATCCTACCTGAGGACTGGTGCCCAGAACTGGACAGCATACTCCAGGCCAGACCAAAGTCTTGTAGAGTGGGAGAATTATTGTTTTATCTCTGGAGTTGATCCCCTTTTTAATACATGCCAATATTCTGTTTGCTTTGTTAGCAGCAGCTTGGCATTGCATGCCATTGCTGAGCCTTTTCCATCCTAGATTCACCCCAGAGGTTCTCCCCCTAGCGAATAGATTGCATTCATATTTTTGCCACGCAAATGCGTTATTTTACATTTCTCTATATTAAACCTCATTTGCCATGTAGTTGCCCACCCCATTAATTTGTTCAGATCTTTTTGCAAGGTTTCCACATCCTGGGGAGAAATTAGTACCCTGCTCAGCTTAGTGCCGTCCGTAAATACAGAGATTGAACTGTTTACCTCATCCTCCAGGTCGTTTATGAACAAATTAAACAGGATTGGTCCCAGCACAGAACCCTGGGCGACCCCACTACCCACCCCTGACCATTCTGAGTACTCCCCATTTATCACCACCCTCTGAACTCGCGCCTGTAGCCAGTTTTCAATCCATGTACTTACCCTATGGTCCATGCTGACAGACCTTACTTTGTACAGTAAACGTTTATGGGGAACTGTATCAAATGCCTTTGCAAAATCCAGATACACCACGTCTACGGGTCTTCCTTTATCTAGATGGCAGCTCACCTCCTCAGATGAAATGTACTTAAAGCAAATTACTTAGCTGACAAAAATAATTAATTAATAAAAAGATATTGTACCTGTAATGTTTTGTGCATATATAAGAAGGCTGTTGAAATCGGGCTTGAAAATTCAAACTGTAGATATACTCAGATCAAAAGGGGGATGGCGAGGGGACCATTGTTTCTGTATTGGCTCTGTATTGGCTCTGTTTATTATGGCTATTGCTAACAATAAAAAATAATTCATTATAATATTACTTCTAACTCTATCCTTGGGGCTCCTCACCTACATATGCATATGATACCCTACATACTCATTATTCGTGTCCTCAAGAGGGAGGAAGGACAGTTTGTGCATAATCTAGATAATGAGGAAAACAATGCTAGTATCCAGAAAACTGGAGGTGACCTAGACTTAGGGCAATCTTATAAGGGCAGTCTCATCCTTCAGACATGTCAGTGATGAATGATAAAGAACTTGCAGTAGGTATTCTGCAGATGTTATTTTTTTCCCCTGTGGAACAGTTCTTCCTATTCCTAGACCCCACCCCGTGATGACACCATCCATGTAAATTAGTAATCAGAAATTGGCATGATAGGTTTATCAAATTATCAATAGGCACCTATGAGACTACTAAAAGAGAGTGTACCTAGGCACTGCCACATGTGAGGAAGTGGTCCTGATGATTCTAATTTTGGATTATGTTCTAAAGGTACATATTTTACTCATTAAATGTACTAACTAATTCTTGATAGCCACACTCTGTTTTTTTTTAAATGATTACATTTACTACATTCGAAGCTTTTTGCCGTTTTGAAAAAAGCTTAGGTCTCAAGAGTTACAATTTTAACTGTTATATTAAAGCAGAGTTCCACCCAAAAATAGAACTTACACTTTAAGTGCAAGTGACCCCCTAACATGCCACGTTTGGCATGTCATTTTTTTGGGGGGAAGAGGGGGTACCCTGTTTTTACAGGCACCCAGCTCTCTCTTCCTCCCCCGGCTCCGTGGCGCCGGAAGGAAGATCACCACTCCCCCCTCCCTCCAATCTTCTGGGACACGTCACAGGTCTCAGAAGACTGCACCCGCATCACTGGACTGTGGGACCTTGAGTGTCTGATTATTAAGAGTCAGCAGCTACACTTTTTGTAGCTGCTGACTTTTAAATGGGTGGAACTCAGCTTTAAATGGGATTGTATTTACACAGGTCCCACGGAGGAATCATTGTCACTTGAAGCCCCTGATCTCTTGGGAAACAAATCTGATTTGTGAAGATGATCTATGAAGCTCATTCATGAAACCATTATTAATGTTTGGATTTACTTTAATCAGCTAAGAAAACTAGAAAGTGGCATTCTGTTGATAAGGGACATATACAGAGGGGTCAAAACATGAAGTGTAGGATGAGACATGGAAATTCCCTTGGGTAGAGGAATACTGATAGCCAAAAACCTCCCTGCCCTTGAAATGCAGCCCTTCCTTATTTCATCCTATTCCTCTCTAGCCTATTGTTGAAAGGAATATATCACTGAAACAATATAATTACATGTGCTATGGCAGCTCCACCTCCACAGACTTCAGTCTCTATCCCTGTCAGCTGCAGAAGAATTCTTTCACTAAGCAATGCAATTAACTTGTAATAAGAGGTCAGCAGCATTTCACCTTCCATCACTTTATTATCTAATTCTACATCTACACTATAGAAGGGTTCTCCTGCAGCTGGTTGGGATAGTGACTGTAAGTTTGTGGGCAGCACTGCTCATACACAATGTGTGATCAGAGAATTCACAGACATTTAAACCTGAGGACAGACAGGAAATCAAGAATGTGGAGGGGAAATGCATTCATGCACACACAACACCATAGCTCCCAACTGTCCCTGATTTTGAGGGACTGTCCCTGATTTGGAGCAATGTACCTCATTCCTCCTCATTTGTCCCTCATTTTGGTCTGATCCATATAGTTGTATATAAAATGCACTTTTCATCTATCAAAAAGTGTTTTCCAGTGCTAAACCTTTCATCTGATTTCTAAATTGCTGCATTTGTAAATTCCAAAAGCCAATATAAAGGAATAGTAGTGGTAAAAAAAGCACCTGTGTGTTTAACCAATCTTGTTTTTTTGTACAATTCTCCTTTAAGGGGGCATGGCAAGGGGTGCGTCCTATGCCTGCATACTTTTGCTCATAGGTGTCCCTCATTCCCATCTCAAAAAGTTGGGAGGTATGAGAACACTGCGGAGAAGCAAGCTAGGAATGGAGCTGGGATCTGTCAGATAGAAGGCATACTTCATTCAGGAAGGATTTGGTGTAGCTCAGTTATAAACTTGAGAGTACTCTACTGGCTCCACTCATCCCATTGGCTTCTGCTTTGAAAATGTAAAATTTTCCCAGGGTAGCACTGGGTTAGGGGATCATTTGCCCCCCTGGGCCACTATTAATACGATATGTTGGATTGAACAGCATCAGTGGAAATACTTCACGGCTCAAACTCTGATCAGACTGGGAACTGCAATTAGTGACGTGCTAAACATTATAAAAGTACCTGCTTCCCATTCAGACCTGTCATCACAGTGCCTGGCAGAGGGACATCTTCCAGAATCGACCTCCTTTACAGCTCTTGGATGTCATATGACCAAATGCTAAGGGCTGCAAAGGAAGATGATGCCGAAAGATGTGAATCTATACCTACCATAAAAGGGCCACTTGGTTATTTTTAGCCCACCACGCCAAAGGTTTTCAGTTCACCTCTAACTCACCCCCCCCCCCCCCCCCCCACTGTAAACTGTGCTTTTCATTAGGAAATAAGAGTGAGTATTCAGTATGTTGTAAATGCTGCCAAACTCTAATATCTGGAATAGACTTATTAAAATAGATAGACTGGTGCACAGAAAAACACAAATTTAAATATATCCCTCAATATCCAGAAAGAATGTAAATCCAGTTAGTGTACACCTAATGCCCAGAGATTTATTGTATAGGTAGAGGTGACACCATTACAGTACTGTACATAGTGTATGAAGAGAGCAGAGCTGTGGGTGGGGCTCAGCAGGTTCACCAATCAAGGGCTGCTTGTAGAAAATGACAGGGGGGGGCAAATAATGATCAGTCATCTTAGACAAGGAGAAAGAGTAGCAGTGACTGGTCTTTACTACAGGACACTCTTGCACACAGGCAAAGTTTTATCCTATGCTGAATTACTGCAAGGATTTGCTAGAATTACACAAAGCTAACCAAGATTTAGGTAAAAATACACATGCCTCTCGCATTTAGACAGTATTTGATTAGCTAAGAGTATAACTTTAAAAGAGAAGTTTGGGAATTGGAAGACACACATACTCACCTAGGTGAATGCAGCATTAGTCCGATGCTGTATCTGTTCCCTGCCACCTCTAAGGCTGAGAACTGAGCAATCAAAAACTGCTGATTGCTCAGTTCTTGGTCTTCAGTGAACTGACGGACACTGGCTCTCTGCTCTACCCCTCCAGCACTCACCAGAGTGCCAGGCTGTGAAAGAAGACTGAGTGGGGATCGATCCAAAGCCTGGACCAGTTGAGTGATGTCAGCCTACACTGGACTTTAGCCCACTGTTGGCTAAAAACGGGTCACAGGAGTACAGAACGAAGTGCATTTCCAAACACAACAGGCTTTTTACTGTCTCTCAACTTGATGTAAAAAAATTGTCAATACCGAGAAGTTTCTTAAATCACCAGATTTCAAACTGTCTAAATGTGATTAATGATCAAGGACAGAGGGAGTGAATTAGAGTTATACTGACCAAGCTTCCAGAAATACACTCCCAATGACTCTGTGAAAAGCTTCCTGTATTCTGCTTGCAGTGGATTATAGAGAACTAAGATTAAGGAAAACTGAGTAAAGTAACGGAGTCTCTGATATTACAAAAACTGCAGTATTTGCTGAATAGTACCAGTAGCTTGTGAATTGGTTTCATGTTTTGCCTGGAATCACTGTTTCTGTAGTGTACAGACATTATGCTGTATGTCTATTTTTTGGCGTTAAACTACAATGATATTTTATACTAATGTAATCATTCATATCGGCATTTATTGCAGTCCAATCCATATCTCCCACCTTTGTAAAGTTCAAAGATTTGACATGATAAACATAGAGTAATAACTTTTTTTTTTTACAGTGGGCTAAGTACATTTCTGACTATTTGAGTACTACATGTAATCTATTACTGCTGTATTAGATTTTCAATTTTTAATACATCTGAAAGTATAGGAACATTGCACTAAAGAGTAGAGTTAGAATCCCCCTGTTAAAATCCTGCGTTTGCCCCTATTGCTCTCTTTTCTATTAGTAAAAAAGGCTTCTGAGATAACAGAAGGAAACAAACAACAGACAGTGGCCTCATCTGCTTTTCTAGGATGATACATGACTATGATAAATTAATAGGAACAGTCTGACATTACAATTAAAGTGTTCTGACAGAGTAACCTATATGAACCTATCCCCTAATGGTGCATAATCTCGATAATACCAAAATGCTCTTGCATGAGTACAAATTCATTACTTCAAAAAGTCAGCAGCCACTTAGCAGCCCTGATAAATTGTTCCTGTCATCAGGCTCGTGGTGTCTCCCTTGCTTCCTGGTGATAACATCTGCAATCTGGATTGTGTTTTCTTGTGTACTACATTAAGCACACAATGTGCTGTTCTGTAGAAAACATCGGCTTTTGAGAAATCATAAAATCAAGACAGGGGCTAACCATAAAAGTGCACCTGTCAAATGCACATATCTACTGCCAGCATTTTGAGGCCGTATTTTTGGATAGCGTGGCTTGGTCCTTTAGCCGAACAAAGCATTTCTCAGCCAGTGCCTTGCTTCTGTATAGAACAAGTAACATACAATGCAAAAGGTAGCCTTTAGAGCTTCACACGTCTTTATGATTGATACAGAAGGTGAAAGGTGTTCTAGCTGAGGTCATGTGGGTGGCCTCTGGGTTTTTACCATCCCCTAACCACCCACTTACAAAAGGACATGACATCACTCAGGTCCGTCAACATTGTCACAGCCATGATGCTTCATGGTGCAGCAAATTTAACTCAACATATCACATCTGACAGGAAGTGCCTTTTGTCAAAAGCAACCACTGAAGTCAACAGGATGAGGCTGTAATTGTGTGCCAACTGCTTGGGGTATGATTGCGGCATGGTGTCGCAATGCAAGATCCCCAGCGCTTAGAACCACTGCATGTATGAATGAGGCCTAAAGAAGGATTCTGCTTCACTTTCCCAACAGAAAAAGGGAACCTCCTTTGAGCATAAAAATATAATACCAAAGATTTTAATCCTTTCCTATACTATTCCAAACTAAAAAGTACCAGGTATCTTCCTCATGTGGCCTTGCCTGGTACCGCAAAAGCATTTTTCTCAAAAACTTTCCACCATAGTCTCATTCACTCCTATGGATGGGCTGAATTATTCAGAAAAAATGTAATTTTGCTTCTGTACATATTGTCAATGGTGGAGGGACTGAGCTAATACCAGCCACAACTGTGACTGGGCCCTACGCCATAAGAACTGGTTTAAGGTAATAACTTCACTGATGGGCTAATTTCTAATGGAAGAAGTAATAGGAAATGCTATATGAAGGGTTTGTAGAAGGCCACAAAAATACTTTTGGGAAGTCTCGATGATGCCACCTCTGGTGTCAGTTCTTGCCCTTGTTTATTAATCCAAAATGTCACTAAGCAGAGCATACCAAGCAGAAAAAGCAGTTTCTCCAGATCAGAGCTTATTGCAGTAATGAGACACACTCTATGCGTCCCCTGCACTCGACATAAGAAAGCTTCACTGCAGTGTGCTCAGTTCTGACATGGATCTCAGGGGATGCATGAGAAATGTACCTGTACAGCTGCATCATGGAGGATCCACTTATTGCAGTGCCTCTTCAGCTCTACGTAATACTATATGACAATGTGTAAACAGGGAGCCATGTACAGTGACAGAAAGTACTAAAGAGGTGGGGGCGGTGGTGGGCTGCGGATAAGGGGAGCCTCAAAAGAGTACACAGATGTAATGCATACTGTAAAAAAATAAAAGCTTAAACACCAAAATAAAAATGTAACGTGGAACTAAACTTATTGGTTCAACTGTTTTCAAAAACAGTTACATTTAAGACATGGTGTGAAGGATAACTGCTACAGTTGCTTGTGCTCTCAAACGTACTGTCAAGCTGTCATAACTAATCACATGTGCAGTGCCATGGCAACTACAGATCAATCAGAGGCTAAGATGGCAGCTTCCTTGGCTGTAGAGAATAGGAGTGTTTAGTTCTGATTTAATATATCACAGCTTATCAGTTCTTAGATGTGACAGCTGCATCAGTTTCCATTTTAAGTCTTGTTTCCTTTATTTTCATCTTGTGATTCTGGCAGTAACACACTTTCTGTCCTAGGATGACAACACTCGCTGTACTGCATCTATGAAGGAGCAGTACTGTGATCCTAGGCCTTTAACTACATGCACCTCCCCTCTCCTCATACCCATGACATAGGGAGAAGGGGTTCTAAAGTTCACAGAAGAAGACTTGGAAAACTGATAACACTGTTGAGCCTTTAGCTTAGAACACAGGACGTTACAAGGATACTGGATTTCGAACAGAATCAACATGTAAACTAATATAAAATAAACTAAAATGAAATGATAATAAAAGGATAACGTGCAGCAGATTGGACTTTCTTAGAAACTAATATAAACGAATACAGCCACCCCATCCAAGATCTGCCATGCTGAAATCTATTATACTTTTGTTCCAGTTTCAATATAATTTGGTATCTTTTTAGAAACTGCCTGTATCAGAAACTATATATGGGATCTAACTTAAAACAACAGCTTCTGGTAGAAATAATGAATAGCATGCAAAAGTTAGCAAGTTTATACATAAAAGAAAACTTGCTTACAAAGCACAATTCTGTTGCTTATATTAAAAAGGAAGCTTCAAATTAAACACAGTAAGATGTGAATAAAATGGACTTTTAGTTATAGACTAACATGGCAGAACTAATAAAAGACTTGGCCTAACAAAATATAATTCTAGTAGGAATGCTTTAAAATGAGTAAACAGCCCAGCATCATATAGGTCTACATTCACTTAATTAAATCATCGTGTTTCTTAAGCAACAAGAGAACAGAAATTCAAAGTACAAATAAACAGTTTAATTTTTCCTTGAATGCCTAGAAACCAGAAGACATATCTACCTACCACTATATATATATACACCTCTTTATAGTTTAACATACAAAATAGAAACACACTCCGATCTACAAGACTCTTGCTCATAACTGACCACCTGTCATGTAAAGCCACACCCATTTTACAAGAAGCACCTTCCCCTGAGGAATTTATCATTTCCACTTGCTTTGGGTAGAGGCTAGGAAACAACAACAAAATGAAAAACAATCCAGTAGTGCAATAAACAAAATAATAATCTCTACCACGGAGCTCTACAAAATGCTTTTGACCATGATTGCCATTTAGTGCCCTGGGAAAACCAGTTTTGACCTGTAGTTTATAGCTTATTATTGGGAGTAAGTTCTAAATAATACTGTGGTTTGAAAGTTCAAAGTGTACTTGCAGTACACTTCATTTATCACCCTCCCCATAACAGTTAAGTAAGAACTCTGCTAGGAATTATTATATGTATACCAATAACATAACAGTGACATTCAGAAAAAGGAAAAACCCATTTTGTTACAAAACCATCTCTTACTGTGTGGCTGTGCCAGTTAGCATGTTACTCTATTACCCAGTAAAACATGTTAACCACAGTAGACACCATGTGTGAGAAAACCCACCTTGTGCTGAACTTCTCACACTTGCCAAGTGATAATGACCCATTAACAACACTTTAACACTTAGAGTAGATCTGAACTGAACACTAAAATCACATAGAAGCCCTAATATGTGAATATCATTTCAATACTTGTTTCAGTTGTTTTATTATGCAGCTTTCATTAGGAGAATTCCTTGTGATTCTGCCATGAAGGTCTTTATTCAGGAACTTCCTGTTATGTAGTGACAACTGTCTCTGGAGTTGTCTGCTGACCCTCAATCGAGCCCAGACAAGAAGTGTTGAAACATGCAGGAGGAAATCAGCAGCACTGAGATACAAGAAAAGATGAAAAAAGGGTGAAAACAATATTGTATGAAAAAAAAGAGAAATATGTAAATTGCTTATGGTGCAGAGTACTTTAGAAAACTTGAAATCACCCAGTTATTAGGGGTTAGATCTGCTTTAATTAACATTTTACTTTGGTGATTTGTCTTATGTTGGGACTTTTTTAAAAGTAATGAAAGTAAATGAGAAAATGGCAACAAGTATTCAGCAGTTCTTACACGATGACATTCAGGCAGTATCATCTACATTGCTCTCCCAGCTTTGTAAAGCGTTTGTTACTCTAACACTTCATATTACTGATATGTGCCTGCTGTATAATGTACTTGTATAAGAAAGTATCCTGATCTCTTTGTATTGCTTCCTTTATGTGAAATCCCCAGGGTTCCTGCCAGTCCCCTTGCTTTCTCATTTAAAACTGACCACACTAAGCAGAAGAGCACACAGTGGTCAGTTCACTACATGTCCTGGGAACTCAGTGTACTCTCCTCCAATGATCAGACTTGTTCTGCACAGCCATTCACTGGGAAGCTTGGTGTGCTGCAGCTTCTCCTCCCCCCAGCTTGTATGCAGCTGAGAACAGAGGGAATGTGATCATCACTTATAAAAAATGGAAAAAGGGAAAAAAAGGTATTTATTTATTTTTTATATCTATACAAAAATGTTTTGCCTTTCATTTTTATTTTAAACTGAATGGGTTTTTTTTTACCAGGTGATCCTTTACAATCACTTTAACTCACTGAAATGAATATGTAAAAAAAAAAGATACCTATGCTTTGGATCGAAGTATAGCATTTCAGTGCCCAGAGTTACTAGTCTAATGGTCACGCTATATGTGATGTCAGCTATTTCCCTATTCCCAAGCCCTGGTCGCAATGAATATTGCATAAAAAAAAAAACTGACAGCTTAGGAGGAGCCGCTGTACTAACTATCCAGCATTAGTACAGTGATCTCCCCTGGTGTTCTATTGTTTTCTGACAGGTGGACAGCCCCCCTGCCAGAACACTCCCGACAGCGCTTTCAGCCATCGGCTGAGAACACCGACCGGGAGGCGGTCGGCAAACCTTTTTTGGTCATGCCCCTTCGACAGAAGCTGACCGAACGTCCAGCTTCTGTCTGACCGACTGACCCCAGTACACATGGGCTAAATGTCGGCAATTTTCTATTGAACAGGCCAATGCCGCCTGTGATTCAGCCCGTGGGCTTGAATCTTACAAGACTGCGACAAAAAGAAAAAAAAAAGGAGTCAAATTTAGCAGCTCCAGAATACACTTCTCCACAAAGAATGCAAGATATGTATTAAACAAACAGGGGCACTATTGAGACTTTTGACTATTGGCTAGTGGTAATTATATAAAAAAACAAAAACGCTTTTAGTTTTTTAATTACGATTTTTTAACTAAGTATTCATGTCAAGAAATCAGCTTGACGTAGAATTATTATAGTGTGTTAATGTTTTGAATTCCTTGTTTCTGTGTATAGTTTGTAATTTTAAAAGACAAGTGTCCAGCTATATTTGCTCACTGCATACACAGACTCTACTTTCTGCTTCACAATATTACACAGTGGTTGTACTATTTTCTCACCAGATTCACACAACTTTCACCCAGGATTTACTGTTTTCTAATTGAATTTTATGTGAAAAATGTGTTAAGCCTAGTTGAAAACATTGATGAATAGACCATTGCTGAGTAGGAAGTAGACTGGTGACACTGAGAGCTCCATCTATTGGCAAATCTACAAATATCTACATTTACGGCAATAAGGAAAATATGGAAGAGCTAGCATGTGCACAATTTGAATGTTACAACAAAAATTTACTTAAGAAAAACACTGCAATAGTAATTTAAAACGCGTGCTTACTGAAAATGTACTATACTTTACCATTAAAATAAAATTCTTAGGCATTATTACAGATATTGTTTATGTGATCATATTGAAATGCACTACTAATGGATTTCTAACCGTTTTAAAAATAAAGAATACACACGTAGTTTGTACTTTTCCTGAAAACAACTTACAGATTGTACCGTTACAAGTAAGAGCTCAATGTCTCCAGAACAGCCAGACTCTCTTAGCGCAGCTGAGAATAATATAAATATTTATTTACACGGCTCTGGGCAAAGTACATTTCTGAAAAGCTTGCAAAAGAATATTCCTATTAGACAAATAAAGTAGGTGCTGAAAATCAGATATGGAGAGAAATTCATCAAGAAAATAAGCTCTATTTGGCACTCAGCTGACACAAACCCATCAGTGATCCAACAAGCTGATAAAAGACAGACTCGGTACAGACCCGGTTATTTACAACATAGTAGACTAGTATGTCAAAGCCGTATATTTGTGAAATGATTAACAAGCTATGCTTAGAGAGTAAATTCATGTAAATTACTACAGTTAGTTATGTATTGGTTGTACAGTGAATACTTGAACTAAGCTCAATTCATCTTTCCTAATTTTAAAGTCAGACCATAGAGTGAATTTGAAAGGTAAGAAACTGCAGGAAGACTTAAATACAAGGCACATGAAGATGTCTGTATGTATGTTCATATTCTGGAGCCCTTGGTAGCCCTGGAGCCAAGGGGGTGATCCAGTATACATATAGCAAATTAGATCCTGAAACTGAACTTGGCTCTACTCTTCCCCACCTTTGCACCTCTCTATCGATCCATGAAGCCACTCGACCTGACACCTTAATGGAACAATTATGAGGAACTGGAGGAACTAAGAGCACCCTAGATTTTGGAGCTTCCAAGAAAATCTATGGTTTTGTAAAAAATAAAAAAGCAGCTTCCTCTCTGCTGTCCATCGCCACTCCTGCTATAAGATGCCCCTGTCCCCCCTATCCTCCTGATTGAATAACCCTCAACATAAGGTCAGGGTGCCATAGACCTACCTTCTGAAAGGGTATTACATCAGCACCCAGCAGTCACTACATTGATGCAGAGTGGGAGGCTGACAGTATCACATGACTGTACTTCTGAAAACAGTTAATAACAAAAAAAAAAAAAAAGAGCAAATAAATAAATAAATAAAATACATGGTCGGGGAGGCAACTGGGAGGAAGAGCCTGGATTTAGGATTGGCATATAATATAGATATACACCTTTCAAATGTTTTTCTTTCCTACATATATCATTTAGATTATCAGGATTACTTATCTTCCCATTGAGAGGCTACAAATAGGAACTTCAACAACCAATACCCTGAGAAGTGTTATGTTTGGTACCACCGTTAGTTTATCATTACGTCAAAGAAAAATGATCACTAAATAGTACTACATGTACTTTGTCCCATCATCCTAGGTGCTCTGTAACATTAGCTACGATGTCAGACAGGGCACCCACCTTTAGAGCACAGTCGGCCAACACCACAGCTAGAAAGGAGACAGGTGCTTTGATAGCAAGCCTCTGTCTCTGGCTCCCAGCACTTGCCCGAGGCCAGCACAGACTAGAGGAATGCAGAGGGAGGTGAATTGTGTTCTCTGAAAACTGCTAGGAGCTGGAGACAGGTGCCCCTGATCAAAGCAGCTGCTGCAGTGTCAGGCAACTGTGTGCCAAGGGGGATGCCCTGTATAACATCACAGCCTGTCTATAAGGGTCCTTTTACATGGGCATCATCAGTTCAATCACTAGGAAAAAAAATAGTTTGCACATCTGTTTTCAGTTCAGTTGATATCAGTTTGCACTTCAGTTTAGTTCAGTTTATATCAGTCTACATCTGTGTTTGCATCCATTTTTTTTATTTAGTTGTTGAAGAAACCAATCATAGGTGACAAAAGTATAAACAAAAAATATGTTCCTTGCCTAAAAATGGACGTAGTTGGAACTAACATAAATGGATGACATCCGTTTATATCTGTTCAGATCAGTCTAAACAAAAAAAGGATGCAGCCCTTTTTTGTTTAAAAACAGATCTGAACAGACACAGATGTAGGTGGACGCAAACTGATGATGATCCATTTGCATCAGGCCACCTGTAGGCATACATTGTAGTTCAGTCTGGATCCACTTGAAAAACTAGGGCCCCTTTCACACAAAAAGTCAGATTGAGTCCGCCTGTTTTTTTTTTTTGGCTGGACCCAATTGAACCCTCCTTCTCCTCTATGGGAAGTCGGATGTAAACGGACTTATGTCCACTTATACCTGGCTACCTCCGATCTGGCAAAAACAAATGGAAGGGGTACTGTTCACCCCGTCTAGCCGGATTGGAATTGAAGGCAGTCAGGTGTAAACAGACAGCCAGTCCATTTACATGTGATTGTCCATAGAGCAGAGTGGACATGGACCTGTCATCCGACCGCTTCACTCAGCTCAGCAGGAGATCAGCAGACAGATCCCCTGCTGAGAAAAACTGGATCCAGCCCATGTAAAAGGGGCCTGTAAAACAGACCCAGCCTGCACATCCATGTGAAAGGGCTCCACAGGGCACCTAGAAAGATGGGACAAAGTACTTCTAGTACCTTGTGCCATCAAGAACTCAATATTGTACACACAATAGTAATACTAGTAATAATGTAAAAAAATTTGATCTTTCTTTTGGCATTAAAAAGGTGCTTCAGGTATAACATTTTGGATACATAACTGGCTGGGATTCAGCTGTGACAGGAGGCTGTTACAGGTAAATGAAAGCTCTATGTTCCTGCACTTTATATGTGCAACAGTCTTAGAATTGTTGAAAAGCTGTAGTTTGTAGCTACTGGTATTTAATAAGCGCCCTGTGAGTAGTTACTGAATCCCAAAATAATTAGCAATTATGGCTAGTGTTAGCAGGAGTAATCACTTAAATCTAGTACACACGGGCCGTTCGTCCGGCTTCTGTCTCTGTTAAAGGGTCATGACGGAAAAAAAATCTACTGGCTGGCTCCTGATCAGCGCTCTCAGCCAATGGCTGACCAGAACGTTCTGGTGGTGGGTCCATCCCCCTGTCAGAAAACAATAGCACAGCAGGGGAGATCGCTAAACCAACTTTGGATTGTTAGTACAGCGGCTCCGACCTGAGCGGTCAGTTTTTTTTTCGTTCAATCCGCTGGGTTGAACGAAAAAAAAACCTAGTAGTGTACGAGGCTTTAGGAACATATTTAAAAAGCAGTAAATCTGACATTCAACAATCTTCAAGGTGCATGTGGTTTTACATAACAGTGGTTGGTCCACCACAAGTCAATGTTTGGTGAAAGTCACATTCACTGCTTAAGTCTATATTCACCCGTGCAGAATCATACAGTGTACATGGTCCTATAATGTACCTAGGTGATTAGCTAAGGTATTTAGACAAGCAGGTATTGCTTTTGCTCAGTGAAACTTGCTGACTATGAAAACAAAAATACAGCAGGGAATTTTTCCTTTAAATAGCATTACCCATTTATAAAGTTCTCAATAATGCCTTGCAGGTCTCCTTTCTTAAACACTTTGGGGTTGATTTACTAAAGGCAAATCCACTCTGCACTAAAAGTGCACTGCAAGTGCACTTGGAAGTGCAGTCGCTGTAGATCTGAGGGGAAGTTCTGAAATCAGAGGAAGCTCTGCTGAGTTTATCATCCAATCATGTACAAGCAAAAATGCTGTTTTTATTTTCCTTGCATGACCCCCTCGGATCTACAGGGACTGCACTTCCAAGTGCACTTATAGTGCAACGTGTATTTCCCTTTAGTAAATAAACCCCTTTATATATATTGAGTAGGTTTGTTTGTGGGGGTAGCATTTCTGAGAATGTATTATGATGTTATGTGGTCAGTTCAGATTCCAATGGTGTTTTGTGAGTTTTTCATTACTAAAATGAAACAAAGAATATTGAAAGATGCAGAAACAGAGTACCCAATCAGATTTCATTTTACAACAGAAGAACGCAGTAATAACAAATTAAAGATGATCACTTGCAATGCATTAGGGCACCTCACATGCTGCTCTTTAATAAAGTGGGCCTGCATTCTTCATTTCTGAATTCTGACTATAGAACATACTAAAATACCCGTATTTCTCCTTGAATCCCGCAAATTTAACCTTTCCTTTGGTGCTATTCATGTGACTAATGCATTATTCACATGGGCCTTATCAAAGTAAAGGATACGTGTTCAAGCAGAGCTACTGACTGCAACATTCTTCCTGAACATAAGAGATCACATAATCAATACCTCTGCACTGGTCACATGACTATCATTCAACGGAAAAATTAGTCTGCTATCTCGAGGAGACAGGTATGTATTTCAGTACTCTCTATAGCAGCCATTATCAACCAGGGTACCATGGAACTCTTGGGTTCCTCCAGAGGTTCCTAGGGGTTCCTTGAGCTGTCGCTGAATCACCTCCCATTTGATGGTGCCTGCACAGGTGTAATGTCATGACACCAATTATGACATTTTGACCACCTCTGTAAGGAGCTTGTTTGTGATTGACCCCCCAATGAATTGGTTTTATTGAGGGTTCCCTGATATCTGAAATTTTAGGGGTTCCTCTAGGAGCACTTATAGTAATGGTTTACCCCAACTAAAGTTGCCTGGCTGTGATGCTTTCAATACTTTCTAGGGCGTCACTGAGCTGAAAAGGTTTTCAGATCAGCAGAGTCAGAGAAAACTCAGAGGACTCTATTACTGTGGCACTGATTCTAATAAACCAAGGCAGATATGAACTTAAATATTCTGCCCTCTATGTCCTATTCTTTGAGAATTGGCCTCAAACACTAGAGCAGGGATATGAAACTGCAATTCCTTTTTATATTATTCCATCATCCAAATATGAGGCTGGTCTAGGTTCTGTTTGATAGGAGTTACATCAATTAGGGCATCTTGTGATCCCTTTATATGTTTATGCTTCTGAAACGTGATAATGTGTGGTTGGCAGCATTCATATGGGATGTTCTCAGCACAGTACTGCAAAGATCCCTGTTTTCTGCAGCTGTTCGCTGTGTTTATGGACCTTTCCTTAGACTGAACTAAAGGCATTTGCTGCATGGAAATCATCGTCTCATGGCTCCTGGCATTAAAGACAGAATGAACCAGATAAGAATAGAAACATAACGTTTTGTTCTATTTTTAACACAAAAGTACACTTATCCTTTTAACTTTGTTGTTCTTATACAGCTAGAGCTGGGTAGATGGGACAAAGGGAGGGAAAATCAAGTATATGTATTTGAAACACATTGGTGCAATATTCCACACAAATCTAGCAAGCCAAACCAAAATGTCCTTTGGCAGTGGTATATCAACAACATACACAACAAAAAGCAAAATGCAGAGATCAAGACTGATCCATTCATTTCAAAGCACTCCCATCATCAGAAAGACAGCAAGTGAGATATAAAGTCTTCAGTCCAAAGGCTTACTATAGTGGTGGGGCACTGCCCATTTTGAGACTTTTCTAGAATAGGATTAGATTAGCCCCGTGGATTGGTGGATTAAGATGGGTCTTAAAGAAGAACAAATATTTTCTATTGTTTCTAAAGCTACGGTAGCAGATTAAGATAACTATAACCTATTAACAAAGTGGTCAAAAGTTGACAATAGTAGATGTTCGAACCAATGTTTATACAAATATTTGTATGAAAATTCTCATCGGTACATTTGATAACTTGACGAATGTAATTTGAAAGTACTTTGTTTCTAACCTTTGATTTTGGAATGAATGTACTTTCTCAAACAAAAACACATTCACTGTTAGAAATTTGTTCATTTCAGAAAAAAAAAATGTCATCCTGCTCCTTCTAATTGTCTTTTCACTGCAGTCTAAAAGGGACGTCACTTTGACCCCCACTAAAGCCTGGTACACACGGATTTGAATACAGTCCGGTACCGGCCAGTTCAACAGAAAGTCTTCCAAACAGCCAACTTCTGTCAAAAGAGCTTGCTGGAAAACCAGCATCTGATCGGCATCTGATCAGTGCTGCAGGTAATGGCTGCGAGCACTGACCAGTGTGTTCTGGCAGGGGCAGTCTCCCTGTCAGAGCACAATAGCTCGGTGGGGATATCGCTGCACTAACTTTAGATAGTGAAAGACAGCAAGCTCCTCCTGAGTGCCTTCGTTTTTTCGGTTCAGTCGGCTGGGTTGAATGAAAAAAATCTGATAGTGTTTACCAGGCTTTACAATTATAAAATTGAAGGAACATGCTTAAAACAAAAATTTCAAATGAAATTCTACTAGTGTATAGCCAGCTTTAGTTTCTGAAGCTGCACAAGCTGTCTATATGCTATTAAACTGATATCATAAATCACACATTGTGTCTGCCTTTCTTGCGATCATTTGAAGTTAGTTGCAGTGTATTTCTCTGTTTCAAGAGTCCTAAAATTCTACATGTATGACAATTAGAATCATTAAGACCCCTATGAATCATATTTTTCCAGAGAAAGGATTGCTTTTCTTTTGACCCGTGCCATTCCTCTTGCTATCTCATTGAGAAACACCTGTGCATAGGGGCTGTTATAATTTCTTTATTGCTTCCTCTCTCTTATATCACAGCTCTTTAGCAATCCCTAGATAAAATCTGTGAAAACCAGGTGTAAAATAGACTTTACCTTCATGACAAGGCTGATGAAGGTGAAGCCCTCCCCGAAACATGTTTCTGCATTACTGTGACATCACCACTGGGGGAAGAGCACTGGTGAGTGGGTCTTGGATGGTGAATCACCTGAATATCTGAGCCACTCTTTCTTCTATCCTGAGGCTGCCTGGGTGCACTGAATCTACCCATGACCAGGGCTAGGGGTTCTTTGCTATGATCCCGGATCCTCTTAGCTGCTGCTGCTCTGCCACTGTGCTGTAAGCTTGTAAGTGAGATTTTTTAGGTTATTTTATTAACAAATACTCTGAATTACTACACTATGAGTCTTTTTGTGCTGATCTTTTACTTTGTGGTTTTACCTTCATTGCAATATCTGTGTACAAAAAGTCTGCCCAGACACAAAGACACCATGCAACCTTTCCTGATAAGATGGAAATCTTTATTTTTATTTCTATTGGTCTAGACCAGCCAATAGAAAAAAAAGACATATTTCCAGCCAGTTATAAAAAAGGCTGATGTCATTGTAACCAAGCAGACTTACTGTACACTGACTATATATTACATTTTTTAAGGTAAAGTTGATGTTTACAGAGTTTTCACATCTGCTATCTTGGGAATGCTAGAGAGTTATGATCTGACAGAGGTAACAAAGAGCTTACAAGAGCTTCCATGCATAGATATTGTTAAATAGGATAGCAAGAGGATTACATTTGCTTAAAAGTGAAAGTGTGTCTATAGCCATTTTTTTTTTGGATCGAGTTGAGGAATACTGTATCCCCTGCCAGGTTTAACTGCTGTCAGGGGCTCTGTTAGACAGATTTCCTCTAATTTACTGTCCTGGGGACAACCTTTTTGATAGACAGGAAGTAAAGGAAACTCTTCAACAGCAACACAAACAGACGTTTTAAAGTAATAATAGGAATGCTAGAACCCCTGTAATCTTTTATAGAAAACAGTTTCCTTTTTGCAGATCTTCCCTCACTTCCTCTGTGGTAAAAGGTGGTCCTCAGATCACAAAGTGAGAGAGAATCCAGGATAGCAGTAAAACCTGACAAGAGTTTTAAACCTTCCCCACTTTATCCAAAAGTAAAAAAATAAATGTTTTGGCTATAGATATGATTTGAGTTTTCAGATTGTTTTGGTGCTATAGCAATAAAAAAAATAATGTAGCAATAAAATAGCAAATAAAAAAATAATATTGCATATACAATTGCGACACATGTCATACTGTAATTGAATGCTATTAAAAATTACCTTTCCTTTTCAATCTGCAGCTCTGTAATTTTCTGTAAAATACAATGCAATATGGCTACCTGGAGGTGTTCTGTACACAGATTGTCTACAGAACGCCCCCCTGAAACATAATTTCCTGCTTGTGTGATTGGCTCACTGATTTTCCTAGAAGTCTGCACTAAGATACAAGTCAGATATCAGGCATTCCTTGCAACAAAATGTCATTTTTGGTAAGATACTCCCAATAGGAACACTTCTAAAGGAATGCAGCAATTTTCCTCATTAGAACCCTGCAGGTGCACAGCTGATTGACAATTATGAAACCACTCCCATTAGACTCGCTCAGAACAGAGGAACACATAGTGATTTCTTTAGAATAACAAAAGGTAAGAATCTGCAACAAAGTTAGTTAAAATCCTTGCAATGTACACAGATCACACAGAGGGGAATGTTTTTTTCTCAACAAAAGTTCTTTTTACAATTCCCAATCTCTTAATAAAAAAGTTTTAAAAGATACAAAGGTTTTAACAATTATTTATCCTACTTAAGTGCTGCACTAAGACTAGTTGATTTTAAATAAGGCAATAATGATGCATTTACTTTATGTGTTTACACCATGAACTAGTTTGGTAACAATCTCTTATGCTTGTCAATACATAGTGCCTTTCTCCAAGAAAAAATGAATTTACTTTCTCTGACTCACAATTTAGACCCCTTTCACACTGGAGTGGTGCAGGCATTAGCTGGAGCGGTGTGGGCTAGTCTTAGCGGCGCTTTACCGCTGTTTTAAAATGCCTGAAAAGCGCCCCAGTGTGAAAGGGGTCTTCGAGCTGAGTTACCTCCCTCAGTAGCTGTGTGAGGCCTGAGTGTGACTCTGAAAGCAGTTCTGAAAAGTATTGCCATATACTGTAAATGTACAGTTATTTGCTCTGGTACGCCAAAGACCTTTGCTGGATTAGGCCTGTAATGCCAACATGTGTCAATGATTCCCGTCTAGTAAAAAGTCCGGAAGTTGTTAACCTTTAAGAATTTATAGTCCATGCAAACACAGTTTTAGCTATGTTGCAGGCTGCATGGGTTGCTTTTGAGTTTTGACCCGAGGATGGAACATCACAAAATACTATTTATTTCAATAATGCACATTACCTTTGCAGCTACTGATGAATTTGGCTTTTCTAGTAAGTCCCAGAGTTTTTTCCGTTTGTCTGGGCAGCATGTATTATCAAACTCTTCCCCTTCCCTCTCTCTTAGGGTCTCAGCTTCTCTTCTAAGCTCCTCATTCATCTGTTCTTTCTTTTGGTGATATCTGGCCTGACAGCATGATTCCAAATAGATTTCATCAATCCCCCAGTAATCAAGCTCTTGGCCAAATGACAATGCACACATCTCCTCCATCATGTGCAATTTCCCCGTCCTATAGAAATTTAAAATGGAAGTAAAAGCTCCTGGATGGCGGTCAAAAAAATATTCATTCTCATTGAGGTTATAGTCATCACAGACTTCTAGGAGAGCTTCATGAGTGTTGCAGTCTCTCAGTTTTCCTAGTCTAGTCCTTGGTAGACGGTCTAAAGTCCTCCATAACACCTCATGATTTAGGCCTCCTACGTTAATTTTCACTCTACGGGAACATGCTTTGCTTCTGATTATCTCCACAGGTTCTGGTGGAAGAGAAAGTGTTGATCTTGAAGACTTTCGGTTCAGCCCAGGCGGAGCTTTTTCTGCCATGTTGTGTAAAACACAGAACTTAGTCAAACTTCTTGAAATAAATAATCATGGGAGATATTGATGAATTTTCATAAACTACAGGAAGGTTTTCAGCAAGATCGTGACCCACTTCAATCTGTAATATACAGAAAATCATATTAATCTGACAATGCATCATGTGAACGAACCAAAAAAGAATAGGTTTTGGGCATTGTATATTTTATATTGTATATTTTCAAAAATGTTAAAAACGGTTGTAGGTGTTGCAAGTTTAACAAAACCAATATTCTTGTACACACTCACGAACCATTGCTTTTGGAAATAAATATCTATTTTTCTATTTAGCACTTTCTTGGATTAGCAGAATGGAACCTGCTAGTGGATTGCACTTGATTGTCTATGGCTTCAGAATCCTCTATATATATATATATATATATATATATATATATATATACATATAAATATATACATACATATAAATCACAGACAACTTTTGTAAAGTTTCCAGAAAAAAAGCTAGCAATGGATAGTGATTAGACTTATCAACAAGAAACCACACAGAAAGTATCTTTAATTACCAGATTAAAAGTGAAATCTGATTGGTTGCTGAGGGTACCGTGTCATCATTGCAATTTGCACAGCCTTGTTAAATAATTCCTTGTGTACACAGTTATATGACCTGTGGCCATCACTACCTAAGCAATAGCATTGAAGCTCCAACAGCATCAGTGATTCAGATTTTCCTTCACAAACTGCCCTGATCTAGACAGAAATACAGATTATATCAAACATACTAAAGTTGAACTTCATGCAGATATCCCGGTAAAATACACAAATTAATGCCATTCTATTTTTTTCATGAAATGTACTTTTTAAATGCAAGCAGTGTAGGTACTTGAATTTGATCTAGAATCAGCCTCTTGCAGTCCTTGTACAGCAGAACCCAGACTGGGGGAGGGAGAATGTTATGTGATAAGTGTATGCTGATAGGAGGAGAAAGCAGAGCAACAGAAAGGTGATTTAATCAGTTTGCTTCTTTTCCTTTTACTGTCCACTTACATGCCGGGGGCAAAGGGAAGACCTTTGAGTGCTACTAAACTGCAGTAGAGGAAAAGACAGGTCTCCTGACCTGCCAGATAGGACTATGCTATGTGGTAAGGGGGTGAAAATCTCAGGACTAGAAGTGAAGAAATAAATCCTTGTGCCAGAAATATGTATTTTATCTGCATAGTAAGCTGTTTGCTTGGCGTTCTCCTTTATAGTGGTTCTAAACTCAAAAACTTTTTTACACTGATGAATTCTCTGCATTTAGGTTACAAAACAACCTACTACCAGTTCTACCCTACCCCTCATCCCTAAACACTTATCTGGCACCTCTCGTGATCCAGCACTGCCCCGACTGTAGCACTGTTCCCTCACATCCGGACTGACAGGAGACACTGTGATGCAGCGGGGGCCTTAGGCATGGCTTGTCGATGCTGTGTGTGTCTATGGACGCACACAGCCTGGTTCGCCAGCATGTGTGCACTGGTACCCCCTTAGCACCGGGCTTGCTGAGGAGGCCCCCTTTCGAGGAGAAACGGGAGGCACCAGCGGGCACTGCCAAAGGGGAGGTAAGTAACTGCTCTGTACAATATTGTTGCACTGAGCAAGTAAGTGCAATATCTTTTTTTTAATTTAAGATGAAAAAAAATTGATTCTTCAATATCACTTTAAACTGGACTTGTATTAGGGCTCGATACTGTCTGCATTGTACTATACTGTAGTATGGCTCATATCCATCTGCTAGGTTGTGAACATGTATTGTTAGTATTTGATAAAAATGCATTGGGATGCTTGTTACTATTAGAACACGATTACACTGAATGTAATTATGTTGATAACAGAAGCGGAAGATTACAGTGTTCTTTGATTCATCATGATATTTATGATATTTTGTTGCCATAACATATCTGTTATTTGTAAAATACCATTTTTTGCCTAAAAAAAATCAGTATAATAATAAATAAAGAATAAGCACAGCTTTAAAATGTGTTATCCTAAATGCATTTGCTAGTGGTTATCTAAATAACTAAATACTATCATAATGAATTTTTTAAAAATGACCTACTGATATCCTCATCTATCTGCAGCAGTGATTATGTCTGTTTGTATGACATCAGCTAATCCGATATTCAGGAGAATACAGCCTCTAGTAATTGACTAGTTACATCAAAGAGGAACAATAGGCTGAAACAATAGTCATGAGATAAATCTTTTCCTTAGTGGCATAATATATAATATTTATATATTAGTCATGCTTGTGCTGGAGTGATAAGATGGTTTCCTATGAACTGGTAAACAATGGTAAGAAGTACTGGTTCATTATGAAAAATGATGGCTTCTAGAGAAAAATAATCTTTTAAATGGCCTTCTGTTATTTTTAGCAAACACTTCAAAAACATATTATCCCCTTCCCTCTGGGTGGGTCTTAACACCAATCTGCCAAACATATACGTCCGTAGGAGTCTGAGATTCTTTGCTGCACCCTCCCAGCACTCTGACCAAGCTGTCACCAACATCTCTTGGTTTCCATTTGTGATTGGTAGCCAGCTGGATGAGCACCCAATCATGTGATCATTATGAGAGCCAGTCGCATCAATCATCTCCATCTCCTGGCATTAACACCCTCTTAAAGGCCTCCAGAAGAAGGCCGGAAGGGGATGTGTATCGCTCACCAGAGCCAACCAATTAGATATTTATATTATTTTTTAACTAGTTCTAGTAGTCTTTTCCATGGCAATGTATTAATTTCCAGTTTCCATGAAGCTATGGCATTGCATACATGGACAGCGTATTCCTTCATTATTTAGCACTGTCACTGAGGTCCTGCTTTATATTATTACCAGGTATCCTATCTGCATGAAGTTGCTGCCTGCATTTATGTAGCTCACCATGCTGTATTGCAGAACTGAAAGCTAAAAGTAGACTTAAAACCAAACTAGGTAATATTTAGATTCCTAAAGCAGTATGTACAATAAACGATTGCCATTTAAAAAAAAATAAAATACTGTTTTCACTTTATTTATTTATTGCATTTTAGGACTTCCAATCTCCTGCAGCCTTTTTTTTTTCTGCCAAATTCTGTATACATGCACTCTCTCCAGTGTTGGTTGCACATCCTTGGTTTGGACCAAATTTCTGAGCATGACAATGAAGGAACATGCCTGCTTAATGTTTGTTGGCACAGCCACTCGTGGTCTCAACCAGGAGTGTGGATGACAGGGTGACAACATGGGAGCACAGTTGGGAGACAGTTGTCACCCCCTTTAAATGGATGGCCTAAACAAGGACCTTCATGGTATGATTACCAGGTTTTTCTTAATAAAATCTGAATAATTGAAAAGATTGAATGTATTTTTGAAATTACATCAACATGTGAAAACGTTTATGATATTTTAGGGATTCGTTTTAGCAAAGCTTCCAACTGTCCCTGATTTCGAGGGACTGTCCCTGATTTGATCTCTTCTCCTCATTTGTCTAATAGGTGTCCCTTGTTTGCATCTCAAAAAGTTTGGAGGGATGGATTTGGGACTCATACATGAGCCTAGTACTTTATGAGTAATCTGCAATGTCAGAAAAAGATATATACTATTGTATATGTGGAAGATAAGATAGGTTTTTGGGTTTATCTGCTATTTGTGACTACTAGAAGGTAATTAAAGTTTACTATATATCAACTACGTTTTATAAGGTTTCTTAGCTCATGTATGTTTTCATTACCAGCTCAGAAGCAACATATTTGCTAATGCATACCGTATATACTCGAGTATAAGTCGAATTTTTCAGCACATTTTTTTGTGCTGAAAGTGCCCCCCTCGACTTATACTCGAGTCAAGCACTTTTCTGCAGCAAAAAATTTCATTTCCCGAACCAACTTTGGGGCCCCGTATCTCAGGGCCACTTAGTGCTAGAAACCCCAAAGTTGGTATGCAAACCCAGTGGACCTGGTACCACAACATATCCAAAGCTGAAGTTCCTAGCACTAAGTGGCCCCGAGATACGGGGCCCCAAAATCGGTTCGGAAAATGTCATTCTCTGCTACAGAAAAGTGCTTGACATTTTCTGTACCGAATTTGGGGCCCCATATCTCAGGGTCACTTGGTGCTAGGAACCCCAAATTTGGTGTGCAAACCCAGTGGAACTGGTGCCATAACATATCCAAAGCTGTGGTTCCTAGCACCAAGTAGCCCTGAGATACGGGGCCCCAAAACTGGTTCAGAAAATGTCATTCTCTGCTGCAGAAAAGTGCTTGACAGTTTCTGAACTGATATTTGGGGCCCTGTATCTCGGGGCCACTTAGTGATAAAAACCCCAGCTTTGGAAATTTTATGGTGCTTGTTCCACTGGGTTTGCACACCAAATTTGGGGTTCTTAGCACTAAGTGGCCCCGAGATACGGGGCCCCAAATTCAGTCAACTGTGTCTATCTGCAGCAATGTCATTTCGGGACCCTTTGGGTTCAGAGACCCCAAATTTTGGCTGCAGCTAGGGGGCATCTAGGAACCCTTAACTACCGAGTTTGAAGTTCAGGGGACCTATGGCTGCAAATGGGCACAGTGAGGCATGCAAATGGGCACAGTGATGCTGCAAATGGGCATTGTTGACCCTCTTTTCCACTTACAGTAGCTGTGCATTTCTCACCCTCGTCTTATACTCGGGTCAATAAGTTTTTCCCATTTTTTTTGTGGTAAATTAGGGCCTCGACTTATACTCGGAACGACTTATACTCGAGTATATACGGTAAATATTTCAGCATTTTACATTGATTCTTAGGGAAGTATATATAGATTATCAATAAACTTCTTCAAAACGAACTACAGCTAAAAATAGCAATGTTCTATTGAATATTTTGATTTACATAAATGTACCCACACCAGTAAAAAAATTGAGACATTTTGTTATTCTATTATTTTGATTTAATTACCATGTTAGGCAAATAGAGGCAACACAAAAACAGTTACTAGTTTGCTGCAGTTACTTCCCATCTGGTAAACTGAAGACATGCTCGTTTGGCACCTCTGTAATTCAGAGAATGTCTTGTATTTTTCTACTCAAATTTTTAACTTAATCTTACCCCCTTCAGTTAATTGCATAGATGTTGAAATGCCGCACAAAATTTTTTTTTATTGCTGTAATTACCTTTATATTGTACTTCTTTTGTGGCACTTCCTGTCTCTCCTCCCATGGGAGTAGGTGTGTTTATTGCCTTTCCCCGGCGCCGCACTGTCTCCTGGGAGCTTAGTGTCAGGCTTCCCAAGATTCAGTGCGGAAACAAAGATCATGCACGTGAACAAGCTGTGAATGAACAGCATTCACCGCATCCAGGAAATCAATGCTTGTGGGCTTCACATGCCCACAAGCAAGATGGAAACAGCCAGCATCACATTTTTTAAGTTATTCTTCAGTACGAAAACAGACAGAGGCGGAAATTTTACACCCAAACTGTGAGTATTATTTTGGGGTTAGCAAAGTGTCTCAATGACCTAAAAAAAAAAAAAAAAAAGATTGGTCGCCGGACTCCCGCTTTAATAGATAAATAAATGTTCTCTGATTCGATAAGATAGAGAGAAGGGGTGGATGACATCATGTTCTACCCTCATAGAACTTGCATTTATTGAAAAAAATACAACACATTTTATTAATGGCAGAGGTGCCGAATGAGACACTCCCTGTCTTCAGTGTACCTGACAGAAAGTCGCTGCAGCAGCATCTGGAACAGGACTGTGCTTACTGTATGTAGTAAAGACTACTATGCTGAATTTGGGAATTCCCAGCAGCCCTCTGGATTTGAAATATCCATAATTATATGTAACCAAGATGGGCCAATAAAGGTTTTAAAAATAGATTATTCCTAGAGTTCAGCTAAATATAACCTAAAAAAAAAAAAAGAAAAAAAAAAGGATTTTATGGTAAGTCAAAATTCCTATTTTCGTAAATGTTTGTTAAGACAAGAAATTCAGAGACAATCAGGACATCCAAGACCAGTCCAACTGAGGGGTGGACAACACAGCTAAGAAAATGCTAACAACCCCACAAAAAACAACAGGTTGAAAAACAAGGGGTAAAAAGTTGCCTGAAGGATCTTAGGCTCGAAGATGAAGCCTGAACCCCCACCTATAAATGAATGTGAGAACAAAAGTCAAGGTGGCAACCTTGCAAATCTGGGAAACAGTTGCCTGATGTTGAAAATCCCAAGAAAAACTCAAACAGCTTGCATCACATCCAAAGAATGGTGGGAAATCTCCTTGGGATGTATCAAAGCAGGACAGAAAGATGGAAGTGTGATGAACAACCCAAACAGTACGCAGGTCATGCTTAACTCCACATGGCATTTATAATGGTATCATCAGACAAGGCTCTTAATATGCATTTGAAGCATTTGTGACTCTTTTGCTCCTCTATGTGTATAAGGTCTAAACTAAAGACAAATTTAATTGTATGCTACTGAGAGAACTCACAACTTCTTGGCAACTGCCACATTTAGAGTACATTACCCCCCCAGTTAACAATTGAGCTAATTGTCAACCAGGGGTTAAATCACTGAACAGCATGAGATTAAAATCAACAGTTTAGTTTAGCCCTTAAGTCTTTTGAAGTATCCCTATGTCCAATAAGAAATAAATAAAAATCTGACATCTGCCATGGGGCTATATCTCCATCTGGCAAGAGTTATCTATACTTAAAGGATAAGTGCTTATTTAGTTAAAAAAATAAATCAATATTGACCTATCCCACATAGCCTCTCCAGCAATATCTAATAGGGAACAGTACCTATATTCTGCACTGCCCTGCCCAATGTTCTCCAGCTTCGGTGCTTTGTAGGTCTAATACAGTGTTTCTCAACTCCAGTCCTTAAGGCGCCCCAACAGGTCATGTTTTCAGGCTTTCCATTATTTTGCACAGGTGATTTGATCAAATTCACTGCCTTAATATTTACCACAGCTGTTTCATCAGAGGGAAATCCTGAAAACATGACCTGTGGGGACGCCTTGAGGACTGGAGCTGAGAAACACTGGTCTAATAAGAGTTGGGAGCCTATGCTAAAGATAGTCAGGTCTGGAGTCGGGATCACTGAGGACAAATGGCGTTTCTGTCCAGCAGGGCTGCTGTTTGAAATCATGGGGCCCTGTACAGCCTATCTGACAGTCCCCCCTACTTTCCCAAAATATCAAAACAATATTTTCACTAAAAATACACTTAGGGCTAGTTTACACTTGCTTCAAAACAGGGCCTCGGACACGCTTTGTTAAAGCTCTCTGAACGCCAGTTAAAGCCCCTGTCACTAAATAAAACTGTTAGCTTACAGTCCTGTTTACACCTTGCTTTTGCTTGGTGCTTCGATGAGGCTTTGGTGGAACTTTGATGGGGCTTCAATGAGCCTTCGGTGGGGCTTCGATGAGACTTCAGTGGGCCTTCAAGCGAGCTTTGCCACAGACTTCTATGGAGGCTTGGAAGACGCTTTGAAGTACCACTAAGGGCTCATTTACACTTGCTTCGGCTTCAACACACATTACCGGTTAGTTTACACTTGCTTTAAAACATGGCTTCGGACAGGCTTTGTTAAAGCTCTCTGAACGCTGTCACTATATAAAATGGTTAGCTTACAGTCCTGTTTATACCTGCTTTTGCTTTGCTTTGCTTTGACTTTGCTTTAAAAATTATACCCCATGTAGCTTTAGTGGTGCTTCAAAGCATCTTCAAAGCCTCCATAGAAGTCTATTGCAAAGCTCGCTTGAAGCCCCACCGAAGCCTCATCGAAGCCCCACGAAGCTTCACCAAAGCCTCATCAAAGCCCCGTCAAAGCACCATCGAAGCCCCAGGAAGCCTCACCAAAGCCTCACCAAAGCCCCATCACAGCTCCACCAAAGCCTCATCGAAGCCCCACCAAAGCCTCATTGAAGCCCCACCAAAGCCTCATCAAAGCCCCACTAAAGCCTCATCGAAGCACCAAGCAAAAGCAGGTGTAAACAGGAGTGTAAGCTAACCCTTTTATTTATTAACAGGAGCTTTGACTGGCGTTCAGAGAGCTTTAACAAAGCCTGTCTGAGGCCTTGTTTTGAAGCAAGTGTAAACTAGCCATTAATGTGTGTTGAAGCTGAAGCAAGTGTAAATGAGCCCTAAAATCACTATTAGCTGACAAAAACACAACATAACTTACAAAATTCCTGCTAAAGCTTAAGGATAAAACTGTATTGAGTTAATAAATAGCTCTGTGTGTGATTGGGTGTTGGGCGCTGTGGCCTGTACAGTATGAATCTTGTTTTTTGTGGCTGGAGCTGTGTGCAGGCAGCTTAGGGAATGCTATGGGGACACAGCAGCTATATGACCACAGCTACAGGTCCTTATTTGACAGGCGTGTGGATGCAGGTGTATGACATTGAACACAGACAGTGTGCATTTGGGCCACTCACCTTCCCCTGCACAGCTGTCAAATTAGGATCTGCAGCTGTGTTCATACAGCCGATGCATTCTCATACAGTATGAGGCAGCTCCAGACATATGGACAAACGCTCATTCGCACTGTATGGGCCAGAGAACCGTGTAAATGAGAGGCTCCTGTTTATTCACAAACCGAAGTTGGCTAAACTTCAGTTATGAATCAACACATTGATTGATTGCTACCAATCACTCAGTGTGTCCATTCAGCATAGGAACTGGCCAGTAAATATGACATATTTACCACCCCCCTGCTCTCCATCCTAAAAATATTCCCCTGTGTGCCTGCAGCAGCCGGCGGGAGGGAGCAGAGAGGAAGCTGGCAGCATGGGGGGGGCTCACAGTAGGGGCACAGTCAGCAGGGGGAATCGGATGTGATCAGGGAAGGGGATTAGTATGGCAGAAGAGCAATTACAGGAACTGATCCCCTCTGTATGGCTCTTTCTGTAGCACCTAAAAGCTGGCAGGGGGGAGGGGAAGAGAATCTAGCTTTCAGTTCCTGCAGTGAGAACCATACAGGGGATTGATTCCTGTAACTGCTGCTTAGCCACACTGATCACCCTCTCTGCCAATATCTGATTCACGATGCTATCCATGCCCCCCTGCTGGCCAGGACCCATACAGGAAGACCGGTGGTACCCCCTTATCATCGGCCCCACTGCCCTGGCCCATCTTGAGCTAATTTTCTACACCTGTCTTCAATGAAAAAGATACAGAGTGCCAACGCTATTAATAACCATGATGTATCCGTTAACTAAAGAATGCTTGTTGATACACACCTAATTTCTTGTATCTAGTCCTCATATGGTAACAAGTAAAGTTTTTGTCATTTCCTACTAGTTACAACTGATATTTACACCTTAAATCTGAACGTCAGAAAGATATAAAATACAAAAATTTATATAGCTTCACATTTGCAATAAATCTGTAGGGGAGATCTATGGTCACAACATACATTTTTGTTTAGAACATCAGCATTGTAAGAGCAATACAAGCAATAGTTATTTTTGATAACCAGATAAAAGCCTACTTGAAAAATCTTACGAGTTTCGCCTGTCTGCTGGCCATCTCTTTCCACAACTCCCTGCATGCTTTGCAGCTTCTCCTCTTCTGTATACTTTCAATCTCTAAGGAGTACATATCCCATGGTACCTTTCTTTACTGACTACTTCTCCTGAAACTCTCCTGCTCATCACCTCTGTAGTCAAGAAGACCTTAACCCGAAATCTAACCCTTTCTTCACAAAGTTTAAAAGCGTCAATATTGTTAAGATTAATGGGAGTAGACAGGAAAATCTATGATTGGAAATTGTGACCATGAAGAAGCTTTAAATATATGTTTAAAGGTGATGTATGCCAAAGCTTATTTGGCTATATTTCTCCTACACATCACAGGAGTGCAGCCCATTCTGCACTCCTGTGACCTGTTTTCAGCTAACAGTGGGCTTGGGTCACTCAGTTGGTCCAGGCTGTGGAAAAATCCAGACTTTACAGTCAGAGTCCACCCAGATGCCTGGACAGGCAGCTGGCTCAGAATTTCAGCTGCGCCGCTGAAAGACTGAACCAGCGGCTCCTTCCCCTCCTCAGCCCAGTGTCCAGTGAGCACTGGAGGGCAGGGCAGAGCAGAGAGCTGGTGATTGACATTCACTGCTCTCTGCTCAGAGTAGAGTGAAGAACTGAGTGATCTGAGTTTTTGATTGCTCAGTTGTCAGTGTAGAGGTGGCAGGGGACAGAGGCAGCATCAGATCGATGCTGCATCCATCTAGGTGATTATAAGTTTTTTTTGGAAACCCTGTACTTCTCTTTTCATTTCATAAAGTATAAGTACTTGAATTTGATTTAGCAGACTCATGCAGTACATCAGAGACTAGACTTGGGGAAGGAAAATGAGCCAAAAAGTTGTACTGTAGTACAAGCTGCATGTTGATAGGAGAGAGCAAAATGACAAATAAGCTCACTGGTCTGCTGCTTATTCTTTCCACTATCCATAGATAGCATTTAAAAAGTTGATTTTGATGCTTTGCTTCAAAACTGATAAAAAAAAGTTCAGATAGGTATAGACACATTTGTACTTCCAGTTTTACCTATATAGCTTTACTGGTGATACAGCAGCAAATAGAGTAATCGCAGCAAGTATTGACTGGGACCAAATGTCTGCAAGAGAAGCTCAAACTGAATTAAGCAGATCTTAGTTGTATTACACATACACCAAAACACACTGAAAACGAATGGTACTACTAGCAATGAACATATTAGGAGTACAGTAAAACAAACTTCAACATGTTGTGTTTGCAGAGGGATTTTAATTACTCAGGCATCCATTTTTTATGTATTTTTTGCTTTGAGCTGTTATATATTTCACATGCATTTGCATCATAATATTTAATACTCTTCTCCATTCTGTACTTAAGAACATCAGCAGCGCTAATTACCTGTTTGTATATATTTGTGACTGAATTACATTTGTATGGCAGCATCCTAGAATGGCGCACTTTACCGCTAATGACTAAACCTTTGGCTAAAAGCAATTGCATCCTTGGATGGCAAGAGTCAAGTGTTAATTTTCACTGCATACTTTTTAATCATCATGTGTTCCCAGTACAAGTGGCTAACATCTACATAGTATCCAAAAGACATTTGTGGGCAGATACAAGATGGTTCCAGTACAAACTGAAAAGCCCAAATTATGTAAATAGATTTAAATTGTCTTTTTAGAAATGCCAAGAGAAGGCCTTGAGACTGAAGGCTGAACAGATTATAAACTCGTTAGTGTATCATCGCGCATTTCTTCTGACAGTTGATCAATTCTTGGCAGGCATGACTTCAAGCTGAACTGAGACTAATAATGATGCAACCCCCTTGTCTTGCCTTGCTACACTTGTTCTGGATGGCTCTGTAACTTGAGGCTCTTGGATTCACTTTCTATTAAATAAAAGCAAAAGTGTGCCCGTTCCAGAATAGGCAAGTTTGGAAATGTTACAAACAATGCTAAAGAAATGTCTTAGCGGAAAGTGTGTACAAGAGAAAAGTGTAAAGATTATGACAGCGGGAAATGTGTGCAGAATAATGTGAAAGGTGTGACGGCAGGCAGTATGCATAGTAGAGGAGTATGGGTCATATGATATTACGCAGTGTGGACTGTGCAGGGTTTAACAGCAGGCAGTATGTACAGGAGAGGAGTGTGAAAGGTATGAAGATTGCTGTGTGTGCAGAAATGTAGCGTAGAAGGGTATGATGACTGGCATCATGTACAAGGGAGAAGTGCAAAGGGTATAACAACTGGCAGAATGTTTAGTGTTGAGGGCATAATGGTGGCCAGCATGCACAGGAGAGGAGTGTAGAGGGAATGAGAGCTGGTAATATGGGCAGGAAAGGAGTGCCAAGAATGTTGCAGCACCTGGTATGTGTGCAAATAGGCATTGAGGGGTTAACGCACATGTGTTGGGAACTAAGCATTGAGGAATCAATGCACATGTGCAGGGAATTGGGTGTTCAGGTGTTAACATGCATGTGCTTGAGAATGGGTTGAGAGGTTAATGCATATACACTTGAAAATGGACGCTGAGCGGTTAAGGCAAACATTCTGTGGACTGGGCCCTATGGATTGAGGCAGTGGTTCTCAATCTCAGTCCTCAAGTACCCCCAACAGCCCATGTTTTGGGAATTTCTCTTAGATAAAATAGCTGTTCAAAATACCAAGCCATTGACTCTGATTTAAAGCACCTGTGCAAGATTTATGCCCCGAACACACGAGCGGAATTTCCGGTGGAAAAATCTTGGATGGTTTTTCCGACGGAATTCCGCTCAAGCTTGCCTTGCATACACACGGTCACACAAAAGTTCTCTGAACTTTCGACCGTCAAGAACGCGGTGACGTACAACACTACGACGAGCCGAGAAAATGAAGTTCAATGCTTCCGAGCATGCGTCGAATTGTTTCCGAGCATGCATGTTTTTTTGCACGTCGGAATTGCATACAGATGAACGGAATTTCCGATAGGAACTTTTTCCGAAGGAAAAACCCTTCCAACAGAATAAAGGGGGGATAAGAGAGAGGAAAGACCTATGTGTGTGCTGGTAGAAAAACACATCTGTAAGCTAGATGGGAGAGGTCAGAGTGATTGTCCTGGGCGTTGGACAGAGGAGAGATTAATATGAGTGCTGGGGCTGAGATCTCACTGGTGGATCAAGATCTGTGACTTTTGTATAGAAGTCAATGCAAGTCGCCTGAAGTCTCCCCAAAAATAGTACAGGAACCTTTTTCTAAGTCGGAGCGACTTGCGTCGCTCCTATTAGAACGGTTCTATAGTACAGAACAGGACGCGGCTTGTCAGGCGGCTAAGTCGCCTGACAAGTCGCCCCTGTGTGAACCGGGGCTTAGTGTGTGCCACTAGAAGAGTAGTGTAAGTAAAAGCATGTGCCTGGCTCTAGGATTAAAACCTGAGTCACTGAATCTGGATCAGGGTTATTAAAGGCCAGGGCTGGATGACTCATCCTGACAGCTCTCTGGTGCCTCCCCTGGTATCTGGAATGTTGTAGAATGTTCTGGAGCTAGTGGGCGGAGGTGAGGAGGAGCTGTCATGAATATTTATGGGACCTCAGCCAATCTCCAGAAATGGGCTGGAAGGGGCACTGAGAAAATCCCATAAATAGTCATGGGCCATGCCAGCAGGGGAGTTGGGTAGGAGATGGAGATGGAGTGCTGAGGAGAGGCTGTCGGTGGCCCTTGAGGGACCCCTGCCGAGGAGGGGTTTTACAGGTTGGAGCTCGGGATAGCTGACCTTGAAGGATTCCACCATAGGAGGCAACCGGAAGGATTCATGCCGGAAGAGGTAGAAGGAAAGAGCAAGCAAAGACAGTGAGTAATATCAGCGCAGTGCAGGGACAACACAAGGGGAGAGAATGTCAGCTGTAAAATTGGTCTCTGAAGACAGCATTGTGCTCAAATCTTAAGCCGGGTACACACTATTAGTTTTTTGAGCAAAAATAAACTGTCAGCTCCGGTCGGAGCTGCTGTACTAACCATGCAAGGTTAGTTCAGCGATCTCCCCCGCTGAGCTGTGTTCTGAAAGGGGGACGGCCCCCCCACCAGAACATTATGATTAGCATTCTCTGCCATTGGCTTAGAGCACTGAACGGGAGTCGGTCGGATGCTGGTTTTCCAGCATGCACGTTCAACTGAAGCCGCACAGACCAGCATACACAAGGGGGAAGATTGTCAGCTGTTTTTTTTTTTGAACTACCAAATGTCTCCCGACATTCTGTCCGTGTGTACGGGGCTTTAATCATTGCCATGAGGAATCTCCATGTAAGTGTGCCAGTCAGGAAGGACTGGGAAAATGTGCCAGTCAGGGAGGACTGGGGAAGCAAGCAGCCAGGTGAGCCGGTATCTTCTGCAGCAGTAGAACTGGGCTCAGGGTCTACAAGAAGGCAAAAGGACATACTGTTCACTCCATATTGTGCTACTTTATCCACAAAGAAGAGGATGTTCCCAGCCTGTAACGGGCAGGTACTGAATTAACACTAAAGACTTAGTTCCCCTGGAGTGATCAGCAGGAGCTGTACATGTGAACCAAGTTTGTACAGGAAGAAGGAAAAAGAGGACCTTGCGTAAATAAGGAGGGAGTTGTCCCCTTGTTCATACTGTAGTTCTGGACATTTTTCATGGTGGGCATCTCATAAATTCCCTACCCCATCCAAGTTATCAACCCCTAATGAAGCAACAAAAAAAAGCCAAGGACTGTTTTCTGTGTTGGAATGCATGAAGAAAATGCTGTGAGTCTGGCCCTGTAGCAGTGGGGAATCCTAACTCAGCAGCTCCTACGTGGGGTGTGCTACATCAGCAAGGGAGAAAGAATCATGCATGAGAAAGTAGAAGTAACGCTATAGTATATAGCCCAGCAAAGGGTAGGATAGGACAGGATTTCACAAAATATCAGTTTTGCTAGTCCCTTTTAAAGCTAATCTCTATGCAGATATAAAGTACACAATTTAATGCAACGTTTATTCATTAATACATCATTAAATGCAAGCTGTGCAGGTACCTCAGTTTAAACCGGCATCAGCCTCTTGAAGTTCCTTTACAGCAGACTGGGGGTGAAGAATTAGCACAAGAAACCAGTCATTTGTGCTGCAGTGTTCATGTGCTAATAAGCAACATGCTGTCAGGAGGAGAGACAGCACACTGACAAAGCTAAAAGGAAATCTCCTAGATAAGATTTAGACAGAAAAAAAAACTGACAGGGGTCTTAAACATTTCCTACTTTATCCAAAACAAAAAATACGTTCTGGCTTTAAATCCCCTTTAACCACTTACAGACTGAAAGACTTTCCCCCTTAATGACCAGGCCATTTTTCGCGATACGGCACTGCATTGCTTTAACTGACAATTGCACGCTGTACCCAAATAAAATTTGCGTCTTTTTTTCCCCACAAATAGAGCTTTCTTTGGTGGTACTTGATCACCTCTGCGGTTTTTCTTTTTTGCTCTATAAACAATAAAAGAACAATAATTTTGAAAAAAAACCCAATATTTTTTACTTTTTGCTATAATAGATATCCAATAAAATATAATTTCTTTATACGTTTAGGCCAATATGTATTCTTCTATAGCTTGCTATAGCTGTTAAAGGGACCGCCATACCGGTACGGCGATTCCTGGGATCGAACCAACCTGCCACAGTATAATGACAGCGGCTGGTCTGCAAGTGGTAAAGCATATGTGGAAGAGTACCCATAATAATGATGAAAAAAATCCATCCTGGTCCTCTCTATTAATTTAGAGGAATCAATATTCATTCCACAACACCGAAGCTGTAATACACAACGTGGAATGTCAGCGATAAGGTTTCCATAGCAACAAAAGTGTTAAGACATCCTTTTCGATTTTTCACATTCACTCTATAGCCCCACAATTACAGCCTATAGGGGGCGCAGGTGCATGTGCAAAGTAAACCCATTGCATGGAGATGTGCATTCTGCATTCTGAATTCTATGGAATCCTGTATGCCAGGTGGCATACAGCACCTTCTGAATTGGAAGGTGAGTATTCTTTATTCTAAAATTCTAGAGAGGGCCAGGGCACCTTAAATAACAAAAGCCAACGTGAGAAATACAAATTCAGTTTTGCTTTCTTAATGATCATTTAATGAAGAGAGTTTCTACATGTTATTGGCAATGAGACAGTGAGAAAGAGGTATCTGGATAGCCCACAGAGTTTACGGTTGAGTCAGGTGCAGACCATGAAGAAAAAGGAAATACAATCCTCAGACTAAAAGAACAAATGAGACACTGGAATAGCCTGCTTCAATCAGACAACTGATTAAATTTTTTTTTTCTGTAATTTACTTTTAAAGATCCCTCCCCTCATTAATTTTGACCTTTCCATTTGTCTCTGAACTTCTGCTCAGTCCAACCTCATTTCTGTCCTAATTAATCATAAGAGTAAAAGGCACAGTTGGGCTGTCTTTATCCCATGAGTCACTGTCATGGAAATGATTTTTAAAAAAATACTGAATATCCACAAAGATATAGCTCCGAAAATAATAAAGATTACCGAAATGGTGTGAGGTGATACTCGATGTAAGCCAAGTGTCTGCCTTTGACATTTCTAAAGTTTTTCTAGAGATACTGATCAAGTAAGTTTGCACTTACTTGGAAGAAGTAAAAAAGAGGAAAGTTTTTAGAATGATTAGAACAGCCAACGCAAAAAACAATCTGGCATCTTTAACCACTTTAAGACCGGGCCTCTTTTTTGGGTGTGGTACAAGCTAAAAACATTTTTTTTTGCTAGAAAATTACTTAGAACCTCCAAACATTATACTTTTTTTTCTAACATCCTAGAGAATAAAATGACGGCCGTTGCAATACTTTCTGTCACACCGTATTTGCGCAGCGGTCTTACAAGCGCACTTTTTTTTAAAAAAATCAACTTTTTAAAAATAAAAAATAAGACAACAGTAAAGTTAGCCCAATTTTTTTTATATTGTGAAAGATACTGTTACGCGGAGTAAATTGATACCCAACATGTCACGCTTCAAAATTGCGCCTGTTCGTGGAATGGCGACAAACTTTTACCCTTAAAAATCTCCATAGGCGACATTTAAAAAATTCTACCGGTTGCATGTTTGCATGTTTTGTGTTACAGAGGAGGTCTAGGGCTAGAATTATTGCTCTTGCTCTACTGATCGCGGCAATACCTCACATGTGTGATTTGAACACTGTTTTCATATGCGGGCTCTACTCACGTATGAGTTCGCTTCTGCACGCGAGCTCGGCGGGACGGGGCGCATTTAATTTTTTTTTTTCTTATTTATTTTACCTTTTACTTTTTATTTTTACACTGTTTAAAAAAAAAAGTCACTTTTATTCCTATTACAAGGAATGTAAACATCCCTTGTAATAGAAAAAAAGCATGACAGGACCTCTTAAATATGAGATCTGGGGTCAAAAAGACCTCAGATCTCATATTTACACTAAAATGCAAAAAAAAAAAAAAAAATTTGTCATCTAGAAAAAAATAAATGAATAAAATGTTTGGGGGTTCTATGTAATTTTCTAGCAAAAAAATGATGATTTTTACATGTAGGAGAGAAATGTCAGAATTGGCCTGGTAGGCAAGTGGTTAAGAGCTATGGGCGGAAGTGACGTTTTGATGTCGCTTCTGCCCTGCAATGTTATGGAGATGGGTGGGGGCCATCTTCCCCTCACTTGTCCCCATGTCAGCCCAGGGGACAGACACGATCGCCTCCGCCGCTGCCGACGGCTCCGGTAAGCGGCGGAGGGCACCGGATCGCGGCGGGAGGGGGGGGCCCTCTCCCACCACCGAAAAAAGTGATCTGGCGGTGAATCCGCCGCAGACACCACTTTTATCTTGTAGCCGACCACCGAACGAACACCGGGATACCAGGGCTTCGGCAGCTAGCTGCTGCCATAACAACGATATCTGTCCCCAAATTAGGGACGTGCATCGGCGTGCGCCGGTCGGCAAGTGGATAAAAAGGGTTGGAAATACATTTTCCTAATTTACTTGTAACATTTTAATAACTAAGGAAAAATGAAGGTAATATAGAAGAGTTGTAATACACCCGAGTAATTGAATTAAAAAACACTGTCACCTGTAAATGAAAAAAATAAGACCTGAAAAACTGTGCTTTTTAAGGGTGTTTGCCTTTTCTCTGCCTCTATAATCCCGTCCATGTTATCCTATGTGTCCATGTGCACATAGGACCCTTTCACACGGGCTTTCCGATCAGGTCCACCTGTCAGTTTTTGAGGCGGATCTGATCGGACATTCCATTCACCCCTATGGGGCAGCAGAAGTCAGCGGTTACATGTCCGCTGACACCCGCTGGTATCCGATCTGATCCTATCCGCCAAATCCAGATGGATGGTGGTCCTATTTTCCATCCGTCTGGCGGATCGGATCAGACGGGATCGGATGAATATAGACAGACGGGACACTGACAGATCCGCCTCAGTACAGAGAGCGGACACGGACCTGTCATCCACATCCTCAGCGGGGATCAGCGGAGTCTATCAAACGGATCCGCCCAGTGTGAAAGGACCCTGTTTACAGGCGATTGGAGTCGATTAGGAGCTTTTAAGTACGTTTGACTTTTTTTCTGCCTCTATACGCCCCTCTATGTTAGCCTTTGTGTCCCTGCACACTTAGGTGTTTACAGGTGATTAGAGGTAGGAAAAAAAAAAAACATCACTTGCACAGGAGAGAAGTGTTTTGGCAGAAAAAATACCCAAAGTGCCTAAGAGGAATGGGCGAACAGTTTAATGGGCGATTGGTTCGGCCCGAGCCTGAGCTTCCCTGTTACTAAGCTAAGCAGGGCAAACACTTCTCCGCAGGATGTGGAAACCTTGCTAAAAGATCTGAACAAATTATTAGGGTGGGCAACTACATGGAAAATGAGGTTCAATGTAGAAAAATGTAAAATAATGGGTGGCAAAAATATGAATGCAAACTACTCACTAGGGGGAGAACCTCTGGGGGAATCTAGGATGGAAAAGGACCTGGGGGTCCTAGTAGATGATAGGCTTAGCAATGGCATGCAATGCCAAGCTACTGCTAACAAAGCAAACATACAGGGATATACAATGTAATACTGACACATAATCACACACATAGGTTGAACTTGAAGGACTTGTGTCTTTTTTCAACCTCACCTACTATGTAACTATGCAACAGCTCTTATATAGGCAAGGGCGGGGCCACCCAGCTCTCACCCACCTCAACACAAATTTCAGATTGCTTTTATCTTCTGTGTCGGAGAACTTGTCAGAAGTTATGCTGATAAAAGAAGAACCGAGCAGCAGAAAGACACGGGACTTAGGGCTTTGGAGAGAGACAAGAAAACACTGCAGATATACCGTATGTGCTAAGGTCAAGTTTTATGAATCAGGTTTTAGAGTGGATTTGGTTTAAATCACTAAAAGGGTTTTATTTAAATCAACTCGATTTAAATCATATGTCATCTCTGTCCTGCAGCGGCTCCTCCTCTGACCCGCTGTTGACTCACGGACATTCCCATTAACTTTAATGAAACGGCTGGTGATGCGGCAGTGACACAACAAGGTGAGGGACGTGGCGGCAGCAGGTGAGTGGATGCCGCTAACAGGCGCTGCCATGATGGATCTGGTATGACAGGTGCTCTTTAAATGTAAGGACTTATTCTTGCTGGTAGTTAGAATCTTTAATATTTGCAAACAAAATGAAGGTTTCCTATTTAGAATAATAATCTGTCAGGTTAGTAAAACAGCGGTATCAGAAACGATTCAATCATACAGTTTGTAGTGTACATGGATTTGCAAAACAATGAGATAAAGGATTATTCCTGAACTTTGGTTTATCTCATGGTTATTGTGAAATTGTGTGAATGCATCAATACAGTGCAAGTTATCTCAGCTTGCAGAACTTGGATTTATTGAATGAGTTTACCAAAAATGTAAATATTGCAGAATATACAGCCTCATAAGCTACGTTTCATGCTGAATAAACTAAATTATTAATGCATTTTAAATAGAAAACTATCTTTAGATAGATTTTTACTCCAAAAGCATTTCATTAAAATAAATTTGATTAAAAAAAAAAAATTGATTTAAATAAAAAAAATCTGATTTAAAATAATAATAAAAAAAAAATCAGATTGATTTATATCCACCCTGTCAGGTTTACATCCACTTTAATTAATATTATGGCCAATGGCTTGAATGAACACCCAAATGCTTGACACGTCTAAGAAAAACGCCAGTGTACATGAGGCCTTTGTGAACTATATTATGAAACAAATATTATGGTCCAATTTAACTTTTAGTTTAAATCAGCTAAATGAATTCCAGGAGCATCAAAATAAAATGTTTGCAAAGCTTTTTTTTCCATTACAGAAAAGCCACAGCTTGGGTAACCTATTTCCACACAGAAACAGTCCTTCTTTGCAGCATGCTGGCAGGGGACAGGTTTTCTACTGTTTTGATTGGTTTTGCTTTGTAAAGAAAATAAACTGTAAGGCTTCATGTACACTAGCTTACATTTACTGTGGCAAAGAGCAAAACGTGCTGCGATTTCAGTGCGTTTTTGCAGCGTTTTGTGTTTTCTTGCAGCCGGCAGTCAAATCGGTCCTATCCTGTACGCGATTTTTCCGCGTTCAGGAGAGGAAGATGGAAGCTCATCTATACACGGCAGCTCCTAAACACTGCTAAAAGCCTGTGTGTACATTGACACACAGGCTTTTATGGAGTTGAGTTTAGGAGCTTTGGCAAAAACAAAATGCCAAAATCTCCTAAACTCAACTTTAGGAGCTGCCAGCGTAGACTAGCGTACATGAAGCCCAATGCCCCGTACACACGGTCGGATTTTCCGATGGAAAATGTTCGATGGCAGCTCTTTGTTGGAAATTCCGACCATGTGTAGGCTGCATCGGACATTTTCCATCAGAATTTCCGTCACACAAAATTTGGGAGCTGGCTCTGAAATTTTCCCGACAACAAAATCCGTTGTCGTAAATTCCGATCGTGTGTACACAATTCCGACGCACAAAGTTGCACGAATGCTCGGAATCAAGCAGAAGAGCCGCACTGGCTATTGAACTTCATCTTTCTCGGCTCATCGTACGTGTTGTACGTCATCGCGTTCTTGACGCTCGCAATGTCCGACCAACTTTGTGTGACCGTGTGTATGCATGACAAGTTTGAGCCAACATCCGTCGGAAAAAAAACACGGATTTTCCGAATGTCCGATCAATGTCCGATCGTGTGTACGCGGCATAAGCCTTTGCACACTTTTGTTTTGATGCACGTGGAATTTATTTAGATTATTTAAGATGAAAGTTCAGCCGTTTAGCTTTCAATAAATTGATTCTGTTACTAAAAATAAAATACTGAATTAAAGCTGTCCCTGAAGGAAGGAAAGGAAATAAAGGAAATGGTCACCCAAAGTCTCACGAGAAACCAGCACTTCTGAAAGTGTCAGATTCTTGGTACCCTGCTATGCTCAGTGGTTCCTCCTGCTGACCCCTACGTTATTAGTATATCTTGTAGTGATGTAGGGTCAGTGGGCGGAACCATTAAACCCAACAGGGGACCAGGACATTGACACCCCCAGAAGTGCTGGTTTTTGAAGAGACTTCAGCTTGATGCATTAGAGCAGCACGGACAGTAGGAGAGGAAAGTATTTATTTTCTTCTTTGCAGGGACAGCTTTTGACTTAATTTAAAGCCAAAACTTTCATGTTTTTTTTAACAATCAGGTTTTCTTTATTGAAAAATAAAACACAGAACACAGAAAATGCGGCTGAACCAGCCTAACATGACATGACATAGTATCATCAAACATTCATATATTCATCAAGTAACAGTTTAGGGTTCCAAACAGAGTGAAGGTAAATGGTGATAGACATGACCGGTGCATTATTAGGGGGTGAATGAGGCAATAGGGGCCTAGAAATTAAATACACAGCCTCCTTAGTGTACGCTACAAGGGGTGACTGGTGTATATGGGGGGGGGGGGACAAACCAGGAGCCGTACCCAGGAGGCAGCATTACTAGGGACGGGCAGGTCCCCCCCATCTACAGCGAAGTCCACACCTGCCACACCTTTTCAAACTTCCAGGGGTATCCGTGACTGATGTAGGTTAATTTGTACAGTGGCAATGCAGCGTCAATCATAGCTAGCCAGGAGGACACTGTAGGAATAGCAGTGGAGGACCATTTACAGATGATAATTTTTTTGGTGTAATACAGTAAATACAAAATCAGCAGTTTACTGTGATGAGACCTTTGATCATGATCAGGGATTCCCTGGAGGGCCAGCTCTGGTGACATGGGGAACGACAAGTCTAGTTTAATTTTGATCATGTCAAACACCTCCCGCCAGAAGACCCGTATCTTGGGGCAGTCCCAGAGCATATGAAGAAAAGTGTCCATATGGACTAAACATCGCGGGCAATGGGGGTCTCTAGTTGGATAGATTTTGTGGAGCCTGACTGGCATGTAATGTACCCTGTGTAATAGCTTCACTTGAATCAACTTGTCCCGTGACGAGATTACCAAGTTAGGGCTCTGCTCTAAAGAGTCCTCTCAGTCCTCCCTGTCCAGGGAAGGAATATCAGCCTTCCAGAGGTCCCACAGCTTGTCAATCTTGGTGGAATCAGTCCTAAGTAGGGTCCCATATAATACAGAGAGCGGCTTCCGGAGTTCCAAAACTTTCATGTTTAGTTTAGTTTTTGATAAAGTGTGGGAGATCTGAACAGCGCCCTCCAAACTGCGGTCCGGGGAACAGATTCAGGCCTTTGCTTGCCTTTATCTGGCCCTTGGGGCATTATTTCATCCACTGACACCAACGATGGGGCATTGTTCCTCCCACTGACACCAACGTTGGGGCACTGTTCCTCCCACTGACACCAACGATGGGGCACTGTTTACTCCCACTGATGCCAGAACATTTCTACTCCCACTGGCCACAGTCCGACCCCTCTAAAGTCTGAAGGACTGTAAACTGGCTCTTTGTTTAGAAAGACTGGAGAGCTGGTTTAGAACCCATATCAAATTTTTACTGCATTCTAAGTCTTCAGTATGAAGGCATTGACAAGCCTGAAATGTTAAATATTATTAAAAAAAAATATATATAAAATAAAATTTGGCACCTTCAATTCACAAGACCCACCTTGTGCAAACAAGTCATTCCGTGTTTTTCATTTTCCTTGAATGCTGTTGGTTCCTGACATTATTAATTAAGTCATTTGTAAATGTGCACAATTATTTTAACTGAACTTGAAATGTTAAATAAAAAAAAGTACACGTTTTGTTCACAATTAGATAAGTGCTATGTGTGCAAATAACGGTCACCAATAGCTTCAGTCATATCAACAACACATAGCACACTAGCAAGTGTTATTTATTTTTGTAACTAGACCTTTTTTGCATTGGTGACTATTACCAACATCATCATCCCCAATATTACCATACCCAACAACCTACAATACAGATATATATTTATACGAGAAAACCTTACAGATACGATTTTTAAATACTGAAATAAAGAAGGAGGCAAAGGTTGCTGTCAGTGGTCACAGGACGATTGCATAACTCAAGACAAAATGGGTTGGTCTTTACTTTGAAATGGAATTTTTACTTAGTTTAGTGAATGAGGTAAAGCTCTGCTGACTACCATCATCCAATCACGTGCAAGAAAAAATACCGTTTATTAAATTTCCTTGCACATGATTGGGTATTATTTGCAACTTTCACCGCATTCACTAAGCTAAGGGAAATTTCCTTGCAAAGTGAACAGCCTTTTGCCTTTAGTAAATCAATCCCAAAGACTAGTAAGCCCCTTCACAAGTCTATAGTGCTGTCCAATGCTGGCTACAAAAAGAACAAATAACACGATGCTTCTAAAAGTGCATTCAGTCTGTCTATGTGCTCAGTACTAATCCTGTAATCTGACTGGTGACATAAATAGTGACAAAAGATGAAAAAGCATCATCCTTCATGTTTGCCTAGAATAGCATGATCTTCAGATACAGTCCTGGCAAGATTACTTCCATTATTAAAACTGCTGGATACCAGCCAGGTTTATGAAGTCTTTGCCCAATGTTCCAGGAGGTCCAAGAGTAATGTAAAACTCTTGTTGGCAATCACTAATTTAAGGAATGCTGGACACAGAAAACAGGCTGGATGGCCATACATTTATTTCTGTTACAAAAACGACTTGAATACAAACTTGTTAAAGTGTTACAAAACCCCTCAACAGTAAAATCAGTCTGCATATGCAGTAAAGCAAGTTTGTTATACTCACTGAGGAACCTAAGGGTTAATCCTCTGCATTGTGTAAAAAGGCTGCTCGATCCTGTCTTCTCTGATCCTCCCCTTCTTCCACAGTCCCCCAACCATCTCCTGATAGAACAAAGCCTTGGGGCATTCTGCACATGCTCAGTTTGGTGTGTATTGCTGGAGAGGTTTTTTTTTTTTTCTTGGGAGAGTGCATGTGATCAGGACAGGGCCAATCAGCACTGTCCAGACAGAGGGTCAGCGGTCATGCAGCCTCATAGGACAGTAAGAGGAGAATGAACACTTCTCCTACAAGTTTTAACCAGTGCTCACCCGGACACTGATAGAAGTCACAAGACTGCTATATACTGCTGATGAGAAAAGGTATTTAGCAGTTTAGATTTACTAAAATTAAGGCTTTTTTTCAGCAGGAAACACAGTTCCTGAACCTCCAGCACTGAATGTATGTAATGGCAAGGGTTGGTGGGGTGTGCTGGATGGTCTATCAATGCTGGCTGCTGGGGGATCTATTGTTGCTGGAGGGGATATATTTTTGTGTGGCGGTCTATTGTTGTGCTACTGGGAGGTAGGTAGGGGGTGGAACCGAGAAATGGTGCTCAGGGGTGGGTATGGGGTGGAGACAAGAAGTGACTCAGAAGAGGGGAAGTTCCTGCACCTATTCTATGAGAAAAAAAACCCTGACTAAAATAATTCCATTTCCATGTTCTGTGTACTGTGGGAGACCAGATATACTGAATGCAGGGTCCTGGGTTTAGTAAAATACTATAGCTAAAACTTGACAAACATGAGAATGAGCTGAACTCTCTCTATACAGAATTGGTTACAGACAAATACAAATGGTGGTTATTTGTTTAAATGGCTTTCCAACTTTAGATCAAATCCCAAGATCTAGGGGACACAAAAAAGAAGAAGATTTACTTACCCGATCCTCCGCTCTTCTTCACTGCTAGACTGATCCGCACACTTTCTTCAATGTCTCCCCCATGCTCCAGTGGTCTAGGGTCCTGACATTATCAAGATCAGTGCACAGTCGATATATCTCTGCTTTGGACATGATGATGCCAAGGGGCACAGGGGAGTGCCATCTCCTGGGGGAGCAGAGGTTCAGGTAAGTAAAAGTGCTTCTCCTCTCCTCTAGACAAAGTGAACAGTAAACCTTTGCAGTGCAGGCACAGCCTCACTGTAAGACCCCTTTCACACTGAGGCAGTTTTCAGGCATTTTAGCGCTAGAAATAGCGCCTGTAAAGCACCTGAAAACTGCCTCACATGCCGCCCGAATGTGAAAGCCAAAGTGCTTTCACACTGGGGCGGTGCGCTTATGGGATGTTAGAAAAGCATCTTTGGGGCATCTTTGGGGCGGTTTGGGAAAACGCCTCTGCCCATTGCAGTGAATGGGCAGCGCTTCCGTATCGCCTGAAAAGCGTTAAGCATTTTTAACCCTTTTTTCGGCCGCTGCTAGCAGGGTTAAAAGCCCCACTTAAACAGCGGGAGAGCGCTGCTAAAACGAGCGTTGCTTTACCGCTAGCGCACAAGCTGCTCAGTGTGAAAGGGGTCTTAGGGATACATTTCAAGTTTCCTGTAGTTGGGCTTTATGGTCATTATTTTTGAGAAATCTCAATACAAATAACTGTTGAAGAGTATGTCGACTCATGTTGGGTTTTACTGCTATTTGGGCTCCATTAGAGATTTACATTCACTCTTTGTCCTGTTGATGACAGATTCATCAGAAATCAGCCAACATCTGGAGCATTGACATAGACAACATTAAAGTGGTTCTAAAGTCAAACTTTTTTTTTTTTTACCTTAAAGGAGAAGTATAGGAATGCAAAAATAGGTAGTACATGCTACCCTCATGCCTGCATTGCATTTCTTTCTTTCTTTCCCCAGTCCTTTAGTTTTTGTAGAATAGTCTTTTGAAGATCCCAGAATAAACCTCTAACAGTTCTTTCTCAGTTCAAAAGTTTCCAGGGGGTGGATACAGCTCCACAATCCAGCCACTCCTTCACTCCCTCCCTTTGGAGGACATGTGGGTGTGTTTGGTGAAGAGGTGCACACCCAAGCTGCTATCTAGAACGAGTATGTTCTTCACATGCCTCTGTTTCCATGGCAGCGTGTCCCCAGCTAAAACCTGGAAGCAGAGACAGTGTGATACAAGTGAAGTCTCCTCACCTTTCTCTGGCTGTTATCTGCAAGCTCTCCTCTGAGAGACTCCAACAACTCTCTTCTGGGCTTTGATGTTCCTGTGACCTCCCCAATCACTCATTCAAAGTCTGTATCAGTGTCTCCTCCAGCCAATGGGGGAGAGTGGAGAGGGGGGAGAGTTACTTCGCATGTCAAGAAATGAACACAGGTAAGTTCTCTACATATATCACTGTGTATATCAGAAGAGGAGAAATGGTGAGGAGCATAGTGACCTGTGCCCTGTGTCTGTTCTCTGAAATAAACACAGTGCTATGTGTACAGTACATGGGAGATGGAGACTGACAACTCCCCTAAAGTGACCCCCAATATGTCCCCAGAATATCCCTAATTGTATACACAAATCATCCCTCCCATCACTGATCCCACCCCCCACCACCATCCCTCTGCCACGGATGTTATCCCTATCGCCCCATCCCCTGTACTCTTACACAATCCCTCATCATCCCCATCCCCTGTACTCCTATACAGTCCCCTCATCCCCATCCCCTGTACTCCTATACAGTCCCATCATCCCCATCCCATGTACTCCTATCCATTCATCTCCATCCCCTGTACTCCTATACAGTCCCGTCATCCCCATCCCCTGTACTCCTATTTAGTTCCCTCATCCCCCATCCCCTGTACTCCTATACAGTCCTATAATTCCCATCCCCTGTACTCCTATACAGTCCTGTCATCCCCATCTTATGTACTCCTATATAATCCCCTCATCCCCATCCCCTGTACTCTTATAGAGTCCCCTCATCCCCATCCCCTGTACTCCTATACAGTCCCCTCATCCCCATCCCCTGTACTCCTATACAGTCCTATCATCCCCTGTACTCCCATACAGTCCCCTCATCCCCATCCCCTATACTCCTATTCCATCATCCCAATGCCCTGTACTCCTATACAGTCCCATCATCCCCTGTACTCTTATACAGTCCATTCATCCCCATCCCATGTGCTCCTATACAATCCCATCATCCCCATCCCCTGTACTCCCATACAGTCCCATCATCACCATCCTCTATACCCCTATACAGTCCTATCATCAACACCCCCTGTACTCCTATACAGTCCTATCATTGCCATCTCCTGTACTCCTATACAGTCCCATCTTCCCCATTCTCTGTACTCCTATACAGTCCCATCATCCCCATCCCCTGTACATCCCCTATACAGTCCCATCATCCCCATCCCCTGTACTCCTATACAGGGGAGGGGGGAGGAAGGGAGCAGCTCTGTATGTTGTATGAGGTCTCGGGAACGAACATGAGAGCCCAGAGCCTAAATCAATCAAGCAAGATAGTCACATAGTTACATAGTTACATAGTAGGTGAGGTTGAGACCCCGCTGAGACCACCGCCTGTGGAAGGGAATTCCACATCCTTGCCAATCTTACAGTAAAGAACCCTCTACAAAGTTTAAGGTTAAACCTCTTTTCTTCTAATTTTAATGAGTGGCCACGAGTCTTGTTAAACTCTCTTGACAGGAAGGGGGGGTGGATCCAGACTCCAGAGCCAGACCATTGTATGGTATGACAGTGCATGAAAGTCTGTAGACCCTCCCTTAGGTAATTAACTCTATTTTAACAGAAACAGGGGCACTTCTCAGAGGGCAGGAAAGATTTGTAGATACTAGCAGCTCATAAGGATTATGATTAAACAAAAAAAAGGAAACCCATACTTCTCTTTTAATGCATTCCCTGTATAAAGATAAAAAGCTTGCCACTAGTTTCCCTCCCCTTTCCCATACTCTAACCTGTCACCTCGCTCGATCCAGTGCTGTGCCTGTCTGCAGCAGCGCTGGTCTCTCTATCTGCTGTCACAGGACATTGGCTGCTGTCAGTCAAATCTTGGCAGGAGGGAGCAAGACTGTGCCTGAGATGCACTGTGTATTTTTATGGATGCACACAGCCCAGTACAAGAGCATGCTCACACATGTGCCCTCATAGCACACGCCTTGCTATGGGTGTACACGCAGGAGAGGAGGAGTGAACAGCGCCAGCAGGGAACTCCATAAGATTAGGTAAAGGGCTGCTTTGTGCAATGTCCTTGCACAGAGAAGATGCTGTAAGTATAACATATGTCTTGATTTCAGGGAATAAATACAAGCCTTTAATATCACAGGGGTCCCAGTCTTCCCCTTAATTAAAGAAAATGTTTTTTTAATTCTGTTTGTGTTGCTGTTGGAGAATTACCCTCTTTTCAAAACGCACATTAACTGCTATTCCTGTCTGATAAAAATGTTGTAAGTAGGACAGGACATGAGGGTAAATTTCTATTGGAGCCAATTTTGAAGTAAAAACTTGACAGGGGATCTAACTCATGTCCACCTTATCCAAAACTATGGAAAATGTATGGCTAGACATGCACCTTAAGGGCTTGTTCACACCATGTTCACATGTAGGGTGTGAATGGAGATATGTGCCCTGTTCACATGTGCACTGGTGTGCAGTACAACACAGCTTAAAGTGGTACTAAACCCAGGACCCTGCATTCACTATATCTGGTCTCCCACAGTACACAGAACATGGAAATGCTCCTAATTCGGAACTTTTTCGCTTTACCCAGATAAGGCACTTCTTGGCGACCTTGAATCGCACCTCTGATCTCACCACATTCACCCCAATGGAAAGCCTCTGTAGGAATTTTGATAAGCACACTGGTCACATATCACAGATCTACAATATCTTAACATTATCTACGCCTAAATTGTATTATATGCATAAATGGGAGCAAGACATGGATATTGATCTAGATATGGAAGAATGGAGCAAAATAATACAGAATGCATCTAAATCGCTTGTTAATACCTCCTTGATAGAGGCAAACTATAAAGTAATGATGCGATGGTACATGGTCCCAGAGAGGATATCAACTTTCGTTCCGGGGGCGTCCCCCCAGTGCTTCAGAGGATGTAATGTAAACGGCACTATGTTCCACACTTGGTGGACGTGCCCCAAAGTGAGGAGATTTTGGATACGCACGTATAATCTCATATACTCCCTCACACAAGTGAATCTAGTTAAGTCACCTCTGCACGCACTACTGGGGCGCCCAGTGGAGGGGGCATCAAAGTCAATGCGCAGACTAATCACATTTATATTTGTGGCGGCCAGGATTTCAATAGCCAAGTCTTGGAGGTCTCCCACAGTCCCCTTTTACTTACTAAAATCCAAACTGTCACGGATAATGGTAAATGAACGCCTTACTGCAATCCTGAAGGATAAGATTAATGGATTTAACAAAATATGGGACCCCTGGATAAGGTACCTTACTAATACGTAAGATGCCAGTCGAGACTGGCGTCCGCGGCGTGCAGGAGCGCGTCCACACCACCTCCCCTCCCCTCACCCCCTCCCACTGCCTCACTTCCCCCCTTTTTTTTTTTTTTTTTTTCTCTTTCTTCTTCTTCCTATTTCTCTTTCCTCTTTCTTTCCTCAGGTTCTCTGCTAAGACTGTTTTTTTTTTTTTTTTTTTTTTCTTATAAAGGATTGATGACTCGTTTTGAACTTAGCCCATATAGGTGTATAAAATATAATACGAGCCGGGTAGTACATATGTTATAATAATATTATAACTTAACAGCTAAGTTCTATACAGTTACTAGAGTTCTCATATGGATAATGAACATTGTTACCTTCTTTTCCTAGTCTGGTTCGAGGGTTTAGACGATAACAGGAACAAAAGCGCTAGAAGCTCACAAATAAATATTGAATTCCAGGGACTGAACCTCCGCCTAGTCACAGTAAGTTCCCAAGGGGGTGACGGGCGGAGGAAAACAGTGCCATTTGTATAAGATATAGCTCCTACGAACCAGGCTGGAACAATGTAATCGTAAGTTATAGTACTACCCTGGGAGTTGTTGTTATCCCCCTTTGGTTTTACTCGCCTTTCCCTTCCCCCCCTTCCCCCTTTTTATTTTTGTGTGTCTTCCTTTCCTAAATTTTTTCCCACTTTTTTTTTTTCTTTACTACAGTCAAAGTATCGATACACGAATGCTAAATGTTGTTCCTGGTTTTTGTCTTATTTTCTGTAAATCCAAAACTCAATAAATACTATTGTTAAAAAAAAAAAGAACATGGAAATGCAATCATTTTAGTAAATATAAACTGCTAAATACCTTTTCTCATCAGCAGTCTATAGCGGTCTTGTGACTTCTATCAGTGTTCAGCCGAGCACTTGTTAAAGCTTGTAGGAGGAGTTTTCATTCTCCTCTGCCTGTCCTATGAGGCTGCATGACCCCTGACCCTCTGTCTGGACAGTGCGGATTGACCCTGTGCTGATCACATGCACCCTCCCAAGAAAAAAAAAACTCTCTAGCAATACACAACAAACTGAGCATGTTCAGAGTGCCCCCAAGGCTCTGTACTATCAGGAGATGGATTGGGGACTGTGGACAAAGGGAGGGGAGAACAGAGAAGACAGGATCGCATAGCCTTTTTATACAATGTGGAGGATTAACCCCTTAGCTTCCACAGTGAGTATAACAAGCATGCTTTACTGCATATACAGACTGATTTTACTGTTGTGGGTTTAGTTACACTTTAATGGATATGGTGTGAACAAGCCCTAGGAGTACACAGCAATTAAAATCAATTTCTTAGGGCAATAAAAATGAAAAAGATATCAATTAGGCCGGCCATAGACGGTTCAAAAGGAACCGGTCGAGATTCGAACTGTGTACAGGCAGGCTAAATGTACCAAGTTGATCAATCAACTTGGGTACAACCAGCCCGCTGGATTTACTTGTGATTATCTCTAGTGGCTTGTATAGCCATTAGCAATAATCACTGTCTTCAACTGGCGGGGACTGCTTCCCCTGCCCTCCCTCCCGCCATGAGATTGACGATGTCTTGGCAGCAGGGATTCCCCTGTAAGCACTTTAGGTGTTGATGGGGGAATCGTGCAAATTTCTTTCCTGCAACTGACGGTTGCAGAAAAGAAATTTGCAGTGTGTATGGCCGGCCTTACTCTCTAAAGTGAAATTATCTCAATCACGTTACTGATTGTGTTTTTGTTCAGTATGACATTGGTGTCAAAAAGCTGAGGTTCATTTACTAAAGGCAAATTAGCTTATGACTTTGCAAGTAAATTTGCATTTTGCAAGGGAATTTGCACAAGAGCTTAGTAAATGAGGTGAAGCTTGCTGACTTCCATCATCCAATCATCTGCAAGCAAAAATACAGTTTTTTATTTTTTACTTTATTTATTGGGTATGTGCAAAGTGAAATTTACCAAATGCACTAAGCTCTGAGGCGAATTCTCTTGCAAAGTGAATAGTTGTTTTGCCTTTAGTAAACCAGCCCCTTTTGAGTCGAGTGTTCTGTGACAACCCTGCAGACAGGCCTACAGAAAAAAATCTTGATGATGTGCAAATTTTAGGATCCCAGGTAATCAGGAACCATATCTTAACCAGTTGATTCCTATGTTAACATACACTATGTTACCAAATGTATTTGGCTGCCTGCCTTTACACGCACATTAACTTTAATGGCATCCCAGTCTTAGTCTGTAGGGTTCAATATTGAGTTGGCCCACCCTTTGCTGCTATAACAGCTTCAACTCTTCTGGGAAGGCTGTCCACAAGGCCAGTCAAGTTCCTCCACCCCAAACTCGCTCATCCATGTCTTTATGGACCTTGCTTTGTGCACTGGTCAAATCATTTGGTGGAGGGGGGATTATGGTGTGGGGTTGTTTCTCAGGGATTGGGCTTGGCCACTTAGTTCCAGTAATGCCGCGTATACACGACTGGACTTTACGGCATACTTGGTCCTGTGGACCGGAGTCCGTCGGACAATTCAATCGTGTGTGGGCTCCAGCGGACTTTTTTCCCCAAAAGTTCGACGGACCTAGAAATGAAACATGTTTCAAATCTTTTTGACGGACTCGAGTCCGGTCGAAAAGTCCGCTCGTCTGTATGCTAGTCCGACGGACAAAAACCGACGCTAGGGCAGTTATTGGCTACTGGCTATGAACTTCCTTGTTTTAGTCAGGTCGAACGTCATCACATACGAATACGTCGGACTTTGGTTGATCGTGTGTAGGCAAGTCCGTTCATTCAGAAAGTCCATTGTAAAGTCCATCGAAAAGTCCGCCAGACCAAGTCTGCCGTAAAGTCCGGTCGTGTGTACGCGGCATAAAGGGAACTCTTAAGGAGTCAGTATACCAAGACATTCTGGACTATTTTCAAGTCCATCAAGTCCAACCTATGTGTGTGATTATATGTCAGTATTACATTGTATTTTCCTGTATGTTGTGGTCGTTCAGGTGCTTATCTAATAGTTTTTTTAAACTATCGATGCTCCCTGCTGAGACCACCGCTTGTGAAAGGGAATTCCACATCCTTGCCGCTCTTACAGTAAAGGACCCTCTAGTTTAAGGTTAAACCTCTTTTCTTCTAATTTTAATGAGTGGCCACGTGTCTTGTTAAACTCCCTTTAACAAAGTTTTATCCCCATTGTGGGGTCACCAGTATGGTATTTATAAATTGAAATCATATCCCCTCTCAAGCGTCTCTTCTCCAGAGAGAATAAGTTCAGTGCTCACAAACTTTCTTCATAACTAAGATCCTCCAGACCCCTTATTAGCTTTGTTGCCCTTCTCTGTACTCGCTCCATTTCCAGTACATCCCTCCTGAGGACTGGAGCCCAGAACTGGACAGCATACTCTAGGTGCGCCCGGACCAGAGTCTTGTAGAGTGGGAGAATTATCGTTTTATCTCTGGAGTTGATCCCCTTTTTAATGCATATCAATATTCTGTTTGCTTTGTTAGCAGCAGTTTGGCATTGCATGCCATCGCTGAGCCTATCATCTACTAGGACCCTTTTCCATCCTAGATTCACCCAGAGGTTCTCCCCCCAGTGTATAGATTGCATTATATTTTTCTTAATAGAGCACCTTTGCGATGAATTAGAGTGGAGACTGTGAGTCAGGCCTTCTTGTCCACATCACTGCCTGACCTCACATATACCCTTCTGGAAGAATGGTCAAACATTCCCATAGACACACTCCTAAAACTTGTGGACAGCCTTCCCAGAAGAGTTGAAGCTGTTATAGCTGCAAAGGGTGGGCCAACTCAATATTGAACCCTACGGACTAAGACTGGGATGGCATTAAAGTTCATGTGCGTGTAAAGGCAGGTGTCCCAATACTTCTGGTAATATAGTGTGGTGGCAAAGGAGTGGGCTTTAACACCCAAATGGTACACATATCCATCATTGGACGGCTGATGTTTCTGTGTTGCGAGTGCATTCACTGTGCACTCCTAGCACACAGACCGAGCTGTCAAAGAGGCTCTCGATCCCCGCTAAAGATTGTGATTGGTGGGACTGGCTCCCAAAAAAAAATCGAGCTACTGTCACAGTTAATCACAGTGGTCACATGATCAGTGATCTTTCTAGCCCCCCCCCGGGCGTACGGACTCTATTAAAGGGATGCTGGGGCTGGGCGAAAAGGAGTTAAATGACCTGAGCTCAGTAAACTAAAATCTGCTTGGAAGAAGTTCCTAGACATATGTCCATCAATAGGAGTGCTCCAATGTTTCACATTATGCCGACACACAAGTTTTCTGCTTCACTCAGCCAAACTGGAAGACAAATTTGTGCACAATATTTCCACCAGAGGAATTAGAGGAAAGGGACTCTAAAAAAATATTTTTAGTAACTGTATATTGTATGGAACAACTTACAATTATAACAGCTATACTGTTATAATTGTAAGTTGTTCTGTACAATATACAGTTATTAAAAATATTTTTTCACATATAGAAATATTCAAGCTCCTGAAGAAGCGACGGATCGAGTTGCGAAACATGCAGAGCGGAGCTGTTTTTAATCTATTACTGGAAAAGTGGAACCCCAACTAAGAGGATACCCCTGTATGGATGCACCTTCAGTAATGTCACACAGTAAAACGATATCCAGTTTGTGCATTAAGGGAACCACTAGTAGTCCAACTTTTAGGTTCGACACTATATATGTATTGTAATATTGTGATATATATGTATATTAATAAATCTATTTTGCTTAAAAATTTATATACGTGCCCTTAAAGTCCGTCTTTTCAAACATTGCAAACTTTAAATACCCTACAGGACGTGACACATTTTTTTTGTTTTAGGTGCCTTTTTGCCACCTATAGGCACCAACCAACCAGATTTCCATAACAAAATTAAAGTGAAGTCCAACTAACACTTTATAATCATAAGACTAAATGTTAAATGTACTAGCACACGTAAAGTGGTAGTAAAGCCTTTTTTTAAAATGTATACCTTACCTACAGGTAAGCCTATAATAAGGCTTACCTGTAGGTACAGTAAATATCTCCTAAACATGCATAGTTTAGGAGATATTTACTTTCGCAGTGCTGGTGGTGTCACCAGCGCATGCGTACTGCGTTCTCAATAGACGGCATGCCATCCATAGAGAGAGTCGTGCCACGGCCATGACGTCATTGTGGCTCGGCCAATCAAACGGCGGCTGCCCGCGAACCCAGAAGGAAGACAGGGTAACGATGGAAGTGCCTACAGCGGTGACAGTGTGCCGCTCGAGGGCTTCGTTTTCAGGTAAGTCTTTTTATAATTTGCTAGTATGCATTGCCATTGCCATTCGTTTGCAGGAAGAAGATTTTTTTTTTTGCTGGTTTACTACCGCTTTATATTTACAAACAAATTGAAGCCAACTCCAGCTCACACTTTGTAATCGGTTACAGCAAACATTTTTTTTTTTATTTTGAGATAAAGAGTTTACATAAATTAATAAAAGCTGATCATTGTAAGCACCCCTATAAGTGGTAAATGGCTTATTTCAACCCTCTAACTGCCTCTTTTGCTGGGCAGCTTGGTCTGCTAAAGTAAGCTGAAAAATAACAGACTTACTGGCTAAATCACCAGGGAAAAATAAAGGAAAAAAAAGCCTAAAAAACAAACCTAACACAGCCACCACATCTAAGAAATGGTAAGCTGCTATATGATAACATTTTTATTTTTGGGTTTAATACCACTTTAATTGTTATGTTGACAATAGCCTATGAGCTCTTTTGTGGAACCAGACCGATGTGAATAGTTCAGCGTTCTGCGTTCTCTGTATAGTGCTATAGATAAAGTGGGATGTAAATGAGTAAAAGGAGTCTAGACATCTTCCAGTTGGGCTGTGTAATTCAGAGCCTCATACAGTGTTGTGTTTATTAATAACCCCCCCCATGCATGTGCACTAAATTATCTAAACGTGACGCCTGCCTTTACACACACATATGAACTTTAATGGCATCCTAGTCTTAGTCCGTAGGGTTCAATAATGAGTTGGCCCACCCTTTGCAGCTATAATAGCTTTGAGTCTTCTGGGAAGGCTTTCTACAAGGTTTAGGAGTGTGTCTATGGGAATGTTTCTTCCAGAAGTGCATTTGTGAGGTCAGGCACTATTATGGACGAGAAGGCCTGTCTCGTATTCTCCCATCTAGTTCACCCCAAAAGGTATCCCATTGGGTTGAGGTCAGGACTCTGTGCAGCCCAGTCAAGTTCCTCCACCCCAAACTCGCTCATCCATGTCCTTATGGGCCTTGGTTTGTGCACTCGTCAAAATAATTTGGTGGAGGGGGGATTATGGTGTGGGGTTGATTTTCAGGGGTTCGGCTTGGCTCCTTGGTCCCAGTGAAGGGAACTCTTAAGGCGTCAGCATACCAACATATTTTGGACAATTTCATGCTCCCAACTTTGTGGGAACAGTTTGGGAATGACCTCCTTCATGGTCCAACATGACTGTGCACCAGTGCACAAAGCAAGGTCCATAAAGATATGGATGAGCGAGTTTGGGGTGGAGGAACTTGACTGACCTCCACAGAGTCCTGACCTCAACCTCATAGAACAACTTTGGAATGAATTGGAGCGGATACTGCGAGCCAGGCCTTCTCGTCTAACATCAGTGCTTGACCTCACAAATACGCTTCTGGAAGAATAGTCAAACATTCCCATAGACACACTCCTAAACCTTGTGGACAGCCTTCCCAGAAGAGTTGAAGCTGTTATAGCTGCAAAGGGTGGGTCAACGCAATACTGAACCCTACGGACTAAGACTGGGATGCCATATTAAAGTTCATGTATGTGTAAAGACAGGCGTCCCAATACTTTTGGTAATTTAGGGCACATCCATGGGGGGGGGGGGGGGGAATTATTAATAAACACAACACTGTATGAGGCTCTGAATAACACAGCCCAACTGGAAGATGTCTAGACTATTGGTGTCCATGGTTATATAAAAAGGTCCATCTGAACAAGTATTGGCTACTTGGGCCTTTTAGAGAAGCAGCTACTTACATCAACATAGGCACAGATTTCTGATATATCAAAACTTTATGATAGACCTGACCCATACCATCCTGCTAAATGAGCCTAATAGAAGATGTATCACGGATTTTAACCTAGTCCAGTCCTTATTACATATGACAGTTCCCATTATATATTGGTTTCAGGCTCTTCATCCTTTCCCTGTAAGACTGAATGCATCACCCTACAGGCTTTCTCTTGCTGGTCTTGTAAATGACCTAGAAAAAAATCATTACCAGCAGTAAACATAGATGACAGAAAGGCATTTAGACACCATATCTGACCCGACCAACCACATGGTGACCTGCAAAAGACCTGACTAAGGACAAGTGAAATACAAGTGTTTTGTGACAATAAAGCCAAGCATGAGTGTCACCTAATAACACTGCATTCTAGTAGCTAGTAGCATAAGACTGTTTTCCCTAATAGGAAACTGGCAAGTAATATTAATCCTAGATCAAGGGGTGATGGTATTTCTTAATCTCTAAAAGCAAACCTAATATCATTAATATGCTCTATAAATTCAATTTTCCACTTTGCCCTTCAATGTCATTGCACCAGCCACCGCTGTGACACACCATTGCACCTGTCATTGCACCTTTTCTGCATAACACTCATGTCATGAGTAAGATTTCCATCTACTAAAGGCTTTCCTCTTCTCAATGTAAGGCAGAGTCCAACAGGACAACATTTATTTTATAAATAGGCACTCTTTTTTAATTTATTTTTTATTTATTTTTTTAAGGCAAATTTACCAACATAACCAAAGGAATCAATAAATATCTCTAGATAATATAGATAACCAAAAGAATTACTAAATATCTCTAGATAATATAGGTTGGGTTCCATTTTATTACAACACCACTTGAAGCAACTTGCTTGAAAGTGAGAACTTCAAAAACTCTCTGACGCCTTTAAAACTAACTCGGGGGGGGGGGGGGGGGGGGTTATTTACTAAACTAAAACTGGGGAACGCAAACTTTGGTGCTACTCTTCATAGAAACTTTCCACCTTATATAATCAAAGAACATTTAGAATATTTAGTGAAAAAATGCAAGATGCTCTCTAAATGGCAGAGTTGCCAAGCAAGCAACTCTATGGGATTGATTTACTAAAAGTGGAGGGTGCAATATCTGGTCCAGCTGTGCATAGAAACCAATCAGCTTCCAGGTTTAATGCCAAAGCTTAATTTAGCAAGCGGAAGTTAGAAGCTGTTTGGCCGCTATGCACAACTGCACCAGATTCTGACTGCAGCCGTTTTCGTAAATCTCCCCCACTGGGGGTTATTTACTTAAACTGGAGAGAGCAAAATTTGGTGCAATTCTTCATAGAAACCAATCAGCTTCCATGTTTTTTTCTTTTTGAACTGAACAAACTGAAGTTAGAAGTGAATTGGCTCCCATGCACAGCTGCACCAGTTTTGGAGTGCACCAGTTATTGTAAATCTCCCCCGGGGGGGGGGGGGGGGTAATTTACTCAAACTGAAGAGTGCAGCATTTGGTGCAACTCTTCATAGAAACCAATCAGCTTCCAGGTTTTATTGCCAAAGCTTAACTGAATAAGTTAGAAGCTGATTGGCTACCATGCACAGCTGTACCAGATACTTAGTACACCAGTTTTAGTAAATTTCACCCACTATTCTTACATTGCCACAACAGGGCCCACTAAAATAAACTGCATAACCTAATGAGATCAAGGTTTGTGTGTGTTTGTGTCTCTCTGTCTCTCTCAGATATATATATATATATATATATATATATATATATATATATATATATCTATCTATCTATATCTATATCTCTCTCATATAAATAAATATATATATATATATATATATATATATATCTCTCATATAAATATATATATATTTATATATATATATATATCTCATCTCTATCTATCTAGATATATAGAAAGAGAGATATTCACACACACAATTAAAAAAGCAATGTCTGCACACCTTTCTCCATGCAGTCTGCGGTTTATTTTATAACATTTTCAGTCTATCCACGACTAGACATCTTAGTGCTCACATCTTGTATACTGATACTGGTCACTGACCACAATTGCTCCTGGCACCTTGTGCCAATGTGGGTGATGAATTTCTACTCTAACAGCATATACATTTCTCTCTCGTATTTTGAAGGCTGTGTTGCTAGTAGCATGGTTTATGAAGAATAAATGGCTCTCCTAGTCAGGGCCATCTTTAATAGTGATTGGACCCTGGGCAAACATTTTCTTGGGTCCTACTGAATCCACTTGTCAACTATTTTCAGGCAGTGTAGGCACAAGGGGCAACTGCTTCAGGCCCCACAACAATGACTCGGCCTGGGGCAGCTGCCCCTTTTGCCCTGCCTTAAAGACGGCCCTGCTCCTAGTAAATGTTTGGTGTGGCCCAAATGCAATCATCAGCGATATGTAAAGAGCACCTCCCGTTGAAGGTCATAGCCCAACCATGACCATAGGAGCTCATTCACTAGACCTTCACATGGTACAGGTAAAAGCCTTAAAGGCCTTCAAAAGGTTACCAGGCAAGGTAGGCCCATTGTTCCCTGCGAGAAATGGCAGACCCCACCACTAACTTAGACAAAGCCACACACTTGTTAAACTTTTTATAGAACAGTACATTTTGTGCTGTCTTTTAGTTATTTATTTATTTTTTTGGCTGAGCTCTGCCAGCTCCTTAGCAGCACAGGATAGGATTATTATCGATCGGAAATCATCTCTCATTTAGACTTCTTTTTTCGTCTTACATTTTAGTATTGAACTTTCATTAAATGGTTATTATCGGCTAAGGATCTACCCAGTCACTTAAGTCTTAGCATCATAAAAGAGAAGGAAGCAGCCAAAGAACCTTTCGTTGTGTAACCTCAACAAAAAAAAAGACACATTCTTCAAGATTAAAACATTACATAACTTGATTTGCCTGGATTAAAGCAGCAGTAGGTACGTAAAACCCTGTATGTTGATTGCTTCATAAAAGTATTTATAGATGATGCTCCGCTACAGAACATTGTTTCATCATGGTGTCATTAAGTAAAACAAATACTTTTGTGTGTCACCTACTCGGAGATGGGTTTAATCTTGCTTCGGATGACAGATAAAGGGATCTAATTCTATAGTCCTGAGCAGGGGATTCAGCTCTCTTGACTTGCAAGTTGCAACTGAACACATTTGTACATTTCATGGAGGACTGTTTGTGTACAGAAGTCACAGTGCATGCATAATAATATAAAAAATAAATAAATAAGCACATCTCCCTTCATAGATAATAGATTGGGTTCAGGCATGCTTGTTTACAATAGCTAGTACTTATGACAGTGACAAAAACACTCCATCCTTTCAGCACACTTTTGGAAAAACCACAGGAGCTGCACTTGAACACAACATGGTCGTCATGAACATGATGAGCTTTGACTGCCCTTTAAGTCTTTTAACTTGGCCCCTTTTTCCTGGCCAGCCTCCTTAAGATCTAAGAGCATGGAGCAATACAGGGGGATCCCCCTTGTCTACTTACCTTGCTCAAAGTGGATGAAAGAGAAGCTGGGAACCCCCCAGGAGCCTTGGGTTCATCTCCAATCCAGAGGTAGCTAGATGTTCTGCAGAAGACACTTCCCACACAGCTGGAGCAGATGTTCTTGTCCCATGTCTTGCTGGCTCTACAAGTCTGGAGGAGGACAGAGGGGTGCCATGGACCTTCTACTTGGTCTTCTTCTTCTTCTCCATGGGAGGAGGAGGATGAGGATGGGGGCTTGCTGTGTGCTGCGGCTGGATTGTGGGATGGGAGAGCAAGACAGCAGCTCAGCCCAGCTTGGAGAGACTGAACTGCAGAGAAGAAGACATGGTCACACATTCACACACACACACACACATACACACACACACACAAGACTGACAGATACACCGGGGCTGGAGCTCCACAATCTGGCTCAGAGGATCTAGAGGTGAAAGCTAATTGGATTGAGCTCTGCATCACCAAGGACAGCAGCAACAGATCGGCAAGTGTGCTCCTCACCAAAGCCAAGAAATCCCGAGGAGGAGAAGAAGAGGGAGGAGAGGAGAGGAGAGCAGAGGAGAGGAGAGGGGGCCGGGGGAATCCTATTCTCAGAACACATTTAACCCTTCCATCCCCGGCTCAGCTGTCAATCCCACAGCACGGTTCAAAGGCTGTCATTCCCCTCCCTCCTCCCAGCCAGGTGTACGGATAATGATGGGTTAACCCCGACCTGGCCGGTGATGGCACACCTGTCTGATGGTGAGGAGGAGGAGGAGGAGGAGGACAAGGCACGGCCAGCTGTACAGGGGTTCTGCCTTGTCCGGTCCGTGTGAGTGATCAGTTCTTCTAGAAATAAGAGACTTCTGTAATACAATCCTCTGCTGGCACACTGTCCTCCCATAACAAATACTACTGACCATACACCATACAATCTGATCGGATCTCTCCTTCCAATGGGATTGTACAACCCCCCTTTAGGGCTCATTTAGGGTTATATTCACACTGCAACACATTAACGCACCTGCGTTGCATTGCATTTTTTGTAAATGTATTTATTATTATATATTGAAGGTACTTCTATAGCGCTGTCAATTTACACACATATATATTGTACATTTACATCATTCCCTGCCCTCAAGGAGCTTACAATCTAAGGCAAAGCATTATATTGTGTTGGTGTGCTTTTTTAACCACTTGCCTACCGGGCACTTACACCCCCTTCCTGCCCAAGCAATTTTTCAGCTTTCAGCGCTGTCGCACTTTGAATGACAATTGCGCGGTCGTGCTACACTGTACGCAAACACATTTTTTATTATTTTCTTCACACAAATAGAGCTTTCTTTTGGTGGTATTTAATCACTGCTGGGTTTTTTATTTTTTACAAAAAAAAAAAGACCAAAGATTTTGAAAAAAAAAATGTTTACTTTTTTTGTCAGTAAATTTTGTAACTAAGTAATTTTTCTCCTTCACTGATGTGCGCTGATGAGGCAGCACTGATGGGCACTGATAGGCTAAACTGATGAGGAGGCACTAATATGTCGCAATTATGGGCACTGATAGGTGGCACTGATATGTAGCACTGATGAGCACTGTTAGGTGGCACTGGTCGGCACTGATAGGTGGTACTGATGGGCATTGATGGGTGACACTGATGGGCATTGATCAACAGCAGTGATGGGCATTGATGGGCAGTACTGATAGGTGGCACTGATTGCCAGCACTGACTGGCATCGCTAATGGGCACTGATTGGTGGCACTTGTGGGCACTGATTGCTGCCACTGGTGGGCACTGATTGCTGGCATTGGTGGGCACTGATTGGTGACACTGTATTGCTATTTTGTAATCAGGGCACTGATGATCAGTGCCATGATTACATTCCTAGATGTCCCCCTGTGTGAAGATGCTGCTGATCGGCTCTCCTCGTCACACACTCTGTCAGTGTGAGGCAAGGAGAGCCGATTTCCGGCATCTCCGTGTTTACATGTGACCGGCTGTGATTGGACACAGCGGACACGGCTCTTTACAGAGAGCCTAGATGTTGGTAGGACATGGTGCGGCCATGGTCGCGCGCTGCGCGCCATTGTGGGCGCGCGAGAGGGGCCGTTCTGGGACATCGTCATATGACGTTGTCCCAGAGCGAGAGCCGCACCACCCTGCCATCATTTGACGGTGGGTGGGCGGCAAGCAGTTAAATGTGTTGAGTTATTTTTTTTAACCACTTCATCCCTGGAAGATTTTACCCCCGTTGCTGACAAGAGCACTTTTTACAATTTGGCACTGCGTCGCTTTAACTGACAATTGCGCTGTCATGCAATGCTGTACCCAAATGAGCTTTGCATCCTTTTTTTCCCACAGAGCATTTCTTTTGAGTGGTATTTGATCACCTCTGCCTTTTTTTTTTTTGCGCTATAACAAAAAAAAGGGTGAACATTTTGAAAAAAAAAACAATGTTTTTTACATCTTGCTATAATAAATATCCCCAAAAATGTTTTTAACCACTTAAGGACCAAGCCTCTTTCTGAGATTTGGTGTTTACAAGTTAAAAACATTTTTTTTTTCTAGGAAATTACTTAGAACCCCCAAACATTAAATATTTTTTTTCTAACACGCTAGGTCATTACAATACTTTCTGTCACACCATATTTGCACAGCGGTCTTACAAGAGCACTTTTTTTGGAAAAAATACATTTTTTTTAATTAAAAATAAGACAGCAGTAAAGTTAGCGCAATTTTTTTTATATTGTGAAAGATAATGTTACGCCGAGTAAATTGATACCCAACATGTCACACTTCAAAATTGTGCCCACTCGTGGAATGGCGACAGACGTTTACCCTTAAAAATCTCCATAGAGACGTTTAAAAAAAATTGTACAGGTTGCATGTTTTGAGTTACAGAGGAGGTCTAGGTGTATAATGATCGTGGTGATACCTTAGCATGTGTGTTTTGAACACCGTTTTCATATGCGGGCATTTTCCCCTCACCCGTCTCCATACCTAACAGGGAGAAGAACCCGATCGCTTCAGCCGCTACCGACGGCTCCAGTACACGGCGGAGGGCACCGGAGCGCGGGGGAAGCTCCTCTCCCACCGCGATAAAAGTGAGAGACCACTTTTACCTGAAAGGGGACCGCCCGCTGAAGAAGAGGATACCGGGATTGTGGCAGCTAGTTGCTGCCATAACAACGATATTCCTTATCAATGTAGTGACGTATAACGAAGCCGGGCAGTCCGTAAGTGGTTAAAAAAACTAATTTCTTAATCAGTTTAGGCCAATATGTATTCTTCTACATATTTTTGGTAACAAAACTCGCAATAAGCATACATTGATTGTTTTGCGCAAAAGTTTATAGCAGCAGCAAATTATGGGAAAGGTTTATGGCATTTTTATTTTTAAAATTTTTTTTACTAGTAATGGCGGCGATCTACGATTTTTAGTGGTACTGCAACATTACGGTGGACAGATGGGACACCTAACTGACATTTTTGACACTTTTTTGGGAACCAATGACATTATTACAGTAATCAGTGCTAAAAATGTGCACTGTTATTGTACTAATGACACTGGCAGGGAAGGGGTTCACATCAGGGGCGATTTTGGGACCATTGACATTTATAGAGAGATCAGTTCTATAAATATGCACTGATTACTGTGTAAATGTCACTGGTAGGGAAGGGGTTAACACTAGGGGGCGATCAAGGGGTTAAATGTGTGTTCCCTCAGAGTGTTCTAACTGTATGGGGATAGGACTGACTAGTGGAGGAGACCTATCGTTGTTCCTACTTAGTAGGAACAAACAATAGGTCTTTTCTTCCCTGACAGAACAGGAATTTGTCTGCTATCGCGCCCGCCGGCCACATGCATCGGGTCCCCAACGGTGCAGCGCGCACACCCTCTGGCGGCTCTTAAAGGGGATGACATACCCGTACGTGGTTTAGTGCAGCCGTGCCATTCTGCTGCAGTATATCTGCGTGAGGCGGTCAGCAAGCGGTTAAAAAATGCTCTCTATTTAACCCTAGGTTCACATATCCACAATTTGTGCATGCCACGTTTCCACAGCCATGGCAGCCCATTTAAATGAATGGTCTGCCGTGCCTGCGTTTCTGCCAAAAAAAAAGTGCATGAACCCAGGGCCTGGACAAGGGCTGGGCAGGAGAGGCAGCTGCCCTGGGCACTGTGGTATCATGTGAGGTGGAAGGGCACTAGAAGGGGATCAGGGGAGGGTATATGTGTTGGGAATGGGAATTTGGGGGGAGCAGGTGGGTAAGAATTGTTCTGGGGGGGGGGGATTGGGGGTGTGTGCTAGAAGTGGTGATTTGGGGGGATTTGTGTTGAGTGTTGGGAGTGGGGAAGGAAGAGGATGTGTGCTAGGTGGGGCAATTTGTGCTAGAGGAGATGATATAGTGGGGGGGGGGGTTGAAGTTTGAGGGATCTGAAGAGTAGAGGATTTGTGCTAGAAGAGGAGATTTATTAATGGGGGCATTTGTGCTGGGCAGATTTCAGCTGGGGAAGTGGATTTGTTGCAATACTGACACATAATCACACACATAGGTTGGACTTGATGGACTTGTGTCTTTTTTCAACCTCACCTACTTTGTAACTATGTAACTGTTTTGGGAGTAGGGAGAATTTATGCTTAGAGGAAAGGCATTCAGGTCAGTGCTCAATTTTTTGGGGATGGGAGGGGTTTGGCATGTTTGCCCTGGACTCTATAAGACCTTGCCCCAGCACTGTATGCACCTTTTCAAAAACATGGCCCGCAGGAAAATGGCAAGACCTCTATTTCTTCACGAAATACAAGGCATTCTGTGAGTGGAGGAAGCAAGTTTTTGTCATTACAAAAAAAAGATACCGTGAAACAACATTTTATGATCACAAGAGGAAACCAAACAATCTACTGTTGTAGAAGCACACATTTCTTCAGTCTTTAGGTGGTGATGGAAACGCACATGCCCAAGACTTGGGAGCCAGAGAGAACATAGAATGTAGACTAGACATCAGTACTGTTCTTGTGCTTACCTCCAGTACAGTGCTAAAAAAAGAAAAGAGACCTAACTGAGGTATACAATGCACACAGTACAGTCTGCCCTTAAGTTCTGGGTGTTGCTGTCCATGGGGCATGTTCCAACACCTCCCATAGCATTCCCCATAGTATTATAAAAGATGAAAATCCAACAGGGAAATTGGGGACCCGCCCATAATTGTTAGAGCAGGTTTCCAAAGCTAGAAACTCAAGTGCAGATATCTCACCAGTAGAGAATCCGAGAGATAGATAGATGGTTTGGTGCTCAAGCAGTTACCAAAAGCGAAAATGTCAGTTTTGTGGTTGGGCTGACTCATGAGGCCTGTTCAGACTGGAACTTTTTGATACTTGACATGAGGATTCCCATTGTACCTTATGGTGTCTGTTAACACCCGTCACCGTGTCATGTCACTCGATGCCTGAAAAAGTACAGAAGATTCTTTGGGGCACGTGTGTGTTTTTGTTTTTTTCAAGGAAAGAACCTGAAAAACTCCTGAAGAAGCAAGGTTTTGCACAATTTCTCACCTCTCCTTGTCCTAGAGCAGTGGTTCTCAACCCTGTCCTCAAGTAACCCAACAGGCCATGTTTGCAGGTTTTCCTTTATCTTGCACAGTTGCTTTAAATCAGAGCCAATGGCTTGCTATTTTATCCAAGAGAAATTCCCAAAACATGGCCTGTTGGGGGTACTTGAGGACAGGGTTAAGAACCACTGTCCTAGAGCCTAGCTTTCCAGTGACTAAAACGAAAAAAACATTCAAGCATTAAAATACATATGTACAAACGCACATGAATTAATATACAATGTATGCTACATTAGCTACAAGTCAGGGGTCTCCAAACTATGGACCACAGGCCACATCCAGCTCTCTACAAGATTTAATATGGTCTGCAGATAGATTCAGTACCCTATCCCTGTGCAGGGATTGAAGATTCAGATCAGCAGAGTCTCTGCTTCGACCTGACACAAGTGGGACACTGATGCGTTTATGGGGACTCTGATGTGAGGGATTCTCTGATGGGGATCCTGATGTAAAGGGGGACTGTGATATAATGGAGACTCTGATGGGGTCCCTGATTTAAGAGGAGACTTTAATGTAATAGGGACTCTAATAGGGACCCTGATGTAATGGTGGACTCTAATGGGGAGCCTGATGTAAGGGGGGACACTAATGTAACGAGGATTCTGATGGGGACCCTGATGTAAGGGGGGACTCTGATGGGGACCCTGATATAAGGGGGGACTTTGATGTAAGGGAGACTCTGATGAGGTTCCCAATATAAAGGAAGGCTATGATATAATGGGGGCTCTGATGGGGCTCCTGATATAAGGAGGGACTCTGAGGAAATGGGAACTTTGATGTGGGCCCAGATGAAAGTGGACACTTGGATGTAAGGTGACTCTGATAAAAGGGTCATTGTATGTAAAGGGGGACCCTGATGTGGATCTTGGTGTAAGGGGGACTTAAAAATAAGGGGGACTCCAATGAGGATCCTGATGTAAGGGGTACTTTGATGGGGACCCCATATCTAAGGAGGGCTCTGATGGGGACCCTGGTGTAAGCGAGGACTCTAAAGTAAGAGGACACACTGATGCGGGCCCTGGGGTAAAGAGGGGCTCCGAAATAAGTGGACTCTGAATGGGACCCTGATGTAAGAGGGGACTCTAATAGGGAATCTGATTTAAAGGGGGACTCATTCATCGAGAATATTTGTAAAATATATATACAGTATATACTGAAAGGTTTGGAGACCACTGGATTAGACAGTGCAGCTACTTCTTTACACATGAATTAGGCTGGATTAGCAGACCAATAGCAAATGTTAATATTCTTCTGAATATTATGTGTAGTTATTAGTCTTATAAATGTCACATACCATGGCCATTTCCATGAGTGTCCTGCACATAAGCTCTTTTCGGTGTTAATGATTCACTTGCAGAAGAAGAGGGGGAAAAGGACAACATGTGTGTCATGAATGATGACACGGTGGATGAGGCTCTGCCGCTTCACTGCTAATCAGTGTGAGCCCCGGGAGGAGGAGGAGGAGGGAGGAATCCCTGTGTTATGGTTGCTAGGAAAACCCCATTGGCTTTATCTTACTGTACTGGATGAGAGAGAGTGTGTATAGCGGCCATTTATCAGGGACTAGCATCTATCTCACCATGCTCTAAATTCAATTTCAGCCAATGTATTATGGCTTTCCCCACATCACAATATATCAAGTGCACCCTGCTCGGGGTCTCTTTATATCAAATTTGTTATTTTAGCTGCTGTGCACATTAATATTGCATGACTGTGTTTATAGAAGAACATTATTGGTGCATGAAATGTTTTATGTAGCAAACGCCAGTGGCTTGAGATATTGTACTTATTAACCCATTCTAATGAAACTAGGATCTGTTCGATCCATAGTAAATAGTAACAGAAGAACCTCCATAATTATCATATTATTGTTCAGAGGTCCCATAAGGAGGACCTACAAATAGATGGATAACACTGGATTATGCAGCAGCCACCTATATATGATATATCCTATAGTTGTATATTAAGTCTGCATTTACACCTGAGCAGAGTGTATTCCTGCTGATTTTGAAGCATTTTTTGCTCATCTATGCTTCAGGTGTTTGTATTTTGGGCAGGGCAAAGCAGTTTTAGAGGAGAAGCATTCAGTCACAAAAACGCATGTGTAACGCTTGAGCGTGTAGACAAGTGCCTAAATAATAATCTTAAAATCAGAAAAATTTAATCAGCGCAGCCAAATTAGCAGTCCAATAAAGTCATTTCACCCCACTTCAATGCAAACTCATATATCGCTAAATAATAGTGTAGCGCAATCTTTTTTCTAATCAGAAATAAATATGCAATATCTTATCACCCAACCAGATATAAATCAGTGAACGAAAACATAAAGAAAAAATATATCAATCAATAAATATAAGTGTCCACATGTAATCAATCTTTGCATTGCTTATTCTCATAAATAATCCACACAATAGTGCATTCCACCATGTGAAGCTTCCAACAAATAGTAATGCCTTGACCTGCATATTGACCCCTGCATTACCAGTAGATGATAACTCGCTTCCAGTGCTGGCCTGGGCGCCGCCCAACCCCCCCCCCCCGAGGGCGTTTTGCAGGCGCTATAGCGTTAAAAATAGCGCCTGCAATCCGCCCTCAAACAGCTGCAGCATTGTCTCCAGTGTGAAAGCCCGAGGGGAAAAAAAGTCCTGCCAGCAGCTTCTTTGGAGTGGTGAAGGAGCGGTGTGTTTACCGCTCCTCCACTACTGCTCCCCATTGAAATCAATGGGGCAGCGCTGGGATACCGCCGGCAAAATGCCGCTATTGCGGCGCATTGCGGGCAGTTTTAACCCTTTCTCTGCCGCTAGCGGGGGGGTAAAAGCGCCCGCTAATGGCAGAAATGCACTGCTAATCCGACGGTAAACCGACGCTATGGGCGGCCCGGTGTGAAAGGGCTCTAAGAGTGACTGGGCGCCGGACATCTGGGCAGTCTATAGCAAGCGTCCCAGCCTGCAATCTGCTGATTGCAGGCTGTTAAGCTGATTTGTCTGTGTTTAGGGTGTGGTCGGGGACCCCGAACACTCCGAATTCTACTGTCATTTATCTGGCCTCCTTTCTTATCTTTTTATTGGCCGGGACCAGAGAACGGTGGGTGGTGCTTTTTGCGGCACCACTTCCGGTTTCCCGGCTCACTGCTGTGTGCTCTGGGAGTATAGTACCGGAGACTGGAGTGAAGGACGGCCAGGCTCCAGTATAGTGGGTTCCATATTTCCAGGATCGAGGCTCAGGGCAGTGGTGCAGGACTGGCGATATAGCAGATGCCGGTGTCGGTCCTGGGGAAGGGAAGGACGGTCAGGCTCGGGGCTGTATTGTTGGCGCTCTACCCCCTTGCCGTACCCTGAGAGGTCTGGGGGTGACATCGGGGGGGGGATGAGCTGGCGGCGGTTCGGGCGGAGAAGATGCTGACACCCCCCCCCATCCGCAGCCCCGTGTGACAAGGAGGTGGCTGGCTGGCCAGGGAGGGAGGGAGGTGAGGCTGCCTCTGCTGCTCGGTTGGCCGCAGTGTGAGCGGAGGATCTGCTGTGAGACTGCAGTACCAGAGCAGTATTCTCACCAACCGGGGATGGTGGAGAATTGGGAAACTTCAGCAAGTGTCAGATCCAGTGGTAGTGGATCAGCAAGTCTAGTGAGAGAGACTGGGAACTCAGTGGAGTGAAGGTCTACAAGAAGTGATTGTAGAGGAAGTACAGAAATTTGTTACAACTTGTGTTAGAAATTGTTATAAGACTATTGCCATTGGAGACAGCTCTCCTACACATGCAGATGTGGTGTTCTGCTGGGTGCCTTTACCTGCATGGCTGTCTACCTATAGAAGTCTCGGAGTCTGCTAATTACCATTGCAACTAATAAAGAGTGTCCTGACCCTAAACCCTCTCTCCCACAGTTCTGTTAAAGAGAAAATAAATCTCTTTGCATTCAAGAAGTGTCTGGCACCCATGAATCTACCTTGCATTACACCCACCATGCCTCGTAACCCATTCTACAAAGAAGGATGTCAGCTGTCCCTAACTCTGGAGGTTCTCATTAAAGTGCATAAATGAATGGAAGAGCCACCAATCATAAATATCAACTATTAAATAATTAAAAAAGACAGTTCATAAAGGTGCAGCCTAATAAGGTGATAAATAGTACAAATGTTTGTTAAAAGATCATTAAAAAAAAGGAAAAAGTGTCAAAAGTTCTTTGTAAAAATAAAGTGCTATCTCATTGTCAAATTCTCACGTACCTGACTGATGAGCCGATGGTGCAGAGGAAGGCCTCCCGTACGTATCTGACTCGTGGACCCTTGTAGAGCAGACAGGAGGCACAGGGGTGCAGAGTGGAATGAGAGCCGGGCAGGTTAGTTGCTGGAAGGGCGGTTTCGGGGTCCCAGATGCTGTGGAGGTGACCACCAACTGGAAGGAAGGTCCGAACAGCAGACAGGCTGTAAGCTGGAGCACCTGATATCCACACCTAGAAGTTGGATTAAACAGTTCTGTACACAGTTCAGGGGTTTGTGGATTCCAGTGGAAGCAGGCAGGCTGGTTAATGCACAGGCAGATGATGCTGGAGCAGGAGCTAGGCAGACAGGTCAGGTCACAGGCCGGGATAACAATGGGCTGGCAGCGAGGTATCAGAGGATCAAGCAGGTTCAAAGTCAGAGGCAGGCCGAGGTCAGGTGCAGGTGGAAAGCAGAGAGAGTCCAAAGGTCAAGCCGGGTCCTTCAGGAGATCAAACACACAAAGACAGTTAAATAGGAGCAGGAGTCACAGGGAGCTGTAGATCAGACAGTATTGATCCCGTGTGCATCTCTAGTTTAAGTAGGCCGTTTGGAGCCGAGTGCCACGCGCATGCGCACCGGCGTGCACGCTCGCCAGAGTGGCCAACCAGGACTGGTAGTGTCTTCTACCAGGACTTTCCTGACACTCATACAATAAATACAGCCTCAGTGATCCTGGGCCTCCAATCTTCACCACCGTGCACACCATTCCAGAGGGATATGAAAGCCTCTTACCAGAAGCTTAGGCCTCTGTACACAGAAGGTCTAATAGCACTTTAGGGGGAAATCCCACTCCGGATGGATATATCAGCAATCACCTCCGGCCTCAATCAGCCAGCTATATTATAGATGGAAGTGTGGGAAGTAAGCCTCCACTGATACCGCCACTCCTTGATCCTTAGGTTACCATCAAAGGCCAAATGAGACCAGCATATTCCCGAAATCATTCACCCTAGAGAACCACATGCAAGAGGAAAGAAATCGCTCCTGGTGCAGTATTAAAATCAAGTTTATTAAAAACTAGGCATCTACTCACATAAAAGAAGAATCACAGCATAACATACACAGCATTGAGCATCCTGGCAGGCGTGATGACCATACCGATGTTACACCTCCCTATGCGTTATATCACTGGGTGGCGGTTCATGGACGTCATCACTGGGTGGCTGTTCCATTCATTCATGCACTTTAATGTGTTATTTATGATTTTGTAGAATTTATCGATAGTACAATAAAAACAACATGTTAACAAGTGCTTTTCTGCTTTTCACCACACCTAACAATGTTTAACATGTAGAATCCCATTCTTTCTAATTGCCCCTGTTCATACTTGTACACTCAGTCACCCTACATTCAAAAAAGTACATCAGCCTTTTTTTTTTTTTTTTACTGTACACAGACATTTCTGTCCCCTATAGTCTTTAATGGGCGTGCCTGAAAACACATGATATATGTAATTTTGTACATTTTTCGCATTTGTTTGTACACGTGAAGAACGCCTCTTCTCTTATAGAACTGCTGTCCTCTCCTTGCCCAGCCCAGGAAACAAACACCTGAAGCTTACAAGTACAAGTAAGAACAGGGACATTTACAAAGAGAAGGATTCTCCAAGTTGAACATAGTCAAGATTAGAGAAATGAGCTGAAAAATGCTCAACTGTGAATTTGGGACCTAAAGTAACACTAAGCAACATTCTTATTCTACAAAAAAAATCTATACATATGCACTACTTAATGGCTCTGTAATCTGTTTTTCGTGAAATTGTTTCTAAGGGCTAATTTACACTTGCTTCAAAACATGGCTTCGGCTATGCTTTGTTAAAGCTCTCTGAACGCCAGTCAAAGCTCCTGTCACTAAATAAAATGGTTAGCTTACAGTCCTATTTACACCATGCTTTTGCTTGGTGCTTCGATGAGCTTTCATGGAGCTTCGATGAGGCTTGGGTGGGGCTTCAGTGGAGCTTCAAGCGAGCTTTGCCATAGATTTCTATGAAGGCTTTGAAGACGGTTTGAAGCACCACTGAAGCGACATGGGGTATCATTTTTGAAGCGAAGCAAAGCAAAGGCAGGTGTACACAGGACTGTAAGTTAACTATTTTATTTAGTGACAAGCATCCAGAGAGCTTTAACAAAGCATGTCCAAAACCTTGTTGAAACCTTGTTAAAGCCTTGTTGAGGCTACTCACTTTTTCTACCTCCTTGTAATGTCCTCATGAACTTCTGAACCTCTTTCCCTCTATATCCATTTGTTTGGAATGAGAAGTGCACATTTGCAGTCATTTGCACTGCTCTATGTAAACTACCAATCCCATAGTCTCTAGTCCATTTTGGAAGTAAGAAAGAGAGAGTGGCAATTTTCTTACATGTAGTGGGGCCATGAAGAATGAACATAACCCTCTAACAGGAAGTCAGGGAAAAAAATAAATTTGAGTATTTGTAGGAGACTGACGGCAGTAGAATTAAATTTTTTAAACCACAATTTAGTGTCACTTTAACTATGTAATATTTATATTCATGCTAATCCATGCTAATCCCGGAGTTCTGTCAAGGACAACTGTGTTATGAGGAATGGTATTATTCTAAAACACAAGCAGACACAAAATTACTCTCTAGATATACAGGCTTATTTAAAAGAGTGTTTCAAAGGGAATTGGATACTCTTAAAATATACAGATTTATTGAATAAATAGAGCAATTCAAAAGGAAGTGAATATAATGCATTGTAATCCCTAACAACCAATCAGAAACCATCTTTCACTGTACAGTGTAATGTTATTAGTTGCTCTAGGTCAGTGATGGCAAACCTTGGCACCCCAGATGTTTTGGAAATACATTTCCCATGATGCTCCACTACACTGCAGAGTGCATAAACATCATGGGAAATGTAGTTCCAAAACACCGTCACTGCTCTAGATTATTGGACTTTGAACATGCTCATCCTTTACTGCTGCATCTCTACTGCATCTCCATAGTGAACAGATATGACAAGCTTAAAGATGAACTCCAGCCTTCCCTTCAGTCTTTTACAGTTGTACTGACTCATCTCCTGTACTGAAATAGCTTACTTTAAATTCACTGCAAACTGTGAGCTTCTCACAGTGTGCACTGGAAACTATGCATGTCAGATACAGCCTACTTCATTTTGTACCAGGTTCTCCCCTCAAGCCAGTGTTGGAGGAAACTGCAGCCTTCTCTCTCCCGGAGTCTATAGCAGTAGCATTGCATGCTGCCTTTACTCAGAGATCACAGCAATCTTTCCACACACAGGTCCTGATGATTAGCACTCCCAGACAATAATGGCAGCACACCAATCCTCACACCAGGTAGCACACAGCAAAATAGGGCAACACAGGTGTCAGTTCTCACGATTTCCCCTCCCCGGGTCTTGTCATAGCACACAGTAGACAAATTGAAAAGCTAGTCTCCCTGTAGCAGTTCAGTTCACACAGTCAGGTGTACAGCCTGGAGCCCTATGTCTGTGGTTCGGTGACCTTTTTTTTCTAGTAGCAGCCAGCCAGAGATCCTTTCCTGCTTCTTGTACAAGTCCCAAGCACCCATCTACAATCTGTGTCTACAACTTCTGTCTCTCCACATGCATCTCTTTCTCTACTTGGGTTCTCAGTTCTCTTTTTCCTACTTCTTGCTCTGCCTGCACTCCCTTGGCACCTTCGAAAATGTGGTTCTTGCTGCTCCTTCCTCAGAATTGTTTGTGGAGACTACATTTCCCATCAGCACCAGTTCCTCCCAGCAGGCTTTTGTCATTTCCAGGAGGCACAGTGATCAATATCCTCATCCTCTTCCTCTGTGTCTTGGATGGTAGGTGGGGCTTACTTGGGCTACACACAGCCCAGCAGTAGCAAACACAGCAGTGATGATAGCCAGTGGTGTATTTAGGTTTTGTGCTGCCCTAGGCCTCACTAAACACATGCACTCCCAAATTTAAATATGACCCACTCCTTCCTGTCAAGGGCCACACCCCTTTCTGTTTAAGACCCACCCTGTCATCTCTCAACTACACCCCTTCCTCTTTAGGCTCCACCTTTTCCTCTTACAGTTCCACCTCTTCCTCTCTGTACATTAAAAGTGGGTACCAAATGCCTATTTGTAAGCTCCTTGAGGGCAGGGACCGATGTGAATGTACAATGCAGACCTCAAAATTTCAAGTTATGAGCCACTAGCCAGGCCTTAAGAGTTACTCACCACCAATTGCCCCACCCAACCCCTACCCTGCCCCACCCCTAAACACGCTCTCGTAAATTATCTCATGAGACGACACTGTAAGGCCCCTTTCACAGGGGCGATCCGTTTTGACGGACACTGCTAGCTCCGCAGGGATCCCCCTGTTGATCCCCGCTGAGCAGGCGGATGACAGGTCAGTCTCTGCTCACTGTGCTGAGACGGACCTGTCAAAGCCCCACTGTTCTCTATGGGGAGATCAGATGTCACCTAGTGCGGTAAAACATGATGTCACCCCTCCCCCCCAGTCCCTGGGATCAGTAATGCATAATGTCCGACAGGCCCTCTTACCAGATCCAGTGAAACTGCAGCAGTGATCTCTCAGGCTGGATGTCCGCTCACCCTGTGTTGTGTAGCGCTCTCTCTGGTGGTGATGGGCAATGTGGCGCTCTCTCTGGTGGTGATGGGCAGCATGGCGCTCTCTCTGGTGGTGACGGGCAGCGTGGCACTCTCTCTGGTGGTGATGGGTGATGCAGTTTTAAGCCCACGTTGTATATTCCACTCCACATCCACTCCAAACTATGCTTTAGTTTTATATAGAGCAAGATATAAAGTTAGAATGTATTATCATCACACTGTACCTTCCGCTTTTATTGATGGATACCCTTTAAATGGCATGTTTTTTTATTTTTTTTTATTTAAAACAGATATACAGTATATTGTTATATTACATAAGAAATGTATCTTGCATGCACCTTTCTCAATAGCTTCAAAATAAATACAAGCCTTAGATACAGCCAAGCAGCACTTTCCACTGCAGTGACCTGGTGTTTACCTCTGTGAGGTTCCCCCAGTGCCTTCTGAAAAGTTTCTCTTGTACAGGTCTTGGCTATAAAGAATAATGGCTGTTCTGGGCAAGAGGCAGACATGGACACTATTCCCTATGGCCAGGCCTAACACAAGTAGAATATCTCAGCATTGTGTAAAGAAAAAGACCACCTGGACCTGTGCAAGCTGGACTATATCTGAGGTTTGTATTTATAATGTGATTTTATGTAAATCTGCACCCTTAAAGTTTAATTATGGTAATGCATATAAAATGCATGAATGCATGTGTGTTTTTCATGCTTCAGACCCAAGGGTGTTTATGTGCCCGTTCTTAACCAGATGTTGTTGTAAACATACAGACATTTGCTCTTTACTAATTCCTGCTTCAAGACAAAGTTTGTCAAATAACCCCTAATTTTCGAACAGACCCCTGTCTGTACGAAATTTCCTAAAGGATAAGTACACTTTTGGGGTAACAATAAATGGTATGTTGGTCCTCATACTTGGTTGATTCATTGTCCTAATGGTCCAGTTCCATAGGCTGATTTCTGAGCTGCCAATTCCTTTAGGAAAGTGTAAGAAAATACGTGATCATGAATACATACACAAATGGGAGCAGCTGCGGAAAGCAGGCATCACCTGAGACATCTACTGAAAACAAACTATGTGACCTTTGCCAGCCAGTTGTAAGCAAGCATTTAGAAGCATGTACATCAAAAGAGATACAATAATCCTCCTTAGAGAGTGTTCCTAGAGAGATGACAGGAAATGCAAGGTTTAAAGAATACATCCAGGCATTGGCATAGTACTATATTACCTGGTCTGTCTGTAAAATCCGGAGGGGGATTACTGTGTTTTGAGCTCTAGGTTCTCCTTTTTGGTTGACATTGGCATATAATATACGCTATATTGTTAAAATTATTGGGGCGCCTGCCTTTACATGCACATTAACTTTAATGGCATTGCAGTCTTAGTCCGTAGGGTTCAATATTGAGTTGGCCCACCCTTTGCAGTTATAACAGGTTCAACTGTTCTGGGATGGCTGTCCACAAGGTTTAGAAGTGTCTCTATGGGAATGTTTGACCATTCTTCCAGAAGCGCATTTTTGAGGTCAGGCACTGAAGTTGGACGAGAAGGCCTGGCTCGCAGTCTCCGCTCTAATCCATCCAAAAGATGTTCTATTGGGTTGAGGTCAGGACTCTGTACAGGCCAGTCAACTTCCTCCACCCCCAAACTCGCTCATCCATGTCTATTTGGACCTTGCTTTGTGCACTGGTCCAAATCATTTCGTAGAGGGTGGATTCTGGTGTGGGGTTGTTTTTCAGGGGTCGGGCTTGGCCCCTTAGTTCCAGTGAAAGGAACTCTTAAGGTGTGAGCAAACCAAGACATTTTGGACAATTTTATGCTCCCAACCTTGCGGGAACAGTTTGGGGATGGCCCCTTCCTGTTCCAACATGATAGTGCACCAGTTCACAAAGCAAGGTCTATAAAGACATGAATGAGCGAGTTTGGGGTGGTGGAACTTGACTGGCCTGACCTCAACCCAATAGAACACCTTTTGGATGGATTAGAGTAGAGACTGTGAGCCAGGCCTTCTCATCCAACTTCAGTGCCTAACCTTACAAATGTGCTTCTGGAAGAATGGTCAAACATTCCCATAGAGACACTTCTAAACCTTATGGACAGCCATCCCAAAAGAGCTGAAGCTGGTATAGCTACAAAGGGTGGGCCAGCTCAATATTGAACCCTACAAACTAAGACAGGGATGCCATTAAAGTTTGTGTGCGTGTAAAGTCAGGCATCCCAATACTTTTGACAATAAAGTGTACAATATATAGTTACATTGGTCCAGCTTGGATCTATAGGAACAAAGGAAAAAACACCCCCTCAGGTGGTACTTTGACGGACCATCCACTTAATATTGTGTTAAAAAATATCTTTAATAATAAAGGAAAAAATACATGAGAAATCTACACATGACAAGAGTGCACAACAAGTATCACATGAAAAACAAAGACAAACAACTGTGTACATGAGCGTCATAAAATGTACAATGTAAATGCCCTAATTCCCGACGCGTTTCAGTATGAAGTGTTCAGATACCTTCGTCAGGGGCTGAGGGTTCAACAAGTTTTTTTACATGTATATTGGTTCTAAAATACAAAGAGATATGTCAGACAATATATACAATCGGAGTGTAAATAGTGTTAAAAAGAGAAACAATAAACCATATGCACAAGATGTAATGTAGTATGGATGTAGTATGGATGGATAGACATAAGACATACTTGGACAATAAGTATACACATACCCAGTTTGATGGTTCCATGTAATAAGCAGGCACAAAGGATACAGAATCCGTAATAGTATCGCGTGGCTGTCAGACTATAAGAAAGTGGGCCAACTCTTAGGTGCGAAATGTCTGCAATATCTGCATGGTAAAGAAGAAAAATGAATGACGGGAAAAAAACGCCCCAAGGCATTCACAGGAGTGAGTGGAAGAAAAAAGAAAAAAGGAAAAAAAGTGAAAAACACCAAAGTAAAAGAATCGATTAATAAAGAACAAAAAGAAATATATAATATAGATATGAATATGCATGAGTCTATGGGTGGTAAAAATAATATGGTGGACAGAACATGGCCCGCAATAGGTATCCTTACACTCATAGAAGCAGCTTGGATCTATATGACTATGTATATGACATACCTGGCCACTGCCACCAGAAGCTGGAAATCACTGAAGAAGACACCGCTACTCCAGTAATCTCCACTTGCTTCTAGGTCTTGTAATATGTGGCCAGCCTGATGCATTCTGAATACAGCATGTTCATCATTCAGAGAATGCTTTGCATTTTTGGAATGTATGCAAAGCATTCTCTGATTAAAGTGTAGAGGCGGGGTGGTGACTATGATTATAGGTTACACAGGGCTCTTCCTACACTCCAGACAGTGAGATAGAGCTGCCGTGGGGGGCAAAAGGAAAGTAAGTAAATGCATCTGAGGAGTGAAACTTTTGGGCAAAGCACCAAAATTCACTTTGAGGACTATTTGGGGCATTTGTGAAAAAAAAGGCAATATCTGCTTGTAACGAGCCCCTTGCTCGCTCGATTCCACTCTCCCGACACTCCTCTGCTGCTATAGAATCAGATTGCAGGTCACAACATCTGATTGTTCGGTCATCCAATGCTCCGGGATTAGAACTACAGCTATGTGCCGTTCTAACCAAGTTGTGATAGCTCAGAACAAACACCAGGCAGGCTGTATGTAAGTTCAACCAGGAATCTCTTTTAATGCAATATACAGGCTCTTTTATACACTAAAAGAGGAGGTGCAGACCTGCTCATATTACTCTAACAATACACCTGTAACCTAATTAACCTAATTAACATGAGCTAATTAACTAATCCCTTTAGACAGCCTAGATGACTCAGACATGACCTTTAGACCAGACTGGATGTCTTGTAGTTCAGAAAATCCAATCAACATTATCACAATAGCAGAGTTAATTAAACACAAACAACAATGGGGATCTAATGACTCTTAGATCCCATACTAGAGACTTATTTACAATACACATTTTAGCAGACAACAGACAGGTAGCTGGAATTGATGACATTAGCATTTAACAGTAGGAGTCCCAACGGTATGAATCAGTCACTATTCCAATATGGCAAATCCAGGGTCCCCAGAGTCTGTGTGTCCTGGGGGACCAGGACCCGAATCCACAGTAATAACGCCTCAAGGGTCCCCAGGCATACAGCTCACAAAGAGCACCGTTCCCCCAAATGCCAGGGCCCAAAATCGATCAGCAAGAGGCTAGCATACAGTCCCCTCCAAAAGTCTCTCTCCCGGCTAGGTCTGTCACACTGCTCCTAATTTCAGGGATTCCAGAGGGCTTACAAACATGTCAAATGTATGTCACCTGAGACTGTATTCTTTAAAGGAGAAGTATGGGGTTATAAAAAACAAGAAATAAATCATGTATACTCACCTCTGTGCTACAGCATCGCTGTGATTCTGAAGTTGTCCCACGTTGCTTCTAAGACCAAGTGATCACATGACAGCTGATCGCTCTGCTCTCGGTCTTCTTGGAGTAGGGAGCAGTGACTGTTAAGCCCCGTACACATGATCAGACTTCTGTCGGGAAATGTTGGATGTCAGGCTGTTGGCAGACAATTCGACCGTGTGTATGCTCCATCGGACAATTGTTGTCGGACTTTCCGCCAACAAATGTTGTTTTCGGACTTTTCGATCATGTGTACACAAGTCCGTCAGACAAAAGTCCAAAGTACAAACACGCATGCTCGGAAGCAGAAGCGGACGTCTTGTAAACTAGTGATCATAATGGAGAATTAACATTTTTGACATGGCAAATTATGAAATCTCCAAATGCAGCGCACATTCTCTTCTTCTTTAATGGGATAATAATGAAGCTGCTTTGCTGGTGATACTGATGGAGTTATTGCAAACTAATTTTCAAAGGCTTTTTTTTCTAGTGATATCAAGAATAATATTATTATGTTTTTTTTTTGTTTTTTTTATTTGTGCAAGTTACCACAACACCATTATCCTGTAGTTTTTAAGATCAAAGATACAACTATGTTGGTGACCCTTGTCAATTTTACATTGTATTTTTTAAAATGTGACTGCCTACTCCCAAACTGTCTTTTGAAGTAAAACACATAGCCAAGTATTATTCTCCACATTTTTTTATTGTGCATTAAAAAAATTTAATTAGACATGCTATCTGCCAATAGAACTTAACCAAAAAGTGCATTCTATGCATCCAAAAATATAGAAAATATACCAAATCAAATCATTATTCAACCAAAAAAATAATGTCAAAGCAATAACTCCAAGGCCAATAATAAATAATTCCTCCGATTCCGCAACATGTCTGGTTGATGAACGGCCGTTCAGAAACAAACTGAAAAGCACAAAATGAAAAAAGCGCAAACTGAAAAGCGCTAAATGAAAAACGCGAATCAACACTCACCAAACTTCTACTAACACGAAATTAGCAGAAGGAGACCAAAAGGTGGCGCTAAAGAGCTGAAAAACCACGTAGTACGTCTAGTACGTTCGGAATTGTTGGCCAACATTTGTGTGACCGTGTGTATGCAAGCCAACACCCTCCGGACAAAATTCCACGGTTTTGTTGGCGGAAAGTCCAATCCTGTGTACGAGGCTTTAGTCATCGATTTCTGCTCTGCCACTCCAGCTCTCACTGGAGGTCCGAGCTGGAGAGGGGTGGGTGCAGCTGGATCATCTCCCAACCTTGCAATGAGAGTCGGAGATAGGTGTCAATTAGGCAGTTGGATGGATCCCGATAATTTGGGTGGGACCCTCCAGATCCTAGAGTTGCTCTGTGACATCAGCTCACAGTATAGCCCGCTAAACGTCAACTCTAAGCATAAGAAGAGCAAACGTAAGTGCACTCCTGTGATCTGCAAGAGAAGTATGGCCATTCTCTTTTAACTAGCATTGATGATTTATAACCTTTTAAAAATCAATATAAGTTCAATTAAAGTTGCTAATTCAATTTGCTCAGGAGCCATTTAACCTTCTTAATTTTTTTAGATGGTCGGCATCCAAACATGGCTAAGAAGGAAACCTAGGTCCCAAGTGCTGCAAGGCCACAAAGGTAGCCACTGCAATGTCTTCTGACAATTACTATTACTAATAATGTATATAGATTTACTGTTCTCTGTCCATGGTTCTGAAATAGCCTGAATATTTCAGGTTGGGAATTTATTGCTGAACATACCACACGAGAATGGGTTGAATAATAATTGGATACTTTAAAAACATTAATACATATGTGACACTATTATACACTGAAAACATAATATCCCAATATAATCATATTTTATTTATTTCTCAAATTAATTTGCATTTCAATAATTCCCATATAAATAGGTTAATTAGCACTACAGTCAAACACACACCATTTACTCCTTATGTTTTTGGAGGAATACAGCACAGGATTTCTATGACATTATGCGTTTTCATGCAGTTTTCATGCAGTTTTTATGCAGTTGTTAGACTCATTCAGAGCTGTCACCTCTCATAGCTGCACCTATATGGCACTCAATTGTGTTGCAAGTAATAAGAACTCAAACTCAGCCAGTTCTGCCCAAGATATGCACTATATTTTTTGTAGTAAAATTCCAGGTATGCCTAAACTACCTGGGCCCTCTCCTGCTTTACAAAGCATCAACTATTATTAGGTAAAAAATGTGGCTGTGAAAAAAAGTTGGAGTTTATACTAACCTCATTCCCATTTTCTGCCCACAGAGTCTAGGTGAAGATAACATCACACTTCTTCAGGTTTGATCCTGGGGAATACAGAGCAGCTGAAATCACATGAGAAGACACTCTTGCAATGGATTGGAGTTAGGGTTGCCACCTGTCCGGGATTCACCGGGACAATCCGCCTGAAACCCGGGCACATTCTTCAGACAGGAATGTGGCTCGGAACAGGGCCTGACAGAAGGGTGAGAGAGCAATATGTGTTCTGCATTACTATTCTCTTTGGAGCGCCCAAAAGTTGCCCCACATCTCTTACAACCCTATAGTGTATACTAAAAAGCAAATGTTTGCTGTGTGCTGCTAAAGTGTTTGGGTTTGGCTTGAAGAAAAAGTGGCAACCCTAATTGGAGTGTCTTCTTGGGAGATTGCGCCTTCTCTGCATTCTCACATACAGGAAGGAGTGTTGACTCAGAAGAGAGGAAAGAGACAAACACCAGACATGGGGGGTCACAGAATCCACAAAGGTGAACACAGTAGAGAGAGACTGGCACACACAGGAAATGTTGCTTTATATTTATGCCTAAAGTTTGCTTTATATTAGAAGAGATAAGCCCAGAGTCAGAAGGCTTAGTCTCAAATATAAAGGAAACCAGTTTAGGGACAGACTCAGGATGCCAGAGGCTAACTAGGGGTGCTGGCCATCAGAAGCAAGCTCGGGTTGCTGAGAATCAGAGGCAAACTTATGGTACTGAGCATGACAGAAACATTTGGGGTGCTGGGCATTAGAGGCAAACCCGGGGGCTGGTCCTGGAAACAAACTTGAGATTCTTGCAGAAAATAAGGCATGGCTGTTTCTCTTAAAGCTAAAGTGTCCTCAGAGGTATTATACTAAATGTGCTAACCTAAAGAGACCCTGTCACCACAGATCTAAGCTTTTAATTTCAAATACCATGTTAAAATATGTCACCTTTTTGGCTGCCCCCCCCCCCCCCCCCGGTGTGACAAAGTCAGCCTTGCAATATGTAAAGTCACAGCTTCAGAGACCATGTTTTTGGAGCATGCACATGAAATGACAACACTGCATAGCAAAATTCTCATGCCCTAAGCCACTGTTCACAGGTCAAATCGCACAAACAGTCACATCCTATTGTCGGCAATCTCACTGTTCAAATCAGTGCAATGCCAACTGTGCAGTGCCGCATTGATTTAAAAAAGTAGTACATGCACTATATTTGCTGATTTCGGGTGCGACTTGAATAGACATCTGTGCATGAAGCCACACAGATGTCTTCAAAGTTGCACCCGAAGTCTCACTGACATGCGCCTTTGAAATATTGCGTTTTCAGATGAAATCACAAGATTTCAAAGCTGCAGTCAATGTGAGGGGGAGCTAATGCAGTTCTCTATTTACCAAAAAAAGTACAGTAATACTTTGGAATACAAGCATAATTTGTTCCAGAAGAATGCTTGTAATCCAAAGCACCCGTATATCAAAGCAAGTTTCCCCATAGGAAGTAATGGAAGCTCAGATGATCTGTTCTGCAGCCACTGCTTGTCTATGCAGTACCGCATGTGGCCAGAGGTGCAGGGGCTCCAGAGACACTCGGAAAAACTCGAAGACGCTCGGAGACCACTCAGAGACACTTAGAGATGCTCGGAGACACTCGGTAATGGAGTGTTTCTGAGTGGTTTCCGAGTGTTTCCAAGTGTCTCCAGTGCCCCCCGCACCTCTGGCGAAATGCGTTACTGCACACCCCAGAGGCTTGAATCCTGCTTGTCTTGCAAGACAATGCTCGCAAAGCAAGTCAGAATTAAAAAAAAAAATAGCTCGTATTGCGAAACGCTCAAAACCGCGTTACTCGCAATCCGAGGTTCCACTGTATATTCTTTTGAATACACACACTGATATGCTAGTGATAACCACATGTACAGTACAGTATGACAGTCTGGGGGAGATTTATTAAAACTGGAGCACTCCGAATCTGGTGCAGCTCTGCATGGTAGCCAATCAGCTTCTAATTCAGCTTGTTCAATTAAGCTCTGACAATACAACCTGGAAGCTGATTGATTTCTATGCAAAGCTGCACCAGATTTTACATACTCCAGTTTTAGTAAATCTCCATCTCTGTGTCTGCAGGGGCCACTGGTGGCACATGTTAAGGCATCAAATATCAAGATGGCATCCAGCAGCAGACAGTAAGTCATTCGATCTATAGGAGAAGGAAGGCTTTTTAGAGTGACCCGTCCAATAAAGCAAGGAACTTATACATAGGGAAGCAGTACCAATGTTTTTATTAATGACATAGCTGGGGACAGGGTCTCTTTAAAGCAGGCATGCCAAAGCCCTATATGTCTGATACAGGCACATCATGCAGCAGGGTACCAGGCATCTTATATACCCGGAAATGTGTTGGATGCTAAAGATTCTAAAATGGCCATAGCCCTCGAGGAGAGCAAAGAATGAGGCCAACCCTCTCTGGACTGGTAAATATTAATCATCTTCTGTTTTTTTTTTTATGTTGACACTTTAACAACAGATATATTAGGATTTTGTACCTTTGGCACTATTTAAATTGTTATAAAACTTGTAATTCTCTTTTTTTAGAAAGAAAACAGTCTTTATTTCCATATATACATAGATTTTAGACTTCTCAACTTAAACCTATTTCTTCCTGTGCACAAAACTTCGTTTAGAAAGTTAGTTCTTCTTCCATTACTATTCTTTACTTTTTGTCTCTGTCATTTTAAATATTCAGCATCTACTGGCGGCTGCACTTAAATGCTTTCCGCCGTAGGTGACTGCATACTTAATGGATGCGCTGGTCATAGTGGCAGCAATGCCGGGGAAATCCTGGGTGATAATTCCCACTGCAAAGGAAATTATTTTGAGCTCTAAATATTTAATGCAATCATTTCATGTGTACAAATATGTCTCACTTGGTGCATGAAATAAAAGTGTTAAAATGACTTAGAAGTCAATTTTGTCTACCTGCAATTCTTTCTTAAAGGCACAGCGGGCGTCTGGAGTAGTCGGCTTCAAGGCTAATTCTATCCTCTGCAACCCATCATTTTATAGCGGTAGTTTCCTTCCTGACAATCTCTGCTTCCAGTCTCCCTCCAGCATAGTTAAGGATGTGACAGGCTGTCATCTCTCTGATTCCTTTATGATCTGTGAAGATGGTGACAGTTTCTAGGCTTCCTGCGGCTTGCCAGTCTTTGTGGAACTACAGGCCTCATTGTGCTCTTCAACTTCTGTTTGATGCCTCCAATTAGCGATTTTTGTTCTTTGTTCATATACCAAGATTTAAACTGGAGATTTGATCACGACAATGAAGAATGAAGTCTATTTCTTGCTTTAAACTTGTTTTAATCACAGTTTACTTTTAGGTGATTTTCACAGTTGTTTTTTCTTTTTTCCCATAAAGCAACCAAGTACTGTATGTTTGTAGCAGGCATTTCTTTGTAACAAATATAGATGGATCCTATAATCCAAGGCCATTACTAATGTTAAATTATACATAGTATACAGTGCCTTGAAAAAGTATTCATGGAACCCCTTGAAATTTTCCACATTTTCTCATGTTACAACCAAAAACGTAAATGTATTTTATTGGGATTTTATGTGATAGACCCACGCAAAATAGCACATAATTGTGAAGTGGAAGGAAAATGATAAACGGTTTTCAACATTTTTTACAAATAAATATGTGAAAAGTGTGGCATGCATTTGTATTCAGCCCCCTTTACTCTGATACCCCTAACTAAAATTTAGTTTAACCAATTGTCTTCAGAAGTCACCTATTTAGTAATTAGAGTCCACCTGTGTGTATTTTAATCTCATTATGAATACAGCTGTTCTGTGAAACCCTCAGAGGTTTGTTAGAGAACCTTAGTGAACAAACAGCATCATTAAGGCCAAGAAACACACCAGGTCAGGGATAAAGTGGAGAAGTTTAAAGCATGGTTAGGTTATAAAAAAATATCCCAAGCTTTAAACATCACAGAGCACTGTTTAATCCATCATCCGAAAATGGAAAGAGTATAGCACAACTGCAAACCTACCAAGACATGGATGTCCACCTAAACTGACAGGTGGGGCAAGGAGATCATTAATCAGAGAAGCAGCCAAGAGGCCCATTTTAACTCTGGAGGAGCTGCAGAGATCCACAGCTCAGGTGGGAGAATCTGTCCACAGGACAACTATTAGTCGTGCACTCCACATATCTGGCCTTTATGGAAGAGTGGCAAGAAGAAAGCCATTGTTGAAAGAAAGCCATAAGAGGTCCTGTTTGCAGTTTGTGAGAAGCCATGTGGGGGGCACAGCAAACATGTGGAAGAAGGTGCTCTGGTCAGATGAGACCAAAATGGACCTTTTTGGCCTAAAAGCAAAATGCTATGTGTGAAGGAAAACTAACACTGCACATCACCCTGAACACACCATCCCCACTGCGAAACATAGTGGTGGCAACATCATATTGTGGGGATGCTTTTCTTCACCAGGGACAAGGAAGCTGGTCAGAGTTGATGGGAAGATTGATGGAGTCAAATACAGGGCAATCTTATGCCGCGTACACACGACCGTTTTTTCCGTCGGAATAAACTCCGAAGGTTTCTCCGACGGAACTCCGACAGAATTCCATTCAAGCGCTCTTGCCTACACATGGTCAAACCAAAGTCTGACCAAAGTCCGACCGTCCAGAACGTGGTGATGTACAGCACGTACGACGGGACTAGAAAAAGGAAGTTCAATAGCCAGTAGCCAATAGCTTCCATCTCGTACTTGCTTCAGATCATGCGTTGTTTTTGGTCCGTCGGAACAGCATACGGACGAGCGGTTTTCCCGTTCAGAATTGGTTCCGTCGGAAATATTTAGAACATGTTCTATTTCTAGGTCGATCAGAATTTTTGAAAAAAAAAGTCTGATGAGGCACACAAACGATCGGAATAGACGATGAAAAGCTTCCGTCTGACTTTTTCTGTCGGACATTTCTCTTGTGTGTATGCAGCTTTAGAAGAAAATCTGTTAGAGTCCGCAAAAGACTTGAGACTGGGTCAGATGTTCACCTTCCAGCAGGACAACGACCCTAAACATACAGCCAGAGCTACAATGCAGTGGTTTAGATCAAAGCATATTCATGTGTTAGAATGGCCCAGTCAAAGCTCAGACCTAAACCAAATTTAGAATCTGTGGCAAGACTAAAAAAATTGCCATTTACAGACACTCATCATCCAATCTGACCGAGCTTAAGCTATTTTGCAAAGAAGAATGGGCAGAAATTTCACTCTCTAGATGTGCAAAGCTGGTAGAGACATCCCCAAGATGACCTGCAGCTGTAATTGCACTGAAGGGTGGTTCTACAAAGTATTGACTCAGGAGGGCTGAATACAAATACACGCCACACTTTTCAGATATTTATTTGTAAAAAAAATTGAAAACCATTTATAATTTTCATTCTATTTCACAATTATGTGCCACTTTGTGTTGGTCTCATAAAATCCTAATAAAATACATTTACGTTTTTGGTTGTAACACGACAAAATGTGGAAAATTTCAGGGGGTATGACTACTTTTTCAAGGCACTGTAGTTGCATTGATGTGAATCTGCACCATTGAAAACAATGTGATTTCCATTGTCATGCAATTCTCTGTAACTCAATTCTCATCTAAACGCATGTGAATGGAGCCCTCATGTGTAGGCAATGTGAACTGGCCCTTAGGGTTAGTGTTAAAGTGATATTAAAGGTTCATTTAAAAAAAAATAAAAATAACAAACATGTCGTATTTTTTCGCTATGTGCAATTGTTTTGCACAAAGCAGCCATGATCCTCTTCTTCTCGGGTCCCCCGCTGCACTCTTGGTTCCTCCCCCTTGACCAAAGACCCCAATAGCAAGCCCCTTGCTATGTGTGCACTGATGCATGCTCTCTCCTGAGCCCCGCTCTATGCGTTAATAAGACACATAGAGCTGCAGCTCGGGCCCGTCCCCTGCTCTCTCCTTATTGGCTAACTGGCTGTGCCTTCCTGTGCGCTGCATGTCTGCATTTTATCGTAGCTCACTGCACCACAACTCCTGGCTACATAGCAGTGTGAACAGGGCACATAGAAAACAATAATTTTTTTTTTTTATTTGTTATATAACAATTATATAAAAACGCTGGTTACTGCAATATATGTGAAAAGGCACTTAAATTAAAGGGAGAACGCCCTTGTTTTGATCATTTTTTTTAAACATGGCATTTCATGCAATTTAGATTGTACTGATGTAGTTATGATGTATCTGTAGTAATATAGGAGTCCTGGAGTCACTAACTTTTTGACTCTCTGACAAACTGAACATACTGAAGACTTTGTATGAGCTGTGATAGGGTGGGGGAATCTCCCTCTTCTGACTCATTCAGCTTTGTGTATGTTGTGAATATATAGTGCAGTCATGCTATTGAGCTGCTGTCATTGTTTTAACTGTGTGCATAAATTTATATTATAATTTTCTAAAAATGTTCAAATCACATGCATAAATATCCCATGGATATAGAATCTTTACTATTTTGAATCGAATATGTGTTTAACCACTGTAAGCTCATATCTGAAATCATGAATAATTGGCGTAGGAATCGTTATTCTATGCTTCCACCAAATGACTGTTTTCATCAATGGGTAGCGCAGAACTTCACAGGGAGTGTCAGCCGGAGAAGACGGGTTTCAGAGATTTTCAGAAATTGAAAGTAAATGTAGCAAAACAACAAAATGTGTTTATTTTGCGCTTATTTCCTCTTATGTTTGTTCACACGTAAAATAAATTCTCCCAGAATGCAATTCTGATGTCTTCAGGTTAACACTGAGCCCGCATATATGTATGCATACATGCCTAATGCAAAAATGGTGACCAGCAACCCAGATTTTTTTTTTCTGATCTATACAGTATGCATGCAGTGCATGTTTATGTGCCTGTGTGTACAGGAACATTGAAAACAATGATCTGCAATCTGCATTTACATCAGTAAATAAAAAGGCTGCATGCACTGCACTGCATTTTTAGGCATCACTGTGCAAGAGGCCTTAGAATTTTGGAAAATGTAATCTTACATACAAAATACCACTTTTTAAAAAAAATATTCTGCATGGGAATATTTTATCTCATCAAAGCAATAAATAATTCTTTGAATTAAAAACATAATTTTTGACCATAAATTGTAACATTAATCATGAATTATACTTTTGTGAACTCAAAAAGAGGAAAATTAAATATTTACTTTTGAATATAAGAAAATAAAAAAACTTTTGAACGAAAAAAAAAGACATTTTATACATTATCTTTAAGAGTTAGAAAAAACGTTATGTATGAAGGTTTAGTTTAAAGGATCATTTTTTTATGTAGTGCTACCCACCTGGGGAGCCGTTGGAAAAGATGGGTCCTCTTTTCTTTGCCTCAACCTTCTTAAGAACCTTAGCCCTTCTGACACACAAGGTTAAGTTTACAAATACACAATATCACAGGAAGTCACTGAAAGTAATAGTTAGTGCCTAAAGCATCGCGCATGCTCGCATGCTCGGAAGCAAGGATGAGCCAGAAGCGGTCGGTCTTGTAAACTAGCCTTCGTAATGGAGAATTGACATTTGCGTTGCGGCAAATTATTAAATCTCGAAATACAGCGCACATTCTCTTCTTTAATGGGATAATAAAGAAGCTGCTTTGCTGGGGATACTGATGGAGTTCTGCCAAACATATTTTAAAAGGCTTTTATTTTCTAGTGATATCAAGAATAATATTATTATGCTTTTTTTTTTGGGGGGGGGGGCAAGTTACCACAACACCATTATCCAGTAGTTTTTAAGATCAAAGATACAACTATGTCAATTTTACATTGTATTTTTTTTAAATGTAACTGCCTACTCCCAAACTGTTATTTGAAGTAAAACACATAGCCAAGTATTATTCTCCATAATTTTTTTATTGTGCATTAAAAAAAGAAAACAAATAAAATTAGACATGCTATCTGCCAATAGAACGTAACCAAAAAATGCATTCTATGCATCCAAAAATATAGAAAATATACCAAATCAAATCATTATTCAACCAAAAAATTAAATAAAAGCCTCATGCATGTGTCCTGCTTCTTAACATAGGGGGTCACCAATGCCAAGAGTTGGTGAAAGCAGGGGTTCGTCATCTGTTGATAATTCCGAAAATCATCTGGATTATTCTCCTGGAGCTCTTGCAGCAAAGGCATATGACATAATTGGTCACCATTAATAAAGCAACCAATTTTTGATCCACAAAATCCTCCTACTCCTGTTCCTGGACTGGACTTGGGTCAAAGCAATAACTCCAAGGCCAATAATAAATAACACGTTATCTCCTTCGATTTCGCAACATGTCTGGTTGAAGAATGGCCGTCCAGAAACTAACTCAAAAGCACGAAATGAAAAGCGCGAACTGAAAAGCGCTAAATGAAAAGCACGAAATGAAAAGCGTGAATCAACACTCATCAAACTTCTACTAACACAAAATTAGCAGAAGGAGCCCAAAGGGTGGCGCTAAAGAGCTGAAAAACCACAATGGTAAAACCCAGGGGTCAAGTCCTGGGAAAAAAAAGTGTGGGAACTCGCCCAAGATTCCCCCCCCCCTCCTACCTGAAAAATAAAAAAGTGTGTGTGTGTGTGTGTGTATAAATATATATATATATATATATATATATATATATATATATATATATATATGTACTCCTTTTTTAACAAATAAAGTGCAACATTTATTGTAAAGTGCCAGTTTAGGAGGACACTTCTGAAATTCATATGCATTAAACAAATAAATATAGAACAGATGTAACAACAACAACTTGTATGCTATACTAACAAAAAAGAACACCACAATGTGTGATAATAGTTCCCTCACAGGGGATTTCTAAAACAAATTGCAATGACTGGTGGCCCCTCCTGCACTGTTTCTATGCAGGCTCCAATATGTGGGGCCCCTCCTGCCCCAAGGAATCCGCACACGTGTTGGTCTGTGCAGCGGAGTGAAGCCGGGAGTGCTGAGTGTGCCGGCCCAGGGCCCCTCTCCTCAGGCTGCCTGTATTGATTGTGTAAAGTGGGATCCAGGCCCTGGGCGGCTCACTCCTGAGTGCCCATCAAATGCAGCCTTACCAGTGCCCATCAAATGCAGCCTGATCAGTGCCCATCAATGCAGCCTTACCAGTGCCCATCAAATTCAGCCTTATCAGTGCCTATCAAATGCAGCCTTGCCAGTGCCCATCAAATGCAGCCTTACCAGTGCCCATCAAATGCAGCCTTGCCAGTGCCCATCAAATGCAGCCTGATCAGTGCCCATCAATGTAGCCTGATCAGTGCCCATCAATGCAGCCTTGCCAGTGCCCATCAAATGCAGCCTTGCCAGTGCCCATCAAATGCAGCCTGATCAGTGCCCATCAAATGCAGCCTTGCCAGTGCCCATCAAATGCAGCCTGATCAGTGTCCAGCAATGCAGCCTGATCAATGTCCAGCAATGCAGCCTGATCAGTGTCTGGATCTGGGATTTGAATATCGCCCGTCCACCTCTCCCCCAGTCCTCCTCCTCCTCAAGTGGCTGCCCAGCACACTGCCTGCCTCAGCTCATATACTTGAGGCCAGTCCTGCAGGACACAGCTGCTAATGGGAACGGCAGTCCTGCTGTAGAAAAAGTACAGGAATGTCGTTCCCACGCGTTCCCGCAGAAATCGAGCCCTGGTAATAACACAATTTAGCATACAAAGTAATTAACAGGAAGAACTAAGCATAAGATGGCATTTGACATCCAGATCCGCATAAACATTAGCAAAGCCACATCAAGAGCAGCAGTGAGCAGTACTGTAGTAAAGTCTAATGCACTGAGTGCTGGAACTATACTGCCAGAGCGCATTTATGGCAGTGATGCTAGCCCTAGAATGACTGGCTATGCACTGTCCAAAAGAAAAGGAGGATGGTAGAGGAGAAGAGGGAGCAGGGAAGCAAGGGGGATTGCAGAATAATTACTAAAGCAGGGGCAGTCCTTTGAGATGTTCTTCTGTCAACTATTAATGAAGCCCTTTAAGAGCGTTGATGCACTTAACAGTCCCAGTTAACCTGCATGAAGTATAGGTACAGTATGGGTATGGTGCAAGTTTAATGTGGTTCAGATGAGGTAAAGGTTCAGTATAATGCACTATAGGGTTGGTATAGGTGCAGTCTTGAATTGGAATAGGCACAGTATGGATTGGGTACACTTGGTGTCAGAGCCATATTTAATATTGATTGGACCCTGGGCAAACATTTTCTTGCCCCCCCAAATTCAGTTTACTGCAGCAGACTGGGCAGCGATTGCGATTGGTTGATAGAGGTTACAGAACATCATTACCACTCACTGATTGGTTGCTAGAGGTTACCGTACATAATTACTGATAACTGGTTTCTAGCGTTTACTGCAAATCATTCTTGCTCACTAATTGGTTGCTAAAGATTACAGCAGATCATTAATGTTCACAGATTGGTTGCTAGAGGTTACTGCACATCATTATCTCTGCATCAAATTGTGGGTGTGGCCAAACTGCACTAACATTGAGGCATTGTTACATACTAGAAGTTCAGGAGTAAACTATATACAGAAGAGTGTGCTACGTACAGAGTGCAGGGTTGAGGGGTGTACTACGTGCAGAGTGCAGGATTGAGGGGTGCGCTAAGTGCAGAGTTGAGGGTTACGCTATATGCAGGGTTGAGGGGTGCACTATGTGCAGAGTGCAGGGTTGAGGGATGCACTTCATACAGAGTGCAGGGTTGAGCTACATACAGAGTGCAGGGTTGAGGGGTGCGCTACATACAGAGTGCAAGGTTGAGGGGTGCGCTACATAAAGATTTCTGTTACATACCAGGAGTTCAGGAGTGGACTATATACAGAAGAGTGTGCTACGTACAGAGTGCAGGGTTGAGGGGTGCACTACGTGCAGAGGGCAAGGTTCAGGGGTGCGCTGCATGCAGGGTTAAGAGGTGCGTTATGTGCAGAGTGCAGGATTGAGGGTTGCACTGTGTGTAGAGTGTAGGGCTGAGGGGTTTGCTATGTAGAGAGTACGGGGTTGAGGGGTGCGCTACATGCAGAGTGCAGGATTGAGGGGTGCGCCATGTGCAGAGTGCAGGATTGAGGGATGCGCTATGTGCAGGACTGAGGGGTGCGCTATGTGCAGAGTGCAGGATTGAGGGGTGCGCTACATGCAGAGTGCAGGATTGAGGGGTGCGCTATGCGCAGAGTGCCGGATTGAGGGGTTCGCTATGTGCAGAGTGCAGGATTGAGGGGTGTGCTATCTGCAGAGTGCAGGATTGAGGGGTGTGCTACATGCAGAGTGCAGGATTGAGGGGTGCGCTACATGCAGAGTGCAGGATTTAGGGGTGTACTATGTGCAGAATGCATGGTTGAGGGTGTGTGCTGTACATCCAAGTCCAATCCCAAGCCCCCCAGAGAAAAAAGCTCTCCTCCCCTCGGATTAAAGTTTAGAGTTCATCCAATCAAAAGTGTGGTGCTGCAGAAAAGGCGTGCATGTCTGTGCAGGCTGCCAGTCTCTGGAGGAGCCTCCGCATGTAGAGAGTCCCCGCCTCTCCCTCTGCTCTTACAGAGATCGATGTATGGAGCAGGGAGGGGTCTGAACAGCTGCACGGAGAGGTGTGCTGTCACTTGCAAATACAGAAGCAGTGCTCCTCTCCCAGAGGACAGTAGCGAGCAGCCAAAACATTGTTTGGGCCCCCCAACAATGACTGGGCCCAGGGCAGCTGCCCCGTTTGCCCCGCGGTAAAGACAGCCCTGCTTGGTGTCCTGCTCTTAGTGGCTCAGTCCCTGTTAGCAGTATCAGCAATGGCCTAATAGCCCTTTCACCAGTCCCTGGGATGCTTTGGTGACCTCTCTCTGTAGAAGAGGGGGGACCCTCGGTCTCTCCCTGAAAGCCCCTGGCGATCAGTGGTGGGAAACAGAGGGTAAGCGGCTGCTCTAGTCTCCCTGCTGGTGCTGTGATAAGGGTGGTTCTGCGCTTCCTCCCAGGTGTCACTCCCAGTCTCAGGGTCGCATCTCCACTGGTATGGTCTCCTGCTGGCAGGCAAATATCCAGACAGAGGTGCTCTCTTTCTAACTCCCTCTGTGCCAAGAGGAAGAGCTTTCATGGACAGTTTTATAGAAATTATCTCTCCAATTCCTCCTACTGCACAGTGTCTGTTGGGATCTGTAATGTAACCATTATAGTATAACCAGTATAAGCTGCCATCTCAAACTACCACTCGCAGGAGTCTCAGTGTTCTGCATAGAAGTCTATGGGCTTGCTTGGCTTTAACTCTCCCCCTGCTGGCCAGAGGAGAATGGTGCATCATAGCATCAATTTCGCAGTAGAGAGAGAAAAGAATAAAAGGCATGTCTTATCCATATTGCTGTAACCCAGCACATGGTTATATTTATGTGTTAGGATGAGGGGCAATACTATATGTGTTAGGCAGCCCACACCTGATTTAGTTTTCTTTTGTTCAACCAGCAGGTAGATGAAAAAAAAACTGACCCGATTACCCCATCTACACATTCGAGGTGGATGGGGGAATCCTCTCACTGAACTATTGTATTCTGATGGCGGGGAGACAAAAGGGCGGTTGTACAGAAATTGATCAGTAGGTCAACTTCTATACAACCACAGTTCCCATACATGGATTGGAATGTGGTTGGTTCCTTCTGAACCAGCAGATTTTCGATCCATGTATGGGCTACTTTAGGGTAACTAAGAGTTGAAATAGAGGTCAGGGACATTTTTACACAATGTTTAATTTCAACTTGCTTTCGTTGCTGAAATCCCTGTGCAGAGGGCTTACAGCACCAAAAACCAAATGCAGGGATTACTGTGAATAGTTTTGTGCATTATTAAATAAAGGCCATGACATGATCTTTCAGGGTAATCCTTATATAATGGGGTTGATTTATTAAATTAGTAATTTTCTTTCAAATGTCAAATACCCAGTCAGACTTTTATTTTTAAATCCTCTAAGACTGAATAGACATTTAAAGTGAAAATGACTTCTTTATTAAAGCACCCCAATGTGTTAACATTCAAAGTCCCCTGTAATACACAATAATTTCCAATGTCAGCTAATAGATAAAGAGGCTTGCAAGGCTAGTGAGCAGTTGTATATAATCTCTCAGGGGGAAGTGTCCTTGGCATCAATTGCTTGCTGATAAGTAAGCAAATGTCCCAGAAGAGCCTTAACCTTGTCTAGATTTGTTTACATATCTGTATGGTTTCCTTGGAATTTTCACCTTTAGCTTATTAATATACTTGCTTGCTAGTCACATAGTATAGTCTCAGAAGTATTTATTTTTACTTGCTTTTAACACCAGTACGGGAGCCTAAGGACTTCTTTACGTGGGCAATGGGATGCACAATATACTGCCTCCCCATAAAAACAAGGTTTTACATACAGGACATGTGAGGACAGGGCTTGCTGCACCAAAGTGGGGATCCAGAGATAGCGTTTGCTAGTGCCCCAAAGATGGGCTGAGGCTGTGACCACAAATGTGGCATTTAAGGCAGTTCTCCATCTTAAAAGCAATACTTCTCCACACCAACATTATTAGTTAACCCTTGTAATCAGTGACATAGTTCATCAATTCTTGATGCTCTGTACACTATTCCGAATGGTTCATGTTTGTCAGAAACCATGAAATCAGACCGAGACAGAAGTACAGTTAAATCACACTTGTTTAATAATAAATGTAAAAAGAACACATGTAGTCAAAACATAGCCAAAGTTCAGTAACTGGAACGGATAGTCAGCCAAGCCAGAAGTTAGGGATCAAAGTAGTGGAACAGCAAGCAGGATCCGGAGCCAGAAAGGATGTCAGCAAAGCCAGTCTTTAAACAGGAAGGCAGGTGATGTTTCTTGGGATGTTGACCAAGGCAAAGGCAGAGCTCCTCTGGACTGGACGGCTTAACCACTTCAGCCCCGAAGGATTTACCCTCTTCCTGATCAGAGCACTTTTTGCGATTCGGCACCGCATTGCTTTAACTGACAATTGCGCGGTCGTGCGACGTGGCTCTAAAACAAAATTGACGTCCTTTATTTCTCACAAATAGAGCTTTCTTTTGGTGGTATTTGATCATCTCTGTGATTTTTATTTTTTGCGCTATAAACAAAAAAATAGCGACAATTTTGAAAAAATCGCATTATTTTTTACATTTTGCTATAATAAATATCCCCCAAAAAATATAAAAAAACATTTTTTTCCCTCAGTTTAGGCCGATACGTATTCTTCTACATATTTTTGGTTAAAAAAAAATCGCAATGAGCGTTTATTGATTTGTTTGCGCAAAAGTTACAGCGTTTACAAAATAGGGGATAGTTTTACGGCATTTTTATTAATAATTTTTTTTACTAGTAATGGCAGCGATCAGCGGTTTTTATTGTGACTGCGACATTATGGCAAACATGTCGGACATTTTTGACACATTTTTGGGGCCATTGTCATTTATACAGCAATCAGTGCTATAAAAATGCATTGATTCCTGTATAAATAACACTGGCACTGAAGGGGTTAACCACTAGGGGGCGGGGAGGGGTTAAATCAGTACTGGGAGTGATTACTAACTGTAGGGGGGATGGGCTGTGTATGTGACGTCACTGATCTCTGCTCTGATGACAGGGAGCAGAGATCCAGTGACATTGTCACTAGGCAGAACGGGGAGATGCTGTTTAAATCAGCATCTCTCCGTTCGTCCCCTCCATGAGGCGATCGCGGGTATCCCCGGGCCGATCGAGTCCGCGGGACACGCGACCCGACTCACGGAGCCCGCAGCAGGCGCGCGCGCACATGGCGGCAAATTCAAAGTAACCTACGGGTACGTTACTTTGCGCAGCTGTGCCATTCTGCCAACGTAAATGTACAGGAGCCGGTCGGCAACCGGTTAAGTAGGCAGGACTGATGAGCAGGATACTAACAACAGCTGAGTAACTGTGGAGAAAGATGGGAGCTGGCAATAAGCCGACAGCTGAGCGGCCAGCTCAGAGAAGGAAGGGCTGAGCCCAGCCCTGAAAATGTTACACCTCTCTTATGAGTTCAGCATTTTTGAGGCAGTACCAATGAGCCTGTACTGTACTCCACCAGCCCAGTTATCTGTCACCCCACTACCAGTGACAATGATCTGTATGTTACACTTGAATACTGGGAAGCTGAACTCTTGTACATATCCCAAGCTTATTAATACTGGAGGCCTCACTTTATCTTTCTATGACTTCCAGGCTGGGTCCATAGGACGCCCCGTGTCATGAGTCAGACCATGTATTGGGGTTCTGATAGCTAGGGAAGGAGTCCAAGTTCACAAGTTCCTTCACTACCAGGGCATTCCGCCACCTATGCCAAGTCACCGCTTTCTGACCGGCTGGCTGCTTGTGCACTCGATACTACTGTAGCCAATAACAACAGCAATATAGCCTCTTCTGACTAGTTTCACTGCACCCTGGACTTTTGTATTGCCTCTTCTACATCTCGTTTGTCCCCTATTAAGCCCAGTTCTTGTGATTTGCCATGCATGCACCCTTTATAGGTTTTAGAACTGGCAGAATATCCAAAACGAATAACTTTACTAGAAGGTTTCTCAAAAATAGATCACAGCAGATAGATTATCTTCCATTCAGATATCTTCATGTATTCCTCTCTCTCTAAATGCAAGATAGCATTAGGCTGCCCCCTAGGCATCATACCTTATAGCTTAAAGTCCTTTAGAGCAAGAGTCTGTAGAAATTGTGTTTGTCTTCTGTATCCCGACTGGGCACCTGCCAGGGGAAAGGAGGTGTTGTCTCACATAACACAGCAATTCCCTCTGGCTACTCCCATGCATGGAACACAAATACCGTGTAACATAAAAAGTTGCAACAACCATCATTTTATTCCCTAGGTTTTCTGCTAAAACAATATATTATAATATTTGGGGGTTCTGAGTAATTTTCTAGCAAAAAAAATAGGATTATTACATGTAGGAAAGAAGTGGGTGGCAAGGGATTAATTGCCATAAGTAATATACAAATAATTATTATATATTGTTTTTAAGGTAATTTACTATATTTTCAAAAATTTAAATTGTACTCAAGCAGGTGGCTTAATTGACAAATTACTGAAGTTTGAAGTTACAACTTCAAACCGGTAATTTCACAGTAAATACAGTAGATAAATAATAAATTATTATGTTATAACATATAGCATAATAATATGTGATTTAGCTTGATTATAACAGTACTTTTTCAACAGCAGCAGATTCTCATTCTCCCTCCTAACTGTGTGAGAAAAACATGGGATTGTGGGTAAATCTTATACCCATAAACCCATGTATTTCCTTGTAGCTAAAAGGGCTGGGCTGGAAGGGACCATTTGTCTTTTAGACACATGCCCCTTCTATGACACTGCAGTGAGAGGCGTGCCTCCATTGCAGCATTTTTATTGGACAGCTGGGGCTAATGGTAATTTACCATTGGTCCAAGACTCCAAGTTGTCCATTGAGCACAGTGCCTCTGACAAGAAGTGAGAAGCACTGTGAGCTCATCCTCTCAGTCTGCTGGAAACAGAGTGTGCCAGCTTGTATTTAAAATGGCCGCTCTGTATGTAGCATCTAACAGGCTGTGCAAGGAGCCCCATATCTCCGGAACCATAACTCGTAGGAGCCCCAAATTTGCTAATTTTGTTTTTAAATGTTCATGGCAGGTGAGGCTCTGCCTCACCTGCCTCCCCTGACTGCACATCCCTGGGCCACTGGGGACAGTGCCATGAAGGACAACACTTTAAACCCTACCTAACCCAAGAAAAGTCTTACAACAGGTCACATTATTTATTTAAAACTGAATTATAACACTGACATTTAGCAAAGATGAGGTAGAAGCAGACACTTGCTTACACTTGCACAGAGGATGGTGCCCAGTTAGGAGACCTTGAAATGGTAGCTGTGCGGCTCCTACAGTGAAGATCTGGCAGAAGCGAGGACAGGTGAGACTATGAGGTTATTAATAAGGAAAATGATAAAATTAAGTGGTGGCTTGTACAGTATATTGTATAGCCTGCTTAAGATAGCTGTCCTTGGCGGCCTAGGCATTCCCAACTTCTCGCATTACTATCATGCAGCCCGTCTGGCCCAGTCAATATTATTACACTCTAAAGTTGAGATACCACTTTGGGTTGCTCTCGAGGCCATTGAGCTACACCCGATTAATGTAACTAATTTACTATGGCTCCCTACAACAGCACGAGGACCCATAACTAATCCATTAACACAACACACGCTTAAGCTATGGGATAGACTGAAAACCGCCTTTAAGTTAATCTCCCCACGCTCCCCACTTCTATCCTATTTAGGTCACCCTCAATTTTACCCAGCTCGCACAGAGCCAGCCTCATTCCAAGCCTGGGTCCAGGCTGGTCTGACTCGCATTTGCGATCTAATTAGTGGAGTCTCTGTAAAATCGTTTCCAAATATCCAGGTGCAAGCACAGCTCCCCAAAAGAGAATGCTTCCGCTACCTTCAAATTAAACACTTTGCTCAAACAATCATAAAATCTAACTCTGGGCTGGATACTCTAACTGAATTTGAGCATATGTGCGACTCGGACCCACATGCCCCAGGTATTATCTCCCGTCTATACTCCCACCTTACATCACCACCCCCGAGTCTCCCCACCTATGCACAGCGATGGTTAAGGGACTTAGATAATAACCTTGAAATGGATGACTGGACGACCATATGGTCTAATACAAAAAACTCATCCCAAAACGTTGTTGCTTCAGAAGCAAATTATAAAGAGTTAATGCGCTGGTATCTAGTCCCAGCTAGAATCGCTAAATTTCTACCTGAATCCTCTCCAAGCTGTTTCAGAGGGTGTGGAGACAGGGGCACACACTTACACATCCGGTGGACATGCCCCCTGGTGCAGTGCTTCAGGGCAACAGTATTCCGGATGGCATCCACCCTCCACCAAGTTACCTTACCTCCTAGCCCAACCATAGCCCTCCTTAATCATTTCCTGCAAGATTACACTAGAACACAACTCCGTCTCCTCCTTCACTTATTTTCCGCAGCCAAGCAGACGATTGCTAAGGCTTGGGAAAAGCCCACTCTTAATATAGTCGAAATCAAGAATAGGATCACCCAGGCAATGATACATAGCAAAATTGAAGCGAAAATTCTTGATAAAGTCCCTCAACACTCCAGAACCTGGCAACCCTGGGTTGAACATTTTTTGCCCGCAGATATTGACGAAAACCTCTTGCTACTTTAGGTGGGTCTCAGTACCACCTTGAGACTTTGAAATGGTTCTTGTGCCCGCGTGGACCGACCGGTACCTCTTTCCCCTCTACTTCTCTTATCCACATCTCCTTCTCTTAGACCCCCCCTTTACTACTACTTTTCCTTCTTTCATTCTTCTACCCTAACCTACCCTCCAAAGTTAAATACTGGTAATGTACTCTGTTACATGTGATATTTTCGGTGGCCTCCCCACCAGTGTTTTTGGGGAATGGCCAACACTTTAATATAGTAAAATTGGGGACGTAGCTGCCTTTAGCTATTTATGTATCTAGTTACACTAATCCAGAATGTTACTTGATTAAGAATGTACCCGTTGCTATATTATTCAGTTTTCTTTATGCTCATGTTCTTTTACCTTATTATCATATACACTGTCAACTATCCATATGGTACTATGTATTGAGCTTTATGTAACAGTTGTATCCGATCATTTGGCAGCAGCAGCAGAAGCAGCTCAGTCTCTTTCCCACACAACCGCTTGCTTCGAGTCCATCTTTTCCTCTTTCCTCACCAGCCAGCAGACACACTTCTCCTTGCTTGCTGCATCAGCCAATCACCATCCTCCAGTTGATCTAGACTCAGCCAAGATGGCTGCTCCTGCACTGGAGACACTCCATAGACGAGCATTGCAATGTGGTCTCCTTAAAGATAGCCACTTCTGCATTCATGAATATTTAGTTTAACCCTGTTCAAACTGCAGAAGTATAATATAGCAACAAAGAAAGAACTTCCACAGAAGTTATCCACTACTGTTCAGGTCACATATATACAAGTACAGGCTTTAAAGTGCACATATCGGAAATATTGTTGTATTATAGCACCATGCTAATTAATATCTGTATAATTATAGATGTGTTATTTCTCCTTTATACTCCTGAAGACATGGACCTTGGTTCACAAAATACATTGAGAAGTGATCCTCTCTCCATTGAGGAAAGCTTTAAATATCATAAATGAAACATGTAACTTTAAAATATTAGATATATGTATGATGTATATGGGGATGGACAGATATAGAGGATATGCTGATTGAAATCCTAAATCAGTTTTATTCTACAATAAAATGATATCATTTTTAACAATATACAATGTTCAGCTTTTGTGAACCTTAAAACTCCTAATTTTATTGTATTTTTTTTTGGAAAGTCTATATACATATTGGCACACACTGAGGCTCTTTAAGATTTAAATTGATCCTGTGCTACTGTCTGGGCCCATTATTGACCAGTATTTTGCCATCCCTCATTGCGACGTCACCACACCACTGCTGGAGTCTTCCAGGGCCATATGAAGTTTCCACCAATAGACAGCAAAAAGGAAGCACTTACATCACGGGTTGTGGCCACTCAAGGAAGTGCCCTCTCATCCTTTACTGTAGAAGAAAGAAGACTCTGGACTTGGCACCTTTCATGATCACAAATTCATGTAGGAAACTGAGGCTTTTAGTTCAAATTTTCTTAAAGTCTAACTAAGGGATCATCTAGTACGTTTTGGGATAGGTACTATGCCAGAGATCAGTTCTAACCTGTACAAGGTGCAATAATCTTGTCCAAAGTACACTAAACCACATAAACTAATGTGATTTAGGGTTATTAAAGCCCTTAGTAAAAGGTCATGTATGACTGTTTGGTACACTGTGATTATTAACAACTAAACCTGTGCGCCACAGAAAAATAAATCAAGAAAAAATTCATCAAAAGTGCTGCAACTCATAAAGTGTGAACAACACTTACAACAATGATGACTATAGAATATAGGGGGTGCTAGTAATGATAAATTAGTGTGTGCACTATTAGTGTATTAAAAATGTTGCTCATAGAATTAATATGAAGTAAAAATAAATATAGAATAAAAAATGGGTATAATAATAGCTAATGTGCAAGCAAACTTATTTATTAGTACACACTCTAATTTATCACTACTAGTGCCCCCTATATTCCAGATTCATCATGAATGATACACAGTGATGCATATTAATCGTTACCTGTAAGGATGAGTACATTTGCATTCACTTTTGATAGAAATTGTTGTTTAAACCATTGAAATCTGCTATATAAAATATTGATTTATTAGTACACTTTCTAAACTTCTATGAATTATTAACAAAACCTCACTTGAAAATGAGATTATTCACTGTATTTTCATGAGTACATTTAATAATCTATTTTTTGTTTATTGCTTTGCATAATGTCATATACAGTAAATCTGTCAGATTTTGTTGTTCTTTTCCATTTGGGAAGAACATATTTCTTAGTTGTTTACATCCTAAAAATCTTTTTTATTTATTTTTGTCTTCATATGACTGTGTCTTCTTACGACAGATTCAAAATATATTTACCGTGATGATAAAATATAACAACCAGCATTACAGTAACTGTCAATGGTATTAATTTTAAACTCTTAAACTGGAGTATTGATTTCTTTGGGTTGTTTTAAAAAAATATTTATTGAGTGCAATGCAGTGTACTTATGCATTTTCATGTACACTTTTAAGTGAGTGCCAGGACCTTTTTTACATTGTAATCTGAGGCACATGTAGGCTCCTATGGTGACAGTAGACCAAAAGTGGCATCTGGCCACTCTGGCTAATGCCAGCAGGATTGTAGTAGCTAGGAGTATACTTTAGCTTCTTTGGGTTTTTTAAACTGTTCATCCTTAATTAGCTCTAAATTACATAAATATCCAAAGTTTTAACACATTCTTCATTCAGAATGAGTGAAGAGTCATCAATAGTGCTTTTCATAAATGTTATTATTTTGCATGGCATAGCAAAGCCTGTTTACATGTGCAAATATATGCTTAGGTATTTAATTTGTCAAATTTGCTTTTTATAAGTCTATTGATGAACATCACCAGTAAAGATTTAAAGGAGTTGTAGGCAGAGGTTTTTTATCTTAAGGCATTCTATGTCTTAAGATAAAAAGACTTCTGTGTGCAGCAGCCTCCCCAGCACTCCCTAATACTTTCCTGAGCCCCATCCAACGATGTCCACAGATCCCTCTGCCTTCTGGGACTCTTCCTCCTGATTGGCTGAGACATAGCAGCAGCACCATTGACTCCCGTGGCTGTCAAAGTCAGTTAGCCAATCAGGGGAGAGAGGGGGTGGGGCCGAATGGAAGTTCCATGTCTGAATGGACACACGGAGCTGCAGCCAGGCTCGGGAGCCCCCACTGCAAGCTGTTAGCTGTGGGGGCACTTGGCAGGAGGGAGGGGCCAGGAGCAGCAAAGGGGGACCCGAGAAGAGGAGGATCTTGCCTGCTTTGTGCAAAACCAACTGCACAGAGCAGGTAAGTATAACATGTTTGGTATTAAAAAACAAAAAAACGAAAAAAAAAAAAAAACAAGACTTTACAATTACTTTAAAGCATATCTAAACCCAATAGCAAAAATGGTAATATATTGCAGTTTAATATTCTTTGAATGTGGTGGCTACATTACTTTTCTTTTTTTGGCTTTGTTTCTTTAAAGAGATTGTAAAGTCTTGTTTTTTTCTCTATAAAAATAACAAACAAAATGTTATACTTACCTGCTCTGTTGCAGTGGATTTTCACAAATCAGCCCAGATCCTCCTCTTCTCGGGTCCTTCTTCTGTGCTCCTGGCCCCTCCCTCCTGTTGAGTGCTCCAACAGCAAGCAGCTTGCTATGGGAGCAGCCAACCTGAGCTGCAGCTCCATGTGTCCATTCAGACATGAAGCTGCGGTTCAGCTCCGCCCCTCTCTCTCCTGATTGGCTAACTGACTTTGATTGACAGCAGCGGGAGCCAATGGCGGCGCTGCTGTGTCTTAGCCAATCAGGAGAGAGAGGAGCTGAGATGGCTGAGAAACTCGTGGACATCGCTGGACAGAGATAGGGCTCAGGTAAGTATTAGGTGGGCTGAGGGGGGCTGCTGCACACAGAAGGCTTTTTATCCTAATGCATAGAATACATTAAGATGAAGAACCTTCTGCCTTTACAACCACTTTACTCTTCATTTGGGCATCCTGCCAGTTAAGTCTGGTATTTTTCATGTTTCTTTAAAAGTACAAGCTATTCAGCAAAAATGGCAGTTAGAGACAAATCATATTAACACTGACAGGGGTGCTTAAAATGGTCAACTTTTAATCATTTATGTAAAACCTTTATCCCAAAAGGAAAAACATGCTGCTTAAAAAGTGTTAGCTGGAGTTTGGCTTTAATGTGCTAGTTAAGTCCAACTCAATTTGATAGTGCATTTACAGTTGTGCTCATAAGTTTACATACCCTGGCAGAATTTATGATTTCTTGGCCATTCTTCAGAGAATATGAATGATAACACAACAACTTTTCTTTCACTCATGGTTGGTGTTTGGCTGAAACCATGTATTATCAATAAATGGTGTTTACTCTTTTTAAATCATAATGGCAACAGAAACTACCCAAATAACCCTGATCAAAAGGTTACATACCCTGGTGATTTTGGCCTAAAAACATGCACACAAGTTGACACAAAGGGGTTTGAAGGGCTAATAAAGGTAACCATCCACCAAAAGGTCAATGTGTTTCTGGACTCCTGACAGACCCTTGCATCTTTCATCCAGTGCTGCACTAACGTTTATAGATTCTGAGTCATGGGGAAAGCAAAAGAATTGTCAAAGATAGTTGAACTGTATAAACCAGGAAAGGGATATAAAAAGATATCCAAGGAATTGAGAATGCCAATCAGCAGTGTTCAAACTCTAATCAAGAAGTGGAAAATGAGGGGTTCTGTTGAAACCACACCACGGTCAGGTAGACCAACTAAAATTTCAGCCACAACTGCCAGGAAAATTGTTTGGGATGCAAAGAAAAACCCACAAATAACTTCAGGTGACATGCAGGACTCTCTAAAAACATGTGGAGTGGCTCTTTCAAGTTGCACAATAAGGAGGCAGTTGAAGAAAGATGGGCTGAATGGTTAAGTCGCCAGAAAAAAGCCATTACTACGCAAATGCCACAAAGTATCCTGCTTACAATACGCCAAACAGCACAGAGACAAGCCTCAAATCTTTGGAGTGATGAGACCAAAATTTATCTTTTTGGCCACAACCATAAATGCTACATTTGGAGAGGAGCCGTCAAGGCCTATGATGAAAGGTACGGAGGTGGATCGCTGATGTTTTGGGAATGTGTGAGCTACAAAGGCACAGGAAATTTGGTCAAAAATTGTTGGCAAGATGAATGCAGTATGTTATCAAAAAATACTGGAAGAACATTTGCATTCATCAACCAGGAAGCTGCGCATGGAACGTACATGGACATTCCAACATGACAGTGATCCAAAACAAAAGGCCAAGTCGACCTGTTATTGGCTACAGCATGATAAAGTGAAGGTTCTGGAGTGGCCATCTCAGTCACCTGACCTCAATACCATTGAGCGACTCTGGGGAGATCTCAAACCGTGTAGTTCATGCAAGACAGCCCAAGAATTTACAGGAACTGGAGGCTTTTTGCCAACAGGAATGGGCAGCTTTGCAATCTGAGAAGATAAAGAGCCTCATCCAAAAATGCCACAAAAGACTTCAAGCTGTCATTGATGTTAAAGGGGGAAATACACAGTATTAAGAACTGGGGTATGCAAACTTTTGATCAGGGTCATTTGGGTAGCTTCTGTTTTCATTATGATTTAAAAAGAGTAAACACAGTTGATTGATAATAAATGGCTTCAGCCAAACACTAACCCTGAGTGAAAGAAAAGTTTTTGCGTTATCATTCATATTCTCTGAAAAATGGCCAAGAAATCATAAATTCTGTCAGGGTATGTAATCTTATGAGCACAACTGTAATACTACCCTCTCCTCAGGTCAACAATGCTACTGTCCAAGGGTGGCACCTTCATAGAATGGAGCCACTCTAAAAAAGGAAGGGTGATACTGGTCAGATCACCAAGTGAAAATAAAGGAAAGGAAATCAAATGTAGCCACAGCATTTAAGGACTGGAAAGCTGCAATATATTAACTTTTGTTTTGGGGTTTGGATTCATTTGAACCTTTTTTCTGAATATGCTTTGTGATATGTGTATAAAACAATAATGCTATATGTTGAGTGAATGAGGGAGTGTGCAATGTAAGTGAAAGTGTGCTATATAGTGTGTGAATTGGGGTGCGCAGTAAGTGAATAAAAGAGTATGGTGCATGAGTGGGGAAGTGCAGATAAGGGGTATGCAGTGTATCATGTGAATGAGAGAGTGTGCTGTGTGGTGTTTGAATTACACAGTGCAGTATGTGAAAGAAGAAGTGTTTAATGTGATTTGAGAATGATAAAGGTGTGCTGTGTGGTGTGTGACTATAGAGTGCAGTGTATATTGGTGGCACGGGAGAACTGTATGCAGTCCAACTAAAATTTTATGAATGCTTAGCTGATGTCTGAGTTATCAGCCCCTTGTGGGCACTGAGCAGACCACCTCACTAGGCCTCGTACAAGAAGGAACATGTCTTCATGCTAGGGACACCTGCCCCAGCCTTGGCACAGGAAAACAGTGCAGAACACCAATTATCCTCCAACATTTCCTATACATTTTAATTTTGTCTTAACTCAGTCCAAAGACATAGAGAGCAGCCACTGAACACTTTGCAAAGCCTTGCATACTCGTGGTCCAGGCCCAGTCCCTGGTTAGCTTTGTTCTGCAGTGGGTTCCTACTGCTTAGAAGGGAAAATCAAACATCCATCAATCCAACTTTCTGATGGGGGCTTCTGTCATCAGCCATCACTGTTCCCTCTCATAAACTGGCTGCTCTTCCTTCCTTATAGATGTTCTCTATTGTGCTTAGTTCACTATCACCATAACGGTACACTTCATTGCCCATTATTATTCACCATAGGAAGATACCCTCATTTTTTCTATAAAGTTATGAGACTAGAGCTTCTTGAATAACAAAACTCATTTACTGAAGTTAAAGGTTAATTTTAAATAGTTGATTTCTTACAGATCACCAGTACAGCACACTTAAGATGTACAATGGTTGGTAACATGGCTTCCCTTAAATAAATGGTAGCACATACTGTACTTTACAAAAGTTACATAAACTGTGACTTTGACTGTGGCAGTGGTACGTATATCTGTAATATTTCCATATCCCACGTGAATGGCTATTACCATCTCTCTCTGTCTCTCTCGATATCACTCTCTACTCATCAGCGACTACATTGTTTAATGGCTGGCCTTCCACTTCCTATGGAAAGAACTAGGGTTTTACCGATACTAAGCATTTGCACAAGTATCTGCACTCGTGCAAATGCACCAATACCTGAAACCAATACGTTAAGGATTTGTTCTTTCAGCTGTCAGCAGGATTCCCCCACTGACAGCTGAAATGTAAAAAAAAAAAAGCCAACAATTATCAGTTGTTAAGGAGCGGGGCCACTGTGTCCTTAACAACCCATAACTCATTCAGCTGTCAGTGGGGTTCCCCTGTTGACAGCTGAAGTGCTAAAGATGTCTGGCAATTGGAGCTGTCAAAAAAAGAAAAGCAGCCAGGTAATGTTTATCCACAACATTGCTCAGCTGCTGAAACACTACAATAAAAAGAAACATTGTTTCTTTTTGTATCTTTCTGTTTCTTCATCTACTGATCAAAGGGATGAACTTTGATCTGGAGATGAAGTCAGTTTAAAGCAACCTGTCAAACAAAAAAAAAATTGGGGGGGTGTTTTTTATTAAATGTTTCCCTGTTTAACCCCTTTTTAACCCTTAATTTACTCTAATCAGCCTTAATTAACTCCTTAGTCTCCTCCAATTAATTATTTTCCTGATGATTTTTTTTTTTACTTCTATTTTTTAAACAATTAATAATAAAACTTTTCTTTTGTTTGCTTTGTTCGCTAATACTTTCACACCTTTAACATATATTTACACATGTTTCACATTTATAAAAGCATAAAATGTAAATGGGGAACAACTTCCTCTCCCCTATGTACACCACTATGGGAAGTGACTCAACCTCAAGCAGTGTGTGAATGATGGAATGTACAGTGTGGTGTGTGAATGAGGGAAGGCAGTGTGTGAATGAAGGAATGTACAGTGTAGTGTGTGTGTGAATGAAAAAATGTGCAGTGGGGTTTCTGATATTCCTATCTGCATGTACAATATGTTTTGGGTCAGTGATTCACCAAGTAGCAAAGTTTTTTGAATAGCACTGTGGCTGAACAACTAACATTTCCAGAAGGACAATAAGAATGGCAGGTCACTTACTTCTTTCATGACTGATTCTAATCTTCATAGGTAAGTGCTCTATGCACTACATCGGTAGGAAGCAACCCCGCACACTATGAGACAACATTCCACATGGGTTTACACCCTTCCTCGTTACAGTTACCAAAACTGTTATTTCCTATCAGAGTGTCTCCGGGTACCTCAAACTGCACCTCTTTGCAAATGATGGACAGAATTCCCACTACTACCACGTCTGTTCCGGCCCTTCCTTTACATGAGGTCTAGCGGGTGAGACAGTACCCGAGCCCTCTACCAACTACTGCTCAACTGCACCTCGGACCGCACCAGCAGGAATGCACCTCATCACACCAACATACAGAGAGACTTCCGCCATGTCTGTTATTTGTGATTCCTCTAGCAGTTCCCCTGAGTGCCTTCCGCACACATCTGCCGCTGAAAGAACTCTCGCAGAGAACTGTGAGACCACTTTCCACAAAAGTAACCAACAATGCAGTAACCAATAACTATTTTTATCAACATTGCTAACCATCGCCTGTACCAACTGCATCCACTGATTGGTACTACGCAGTATCAGACCATTCATCTGCGGTGGATACTTGCAGTTGTACAGCGAAAAGGATTTTACCAATTCCAACATGTCTAACAAAACCTCAGTTATTTCTAAACATCCCACATCTAGACATAGAACTTTAGGGACTCTTCCCTTACTAGCGACGTAGAGGGGCTCATTTGCCAAGACTCGAGAGGCTGAAATACTTAAGGAGATCTCCACCTCAGAGGTAACAGACACAACTTGTGGCTCCCCTTGAGCACTGCCAAACGCATGTGTCATACTCATCCTCTCATTTTTGCAAGGAACCTCCACCATGCTTCACTGTTGCCTTTAGACACTCATTATTGTACTGCTCCCAGGCCCTTTTCAAACAAACGGCCTCCGGCTATAGCCACATTTTTCTAATTTTGACTCATCAGTCCAGAGCTTTTGCTGCCATTTTTCTGTACCCCAGTTCCTATGTTTTCCTGCATAGTTGGGCCTCTTAGCCTTGTTTCCACATCCTATGCATGAAATCATAGGAGAGTGAGCTGGGTAATCGTGGAATTGAAGAATGTGTAGCAAGTGTGCTGTTTGCAACAATAATGGAAACTTGTCATTGTGCTGCTGAGGTGAAGGTCAGGAGGAAGGGGGATGTGATTTTACTGTTAGAGAAAATACAAGAAATGTTACTTATGCCCATTTTGACAATGAAATGACCACTCTAGAGTCTTATTAAAAAAAACAATTCTAAGTACTTTTTCCCTGCCATCACTTATAAAGGGCTCATGCTGTTGTCAAACTGCCGTGTGCATTCAGTCCTGAACAAATGCAGAAGACAGCAAAAGGGAGGCATTTAACATGCAATGGGTAACAAAACATAAAACAATGTAAAGCAGGGGAAATGCAACCTCAGAATCACCATCCACACTGCACTGTTGAAGTATTAAGGAATATTCTGCCCTGCATTTGATATACATTTCATAAGTATGCCAATCGCAGAAAAAAAATGCATGTGCACGTAAGTGCCAAGGCCATTAATTTATAGGGAATCTCTATTTTTATATGTATAGCAGTTTCCTCATTTTCAAACTGTTTTGAGAGAGTGAAATTCCACTTTATTTGTAATTATTTGCATAAAAAAAAAAAGAATCCAGCAGGGAGAGTAAAATTCTTTATAATGGATGTAGCAGGTAAGAAAGTAACTCGAGCTCTGGATTCCCTGAGAAGTAAAAGGCACTGAAGAGGAAATCAACCTTCCAGCGTACAACATAAACTGACATCTTAGTTTTGAATGAATCATTTTTAAATGTCTAAAAATGGAATGTCAAAAGAAAATGAAAGTATGTAACTTGCACATAAAGTACGAAAAATTCACCTTCATTATAACATTTATTATTATCGTACATATTTATTCGTTTCATATTTGCTATTTTATTCTTAGTTCTTATGTCATTTTGTGTCACTTTCACTTGTGTTATTGACAGACAGGTAAAAAGTAGATTTTTGCATTTTTTTTTGTGCTAACATGCAAACAGAAATGTTTCTTGATCAAGATTAACTGCCACACAAAAGTTTCCTCCTTATGTAGTTCTGTAGCATTAGCCAGCATATATCAGATTGCTAATCAGTAATGGATAAAAATATACTATTATATTCAGCTCCTAAAATAGGCATGCTGTTCATTCACTTCAGGTGTCATTCATGGTTGCCTTCCCTTCTTATTACTGATCTGCACAGGAGAAACGACCAAATTGGCTGAAGATAGAACAAAATGTCATTGCTGAATAGAATTGCGCATTGGTTTTTAGACATATGAAAAAACCATAAGCTGATATGTTGAGAAAAGCATTGTGGCAGATGACAAGCCAGAGGAATGTGATGACTTTTATGTAATAATGTAACAAATGGAAGATGGTTTCTTATGGATAACCACTTAATGCCCGGTCCCTTTTTTAAAAATGGAACTTAATGTTTACTGCAATATCCATTACAGATTACTTTTCTCCCCTCAAGTACAGTCTTCCTCCTTTATCACCAGTACATATCCCCCTCCACTATAGACCTCCCTACCCCAGTGTAGAGTTCCTCCCTTACCACCAATAGATACACCGCTCTAGTACAGAAACTCTCCCTCCCCACTGGTGCAGACCCCACTCGCTCTTCATCATCAACAAAAATCTCTCCTTTAGTACAGGCCACATCCCTCCCCACCCATCTAGCCCTCCCTCACTCTCCAGCAGTACTAACACCTCCTCCAGTACAGATCCCCTCCCTTCCCATCATTACAGACTTTCCTGACTCAATAGATGTGGAAGATATTTGCACTGGAACTGGCCAGTTGGGACCCAGTACAAAGCTCAAATGCTAAAATTAAAATGTATATTTTTTTCCAATTTTGGATAAAGCAGGGATGGATTAGAACTCATGCCAAGTTTGTAATTGCCATTTGTTCCCTATCAGATATATCCATGCACTCTTTTTGTCCTGGTGAAAATGATGGAAAATTCCAAATTTTAGAGTTGTCAGCAGAACAAGACATGAAGGGTAACATTTAATAGGAACTCCTGGTTTAGTAATAACTGTCTAAAAGGGGAATTCCTCTTTATTTTGTCTTACTTCCTGCTGTGCCACTGGGACAGGAAGTGATGGGGAAATCTCTCCAACGGGACATAAATAACAAAAAAACTGACAAAGGTTCATCCCCTCCCTTACTCTATCTATTGCTTTACGCGTACACTTCAATCAGCTCTTGGGTTTGAGATACATCTACAAAGTGCTTATAGAAGCCCTCTGTAGCATTGTGATTAAAGTGCAAATGCTATGATTTCACCTCTGATTATAGTGTAAGATCTGATCTAATTTCTGTGGTTGCTCATTCAAGTAGAAGTGTCACATGTTCTATATCTTATGATAAGCTTTGAACATTCTATTAACTGTTGGTTTGGGGACTTTTGGAGGTTAAAGGTACCCACACACCTATAAAGCTTGCCCCACTTGGCTGATTCCCCACCTGTTTTACATAAATAAATTGCTCCATAAAGAATATTATGTGAGTCAGTCTAAATACCCAGCCATGAGTGAGTAGGTCAGCACTGTTTTTTTTTGTATAATTTGCATTTTTATTACTTTTTGACACTTTTTTGGTAAATGGGTAGGGGTACTGTGTACCCCATACTCATTCACATAAGGGGGGCTTCCAGATTCTGATAAGCCCCCTGCCCGCAGACCCTCACAACCACCGCTCACAGTTCTGGGGATGAGGCCCTTGTTCCCACCAACCTGGGGACAAGGTGCTTTGGGGTAAGGGGCTGAGTCCCCCTTCCCCAAAGCACCCATCCCCCATGTTGAGGGCATGTGGCCTGGTATGGTTCAGGGAGGCATGCTTGCTCGCCCCCCTTTCCTGACCTGCCATGCTGCATGCCCAGATAAGTGTCTCGTATGGATTTGGGGGGACCCCGCGCCATTTTTTTTTTAAGTGGGGTTCCCTTAAAATCCACACCATACCCGTTTTTTACCAGCAATTTTTTTATTAACTGTCAGTGGGGAAGCCCAATAACAACATGCAGAAGAGTTGGTGGAGTGGATAACAAAGCTGTCCTCTTCCTTTGTCACCCAGGCTCAGAGTAGCTTGCCTTCCAACGCAGCTGCCAAAGCGGTCTATTCCACCGGCTCCTTGTCCACAGTCACTCCTTGCGTAGCCCCACCATCATGCACTGAGAAGTCCCCAGAATTATTCGACCGCAGTGTCGGGTACATGCTGCTGGAAGATGCGCAGCGTTTTGAAGGCTCCGATGTTGGTTCCCAGCTTGAGGAAGAAGGTAAAGTGAGCCTAGAGAGAGGGGGTGCCCAAGGGGGGTTCCCCCAGCTGCAGCATACTGCCAAGTTTGCTTCAGTGATGAGGAGGGAGGGGATGATGAGGTCACTGACTGTACTTGGGTGCCTGAGAGGAGGAGGAGACAAAACTCCATCGAGGCAGGATGTCCTCTAGGGGGCAGCTTAAGGACAGCCACCCTATTGTTTCACACCGCAGAGCTCCGCAGGTGCAGGGCGCTACTGACTCCCCGCTGACTTTTAAAAGTTCCTTGGTGTGGCCCTTTTTGGACACATGTGCAGCATATCGCACCGTTGCTGTTTGCAACCTATTTCTGAAGCAGATCAAGCGTGGCCAGGACAGCAGCCGCTCGGGCACCACATGCTTGACCAGACATATTACGACCTGCCATGCAGTCTGTTGGCAACAGCACTTGAAAGATCCACGTCAAAGAAAAAGGCGGACTTCTCCTTGCTCCTCATCTGGGATCTCCAACCCCACTATACCTCCAGTCCTCTCAAAAACCTGCACTGAGAGGAATGAAGGTATAGCAATAGGTGTCCCAAGTACTTGCAGCCTATCTGCTAGCAGTACACCACCATCTGATTTTAGCAGGCAAATTTGCCTACCCCAGTTGCTGAACCGTAAAAAGAAGTTTGGCCCCAGCCATCCACATGTTCAGCATCTAAATGCTAGCTTGGCCAAATTGCTAGCACTGCAACTGCTGCCTTTTTCCGATTGTAGACTCTGCCCCCTTTTGTGAATTTGTGGAATGTGCTGTACCTCAGTGGCAGGTTCCAAAGTTCCATTTCTTTTCACAGAAGGCATGGGCAGGGATGTTACCTTTCCTTCATAGCTCACTGGGAAACTCTGCTGGCAGCTGGGAAGGATGCAGGACAGGGTTCAGTATTGTTGGAGCTTGTACTACCACCACACCTCCAAAATGCTAGTGGTGATTCTGCCACAGCTCTCTCCTCCACCCCCTCCTCTTCTTCTTCTTCTATGGCCTCTTCAGATTTGGCCCCTGAACCAGCGGTGCTTCGTAAGCGTTCAAGAGGCAAGCAGTCAGGCAAAATGATGCCATGCCGTGCTTGAGTTGGTCTGCTTAGGGGACAGGAGCCACACTGGGGCAGAGATTCTGTCAGCTCTGCAGGGGCAGGCTCAGAGGTGGTTGACGCCACGCCAGCTTTAGCCAGGAATGGTTGTATGCGACAATGGCACTAACCTTCTCTCTGCCCTCTGACAGGGACACTTGACCCATATTCCATGTTTGGCACCCATCCTGAATTTGGTGGTGCAGCAGTTCTTGAGCAGGTACCCAGGCTTACATGATCTCTTGAGGCAGGCCTAGAAAAGTCTGTGGTCATTTCTGCCAGTCATACAATGCCGGTGCTCGGCTGGCTGACATTCAAAGGAAATGCAACCTGAACACCAACGTTTGTGACATGCCCACTAGGGATGAGCCGAACACCCCCTGTTCGGTTTGCACCAGAACATGCGAACAGGCAAAAAATTTGTTCGAACACGCGAACACCTTTAAAGTCTATGGGACATGAACATGAATAATCAAAAGTGCTAATTTTAAAGGCTTATATGCAAGTTATTGTCATAAAAAGTGTTTGGGGACCTGGGTCCTGCCCCAGGGGACATGGATCAATGCAAAAAAAAGTTTTAAAAACGGCCGTTTTTTCGGGAGCAGTGATTTTAATAATGCTTAAAGTGAAACAATAAAAGTGTAATATCCCTTTAAATTAAGTACCTGGGGGGTGTCTATAGTATGCCTGTAAAGGGGCGCATGTTTCCCGTGTTTAGAACAGTCTGACAGCAAAATGACATTTCAAAGGAAAAAAAGTCATTTAAAACTGCTCACGGCTATTAATGCATTGCCGGTCCGACAATACACATAGAAGTTCATTGATAAAAACGGCATGGGAATTCCCCACAGGGGAACCCCGAACCAAAATTTAAAAAAAAAAATTACGTGGGGGGTCCCCCTAAATTCCATACCAGGCCCTTCAGGTCTGGTATGGATATTAAGGGGAATCCCGGCCAAAATTAAAAAAAAAAATGATGTGGGGGGGGTCCCCCTAAATTCAATACCAGGCCCTTCAGGTCTGGTATGGATATTAAGAAGAACCCCGCGCCAATTTTTTTTTAAAAAAATGGCGTGGGTTCCCTCCAAAAATCCATACCAGACCCTTATCCGAGCACGCAAGCTGGCAGGCCGCAAGAAAAGAGGGGGGACGAGAGAGCGCCCCCCCTCCTGAACCGTACCAGGCCACAACATTGGGAGGGGGCTTTGGGGTAACCCCCCAAAATACCTTGTCCCCATGTTCATGAGGACAAGGGCCTCATCCCCACAACCCTGGCCGGTGGTTGTGGGGGTTTGCGGGCAGGGGGCTTATCAGAATCTGGAAGCCCCCTTTAACAAGGGGACCCCCAGATCCTGGCCCTCCCCCCTGTGTGAAATGGTAAGGGGGTACAAAAGTACCCCTACCATTTCACAAAAAAACTGTCAAAAATGTTAAAAATGACAAGAGACAGTTTTTGACAATTCCTTTATTTAAATGCTTCTTCTTTCTTCTATCTTCTATCTTCCTTCATCTTCTTCTTCTTCTGGTTCTTCTGGTTCTTCCTCCGGTGTTCTCGTCCAGAATCTCCTCCGTGACGTCGGCGTCTTCTTCCCTTCTTCTCCTCGTTCCACTCTGCATCCATGATGGCATGGAGGGAGGCTCCCGCTCTTCATCCTCTTCTCTTCATCTTCACCTTCTTTTCGGCTCGCTCCGCATCCATGATGGCATGGAGGGAGGCTCCCGCTGTGTGACGCTTCTCCTCTTCTGACGGTTCTTAAATTATGGGGGGCGGGGCCACCCGGTGACCCCGACCCCCTCTGACGCACGGGGACATGACGGGACTTCCCTGTGGCATTCCCCGCCCCCCGTTATTTAAGAACCGTCAGAAGAGGAGAAGCGTCACACAGCGGGAGCCTCCCTCCATGCCATCATGGGTGCGGAGCGGCCCGAAAAGAAGATGAAGACAAGAAGATGAAGAGAAGAAGATGAAGAGAAGATGAAGAGAAGGGCGGGAGCCTCCCTCCATGCCATCACGGATGCGGAGCGGCCCGAGGAGAAGAAGGGAAGAAGACTCTGAGGCCGCGGAGATGCTGGACGAGAACAACGGAGGAAGAACCAGAAGAACAAGAAGAATAGAAGATAGAAGATAGAAGAAAGAAGAAGCATTTAAATAAAGGAATTGTCAAAAACTGTCTCTTGTCATTTTTAACATTTTTGACAGTTTTTTAGTGAAATGGTAGGTACCCCCTTACCATTTCACACAGGGGGGAGGGCCGGGATGTGGGGGTCCCCTTGTTAAAGGGGGCTTCCAGATTCCGATAAGCTTTGTGGGTTGTGGGGATGAGGCCCTTGTCCTCATCAACATGGGGACAAGGTGTTTTGGGGGGCTACCCCAAAGCACCCTCCCAATGTTGAGGGCATGTGGCCTGGTACGGGTCAGGAGGGGGGGCGCCCTCTCATCCCCCCTCTTTTGCTGCGGCCTGCCAGGTTGCGTGCTCGGATAAGGGTCTGGTATGGATTTTTGGGGGGACCCCACGTCATTTTTAAAAAAAAATTTTTGGCCGGGGTTCCCCTTAATATCTATACCAGACCTGAAGAGCCTGGTATGGAATTTAGGGGGACCCCCTTCGTCATTTTTTTTTCAATTTTGGTTCGGGGTTCCCCTGTGGGGAATTCCCATGCCGTTTTTATCAATGAACTTCTATGTGTATTGTAGGACCGACAATGCATTAATAGCCGTGAGCAGTTTTAAATGACTTTTTTTCCTTTGAAATGTCATTTTGCTGTCAGACTGTTCTAAACACGGGAAACATGCGCCCCTTTACAGGCATACTATAGACACCCCCCAGGTACGTAATTTAAAGGGATATTACACTTTTATTGTTTCACTTTAAGCATTATTAAAATCACTGCTCCCGAAAAAACGGCCGTTTTTAAAACTTTTTTTTGCATTGATCCATGTCCCCTGGGGCAGGACCCAGGTCCCCAAACACTTTTTATGACAATACCATGCATATAAGCCTTTAAAATTAGCACTTTTGATTTCTCCCATAGACTTTTAAAGGGTGTTCCGCGGCATTCGAATTTGCCACGAACACCTCAAATTGTTCGCTGTTCGGCGAACTTGTGAATAGCCAATGTTCAAGTCGAACATGAGTTTGACTCGAACTTGAAGCTCATCCCTAATGCCCACCAGGTGGAACTCAACATTGGCAATGCTGCAGCGGCTGCACATGCAGCTGAGGGCCATCAATGAGTACCTGTGCAAATATGACACCTGAACAGGGTCAGGGGAGCTTGGCTTCTTTTCACCACGCCAGTGGCTACTGATCAAGGATGCATGCACTGTCCTGTCACCATTTAAGGAGGCCACAAGGATGGTGAGCATCGACAATGCATATTAATTGTAAAATGATCCCGCGCTACAGTGTGAAATATAAAAATTGCTTTTCACTAAATATAATGAATCAATCAAGTGTCAATCTAATTAAATAGTCAAAACAGTGCAGGTATATCAAATAATCAATTCATATAATAGTAAATGAATCCCAGGGCAAATTATATAAAATGATAATAGTCTCTTAATCACGTCATCTAAAAAGTGTCCAAAACGGAAGGAAATCGTGCAAAAAAGGAGTTCCAATAAAAGACTCAGTGGACAAGGAGAAATTTTAAATCCCACAAAACGAGCTCATAGAACCCTCACCTTCATAACCTGATAAGTCAGCATGTAATGATGAATTGAGGTCGGCTGCGTCACTCCAACTTCTACCACTAGGGGGTCCTCCGTTCCATTATATGTAAGACTTTATTCGTCTGAAGTGTCAGCATATAACCATGTATAGGAATTTATTTGGCTATATTAATCTCTACCACCAGGGGGTCCTCTACTTCACCAAATAGATCACCCGAATGTAGCTCCACATCCACGTCCTCATATAGCCTCGTATCCTCCGCAAAATGGGGGGGAGGGGGGGAGCGGGGAGAGAGAAATGGACAAGGGTGGGAGAGAGAGAGAGCCCCAATAGTGTAGTAGGTAAAAAGTATACAGGTTTTATTTCAAAGATTTAAACTGGACTCTTACAATAAAAAATTAGAAAACAGGCATAAACAACTGCTAAGGCGCCTGAACGCCGCTCTCACATCACTTCCGGTATCGCTCAGTCTACGGCCACTCCCTACGCGTTACGTCATCACGTGACTTCTTCAGGGTAGCCTGTTTTCTAATTTTTTATTGTAAGAGTCCAGTTTAAATCTTTTAAATAAAACCTGTATACTTTTTACCTACTACACTATTGGGGCTCTCTCTCTCTCCCACCCTTGTCCATTTCTTAGATTGACACTTGATTGATTCATTATATTTAGTGAAAAGCAATTTTTATATTTCACACTGTAGCGCGGGATCATTTTACAATTAATATATATTGAGAGTGGATTGTGATACACTGGAAGATTCTGCTGCAGACAGTTGTCAATGATTTATTGGGTTACACCTAATGCACTATACGCACTTTGAGATTTGATCACTTATGATAAGATTTTTTATTAAGTTTTAGTTTATGCTAGTTCACGAACACATCTGAGTAGCGCGAAGGCTTTCTATATTTCTATCATCGACAATGCATGCATAAGTGACACTGTCCCTCTAGTCTTCCTGTTGGAGCACACGCTTCGTGGAATGATGGACAGGGCACTTGAGGCAGAACAGTGGGAGGAAGAGGAAGGCTTCCTTACCTCTCAAGGCCCCCTTTATTCAGATAGCATTCCTGTGGGCCCGCCAAACACACAAGAAGAAGAGGAGGAGGAGGATTGTGTTAGTGTGGATGTAGAGGATAACACTCAGCAGCAGTCTTCAAGGGATGGTTTTCAGTCCCCAGAAACCCACGGAGTTATATGTGGCTGGGAGGAGGTAGTTACAGATCATGTAATCCTTAGTGACCCAGAGGACTCAGAATCAAATGCCTCTGCAAACTTACGCTGCATGGCCTCCTTGATTCTGCAAAGGCTGCAAAAGGACCCTAGGATTTGTGGTATCAAGGAGAGGAATCATTACTGGCTGGCAACCCTTCTTGATCCATGTTACAAGGGTAAGGTTGCAGAACTCATCCTGCCTTCGCAGAGGGAGCAGAGGATGAAACATCTTCAGGAGGCCTTGAAGAAAGGTTTGTGCAATGCATTTCCAGACCCTGGGAGGTTACAATTTCCTGGTGCTGGACAACGTGTTGCTGAGGCTTTGTTCAGTCAGCGGAAGAGCGGTGGAGAAGGTTGCCGGCTGACCGATGCTTTTTTATATAATATTTCAACGCAGGGCCCGTTCCTGCGCCCAACAAGAATATCTGTGAGGGGTTAGTGTTGTGGCACCACCACCCAAGGCCCAATTTTTCTGCCCCTGTTTAACAGAGGCATGTAATTACAATTTTTGATATAGTATTTCACAGCAGGGCCCGTTCCTGCACTCACCAAGAGTAACTGTGAGGGCTTACACTGTTCTGGTACAACCAACACCTAAGGCCCAATTTTCTGCAGAGTATATAGGGCAGGCTGTATAGTATATATACTGCTGTTCAGAATGTATAGTGCCTGGGGGACTCCCACGCCATTTTTAAAAAAAATGTGGGTGCGGTGTTCCCCTTAATATCCATACCCAAAAGGCCTGGTAATGGACTGGGGGGGAACCCATGCTGTTTTTTTCAATGATTTTCATCTATATTGCCAGGCCCTTAACCACCTGACATCCGGCCGTAGCCGAATGACGGCTTCAGCGCGGATGTCAATTCCCGGGAGGCCGTCATATGACGGCCTCCCCTTTCCTCGCTCCCCGTGCGCGCTCACGAGCGCGCAACGGGGAAATTCTGTGTTGGCCGTGTCCCTTGGACACAGCCAATCACAGATCGCTGTATACGGCCAATCACAGCGGCCGTTTACAGCGCGATCGCTGCCTCCAATGAGAGATGATCTAAAATGTAAACAATTGAGATCATCTCTCATTGCCGGTTCTCTCTCCTCACACAGAGACAGCGTGTGAGGAGAGAGAGAAACTGTCAGCGATCTGTGAGTCTGTATTAACATTTACTGTGCCTACAGTGCCCACAGTGCCCATCAATACAGTGCCCATCAACACAGTGCCCCATCAATACAGTGCCCCATCAATACAGTGCCCCATCAGTACAGTGCAGCATCAGTACAGTGCCAATAGGTTCCCACCTGTGCCAAATCGGTGCCCACCTGTGCCAAATCGGTGCCCACCTGTGCCAATCGGTGCCCACCTGTGCCAATCGGTGCCCACCTGTGCCAATCGGTGTCCACCTGTCTGCCCAGCGGTGATTAGTGTCCAGCTGCACATCTGCACAATCAGTGACCACCTGTGTCACCTCATCAGTGCCCACCTGTGCCACCTCATCAGTGCCCACCTGTGCCACCTCATCAGTGCCCACCTGTGCCACCTCAGTGCCCACCTGTGCCAATCAGTGCACATCTGTGCTGCCTCAGTGCACATCTGTGCTGCCTCAGTGCACATCTGTGCCGCCTCATCAGTGCCCATCTGTGCCGTTCCATCTGTGCCGCTCCATCTGTGCCGCTCCATCTGTGCCGCCCCATCTGTGCCGCCCCATCTGTGCCGTCCCATCAGTGCCCAGCTGTGCCACCTCATAAGTGCACATCTGTGCAATCTCAGTGCACATCTGTTCCACCTCGTCAGTGCCAACCTGTGCCGCCTCATCAGTGCCCACCTGTGCCGCCTCATCAGTGCCCACCTGTGCCGCCTCATCAGTGCCCACCTGTGCCGCCTCATCAGTGCCCACCTGTGCCACCTCATCAGTGCACATCTGCACATCTGTTCCACCTCATTAGTGCACATCTGTTCCACCTCATCAGTGCACATCTGTTCCACCTCATCAGTGCCCCTCTGTGCCACCTCAGTGCCCATCTGTGCTCATCAGTGCCGCCTCATCAGTGCAGGCTTAGCAACCATGGCCAAAAGAAGCTTTTCCGCCGAGGAGGCGTACCAAATACTGTCCCAGGCCGACGAGAGCAACGGGGAGCTCTCTTTTTCAGATTCCCTTTCTGATTCCGAGTCGGACATAAACTATGAGCCAGTCCTCAGTAGTGAAACACTGAGTGACTCAGAGGAGGAAGAGATTCGGCCCGCCAAACGAAGGCGTTCTGGTGGGGAGGCAGTGGCATCTACCAGCACGGCAGTCCCGTCCACCAGCACGGCAGTCCCGTCCACCAGCACGGCAGTCCCGTCCATCAGCATGGCAGTCCCGTCCACCAGCACGGCAGTCCCGTCCACCAGCACCGCAGTGCCTCGGCAAGAAAGGCCAAGGACCCAAGCCAGCCTTCCCTATGCCCTGCAGAACCCCTTGTGGCTTCCTCCTAATTCAGGAGAAGCCAACATTCCCCCTTTCACTGCCCAGCCAGGAGTCCAGGTGAACACGGAGAATTTTTCCCCAATAGATTTTTTTAATTTATTTTTTACCGAGGACATGCTGTCAAGTATTGTGGCCCAGTGCAACCTTTATGCACATCAATTCATTGCGAATAATCCAACGTCCTACTATGCCCGTCCCTACGAATGGAGAGACCTAACGGTGGTGGAGTTGAAGGTTTTTTTAGGGCTCACATTTAACATGGGACTCACGAAAAAAAACACTTTGCTGTCCTATTGGTCAACCCGCCCCCTCCAACACCTGCCAATATACTCCAAGGTGATGCCCAGAAACAGATACCTCATGATATTGAGGTTTCTTAATTTCAACGACAATACCCAGTGCCCTCCCCGAAATGACCCAAACTATGATAGACTTTTCAAAATTCGGCCACTTTTAAATTATTTTTCTGCACTATTCCCCTTGCTGTTTACCCCAGACAAAAACATATGTGTGGATGAGTCCCTTCTTAAGTTTAGTGGCAGGCTTAAGATGAAGCAATATATTCCCAGTAAAAGGGCACGCTATGGGGTGAAGGTATACAAATTATGTGACCGAGTCACAGGTTACTTGTATGCCTTCAAAGTGTACGAAGGGAGGGACACCCAGCTGCAACCCCCTAATTGCCCAGACTACTTGGGATCAAGCGGGAAAATTGTTTGGGATCTCACATACCCCCTACTGGAGAAAGGCTACCACCTGTACGTAGATAACTTCTACACATCTCTGCCCCTTTTCCACAACCTGCATCGGATGAAGACGCCTGCATGTGGTACCATCAAAAAGAACCGGAAGGGCTTTCCTCAAAGTCTGGTCAATAAAAAATTGAGAAAAGGAGAAACGGCGAGTCTACGAAACAACGAGATTTTGGCAGTGAAGTGGAGAGACAAAAGAGATGTATACATGTTGTCTTCAATCCACGATGATACCTTCATGGAAGTCCCCAGAAGAAATGGCCCCATACAGAAACCTAAATGTGTCTTTGACTATAATTTGTTTATGGGGGGAGTCGACTTGAATGACCAGATGCTGGAACCGTACCTTGCCACAAGACGGACATACCATTGGTATAAGAAAGTCGCAATTTATTTTTTTAATTTGGCCATCTACAATTCTTATGTCATTTATCGTAACTCCACCCAAAACCCCAAACGCTTCCTTGGCTACCAGGAGGACGTTTTCACTGCCCTTACATTCCCGAACGGCCCCCCAGAAAATATCCGATCTGATGTTCTAAGTCGACTCTCCGAACGCCACTTCCCAGATAAGATCCCTCCCAAACCAACAGGCCAACGACGGCAAAAAAAATGTAAGGTGTGTACCAGAGCTGGATTCAGAAGAGACACATCTTATTATTGTGCACAATGTCCTTCTGAACCAGGCCTCTGCGTAGGTGAATGTTTTCGTCGTTACCATACTTTAGTAAATTATTAGTAAAGTATGGTAAACGTAAGCCTCCGTTCCTGCAATTTACCCTCACACCCCTTATGTCACTGCCTCCTCTGTAACTGACCCTGGCTTGTTATTTGACCACGCTTTTGCCTAACGATTCTGCACATACCTCTGCCTGATCTGGAACTGACCCTGGACTGTTATTTGACCATGCTTCTGCCCAACGATTCTGTACATACCTCTGCCTGATCTGGAACTGACCTTGGACTGTTTGACCATGATATTTGCCTGCCTCTTGGACTGATCTTGTACCCTGCAACTGGACTAGTGGGATTCAACACAGGGGTCTCACATATGTGAGGGGCTCCAGAATTGTTTTTCTGGATGAAGAAAACAATTTATTTTGTTTTCTCAATCCTAGATTAGGGTCTGGAGACTCGGAGGCTTCAAAGAGATTTGGGTGGGAGAAGCCTCTACCCCTGTCCCCATTCTGTCCTGAACGAGGCCCTACTTCTGCCTGTAGGACTTACTGCCGTCACGCCTCTGCCTGTTGCACTGACCACACCACATGGACCTGCCTACTACCAGGACCAATATTTTTGGCACTGCGGACAATATCTCTGCCTGCACTGACCCTGGACTTTATATGGACAGTAACCCTGCCTGCTGCCTGGACAATTGTGTTCGCCGCTGCTGACCAAGTCCCTGCCTGCTGCCTGGACCAGTGCTTTCCTCCTGCGTACAACTGCGCTACTACAACCACAGGTAATCTTTTTTGTTTACGCTTTGCTCAGCATAATGTATTTTGGGGTGTAATTCTTGGTATGTGCATGCTATGTGTCCCTGGAACACCTGACGGTGTTCCTTGCATGTTTGGCCTCTGTATGTGGCCAGGCAGTGAAAAAGTCCCACACATGTGGTATCGTAATACTCAGGAGGAGTAGCAGAATGTATTTTGGGGTGTCATTTTTGCTATCTAAATGCTATGTGTTGGAAATATCTTATAAACGGACAACTTTGTGTAAAAAAAAATGTGTTTTAATTTTTTTCCACATTTTCCAAAAACTTCTGGAAAAAAATAAACCATTCAAAAGACTCATTATGCCGCATAGATTATACGTTGGGGTGTTAGCTTTCCAAAATGGGGTCATTTTGTGGGTGTTTCCATTGTCCTGGTGCTCCAGGGCCTTCAAAGGTGTAACAGGTGGTTGAGAAATGTGATGTGTAATTTATGCTCCTAGAACACCTGATGGTGCTCCATGCATGTTGGGCCTCTGTATGTGGCCAGGCAGTGAAAAAGTCCCACACATGTGGTATCGTAATACTCAGGAGGAGTAGCAGAATGTATTTTGGGGTGTCATTTTTGCTATCTAAATGCTATGTGTTGGAAATATCTTATAAACGGACAACTTTGTGTAAAAAAAAAATGTGTTTTCATTTTTTTCCACATTTTCCAAAAACTTCTGGAAAAAAAATAAACCATTCAAAAGACTCATTATGCCGCATAGATTATACGTTGGGGTGTTAGCTTTCCAAAATGGGGTCATTTTGTGGGTGTTTCCATTGTCCTGGTGCTCCAGGGCCTTCAAAGGTGTAACAGGTGGTTGAGAAATGTGATGTGTAATTTATGCTCCTAGAACACCTGATGGTGCTCCATGCATGTTGGGCCTCTGTATGTGGCCAGGCAGTGAAAAAGTCCCACACATGTGGTATCGTAATACTCAGGAGGAGTAGCAGAATGTATTTTGGGGTGTCATTTTTGCTATCTAAATGCCATGTGTTGGAAATATCTTATAAACGGACAACTTTGTGTAAAAAAAAATGCGGTTTCATTTTTTTCCACATTTTCCAAAAACTTCTGGAAAAAAATAAACCATTCAAAAGACTCATTATGCCACATAGATTATACGTTGGGGTGTTAGCTTTCCAAAATGGGGTCATTTTGTGGGTGTTTCCATTGTCCTGGTGCTCCAGGGCCTTCAAAAGTGTAATAGGTGGTTGAGAAATGTGATGTGTAATTTATGCTCCTAGAACACCTGATGGTGCTCCATGCATGTTGGGCCTCTGTATGTGGCCAGGCAGTGAAAAAGTCCCACACATGTGGTATCGTAATACTCAGGAGGAGTAGCAGAATGTATTTTGGGGTGTCATTTTTGCTATCTAAATGCCATGTGTTGGAAATATCTTATAAACGGACAACTTTGTGTAAAAAAAAATGCGGTTTCATTTTTTTCCACATTTTCCAAAAACTTCCGGAAAAAAATAAACCATTCAAAAGACTCATTATGCCTCATTGATTATACGTTGGGGTGTTAGCTTTCCAAAATGGGGTCATTTTGTGGGTGTTTCCATTGTCCTGGTGCTCCAGGGCCTTCAAAAGTGTAATAGGTGGTTGAGAAATGTGATGTGTAATTTATGCTCCTAGAACACCTGATGGTGCTCCATGCATGTTGGGCCTCTGTATGTGGCCAGGCAGTGAAAAAGTCCCTCACATTTGGTATCGTAATACTCAGGAGGAGTAGCAGAATGTATTTTGGGGTGTCATTTGTGGTATACACATGCCATGTGAGAGAAATAAGCTATTACAATGACAATTTTGTGGGAAAAAAAAAAAAATCTCAATTTTGCAAAGAATTGTGGGAAAAAAATACAACTTCAAATAACTCACCATGCCTCTAACTAAATACATTGAAATGTCTACTTTCCAAAAAGGGGTTATTTGGGGGGCATTTGTACTTTCCTGGCTTGTTAGGGTCTCAGGAAATGAGATAGGCCTCAGTACATCAGATGTGATAATTTTTTTATGATTTGCACCATAGCTTGTAGACTCTAAAACTTTCACACAGACCAAATAATTTCCACAAATTTTTGGTTATTTTTACCAAAGATATGTAGCAGTATAAATTGTGGCCAAAATTTATGAAGAAAAATTACGAATTTGCAAAATTTTATCACAGAAATTAGAAAAAATGTGTTTTTTTTCAAAATTTTCGGTCTTTTTTCATTTATAGCGCAAAAAATAAAAAACCCAGAGGTGATCAAATACCACCAAAATAAAGCTCTATTTGTATGAAGAAAAGGACAAAAAAATCATTTGGGTACAGTGTTGCATGACTGAGTAATTGTCATTCAAAGTGTGAGAGCACTGAAAGCTGAAAATTGGTCTGGATAGGAGGGGGGTTTAAGTGCCTAGTAAGCAAGTGGTTAAAATACATTACAGCCGTGAGTTTTAAATTACATTTTTTCCATTAAAAATGTCATCTTGCTATTGTATTGTTCAAAAAACACGGGCAGACACCCCCAGGCACGATATTTAAAGAAATATTTCATTTTTATTGTTTTACTTTAAGCATTATTAAAATCACTGCCCCCGAAAAAACATCAGTTTTCAAAACTTTCTTTTGCATTGATACATGTCCCCTGTGGCAGGACCCAGGTCCCCAAACACTTTTTATGGCAATAACTTGCATATAAGCCTTTAAAATGTTTTTGCATGTTCTGCTGCAAACCGAACCGGGGGTGTTCGGCTCATCCCTATATCTCAGGTGTTCCAAATTGTATGTCTCCTCTACCCTTCCAATCCAATCCTTTATTGTGGGACTTTCTATTTCTTGCCAATATCTTGGTATCGGGCTGTTAGTTGCATTCATCATATGAGCTATCACGGATTGTTTATATTGTCTTATTGAACTTTCTACCCCGTGGAATAAGCACGTCCAAGGTTCTTCTGATATTTCTCTATTAGTAATCTATTTTATTAACTGTAAAATCTGTTTCCAATAACTTTTTATTTTTGGGCAGTCCCACCATATGTGGGCCATCGTTCCCACTAGTTTACATCCTCACCAACAGTGTGGTAATTTACCTGTTTGGTATTTACATGCTTTGTCTGGGGTTACGTACCACCTTGTATGGCATTTGCAGTTCATTCCAACTGTATTAGTATCTACTGCGGAGCTATGTACTAATCTCAATATTTTTCCTAATTTTTGTTTATTCCCTCGTGTTCCCAATTCTTTTTCCCATTTTTTTTTATGTATGGCGGGACCTTCAGCCCCTCCAGCCCCTCCAGCCCCTCCATTGTTTATTCCCTCATGTTCCCAATTCTTTTTCCCATTTTTTTTTTACCTCCAGCCCCTCCATTGCCATTAAGATTTTATAGATCTGTGATATACCATTTCTTGTGTCTGGTGCTATACACAGCCGCTCCAGAGGCCTTGGGTCTTCCACTGATCTTATTGGTTATAGCAAAGTTGTAACAAAATATTTCAACTGGAGGTAGCGCCATTCATTAATCACCATCAAATCTGTTTTGTGTTTTAATACTTAAAATGTGCATATTTTCCCCTTTTCTATTATGTCCTTTATTTGTGCATTTTCATTTTATATCCATTCTCCAAATAATTTTCCCTTTTCCCAGTGTGAAATAATTTGTTTATTTTTGTGAAATTAATGGTGAGTTATATTTCCATTTACCTTGTTTATGTATTTGATCCCAAATTCTAAGTACATTTCGTGTCATTACATGTATATTCTCACCTAGTGCTCTGAATTGAGGTGGAATCCATATAATTCTACCCAACCGTGTATCACTCATTTTATTCTCAATTTGGACCCATCTTTTTTCATTTGTCTCTCTTACCCACTCCATTACTCGTGATATTAACACAGCATTATAATATTTTTTAAAGTCTGGTATCTTTAGTCCGCCTTGCGTTTTATCTTTCCTTAGTACCGAGAATTAAATTCTTGGTTTCCTATTTTGCCATATGAACTTAGTTATTGTGTTTTTTTTAATGCTTTAAAATATGTCTGAGGTAGAGAGATGGGCAACATTTGAAATTTGTACATAACTTTCGTTACTATGACCATCTTTATAGTATTTATGCATCCTATCCATTAGACGTGTGCGATTAGTTTTGTACGAATCGGAAATTCGTACGATATTACGGAAATTTGTACATTTGTGAGGATCCGAAATACAAATTTTTATGCATGCGAATTTTGTACGAAATACGAATTTTCGCTTAAGAACTTCAGATCCAAATTCCGTTACAACAGTATCGGACAAAATAAGAATGTAATTACGATTATCCGTTACGATGAAGTTAAAAACCCCAGGAAGTCAGCACAGCACAGTGATGGTGGGAGCCCCTCATAATGATAAATTCATCATAACAAACATTAGTAATTGTTACGAAAAGTTAACGAACCTAAATGTTAAAAACCCAGGAAGTCAGCACAGCACAGGGATGGTGGAAGCCCCTCATAATGGGCACAGCAGGTGTACAGACCCGGGAACTCAGCACAGGGATGGCGGGAGCCCCTCATGATGGGCACAGCGGGTGTACACTCAGATCCGGGAACTCAGCACAGGGATGGTGGGAACCCCTCATAATGGACACAGCGGGTGTACAGACCCGGGAACTCAGTAAGGGGATGGTGGGAGCCCCTCATAATGGGCACAGTGGGTGTACAGACCTGGGAACTCAGAACAGGGATGGTGGGAACTCTTCATAATGGGCACAGTGGGTGTACACTCAGACCCGGTAACTCAGCACAGGGATGGTGGGAACCCCTCATAATGGACACAGCGGGTGTACAGGCCCGGGAACTCAGCACAGAGATGGTGGAAACCCCTCATAATGGGCACAGTGGGTGTACAGACCTGGGAACTCAGAACAGGGATGGTGGGAACTCTTCATAATGGGCACAGTGGGTGTACACTCAGACCCGGGTACTCAGCACAGGGATGGTGGGAACCCTTGATAATGGGCACAGCGGATGTACACTCAGACCCGGGAACTCAGCACAGGGATGGTGGAAACCCTTCATAATGGGCACAGCGGATGTACACTCAGACCCGGGAACTCAGCACAGGGATGGTGGAAACCCCTCATAATGGGCAAAGCGGGTGTACAGACCTGGGAACTCAGCACAGGGATGGTGGGAACCCTTCATAATGGGCACAGTGGGTGTACACTCAGACCCGGGAACTCAGTACAGGGATGGTGGAAACTCCTCATAATGGGCACAGTGGGTGTACAGACCTGGGAACTCTGCACAGGGATGGTGGGAAACCCTCATAATGATAAATTTATTATAACAAACATTCGTAATTGTTACAAAAAGTTAACGAACCTAACGAAAATTCATATTTCGTATGAATCCAAATTGAATTTTGGACACGAATTACGAAATACGAATTAATTCTAATACGAAACAGAAGGGAACGAAACCAAATGAATTTATTGATGGCGCACATGTCTACTATGCATGAGAAGGACCTTGTTACTCTTTATAATTTAACTGGTATATTTTCCCTGGGGCTGATGTTAATCTTATTCCTAAGTATTTTAATTCTGTCTTCCATGTAAATTGGAATTCTTGTTGTAGACTCCGTTCTTCCTCTTTATTTACATTTATGTTTAAAATCTCTGATTTAGAAAGATTTATTTTTAAGTTTGATAGTTCTCCATAATATTTCAGTATCTTCATTAAATTGGGCATTGTAATCCTTGGATTAGAGATATAAAATAGTACATCATCAGCGCAAGATGCTATTTTATGCTTCTCATCTCCTATCTTAATCCCTCCTATGTCTGGGTTATTCCTAATCGTTTCCAGAAGGGGTTCTAGAAATAGCACAAATAATAGCAGTGATAGGGGGCACCCCTATCTCGTTCCATTGAACATTTCGAAAGGGGAAGATGAAGCCCTGTTGACCTTTACAATTGCAGTTGGATGCTTATATAATACCTTGATCCATTGCACTGTCCTTTGACCTATTCCCATGGCTTCCAGGGTGTTCATCATAAACCCTTAGTCCACCCTGTTGAAGGCTTTTTCTGCATCTATCGTCAGGAGTAGACCTGTGGTATTTCCCTTTCTAATTTTCTGAAGCAAGAGCAAAGTTCTCACCCCATTGTCTCTTCCTTCTCTACCAGGGATAAACCCCACTTGGTCTGCATGCACCAATTGGTCATCAGATCTTTCATTCTTGTGGCTAACACTTTTGCAAATAGTTTTGTGTCTGCGTTCAACAGGGATATTGGTCTGTAACTTGAGCATAAAGTACAATCTTTTCCCTCTTTTGGAATAATTGTGATTGAGGCCATCAGGGCTTCTCTTCCAATCTCATAATTTTTTCCAAGTCCATTCATATATGAACATAATTTTGGTAATAACATTTCTTAAAAATTTTTTAAATAGGTCGTGAACCCATCTGGGCTTGGACTTTTTCCCAAAGCCAAGTCTTTTAAACCTCTATTAATCTCTTCTTCTATTATGGGTTTTTCTAAGGCAGTTAGCTTGTTCTCTATTACTTGGGGTAATCTGGCACTTTTTAGGAACTATTTTATTTTTTTCCATTCTTTCTATTTCCTATTGTCCCTTTTGTTTTACTGAATATAATACCCAATAATAATTCTGGAATACTTTCGCTATTTCTGTTTCTGAAAATACCATCTCCCCGGTTCTATTCTGTATTTTTTCTATATAATTTACAGGTTTTTTTTTCTTCAGTATTCTTGCCAGATATTTCCTCATTTTATTTCCCCATAAATATCTTTCTTTTGTGATTCTATTAAAGACCCTTCTCGTCTCCTGGTCCATTAGGTCTTTTAATTCATTTATTTTTATTACTCGTGCCTGGAACTGCTCCTCATCTCCCTTTTTTTAATGCCCTTGTTCTAATTCATAGATTTCTTTTATTAATACTTCCATATTTTTTTTCTTTCCTTTTTTTTCTTTTCTTGATCCTAGCTCAATCAGGATTCCCCTTATGTAGGCCTTATGGGCCTCCCAAAGGGTAGCCTCTGTTATCTCCTTTGTGTCGTTTATTTTGATATATTGTTATAATTCCTCTTTTACTTTCCCTTCCTCTTCTTTGCCCTATATTAGTTCTTCATTTAATCTCCATGAATTAGATTTTTTTTTAAACTCCTGGTATCTTCATTCCCATGCTCACCTGGGAAGGTTCTGACAATGTTATTTCAATATTTGTCTTGGTCACCAGATCTAATAACCTATGTTTGACCATTATATAGTGGATCCTCGAGTCCGTCCCGTGCACAGGGGAATAGAATGTATTGTCCTGTGTCTTAGGATGCTGCACTCTCCATACGTCCAGCATTTGACACTGATATAATTTATTTCTTATTATTTTCCACTGTACATTCGTAGTCCCCTGTACCCGTGACATACTATCCATTCTTGGTTTAAAGCAAAAATTTAAATCTCCTGTCAAAATCACACTTCCCTTTTTAAAATTCATTAGCTTCCCCATGACCTGCCTCAAATAATATATTGGGTTCTTATTGGGGCAATAGATGTTTGCCAGACTACATTGCATTTCACATAATGTTCCTTTTAGGAAGAGGTATCGACCTTAAGGATCTGTCATCCTTTCCTCCAATTTGAACTGCATTCCTCTGGCCACCCCAATAGCTACCCTCTTTGCTCTTCTTGTTGTAGAATCCCCATAATACCATATTGGGTAATCTTTCGAGAACAGCTTTACATTAGTTTCCTGGGAGTTATGCGTTTCCTGAAGGAACACTACCCCAGCTTTATACTGTTTAACCTCTTTTAAGATTTTATGTCTCTTTGCTGGCATATTAAGTCCATGAACATTATATGATATACATTTTATTGATGTCATCTTTGGTTTTCAAACTCCATTCTCCTCTTTCTATCTTCTCCATTCGCTTAGACCTTCACTCTGTTTAAGACGTGTCTTGGAAAAAACAGTGCATTTGGGGTGGATAACATAGATTGGGATCTTTGGGTCTCCCACGAGCTTCCCTTATTATAACATGAGAGATATCTTTTCCCTCCTCCCTCCCCTCCAAACCTCCCCCCAACCCCCCTCCTTTCCCTCCCCGCCCTCTTTGGCCCCTTTTCGGCCCTGGAACCATAGTTGGCTCCGTATTCCGTTTCCACCAGTGATTCTTTTATCCTGGGGTGAGACTCTGATCATGCCTCCCCTCCAACCCCCCCCCCCCAATTTAGAGGGAGGAGGGGCATGTCAGTGATCCAAGTGTCCCAACTCGCCGTCCCCTTTTTACCCCGCTCCACTTTCATTTCCCCTCTCACGCCACAGCCTATTTCTACAAGAAGTTTTTCCACTTTTCTCTTCTATTTCTACTCTTTTCTGCTTAAACTCTGTTTATCTTATCACATTCTCCAAAAACCTTTTTCTGTTCAGTCTCTGGGATATTCTTAATTTTTGTTTTTGTTTTTAAGTCTTCCTTGCAGCTTTATGTGGCTTTTGCCATTGTAACCTGGGATGGTCGAAAGAAGAAATATTAACACAGAAGGAAGACGAACAATCACTCTGCCATTCTGAATCTATGTCCTAGTTTGCCTACTTAACTGGTACTCCTGCCTGAACATGCTGCTTCCTGGTTGGCATGTCCAGTCCTAGGTTCTGCAAGCAGAATTGTCCAGTTCCCATGACTCCTCCTGTCCCTTAGCACCGTCTTTCTCATTTTCAGAGCTACTTGGGTCTTCTTCTGTTTCCTAACAGGTATGTAACAACAGATCTGTCATGGTCCTGTTAAGGCAGAATTAATTTCGAACATAGATGACATTTTAACACTACAATATCAAAGGAGGGTCAAATCTTAAATTCATATAGCTTCAAAGTGGGGTCAATTAGATCCTGAGTGTGTTCTTACTGGATACCAGTTTATGCATCTGCATCCAAATCTCAGTCTGGGCGTGGCAACGAGTGTTAGACATTACAGAATTGGAACAGTGGATGCTGTGACTGGTGTGTGTTTCCACTGAAACACATGGCGAGAGATTTCTGGAAAAAATTAATATCTCATAATTCTTATGCTATCCAGTACAAACCAAAAGCCTGGTTGGGCAAAGAGAAGTGTTAAACTTCAAACATGCCAGCTCTTTTATAGAATATGGGAGAGTTATTAATAATTTGGTCTTTTTATGTTGGTACTGGTTATACCAAGCATAAAACATGTGTATGGCCTTTACGCATCAACAGCCAAGGCCTTTACTTTTACAGATTTTCGATTCATAAGTCATAACTCTACACAGTTATGAGTGTTTGAAGATTTTGGTCACCAAAATCCTACCTGTGCTAATATGCAATGGTCAGCCTGTGATGATAGTGAGGTATGACAAACCCAAAACTATAGGAAGAGAATGGGGAAATAGTATTAAACACCATGTTACCCTATAACATTTGCTAGTCATTAACAAAAATTTCAAAAGTCAAATTTGATATTCAATAAATAGTAATTTCATTCCATGAAATAAATGGCTGGTTGTCAGATTGTGAAACCTTGTCAGGTAGAAATATAGATGTATGTAGTTGGCATTAAGGGTATGTCATAATAATATACTCTACTACACGATACACCCCTTAGACCCTTTGAGTGTTATTAGATTTAAAACACCCTCACTTTGGACAATAATAAGCTGTTGGTAGTGGCAGCTCTTATTTGAAATCAAAACTACTAAGTCACCTTTTCAGAGGGCCAGTGATTCTTGCAAACATCAGATTTGACTTACGCTGCACAGAACCAATGACCAGGTGAACTTTACTTCAGTATTTTCACTTTATTTCAAAATATCTTTTCTGTAAATATTTCCCGCGCCATTTTCCTTTTCTTTTCATTGCCTGTGAAGGTTTTCATTTATCCAGGCCATGATAAGCCCTGATCGTCCTCTTCTGGGGTCCACCTGGCTCCTCCCTCCTGCTGAGTGCCCCCATAGCAAGAATTTTTTTGACCTCAATGCAGAAAATGCATTAAGATAAAAAAAACCTTCCAACATTACAATGACTTAAAATAGAAATTTAGCAGACGCTGTGACTGGTGTGGGTTTCTGTTAAAACACGTGGTGAGAGCTAGTGTGCGAGACAGGGCTAGCATGTGAGAGACAACTAGTATGTTAGACAATGCCACACCTCCCAACATTTTGAGATGGGAATGAGGGACACCTACTAGCAAATGTATGTAGGCATAGGACACACCCCCTGCCACACCCCCTTAAAGGAGAATTAACCCAAAAAAAAGTTAATTAAAAAGGGCTTTTTTTACCATGACTATTCCTTTTATATTGGCTTTTAAAATTTACAAATGCAGCAATTTAGAATTTGGATGACAGGTTTAGCACTGGGAAACACTTTTTGAAAGATAAAAAGTGCATTTTATACAACTATATAGATCGGACCAAAATGAGGGACAAATGAGGGGGAAAGAGGGACAGAGGGACATTGCTCCGAATCAGGGACAGTCTCTTGAAATCAGGGATAGTTGGGAGCTATGCAGTGCTAGTGTGTGAGACAGAGCTTGTGTGTGAGATAAGGAGAACTAGTGAGACAGGGATAGTGAGTAAGACAGCCAGTAAGTGAAACAAAACTAGTGAGTAAGAGAGTGCTATTAAAGGATCCAGAGCTAGTGTGAAAACAGGGCTAGGGAATGAGACAGAGCTAGTAAATGAACTAGAGCTAGTGTGCGAGACTAGCAAGAGCTATCAAGAGCCAGTGAGCAAGTTAGTGAGAACTGGTTATCAGTGTAGCACCTTCCTAATACACTAATTAGGCTAAATGTATTTTTTGGCTTTACTGCAGTGGAGCAGTAATCTAACTGGGAGAAGCTTCCAGAATATAGTGCGGGGGGGGGGATGTCAAATGTCCTATATGAATATTTTTCATGCCCCATCCAAACCCTTGAAGGTGACATCTTAAAGGGGGCAGAGGAGGTGATAAATATTTGGGAATACTTTCCAGAGGGTTCTTTCATCTCCAGGGAGGGTTCCAGTTCTCCTGGGGCTATTGCAATCTGGGTTTCAACAGGTGCTGAGCAGAGGGCCTAGAGAAAAAGAGCTATATGTGCCTATAATCCAAAATCCTTGACTATCACAGATGACTTGATTGGGTTTCTGTTGATACACATCTTTAAATATTATCTAACTTCTAGCAGAGATATTTTCCACCACTGAAAATTATATTTGGCTGCCTCTGAGATATAAAAAGTTCAGTTGATATGCAAAATGCTGTATCTGGACAATAAACATTTCTGGAGATGTGTATAGTAGCATTTTATGCAAGATAAACACTCTTGTGGTAGAGACAAAAACCTTTTAAGGATCCTAAAATAGAGGAACAATGTGTTGAAACCCCAGTGTACATTAGTAAAACTAAGAAAATCAATGTATTAATAGCATGCAGGCAAATACAGGCAGAGATTTTAGCCAAAAAATCACATAATATACAACAACAAGTTAAATTGTCCTTGTATGGCCACACAGTCTATTATTTTGCCATAAAAGCCAAGCAATAATATAGTCTATTAAATTTGTCCTTTCAAGTGCAGAGTGTTCCCCCCCCCCCACACACACACTAAAATGTATGTATATTTAGGCCAATTCCTAGATATACTTCTACCAGGATTTATAACCATTATGTGTATAGCAGATGCAATGTTTTGCTACAGAGGATAGTCACCCTGTTTGCACCAGTCGTAAAAACAATTACCCCCTCAGCCACTTGCTGAAGAAGGCCATTTTAAAGTGAATTTCAAGTCTTGCTAAAGGAAAATAAATCAGTGCTCTTCAGCTCAGCAATACACATTGCAAGGGTTTTGTTTTCAGTTCTATTTCTGTTAGAAACATAGCAACATCTATACCTAGGAGCAATGATGGGGATTTCAAATTACATGGGACAGATCGCCTGTTGTTTGAGCTCAAGCTCTGTGCGGACTTTTGGCAGTTAAAGGAAATTGCTTCCTCTCCGTTAAATAGGAAAATAATTATTAATAACTTGAAATAACCAATGATATGTTTAGCAGTTATGTACAGTATATACATTTTTTATTGTCCTCTAAACAAAACCACTATATTGATAGGTGTTATTAGTGTTGATAACCATAAATAGTTTATATACATCAGCAGTTATAGTGACATCAAGGTAACCCACTAGCTTTGTAATCAATGAAATGGACAGCCAAAGTAGGTAATTCTAATAAAATGTGTATATATCTTTTGGTACAGAAGAAGTAACAGAACAACCAACAAATCCTTTTAAACGGTTACTAAACATGGGGAGCAATATCCTCTGGATGACTGGAATACCATGATTTGCAATCTCCTTAAATGCACTCACTCTCTGTCAGTCAGTGAAGCAGCTCATAAGAGGTACTCACCAGCTGGTATTATACCCCTACTAAACTATGATCTATGTTTTCAGATGCATGTTTTTGAGGTTGAGCCTCTTCAGGTTCCTTTCTTCACATATTTTGCAATTGTGAGTAACTGCACCCCATCTGGCATAAAATTTCAAGGACTGCCTCCCAAATAGCAGGGAGCTCTGTTACCCTTACCTTGCCTATGGGTGTGTTATTTGCCCTGATCCTCAATACCTCTTACAAAATGAATCATTGCTACACTATGGGCGATTGCCTTAAAGCAGTAGTAAACCACTGTGTGTGTGTTTGTTTTTTTCCTGGAACCTGCAAGTGTGCCAGAGCGTTGCCCTGTCAGGGTCTGAAAGGAGGTTGTGACCCAGAATTCTCAACCGGAAGGGTTGAGGGGCTCCAGGGAGCTTGTAACATGAAGAGGAAAATTGCTTTTCAGTTTCCTCCTTTCTTAGAAAAGTCCACTTTGGAAAATGGAGCCCTGGGATTTCTGAGAGATCCGTGTGGGATGAAATCCCCAGTCCTGGCTCCTGATTTTGAAAACAGCCAGCATACTGATTGGTCAGGTGTGTGCTGGGCTTTTAGTAGTAACCTGACCATAGTTCTGGGCTCCATCTCAGCAGATAGGAAGTCTGAGTACCAGGAGTCAGAAGGGCTCCACGGGGGGGGGCAGTGCATCAAGAGACTGCTAGCTATATGCACCAAGGGGGTCGGTGAAACAGTCTGTGCGAGACAAGGGCCTGGAGTGTAAGGCCAGAGAAGCAGTGCTGCAAGTGAGAGCCAACTAGGCTGAACGTCATTTTGTTCATGAACAAAGGAATGCTGAAATCCCCTGCAAGGGAAACCTATGTTTGGTTGCTGAACTTGCTTTTAATAAAAATGGGCAAACAAAGCCCTTAAAGAAGAACCAGCGAGTGGCGGTGTCCTTAAAGCCCTACATTTGATACTAGTCCTTTTACACAACGTAAAGCCATAATGTGCTAGTATGCATCGCATACTAGCACATTATGTGAAACTTATCTTAGAACTAAGCCCTTCCAGCTGCGAGCTGTCACAGGGCTTCCATCTTCACCTGTGTTCCTTCCGGGTTCATAGTCTTTGTCTGTGTGAGTGGCCGGAGCCGCGATGATGTCACTCCTGCACATGTGCGTTAAAGCCGCCGTTTACAGCACAGGACACTGAAGGAAGGGCCTGGGTGGCCGTTCTTTCAGAGCGCATGCACCAGTGATGTAACTGGCAGCATGTACAGTAAATATCTCCTAAACAGTGCACGTTTAGGGGATATTTACAGTAACTATAGGTAAGCCTTATTATAGGCTTACCTATAGGTACAAATTATGCATAGGTGTTTGCTCCCACTTTAATTTGGAAATCTTCTTTCATTTCCCTCCAACAGATAAGGGATAGAGTAGATGTTATAATGCTGATGGAAAGAATTTTCCACACCCTCTCTGAGTCTGTGCCTCGTTTTTCGGAAATATGGGATACATGGTCTACTATAAGAACCTTATTTCTAATCTATTGTACAATCTCTACTGAGATTTTTCAGACTGTTTTTTTTTAATACAGTTTTAAATTTGTTATATCAAAGTTATTTTTATAAAGGTATGTGTATATTCTCACATTTTGTCTTTGTATGTTTTGATGACACTTGCCATCAAATGTGTGCTGTTATGCCACCTCCTCTTGGTTATGGTGTATTTGTATCACCAGAATGTAACTTCTTTCGGATCTGTATAATGTCAACAGTTTGTATGCTGTTAATCTAAGTTTGCAAATAGCAAAGGGTTACTAAAGGTTAGTTTTCGAAATAAATAACAAACATTGTATATTTACTTGCTCTGTGCAATGGTATTGCACAGAGTGGCCCCCCAAACCTCCTCTTCTGGGGTCCCCATGGGCGCTGTCCACTCTACCTCTTTGGAGTCCTCCTCATAAGAAGAACCTTTCCAGAACCTCTCCCATCCTCAGGAACCATCCCCATTGATGAAGTCCCACCCACGACGTAACGTGTATGGGAAGAGGAACCTTTTGTTGATGACGTCACTGGCGGCTATCTGATGAACAGTGTTTTACCATATTGTATCTTAGTCCTTTCTTTATGCACTGGGGACAGGCCCGACAAATGTGAGTGTGATTTTATACATATTCTTATTAAATTTTTAAAAACGGAGAGCACTATCTTGTTGCTTTTTTTATTTCATATATACAACGGGTAAAATAAGTATTGAACACATCACCTTTTTTCTCAGTAAATATATTGGTAAAGATGCTATTGACATTAAATTTTCACCACATGTCGGTAACAACCTATGCAATCCATATATACAAAGAAACCAAATCAAATAAGTTCAGAAATTAAGTTATCTGTAATAAAATGGAACGACACAGGGAAAAAGTATTGAACACACTAACTGAAATGTATTTAATACTTTGTGCAAAGTTTTTTGTTGGTAATCACAGCTTCAAGACACCTCCTGTTTGGAGAAACTAGTCACATGCATTGCTCAGGTGTGATTTTGGCCTATTCTTCCACACAGTCTTTAACCACTTAAGCCCGAAAGGATTTCTGGGAGGGGCTGGGGAAGACCCAGCTGTCATGGTGCACATTGGTACCAATGACAAAGTCAGAGGCAGATGATGTGTCCTAAAGAACGATTTTAGAGACTTAGGAGCTAAATTGAGGAAAAGGACATCCACGGTAGTATTCTCAGGAATACTACCGTACATCGAGTCACACCAGAAAGGCAGAGGAGGATTAGGGAAGTAAACAAGTGGCTGTAGAGCTGGTGTAGTAAGGAGGGGTTTGGGTGCCTGGAGGACTAGTCCGACTTCTCAGTCGATTACCGGTATTATAGAAGGGACGAACTGCACCTAAATGAGGAGGGTGCAGATCAGCTGGGAATGGAGATGGCCAAATAGTTAGAGGGGTTTTTAAACTAGGCGATGGGGGGGAGGGTCCAGAGGTAGAGATAGTCAGCGCGGAACAAATTTCAGAGGGTAGTATTGGGGGCATTAGTGGTAGGTTGACCAAAGCACATAAACCCAAGGTAAGTATAGTAGCAAGTTCTAGTTGCAATCTCGGAACACCCAATAAGAGGATAATATGCGACCGGTCTAAACTATGTGGCATGTTCACCAATGCCAGGAGCCTAGCAGACAAGATGGGTGAACTAGAGATACTGTTGTACGAGGAGGATTTGGATTTTATGGGAATTTCAGAGACCTGGTTCAACAGCTCTCATGATTGGCTGGCAAACATTCAAGGGTATACCCTTTATCGCAAGGATAGAGAGGGTAAAAAAAGGGGAGGGGTATGCCTATATATCAAGAATAATGTACAAGTGAATGTGAGAGATGACATCACTAAGGGAGCTAGGGAGGAGGTGGAATCCTTATGGGTGGAGCTCCAAAGGGATGAAGATAAGGGGAAAATAGTACTGGGAGTATGCTATAGGTCCCCTAACCTAAGGGAGGAATGGAAAAGAATAGCATAGAAAAACAAAAGACCAGCATAATATATACATCTGCCAAAATTTGAATTTCGTATAGTATGAATTTGAATTCAAATAGAAAAAAGATTAGAATAGAAAATAATAGAAAAACAATGGAAAGAATAGAAAAAAATATTTTATATATATATATATATATATATATATATATATATATATATATATATATATATATATATGTATATATATAATTATTATTATTATTATATGAGATTTATATAGCGCCAACAGTTTACTCAGCGCTTTACAATGTATAAGGGGGACAACACAATTACAGTACAGTTCAATACAAAAGGTACAGGAGGGCCCTGCTCGTAGAGCTTACATTCTAAAGGGAGGGGGTGGTGGTACAAAAGGTAATAGCTGCAAAGAATGATTTGATGGGGGTGGCTCAGGGACAGTTATGTGGGTGTGGGATAGGCTTCCCTGAATAAATGAGTTTTCAAGGATCTCCTAAAGGTGGACAGGGTAGGGGCTGATCGGACATACTGGGGCAGGGAATTCCAGAGGATGGGAGAGGCTCTGGAGAAGTCCTGAAGGCGAGCATGGGAGGAGGTAACAAGGGAGCTAGAGAGCAGGAGGTCCTGGGAGGAGCGGAGGGGGCGATTTGGGCGATATCTGCAGATGAGGTTGGTGATGTAGATGGGGGCGATGTTGTGAATGGCCTTGTATGTTATGGTTAGCATTTTGAATTTTACACGGTGGGGTAGGGGAAGCCAGTGAAGGGATTGGCAGAGAGGAGCAGCAGTCACGGATCGATTAGTGAGGTGTATTAGTCTAGCAGCAGCATTCATAATAGACTGAAGGGGGGATAGCCTGCTTAAGGGTAGGCCATTAAGGAGAGAGTTGCAATAGTCGAGGCGGGAAATAATCAAGGAGTTAATAAGTTGTTTTGTAGTGTCATTAGCCAGGAAGGGTCGAATTTTGGAGATGTTGCGGAGGTTAAGGCGGCAGGATTTAGCCAGTGATTGGATATGGGGGCTGAAGGAGAGGTCAGAGTCAAGGATTACACCCAGGACTCTGGCATGTGTGGAGGGACCAATGGTTGTGTTGTTGATATTAATAGTGAAGTTACAGGGGAGGGACCGTGAAGGAGGAAATATAACAAGCTCAGTTTTAGAAAGATTAAGTTTGAGGAAGTGGTGTGACATCCATACCGATATTTTATTCAGCAAGTTTGAGATCCGTGAGGAGATAGTGGGGGTGAGTTGGGGAGTGGAGAGATAGATCTGTGTGTCATCGGCATAGAAATGGTATTGGAAGCCATGGGAGGTGATCAACTGGCCCAGGGTAGAGGTATAGAGTGAGAAAAGGAGAGGCCCAAGGACAGAGCCTTGGGGTACCCCAACAGAAAGAGGAAGGGGAGCGGAGGAGATGGAGTTGTAAGTGACACTGAAAGTGCGCTGAGATAGGTAGGAGGAGAACCAGGATAATGCAGAATCACGGAGGCCAAGGGAGTGTAATTTGCTGAGGAGCAGCAGGTGGTCAACTGTGTCAAAGGCAGCAGAGAGGTCTAAAAGTATGAGTATGGAGTAGTGGCCATTGGTTTTGGCAGTTAATATATATATTATATATATATATATTATATATATATATATATATATATATATATATATATATATATATATATATATTTATATATATATATATATATAAAATAACAGGACAGAATAGCACAGAATAGCACAGAACAATTCTGTTCAATTGTGTTTCTAGTCTATTCTTTTCTATTATTTTCTATTCTAATCTTTTCTATTCAAATTCAAATTCATTATATACGAAATTCGAATTTCAGAAGCCATCTTCCGAAATTCGAATTTCGTATAGAATGAATTCAAATTGGAGTAGAAAAGTTTAGAATAGAAAAGAATAGCATAGAAAAACAATGGAACAGAATAGAAAAAAAATAAATAAATAAATAAATATATAAATATATATATATATATATATATATATATAATATATTGGAATTTGATACAGAATGAATTCAAATTCGAATAGAAAAGATTAGAATAGAATATATTATATTTTTTTCTATTCTGTTCTAATGTTTTTCTATGCTATTCTTGTCTATTATTTTCTATGCTATTCTAATCTTTTCTATTCGGATTCAAATTGATTCTGTACCAAATTTCAATTTCGGAAGATGGTTTTATATATATATATAAATATCTTATATTTTTTCTGTTCTATTGTTTCTTCTATTCTAGTCTTTTCTATTAGAATTTAATTTCATTCTATTTCTATATAACCATTTTCCGAAATTCGAATTTTGTATAGAATGAATTTGCATTCAAATAGAAAAGATTAGAATAGAATAGAAAATAATAGAGAATAATAGCATAGAAAAACAATAGACCAGCATAGAAAACATATATGTTATATATTATATATATATGATCTTCCAAAATTCGAATTTCGTATAGAATGAATTAGAATTCAAATAGAAAAGATTAGAATAGAATAGAAAAACAATAGAACAGAAAAAATATTATATATATATATATATATATATATATATATATATACAAATCTTCCGAAATTCAAATTTCTTATAACGTGAATTTGAATAGAAAACATTAGAACAGTAACATAGAACATAGACTAGAAAAACAATAGAACAGAATAGAATAAAAAAAAAAAAAAAAAAAAAAATATATATATATATATATATATATATATATATATATATATATATATATATTATATTATATTCTATGCGAAATTTGAATTTCAGAAGCTATCTTCCGAAATTCGAATTTCGCATAGAATGAATTCAAATTCGTATAGAAAAGTTTAGAATAGAAGAGGATGGCATAGAGAAACAATGGAACAGAATAGAAAAAAATATTTTATATATCAAATTTCATATAGACTGAAATCAAATTTGAATAGAAAAGATTAGAATAGAATAGAAAATGATAGAAAAGAATAGCATAGAAAAACAATAGAACATAATAGAAAAATATTTTATTCTGTTCTATTGTTTTTCTAGTCTATTATTTTCTATTCTAATCTTTTCTATTCAAATTTGAATTCATTCTATACGAAATTCGAACTTCAGAAGCCATGTTCCGAAATTCGAATTTGAATAGAAAAGACTTATAGAATAGAAAATAATAGAAAAGATATATATATATCTATATCTATATATATGTTTCTAAAGAAAAAATTTGCGCTAGGTGTACAAACAGTAACTTGGTGAATATCACCCGTGAAGGAAAATCCTGCAGCTATGCACTATACCTTGATAAGGGCACTACTAAATAGATATAACAAAAAGCACAGCGCTGGATATAAATGCAAAAATACAACAAAAATTGATATTACTATTAAAGCACCAACAACTTTCATATGTGGTAAAATAAAAAAATAAAAATAAACAATAACATGAATGCTTCACTATAGTGATATATATGCGTGAACAATAACATGGATGCTTTACTATAGTGATATATATGCGTGACTATTCCCAGTTTTTTATCCACACATTTAGAAAAAGTCCAAAGATGCAAAAATTATGTCAAAACAAATGTCCAAAAAAGCAATTAAATGTGACTTTCTATGAATAATAAATCCGTGACTGTCACCGTGTTGAAATCCCGTCACCTGGTATAGAGTGAAGGCTTACCAGATAGCCTCTGATCAGAGGCATAGAGCTAACAGCTTGGGGTTTGCCCTCCACAGCGGCTGGAACTTTAGCTGGGATGATGGATGTAGATCCACAAACGATCGCCACAGGCTTCCAGACAGCGGTACAATCAGGGAAGAGAGCTCTCACCGTGTTTAAAAGAAAAGAGAAAACTCCAATGGTGTAGAACGTTTTATCTCTTGTTTATTAAAAGTCGCCTCACTGGCATCCATAAAAACACTTTTCCTTGCAAGGAACCAATACAGCTTTAAAACGAAACTTCTCGCATGCGCCGTCGGTACGAGCGTGTCAATCCTACGGCCGTTTCGTCAGGGGTGATGATGTCATTTCTGACGAAACGGCCGTAGGATTGACACGCTCGTACCGACGGCGCATGCGAGAAGTTTCGTTTTAAAGCTGTATTGGTTCCTTGCAAGGAAAAGTGTTTTTATGGATGCCAGTGAGGCGACTTTTAATAAACAAGAGATAAAACGTTCTACACCATTGGAGTTTTCTCTTTTCTTTTAAACACGGTGAGAGCTCTCTTCCCTGATTGTACCGCTGTCTGGAAGCCAGTGGCGATCGTTTGTGGATCTACATCCATCATCCCAGCTAAAGTTCCAGCCGCTGTGGAGGGCAAACCCCAAGCTGTTAGCTCTATGCCTCTGATCAGAGGCTATCTGGTAAGCCTTCAATCTATACCAGGTGACGGGATTTCAACACGGTGACAGTCACGGATTTATTATTCATAGAAAGTCACATTTAATTGCTTTTTTGGACATTTGTTTTGACATAATTTTTGCATCTTTGGACTTTTTCTAAATGTGTGGATAAAAAACTGGGAATAGTCACGCATATATATCACTATAGTAAAGCATCCATGTTATTGTTCACGCATATATATCACTATAGTGAAGCATTCATGTTATTGTTTATTTTTATTTTTTTCTTTTACCACATATGAAAGTTGTTGGTGCTTTAATAGTAATATCAATTTTTGTTGTATTTTTGCATTTATATCCAGCGCTGTGCTTTTTGTTATATCTATATCTATATATATATCTATATTCTATTGCTTTATTATTTTATATTCTTACCTATTGTATTTTTTAGAAAATCGTTTTCTATTGTTTTCGAATTCGATCTTTTTTTTTCGGATTCGTTTAAATTCGTTACTTTTGTAATTCGGAAATTCGAATGCATAATTCCGAATAATGAAAAATTCGTCCGATTTTAGATTCGGAACAAAACGAAATGCACATGTCTACTATGTATACTCTGATTATACTATATTTCTGTACCACCCCACAAAGTATTTGTTCATATCTTTATTAGTCTACTTACACCAACAGTTTATGTTAATTCTACCTTTTGAAAAAAATATTCAACACACCCACACAGATGAAAAAAATGTGCATTTATTTATTTTTGCATTTGTGCCTATAAAGCATTACAACCACGGTCAGTGGATGGCGGGTGCAATGCTCAGGCTCCTGCAGACTATTCTTCCAGCTGCAGTTCTATATAGAGGTTTGGACATTCAGTTACAGGGCAGGAGGAAGTGATCAATAGACTACGGGTGAGGTGATGTCCCACACTTGTGTTCCATTCAGTGCAGGCACAAGGATGGGGGGTGCTATACCACCTTCAAAATTCCTTTAAGCACCCCCATCCATTGGGCATCTGCCTGGGTTTCCAAACAGCAGTACATTCATAGTGCAGTACAGGCTATACCTGTGTTCAAGCACAGAGGAGGTGCTACTGCAGCTGCTCCGCTTACTTCCTCAGCCAATACCGTGCTGTGAGTCGCCCTGGAAACACTCCCTCTTCCAGAACTGTCACATTGGATAACAAGTTGGCCTAGGAGAAAAGCCAGGGGACCCAGTTGTCTGCCACATCTCCATATCCATATCATGGAGGAGGTGAGCCTGACACCAGCAAAGGAATGCGTCTATGACTAGTGCACAGGGATTTTGTCTTTGACCAGTTGGATGACCAGTTGGATCAGCGGGCCCCACCCCAGAAGTCATGGCATTAGAGGTTATGTGTGGGCTCAGCTTTCCATTTCTTTCCCAGTCATAGTTTGTCTTCTTCTGGGGGCCTCCTCTCCCATCCCCCCAATCTCTTCAGTTCTCTCCCCCCACTGTTTATCACTTTCCACTCTTGTCCCCCCTCTGCTCTCTCTCCAATGATGGGACTTGTTTTATTCCCAGTGACACAACAATGGGACTTATCCCACTGACACCAATGATGGGACTCATTTTATTTCAACTGACCCTAATGGTGGGATTTAATATTTTGCAATGATGGAATGCACTTTATCCCACTGACATCAATTATGGAATATATTTTAATATCAGTGACACCAATGGCACTTATTTCATTCTCATTAAAACCAATGATGGAATGTATTTTATTCTGATTGACACCAATGATAGGACTTCTTTTCTTCTACTGACACCAGTGATAGGACTTCTTTTCTTCTACTGACACCAATGATAGGATTTCTTTTCTTCTACTGACACCAGTCATAGGACTTCTTTTTTTCTACTGACACCAGTGATAGGACTTCTTTTCTTCTACTGACACCAAAGATAGGACTTCTTTTCTTCTACTGACACCAGTCATAGGACTTCTTTTCTTCTACTGACACCAGTCATAGGACTTCTTTTCTTCTACTGACACCAAAGATAGGACTTCTTTTCTTCTACTGACACCAGTGAAAGGACTTATTTTATCCCACTGACACAAATGATGGGATTTATTTTATTCTCACTGGCACCAATGATGTACCCCCATGCCCTCTTGGCAACATGCTTTGCACACCTCATTTTTCTTCTCAAACTCTTTGAGGTGTCCCTCTTAATTATTTTCAATTGTTTGAAACTGTACTAAAGAATATATCTTGAATGAGAGCCTCACATTAAATCTGAATAAAATGGTATTGCTGCTAGTAAACAATGTGGCCAATATAAATAAAGATAACCTTCTCCCCTCTTCTGCCACAAGCTTGATCCATCTTGTTCCAGAATTTTTCCAAAATCTGCACAACAGAATGTGCAGTGCACCACAACAAGCAACTTTGCGTTGTGGTGCGATGTGTTGAGGGAAAATAATCTATAAATCAATGCTTTGCACATTGCTATACACCCTTTCCATTTCAACCAAACTTTGCAAAAAAAGAGGGATTTTTGGTTCACATATATCGCAATACATGTTTAAGCTGGCCAACTGCGTCAAAGTAATCCCTCTCTGGCCAGTTTTTTTCCCTATACATACAGAGCAAAGCTTAGCGGTTCCAGTATAAAAACACTGCACCTACAGGGAAGAAATTCTTGGTGGTGTCATCTTGTCTTTTGACACAGGGCACAAACCATGATGATTTTTATCAAATGGAGACGCTGTAGGTGCAGGACACAAGTTCTTGGGGGTTTCTTCTGTATGTATAGGAATTGATGATGGCATGTTTTGCAGGTGAATTCCATAACTCCCAGTTGATCGGATTATTCTGTGGATCAACCATCTGTGGTGAGCTGTCAGTGGGCACATGGCCTGTGTAGTAGCTTTGAGATCCTCACCCTTCTACTCTCTACGGCACTTGCAGGATAGATTAATGACATTCTGACTGGTCATCGCCAGCACAGAACATCGAGTGCTGCAGATAGAAGACGGAGAAGAGGAAGGATTTCAAATCCCCGGACCACTACACAGGCTCCGTGGGCACTAACAGTTTATCACCCTGGGAGGTAAGTACAGCTGATGGTACAGTATGGAACTCACCTGTTGATCCAGAGGAAGGTAAAAAACCCTTATGAAGCATGGCATAATTTGCTCCAACAGGGAAAAAAAATCCTTCCTGACCCCCGAAGGCGATCGTATTATTCCCTGGATCAACCATCTGTGGTGAGCTGTCAGTGGGCACATGGCCTGTGTAGTAGCTTTGAAATCCTCACCCTTCTACTCTCTACGGCACTTGCAGGATAGATAAATGACATTCTGACTGGTCATCGCCAGCACAGAATATCGAGTGCTGCAGATAGAAGAAGGAGAAGAGCAAGGATTTCAAATCTCCGGACCACTACACAGGCTCCGTGGGCACTAACAGTTCATCACCCTGGGAGGTAAGTACAGCTGATGGTACAGTATGGAACTCATCTGTTGATCCAGAGGAAGGCAAAAAACCCTTATGACGCATGGTATAATTTGCTCCAACAGGGAAAAAAATTCCTTCCTGACCCCCGAAGACGATCGGATTATTCCCTGGATCAACCATCTGTGGTGTAAACAATGGTGGTAAAAATTCTGTGATGTTAAGAAATTGTCAAAAATGCTTACAATTATTTTTTCGGAATCTTCGCAGGACGATGTCATTGTCTAATGCAGATTTACATGCATGCCCACATGCTGTTGATGTATGTGAACTTGGGTAAGTATATCTCTTCTCCTGGATTCTTTGATGGTTTTGGCATTATAGCCGATTGAGAAAGTCGGTCGTCCGTTTCCATGTCCATGGGCTGTAAAAAGAAACACAATGCATCATATTCAATGTTTACAGATTTCTGGACTTCTTGTTTAATAATGACCAGCCCTCCCAATACAAATTAGAGCCAATCTCTTCTTCCTCATTTCCATATAATGGGAGAACAGATAGGACATAAATTAAGAAGCATAATTTGTGTCTATGGCCATCAATTCATCCACATGGTGATGGGTGACGTCACATATCATAGACCTCACAGAGATTGTATCATGTACCATTGTACCATCTCACTTCCACTCACTCTCAACTGTGCACCATTGTGTCTGGTGCCTAGGAAGTTATATTCTTATCTTCTCCTCCCATGGAAAAGGGAACAATTGACTGGTTAGTCTGTAAGGTTTTCCTGCAGGCTGGATTACGTTTCTGTTCCCTACATTATCGGTAAGGACACAGCATTGCTCCAATCTGTCAGATATATAGTAATTTCATCCCATTAGGATTTGGGTACTTACCATGTCCACTTGGAAAGGGGGCGATGCTTTTCCTTCCTCTAGTTCTTCCCAGTCGATGGATTCCATAAAGATGTGGGATCGGATGTCTTCACTGATCCCCAGTCTCTCCTCCGGATATTTGCAAAGCAGCTAAAAAATAATGAACAGTTAGCAATGAGGACTTGTATACATGAGTAATAAACATTACATCACTTGGCTCTATATGAATTAGGAAAGAACTCTGACTACTGTGCGTCTCCTCCTGGGTGGTTATTTTCAACCCAATAGAGCATCTTAGCATGTGAAAATACACATATATACTAGTACAGGTGCTGGATGCAAAAATAAATGGGTTTGAATTCTGTTCTGATAGAATTATCAAATGTGCATATCAGTGATTTACCCCATGTGGCATCTTCTGCCCCCTCAGTCCCATGATAAAGTATTACCATGGTTGTGTAACTGAACTTTTACCGGGGACAAAGAAGCCAAACAACTCAACAGTAAAGCCAATGACCAGACTTGTCAGCAAACCTACATTATACCCCTGGAGCAGCAGCAGTAGTAGGCCCAGAAGCCTTTCCTGTTGCTATTTAGAGTTAAAAAAGGTCTTCTCCTACTTACTCCTTTTATGAAGTCCGCCAGGTCCGGGTCCATGTCAGGGGGGTAATTGGGATGGCTGAAGTTCACCTCTCTCCTGTATTCATCAAAGGTCATGCTCCTAAATGGCATATGCTTTGTGGCCAAGAAGTAGGTAATGACTCCTAGTGAAAACCAGTCAGGTTCAAACTGGTAAAAGTCATTGTTGACAACCTGCCAATCCAAAGAAAGAACATCAATAAGTACATTGGTCAGTACAGAAAACCAGAATACATCAAAGAAGCCCAAAAAGCTGAGTTAATTTTTAAAGGGGCCGCGTAGGCTGACCCCATTATCTTATAGGAAGCACAAGCCCCCCTCCCCCCAGCATAGTTTTTTATATATAATTCCTTTTATAATGTATATTCATCAAACACATATTCTAAGGCACCCCTCAAAAATTGCACTCGCCTGCTCGCATTTTGAGGGCTTGCCTGGAGTGGGGGGGGGGGGGGGCAAGCACCGCCCGCAGCCTGGGTGGAATGGGAGTCCTTCTCCCAGCGATCACGGATGGGAGAGAGAGAGAGCGGCCTGGATGTTCAGAGCGCAGCGTGGGGAACAGAGCGATATTAACTTTCATTTCACATTGCCATGTTCCCCGCCGCTCGCTATCGGATACAGCCCCACCCCCTGGACCTGGGATTTTGATAGACAGATCACACGTCCAATCCCGGGTCGGGTGATCTGTCAATCAAAGTTCCCCGGCCAGGGGGCAGGGCTGTATCTGATGTTGAGCGGCGGGAAAACAGCAATTGAAATGAAAGCTAATATTGCTGTGTACCCTGGCTGCACTCTGAACATCCAGGCCGCTCTCCTGTTCCTCTCCTCCCCTGCACAGGTAGGCACAGGCTGCATGGTGGGCACAGGTAGGATGCTGGACACAGGCTGCATGGTGGATGGTGGGCACAGGCTGGATGGTGGGCACAGGCTGGATGGTGGGCACAGGCTGGATGGTGGGCACAGGCTGCATGCTGGATGGTGGACACAGGCTGCATGGTGAGCGCAGGCTGCGTGGTGGATGGTGGGCACAGGCTGCATGGTGGGCACAGGCTGTATGGTGGATGGTGGACACAGGCTGCATGGTGCATGGTGGGCAAAGGCTGCATGGTGGGCACATGCTGCATGGTGGACACACGTTGGATGGTGGGCACAGGCTAGATGGTGGGCACAGGCTGCATGGTGGACATAGGCTGCATGCTGGATGGTGGGCACAGGCTGCATGGTGGGCGCAGGCTGCATGATGGATGGTGGGCACAGGCTGCATGGTGGGTTACAGGATGTATGGTGGATGGTGGACACAGGCTGCATGGTGCATGGTGGACACATGCTGCATGGTGGGCACAGGCTGCATGGTGCATGGTGGACACAGGCTGCATGGTGCATGGTGGACACAGGCATAGTGGACACAGGCTGGATGGTGGGCACAGGCTGGATGGTGGGCACAGGCTGCATGGTGGGCACAGGCTGTATGGTGGATGGTGGACACAGGCTGCGTGGTGGGCACAGGCTGCTTGGTGGGCACAGGCTGCATGGTGCATGGTGGACACAGGCTGCATTGGTGGACACAGGTAGGCTGCATTGGTGGGCACAGGCAGCTTACATTGGTGGGCACAGGCAGCTTGCATTGGTGGGCACAGGCATGCTGCATTGGTGGGCACAGGCAGCTTGCATTGGTGGGCACGGATAAAGTTGTTGTTGTTGTTTTGTGCCATTAAATGAGATAATTTATGAGGGTGTGTTTATGGGTGGGGTGGGGCGTGTTTAGGGGCGGGGTTGGATGGGGCAGCTGGTGGCGAGTAACCCTTGAGGCCTGGCTAGTAGCTCAGGACTTAAAATTTTGAGCCCTGTTCTAAGGAACGTATTTATAAAGCCGTGGTGTGTTCTTTAAATGGCCATACTGCTGCTTTACAAACATTAATCTTTATAAAGCAGAGTGGAGTGTGTTACAAAGGTATATGGCACTCCGCTGGCTTCTCAGGACTTCGAACATTAATAAAAGGAATGGGTGTAAAGAAAAATCAGAGTGATATTTGATGAATTCTGATATACTGAATAGATAAGTTATGAGTATGGAGAAATATACAAACCTCTGGAGCCATAAATCCTCTGGTTCCAGCCACACCGGTGGTCCTTTTATCGTCCCATAGACCGCCCACTGCCAGTCCGTAATCGGCAATGCGGACATGTCCTTCTTCATCCATTAGAATGTTATCAGGCTTGAGATCCCTGCAAAGAGAAAGACTGTGTCATTTTTTGGCACGGGTCATCTAAAACAGATTTTGAGGATCACTTTACCGCCAACTGATATTTCAATTATAGGTGGCTGCTAGTGACAGAAGTTTTCCATTAGTTTCTTATATCAGTTGGTTGGAAAAGTGGGAAGACATTAGGTACCCATGTATATATGTGCCTCTCCTCAATCTCACCTCTGCACACATTTTACATAGGTATATGGTATACAATTGAATAGAATAGAATTAGTTACCTATGGAGGATGCCATTACTGTGAAGGAACTCCAGTCCACAAGCTATTTCTGCCACAATGAATCTGTAAAAGAGAAAAAAAAGTTAGATTGAAACAAAATTACATTTAAAAGAAATTAAATTCAGATAGAAGCAGAACCCATGGGCAGAGGGAGGCAGGGGCAGGAAGGGGCTGGTGCAGTGTGATTAACACTGCCACCTGAGACAGGTGCAATTCCTGATGCAGTTTTTACCAAGATGCCCCAAAAGTCCACGGGGCGATCCCACCAGTGTTAATTTAGTCGACTAAACCGACTAAAACATTTTAGTCGACTAAAATGACTAAAACATTTTAGTCGACTAAATAAATACTATTTTAGTCGACTAAAATACGACTAAAACTAAAACAATTGAGATGACTAAAATTCGACTAAAACTAAAAGCCATTTTAGTCAAAAGACTAAAATGAGACTAAAACTAAAATGCCATTTTAGTCAAAAGCCTAAAATGAGACTAAAACTAAAATGCCATTTTAGTTAAAAGACTATGACTAAAACTAAATTGCAATTACTGAAATGTACTGGAGATTTAGTCAACTAAATATGACTAAAACTAAAACAATTGCAGAAGACTAAAATGGGACTAAAACTAAAATGCCATTTTAGTTCTAAGGCTAAAATTAACACTGGATCCCACCTATCGGATCCAATCTGCCCCATTTTAAAGAATAGGCACCTCCAACACTGCCCCTATGCTTGTGTCTCAATGCACATGTATGCGACTCATTACTAGGCAACTATGTACTGTCTCCATCTCTTTTCACGTGTGCAATCATTGCCCGCTATGGGAAAAGCTGTGTGTGAGAGCAATGGTCAGGCTTTAAAGGGTGCTGCCAGCATGGGGTATTTAAACCATTGCTACAGCACTGAGTATGTAAAAATAAAATAGAAAGAAGAGCATATATATATATATTACTCTATATACAACCTGATTGCATTACAGTAATAAATACAAAGTATTTAATTGGACTTAAATATCTTATAAGGCCTGCTTTCTTTTCTATTTTAAACTTAGTAATGAAACTTACTTGATGGTGTCACTGTCGACTGGGGAATAGTTCCAGATGAAGTCACTTAAACTCCCTCCGCAGACATATTCCATCACAAAACAGGCGGTGAAGGGGGTTTGGAAGGCGGCACATAGCTGAATTAGAAAGGGGCACCCTTCTGACTTCTCCATGGCGTAGCGTTCTATATCGAAGTCGTAGGTATTTCTAGTCTTAATGACTGACTTGATGGCCACCTTCTGCTGGCTCTTTCGGTGGGTAGCCAGAACAACCTGAATGAGAGAGAAGATAACAATTAGTGGGGTCCTCGGTGTTGAAAGGGTGTTTTGTGGGTGGAGCTAGTAAGTTAAGTAACAGGGAGTAAATGAGCACTTACCCTTCCAAAGCTTCCTTCTCCGAGCTCATAGTGCAATGTGAAGCTTGACAGAGTTATTGTCATGTCCTCACTTGGTGCTGTGGAGTCATATCCGGTGGTTTCAGTCTCTGAGTTGAAACATTCCGAAGGTCCTGGAAAGACACTCACCATGCTTAGGGCAGTGTCAGGGGTTCCAGCCTCAGCCGAGGCAGGATGGGAGGGGCTGCAAGGTCCTAAAAGCACACACTCTGTGCCCAGGTTGTTGTTGGGGGTTCCATCTTCATCTGGACATGTAGGGCTGCAATGTGCTGAATGTTGCGAATGGACCTCCATAATGCTGGAGGTGCTGATGTGGGTCCCAACCTTAGCCAAGGTGGGACTGGCAGGGCTATGACACCCTGAGGGTTCTAGAGATGACTGGTAGTGGTCCTCATCTCCAGACATGGAATTGGTGGCTGCAGTCACCTCAGTTGAGGTGAGGCAGGAAGGGCTACCAGACCCTGAAACGAAACTGATGCTCATTTTGGTGTCATTGGTTCCAGTCTCAGCTGGATGTGCAGGGCTTGAATGCCCTGAAGGTATTGCAGAAACCTCCATTAGGTTGGAGGGGCTGATGTTATTAGTCCCAGCCTTAGCCAAGGCGGAACTGGCTGGGCTATGACACCCTGAGGGTTCTAGAGATGACTGGTAGTGGTCCTCATCTCCAGACATGGAATTGGTGGCCGCAGTCACCTCAGCCGAGGTGAGGCAGGAAGGGCTACCAGACCCTGAAATGACACTGATGCTCATTTTGGTGTCATTGGTTCCAGTCTCAGCTGGATGTGCATGGCTTGAATACCCTGAAGGTATTGCAGAAACCTCCATCAGGTTGGAAGTGCTGATGTTATTAATCCCAGCCTTAGCCAAGGCGGGACAGGCAGGGCTACGACACCCTGATGATTTTGGAGATGACTGATGGTAAAAGTCATCATCGTTATTTTTGCGCAGGCAATGTGTGAAGCAATTTCCCATTGTGGAAAATTTCAGAAATTCAAGCAAAACAAGGAGCAGAAAAAAAACGATGCTTCCTCTGCACCTTTCACAGCTTGGATGAGCTCCACACACTGAGCAGCCGTTATTTACAGCCTCTGAGCTCTGATGTCAAAGTGTCACTTTTCCAGTGTCCAATGAGATTTGAGGATTGAAGTCACATGATCAAAGTGACAGGGTTTTTTTTGTTTTTTTTCAAAAACATTTGAAGTCACGTGGCTGAACATGTGACTAGTTTCAAAAACATTTGAAGTCATAGGACTTTTTTAGGGTTGACTTTTTTGATTACTTTTTTTCATAACTGGGCAATTGTTTTCATATATTCAGCACTGTGCTACTTTACAAAAATATTTGAAGTCACATGACTAAAATAACAGTTTTTTTGTTGTTGACTTTTTTAATAAAAACAAAACAAAAAAAAAACCTTTGTCATTTGAGCCTTGTAACATTATGTAATATTTCTGTAATCACTGCACAGGCTGGAAGAGTTGGCTCTGTTGGCTTGCACAGAACCTTCCACTTAACAGTGAATATTCTTACAGGAGGGGAAAACACAGGACTGACCAATCAGCACGCTGGACGTGTGCCCTCCCCTGGTTGTGTCCTGTATCTGCCATGGACAATCTGGGAGCTGGTTGTGCCATCTATGATGGTGTCTGGATCAGAAAACTGGCTGAACCAAATTCCCCATCTTTTGGCAGGCAAAATATTTCTGACAAATATATTTCAATGGGCTCTTTATTTCTTTGGAGTTCTGCTTTATATTTTTGGTGCTGGTGGGGGAGGGGCAGTATGGTGTCTGGGGAACTGCATGTCTTGCTGGTTCATTGGAATTACTTCAACCTCTTCCCTCAATTAAGCTCTGTTCTGCTCTATAATTAATCTGATGTCAGTTCAATCGGTTCTACTTAATGGCCTTGTCACTTAATTTGTGTTAATGGCACAATTTTTAGTTGCCCATAGCAACCGCTAAGCCAAGAAACAACATAAGGAAGCTGATTGGTTTCCAACCAAACAGGGCTATTGTATCATTGTCAGATATTTCATATTATTAGACCCTATGTTCCCTTCCAAGTGTAAAGGACAAGTGTACAAACATGTCGCCAATAGCAACCAATCAGAGGGTCATTTTACTAAAATACAGAGTGAAAAAAGTTGCGATGTTTGGAGAGCTTTGAATTATTCAACTTTATAGGCTTGTTACATAAAGCGTGTTATTGGTAAAAAGAAAAACATTGGTAAAAATTGCCTGTTGCCCATAGTGACCATAGCCCTATATATGAGATATCTGCTAAAAAGGTAAACATCCGTGTTGCCATAGTAACCATTTTGTTTACTTGTTTACAATCCTGAGCTGTAATATAGACAGCAAGGGGGCACTTTTTTTTTACAGCTCAGGTTTGTAAACAAAATGGTTGCTATGGCAACAAGGTTGTTTACCTTTTTAGCTAACATCTCATGTATAGGCCCTATGTTCTCTAGAACAAGTATACATACATGTTGTCAATAGCAACCAATCAGAGGTTCAATTTTTTTTTTCATGTGAAGTGTGAAAAAAAGACAGTGTTTGCTATGAGGGTAGTGGGGGCATCTTGTAACGTCCCTGGATTGTTTATTATGGGAAACCAGTACTGGGAGAATACAGAGACTGTGACTGCTGATGTCTCATTCTGAATATACTAGTTGCCTGTCTGTTATCCTGATCCATTGGTTTCTGTTCATTCTCCATCACTGATTGGGATCAAGTAAGAACAGAAGTTCTGAATAAACATACGGTGATGAAGAAAGCATGGAAGCCAGAGCCAGCCAGGAGTCTAGCATTTTCAGAGGAAGGCCAGCAATGGACACTTTCATATTTCACCAGCATTCAGGGGATGATGGAAGTCTGCCTGATGGGGGAACTTCTGATGTGATGGGGAACTTCTGATTGATGGGATGGGGACCTCTGATTGATGGGATGGAGGAACCTCTGATGTCATTGGAGGACTCATGTTTAGCCATGCATAAGGTTGATTGTGATGTTATGGGTGAACCTTTGAATTGATAGTGAGAGCTCTGTAGTGATGGGGGGGGGGGGGACCTGTGATGTGGTGGGAAGACCTCTGGTGTTGTGGGAGGACCTCTAATGTGAAGTGGAGCTTCTGATGTAATGGAAGGACTGCTGATGTGGCGGGGGAACCTGTCATATGATGGGGAACCTCTGATGTAATAAGGGAACCTCTGACGTGATTGGTGAACCTCTGATAAAGTAAAATAAAGCGAGGACCTCTGATTGTGAAAGGAGGGACCTCTGATGTGAAGGGGGGACCTCTGATAGGGATGGTGGGACCTCTGATAGGGATGGTGGGACCTCTGATAGGGATGGTGGGACCTCTGATAGAGATGGTGGGACCTCTGATGTGAAGTGAGGGACCTCGGATTGTGAAGGGGGTACCTCTGGTGTGAAGGGAGAGACCTCTGATGTGAAGAGAGGGACCTATGATGTGAAGGGAGGGACCTCTGATGTGAAGGGGGGATCTCATATGTGAAGGGAGGGACCTCTGATTGTGAAGGGGGACCTCTGATGTGAAGGGAGGACCTCTGATGTGAGGAGGGGGGACTTATTTCTTTTTTTTTTGATAGAGGGAGGGGTTTGATTCTCAGTTTTTTGTTGCCTATGTTCTGATTGGGGAGATTTATCCAACCTTTGTTTCGGGGGCCATAAAAGTGATATACAATTCCAAACTATTTGGTTGTCTATGGCACAGATGTAGAAGAGGTAGCTTCTGACCAGGAAACCTGTTACAGTGACAAGTGCCAAAGGTGGAATTTCTCTTCAACTTTGGGGAAATTTATACTCACCTCTGGGACAGGAAGTGAAGGGAAATCTCCCTTAAGGGGACACAGGCAGCTTTAAAAACTCGACAGAGATTCTAATCCTTCTGCACTTTATACAAACTTAAACCATTATGGTTTTGCCTTGTTGTGTTTTGTTCCACCTTATATGAACATGCCATGGGCTCATTTGGCCCAAGAGACTCCCCAGATAGCAAGCAATTTGTTGCACAAGTGCAGCAAGTCTGCTGGGGCGTTGTTAGGTGGCAAAAAAAACAGGGGCTTCAGCCCGAAGTCACCGGGGGGGTAGTACCTACTTGACGTGCGCTGACCTACTTGACATTGACATACACCTACCTACCTGACACACACTGACGTACACTGACCTACCTGACACACACTGACCTACCTGACGTACACTGACCTACCTGACACACACTGACTTACCTGACGTACACTGACCTATCTGACACACACTGACCTACCTGACCTACACTGACCTACCTGACACACACTGACCTACCTGACCTACACTGACCTACCTGACACACACTAATCTACACTGACCTACCTCACACACACTGACCTACACTGACCTACCTGACACACGCTGACCTACACTGACCTACCTGACACACACTGACCTACCTGACCTACACTGACCTACACGACATACACTGACCTACCTGACCAGACTTCAGATGTCCTCCTGCAGCTCAGCGGCACGCCCATCACACAGTAGACTCCAGGCAGCCAGAGCCATGATGAGGTGAGGTGAGCCACCCGCCCGAGCGCCGAGTGGGGTCTGGATCTTCCGACAGTGGCGCGGTGGCCGCATTGTAATTCCCGCCTTCTGGGGCCTGCAGCACCTATGATGGACATCACACGTCCCGCGGTCCTGACATTGGACCAGTGGGACGTCCATCAGAGCTGCAGGCTCCAGAAGGCGGGACCTGCACTTACATTCAGCCGCTTTGGTTTAGATCGGTCCCCACTTGGCGGCTTCCCTCGGGGCTAATAGAACCATGCCCACCCGAGACCCGGGGCTTTTTGGGGACCCACTTGGTGCTTCAGCCACTGTCAGCCCCCCTCTGCCGATGCCACTGAAGTGTGCATTGTATGGCTCCAGATCAGCTTTCTTTGCAACCATTCTACAAGTCTGCTGCAAGTTCTGGTGCAGTTATGTTGTACAATAGTCATCTCACCAGAGGGGTCACTGTGACTTGCAGAGCTCTAGCTGTAGTCTCACCACTGCAAATTTGCTCTTGCTACAGACTAAGAATGAGCTCATGCGTGTTCCTAAACAGCACGTGCAGAGCCCGCCAGGAAGTCGGCACTGCGGAGCGCTAATCACAAGCAGTGAGACATTGTCCCCATGCACGGCTGCAGAGATCAGGAAATGTCTCACTGCCTGTGATTAGCGCTCCGCAGTGCCGACTTCCTGGCGGGCTCTGCATGCGCTGTTTGCGAACACGCCTGAGCTCATCCTTACTACAGATTTGCCATGCAAATTTGCTACAAATTGGAAAAGTGGCAACTAGAATTTGTGCTTCAAGTGCTCTGCAAGTTTACAACTTGCCAATGAAAATGTGCAGCAAGTTAACAAGACTTACAATTCAACACTGACACAAATCTGTGGCAAGTTATCCTTGCTAGCTGGGTCATAGGGTATGTTAGCACAGCTACCTATTTTTCCATATTTCATCACTCACCACCACATGCTGTCCTGTTTTGCGATCCTGGTTTCATGCCAGATTGCACATGTGACTTTGAAGAAGATTATCTACTGTAAAAGAAGTAGCTAGGAAAAGCACTGCCTCTTGCATTGGGGAAGATTTCAGGTATGTTAATGCAAAGCAGTAAACCTGATTTTTTTTGCCCTCCTTTTCAACATACTAATGCATTTTTTAAATCAAACCTTTCTGCTTTAAGAACATCCCTTATTTCAGACCAAGTGATATAATCACTGGGTTTCTGTGTGTCTCTATTGAATGCAGGCAGATGATGTCTGGTGGGAGGGGCCAGCTGGGTACTATACATAGCTTCCTGAAGACATCACAGCACCCTGCCTCAGTACTCCTCTCAGGAGCCCTCCGACCTGATACAAGCAGTGGGCTGGCTTTTGGGACGGACGAGTTATGCAAATATTGAAATGCCACATGGGCGAGTTTCAGTCTGGAGGGGGGGATTACCTAGGGAGCCTGCATTTGCATGCAGACCACCATAGGTAACACCCACATGTGACACTGAGCCTCTGTGATTGGAAGAACTAAAATCCAATGAGTGAAAAGGGTGGACTGGGGAGGAAAGTGCTAAATGATGATGGACATTCTCCAGCCAGGAAACGAGGTGCACTCTGTCTGACAGGTTGCAGTTGATCCCCTTGAGAACGTCTCCTATGATAAAATATGTCAGGGCGGGGCTAGTGCTGACTTAATCATGCTGTCGGACCCCCTGGTGGTCCGTTTGTATACTGCTCTGTATTACTTTGCATAATGGGAGTACCTTTTCTCTATAATAAATAAATGGTATATGCGGCTTTATGCTATGGAGTTTCTCTGATTTCTATCTTTTGCCGGTATTGTGATACATCCCTGCTGGAGAGGCCTGTGGGGAATGGGACAAATGGGAATCGTTTGGTCCATACATGACGGTGCATTTGTCTGATCTGTAACACCACACAGACCTCCTATAATTGGGGGTCTTATGTTCTTATGTAAGAGGCTGGTGTTTTCTATGTGGTGCTGGAATTCACAAGAGGTCACAGATGGATTTATGAATTATCAGTGGTGGACTTTTATGTATTTCTTTATGACTTATGTGCACGATTTTCACATTTTGAATGGACTTACATGGTAGATTGTGATTTAAAAGGCACAGCGCAATATTTTTTGGAATTATGCAGTTTCTAATGCACACTGTGATAAGATCACAGTGTGCTTCTCATAGTATGCAGTACAATCAGAGTAAAGAATTTCAGTACAGGAGAGGAGCCTGTACAACTGTGCAAGACTGAAGGGAAGGCTTTTATGTAGTGGGTAGCACTTTCACCTAGCAGTAAAAGGAGTTACTGTTCGAATCCCAACAATGACACTACTGCCTGGAGTTTGCATGTTCTCCCTGTGCCTGTGTGGGTTTCCTCTGGGTACTCTGGTTTCCTCCCACACTCCAAAGACATGCTGGTAGGTTAGTTGGATTCTGTCTAAATCAGGGCCGGACTGGCCTACCGGGATACCGGGAAATATCCCGGTAGGCTGGCTGCACAAAGTACCGCTGGGGCCGCTCACTGCCTGTGTCAGCAATCTGAAGATCAGCAGCGGTGGCCGCCGCTGCCGCACTATGCAATGGCTGTGTCACTCACTGTCTGTGTCTCCGGGGCCGCTCACTGCCTGTGTCACTGTCAGCAATCTAAAGAGCAGCAGCGGCGGCCGCCGCTGCTGCACTATCCAATGGCTGTGTCACTCACTGCTGTCTGTGTCTCCTCCGTTCGGGCGCCGGCGCGCCGCCCACCACACTCATCATGCCTCTGTCTGTGTGCCTGTGTGCCTGTGGGGGAGGAGCAGGAGAACGCTGTGATGCTACATTTTTGCCTTCATCAATCGTCCCGTGCGGCGCCAGCCAGCACCGCCCACTATCTGCACAAGGAGAGAATAGAAGTGAATGGCCGGCCGTGCAGCTGCCAAGAACTAAGGTATCTCTCTCTCCCCCCCCTCTCTCTCTCTCTCCCCCTCCCCCCCCCTCTCTCTCTCTCTCTCTCTCTCTCCCTCTCTCTCCCCCCCCTCTCTCTCTCTCTCTCTCTCTCTCTCCCTCTCCCCCTCTCTCCCCCCCTCCCCCCCCCTCTCTCTCTCTCTCCCTCTCCCTCTCTCTCTCCCCCTCTCCCCCCCCCTCTCTCTCTCCCCCCCCCTCTCTCCCTCCCTCTCTCTCTTCCCCCCTCTCTCCCCCCCCTCTCTCTCTCCCATGTTTTGTTCAAGTGCCAGATTATCTTTGAAAAGCTGTATACCATCAAACGCTGCCATTGTGCCCATAGATTGCCAACACTGTGCCCTGCCCATCAAACGCAGCCACTGTACCCATAAATTGCTGCCAGTGTGCCCCATCAATTGCAGCCACTGTACCCGTCAATTGCAGCCACTGTACCCGTCAATTGCAGCCACTGTGCCCATTAAACGCTGCCACTGTACCATCAAACACAGCCACTGTACCATCAAACGCAGCCACTGTACCCATCAATTGCAGCCACTGTGCCCATCAAACGCAGCCACTGTGCCCATCAAACGCAGCCACTGTGCCATCAAACGCAGCCACTGTACCCATAAATTGCCACCACTGTGCCCATTAAACGCTGCCACTGTACCATCAAATGCAGCCACTGTACCATCAAACGCAGCCACTGTACCCATAAATTGCCACCACTGTGCCCATTAAACACAGCCACTGTGCCCATCAAACGCAGCAACTGTACCATCAAACGCAGCCACTGGATCCATAAATTGCCACCACTATGCCCATTAAACGCTGCCACTGTGCCCATCAAATGCAGCCACTGTACCCATAAATTGCTGCCACTGTGCCCCATCAAACGCAGCCACTGTGCCCGTTAAACGCTGCCACTGTGCCCGTTAAACGCTGCCACTGTACCATCAAACGCAGCCACTGTACCCATAAATTGCCACCACTGTGCCCATTAAACGCTGCCACTGTACCATCAAACGCAGCCACTGTACCATCATATGCAGCCACTGTACCCATCAATTGCAGCCACTGTGCCCATTAAACGCTGCCACTGTACCATCAAACGCAGCCACTGTACCATCAAACGCAGCCACTGTACCCATAAATTGCCACCACTGTGCCCATTAAACACAGCCACTGTACCATCAAACGCAGCCACTGTACCATCAAACGCAGCCACTGTACCCATAAATTGCCACCACTGTGCCCATTAAACGCTGCCACTGTACCATCAAATGCAGCCACTGTACCCATCAATTGCAGCCACTGTGCCCATCAAATGCAGCCACTGTGCCATCAAACGCAGCCACTGTACCCATAAATTGCCACCACTGTGCCCATTAAACGCTGCCACTGTACCATCAAACGCAGCCACTGTACCATCAAACGCAGCCACTGTACCCATCAATTGCAGCCACTGTGCCCATCAAACGCAGCCACTGTACTATCAAACGCAGCCACTGTACCCATAAATTGCCACCACTGTGCCCATTAAACATAGCCACTGTGCCCATCAAACTCAGCCACTGTACCCATAAATTGCCACCACTGTGCCCATTAAACGCTGCCACTGTGCCCATCAAATGCAGCCACTGTACCCATAAATTGCTGCCACTATGCCCCATCAAACGCAGCCACTGTACCCATCAATTGCAGCCACTGTGCCCGTTAAACGCTGCCACTGTACCATCAAATGCAGCCACTGTACCATCAAACGCAGCCACTGTACCCATAAATTGCCACCACTGTGCCCATTAAACACTGCCACTGTACCATCAAACGCTGCCACTGTACCATCAAACGCAGCCACTGTACCATCAAATGCAGACACTGTACCCATCAATTGCAGCCACTGTGCCCATTAAACGCTGCCACTGTACCATCAAACGCAGCCACTGTACCATCAAACGCAGCCACTGTACCCATAAATTGCCACCACTGTGTCCATTAAACACAGCCACTGTGCCCATCAAACGCAGCCACTGTACCATCAAACGCAGCCACTGTACCCATAAATTGCTATGGGGCTGGCATGACATTTTTTGCAGGGCTGGTTTTCATTCCCAGTCCGGCCCTGGTCTAAATTGTCCCTAGTATGTGTATGTATGAATGTGAGTTAGGGACCTAAGAGTGTAAGCTCCTTGAGGGCAGGGACTGATGTAAATGTACAATGTATATGTAAAGCACTTCGTAAATTGACAGCGCTATACAAGTACCTGAAATAAATAAATAAACTTCTGAAATGTGTTCATTGCTACCTTGCCTTCTTCCACCTACTGCATTCCTTATGCATGGGTGTCATAGGGGGAGAAAGGAAGATAAAAGCTCCCCAATAGGGTCACACACAGTGGTGGTTGCTCTATAAGGGTCACACGGGCGCCACCCCCCCATCCATCCGTCCGTCCGCCCAACCTGATCTACATGCAGGGACGCTGTACTATGGATTCCAATGGCTGGGGAGTGGTTTTTTAAGCACAAGATTAGAGCCTGAGGCTCCAATAGGCTTCAAAACAGAGCACTGTTGACCCAGTTGTGAGACACTAGCGAATGAATATTCGCCATTCTGCCACATTCTCCTCCTGGCCAATCAGGAGGCCCCTATTGGCCAGGGAGTCTTATGACTCCCTGGCCAATCGTGTCTCAGGACACACTTCTGGGATCCAATCAGCTGGAAGGAGAATGTCTGGGTTCTCGCTGGAGCGGCCCGGCTCTTCCTTCTCCCTGCCTCCGTGTCTCCTCCATGCCTCCACTAGGTAAGGTGATCTTTGCTGCCTGTGTCTCCCGCGGGGTGGTTGCTGGTGCTGCTGGGTGATCGCCACTGCCAGTGCTTCCCGCGGGGGGGTGTGTGTAGTGTTGGTTGTACTCCCAAAAATAGTAAGCACCAGCCGCCACTGCAAGGGACCATTTTCACATTTCACAGAGTTGGCCTTTAAAGGAGGCGTGTTCTGACAAAAACACAGGACTGCCATTGCTAACCTCCTCCTGAAAATGTCAGGTGCTTGGCTGTCACTGGCTTCAATGCTTTCTCAGTCACAGACCTGGAACAAACATGTAGCTAGTGAAGTCAGAGAAAAGTCAGATCTCTGAATGCTCACACTTGTTCCGGGTCAGTGACTCAGAAAGTTATGTAAGCTTTGGGTCATCATGATAACCAGGACACTAGTATTTCCAGAAGGAGATCCCAGCAATGGCAGCCTCCATATTTCCCTCTGTACAGTCTTCACTTATTACTGAATATGGATGTCACAGAATCTGTACAAATGGCGGTAGTAGATGTGTATGGGGAAGATCATGATAACACAATGAATGTTATGATTACCTACAATACATTGTTATCAGCTGTGCCATTGTAGTGGTGACAGGGTCACTTTAGGAGAATCTATTACTCATCACGAGATGTTTCTTGTGTGACACATTGGTAATGAAACACCTTTTTATAGGACATCAGTTGAGAATGAATCAGGTGATATTAATTTGCACTGACAAGGGGCAGGATTGCTTTGTAATTACTGATAGATTTCAGCTAGTGTCTTGGCTTTCCCTGCCTTTTTGCACCTCCCTTTCTTCATGTGTTCAATAATTTTTCCCTGTGTCATTCTATTTTATTACTTATAACTTCATTTCTGAAATTATTTGCTTTGGTTTCTTTGTAAGTATGGATTGCATGGGTTATTACCAACATGTGGTGAAAATTTCTTGTCCATAGCTCCTTTACAAATATATTTACCTAGAAACATTGTTGGCTTGTTCATAACTTATTTTAGCTGCTGTATATTACAAAGTCCTTTACCTGGAGCAGCGATTCCAGTGGTCCCACAGTTCCTGGATCTATCCCTTAGGGCAGTGGTTCTCAACTCCAGTCCTCAGGACCCACCAACAGGCCAGATTTTAAGTATTGCCTTGGGGAGATGCAGACTAGAATACTGCAATCACTGAGCAGCAAGTGATATCACCTGTGATGTATTTCAGTTATCTTGCAAACCTGGCCTGTTGGTGGGTCCTGAGGCCTGGAGTTGAGAACCACTGCCTTAGGGGAATGCCTGTCATGACTTTCCTGTTGGTTCAGGGGTCATGTTGATAAGGCGAGCAGCTGATTTGTTCCTTGGTGGTGGGATCCAGCACGTTTGCCATATTGATCTTGTACATGTCACGTTCTATCTCCACCCATTATTTATACTTAGTGACATCTCATCAATGTTCGTGACAACTTTGGATTTCTATACATCTTTTATTGACTTTTTTTTATCCATTATTATTTTGCTCTGCACTTTTCTTCCTTGCTTATTGGCTGGGTATAGGTATTGTGAAAATTGCCTTTAGTGTTCAGCTTGCATCCACATCTTTTGAATTTTACAATCCTGTTTTCTTTATTATGCCCTGTACACACAATCGGACATTGATCGGACATTTCGACAACAAAATCCATGGATTTTTTCCGACGGATGTTGGCTCAAACTTGTTTTGCATACACACGGTCGCACAAAGTTGTCGGAAAATCCAATCGTTCTGAACGCGGTGACGTAAAACACGTACATTGAGACTATAAATGGGGCAGTAGCCAATAGCTTTCGTCTCTTAATTTATTCTGAGCACTTTGTGCGTCGGATTTGTGTACACACGATCGGAATTTAACCGATCGGATTTTGTTGTCAGAAAATTTTATAGCCTGCTCTCAAACTTTGTGTGTCAGAAATTCCGACGGAAAATGTTCGATGGAGCCCACACACGATCGCAATTTCCGACAACACAATCCGATCGCACTTTTTCTGCCGGAAAATCCGTCCGCGTGTACAGGGCATAAGTATTCTGCATTTATCTGATCAGAACCTCTCCAGCAGAACCTCTCCAGCACATCAGCAATATTTAGACTATTTTTAGATCATCTGTTGCATCTGGACCCCCCACTGGCACCCCTGCTACTCTACTCTACTCTACACTCCACGCCATGTTATCATCTCCAGGGTGTATTGAACAGGAGGTGTAAAAAAACCCCTCTCTCCTCAACAGGTTTGTGATAGCTGGAGAGAAGTGTATGCACGATAAAAACAGGCAGCATATACCGAAGGGAAATGCGGAGTGTATAACAGTGGCGACAGCTTGTGAAGAAGAAGATTGGGAAAGGTATGAGTGATGGCATTGGCAGTATATGTGCAAGACTGATGTGCAGAGGGTATGACAGCAGGTTTAGGTGCAGAGAGCATGAAATTGGGCAGTATGTATAAAGGAGGTTTTCAAAAAGTATGACATCGGGCAGTTTGTACAGCACATGAATGTCGAGGGTATGACCAAGGGAATTATTTGCAGCAGAGGCATGCAGAAGGTATTATTGTAGGCAGTAGTTGCGCAAGAGCAATTCTGAAGAGTTTAAAGGCAAGCAGTATACACTGCCTTGTAAAAGTATTCATACCCATTGGAATTTTCCACATTTTATCATGTTACAACCAAAAACATGTACATGTATTATATTGGGATTTTATGTGATAGACCAACACAATGTGGCACATAATTGAGAAGTGGAAGGAAAATGATTAATGTTTTTTTTTTTTACAAATAAATATCTGAAGTGTGTCAATATTTTGTAGAACCACCTTTCGCTGCAATTACAGCTACAAGTCTTTTTGGGTATGTCTCTACCAGCTGAGAGCGAAAGTTTTGCCCATTCTGCTTTGCAAAATAGCTCAAGCGCTGTCAGATTGGATGGAGAGTGTCTGTTAATAGCAATTTTCAAGTTTTGCCACAGATTCTCAATTGGATTTAGGTCTGGACTCTGACTGGGCCATTCTAACACATGAATATGCTTTGATCTAAACCATTCCATTGTAGCTCTGGATGTATGTTTGGGGTTGTTGTCAGGGCCGGATTAACATAGGGGCTGGTGGAGCTGCAGCTCCAGGCCCCTCCCTCAATATAGGCCCATGCCAGTGGCTTATGAATATCTGTGTCTTCCTGAAGGAAGAGGAGCCCTCTGTGCACACATGGAGGAGACAAGTGTTAGTGCAGCTGAGTCCTGTCTCTGTCTATGCCTGACTCCTATCACAGGATCTGTTACACTCACACAGATCCTCCTCAGTGTCTGGGAGCTGTCTGGGGGAGGGGCGCTGATGTTCTAACCAGCAGGAGCCCGGGAGGAAGGATATCTCCCATGCTGTTGTTGAGATAAGGTTAGTACATTTGTTAGGGAGGTGTTTTATTGTGCTAGGGGAAAGACTGCTGCTTCCCCCCATGTAATGTGCTCTCTTGTGCCCACCATGTCATGTGCATTGCAGTGCCCCCATGTAATGTGCTGCGCCCACTATGTCATGTGCTGTGCATTGCAGTGCCCCCATGTAATGTGCTGTGCCCACTATGTCATGTACCGCGCATTGCAGTGCCCCCCATGTAATGTGCTCTGCCAACTATGTCATGTGCCGTGCATTGCAGTGCCCCCCATGTAATGTGCTGTGCCCACTATGTCATGTACCGCGCATTGCAGTGCCCCCCATGTAATGTGCTCTGCCAACTATGTCATGTGCCGTGCATTGCAGTGCCCCCCATGTAATGTGCTGTGCCCACTATGTCATGTACCGTACATTGCAGTGCCCCCCATGTAATGTGCTGTGCCCACTATGTCATGTGCCGTGCATTGCAGTGCCCCCATGTAATGTGCTGTGCCAACTATGTCATGTGCCGTGCATTGCAGTGCCCACCATGTAATGTGCTGTGCCCACTATGTCATGCGCCGTGCATTGCAGTGCCCCCCATGTAATGTGCTGTGCCCACTATGTCATGTGCCGTGCATTGCAGTGCCCCCCATGTAATGTGCTGTGCCCACTATGTCATGTGCCGTGCATTGCAGTGTTGCAGTGCCCCCCATGTAATGTGCTGTGCCCACTATGTCATGTACCGTGCATTGCAGTGCCCCACATGTAATGTGCTGTGCCCACTATGTCATGTACCGTGCATTGCAGTGCCCCCATGTAATGTGCTGTGCCAACTATGTCATGTGCCGTGCATTGCAGTGCCCCCCATGTAATGTGCTGTGCCAACTATGTCATGTGCCGTGCATTGCAGTGCCCCCCATGTAATGTGTTATGCCAACTATGTCATGTGCCGTGCATTGCAGTGCCCCCCATGTAATGTGCTGTGCCCACTATGTCATGTGCCGTGCATTGCAGTGCCCCCCATGTAATGTGCTGTGCCCACTATGTCATGTGCCGTGCATTGCAGTGCCCCCCATGTAATGTGCTGTGCCCACTATGTCATGTGCCGTGCATTGCAGTGCCCCCCATGTAATGTGCTGTGCCCACTATGTCATGTGCCGTGCATTGCAGTGCTCCCCATGTAATGTGCTGTGCCCACTATGTCATGTACCGTGCATTGCAGTGCCCCCCATGTAATGTGCTGTGCCCACTATGTCATGTGCCGTGCATTGCAGTGCCCCCATGTAATGTGCTGTGCCAACTATGTCATGTGCCGTGCATTGCAGTGCCCCCCATGTAATGTGCTGTGCCAACTATGTCATGTGCCGTGGATTGCAGTGCCCCCCATGTAATGTGCTGTGCCCAGTATGTAATGTGCCGTGCATTGCAGTGCCCCCCATGTAATGTGCTGTGCCCAGTATGTAATGTGCTGTGCATTGCAGTGCCCCCCATGTAATGTGCTGTGCCCAGTATGTAATGTGCTGTGCATTGCAGTGCTCACTATGTAATGTGCAGTGCCCACCATGTCATGTGCTGTACATTGCCGTGCCCACCATGTAATGTGCTGTACATTGCAGTGCCCACCATGTCATGTGCTGTACATTGCAGTGCCCACCATGTAATGTGCAGTGCCCACCATGTAATGTGCTGTGCCATGCAGTGATCCCACCAAGTAATGTTCAGTGCCCACCATGTAATGTGATGTGCCATGCAGTGCCCACCATGAAATGTGCAATGCCATGCAGTGCCCACCATGTAATGTGCTGTGCCATTCAGTGCCCACCATGTAATGCGCTGTGCCCACCACGTCATGTGCTGTGCCATGCAGTGTCCACCATGTAATGCGCTGTACCCACCATGTAATGTGCTGTGCCATGCAGTGCCAACCGTGTCATGTGCAGTGGCCACCATGTAAATTACTGTGCAGTGCCCACCCTGTAGTGCTGTGTTGTGCCCACCATGTCATGTGCTGCGCCATGCAGTGCTTACCATGTAATGTGCTGTACCCAGCATGTAATGTGCTGTACATTGTCCACCATGGCATGTGCCGTGCAGTACCCACAATGGAATGCGCTATGCAGGGCCCACCATGTCATGTGCGGTGTCCACCAATTAATGTGCTGTGCTCACAATGTAATGTGTTGTGCTGTGTCATGCAGTGCCCACCATATCATGTGGTGTCATGCAGTGCCCACCTTGTCATGTGCTGTGCAGTGCCCACCATGCCACGTGCAGTACCCACCATATCATATGCTGTGCCCACCATATAATGTGCTGTGCAGTGCCCACTTGTAATGTGCAGTGCCCGCCATGTAATGTGCTCAGCTGTGCCCGCCATGTCATGTGCTGTGCCCACCATATAAGGTCCTGTGCCCACCGTGTGCATGTGCTGTGTTGTGCCCGCCATGCAATGTGCTGTGTTGTGCAGTACCAACCATGTCACGTGCTGTGCCCACCATATAATGTACTTACGTGCCTACCTTGTAATGTGCTGTATTGGGCAGTGCCAACAGTGTAATGTGCTGTGCCCGCCATGTAATGTGCTGTGCTTCGCCCACCATTAAATGTGCTGTATCCATGTATCCACCATGTAATGTGTAGTGCCAACCATGTAATGTACTGTGCTATTACCCCCCGTGTAATGTACTATGCTGTGCCCCCCACAGACTCACCCCCTCACTTTCACACCCCCTCTCTCTCTCTCTCTCTTTCACCCCCTCTCTCTCTCTCATCCCCTCTCTTTCACCCTGTTCTCTCTCTCACCCCCTTCATCCCCCATTCTCTCTTTCTTGCCCCCTTCAACCCCCTCTTTCCTACCACCCTCTCTCTCTTTCACCCTCTCTCTATTCCCCTTTTTCTCACCCCCTCTCTCTCGTCCCCATCTCTCTCATTCAACGCCTTTCTCTCTCTTTTCCCCTCCCTCTCATCCCCTCTCTTTCAGCCCTCTATCTCGCTATCACCCCCCCCCCCCCCTCTCTCTCTCTCTCTCAACCACTCTCTCACACCCCTCTCTCTCTTTAATTTAATTCAACAAAAAATTGTTTTCATTTTATTTAGTTTCATAAAAAGGCCCACCAAAATCCTTAGCACCAGGCCCATGTTGCTCTTAATCTGGCCCTGGTTGTTGTCCTGCTGTAAGATGAACCTCCGCCCCAGTCTCAAGTCTTTTGCAGACTAACAGGTTTCTTCTAAGATTGCCTTGTATTTGGCTCCATCCATCTTCCCATCAACTCTGACCAGCTTCCCTGTCCCTGCTGAAGAAAAACATTCCCACATGATGCTACCACCACATTTCATGGTGGGGATGATGTTTTCAGGGTGATGTGCAGTGTAAGTTTTCCACCTCAGATAGCATTTTGCTTTTAGGCCAAAAAGTTCAATTTTGGTCTCATCTGACCAGAGCACCTTCTTCCACATATTTTCTGTGTCCCCCACATGGCTTCTTGCAAACTGCAAATGGGACTTCTTATGACTTTCTTTCAACAATGGCTTTCTTCTTGCCACTCTTCCATAAAGGGCAGATTTGTGGAGTGCACGACTAATAGTTGTCCTGTGGACAGATTCTCCCACCTGAGCTGTGGATCTCTGCAGCTCCTCCAGAGTTACCATGGGCCTCTTGGCTGTTTCTCTGATTAATGCTCTCCTTGCCTGGCTTGTCAGTTTAGGTGGATGACCATGTCTCGGTAGCTTTGCAGTTGGGCTATACTCTTTTTCCCTTTTCAGATGATGGATTGAACAGTGCTCCGTGAGATGTTCAAAGATTGGGATTTTTTTTATAACCTAACCCTGCTTTAAACTTCTCCACAACTTTATTTCTGACTTGTCTGGTGTGGTCCTCGACCTTCATGATGCTGTTTGTTCACTAAGGTTCTCTAACAAATCTCTGAAGGCTTCACAGAACAGCTGTACTTAAACTGAGATTCAGTGGCTGCTGGTGGGTTCTTCTTTTGGGGGGGCAGCAAACAACACCCCCGGCGGCATGGCACAGCACTGAAACAGCTCCCCCCTGCACAGGTGGTTGGGCACTTACCCGCTCGTGTGGCGGAGCTGTGGTGTCCTCTCCTGGAGTGCGGGCAGTGGCTGCGGTGGCTCCAGTGTCTGCTCCTGCAGCTTCCTCCGCTGTGTGTCTCCTCTTCCGCCAAAACGCTAGGCATCCAATAGAATCACCCGATGCTTTGGCCATTCGGGAAATAGGTCTCACAGACCTTCCTTCTGATTGGCAAGGAGGAACTTTAGTGTGATAATAACGGAAATTAGTTTGCCATGGTCAACCAACTGGGTGGCCATGGAGCACAATGCTCTGCGCTCCAAGGCCACCCTTTTTTGAAGCCTATTAGAGCCTCTGGCTCTAATTAAGTGCTTCCAAAAAACACCCACCCCACATTGGAATCCATGGTCCCATGCCACTGATATGTAGATCAGGGGGCTGGATGCATGGATAGAGGAGGCGGCCACTGCTGAGATTAAATTACACACAGGTGGCTTTGAGGTGACTCTCAGGTGACTTCTGAGGGCAATTAGTTCTACTAGATTTTAGTTAGGGATATCAGAGTAAAGAGGGCTGAGTACAAATGCACTCCACACTTTTCAGATATTTATTTGTAAAACATTTTGAAAACCATTTATCACTTTCCTTCCACTTCACAATTATGTGCCACTTTGTGTTGATCTCTCACATAAAATCCCAATAAAATACATTTACAGTTTTGGTTGCAGCATGACAAAATGTTGAAAATTTCAAGGGGTATGAATACTTTTTCAAGGCACTGTATGCAGGTGAAGCTGAATACAGCATGGATGGACAAAACTCTGGCTGCAGCTATTAGCAAATTTCAGCACTTTTTTGTGTTCAGTGTGTGAAGATTGCCTTCCATCTTGTATCATGAAAGTGACAGCTTCTGTTGCCAAAATTTGGAGCAGGGTTTCCCAACCAGGGTTCCTCCAGAGGTTGCTAGGGGTTCAATGAGCAATTAGAAATGTCTGCCTTTCAGATAAGATACCACTGACACCATTGATCTTTTTAGCTATCTGTAAGGAGGTAATTCTTCCCAATGTCCACAACTATAAGCAGCATTCTTCCAAATGACCATCACACTATTGTATCATGAGTTGTAGAAATAGTTATTTTTAGCCAGGGTTCTCTGAGACCAGAAAGATATATCAAGGGATCCTCTGTGTTTAAAAGGTTGAGAAAGGCTGGCTTGGAGGATAACTGTGGCAGGATGTGAAGCGGTAGACGTGCAAAGTTATCAGGAGCAGAAGGTGAGGCTGGGAACAGTGTGAATCTTGGAGGGGGGATAGCTTGAAGTGGGGGTATGTGCAGGGGACTGTGGTTTGGGTGAGGTAGCGGGGGTGTGTGGTTTGGACATGTATTAGGGTGGAATGTGTGTGGGAGGAGGCAAAACAAGATAGTGACAAACTGAACCGGAAAATAACTTACATATGGCTGTTTCCAGTTTTAGTTAACTTTTATTTTATTATTTACTAAGGAAATATGATTATTGAATTATAAATGGAAACCGAACCAAACTTTCAGTTTTACTCTATATTTTTACTTTTTAAACAGATTTTTTTTTTAATGCCTCTTTTTTATGCCTTTGTTTCTGGTAAGACTCGTCTGATAGTTTGGGCTCTGAAAGGTGCTGATGCGAATCGGGAATATATGAAAAGATTTTTTGTTCCTTGCAGTTTGAGCGTATAAATTTACATTTATGCAGTGATAAAATGTTTTTTCTGCTTTATTAAGCTGAGTTGACAACATTTCAGATTTGTTTAGATGAAAGTCTCTTTGAACCCTTTAAAACTACTGTTGGGATGCCAGTGGGTATAATGAGAGTTCAGAAATAAAGGTGTTTTCTAAAAAGCTAAAGGAAACCAACAAAATGTGTTATGTAGTCTTTACCAATATAATGTGTGTAATGCTTGAAAGCAGGAAGCAAATAGGTTAAAAAGATAAAATGCCAATTGTACAGTATAAAATTAAAATGCAATATTGATGCTGCACTTGGAACTGTGAACAAATAAGCAGTTGCAGGTGCAGTTAGCTTACCTGCCACTAGATGGCTCTGTTCTGGGTACAGTATGGTAAAGGGAAGTTGCAATAGGTGCTAGGTCTCCTTCTAGAAAAGTCCCTCCTTAGTGATTTCATGGGTGTAGTTAGTGCCCATATAAATAGCAGTGAGGGAGGAGCCTAGAGGGAGATGGGGCATGGGAGCCAAACATCGGAATCTGCTAAGATGTAATCTCTCCTGGTCTTAACTCCTAGGCAAGGTGAAACAGCATTTGTGAGTAGTGGTGGAAGCTTGGGAGATATATGCCATTTGGTAGCATGCTTTACTAGGTACAGCCATAGAGGGATATTGGGAAGAGACTGGTATACTATAGAAGCCATCTTGATCCCCCTGACCCTCAGCTGCAGGTCTTTTTAGGAGGTGATGGTAGCTAATGCTGTGGTTAGCATACATACATGGGCAAATGATCCTAGATGTGAGATACAGCACTGCAGAGGAATGCAAGTAATGTCCAGCCCAGGGCTCATCAGGTATTGTATATTCATCTAACTAGTGATCTCTATATCTCTATGTGATTAGAAAAGTGTACAGAAGGGAGCAGTGAGATTGCAATTACACTTTGAAACTGGAAATTAAAATCAATTAAATGTAAAATCAACGTTATTTATAATAGTCCTAACATTTAACTCAATCTCATGCCCCTTCAGGTTAAATTGTACAACATTTTGATCCTTTCCATTAAATCTTTGCTGCTCTAAAGGGGCAATATTTTTTGTATGTAGTACTGAACTGTAAAATAAACATATTCATTGCAACCTATTTAGTATGTCCAATATGCCGGTAAAAGAGGTTAACATGGAAGTATTGAGCTAAGAAAGCTGACTGAACTGTAAAGTAATTTACTTGATTATGGGTGATTTCCTCTAGGGTGATGAATTAAGGTTGCCGTTTTCTATTTAAGCCTAAGGCTAAATGCAACATTTGGCACTCTATTTATTCCCTATTTTGTTACTTTTTATTTCTTTTTGTTTATGCCTTCAGTATGCTAATATTTAGTACACCAGTAACCATAAGGTGATATTAATGGAATCTATCTCCCAGGTCCTCATCTCTATGAGCACTGTGATGGCCTTTTTGTCAGACTGAATTAGTATAAATTGAAAAAAAAGAATACTGGTGCCCTACTACAATTAAAATATACAGTATATAAATAAGGCCCTTCTCGCACTGCTCGGGTGCAGTTTCCCTGTAGCACAGGTGCAGCGCAGTGCACCCACTGTTTTAATTCAGATTACCTGTGCTTTACTATAGACCTCTGCTAGATCGGGCAGTTTTGGGTATATGTGTCACGTGTCACCAAGAGTGAAAGTTTGCGAGATATGTTCTTTTGATATATATATATATATATATATATATATATATATATATATATATATATATATTGTACTTGCAATGGCAGTAAGTATGCCAAATACCAGCCATTTGTTAGTGAGACTGGGCAATCAAAAGTTAGACAAGTGATGCTGTGGGTCGAATTGAGGCACTATGTTGGTATGGAGGCTATATTTAAAGGATAAGTTCACCTTTTGTAACATGTTACATCCATATTCAGGGTGTAACATGTAACATGTTACAAATCCACTGGCCCCCAATCCTGCCAGCTCCCCAATGTGACAGGCAGCTGGCGATCTTCTTCCTCGGCTCTCTGTTATACTCTGTAAAGAACGTGACCATGTGGGGTTCCGCCAAACAGCTACAGAAATACAGCTTACACACAAGAGCCCTGCCTAGCACCCATGATCTGCCAATCGTGGGTGCAATGCTTTCTAAGCTCCCAAAAAAAAAAAGCATATATTTTTATCTGCAAAAAGATGTGCATTTATTATTTTTTAAAAATATTTGACCTTATCCTTTAAGTATCCTGCAAATTCTCATTAGAAAAGCTGTGCACACCTTTTTAATGCTTAAAAAAGCAAGCACAGAGTATTTGGGCTTGGGTGGGGTAGAAACCAATTCCCCTGTTTTGAATAATTGAAGTTGTGCTTTAAGCATCAAGCTAAACTTTGTGTTTCTATCTGCACGTTCATAGCAAAAATGAACACATTTTCTCAAGGAAAGTGGTATGTGTATAAAGAATTGGTTTGTCTTGTCCACTATATATGCAAGGTATACCCCTCACGGACTCTGCAGACAGACCAGTGTATATATATATATATATATATATATATATATATATATATATATATATATATATATATATATATATATATATATAGTAAAAACATAATTTTATTGTACATCACGTTTAAAGGAATATATATATATGAAAAACATAACAATATTTGAATAGTGTACAGAAGTTCAAAAATACATAGCATTTAATACCCTTGATAACGCATGACACATGGCGAACAAAGGCTACCTGTAACCTGTTATTACTAGCTGAGCATTTGGAAAGTGGTTAAAATGCAAGCTGACACATGTGCTGGATGATCTTCTGCTTGTACGACTTGTCTGAACATACACTACACTACAGGCCCATTGAATGATCTTTCAGCTATGAAAGTGGGTGGCGCGCACCTCGCAATGGCTTTTCTCAGTCCCTCATTGTCTTCCTGCCCACTCTGCGCACACGCAGACATCAGGAGCCGGGCTGAGTCGGGGGGGATGCATAGGTCCAAGTGCCGCTGGCCACGCATGCGTGGTCTGGCCTGAGGTTATGGTGACCATCTTGAATAGGGGCAAATTTTACATTTTTTGCCCTTGTTTTTCATAATAATTTTTTAGAGGGTTGTATCGTCCACAGATGCCCCTTCCCTCTCCATTGTTTATTATTGGGGGCTTTCAGCATGGCAGCCTGTTGTCATCTGAGGAGGTTGCCTATGCGGGGAGACCCTGGCAGGGATCCTGTTTTTTGCCAACGGTAAATGTAATTTTTTTCTTTTTCTTTACTCAGGAATACCGTTTCCTTGCTCCAGCTGAAATACCAGTCGCTAACTCCTTTATCTTTCTCTAGCTGCTTTTTCTGTCTGCTGCCTAAAATAAGCAGTACGCCACCCGAGGTGATCAAATACCACCAAAAGAAAGCTCTATTTGTTGGGTACAACATTGCACGACTGTAAAATTGTCAGTTAAAGCGACACAGTGCTGTATCGCAAAAAATGGCCTGGTCATTGAGCAGTCAAATTGTCCAGGGCTGAAGTGGTTAAGGCATGTCTTCTGGGCTACAGTTACCACAGACACCAATGCAATAAGCTAGTAGGCACATTGCAACCAGATGTTGGTTCAAGAGAGATGGGCGGTCAATGCGGAAGACATTGCAAATATCCGGGACTTACCTCGCATCGACCGCATTTTCTCTCTCAAATCAAAATAGGCCGATCACCTATCCCAAGGATTCCTGGATCCCAACAAATGGTCCCTACAACCGAAGTTATTCAGTTGGATTGTGGGCCAGTGGACCTTTCCTGAACTGCATCCTTTTGCTACAGCAAACAATACCAAGCTGTGGAGGTTTATTTCACATCTACCTCATCCTTGGGCAGAAGCAATAGGTGCCCTGTCAAGTCCTTGGGTATGCAATCTAATTTAGGCCTCCTTCGGCCTCCGACCTAGAAAATTCTCTCGAGACTTGCAATATCAACAATAAACGGTGATAACGGTCCTGCCATATTTGCAGGAAGACCCGTTATTCCCTAGGGCAATATTTTTTATTCAAGGATTGACCAAGTCAAAAAATTAATGGTCTGGCAATATTTCTTAGTATCCAGCCTCCGGTAAATATTCCTCTGATACCCTTTCTTCTGGCTCGAGGCATCACACCCATCAGAATCCTCACAGATTGAACCTTCACATTAGAATGTTAAAACAGAGGCTTTAATCATTAGAATGTTTCAACTCTGCTCAAAGCACAGGAGCCTTCCATGAACAATACGTGTCACAAGGTTTGGAATAGGTTTAGATCTTTCGCGAACGGCAAAACTTCAATCCTTAAGTACCCTCTTCCTCCCAACTCCTTGATTTCCTGCAAGCAAACCTTGACTTAGGATTAAGCAACTTAAAGGTACAGCTGGTGGCAATCTCTGCTGTGACAACAAGAGATGGGCTGAAGACCCTTTAATAATCAAATTCTTCAAGACAGTCAAGAAGATAAGCCCACTTTAAAACAAATCTTTCCCACTTGGGATCTCTCTATAATTCTGGAGCCCTTATCCAAACAGCCCATTGCCCCATCTGATTCAGCATCCTTGTGGAATCTCACTTGGAAACTATTTTTCTTTGTGGCGATGACATCGGGCTGGGGAGTATCAGAACTACAGGCTCTGGGATCAGAAGACAATAATATTATTTTTTGTACTCAGAGTGGAATACATCTTTTACTATGCATCATCCCACCCATTTCAGCTAGTAATTTGTCACAGGTATGCTGCCATGGAGGCACCAGGACAGTAGAAAATTGTTTCATACTTACCGTAATTTTCTTTTCCTGGTGCCTATCCATGGCAGCATACAATCCCACCCTCAGTATGCTATATTACGAAGAATGCTGGGAGTGCACTAATCCTTTTCTTTTATAATATTCACTGGTCCTGAGGGAGGAGTCAACGTGGAGCTTGTCAAAGGTATGATGCCATGGACAGGCACAAGGAAAAGAAAATTACAGTAAGTCTGAAACAATTTTCTTTTTTTTTTTCTCATTTTGGATAGAGCAAGAGGGGGTTATATCCCCTGTCAGATTTTTTTCAACATCTGTGTCCCATTTTGGAGATTTTCCCTTCACTTCCTGCCCCACAGCTAAACAGGAAGTGTTGAGGAAATCCCTGCAATTTAGGGGAATCCCTTGGGGACCCACAGGTTACCAGAACTGGTGTCCCCATGGGAAGATTTCCCCTCTATAACTTTTCTGAAGACAACCCAAAATTCGGGATTTTCTTTTCTTTCACTTTCATTGATGATGGTAAACAGGACAAATAGAGAGGACAGATAGAGCCACAGACAGTAATACAAACTGATCCAAAACTAAAAAAAAGTTTTGCCTTTAGTTATATTTTAAGTTAATCAAGCAGGAAGTAAATGTGGTTTTATAGTAGAAAGGAATTAAAAAATTGATGTGACAACTTTATTTGTACATATATCACAGTAAAATGTAACAGGACATTTATTATGCACTCAAAATACTATGGAAATGTAATGATAGAATATCCAGATACACAATAATGAGAGGACAGCATCCTTAGATAAAAAGACACAATGAAGAAAGAATCAACCTGAGTAATTTAAATATTTTACATTTCATTGTCTGTGTCAAGCTTTATGGGCACAAAGATATATACTGTATGTTGGATGGGAGATCCAAATGCAGGATTGATTTTTGCAAGCTAAACTATATTTACTTTGCTCTTATTTAAGTGGTGTGTAATAAATGTTATACTGAATATGTCCTTGAAGAGGTATCTTATGCAATACAGCCAATCTGTTGTTTTTTGCTACATGCTTTGCTGATCAATAACTCATGCAATGACTGCATGCAAATGTTGTCTTAAAAAAGTTTAGGGAAAGATGTTTAGTACTTATTTTTCTGCTGAGTTCCTCAGTGAAAATGTGTGAATTTGGCATTTGCCCCAAAGACATGAGCTGCTGGAGAATGCCTCTGATAGACTCTGTATTTGACATGGACTCTACTTTGCAGGTATGCCGCTGCAGCACATACCCTGAGTTAGGGCGCAGGAAAGAATAGTGTCTCTGGATGTTGGACTTTGTAACGCCTTTTGCACTTTTTCAAGTAAAGTTGTGAAACCTTGTTCCCGCCTGGTCTGGTGTTACTAAAGGGGTGTAATGCAAGTAACTGGCAACATCCCATGGTTCAGGTCACTAAGGTACTTTGGGGTACGAAGACACCAGTGCAAGAATAATATGGTGTGTACCTAGGGTAATGGAAGGTTATCAAAAAGCCTGTCGGTAGTGTGTAGTTGTTACGAGTGGAATGGCCTCTAGCAGCGAGGCGGATGTTGTCAGCACTCCTGCCACCAGTGGTCTATCTCCAATAGCAACAGATCTGCACCACCGAGGTTCCCACCCTGTACAGAGCACAAAGAAGAAGGGTGATCCCATATAGGGACCCCTATAATATGATGGACTTTAAGGGCACAACATGAGACACATTCAGAAAAAAAGCTTCAATAAAATTTAAGTTTATTTAAACAGTTAATAAAAACAAGTAATGTTAAAAACTAGGCCCAAAAGATAAGGCCGACTCGAAAAAACGAGGGATGGCCTCCCTACAACCACAATATATGTGTGTACCCTACATTGGAAACATTGACAAGCGGAACTAGTAATTGTATAACGATTGAATACATAAATACGGATTAGACATGTGTACAGCCAAAAAATTTGTTCATTTTCGTTTTCGTTTCATTGGTTTATTATTTTTTTCGTTTTTCGGGTCATTCGTTTTGATCGCAATTCGTAAATTTGTTCATTCGTAAATTTGTAAATGCGTTCATTCGTACATTCGTAAATTCGAACATTCGTTCATTCGTACATTCGTTCATCCGTATATTCGTACATTTTTACATGTGTACTTTCGTAAATTCGTACATTCGTAAAATTGTACATTTGTAAATTAGAAAATTCGGAAATTTGTAAATTCGAAGTTTGAAAATCCAAAAACCCGAAAATACAAAAATCTGAAATAGTAACTAACTATTAAATTATAGGTATTGTAATTTCCTTTCAAATTTGACTGTCAGTGAACGTAACAAATACGAATTTAACCGAAGTTACGAATTATCCAAAACGAATGCTGCATCTAAACGAAAGGAACGGAACAAATTAATAATAAATAATAATAATAAAACGTTGTTATTATTATTGTTATCTATTATTATTAATTAATTACATTACATTCCGTTTTTTCGGATCGTTCATAACTTCAGATAAATTTGTATGTGTTACGTTCACTAACAGCCAAATTTGAAAGGAAATTACAATACCTATAATTTAAAAGTTACTAGTAATTACTAATAGTTAAGTTATTATTAGTAAACTATTATTTCAGATTTCCGAATTTTCGAATTTACAAATTTACGAATTCACTAATTTTACTAATGTACGAATGTACATTCGTAAATTGCGAATGTATGAATGTGCGAATGCTAGAATTTACGAATGTCCAATTTTATCGAATTTACGAATATTCGGAAAAAATTCGCTAAACAGGTTTTCGTTAATTCGGATATTCCCGAATTAACGAATTTGTCGAAATTCGTTAGAAAACGAATTCGGAACAAAACGAATTGCACATGTATAATACGTATACTCTTGTCCAATAGACCGTTTATTGGACAAGAGTACCTGTATTTATGTAATCAATCATTATACAATTATTAGTTCTTCTTGTCTATACTTGCAATGTGGGGTATACACATATATTGTGGTTGTAGGGAGGCCATCTCTCCTTTTTTTCCAGTCGGCCTTATCTTTTGGGCCCTAGTTTTTAACATTACTTGTTTTTATGAATTGTTTAAATAAAAGCGTAAATTTTATTGAAGCTTTTTTCTGAATGTGTCTCATGTTGTACCCTTAAAGTCCATCAAATTATAGGGGTCGATATATATATATGGGATCACCATTCTTCTTTATGGTTTAATAGGATGTTGGCACACTCTAGAAATCCTTTGTGTTCCACCTTGCACAGAGGTACGGAAGGTCAGGAGTTAAGTTAAGTGCACGCACAGAGCCCGCACTGAGTCCGTTCTGTTTTCGGGAGAGGTAGTAAAATACACTGGATAGGTGGATGTGGACAAAGCTCAGCATGCCAATAAACTCAAGAGCCGATTAACCTACCAGCATGTCTTTGGAGTGTGGGAGTAAACTCTTATAAGCACAGGAAGAACATGAAAACTCCCGGCAGGTAGTGCCATGGTTAGGATTCGAGCCAATTACCCTAGTGCTGCTAGGTGGAAGTGCCAAATACTAAGCCACTGGGCTGCCCAGCTTGCAAAGCATTGCCACCACTTCAGACAAATTAATCTGTACTGGGCAAGTTTTTTGAAGGGCCTTTAGAACTTTAGTCAGAACATTAAGTGTTGCTAGATCACTTCAGGCATAAAACATTGCATCACAATAGATGGCAATGTCTATTAAAAGCTGATAAACCCATGCCTGCTCCTGAGTTGGGTAGGGTGGCGTGGACCTTGAAAGCCTGGAGTGTACATTACATTGTAAATCTTGCAGAGGTCGATGTTAAAAATGCACTCTAAATAAGTTGGCACTAAAAAGAGAGATAAGTAACAGTAAGAAATGCAGTTCCTTCACATTGTAAATCACAGTGTTAGACGGCATTGGCCTCTCACGTTGTAGAATAAGGTTGTTTTGTAGGCATATATTTATTTCATCATGTGTACTTGGTGGTATTGATTTGTCGAAGTGTTATTTTGATTTCCGACAAGAGTCATGTTTGCGCATTATGCTGCAATCACACGACTATCAAGAATGGCATATTTCATTTCTCACACATCCCAGGGAAGCTTGTGAAATCAAAACCGTTGTTCTGTTTAGAAAACACAGACACAGATTTGTTGTTCAGCTCTTCACAGCATGAAACCAATTAAAAGCCACTCACAAAGTGAAGGGAGCAGAATGGAAAGTCATAAGGTCATAATGTTAAACGGCACAGAGTTCTGGCTGATGCCAAGAATACGTTTGCAACTGAGAAGCATTTGATCAATGTGATTGAGGAACAACATTACTTAAAATCAAGCTAATTATGTTTCAAGAGATTGCATTTACATATTAAGGAAAAGGAGGATTAGAACGTGAACTGTATTAATACGACCTCTGCAGCACATTAATAAGCAAAGGATGTAGGTTGGGTAGTTCAGATGCAAAGGTATCATAAGGTAATTTTGACAACTAGAGAACCCCTCATTGGGGGAAGTGCTGTCACCACATCTGTTTTCCTCATCAACTCTAATATCTAATTAGAAAGCCACAAGTTAATCAACTATAATATCAACAAGAGCAGATGTTTTCCAATGTCATATGGAGTTTGTTTATGACTAGTAGTATTAAACAGGGTTTTCTGAAGTGTAAGATTCACCTCGGGGCTTGGAGTCTAAAAGGAGGATTGGGTGGACACCATAGAAGATGACCCTTCTGATCCAAAGATCAGGTCCACAACAGAACAACCAGTCTAGTTTCCTGTTTTCCCCTTGGCAAACAGTGTGCTGTCACAAATGAATGGCCATGGTACCAACGAGCAGTGGTTTCTATAGCTAAGTATTTTGGGCTTTCTGCTTTTTTTTTTTTTTTTTTTTTATAAAGATGATTGAATCTTTTTACATTTTCAAATTTCTTAAAAAAAAAATAAAAACCTATATCTTTCTTATCCAAAACAGTATAACAGGACAGTATATTTGCCTACCTCAGAGAGGCATCTTATTCAATCTGAAACTCCCACTTGTTCTGCGAGCTGGGCTGCACATTCCGCAAAGCATGTCCTTGCAGAGGAAATAATTGCAATCTCCTGCTTGTTGGGGGACTGTTTTGAGTCCATACTGCTTAAACTATATGTTTGGACACAATAAAAGCCATAGATAAAAGCCAACCTCTGCAATACATGCACATTTTTAATTTGGTAAAAATATATAATCACAATGAAGTGCAATACAACAGCATGTACATCCTAACTCGCTGCTCAGCGTACCTGCCAGGTGATGTCAGATCACATGTTTGTTTATCTCCTGACTGGATTATGGTTCATGTTGATGCCTTGGAGTCATTTTGAGAAGTAAAGAGTCTGCCTGTGGTATTCATTGTCTTTTATGTCTTACTTTGCAATGAGGGGCAAGCCAGTTGACCTAATATAATAAAGGGGTTGCATTTTCTGGTAAGTAGTGCAGGAAAGCAGTGGCAGCAAATTAGAGGGTCATCTGGCTGCATTTATGTTTAGTTCACTTAAATTTGTCATTATCTATGTGGGATTATCTATGTTTAGAACGTATTGGTTGTGGTGTGTGACATATTTTAATCGCCCCCATACCGGACGAATTCTGGCATTCCTCTCCTACATGGAAAAATCATCATTTAGTTGCTAGAAAATTACTCGGAACCACCATTATATAAAATGGCGGTCTTTGCAATTTTTTATGTCACATGGTATATGCGCAGGAATTTTTCAAACACAATTTTTTTAGTAAATAAACACTTTTATGAATAAATAAAAACAAAACATTAAAGTTAGCCAAGTTTTTTTTTTTTGTATAATGTAAAAGATGACATTACGGTGAGTAAATAGATACCTAACATGTCAAACTTCGGTACTTAAAAATCTCCATCGGCTATGTTTTACATTTTTTTCTTTTTTACAGGTTACCTGTTTAGAGTTACAGAGGAGGTCTTATGCTAGAATTTTTGCTCTCGCTCCAATGTTCAGGGCGATACTTCACATGTGTGGTTTTAATGTTGTTTACATATGCAGACGTGACCTACGTATGCGTTCGCTTCTGCGCGCGAGCACGAGTGGACGAGGGCACTTTAATTTTTTTTTTTAATTGTTTATTTTATTTACATTTTTTTTTTTTTTTTTTTTACGTTTTCCCTTTACATTTTTTTTTTTGGATCACTTTTATTCCTATTACAAGGAATGTAAACATCCCTTGTAATAGGAATAGGGCATGACAGGTCCTCTTTACAGGGAGATCTGGAGTCTATAAGTTCCCACATCTCTCCTCCAGGCTGGAAAGCCTGAGATTGAAAAAAAAAAAAAAATCTCAGGCTTTTCAGCCTAATACATGGCAGTGTTTACAACTGCCGGAGCCTGACGTACTAATGTCGCACCCCGCCTCTGAGAGTCATAGAGATGACCGGGGACCATCCCCGGTCAGCTCTATGGTAAAATTCTGCCTGTAGCTGCACCCATCATCCAGATATGGCCACTGAAAGCCCAGGACGTCTTATGGCGTTCAGCGGTATGGAAGTGGTTAAAGGAATAGTGCTACACGTTTTTGGATATAATATTTTGATATCTGTTTGTGGATATCTGTGGGGGCTGCTGTAAATTTTTTTTATGGCACAATTATTTTGTTGATATTATTTACACTACACAAGTGCAGAGTTCCTTTGGGGTTTTTCTAATTACTGAAAAATATCTTTTGATTCTGACAATGATTTTGACAGTGCTGCCTCTGCACTGAAATCCCAAGTGCCCAGTTCTCCCTTGCCTGACGACAGAACATTCACTCTACTCATCTCCGTAATATAAACAGTGTCCTGTAGTCTAGAACTAAGGCTGCATTCACACCTGAGCGTAGCGTCTTTGAGCGATTTCCCAGCGTTTTTTCATGCATTTTCATACGTGATTTTGAAGCGTTTTTATGTACGACTTGCGCGTTTGTATGCAGCATTTTTGGGCTTTGGCGTTTTTTTATTAGCCAGAAGAGAAAACTATTATCTGTTGCATCATTTGTTGCTAAGTACAGTATTTCAGCATTTTTAGCTTTTCCATTAGCTTTTATTTCTTCTTTTATTATTATTATTGTTATTCAGTTATTATAATGTTTTTTCGTTAGGGTAAGGGGTTCGAGTTCAGTTTAAGTGAGGGTTAGGATTGGGAATTGGGGTTAGGGTTATTTATTATTTTATTTATTTTTTATTATATTTTATTTAATATTATACAAATAATAATAAATGATTAAATAAATGTAAAATAAATACACAAATAAATAAAAATCATAAATAAAAAAAAAATAAATTCAATAAATTAATTCTAAGTAACAATACATAAATAATTAACTCTTAACTTTATCCCTTACCCCTTAAAAAATAAATAAAAAAATAATAATAAATCACTAAACACCCTAACACAAAATGTATTAGTATTATTATTATTATTATTATTATTATTATTATTATTATTAATAATAATAATGTATTTTTTTGTTTGAGTTTGGGTGTTTATTGTTTTATTATTAATAATCAATTTAATACTTTTTAAGGTTAGATGTTAATTAATATTTATTAATGTATTATTACATATTATTAATTTATTTTACTTATTTATGATGATTTTTAGTTATTTGTGTATTTATTTTACATTTATTACAGGCAGAACATGAAACTCCTCTAGAAACAGCAATTTTTAGCCAGTGTGTGTGGAGCCTTGTTCTGTACTTTATAAAACATGGGAAAATGTGCATATGATGCAGAGATGTACTGATTTATTTTTAATTTTAGACATATAAAAACAATGCATGTTAAGTTTTCTAACATCTTTAGTCTTCTTTCTAGTCATCACACTCTTTTGTTATAGTTTTTGTCAGTAATACCAGAGCGCAAAATATTTTACATAAAATTCTTATTTTACATCATGAAAATGAGCAGTTTGCTAATGAATGAAGAAGTTAATTGCTTAACGAGCATGAAATGAAATCCTAATCAATCTTTCAATTATGTTAGAGCAGAAATGACAAATGTGCCTCAAAGTGAATTTTGCAGCCTGACTTGCAAATGCAAATGATTGCATATGTTCTGGATAGGCGACAAGATGGTACAGTTCCTTGAGAACATATGATAAAAGTTCGAGTCATACTTACCTCCTACAACAAATCTTGCTCTATAAATATTGCTCTCATTTCCGTGCATGCCACAATAATTTGAGAAGAAATGCAAACAATAACAAAATCAACTGGACCCACATTTCGCCCCTGTTCTCACTAGTGTGAGTTCTCATGCAATTTGATAGTTCCAATTGCATGACAAGTCGCACCCTATTGTCGGCAATTGAACTGTTCAAGTCGGTACGACTTTGCGGTGCCGCACTGATTTGAAAAAAGGTTCTTGCGCTATTTTTTTTTTTGCGATTTCAGGTGCCACTTGCATAGACATCTGTGCATGAAGTTACACACATATCAGACAAGTCACCCCTGAAATTGCACTGACCTGCAGCTTTGAAATCGTGCTACTTCAAGTGAAGTACTGTAGCATGATTTCAAAGTTGCATTCATTGTGAAACAGGGCTTCATGAAACTAGGTGATGGAATATTTAACTATTGGAGCAAGCAGTTCCCACTCATTAAATATACTTTCTTTTATATGGTGACAACGTTATATTCATGTCCACCAATTGTTCTCCTGTGTTGTCATTCTGTCAAAGGTAAAGATAAACCAATGTGTCTGGGTTTGCAGGTGTTTCCTCCAAACTATCTTAAAGCGGTGTTCCGCCCTCCCCCCCAAAAAAAAGAATTAAAAGCCAGCAGCTACACATAATGCAGCTGCTGGCTTTTAGCAATAGGGCACTTACCTGTCCTGGAGTCTCACGATGTCTGCACCACAGCTGATGTTTCCATCAGCTGTCGAGTGCTGCCGCCATTGCGGGTAGGGGTACCCGGCAGTGTAGCCCTAGGGCTTCACGCCGGGAACCCTACTGCGCCCCACTCCTCTCTCCTCTCTCCTACTGGCCCGGGACAAGGAGGGAGGAGGAAGGAGCCCCGCGGTGATGTCACAAGCCGCGTCCCGGACTCCCGGAAGTGGGAACAAGATACTTGTCAAAGATACCTGTCATTTGTCTCCTCTCCCCCCTCGAATTGCGGCACCGGAGGGGGAGAGGAGACAAATGAGCGGAAGTTCCACTTTTGGGTGGGACTCCGCTTTAAAGTCTTAAAATTGCTAACTTACATATGAACCCCCACTCAAGTCTATGGGGGTGAACATTGAAAATCAGTACTTCTAATTTCCAAGGCTAATAGGCAAGGAATTGTCAAGCAAATGGCACGGAGAACTGGGCAGTGGCATGGAGGATATGTAAAAAAGCAAAAAAAAACAATAATTTAAAGAATTCTATACAATAGGGTGAACTATTTATACAACTTCAAGGATTCAATTGGAAAAATACAATTTCCATGGATGACACAATGATTCCAGGAGATATGCATACCATAAAAAGAACAACTAGACCAACACTTCATGAAAATAGGTGATGAATTCTTTGACGGTTGGCGCAAGCAGTTCTATCTCATTAAAGCTACTTCCTTTTATAAGGTGATAATGTTCTGTCCATGTCCACTAAATGTTCTCTTGTGTTGTCAAAGGTGGGAATGAGCGAATGTGCCTAAGCTTGGTTTGCAGAAAAAAAAAGTAAAATATTGTACAGTAGGGAGAAGGCCCTCATATTTATGATGCAAAGTAACAGATAGAGGAGGCAGGTGTTTATCAATAAATAAAAATTAGAATGTATTATTTTGGACAAATGCCACAAATCTTGTACATTTGCTGGAAAATATGTAAGCAGTTTTGTTAGGCTTCAATGTGAGGTGGAGTGAAGAGATAGATTTTATCATGATATTAAAAATTTTGGACAATTGCCACAAATCTTGTACACTTTCTGGAGAGTGTGTAAGCAGCTGTGTTAGGCCCCAATGTGAGGAGTGAAGAGGCAGTTTTTATTATGAAATAAAATGTAGAATATATTATTCATGTGACAACAGCCACAAATATTGGTCCGTGCTCCGCTCCCACTGCTACTTCACCAGCAGCATACCTGCAATCCTGAGCCCTGATATGGCTCAGGACATGTCACAGAGGAGGCGGAACACGACCCACGACTCGGGGACGGACAAATCGAGGCAGGGGCAGCTGGATTCTTACTTTCCCAGAACCCGCGGCAAGGCCCAGGAAAAATCCAAGATGGCGCTGGTCGCAAAACTACGAAGCAAGACGCGCCGGCACAGAAGCAGCTCACACAGCCTGCCATGTCCCCACAGCCACCACCCGGATCAGTGAGTGACTCCGCACCCCTGGCCTCCCCTGGGTCCACTGTTTCCAGAGGAGAGGGATCCGACATTGTGGACCTCATGGAGGATGGAGATATTAAGAGGCATATATGGTCCCTCCCCACTAGAGAGGACCTAGAGAGATTTACAGCAAGGGTGGAAAAGGCATTCAAAGAAGACATAGCACAGCTTAAGGAGGACACTACACACCTGGGCACAAGTGTGGAGAGGCTAGAACAAAGGCTAGATGAGGCCCTCCCTTCTATGTCAGCCCTGCAGATGAGATGTGCAGCCGAAGACCAAAAGCTGGACTCACTGTTATCACAGCTTGACGATTTTGCAAACCATAGCAGGCGGGAAAATATCTGTATCCGAGGCATGCCAGAAGCTACAGCACCCAAGGATATCATCCCCTCATTGCAAGGGATATTCTGGGAAATCTTGGAACTCCCAGACACAGCACCCATCGAGATTGACCGAGCCCACCGGGCCCTGAGACCACCATCCTAGGATGTCGACAGCCCCAGGGATATAATATGCAAGCTGCATAAATATACCATTAAAGAAGGGATAATGCAGAAGATGTGCAACAGTTCCTTCTTTGATTTCGATGGCGCTCACTTCTGTTTTTTTCAAGACCTCTCCAGACGCACACTTATGCAGCATCAGGCCCTGAAACCTGTGTTAGTAGTACTCCAAGAAGCGGGCCTCCCATATCACTGGGGCTTCCCCTTTTACTTACAGGCTACTAAAGATGGCCGTTCAGGATCCTGGGCGGGGGCGGTCTCGTGCTCCCCCGGACTTCTTTTCCCCAGAGGAGGGGACCGACACGGCTCAGGTGATGGACCCCACAGAAGGATAGTGGGCCCGGCTAGCCGCTACTTTAGCAGCAACTGAGGCCTAATATCAACCATAGCTGGTCAATGAAACACTAAGGCCGCAAATTCTTAATGTACGCATTGCCCACTTGGTATCACAATATTGCTTATTTTTTACTTGTTTTTGTAACTATTACTACTGTTGAAATGTGAAAATGTCTGTCACTATTAAGCAGCATGTTTATTAAGCTGTGACCGAACACAATAAACAAAGTTTAAACAAAAAAACTGTTCAGTGTATTATTTCAGAGAGACAATACCCATAAATATTTTTGAAGCCGGAACATTGTAATAAGATAGCAAACTATGAGACACAGAGCTATCCTTTAGAAATCCATTAGAAATTTTGCAGCTCAGGCACAGCTACAGAAGCATAACATGTAGCACATTTATAGTGCTGGAGCATCAGTATTGCACAAAAAAAGCTGCAGGAGCTGGTAGTGGTGGCAGTCCAGCAGAGGTGGCAAGAGATGGCAATGGTGATAATCGAGCCAATGTGGCATACCTGGAGTTCCGCTTTAAAGAGCAGTTCAGAAAAACGTAAAAGGAGCAGAGTTTCAGAAGGATGGTTGATGGTCTTCTCATGGTGGATGCCACCATGACAGCAGAGGTGGTGTTGTAGATCCAAGCTACTCCAGCATATTTTTCATGCAAGAAGTACATTTCCACAGCATGCCTCTTCATTTTGCTCTTGCCACACAAGGAGCATGTGTACTGTACATGTGTTGGCTTATTTCAATCTTATTGACCATATTCTTTGGGAAAGCACTATAACAGGTACCATTACCCACAATGCCAACATTCTTGGTACATTTAGCCATGTCCCTCTAAGACAAGAGGAGAAATGGGCAGATGGAGAATCTTGTGGAGTTAGAGGAAGAGTGAAGAGGACGAGGAGTGCAAGCCAACCGGTTTTAATGAGATTCTGCTACTACTGAGCTTTTTTGGTGCAGATTCTTGTGTCTCATCATACATGTGTTACCCAAATGACTGATAGTTTTACCACAACTGATATGCTGCAGGCAGAGGCTACAAACCACAATGGTGTTGTGTTAAAAAAGGCCCAGACTGCAGACCTATGTGGAGCAGCCCTGAATATACCAGTCATATGTACTCATGGGGCAGACAGTGCTGTTCAGTGAAATACAATGGCTGCTTCCTCTACTCCTCAGCAATCTGCTTCTGCCCCTTGACAAATTCCTCTTCCAATGATATTCACCCCACTTTCCTTCTCTTTCATACTTGGCACCCACATACAGTCTGAAACCTCATCATCCACCCACCCCCTCCCTTCTCCATGATGCTTTGATGTCTATAAGAACGAACTGCAATATTTCAATACAAAACCCACCTTGGGATTAAAAAAAAGAAAAAAATAGGCATTCAGGAAGCAGGCTCTTGAATGCCTGGCATCCTTTGCTCTACCGCCTTCTGAACAGCAATCTTCCGTAGACTGCTTTCTAGAGGGCGGTAGAGACTTCTGCTCATGTAAAAAAGAGCCCTAAAGGTTTAAGCAAAAGGTATTTTTTATCCAAGTAACAACATCTAGTTACATGCAATATTTCTTTTATTCAATATATTTAGTTTTTTTCTTTGTTTCACAGATATTTATTTAGTTTTTTTCTCACATCTCACTTCAAATCTGTTCAGCAAAAGTGCCAGATACAGGAGTTAGAACAATCCATGTAATACAGCCATAGGTGTGCGCAGCCTATTGCTTTAGGGTGTGCACCCCAAAGCTCAAACACACATGACTTTCTCTGCAGCTTCAGCTGCACTGGACAGTGAATGAATAGGAAGTTCTCTGTGCCGAAAGGCTTCCTGTTCATTCACAAACTGAAGCATAGTAAACACTTAATTGGTAAGTAAAATACTTTACCATGCTTCAGATATGAATGAACACAGTGAGTAAGTGTGTTCACTATGTTCATTTAGAAAAGGAAGGGGCCCGTATATGACATATTGACTAGCTCTTTCCCCTGCACATTTTTTACCTACAAAGGTGAACTTATCCTTTAGGAAAAGTTCAACATTCTTTCTCCTTTCACCGGACTTACCTTAGTTTTGATAATATCTAACTAGAGTTATCCTACATTGTAGGAGTGTTTTTTTTATACATAATGTTTTTAGTACAACCGTCTACCTCTGTCTCTGCTACTCCTCTCTGTCAATCCCTCCACTGGCTTCCACTCACCCAACGAATTAAATTCAAAATACTAACAACTACCTACAAAGCAATCTACAACTCTGCCCCCAGCTACATCACTGACTTGGTCTCAAAATACCAAACTAATTGTTCTCTTCGTTCTTCTCAAGACCTCCTGCTCTCTAGCTCTCTTATCACCTCTCCAAGGATATGGAACTCCTTACCCCAATCTGTCCGTCTATCTCCTACTCTACTAGCTTTTAGACGATCCCTGAAAACACTCCTCTTCAGAGAAGCCTATCCTACCCACACCTAACAACTGTATTTTCATTTTGTCCACCTGATCACCCCCCACAGCTACTACCCTTTGTTTCACTTGACTCTCCCTTCTAGATTGTAAGCTCTAACGACCAGGGCCCTCTGATCCCTCCTGTATTGAATTGTATTGTAATTGTACTGTCTTCCCCAATGTTGTAAAGCGCTGCTCAAACTGTTGGCGCTATATAAATCCTTTATAATGATAATAATAATAGTACATTTGGACATGAGCTGCAACACTTTAATATTTCCTAATATATATGCGTGCCTAACCCATTTCTCTTCCATGTAATATGATGAATATACTTTTATAATTTGACAGAACCAAACGAATAAGTATGTTAGAACTTGAGCTTAGGCACAGGGAACAGTTTTGTAGCACCTAAGCAATAATTACATTTAAAGCAGTAGTAAAGGAGTCTGTGTATCCTCAGGCACTTCCATATGGTTGTCTCCGGATCATATATATAAAAAATAGTAGGCTAGATAGTGTTATAATGTTTTAACATCAAATTTATTGTATAAAATATGTCAATGTACTCACATGCTGTAGGTGCTACCAGCGCACCACTCTATATATAGCGTGAACAAAAACTAATCTCCCAATCCAGGAGGCATAGGTTCTGTGTCTCTAGCAGCTGTGTTCAGAGATCAGCGTCTCAGGGTCTCAGCTGACTCCTCCACCATCCTAGCCCCTCCCTCGAGGGGTGGAGGAGTCAACTGAGATGCTGATCTCTGAACATGGCTGCTAGAGACACAGAACTTTTGCCTTCTGGATTGGGAGATTAGTTTTTGTTCACACTATATATAGAGTAGTGGAACACAACATTTACAGTATTTATTTTTACACTTGCACTTTATGGATTGATAGCAGGTTTGAATATTTAATTTGCAGTATAATGTAGAGATATTTACACAGCGCGGCACAACATTTATTTATATATATATATATTATGTAAAAATATTTATTTGAAAATAATTATACACAGAGCCTGTTATATTTTAGTACCTCAAAAAAGTGTTTCTATTGTTCATTAATAAATAACACACATATGAAAGAAAGGCAAAATTGTTCTATTTTTAGTTGAGTAATAATTGTTCCAGAGTACCATGAGAGGTATATTATCACACTAATATGATGACAAAAATGGAAATGATAGTAATGCTCCAAACGCTGTTATATTATTACTGCAAACAGCTCTAGCGTTCTTCCACTGTTACTGCAGCATGAAAAAAAAGCAATCATTAGACTTATTACAGGGGGATATAAAAATACAACGGCTGCTGTGTTATCAATGCTATGTATCCTCTAAAATATTGATTTGTGGCAAAGTACACGGGGATTACAATTCATTTCATGATTGCTTTTGGAAACATAAATAAAACGGAAATTTCCTTACATTTCTGTCCAGTTTACTAAACAGATAAACATATTGCCATTCATTTCAACTGTCACTTACAGGACTGGATTTTTCAGGAGGTGAATTCCCTTTGACCAAGTTGCAATGATATATGGGTAACTGTTGAACACAAATTATGAAGGCCATTTATTTCGTCTGACATCATGGTTCAAGCCAGGAATAATATATAGATTTACTGTCAGTACAAGGTTTTGTTTACCGCCTGTTTATAAGATAAATTGAAATATGGGCAACATGCAACATTGTTTTATAGGTGAAAAGATCATGGTGGAAAAATGATATCTGTACACACTGTTTTATAAAGTATTACGACAAAGGTTTTATGTAAAATTAAAAAAAAGTTTTAAGTTTTTTTTCTGCAAAAATTAACAGAAAAATGTAAATGTAGAAATAGAATTGTTTTGTGTATGATGATGCAAGATACTGTAATTCTGCTTCAGTTGCTATGGATTAAATCAATAAAAGCCATCAATGTAGCCAAGAAGAAAACTAATAGGAATAAAAATGATTAATTAGCTCAATAACAAAAAAAAAATAAAGTGTTTAACCACTTCAGTACTGGACACTTTTACCCCCTTCCTGCTTGGGCCAATTTTCAGTTTTCCCCACTGTCAATTGGTGACAATTACGTGATCATGCAATACTGTACCTAAATTATATTTTTCTTATTTTGTTCACACAAATAGAGCTTTCTTTTGGTGGTATTTATTTATTTATTTTTTGTTTACAAAAGTTTTATTTGAAAGTTTGGATGAACAGACATTAGGTATAAAATGACATCAAAATATTGCATTAAAGTGATTGGTTGTATACAATGGAGGATATTTAACATCGTATTGTAGATGTGGTTATATACAATGAAGGAATGTTGATATATAAAAATAAAGAAAAAAAAGTAAGATATAACATAGCATTCTCAAAAGGTAATGAGAGAAGATGATAATATTATGTTAAAGACAGTTAGGTTGGGTTCCAATAGGCCCATTTCTTTTTGTGAATATGGATAGTATCATTAAGGGTGTGATAAATCCACTCAGATAGTCTAAGGAGTTCCATTCTATTTATTACTTCTTGCCATGACAAATTAGTGGATTTCCAATTATAGGCCGTCATCCAGTGTATGGAACTGCACAGGGAGTGGAACAGTCTCAGACAGGGGGTAGGTATGCCTGGTATATTAGCATATAGCAAGCATATCTGAGGGGAAAGGGTAATTTTTTGTCTTGAGGATTGTTCTATTAAATCAGATGCTTTGTGCCAAATACTGTTTATATGGCTGCAGCTCCAAAAAATGTGTAAGAGGGTACCGGAATCCGAGCATCCCCTAAAACAATTGGGGGAGATGGATGGGTAGAAAGTGTGAAGTTTTGAAGGGGTAAGGTACCATCTAGAAAAAATTTTAATTGGAGTTTCTCTGAAGGTGATAGCTCTATTACATTTGCGTAAATTTTCTGACATGGAGTGCCAATCCTCCACATTAATCGAGAAATCCATATCCTCTTCCCATTTGAGCTTTTGGTGGTATTTAATCACCACTGTTTTATTTCTTGCAAAATAAATGAAAAAAGACTATTTTTTTTTCCTTTCTGTTATGAATTTTGCAAATAAATAATCTTTCTTCGTAAATTTAGGCCAAAATGGATTCTGCTATATTTCTTTGGTAAAAATAACCCAAATTAGTATATTATTTAGTCTAAAGGAAAGTTTTAGAGTCTACAAACTATAGGATTTACAGTGTATTTGAAAACCAATCAATGCTGATGTACTGATGGTCTATCTCATTTCTTGAGTCCTGAAACAAATACCCCCCAAATTACCCCTTTTTTGGAAAGTAGACAGTCCAAGCTATTTAGTAAGAGGCACAGCAAGCTTTTTGAAGTTGTAATTTATTTGTCACATTTTTTGGGAAAATGAAGAAATGTACAAATAGTTGTTTTTCACATTTTTTTTTCACATACTGTTAACAGTGCAGTACAGTGTCATCATATAACTGGTGTATTGGTAATTAGGGCCACTGACTGGTGACAGTATAAAAAAATATATATTTTTGAATTTTTTTCCAATTTCTTTAAAAAAAGTTTATGATTTTTTTTTTTTGCTTACTGTGACCAAGGCAGTACAGTGTTACCATAGTAACAATGTACTACTCTGGGGAGGTGATCAGGATTTTATTTTTCCTTGTTCTTTTTACACATTATGATAAGCAATAATTCATATCAGTGTGTATTGCTGTTATTGGCCACAGCTAACCACATGGTACAAATGGGCTGTGATCGGCCCTGCCTGTACCATGTGATCACTGTGACCAATCACAGTGAGCAACACAATAGTACATAATGAATGGCTATGAATGGAAGCCATTCATTGTGTACAATTGCCATGTGATCTGTTGTGTTTGGTCACAGCGATCATGTGGTACCAGCAGCGACCGGGTACATTGATCGGTCATCCCTTGTGTCTGCTGGACACATCTTGTGACAGATCTTGCTGCAGCACAGCCTGTTCTTTGGAGGATGTCATGTGAGAGCTCGGTAAAGTGTTACTAAACCCAGTAATATGAAAAGTGTTTATCTGCCCCCCCCCCACAGTGCCCACAGTTTATAAATCTTCTTTTTACATTAAAATATTGCCACCATATACCTTTTTGGCTGATCTGTATACCATGGTCAGTGATAAACTGCACTGTTTCTCCAGTGCTGAGAGTTAGGAGGAGATTTCCACTGCAGCCTGTATACACGCTCACATGTGTGATGTCAATAGCATGTGACCTGGCTAGTTCAGCTCAACAAGGAAATATTCTCTACAGCAAAAAAAGACACAACTGAGCATGTGCAGGTCGGCTACTCTGCCTGTGTTAGCTGGCCTTCCCCAGATATAGTGCAGGGAGGGAAGAATCTATGCATACAGGATAAAAACAGCCTTTTTACACAATGTAGAGGATTAACCCCTTAACTTCCACAGTGAGTATAACGAGCATGCTACATACAGACTGATTTTCCTGTTGTGGGTTTAGTAACACTTTAAGCAGTTAAGCAGTGTTGCACAAAGTTATAACTGAGTACAACAATAAAAAAAAAAATGATATATATATATATATATATATATATATATATATATATATATATATATATATATATATATATATATATATATATATATATATATATGAGTACGCCCCTAAGTGAAAATGTCCAAATTGGGCCCGATTAGACATTTTCCCTCCCCAGTGTCATGTGACTCGTTAGTGTTACAAGGTCTCAGGTAGATATCACCTGAAAGCCAATTTTGTAGGGCTCTCGGCATATGCTGTCAAATAAGTGTGCTGTCTAATAAGAAAGACTCTTATAAAAATGACATGTAAACAACAACAAATGAAAAGAGAAAAAACAGAATATGTATATATATATATATGTGTGCAATGAAGTGTAATAACATTTTTTACTATCACACACCTGGGATCAGGTCCACCTGAGCGGTGAATCACTCTCTTTATTTTAAAGCTATACTCTATACAAACAGATACATATGCTGATGAAACACAAGGAGCTGTATCTAACAAAGGACTTAGATTTCTGTTCATTCAGTCCTGAGATTTTCACAGTTCCATTATACAGCAGTGCACAGGGGGGACACCCCCTCCACTTCTCAACTAGAGATAGCACCCTTAGGAACAGAACTAGTTCTGGACTTCCTTATCAGACATCTAAGCATGCATTACATGGACTGATGCATGGAAGCCCTCATCCTTTTTTTTTTTTTGTAAAATTAGGATTTTATAAAAATAATGAATAGTTTACAAACATAAGTAAAACTGTTCAAAAACCATTACAGTTTCCCTATAAAGTTAGCAAAAAAAGTTACGTGACAGAGAAACATCAATGTATGTATAAGCTTACATATTGTAAGGTGTTTACATGCACCTGTCCAACAGAAAAAAATATATGGAAATCCTATTCAAATCTTGCCACAACAGCAGCTTGGCTGTACCCTCCTGTACTGAATGTATACTAGAACAGCAGTCTGGCCTTTTTTTTTATTAGCAATATTAGTAAAATGACCATCCCTTTGGGTTTTTATTCAGAATTATGTATATTTTGTAGTTTAATAGCTGGTCTGTGTAAAAACAAATCCACATTTTAAGGGATAATTAACTTCTAGTACATTTTAAATACACTGAACATACTGAATGATCAGATATTTTAAACTATATTACAATAACCGCTGACCGATTGACAAGTCTAGACAGGGCTTTATATTGCTATGCTCTATAAAATATTATTAGGAAAAAGACATGCATTGATTAAAATATATTGATTAAATCCTACTGAATATACATCATTGCAATATTATTTATTGCTCTCCTGACTGTTCATGTTTGCAATAGTTTAAAGCTTGGTATATTTTGATGCCTCAAGGGAATTGTAATTTTTACTGTAACAGTAGTTCTTTTAGTCTCAGGTCATTCAGAAGTCTATGAGAGTCAGGCATATCCAGTAAATTTATTTCAGTACGTACGTTTATTTCTCATTGAATGTACACTGCATTACAACATTTCTACTGTACATGCTTTTTATTTTAGAAACATACTAGTCTAGCATAAAAATGTGTATTGCCCAGTAATATTTATAGATTTCTCTTAGGATGAGTTTTTTTTTTTTTACTGCTCATTGTATTCTTTTATCATCTTATCATCATGTTATCACATTATCAATTAAAAAGGTTGCATTCCTCCTTTAACAATAAGATTCTTCTCTTTGGTACACATTCTTAATACAGACTTTTTAGATATTTAATTTTTTCTGACAGAGATTTAGAAAATGTAATTATTGACAAACCATACCATGCAGATCAGATATAGAAAAGGCACTCAGAAGTCATAAAGCAACCCATATAACATGAAAAAAAAAATATTTACACATATGTTTCTAAAGGTAAATACAAATCTTTATTCACAGAAAAGCATATAAAATGCAATTTACAAAAACAACTTTAAAAAGCCTCCTCAAAAATGAACACAGAGATAAAATAATTTAAGATACAAATCAACAAAAATACATTCCTTAAAGTGGAAGTCCACCCTAACACCTGAATTCTCCCCTGCAATCATTAAAGTTCAGCCTTATGCCTTAAAATGAAAAAACCCCAGTTTTTCTACCTTTATTTAGCAGAAACCAGTGCTGTCACATGACTTCGAATCTACTTCCTTCTGAGACTAAAATCAGCCAGTGGGTGTGGTTATTGAAAGCTAGTGACATCACTTCCTGGGAGGGGCACTGTTGCTCTGTAGCCAGTGGGCGTATACAGGATGGAAGGAGCTCATCATAGGTTCCCGCCCAGTGTTCTCTCATTGTACATCCTAATTCATGAGAAAATGGACACGGGGGGTGGGGGACTGTCAGTGTAGCTGGAAGTGCTCTGGGGTCTCAGCTCACAGTCTACAATAGTACAGGCAACACCATGTCAGGAACCACCATGCACCATGTCAGGGACAACCATTGCCGCTTGTCAGGGACCACTATGTCAGGGACCACCAGTGCCTCTTGTCAGGGACCACCACATCAAGGACCACCATGTCAGGGACCACCAGTGCTGCTTGTCAGGGACCACAAAGTCAGGGACCACCAGTGCCGAATGTCAGGGACCACCAGTGCCGAATGTCAGGGACCACCATGTCAGGGACCACCAGTGCTGCTTGTCAGGGATCACCATGTCAGGGACCACCAGTGCCACTTGTCAGGGACCACTATGTCAGGGATCACCATGTCAGGTACCACCACTGCCACTTGCCAGGGACCACCATGTCAGGGACCACCAGTGCCTCTTGTCAGGGACCACAATGTCAGGGACCACCAGTGCTGCTTGTCAGGGACCACCAAGTCAGGGACCACCAGTGCCTCTTGTCAGGGACCACCAGTGCCGCTTGTCAGGGATCACCATGTCAGGGACCACCAGTGCCGCTTGTCAGGGACCACCATGTCAGGGACCACCAGTGCCACTTGTCAGGGACCACTATGTCAGGGATAACCATGTCAGGGACCACCACTGCCACTTGTCAGGGACCACCATGTCAGGGACCACCAGTGCTGCTTGTCAGGGTCCACCATGTCAGGGTCCACCATGTCAGGGACCACCATGCCAGGGACCACCATGTCAGGGATCACCATGGGACCACCATGTCAGGGACCACCATGGGACCACTATGTCTGCGACAGTGTAAATCCAGGATTATTATCAGTAATCACTTGTATATACACAGCAGGGATCTTCCACTTTGTCAGGTATTGTATGTGAGAACACCGATCGCGGATGCCCCGCCCCTGCCATTATTATGATTGACAGTGTACTGTTCCTATAATGGCGGGGGGCGAAAGATCAGCGATCAGTGTTCTCATATAACAATACCTGACACAGTAGGAGATCCTCACTGTGTCATACATGTAATTACTGATGATAATCCCCGCTCTGCATGGAGATAGCAGGTGGGGGGGCGGAGTGGAGGGGCAGATTGCTGGCAGGAGCAGAGGAGGAGGGAGCTGAGAGGAGAAGGAGGACACCTCCTCCATGGGCGGCACAGACAGGGGGCTGTGAGACCCCCTCTGCCTACAACATGTCTGCTTCCTTCCTGCTAGTTTTCAGGGTATACAACGGGGCATGTCAGACTGCTGGCTGAGCTTAGGAGAGGGTTCGAAGCCAGCGGTCTTACAAACAGGAAGTCAGCAGGCAATAACGTTTTTTTAGCAAGTTCAGCAGCCAATTACAGAGGAACTACAGAGCTCAGAAGAACATGGATGGAAAAGTTGGTGAAGGTAGGATATCAGCAACAAGGACATGGAAAATTTTTTTTGGCTGGAGTTCTGCTTTAAAAAAGGCCAGCATTTACTAACAAGATCCACAGGATCCAATCCACTTCAATAGAAACTGCTACTAAGTTAAGGTTTTGCTGAATTTAACCAGATTTTGTCAAACCCTAAGCAAATTGAACCCGGGAAGATTTTCTTGTCCCTACTCCCTACTCACTAGCTGGTTTTCTGTAGTCTGGTCCAGGGCCGTCTTTTTTTTTTTGAAAAGTTTTATTTATTGCTTTTTTAACATAACAGGTACATACAAGACCCATTGGGCCACACACACACAAAAAACTATTTACATTTCTTCAGCATTGACTCTCTCCTCCTTCCTCCAGACCTTCGCTCAGTGAAAAAACTAAGATAATAGTAATTAGGCCACCTTTTCACAACAACAGTCAATGAAAGATTTAAGATATGTCAGATAGTTACATACATGTTAAAACCCACTGTAGATATATTCCATTAGGTACCACTCAATCCGCCACCGTAGATTCACTATTCATCCAACTGCCCCATACTTTATTACATTTTTGTGGTATGCCCCTGCTAATATATGTAGCCTTGTATAAAGGTGCAGCCCTATTCACCACACCCTCCCATGCTGATACAGATGGAGTATTGTGCTTTTTCCATGATAACACTATAATTTTTCTAGTGTAATAGATCAGGATCATCAGCAAAGTACGAGTTACTCTCTTTGGGGCTAGATTGTCCACCAGCCCCAAGAGGCACACCTCTATTGTGGGCTGTAAAGGAATGGCTGTTACTTCTGCTATACATTCTGTGACTCCCTTCCAAAATACTTGAATGTTCGAGCAATTCCAGAAGATATGCATGAAATCAGCAGTGAGTGAACTGCACCAACAGCAACCAGGTGACCGGGTAGGGAACATCTTAGCCAATCTAGCTGGAGTAAGATATATGCGATGGAGGAATTTAAATTGAATGAGTTGGTCTCTAGCAGAAACCAATCTAGTAAAATGAATGTCCCATACATCGTCCCAGTCATCCCCATCCATCTGGGGGAACACCTCACCCCACATCGCCCTACACTTTTCAAGGAGATCACCCCCCTCCCTCCTCACCGAACAGTTGTTTGTATATTGTACACAAAGCCTTGTCCAAAGTGTCCTCCTTCAGTAAAGACTCAATATCACTCATTTTCGGGGTAGTTCCAGTATTTCCAAATTGGGCATTGTATGCATGCCTTAGCTGAAGATAACGGAACAGGAGAGTGTTGGGAAGATTAAACGTAGTTTTTAGGGCGTCAAACTGTAGAAGTTTCCCACCGCCCACTACGTCTTTCAGTGTCTTAATACCAAATTTAGTCCAGATGATCGGATCTGGGTGCTCATAGAAGTGTGTTAATTTAGGATTCTTCCAAAGTGGTGTGTGAGGAGAAATCTCAGAAGCGCTGCCCATCTTGGTCACTGCTACCCATGCCCTACTAGTCGCACGCATGGATATCGTGAGTCTATACGAAGCCCTGAAACCCCCGAAACGGGAGATGTTTCAGTGTGTACGACTACTAGCTGACCTGCTAAGAAATCTGTGAAAGTCTTGGACCGCCAATCCCCCTTGTTTCCATGGCAGCTGTAGCACCCGAAGTTTAATGCGGGGGTCTCGCCCCTGCCACAGGAAAGTTGTTATGAGCTGATCTATTCTTTTGAATATATATCTCGGAATCCAGACAGGGGAATTCTGAAATATATACAAAAACAGAGGAAAAATTTCATTTTCACTAAGTTCACCCTACCTATGAGTGTCAAAGGTAAATTCTGCCATGGCTGTAGCCTGGACTTTAGTTTAGTCAAAAGTGGATCGACATTCAAAGCAATAAAGTCTGATACGGAGTTGGATATATGTAACCCCAGATATTTGATCACCTCTACCCTCTGCAAAGGACAATCCGTGAGAATCTCACATCTGGGGGATGGTGTCCTGAGTGATAGAATCTGGGATTTCCCCCAGTTGACCCTCAGACCCGAAAAGCGAGCAAAGGAATTTAGAATGTCTAAAGCTGCCGACAGGGAATTCTTGGAGTCTCGCAAAAAAAGAACCATATCATCCGCATACAGTGCCGTTTTTTCAGTCAGGCTACCCACCGTTATCCCTTGTACCTCCTCAGAGGCTCGCAAGGCCAATGCCAAGGGCTCGATCATGATAGAGAAAAGACCCGGGGATAAAGGGCATCCTTGGTGAGTGCCCCTATATATTGGAAAAAATTTGGATAACATATTGTTTAACTTTATGGCTGCTATGGGGCAATGATATAGAATGTCGATCCACTTCCGGAACCTAGGACCGAATCCAAATACCTCCAATACCACCCTCATGTAATTTCAATCCACGGAATAAAAGGCCTTTTCCAGATCTACTCTGGTCCATGGGGAGCGAGAGCCCTAACATCTTTTTGATTAGCTTCTGATGTCATGCAACAAACCAGCTAGCTTACCTAGTTGTGGACATTGGCAATACTGCACATAACCTAAAAAAAAATAATCTCATCAAAGTCATGTGTACTATGCTCTGCCCTACCCTGCTGCCACTCTACATCCTAGCATTTACTAACAATTGCCAGCTGTCAAATTGCTGCTGTCAAAAAACAGATTTTCTGACACAGTGGAGTTGATTTAGGCTAGGTTCACACTGGTGCGACACGACAGCCGTCCTACTTTGGATCCAACTTTGCCCTGCGAATTGAAGCCGGCATGCGTCCGACTTTCAATGAACGGGGATCCGACTTGGATCCCCGCCAATACCAGGCACTGTTTGGTATGAATCTTGAGGGGGAACTCTGCGCCAAATTTTAAATAAAAAACCGGCATGGGTTCCCCCTTAAGGGGAACCCCCAACGCCGAAAAAATGGCTTGGGGGTCCCCCCAAATCCATACCAGACCCTTATCCGAGCACGCAGCCCGGCCGGTCAGGAATGGGGTGGGGACGAGTGAGCGCCCCCCCCTCCTGAACCGTACCAGGCCGCATGCCATCAACATGGGGAGGTGGGTGCTTTGGGGCAGGGGGGCGCCCTGGGGGCCCCCCCACCCCAAAGCACCTTGTCCCCATGTTGATAAGGACAAGGGCCTCTTCCCGACAACCCTGACCGTTGGTTTTCAGGAGGCTTATCGGAATCCGGGAGCCCCCTTTAATAAGGGGGCCCCCAGATCCCGGCCCCCCCACCCTTTGTGAATGAGTATGGGGTACATTGTACCCCTACCCATTCACCTAGGGAAAAAAGTGTCAATGAAAAAACACAGTACACAGGTTTTTAAAGTAATTTATTAGGCAGCTCCGGGGTCTTCTTCCGACTCCGGGGGTCTTCTTCCGACTTCGGGGTCTTCTTCTGACTTCAGGGGTCTCTCTGATGTCTTCTCCCAATGTCAGGATCTTCTGCCGGCTCCTCCGCTATCTTCTGCCGCTCTTTTGCTAGCGGTGGCCCGGACTTCTGCCTTCTTGCCTTCTTGTCTTCTTCCCTCTTCTCTTCTTCCGATGTTGACACAATGCTCTCTCCAGCTGGAATGCTCTCTGAGCGCTCTGCAATGGACTTATATAGGCAGTGACCCCGCCCCCTTATGAGGTCACTGTCCTGGGGCATGCTGGGACTTTGCTGTATCCATACAGATTAGAAGATGAAAATTTAAAAGCTAATTGGCTGTGCTCCAGTTGAGACAAAGTTAAAGGGGTTGTAAACCCTCGTGTTTTTTCACCTTAATGCATCCTATGCATTAAGGTGAAAAAACTTCTGACAGTGACTGGCCCCTAACCCCCTCGTTTTACTCACCTGAACCCTTTGTTCCCTCGGCGGAGACACACTGTACCTCTCTGCCCGGGGTTCTCGGCTCTTGAATGGATAGATTGATAGCAGCACAGTCATTGGCTCCCGCTACTGTCAATCAAATCCAATGACACGGGCGCCGGGGGGGCATGGCCGAGTCAAGCATTCTGTGTCTATGGTTGCAAATGCTTGACTCGGGAGCGCGCCCGTAAGGTAACCCCCCGGGAGAGCGCTTCTCCCAGGGGGTTTACAGATGCGAGGAGGAACCGTGAGCACTGCTGGGGGACCCCAGAAGACAGGGTTTGGGGCCACACTGTGCAAAACGAACTGCACAATGGAGGTAAGTATGATATTTAAAAGTATACACTGCGCTAAATTCAAAAAATATATGATGCGGAGCAGCTACATACAAAGTGACAACAACCAAAAATCATGTGAAAGCAAAATGTAGCGCATAAATTGTGCAAAAAGTCTTCAATCAAGAAAACAGCTGAAAAATGAATATCCATGAATGGTGGACACAACAATAATAAAACTTATAAGTCTCTCAATAAAGGTGAATAAAGTCCAGTGAGTGAATGGAAAACAAATATGCGTGGAATGTCCCACTGGAAATGGTATGTGAACGTGTGACGGCAAATGCTCAAACACAGGTAGATCGTCAGATCATCCAAAGGCTGTATCCAACAACTGCATGTAACTTGGTAAAAATGGTGTGTAAGAAACTCTTACCAGATACATTGGACTCCCTTGTCAGCGACAGGGAATCACTCGAGTGGGTTGCCTCTCAGGGCCTGGAAGCGGACATCACAGCTCTGCGAACCTTCTGGGTCAAACTCTGTATGGATCTCCCGGAGCCGCCAGGTGGGTCCTCCCAAAGGATGGCCAAGGTGCGAATCAGAGGGAACAGTGCGTCACGTAAAAAAACTGGAGTGGAGGCTGATTTAATCTCTCAGATGATATGTGGAGAAAAAATAAACAGGCTCCACATAGTGTAGATGAGCAAGGTGGGATTTTTTATTGCTAAAAAAGCCAGGTTACAATAAAATGTGATCACAGGGTATAAAAACAAGAATGAGCAACAAGGGGGATGCTTGCACCTCCGTCTGCCACAAACCACGCAAACCATCCAGGCTAACCTGAATGGACGGCAGCATTGCTCGGTATATTTGGGATAATGGTTTTGAGAGATCGGCGTCTCCCAATATGGCCTCCAGGTCATCCTGTTCCAGCCGAAGCTGGATGGATTTAAATTGAGATTCGAAAGCATGACAGAGTTGCAGGAACCTAAAAAGGAAAGAGTTTGGCAATTGGAATTCGTTTTTCAGTCTGTCAAATGTGAAGAGCCCAGACCCATCACATATCAAATATTTAATGCCTTTGCTGGCCCAGAGCCCCGGGTCATGCAGTGAGTGAAATTCCTGTAACCTTGGGTTACACTAAAGTGGTGTGCTAGGGGATCAACGGCCTTTTGCCATGTTGGGTTGGATCACTACGATATGCCATGCTGTAATAACCGCTTTCATAGCAAATTTAAGGATGTATGGGAACCTCCCGACCCCCTTAATAAAAGAATTGTGGAGGGCCTCAAAGGATCCCATGTATGCTTCCTCTAGGACAACCGATGCATTAGTGTCATTGGAGACCAACCAATTGTGGGCATGAGTGAGCATGGCCGCTAGATAGTATGTGTGAAAGTCCGGGCACGCTAGGCCTCCCTGTGTCCAGGGCCTACGTAAGATTTTCTTACTGAACCTAGCTGGGTGTAATTGCCATAAGAAGGAGGCTACTATGGAGTCCAGTTGCTGAAATAGGGTCTTTGGTATCCAAACCGGAGTGTGCCGTAGAATATACAGCAAGACCGGTTGTATTATCATTTTAATTAGATTAATTTTCCCTAAGAGTGAAAGTGGGTGATTCGACCAAACCTTCAACTTTTCTTTACACCATTGTAGCATAGATAGATTGAGTTTACTAAAGTCGTGGACGTTGGAAGAGATATTAATCCCCAGGTATCTGATGGTGTGTGCCCATTGCAAAGGTGAAGTAGGGTGAAGTAGCTTCTTCGCCCCTGGATCTATGGGGAGAATAAGGGATTTGATCCAATTGGTCCTGAGACCAGAAAGAGACACATAATGGTCCAGAAGCCAGAGCGCCACGGAAAGGAAGGGTCCAGGGTCCCGCAAAAAGAAGATAAGTCATCAGCATATAATGCTAATTTTTCGACAATTCAATCAACCCAAATCCCTGAGACCCCGCTTGACTTTGGTAGGGCCTCAGCCAAAGGCTCCATCACCAGGGCAAACAGCGCAGGGGAGAGATTGCACCCCTGCCTTGTCCCACCCTTAATTAATCCATTTCCAAAATATCGGGCCGAAGCCAAAGCTTTCTAAAACCTGCATCATATATGGCCATCTAATGGTGTCAAAAGACTTCTCAAAGTCGAGGGCTACCAAGACTTGAGAGGCAGTTTCATTGGTGGGAAACACGCCAATGTTAATGTCTGTGGATTTGACAGGCATAAAATCTGATCTATTTTAACAAGGGACGACATTACTTTCATAATTCTATTTGATAGCACTTTTGTGAGTATCTTAAGGCCGTAATTCAATAGGGAGATAGGTCTGTAGGACGAGCAATGTGTTAAATCTTTTCCCGGTTTGGGCAGCAGTACTATGTGTGCCTGGTACATACTATCAGGTAACCTCCCAGATTCCAACCAACTTGAAAAAAGTTGTGTCAGTTTGGGGACCAATAAAGCAGCATGGGTTTTGTACCACTCCCCTGGCAGGCCATCAGGGCCCAGAGATTTACTGTTAAGCAGGGAATAAATAGCATCCTCTATCTCCTGGCGCATTAAAGGATTGTCTAGTGTTTCCCTGTCTTCGTCACAGAGAAGAGGTAAGTTAATCCCCCCCAACACCTCCAACAGGACCTCCACCAGCTGTGAGTACGGATCATCTCCTAACTGGCTATAGAAGAGATGGAATTCTTTTAGTATACCCTCCAGGTCTGTAACCTGACCGCTCGTGGATGTCTGAATCCTGGGGATTATGGTTTGGTTTTGGTTCTGCTACTAAATTGGCTAATAATTTGCCATTTTTGTCTCCTGATTCAAAAAGCATGGCTACAAACTTCCTAGCATCCGACTGGACTAATGGGATATAATGTAGCCTCAGATCCCTCCTTTTTGGGCTAGAGCGGTAAAGGTTTCCAGCGTTGGATTCACTGTAAATGATTCCATTGCTTCCTATTCACCTTGTTCCAATTGAGTGACCTGGAAAGGGAATTCAGACTGCCCCCACATGAGACAGAGTGAAAGCAGTCCCAGACGTCAAATCTATAGGGGAACCCGATCTATGTGTAGATGAAACATGAGAATAGGTCCTATCCTCCAGGTGTTTCCACCTCCAAATCTCATGAAGACCAAGAGTGTCAGCCCACATGGCCAGATCTGGGGGGATTAGAGGTGCCCTTAGTAGGATCCAAAATGGAATTAAAATCCCCTCCGATTATAATTTTGTGTACTTGAAGGGATCCTAATTTTGTAAGGAGAGTGTACAGAATGATGGAATCAAATGGAGGAGGGGTATACACATTAACCAGTGCCCAACATTGGGCATACAATTCCCCCACTGAACCTCTTCCACTGAACAAGGAAGCGACTTGTTCAACAGAATGGTCCCTCCCCTCACATAGGAGGAGTAGGTGGCATGAAACCCTTGTCTAACTCATGCCCTCTTAAGAGTTAGAATTTTGCTACCCATTAAATGGGTTTCTTACAGAAACAAAATATGTGGTTTATGAGACTGTAGAAATTTAAATAACAAATACCTTTTCACCTTATCATTCAGCCCTCTAACATTCTAAGAAATCAATTTTAGATCTATACCCATTCAGAACAAAAATAGTAAATAATTGCAGGAGCAGAGCAGGCCGTACCTAGGAGTGTCGTGTCCAAGAGCCATTACCAGATGAAGTCCAGCTGTTAGAACTGTCAGATTACCCTGTAGAAGAAAACAAAGTCCAGCAAAAGAAATAATGCAAAACCTGAGTAAGTGTGGTGACCAACTAAAGAGTACATGTAACGCCCTACTGCTTGACATAACCCCAACTGTCGCCAAAGCAGTCTCATCCCAAAACCTGATTGTAGAAATCGTACGTGAGGCTCAAAGTTCCAGGAAAGACCCCGGTTGGTGTTCGGCCTGTAACAGCAGGACTGACCCAAAACAAGTATGTAGATAAAGATTTCTCACTTTTCTCTGTCTTTTCTGATCTGCAATTTTTTTTGTAGGCCAGTGACTTTGTTTGGAACTAGATCCTCATGTCTAGATGGGGATCCCCATGACTAAGCTCCGAGGGGTGGAGTGAAACATGTTGGGGACATGTTGAGGTTGTCTTTCCCATAACCATCACAGGACACCATGGATGTGTGGCACCAGGGATCCTTCCTCTCTTCCTTCTAGTGACTATAGGAGCTGGTACAAGCTCCATCCCTTGCTCGCACTCCTGCAGTGGATGCGTCATCAGCCACACTACTCCCCAATTTGATCAAGTCTGTGTGGTACGCTAACAAATCGTGGGTCACATATTAAGTTTGGAAGACAGTCACCATAGTAGTCAGGCAACTAGCATTTTCAGAGAGAGCGCCAGCAGTGGCCACATCTCCCACATTGGCCATGGTCACGTATTTCTGTCTGGTCTTCATAATCTATAATGCATCTATAGTGCAAATTGCAATAGGTGCTGGTCAATTGAATGGGATTTGGTTTTCATCCATAGATCTCAACTATGCATGAAAGAATTTTGCATAGGAGGACAAAGAGCTACATTACAGAATAAACCACTAAGGTCTGTTTTGTATGTTTCCCCCTATCTAATAAAGATGAACTTCTGTGTTAAACATATTTGCAATTCTTCCCAAACAATTACCCCCCCCCCCCACCCCAAATAATACCTCACCTAATCAGATGAAGGTTTGTCTATCTTATTTATAAAATGTTTTCATTCAGCAACTCATACATATCAGGCTGTTGTTATAACAGCTGTTTCCAGCAGTCTTTCACCACTCCATTACACATTTTGTTTGATAAAGTATTTACAACATATGTTGCTGTTGATTGAATCCATTGCAAGGACTTCAGAATTACAGTTAACATTCTGGCAATGGAAAACTGCTGGAAGCAAAATATCTTGCCTAACATTCAGAATCGATAAGAAACATACTAACACTCTGTCATGTACTCACACTAGGCAGCATTAAATACCACTAAAACCAAATACCATAATATATTACGTTATGAGAGTGTACCCTGTTTATCAAAGTTTAGTTGTTTCTAATGAAAGGGAAGAGTAGGTTTTAAAACTCCTCATGTTTTTATAGTGCTAACTATGGCTGAGAGAATGTGTCCTGATTTAGTTCTGGGGGGTTTGTCCAATCCTACGTGAAGTCCCCCCAAAAATGTAAAAAAACTAAGGTTTATAGAGTTAAACCTTGATAATCAATTCTGATACAAACAAAGGAAGAAAGTGCACCAGCCTAGTGCATTACGGTATAACTCGTGTATTACCCGTATTTATCGGTATATAACACACACTTTTTCACCCTGAAAATTGGGTGCAAATAGTGCATGCATGTTATACGCCGCTCAGTCAATTTGGGCTGCCTTGGAGGGGACAGGGAGGGGGGCGGGAGGAGCGCCGTCAGATAACATACAGTGAGAATCTCCTGTTCTGTAATAGGAAGTCCCGTCTCCTGGGCTGGCATTGGACCACTGTTCTGTCTATCATAGCTGGCCCAGGAACCAGGACTTTGTATTAAAGAGGCATTGAATGTAATCTTTAGCCGCTCATCCCGCCCCCTCCCTGTCCCCTCCGAGCCATAAGGAGGCACTTGTGAGGCTGCAGCTGCGGATAGGCATTGATCAAGCTGCATTGGTGGCAATGGTGAGGCTGCAGCTGCAGGTGGGCATTGATCAAGCTGCATTGGTGGCAATGGTGAGGCTGCATTGATAGCACTTGTGAGGATGCATTGATGGCACTTGTGAGGCTACATTGATGGCACTTGTGAGGCTGCAGATGGGCATTAATCAAGCTGCATTGGTGGCAATGGTGAGGCTGCAGGTGGACATTGATCAGGCTGCAGATGGGCAATGGTGAGGCTGCAGATGGGCACTGATCAGGCGGCATTGATAGGCACTGAACCTTATTTTGCTTCACAGATCTTTATTTAAAATGTACGTTTTTTCTCAAAACTTCCCTCTTAAAGTGAAGGTGTGTGTTATACGCCTGTGCGTATTATACGCTGATAAATATGGTAATTATTAAAAGTCCCTCTTCCTCAGAGCACAGCTCTTCCTAAGCTCTGAAGAAGAAAACATGTCCCTCAAAATGCATTAGCTGTGCCCTACTTGATGGATTGTCGTTGGGTGGCATTTCTTCATGACAAGCCTTTGTCTTTCTTCTTTTGTGAGTACATTTGACTTTTAATAATTAATAAACATGTTATACAGTAATGCACTAGGCTGGTGCGCCTTCTTCCTTTGTTTGTATCTTAGTTGTGGTTACTAGGGATGGGCGAACGGTTCGGCCCGAGCTTAAGTTCGGGCCAAACTTTCATTGTTCGGAGAACAGCTGAACAAACGGGACGTTCGATGGTTTGTTCGGCCCCCCGAACCGACCACAATGCATTGTGGCGTTGAACAGTGAATTGTTAGCCCTGATTGGCTGAAGCAGTGAAAGCACAGGGCACAGAGCACTGTCAGAGTCATGAATGGACACTGTCATAATTACTTTATCCAATCATGGCTCATTCCTGCCCCACGGTATAAAAGTATTCTTTCAATGGCAGCCATTTTTAGTGTGATTTTGGTGTGGAGAGAGATAGAACAGGGCTCTGTTCAGTGCTATTAGTTAGTGTGCTATACTGTACTATTTTCAATTGTTAGTGTAGAATATTAGTTTAGTGTCAGTCTAGGGATAGTGTGAGTGTAGTGAGGAGGACCATCATTCAGCTTTTCATAGTGTGCAGCTAGAGTAGGGACAGCTCACATAGTTTCAGTGTAGTGTATTGAGACCGTGTCAGTAATCTTGACATTAGTATATAGCTAGAGTAGGGACAGTTCAGATAGCTTCAGTGTAGTGATGGTTGAACGGCATCTATTTGATTGCGTTACTGCCAGTTTAACGCCATATCGTATTGCGTGCGTTACTGCCAGTTTAATGCCATATCGTTTTGCGTGCGTTACTGCCAGTTTAACGCCATATAGATTTGCATGCGTTACTGCTAGTTTAACGCCATATAGTTTTGCGTGCGTTACTGCCAGTTTAATGCCATATAGTTTTGTGCATTACTGCCAGTTTAACGCCATATCATTTTGCGTGCGTTACTGCCAGTTTAACGCCATATAGTTTTGCGTGCCTTACTTCCAGTTTAACGCCATATCGTTTTGCGTGCGTTGCTGCCAGTTTAACGCCATATCGTTTTGCATGCATTACTGCCAGTTTAACGCCATATCGTTTTGCGTGCGTTACTGCCTGTTTAACTCCATATAGTTCTGTGTGCGTTACTACAAGTTTAATGTCATATAGTTTGGTGCGTTACTGCCAGTTTAATGCCATATAGTTCTGTGCATCACTGTACGTTTGGCACATTATATTGCAGTATATTATATTGTATCCGGGGAGTGTGTCTGTGTAGTGTGAGTACTCAAATTAAAGGGCACCAAACACCTCTTTACATTGATTAAAGTGCATCTAAGTACAGATTTCAACTTTTCCTTTACATTTGCTTATAAGTACTGCCCCCTCCTTCCCAATAATGTCTGGGAGAACAACAAGGAGAGGCAGACGTTCCCTTGGCACTGTAAGGAGGCCAGCAACAAATGTGTCCACAGGCAAAGGTGGACGTGGTGGTCAGTCCTCAGGCAGGGCATCATTTCCTCTGTTTAGTGAGTTTGCCCGTGCTATCCAGCCACAGCATGCAGAGGAGGTGGTGGACTGGCTTACTAAACCTTCCTCATCCTCCTCATCCTCTGTCACACAAGCAGAGACAAGTGTGCAGTCCCCTGCAGTTGCCAGAGTGGATAAATCTGCCTCCTTGTCCACTTTTAATTCTGCCATAGCCCTAACATCAGCCATTGAGGAGTCAGCTGAGTTATTTGACCACAGCCTCAGCCACTTGCTCCTTGATGATGCCCAGCCATTACTGGATTCAGATGCTGGTTCTGAGGTTGAGGATGACAGGAACATGGGCCTAGAGAGAGCGAGGAACACTGGTACACAAATTGGCATTCATGTTCCCCAAGCCGCAGCGTATTGCCAAGTTGTCTCCAGTGGTGATGATGAAGATGGAGGAAATGGAGATGATGATGATGATGAGGTCACTGATGCAACTTGGGTGCCAGATAGAGCAGAGGAGGAAACTGAAGGTGAGGCGGCACAACCCCAAGGAGGTCGGCATCAAGAAAGAGTAGAGAGCAGCCACCCTATTCCATCACATTCTGCAGCTGTTATCTCACGGCCCACTCCCCACAGCTCAGCTGTCTGGGCCTTTTTCAGCACATCTGCAGCAGATTGCACTGTTGCTATCTGCAAACTGTGTCACAGGCACATCAAACGTGGCAAAAACACCAACCATTTGGGTACCACATGCCTAACAAGGCATTTAACGTCCAACCACTCAGCCCGTTGGCAAGAGTACCTAAAAGCCACACAAAAGGGGCACAAATCTGTCCCTCCTCCTCCTCCTTACCCACTTTAGTCTGCCCCTGCGATACCGAGTCATTACCTTTCAGCAGCCTCCACTGACAGGGATGATGGTATAGTACAGGGTGTCCAAGGTCCTAGCAGCTCATCTACCAGCAGCACACCACCAGCTGTAGACTGTAGCCGGCAAATTTCTCTGCCCCATCTTCTGCAGCAGAAAAAAAAATACAGTCCCTGCCACCCACATGCCCAGCGCCTGAATGCAAGCTTGTCAAAGCTGTTGGCTCTCCGACTTCTGCCTTTCAGCCTAGTGGATTCTGCCCCCTTCCGTGAATTTCACGTAAGGCCGTTCCATCTCTCTACCATCACCGGGAAGGGAATGTTCTGGCATTGTTGGGCAAGGCAGTCAGCCGTAAAATCCACCTTACTGCTGACACGTGGTCCAGCAAGGGCAGGGACTATATATTTCGTTCACAGCACACTGGGAAATGCTGCTTGCAACTCGAAAGGATACAGGACAGGGCTCAGTGCTGAGCTTGTTGTGCCCCCATGTCTCCATACAGCTGGTGGTGATGATGCCAGACCTGTGATCTCTACCTCCTCCTCCGCCACCCCCATGCCCTCCTCTGCAGAATTGTCCTATGAACATCAGGTACCCCCTAAGCATTCAAAAGGCTTTTCCCAGAGTCAGGCTAAAAGGTGCCATGCAGTGCATAAGCTGGTGGGGGACAGGAACCACACCGGAGCAGAGATTCTTGCAAGGACAGGCCCAGAGGTGGTTCACACCACACCAGCTGGACCCAGGAATGGTGGTGTCCGATAAAGGCTCAAACCCTCCTGTCCTCCCTTAGACAGGGAAAGTTGACACATGTGCCATGCCTGACACATGTCCTCAATTTGGTGGTGCAGCGTTTCCTAAGTACGTACCCAGGGTTGCAAGATGTACTAAAGCAGACCAGAAGAGTCTGTAGCCATTTCAGGCGGTCATACACAGCCAGTGCTCGGTTAGCTAAAATTCAGCGGGAATTCCTCCTGCCCGTAAACCGCCTGATTTGTGACATGCCCACCAGATGGAACTCAACTTAGGGAATGCTGCTATACATGCAACAGAGGGCCGTCAACAAGTACTTGTGTCAGTACGGCATGACGACAGGCTCAGGCCGCTTCGGTTTTTTTCCCCACGCCAATGGCTGATCATTATTGATGCATGCACTGTATTGTCACCATTTGAGGAGGCCTCAAGGATGGTGAGCAGTGACAGTGCATGCATCAGTGACACAATCCCTGTTGTGTTTCTGCTGGAGCAGACTCTGAATGGCATTATAGACAGGGCACTGGAGGCAGAGCAGCAGGAGGAAGAGGAGGACTTCCTTTCCTCTCAAGGCCCACTTTATGGAGACACCATCATTCCTATGTCACCGAACACACAGGAGGAGAGAGGGGAGGAGGATGAGGAGGAGGATTCTGGCACTTTCATAGGCTTTGAAGAAGAGGAAGACATGCGTCAATCTGTAAGCGATGGCTTTCCAACCCCAGGACCCTTGGGAGTAGTACGTGGCTGGGAGGAGAAAGTTCCAGATGCTGTCATCCTGAGTGACCCCAAGGTGTCTGCTTCTCAAGCCTCTGCAAATTTGAGGTGCATGGGCAACCTCATGCTTCAAAGCCTGCGAAAAGACCCAAGAATACGTGGCATAAAGGAGAAGGATGGTTACTGGTTGGCAACCCTCCTTTACCACCGTTACCGCTGAGCACGTGCACTCAACCTCTTTGGTCGACCATGGCGAGGCCTGTTCTGAGTGGAACCTGTTTTGTTAAACCGCTGTATGGTCTTGGCCACCATGCTGCAGCTCAGTTTTAGGGTAATGACAATCTTCTTATAGCCTAGGCCATCTTTATGTAGCGCAACAATTCTTTTTTTTCAGATCCTCAGAGAGTTCTTTGCCATGAGGTGCCATGTTGAACTCCAGTGACCAGTATGAGAGAGTGAGAGCGATAACACCAAATTTAACACACCTGCTCCCCAGTCACACCTGAGACCTTGTAACACTAATGAGTCACATGACACCGGGGAGGGGAAATGGCTAATGGGGCCCAATTTTGACATTTTCACTTAAGCGTGTACTCACTTTTGTTGCCAGCGGTTTAGACATTAATGGCTGTGTGTTGAGTTTTTTTGAAAGGACAGCAAATTTACACTGTTATACAAGCTGTATACTCACTACTTTACATTGTAGCAACTTGTCATTTCTTCAGTGTTGTCACATGAAAAGATAGAATAAAATATTTACAAAAATGTGAGGGGTGTACTCACTTTTGTGAGATACTGTATCTGTCCCCAGGCTGTGGTCTTACAACAGCCTGTGTCTTTTGTCAGACCAGACTGAACCCAGGCCATCACTCTCTTGTCTTCCTTAAACGCTTGCTTCCAGGCTGTGGCTCTGGTGTTATAGTTGTGGCAGGAGGTGGAGGAGGCGGAGGAAGCGGAGGAGGCGGAGGAGGACCATGGTTGAACTCACAAACGTGGCTTTGGCTTGTGAGTTCGCCCCTCAACCCCTTATTTAGGGGCTTGTAACATAACTTCCTCGCATAAGAGGCATTGACCCGCCTCCATTTCCTGCATTTTGCAGGCTGCCATGTAGGCATAGTCCTCCTGATTATTAGGGGGGGTTCTGAGGGCCGCAGTAGCCTTCTGAAATAGGACAAGTGCTGCCTCCTCCAGGTTACTCCTCTTCCTGCGACTTTTTTTTGGAAGGTGGAGCGGAGGAACCTGGGATTTGGGCAGGCTACTGGGCCCAGCCACCTCCTGGCTGCCACTTTCGATGGCCCCCTCCTGGCTGAGACTTTCCTGTGGATGAAAAAGGGACATAGTTTTAGTTTTTGGTTCATCAATCACACACAATTTTCAGCTCATGACTGTTGCAAATTGAATGTTAATAAATAGAAAAAACTACCATTCTGACCCCAGCATTTTTGATTCTTGTCCCAATCATTTGTGGCCACTACTGTCTATTAATATGTAAAACACTTTGTAAAATCAGAAATTACTGATCAATAATAACATCTAGTTAACATCATTAATGATTTAACTAGAAATATGTTGAACAATGCTATACCTGGCTCAAGCTGGGCTCCTCCACTTTTTCCTGGGTGGAAGGCCTTGGTTGGACGTCGGAAGCCTCAGCTGAGGTGGAAGGAAGCCTTGAAGGAAGATTGGAGAGTGCTGGCCTGGGTTCAGTCGGGCCTGCCAGAAAATGCAGTCTAAGGTATTGGATGGAAGGATCTGGATGCCGCACACTGGATAAAGTAGAAAACTTGTCTTTATTGTAGAAATTGGACCATCAAAAGTACAAGACAATCATGCAGGATGTACAGGATCAGCTGACGCGTTTCACACTCGAAACTGAGTGCCAATGAATTTATAAAGACAAGTTTTCTACTTTATCCAGTGTGCGGCATCCAGATCTTTCCATCCAATACCTTGCTCTACTCAGCATTTAGCCAGCACCTGGGACTCTTCAACTCTGAAGACTTCACATTAACTTTACACCTGGGTCAGGATCCACCTAAGCGGTGAAATACTCTCCTTGCTACTACTGCAGAAAATGCAGTCTGTCATAGTACCACAGCCTGGATACGTAAATGTCATCTGCTGCAACTCCAGTTCTCTGGGAATCCTGGACCTTCTTGCGCTCCCTATTAAAAGTGCTCCTCATGCCACAAATTCAGGCCTTCAAATAGGGGATGTCTGCCGTGGGGATCTGCGGCTTCACAAATTCCAGCAACTGATCCAGCGCTGCCTTCCTCTTTGGTTTATTGTTATAAAAGGGGTGGTTTACCTGCCACAGTCAGGGCAGCTCCCTGTACATATCAAGGAATATGGGGATAAAGTCGTCATCATTGAATAGATCCATTTTCTCTTCAAGACAAAACACAAGACAAGCCCTAATGTCAGGCTAAACTCTCCTAATCTTGTCCCAATATAGGCCTCAAACTATAAGCAGTATAGGCCGCAGATGCACCAAGATAAAATTGTACCTTAATTCGAACGATCGGCGCTTCTGATACACCTTCCTCCTCTCACAGATCCCACATATCTGCACATGTGTTACGCTTTATATACACTGCGCATGCGTGAAACTCCGCCTGCCCCTGACGTTCTTTCTAGTCTATTCTCCGCCCCTTGTCTTTCGGCTCAGTGGGAGAATACATGGTGAAGAAAGTGCAAGTGCATGCAGAGGAGAGCAGCAACGAGGAGGACGACGAAAGCCCAGAGGCACAAACGTCCCGATCCCGGAGGAGATTTAAGGCCTTAATATGTCCTTTGGTGAGATGTTGGAGATGGTGGACCGAATATGATGGAAAGCATGGACCTTATCCAAACCCAAATGCGAGAAAGGCCAAGATCATGACTGAAGTTGTGAAAAATCTGCAGAAGAATTTTGGGGTACGGCGATCCAAGGATCAACTGAGGAAACGATAGTCAGACCTCAAATTGAGGGAGCAGGATCAGTACAGAAGAATCAAGAGAGTGCTGCAAAAAAGTAAGTTTTGTTGTGTGTTCCTATTATTGTTATTACGTTCGTGCTGCTCCATGTGCTTTTCTTTACTGTTGTACAGTTTAAAATGGCAAGATTCATGTTCGTGGGCACAGTAATCGTTCCTAGTAAACATAGTTCGTTCGTCCACTAATACAGTGTTTTTGGCAGATCCAGGTTAACTACATTTGTTCAGGCCTATTTGTATTAAAAGAAGTTTGTTGTCTAGATGGGTTTGTAACTAGAATGAAATGCAAACTTGATTCAGTGTAAGGAGAGGACACTCAGCAGCTGTTTACACATCTGGACGCAGGAGTACTAGTGTGGGACACCAGAACAAACTTTTTAGGGTGTCCCACACAGGTGCTCCAGTGGATACTAGGGGTGTCTCCATGGGGGAAAAATGTACAAAAAAGATAAGTATTCCAGCTTTATAAAGGGAAAAAAATAATGTCTTCAGCTTGGAACTCTGCCAAAAAAGACAATCGTACGACACTTCCAAGCAATGTTTCATTATACTATTTCTCACATCAAAGATCTGTGTGCTAAGTATACCTTTTTTTGATGCACATAGGGGAGAAAAGACTCGGGACGTCTGAGGTCACCAGGGACCCCCAGCCTCCTAAACAAAAGGAAATACCCACACCACAACCAGAAGATGTGGAGGAAGGAGAGGTTTATGAAGTGGGAAAAATAGTGACCACAACAGGTGAGTGTCTGAGACCACAGCTTCAGGCAATAGATGTATGCCTGCATATTTCTAATACATGGTGTTTTTTATTTTAGGTGATGTGGATGTTGTGGAAGAAAAATCTCATTTCACAAGTGCAAGTGCACACGTCCTCATCAGGGAGATCATAGTGTGCAATCGTGATTTACAGAAGATCAAGGAAGACATCAAAGATGTGGAAAAAAGACTCAAAAACATCATTGATGTTTTAGACAGAATCTAAAACACTCCAAAATTCTTCAAGTTTGTTTGTATTTTTTGTATTTTCACACATTTTAAATATTTTTTAGAAAGCCAAATTTTGAAGATGCACACAGCGTGCCAACATGTGCTATCTGCCATCACGGGATATCAGGGTACGTGTTTTGGGGGTGCAACCCCTTCCTCGCAACTAAAGTAGATGAGAGGAAGGGGTTGCACCCCCGAAACACGTCCATTGATCCTCCATGATGGGAGCTAGCACATGTTAACATTAGGCATGGGATCAGGAGGGAAATCCCCATTTTGACTCTCAGTTTGTGTGCATCTTCAAAATTTGGCTTTCACAGGGGTGACATCACCCCATCTAAAGAAGGCAGTTTAAACACAGTTTGGACATACTAATGTCTGATATTGCCTTCACTTTGTCAAAGTTGAACTTTGTAATTCCTCAGTTGTGTTTTGTTTTATGGTTTTAAACATGCCTGTTTTAACACAAAAAAGGCTATTTGTACTGTCAAAAACAAAAATGTTATTACTAAAATATGTTGGTTTGTTCAAAAACCCTTTTCTAACGCACATGTGAATGTGCAAAGAGTAAAATGTTTTCTACTCAACAATGTGTGGCTTCTTCTTTCAATGCTCAATATCATTTTTTGGACTAAGTTGGTGTTTACACTGAAATAGGGGTTATTTACTAAAGGCAAATCCAGTTTGCACTACAAGTGCACTTTCAGTGCAGTTTCAAGTGCAGTTTCATGTGCACTTTTGTGGTGCACTTGGAGTGCAAAGTGGAATTTCCTTATAATTTGCCACAATCAGGCCATTTTCGTGACTCACCAAAATTCATTCATGGTGCTGAAAATGATGTATATTTTTATCAGTAATGCATTACATACATTAACAACAAAAACAAGGTATGTGTGTAGCAGACCCACAACATAATAATATTTCACTGAAGAAGAGATTGTCACCTCATGTATCAAATAAATTACATTTGCACTTTTGAAGAAAATGGCCAAAAAGAAAAGCCCATTGGAGAACCTAGGTGACAGCTAAAAGAAACACAAGCAATAAATCAAAGGAAATCTTATTTCAGTTTAACTAAAATATTTATTTTTAAAATGTTTGTTAAATATTTTCCGGCATATGAATGGCCCCCCTACCCGCAAAGTACTCGACATACTTCTGTCTTACTTCGCGGGCGCTTTGGGGGGGCAAGCTAGGATGGCCAGCTTCAAGCTCCGTCAGGGTTTCTTGTTGAAGTCCGGCCTCAGGCCCAACTGAGGCAACATAGTTCATTGAATTTCTCTTTAAATAGTTGTGGAGAATGCAGCATGCAAGGATTATATGGTTACGTTTATATTCTGCCATGTTGATTGGTGTAAGGAATAGGCAGAACCGAATGGCCATTATCCCGAAAGCATTCACCACTCTTCTGGCTCTGGCTAGCCAGTAGTTAAAAACCCTCTGGTTCAGGGGGAGGGTCCTCATGGCTTCAAAATGGACGACTGGTCAGAACGAACTAACAGAAAGCACTGAAAAACAGAAAGGCCTGAGAAGAGCGAGCTGAAAATCAGAAACGAGCGGACAAGAACACACTGTAAATCAAATACATAATATAAAATACGCTCTAAAAAACAAATGTGAACCGACTACACGCACTGAAAACCAGATACGAACCCACAAGCACAAACTGAAGAGCAGTAACGATTGGAAAAGCACGAGGCTGAAAAGCGCAAATCGTCTTTCACCAAACTTCTATTAACACAAGATTAACAGAAGGAGCCCAAAGGGTGGCGCACTTGGTATTGAACTTCCCTTTTCTAGTGCCGTCACCACGTTCTTGGCGTTCAGAATTTCCGACAAGATTTTTGTGACTGTGTGTATGCAAGACAAGTTTGAGCCAACATCCGTCAGAAAAAAAACATGGATCTTGTCGGAATGTGCGATCGTTTGTACGTGGCATTACTGCTAGGAAGAAAAGACTTTTGGCTGTGGTACCTGATTTTTTTAACTCTCTGTAATAAACCTACTTGAATGGAAGAAGTAGCAACCACAACAGCTCTAAAAGCTATAGGAACATTTATTCTAGAAAAATAAACATAAAGTCCTACATTTTGTACAAATTGACTAGTGGAAACACAAATATCTAGTATAGTTTGTGAGCTCGTTTTTTTTAAAGCACCACACTGCATTGTCTAAAAATTGTATAAACATTCAATAAAATGTCAAAACCCTTTAAAACCACCTCCACATTCCCTGAACCCCATGCAATCCCCGAATCCCCAATTATTCCCAAAATATTCTAAATATAGACTTTTCTAATGTGTTAGTAGGAATTGGCAGGCATCAGGACAGTATGTAAGCACTTGAATATGCAAAGTGCACAGTCTATTTTCCTTTAGTAAATCAACCCCTTTGTTTTCCCTCTGGGACAGTGGTAGTAGTATTGGGAATGCAAAAAGGTGGCGATCCATTAATGGTCTCTGTCTTGATACTTCCCATCTTGGGGTCGTGTGCAGGCATTTCAGCATGAAAACCCCCATTCACCAAATCTACCCAGAGAAGACCATGAGCGCTTGCTATGACTGAGGACTACCGTGCATTAATGATCTCACCCAAACCAAATACAACTCCCAGTGTTTCCAAGGTGTGAAATATCTTCCTGGAAGACTATCCCTTTCTTCCTCCTTACCACCAGCAGCCAAACCCTCCTTTTCCTCTGTCTTCTGCAGCTTCTGCCTTACAGGATTTGCCCAGGGTTTGAGACAGTGGGCAAGTGATCATAATGAATATGAGACAGCAGTTAGTCCTCTGCTTCTTCCTGATGCTGTGTCTCTAATGCCTGGTCTATGACATCACATAGTATTTGCTCTACGGGGAACATAAGAGAAATTATGTTGTCACAGCTCACTATTCTGGGCACCTTTCTGAAAATTGACAAGATTCTGCACAAGTCCTGAATCATGAGCTACTGATGTGATGAAAAAAATCTGAGATCCTCAGAGCCTGTCCTTGTGCTGTACTCACAAAGATACTCATTGACGGCCTTCTGCTTCTGTTGCAGCTTTCCAATGTTGGTTTCTAGTGTATGGGGTGTAACATATCAGTCAATTGGCATGCAGTTTGTGTTGCCAGGTGAACAATTTAGGCATGATTGCCTAAATTGGTTTCACAATCTTCTGGCCTGAGGCAGGACCTCCAGAAAGCCAAGGCATTTAACAAGGAACCACTGCACCACCAGGCTGATGATATGTGCCAGGCAAGGTATGTGTATAAACTCTCCCTCCTGAAGAGGGTAGTCAGAAGGTTGGTGCTCTTGTCACCAGTAGCATTACCCAAAACAAGCTAACTTCCAGACTAGCCCTGGAAAGCTGACACAATCTCTGGCCCAGTGTAGCTGCTGTCCCCTAGGCAGATCACCTGTAAAACAGCATAGCAACATTTTGTCTGGGCCATTGCATAGGCACTGGGGGTCGACTGGTGGTTCCCAGGAGTTAGAGGATGTGACGATTAACTTCTTCAGATCCGCGCTATAGCCAAATGATGGCTACAGCATAGACCTGCTTTGCCGGGAGTACGTCTATTGACTTCCTCCCATGCCTGAGCGGCCTGTGCGCCTCCTGCAGGATGCACGCGGCACACTATGTGATCAGCGAATTTATGAGACTCGCTGGATCACAGATTGGAGTAGGGGTTGATCCCGACCCCTTATCACATGATCAGCTGTCAGCCAATAACATCTGATCATGTGATGTAAACAGAGCCGGTAATCGGCTATTTTTTCTCCTCGCGCTGACAGCGTGAGGAGAAAAAAAAAGCTGATCACCGGTGGCCCTAAGAGGGACATCAGTCCCAACCACGGAGAGCTTCTGCCAGCTCCTCAATGTCCACCTGTGCCACCTGCCAGTTCCACCAAGCAGTAGACAACAGTGCTGCCTACCAGTGCCCACCAGTGCCACCCATCAATGCCCACAGTGCCACCTATCAGTGCCCACAATCAGTGCCTCATAAACAGTGCTGCACATCAGTGTCACCGATCAGTGCCTATCAGTGTCACCTACCAGTGCCCATCAGTGCCGCCCATCAGTGCCACCTATCAGTGGTACCTATCACTGCCCATCAGTGCCACCCATCAGGGCCCATCAGTGCCATCTTATCAGTGGCCATCAGTACCGCCTTATCTGTCCCCATCAGTGCTGCTTTATCTGTGCCTATCAGTGCCGCCTTAACTTTGCCTATCAGTGCCCATCAGTGCAGCCTATCAGTGCCCACCAGTGCAACCTATCAGTGCCCACCAGTGCCGCCTCATCAGTGCATATCAATGAAGGAGAAAAATTACCTGTTTGCAAAATTTTATTACAAACTATGAAACATGATTTTTTTTTCAAAATTTTCCTTTTTTTTTTGTTTGTTTAGCAAAAAATATAAATCCCAACTGTGATTAAATACCACCAAAAGAAAGCTCTATTTGTGTGAAAAAAATGATAAAAATTTCATTTGGGTACAGTGTCGTATGAATGCACAATTGTCATTCAAACTGCGTCAGCGCTGAAAGCTGAAAATCGTTTGAAAATTGGTCTGGGCAGGAGGAGGGTTTAAGTGCCCAGTAAGCAAGTGGTTAAGGAGACAGGGTAGAGATGACCGAACTGTCACCAACACCAAGGTATAGGACACAAGGGGTGGTACCACCATCTCCAGTAGTGTTTATCATCCTTCTTCCTTCCCAGCAGCCAGAAAATTTACCAGTGTGCCATCAGGGATATGTACTGTCCCTGTCCATGCTTGCTGGCCCTTGTGCCCATTGTCATGGGGGCCCGACTGCTGACAGTGTGGTCCAGTGATATGAAAAGATTATCTTCAATAATAAAAAATTGCAGCCTTCAGTAGGGGACACTCCATACCACAAACAGGTTGACAACCACAAACCAAACTCTCAAAAGGGAATAACAAGGCCACATGTTTGCTTGCCGTAGTTAAGCCATCACACTTGTCATACCTGTATCCCCTATGGCAGGGATATGCAATTAGCAAACCTCCAGCTGTTGCAAAACTACAAGTCCCATCATGCTCTGCCTCTGGGTGTCATGCTTGTGGCTGTCAGAGTTTGCTATGCCTCATGGGACTTGTAGTTCAGCTGGAGGTCCGCTAATTGCATATCCCTGCCCTATGGGGTACTCCTGGAGCAGGACTTGAACCAGGCCCACAGCCTAGAATATTGTAAGGTGGTCAAGCTACAAAATAATTGTTGCTGCAGGGATGTTTTAAGCAACCACAAAAAGGCATTAAGTACCCTGAAGATCATGGTCTGGCAATGCAGGTCCCAGCGGAGTGGAGATGCTGCTCAATGTCTACACAGACAGGAAAAGCAAAAGGAAAATACGCTCATGTGAACTCCACCCCTTACAGTGGAAGGAAACAATTTTAGCCTGAATGTGGATACCTTCTAGATCAAAGTATCAAACAAGACCAACCCAGTGATACCAGACACCACACAGTCCCTGGGGGAGTTACAGGAGACATCCTTACCAGTCCAGGCGTTGCCACAGCAAGTGTCTTCAGAGACAAGACTAGGCAAAGCTACTGCCATGGCTCTGGGCCTGAAGGGAGGCACTGCAGTAAATCCTCAGGCATATGTCAAATAGGCAGGTCCTCTACTTAGAAAAAGACACAATCAGAATTGCTTGTGCAAGAATCTGGCTTCTTTAAAGCTGAAGCAGTGAAATTCTCAGTATTACATGAACTAACCTGCACTTATTGGCTGACTGGGGCGACTTCCAGGATTTAGCACCAGATCTAAATCTGCCCGCAGATGTTTTTACTAAAGAAAGGATAAATTCACGACAAGTTCTGAGCATATACCATAGCTAAAAGAGATGTCCAACCTCCTTAAGTACACTAAGCAAAACTTAGAATGAAAGTAGGGGAGTGGTTTTGGCTCCTAAGAACTGGCCTCAGTTTATTTTATATAGTATCCAATGTCCTGTAGACAGCAGTATTACTCATGGTACATGAATATAAAATGCTGTGTCAATGTACAATTAAAAACGTTCTGTTGCGCCTATTGTTTTCAGCGTACTGTTAACTAAGTTAGTGGCCGCAAGACAATGAATTGAAGTAGATATAAAGCCAATCAGTAAAATCTCAAATAAGCTCTTACATATTTCAAATGTAGTTTTTAATATTTTAAATTTGCAGCTTTCATTAAAATAATATGTGTTGATGCTGCCATAAAGGTCCATCTTCAAGCCCTTCCAGTTATAGGGTGACAGTGCTCTCTTCCTGTTCCCCTTTTCTGCTCTTGCAATGTCAGCCTTACACATAGTCTTCCAATAAAAACAAGTGGCTGTTTCAATGCACATTACACATTTATGATAAATTTTTGTTATTAGCGATGAGCTAAGGTTGGTTTGGCATTACCCAAATATTGCCACATTAGGTCAACCATGTCACCAGCATCCCTGTCCCTTTGACGGGTGCAGCTGCAAATTCCCTGGCTGCAACTGATTTGGCTGGCGGCCTGCTGTCACGTGCAAGCTTCCCGAGGCTTCTAAACCTTAGCCCATCGCTAATTGTTATCAGTCATTCAACGATTTCTGGAGTACATGTCTGTAGACAAGTAGAACTGAGATGCATCAAATGGGGAAAAAGAGGTGAAAATGACTTTACTAAAAAAAAAAAGACAAAAAAAAAAAAGAAACAATTGTTTATGATACATGTTGCTTTAGCAAATTAAATGGCATTCAGCAAGGTTTTCAATATTTAGGGATCGCAACTTATGCAGGGGCTGATATAAGAGAGAGGAACAATTGTCATTGAAGGCAATATCAGACCTGAAGTGAAAAAATATGTAATTCACTGGTAAAGCCACCCATCCAGTGGCAGGCCAATTACAATATCTTAAGCAGCTGGACCACGCTCTAAAAGTTGAGATTTACATACCAGTAGAAAGTTCAGGTGTCCTGGACTGCAAAGGCAACATGTCATATAAAGTGGAACCCCCCTTTAATAGTGCAGCTTTTTGCAAATCTTAAAACTCAAATAGCTCTGCAAATATTATTCAAATTTTTTTGCTGTTTTTAAACAGCGGCCAAATAAATTTGAAATACAGGCATGCTTAATTTCCAGGATGTTTGCCAATAACAAACAGCTGTTGGTAGGAGTTAGGATTCAGAGAGGCACCTCATACACCAAGCCAGCCTCCCGCATTACCACACACAGTGACTAAATTGCAACCTCTTAACTTCCTAGGATGACAGACAGAACTGAGCAGCTAAACATGCAGCATTATATTTTAATGTGCTGGAATCAGTTCACTGAGCAATGTTAAACTACAGTAACTTTCCACTACTCTCATATAAATAATATATTCCAGGACTCAGGTCATTATATTTAAGTCACAGATAAAACATAAGTAATATTTAATTTAGCAATTTACATAGCATTACATTGTGCTATTAGGGCATGCCATCTGTAAGAAATTATCATCAACAGTGCAATGATTTTAAAATTTGAGTAATTATTTAATGAAGGCAACAAAAAGTACAGTTAGACTAGAGATATACGCACTGCCTGTGAAAAGTGTGCTATTGCTAAAGATTTTTCTAAAATAATTTCTAGGGAGACTTTGCTACTGAGCCTTTCACTAAAAACATATCACCTGGAATTCCGGAATGGATGACAAGTAGGCATGGAAATTAAAGGTACAAGAGGACCCCTTGGTGCAATTATGAATGGAGCATCATCTTGTTCCTGTTAGATGTTTAATATGCAGTGATATAGCAGGAAGGTCATGTGTCCTGATTTTCTCCAGAAAAAGTACAGTAAAACATTACAAAGTCAGGATGTTTGTCGAACTGGGGGAAAAACGACACTCTTCTCCAATTCAGGTCTGTCCTATGTCTACTAAAACAATACCAAAGTGGGACTTTTTACTGTTTTTATGACATGGCAGGATATCCCTTTGTGTTAGTCATCCCACAAGAGGTGACAGTTTGGTAAATACATTATAAGCGTTGTGCCATGGTAGCAAGGAAATGCAAGGCAGTAAAGAGGAAAGCCAGACAAACAGCTAAACACCTTTTTTTGTGCTTTGTTTTCCTTCAAAATGATTTGTACATTTCTTCAGCCATGTGTTTTATACAACTCTGTCACATTACTGCAGCTCTTTTTGGAGGGGTTATGAAAAATGACCCAAAACATGATATTGCACTAAAATTATAGGTAAACAGGTGAACCAGAACCTTTGCTAAGTGGGGGGGGGGGGGGGGGGTTGAGAATAAAGTTGGCTGTGCCTCCACCTAAGACAGGGCCTCTGTGAACAGAGGGGATTCCCCTCCTGGGAAATTAACCGGTTATTTCATCAAACTAATTGGGAGCAGAAGAATTACTGCAACCAGCATAAAACATTAATCATAAGTATATAGAGGCACACCAGTATGGAATAGAAGTATTAATATTTGTGATCATTTTTTTTATTTTTACCCCCCAAAAAACAGCATAATTTCTTCCAGGTACACTTGCACAGTTTTTGAAGGAACTTGGCAAGGAGGTTGCTCCAAACATCTTAGAGAACTAACAACAGATATTCTGTGGATATACTGTAAGCTGCCTTTATATCCTTCTGTATCTTTATTTATTCCCATACAGAATCAATGATGTAAACATCAGGGCTTTCTGAGGAGCCAGACCATCACATCCAGGCATAATTGTTCTTCTTTATGCTGAAGATAGTTCTTAATTACATTGGCTGCATGTTTGGGGTCATTGTCCTGCAGAATAAATGTGCAGCCAATCACACTCTTCCATGATGATATCGCATGATGGAAAAGTATCTGCCTGTATTTCTAAGCATTGAGTACATCACTGATCCTGCAGAAATGCAGCCCCAAACTTGCAAGCAACCTCTACCATGCTTCACTGTTGTTTGAAGACCCTCATTATTGTACGGCTCTCCAGCACTTCAGCAAAAAGACTACTTCCTTCTACAACCAAATATTTAAAATTTTGTTTCCATTTTTCTGCATCCCAGTTCCTATGTTTTTGTGCATAGTTGAGTTACTTAGTCTTAATTTCACATCAGAGATATGGCTGTTTGGCCACAGTTTTTCCATGAATGTCACTGCTGACCAGACTTCTGTAGACAGTAGTAGACAGTGGTGTACCTGGGTCCCACTGGCTTTTCACAGTTCTGTGGGGATGGCACTGCTGGACATCTTCCGATGAGGGAAGTAAGCATGATGTGTCTTTCATCTGCTGCATTACGTTTCCTTGGCCGACCACTGCATCTATGGTCCTCATTGTTGCTCGTTTCTTTGTGCTTCTTCAAAAGAGCTTGAACAGCACATCTTGAAACCCCAGTCTGCTTTGAAATCTTTGCCTGGGAGAGATGCTGATGCAGTATAACTGCCTTGTGTCTTGCTGCTGTACTCAGTCTTCCATATCCTCACCTTATTAGCAGAGTTTGACTGTTCCCCACCGAGTTTTACACCTCCTAAACAGCTGTTTCTGTTTCAGTAAATGACTATGTTTTAACCTACATATGAAATTGATGATCATTAGCACCTGCTTGGTATAATTGGTTAATCATACACTAATTCTAACTCTACAAAATCCCTGACTTTGTGCAAGTGTACAAAGTGTGCAAGTTTAAGAACTGATGCTGGTTTGAAGCCAAAGGGTATTCACTCCAAATATTGATTTGATTTAGATTTTTTTTCTTTTATTTGCTCACTTTGTATTTTGTAAATCGATACAAATAAATAAAATATATATTTTGAAAGCAATCTTACTTTACAGCATTTATTCACACCTGGCTAAAACATTTGCACAGTAATATATATATATATATATATATATATATATATATATATATATATATATATATATATATATATATATATATATATATATATATATATATATGTATATATATATATAAATATAAATAGAAGCTATGGGCAACAAGAATATACTTTTGAACTATTAGATGTAGGAACACTTCCCTACTTCCCTTTTAATCCCTTCTGGTCTAGATTTAGCAGCAGCTTTTTCATGGACAGGCCATGTGGTGTCAGACTTTCTAACTCTCTCCACTTCCTCCTTCTGAGGGGTCCAAGCCAGCTACCCAGAGACAGGAGATGATGTACATAATTAATCTTTGTGAACAATAAGCAATACAGCCACTTACAGACAGTAGAGGGCAGCAGATCCCTACACTACACAGCAGGACAATTCCTAAATCACCTCCCTGTAAACTGGACAGTCATTATGATGCTGATGTATTGCCAAGGGAGCAGGATGGAGGTGTTGCGATGACATAGAATGTCAGATTGGTGAGCATTGTATGTGCACAGTGGTAGATACAGTATAACATCCAGCCACATTGGAGCATTTGTATTTCTGTGTTTATGTATGTGAAAATGTTATAAATATTACACTATTGGTTCCACTGATATAAATGGTTCTGCAGTCTTTGTAAAGCACGAACGAAAGCAGGATAACTAAAGCTGTATGGAGATACAAGAACTCTGCTCCACTCTGCACGATGACAAGCAAACCAGCATTTGACATTTATTTTATATAAAGTCAGATTCCCACTCTCTATCCACTAACATGCTCCTTATTCTCTTCCTGCTCAGGTCGGTGTCTTCAATCCTCAAATTATCCTTACTCTACCCCTCCTCTCTACCCTGCAGCATGAACATATCACCCTCACTCCTACCCTCTCCCTACTACTGCACCCATCATCTTCTGCATTTGCTGTACGCACATGCTGCCATAAAAACCAGAGCCACTAGACACGTGCGCTCATGCACATCCCACTCCCATCTTGCCTTCCTCGCCCTCCTCCTTCTCCTAGTCTCAGGTTACATTTCTCCTAATCCTGGTCCACAATTTTCCAACTGCAAGCCACATATCCAATACCTCTCCTCCTCTGGTAACCTCTGCAATCCACTCAGTTTAATTTCTATCCCCCTGCTTCCTCAAAGCAGCCCACCAATCTCATGTGCCCTTTGGAACGCCCGCTCCATTTGTAACAAGTTAACATCTGTACATGACCTCTTCATCTCTCATGGCTTTAACATACTCACCATAACTGAAACCTGGCTTCAAAATTTTAAATCAGCTTCTCCTGCTGCCCTCTACCATGGTGGGCTCCATTAGACTCACTCCCCCAGACCCAACAGACAGAAAGGAGGTGGAGTTGGATTCCTTCTATCCCCACAAAGCCCCTTCCAAGTCCTTCCTGTCCCTCCCTCTCTATCCCTCTCTTCTTTCAGGGTACACACTATTTTTGTCTGTTTTCTCCAATTTCTCTGAGGATTGCAGCAATTTATTGGCCTCCTGGACAGGTATTGCGCTTTCTTGATGACTTTACTGCCTGGCTACTCTACTTTCTCTCCTCTGAAATACCCACTATCATTCTTGGTGAATTCAACATTCCTGTCAATGCTAACAACCCAACTACAGCTAAACTTCTCGACTTAACTTCATCTTTTGACCTAACCCAATAGACACATACTTCCACTCACTTCAATGATAATACCCTTGACATTGTATTCTCCCATCTCTGCAACCCTGGCAACCTCACCAACACCCCCTTTCCTCTCTCTGATCACAACCTCATTAGTTTCACTGTATCCTTGCCTCCAACCACCCATCTCTCCAAGCAGCAAACAATTATGCCCCGTACACACGAGCAGATTTTCCGTCAGAAAAAACTTGGATAGTTTTTCCGACGGAATTCCGCTCAAGCTTGCCTTGCATACACACGGTCACACAGAAGTTCTTTGAACTTTCGACCGTCAAGAACACATTGGCGTACAACAGTATGACGAGCCGAGAAAATTAAGTTCAATGCTTCCGAGCATGCATTGAATTGTTTCCGAGCATGCGTAGGAATTTTGCGTGTCAGAATTTGTACAGACGATTGCATTTTCGGATAGGAACTTTTCCCGTCCGAAAAACAGAGAACATGCTCTCAATCTTTTGCTGGCTGGAATTCCATCAGCAAAAGACCGATGGAGTATACACACGGTCGCATTTTCCGACAAAAAGCTCTCATCTGAGTTTTGCTAGCGTAAATTCCGATCGTGTGTATGCGGCATACAGTCAGGTCCATAAATATTGGGACATCGACACAATTCTAATCTTTTTGGCTCTGTACACCACCACATGGATTTGAAATGAAACAAACAAGATGTGCTTTAACTGCAGACTTTCAGCTTTAATTTGAGGGTATTTACATCCAAATCAGGTGAACAGTGTAGGAATTACAACAGTTTGTATATGTGCCTCCCATTTTTTAAGGGATCAAAAATAATGGGACAATTGGCTGCTCAGCTGTTCCATGGCCAGGTATGTGTTATTCCCTCATTATCCCAATTAAAAAGAGCAGATAAAAGGTCCAGAGTTCATTTCAAGTGTGTTATTTGCATTTGGAATCTGTTGCTGTCAACTCTTAATATGAGATCCAAAGAGCTGTCACTTTCAATAAAGCAAGCCATCTTTAGGCTGAAAAAACAAAACAAACCCATCAGAGAGATAGCAAAAACATTAGGTGTGGCCAAATCAACTGTTTGGGACATCCTTAAAAAGAAAGAATGCACTGGTGAGCTCAGCAAGACCAAAAGACCCGGAAGACCACTGAAAACAACTGTGGTGGATGACCGAAGAATTCTTTCCCTGGTGAAGAAAACACCCTTCACAGCAGTTGGCCAGATCAAGAACACTCTCCAGGAGGTAGGTGTATGTGTGTCAAAGTCAACAATCAAGAGAAGACTTCACCAGAGTGAATACAGAGGGTTCACCACAAGATGTAAACCATTGGTGAGCCTCAAAAACAGGAAGGCCAGATTAGAGTTTGCCAAACAACATCTAAAAAAGACTTCACAGTTCTGGAACAACATCCTATGGACAGATGAGACCAAGATCAACTTGTACCAGAGTGATGGGGAGAGAAGAGAATGGAGAAGCAAAGGAACTGCTCATGATCCAAAGCATACCACCTCATAAGTGAAGCATGGTGGTGGTAGTGTCATGGCGTGGGCATGTATGGCTGCCAATGGAACTGGTTCTCTTGTATTTATTGATGATGTGACTGCTGACAAAAGCAGCAGGATGAATTCTGAAGTGTTTTGGGCAATATTATCTGCTCATATTCAGCGAAATGCTTCAGCCGAAGCATACTGCGAAAGCAACCAAAGAGTTTTTTTAAGGGAAAGAAGTGGAATTTTATGCAATGGCCAAGTCAATCACCTGACCTGAATTCGATTGAGCATGCATTTCACTTGCTGGAGACAAAACTGAAGGGAAAATGCCCCAAGAACAAGCAGGAACTGAAGACAGTTGCAGTAGAGGCCTGGCAGAGCATCAACAGGGATGAAACCCAGTGTATGGTGATGTCTATGCATTCCAGACTTCTGGCTGTAATTGACTGCAAAGGATTTGCAACCAAGTATTAAAAAGTGAAAGTTTGATGGATGATTATTAATCTGTCCCATTAGTTTTGGTCCCTTAAAAGTGGGAGGCACATATACAAACCGTTGTAATTCCTACACTGTTCACCGGATTTGGATGTAAATACCCTCAAATTAAAGCTGAAAGTCTGCAGTTAAAGCACATCTTGTTTGTTTCATTTCAAATCCAATTTGGTGGTGATAGAGCCAAAAAGATTAGAATTGTGTTGATGTCCCAATATTTATGGACCTGACTGTAACTTGTAGAAACCTTCGCCATTTTAACTCTTCTCTTCTATATTCTGCTACTGACCACCCATATAACATAATCTCTCCCCTGTCCTGTCCTGACCTGGCCACCTCTCTGTCTACAACAGTTCACTCTCATCATCACTAGATGCACTTGCTCCTCTAACCACACGCAGAATCAGGCCCCGACCGTTACAACCCTGGCAAACTGACAACACTAGAAATCTCAAAAGACATTGCCGTGCTCTTGAACGTCTGTGGAGTAAAACCAAATGCCTGCAAGACTTCACCCTATATAAATGTGCCCTTCTAAAATACAATTCCTGCCTCCATGCTGCCAAACAAGCCTACTTTGTCTCTCTTATTAATACCTTGTCATCCAGTCCCTGGCGGCTCTTCTCAACCTTTAACGCTCTGCTTTGTCCCCCACCCCCTCTACCCACTAACTCACTCACTGCCCAAGAGATTGCCAATCACTTCAAAGACAAGATTGAAGCAATCGTGAAGACACCTCCACTATGCGTACATCTTCCCCACCCAACATACCTTGCCCAACAGCACATTCAACACTCTCCTCTTTTGAATTGGCTACTACTGAAGAGGTTACAAAACTTTTCTCAGATGCCCACCTAACCAATTGTCCCCTGGATCCTGTTTCCTCACAACTACTACGGTCACCCTCTCCTTCTATCCTATGCTCCTTGGCACCTTCCCCTCTCCTCCCCTCTAAAACATGTGCAGATCACTCCCATACTTAAAAAGCCCTCCCTGGACCCACCAACCTGAACAACTTAGGGCCCATCTCATTGCTCCCATTCACCTCTAAACTTCTAGAATGCTTAGTCTACAACCGCCTTAACTCCTACCTCAGTGAAAATAACCTTCTTGACTCCTTACAGTCTGGCTTTCGCTCACAGCACTCCATGGAAATGGCCTTACTAAAACTCACTAACGATTTACTAACTGCTAAAACCAACAGCCAGTACTCCATACTCCAACTACGACCTCTCTGCGGCCTTTGATACTGTTGACCACCCGCTCCTTCTCAATAAACTACATTCTCTTGGCCTCCGAGATTCTGCTCTATCCTGGTTATCTGCCTATCTATCACAGCGCTCCTTCAGTGTCACCTACAACTCTGTCTCCTCCTCTCCATTGCCCCTTTCTGTGGGGGTCCCCCAAGGCTCTGTTCTTGGACCTCTTCCCTTCTCCTCCCTCCTTCCTTAGTCACTTAATAACCGCCCACGGCTTCCAATACCACTTATATGCCGATGACACCCAAATATATCTGTCTACTCCTCACCTCACTCCTTCAGTCTCCTCTCGCAATACTAACTTACTATCTGACATATCAGCATGGATATTGCATCACTTCCTTAAACGAAATCTCTCTAAAACTGAGCTATTAATATTCCCCCCGCCCGTGCCCCCCTCCATGACTTTTCCATCAAAATCAACAATGCAACTATCAGTCCCTCCCCTCACGCCAGGGTACTAGGTGTAATCCTAGGCTCTGACTTAAAGTGCAGTGGGGTGAATGATGCGCTCTAATTAACTTTTAATCAGTGTACCAAAGTAAACTACAGCCAAATACTATTAATCACAAATTACTATAAATGTGGAAAAAATAAATAAAAATAGTATCAAAAATTCTCGTGATCAGAAAATAACAAAATTAAGTGATATAAGTGATGAAAAGAAAAAAAGAGAGATTAAGGCCAGTATGATTTGATTGTAGAGGTAATAATACTGGTGGGTGTACCAATAATCCTGTGACATGTATAGTCCAATTCAAATCACAATATGAGTCCGTTCCAATTTGCTCAGGGATATACTTGTCACTATTTTGGGCTAGGATATTGTTACCATTCTCAGGTGCAGATAAATTAATGAAATAAAACAAAGAAAGGACATCATTGCGCAGCGATTAAATAACCGGGATAAACCATGATACGGCTGTAGTGACAAGTATATCCTTGAGCAAGTTGGAATGGACTCATATTGTGATTTGAGTTGAACTATACATGTCACAGGATTATTGGTTCAATTGTGTACGAACATCTATGGTGAAGCTACCATCACTCAAAGTGTATTCACACAGCTGTATTACTGTGGTATATATTTACAGTTAGCAATTTACTATACCCACCAGTTTTATTACCCCTACAATCAAATCATACTGGCCTTAATCTCTCTTTTTTTCTTTTCATCACTTATATCACTTAATTTTGTTATTTTCTGGTCACAAGAATTTTTGATACTATTTTTATTTATTTTTTTCCACATTTATAGTAATTTGTGATTAATAGTATTTGGCTGTAGTTTACTTTGGTACGCTGATTGAAAGTTAATTTGAGCACATCATTCACCCCACTGCACTTTATATCCTTACCAAGGTGCCTGATCACCTTTAAATAATTGCAGCTTAATTATTTAGTTATTTTCAGTCACTCTATTCAATTATTTTAAATATTAATTCCAGCGCTTTGGTATCTTCTATTTTAATTTTCTAGGCTCTGATCTGATTGTTGTCAAAAGTTTGTAGCATTCACCTCCGTAACATCTCTAAAATTCACCCCTTTTTAACAAACAACCAAGCTTCTCATTCACTCCCTTGTTATCTCTCGCCGTGACTATTGCAACTCCCTTCTCATTGGCCTGCCTCTCCATAGGCTATCCCCTCTTCAGTCTAGCATGAATGCTGCTGCCAGACTTATCCACCTTACCAATCGCTCAGTGTTTGCCAACCTTCTCATCCAATCCCTACACTGGCTCCAAATCACCCAGATAATTAAATTCAAAATACTAACCGCAACTTACAAAGCCATTCACAACTCTGCCCCAAGCTACATCACATATCACCCAAATCGTCCTCTCCGCTCCTCTCAAGACCTCCTACTCTCAAGCTCTCTTGTCTCCTCCTCCCATTCTCATCTCCAGGATTTCTTCAGAGCCTCTCCCATCCTCTAGAACTCGCTACTTCCACCTGTCTGGCTATCCCCTAATCTTGCTACCTTCAGGCGATCCCTGAAAACTCATCTCTTCAGGAAACCTATCATGTCTTCAACTAATCTTTTACCACTTCCATCAGCTCATTCCCCACGGTTACAACCTTTTGTACCACCTGCCCTACCCTATTAGATTGTAAGCTCTTCTGAGCATGGTCCTCTTAATCCTCTTGTATTTTATTGTATTATAACTGTATTGTCTCCCTTTTATATTGTAAAGCGCTGCGTAAACTGTTGGCGCTATATAAATTCTGTATAATAATAATAATAAAAATATGTTGGCTCAGTATAAATGAATAAATGAATGGATAGGGGTGTATATGGAAGCCTACTGCCATGAGCAGAGAGAGCTAAGCAGAGAACAGTTCAGTGAAGATCAAAGGAATAGCAGAAGAAGCAGATGACATGAACCGTCATATAACTAAAAAACTGACAGAACAGCAGGGGAGAAGAAAGTGAAGAAGGTGGATTATATAATGCATAAAAATGTTTTAGAACTTTGTTGCAAAGAGTGAAACTGGTGCAATACTGTTTTTTTTCTCATGGAAAATTAGCTGGCAAACTCTTTGATCGATAAAGGCAATGCTACTAATTTCCAGCATTATCACTCTAAAGGGACAACTCAAACATCAACCACATGGGCCATGTTGTTTATTTGGCTGTGGGCTGAATAACATTTTAAAATTACAGCTATGAACTGCTCTGACTATAAAGTGAAACACAAAGCAAAAGTCATTATCTGAGGATCTCAATTTCATACCTTTAAAACATTGCACAATATTGTTATATCTCAAATATGACTTCAGCATACTTTTACCAAAAATCGTAGTGACAGTAGGTATATAGGGATGAGTCGAACAACCCCTGGTTCGGTTCGCAGCAGAACATGGGAACAGGCAAATAATTTATTAGAACACGCAAACATCGTTAAAGTCTATGGGACATGAACGTGAAAAATTTAAAGTGCTAATTTTAAAGGCTTATACGCAAGTTATTGCCATAAAAAGTGTTTGGGGACACGGGTCCTGCCCAAGGGGACATGTATTAATGCAAAAAGAAGTTTTAAAAACGGGCGTTTTTTTCGAGAGCAGTGATTTTACAATGCTTAAAGTGAAACAATAAAAATGAAACATTCCTTTAAATATTGTGCCGCAGGGGGGGGGGTGTGTCCTTAGTATGGCTGTAAAGTAGCGCATCTTTCCCATGTTTATAACAGTGCCACATCAAAATTACATTTCTACAGGACAAAATGTCATTTAAAACTGCTCGCAATTCCGGCAATATAGATAAAAATACCAAAAAAAAATGGCGTGGATGTCACCCCCAAAATCCATACCAGGCCCTTCAGGTCTGGAATAGATATTAAGGGGAACCCTGCATCAATTTTTTTTTTAAATGGCGTGGGGGTCCCCCAGGCCCTATATACTCTGAACAGCAGTGTATATACTATATGGCCTGCCCTATATAGTCTGCAGAAAATTGGGCCTTAGGTGTTGGTGGTACCAGAACATTGTAAGCCCTCACAGTTACTATTGGGTGCAGGAAAGGGCCCTGCATTGAAATATTATATCAAAAATTGTAATTACATGCCCCTGTTAAAATTGAGCCTTTGGTGGTGGTGCTGGTAGTGCCACAACACTGTAAGCCCTCACAGTTACTCTTGTTGGGCGCAGGAACGGGCCCTGCATTAAAATATTATATCAAAAATTGTAATTACATGCCCCTGTTAGACAGGGGCAGAAAAATTGGGCCTTGGTTGGTGGTGGTGGTGCCACAACACTGTAACCCCTCACAGTTACCCTTGTTGAGCACAGGAACGGGCCCTGCATTAAAATATTATATCAAACATTGTAATTACATGCCCCTGTTAAATAGGGGCAGAAAAATTGGGCCTTGGGTGGTGTTCCACGAAAGTTCCATGCATGCTTGGAATCAAGCAGAAGAGCCACACTGGCTATTGAACTTCATTTTTCTCAGCTCATCATGCGTGTTGTACGTCACTGCATTCTTGACGTTCGCAATTTCTGACCAACTTTGTGTGACCATGTGTACTGTGTACAAGACAAGTTTGAGCTAACATCCTTCAGAAAAAATCCATGGATTTTGTTGTCGGAATGTCCGATCAATGTTCAATCGTGTGTATGGGGCATTACTTTTGTTTGGCGCAGGAATGGGCCCTGTGTTGAAATATTATATCAAAAATTGTAATTACATGCCCCTGTTAAACAAGGGCAGAAAAATTGGGCCTTGGGTGGTGGTGGTGCCCTAAACCAAAAATATTGTTGGAAGCTAGCATCATCAAGATTGAGGAGGAATAGGATAGTCAGCATAGGCAGTCTTCAATGGATCCCACATCCATAGCAAATTCAATCAGTTACATCAGCATCAGGTGCTTGATAGCTGCTGATCCTAGACTGATTTATTTTTATACAAGTGAGTCCATCAACAGGATGTGTGTGGACAGGCACATTCTTTAATGCATTACAAAGCCTTCGGCAGCACTGAATGTGCCACCTTCTCCACCGCTCTTCCTCTGACTGAATGAAGCCTCAGTAACACGTTGTCCAGCACCAGGAAATCGTAACCTCCCAGGGTCTGGAAATGCGTTGCACAAACCTTTCTTCAAGGCCTCCTGAAGATGTTTCATCCTCTGCTCCCTCTGCGAAGGCAGGATGAGTTCTGCAACCTTACCCTTGTAACGTGGATCAAGAAGGGTTGCCAGCCAGTAATGATCCCTCTCCTTGATACCACAAATCCTAGGGTCCTTTTGCAGGCTTTGCAGAATCAGGGAGGCCATGCAGCATAAGATTGCAGAGGCATTCGATTCTGAGTCCTCTGGGTCACTAAGGATTAGCGATGAGCCGAACACCCCCCTGTTCGGTTCGCACCAGAACATGCGAACAGGAAAAAAGTTCACTCGAACACGCGAATACCGTTAAAGTCTATGGGACACGAACATGAATAATAAAAAGTGCTAATTTTAAAGGCTTATATGCAAGTTATTGTCATAAAAAGTGTTTGGGGACCCGGGTCCTGCCCCAGGGGACATGGATCAATGCAAAAAAAAGTTTTAAAAACGGCCGTTTTTTCAGGAGCAGTGATTTTTAATAATGCTTAAAGTCAAACAATAAAAGTATAATATTCCTTTAAATTTCGTACCTGGGGGGTGTCTATAGTATGCCTGTAAAGGGGCGCATGTTTCCCGTGTTTAGAACAGTCTGACAGCAAAATGACATTTCGAAGGAAAAATTCCATTTAAAACTACTTGCGGCTATTGCATTGCCGACAATACACATAGAAGTTCATTGATAAAAACGGCATGGGAATTCAACACAAGGAAACCCTGAACCAAAATTTAAAAAAAAAAATGACGTGGGAGTCTCCCTAAATTCCATACCAGGCCCTTTGAATAAGGCCAATGATGAAGTGGAGTGGGTCAACATCCTGCCATGGGCAGAATTTGCCTTTAATAATTGTGCCAGCACATCTACAGGGACCTCTCCTTTCTTCTGTGTTTACGGGTTGCATCCTCGTGTGTGCTCCTTTAATCTTCCACCCTCTGATGTTCCAGATGCCAACACCACAATTGAAAATTTCTCCAAAATCTGGTCCGATGTTAATCGTGCTATTTCTCGCTCTGTGCAGGCTTTTAAGAAAATGGCTGACAAGAGGCGCTCAAAGGCACCAGGATATAAAGTTGGTGACAAAGTGTGGCTATTATCTAGGAATCTGTCCCTGCATGTTCCATCTAAAAAACTTGGCCCAAAATTCATCGGGCCCTATGAAATTTTGGAGATTGTTAATCCTGTATCCTATAGATTAAAACTCCCCCCATCCATGCGCATTCCAAATGTCCTTCATGTTTCATTGTTGAAACCTGTTCATTCCAGCCTCCAAGTAAATGAACCAGAACCTGTGGATGTATTGGACTTGTCAGGAATATGAAGTGGCATTTATTCTTGATTCCAGACGAGTTCGCAATTCCTTACAATATCTCGTTCATTGGAAAGGTTTCGGCCCAGAGGATCGATCTTGGGTCCCAGCTCGTGATCTTCATGCTGACCGACTTAAGAAGAAGTTCCATCTTCGTTATCCAAGTAAGCCTGGGGGTGCAGGAGCAACCCCTCGAGAAAGGGGGGGGTACTGTCAGTAGTAGGATCCCTTTAGGACCCAGCACAACTCACCTGACACAGCCTTTGCCTGGGAAACAACACTGATTGGCCAGCTCACCTTTAAAACACCTGTATCAGCATTCAGTCAGTGCTTGTGTTAGAGTTTACCTTGTGTTTGATCCAGCTGATATCTGCTGTGTGTATTTTGTGTATGACCCGGCTCGTTTGACCCTGTTTGCTTGCTTCTGATTCGGTACCGTTTGGACTCTGATCTTCCTGTGTATGACCCAGCTTGCCTAGACTACGCTTTGGCTGATTCCACTGTAGTACCTTCATCTGCAGCGATGAACTACAAGCACCAGACAACATCTATCCTCATCTGCAGCGGTGAACTATAAGCACCAGTTAACATATGGTTGCCACCTCATCCCTTTAAACCTGAACACATAATAATTACACAGGTTCTGTAGCTGATTAAGGTAGTAATTAAACTCACTTAGTGCCTTATCTGCATTTAATTAGCCTCAGAACATGTGTAATTCATAGGTGTTTGGGTTTAAAGGGATGTGGTGGCAACTCTAAGTTAACATCTATCCTCATCTGCAGTGGTGAACTACAAGGTCCAGCAAACATCTACCTTGAACTACAGCTGTAAACTACAAGTCCCAGCTGACCTGCTCTGCTCAGACCTGCTCATGGTATGTGCTCTTGTTCTTTGAACTATTTGCATAATCAGAACACCTGAATTGTTACCTGTTATATGCTCCTAGCCTGACAATTAGGCAATGTGCCCCCCATGCATTGCACGTTGAATCACCTATAGTTTGCAATGTGCACACCATAGGTGATTCACTTTTTCACTTAAGGAAAAAGGTTGTGGCATGGAGCTAAAAAGGCATATTTTTTTTTTTAAAGGCCAGCATGGAGGGAAGTTAACAGGCAGAGGAAACGCTACAAAAAAAATGCCCAAATGCCAGGTGGAGCAGTTGCTTTGAGCTGCAGCGTGCAACTGTGCATGATGCCTTACAGTTGGACAGTAACAGGCGGTAGATTACTTTTCCAATTCAAATGCAAGTGGCAAGTTTTTTTTAAGAAACAGAAGAATCTCTGTATGTTCAGTTAGAAGTCGGTTTCTGGTGTCAGTCAGAATGTGTGACGCTGCACTGAACAATCTCTCACTTTCCACACTACTGCAAGGAGCTGAAAGATATTTTTGGGCTAGAGTGGGAAATCGCAGTTTATTGACTGCCCAATACTCAAGAGGTTTGTCCGAACGAGGCACAGTGACCTCTCCAAGATATGCTTCTAGTTGTATGGTAGCAGCTGTGGGAGCACTGTTCTCAAATGTAGATGAATAAGCAATTTCTTGAAAAACACTGTCCACAGTCACACCGGTACCTGGCTGTTGCTCAGTGCGAGGCTTTTTGGTAGCTGGTTTCTCAAGCACCTCAGGTGTAGCTGCCTAGCTGCCTGTGCCTGTAGTACCTATACAGAAGATATTTGTTGCATATCTAGCACGAACATCTCTTTTGGCCTGCCTGCCAGCATCTGCATTTGAGAAGAACCGATCTTTATACCTAGAAGAATAAAAATACAAGACATTAGACAACGTCATGCAAGCAAAGCAACAACTGTGGAAGCTTGCTGTGGGGGCACTGCTAGAAGGAAAGGTGATGGCGGGGGACAAGGCAAAAACTGTTGTCTGGCTTGCTCTGTGCAAAACCATTAGACAGAGGCAGAGCAGGTAAGTGTGTTTGTCATTATCGATTTTGTTTTGTGTTTTTTATGAAGGTGAGATTTACAGTGTTATCACTTGCATTACAACATTTTTTTTTTAAATGAAAGCAAGTGATAATAACACTTTAAAATATCACCTTCATCCAAAAAACAAAAAACAAAATCATATCATCAATATTCAAATAAAAACAATGCAAAATAGCAGCCAGCAATAATTGATTACCTTGGATCGTGTAAGGTAGCAATGCAGTAAAGTGGATTTTGCTCCATGACAGAGAACCGTTTCTGCAAAGCACCAAACAATGGGGGTTATTTACTAAAGGAAAATCCACTTTGCACTGCAAGTGCACTTGAAAGTGCACTAAAAGTGCACTTGGAAGTAAAGTCGCTGTAGATCCGAGGGGGACATGCAAGGAAAATAAAAAAACAGCATTTTAGCTTGCACATGATTGGATGATAAAATCAGCAGAGCTTCCACTCATTTCAGATCTACCCCTTAGATTTAGAGCAACTGCACTTCCAAGTGCACTTTCAGTGCACTTGCAGTGCAAAGTGGATTTGCCTTTCGTAAATAACCCCCAATGTGTTCTTCATCGTTTTAACACCGTGGTCCTCATCCACTTCTTTAGATAATAATCGCTGTAGCACAGTCACTGCAGGAATTACATCCGAGTCAAAAGAATCTGAACAACTCAGTTGACTCACTGAGTCAACTCTTCAAAGGGAACCAAGATGTTGATCATCTTCTCCATGAGATTCCACTGATTTGCAGTGATCGTTGCAGGCTACTCCAATGGCCCGTTTTTGCTCTATCAGAGACTGCAGCATGTAAAAAGTGCTGTTCCAGCGAGTCTGAACATCTTGTTGAAGTCTTTTAATGGGTTGACCAAGCTGGATCTGAATATCTTGCAGCCGAGAATATGCCAGGTTTAAATGTTTAAAGTGCCCAACTATTTTGCGCCCAACTCCCACAGCCTCTGTAATGCTGCGCTGTGATAAAAGCCCCTCTCAGACAGCCAGCTGCAGTGTATGTGCCACACATGAAAGACTCTGAAGACTAGCATCTTGTAGACCTTTTATCATATTTCTGCCATTATCACAGACTACCACATGGACAGAACTTTTGGGAATCACCCAAGTGTCAAGCATTTCTTCTAGTATGCTTCTTATGCCCCGTACACATGGTCGGACTTTGTTCGGACATTCCGACAATAAAATCCTAGGATTTTTTCCGACGGATGTTGGCTCAAACTTGTCTTGCATACACACGGTCACACAAAGTTGTCGGAAAATCCGATCATTCTGAACGCGGTGACGTAAAACACATATGTCGGGACTATAAACGGGGCAGTGGCCAATAGCTTTCATCTCTTTATTTATTCTGAGCATGCCTGGCACTTTGTCCGTCGGATTTGTGTACACACGATCGGAATTTCCGACAACGGATTTTGTTGTCGGAAAATTTTATATCCTGCTCTCAAACTTTGTGTGTCGGAAAATCCGATGGAAAATGTGTGATGGAGCCTACACACGGTAGGAATTTCCGACAACAAGGTTCTATCACACATTTTCCGTCAGAAAATCCGACCGTGTGTACGAGGCATTAGAGCTTGGCCTGTGTGAGAGCCTTGAAATTTATTTTGTGCAGCATGATTTGGTGCAGAGTGAAATTGGCATCAATCCACTGTGCAGTTAAGCTAATTACAGACACAGGACTCACACTACTGCTCCAAATGTCCGTGGCGAAACTGATAACCTTTTGTCCTCCTGCAGCATGTTGGTAATATGTTTTTTCACTGTGTTGTGTAATTGTGGCAACATGACATCTGTGACATGACGGCGGCTGGGAATTTCATACTTTGGCTCCAAAAGATTCATAAGTCAACGAAAACCCACATTGTCAACTACTGATAGTGGCTGATCATCAAGAACGATGAATTGGGTAACTACTTCAGAAACTTTTTTAGCTCTTGGGTTATCCATGGAAAATTTTTTTTCACATCTGGTAAGGGTTTCCTGCAGTGTCAGCTGCTGAGTGCAAGAGCTAGTGACAGCTGTAAATTTGCCATGCTCAGTCTTGTGTTTCATTTTGAGGTGTTTTATGAGATTACTGGTATTCTAAGAAATAACTTTTGAACCTCCTCTGGATATTTTGGCAGACAGAGTTTGCAGTCTGCAATGCGTTTGTTGGTTTCATCAATTTTTAAAAACTTTAGGACAGTGGACATTTTGCTGGCCGTGGCATCCATTTGCATTGCACTTAAAGCCAGAAATAAGTAAGTCTCTCCACCTTAAGGGGGAAAAAAATGAGGAAAATGGGGAAAACATTTTGAGCCCAAATGTTTTGTTTTCTGATTTTTTTCACACATGACACCTACTATTTTTTAGAATAATACGGTGCTTGTTGTTTGTTCCTGCTGGATCCAGCATCTTGGTATGGCCAAGTAAACCAGTGGGGATGATGACATCCATCTGTCTGGTACAAAGGTCAGTATCTCTACAACACAAAAAGCAGAGGATGGTCTCAGAAAGGCACACGCAGGAAAATGTTAGGCAAGAGACAATGATGATTTATGTAACAGCAGCAGTCATTTGCCACCATGATGAACATGTTAGGCAACAGAGACAATGTGGGACACTAAGTTATGTAACACACACAAACACAGGCCGGCCGCCATGCTGGACAGTGGACATTATGTTAGGCAAGAGAGAGAGACAATGTGGGACAAACTAAGTGTAACACAGGCCGGCCGCCATGTTAGGCAAGAGAGAGACAATGTGGGACAAGCTAACTTAAGTATAACACAGGCTGGCCGCCATGTTAGGCAAGAGAGAGACAATGTGGGACAAAACTAACGTATAACACAGGCCGGCTGCCATGTTAAGCAAGTAAGAGAGAGAAAATGTGGGACAAAACTAACTTAAGTATAACAGAGGCCGTCCACCATGTTAGGCAAATGATGTAAGCTAGTAGTACTGTACAGCAATCACCGGCCGCGGGACACATAAGAAGAAAGCAAGCAACAGTTAGAAATAGAGAAGAGCACTCACCGCTAGCCATGAGGGGACATGGTGTAAGGAGGACGCTCGCCATGTGGGGTAGCCATGTACCAGGTGCAGCAGCAGCAAAACACATGTCATGAGGGAAACAGCACTCACCGCCGTGTGGAGAGGCCGCAACCTTATCCGGTTCCCGAGCTCCACCCAAGCTGACGGCACTTCCGGTATCAGTTTCTGGTATCGGTGCATTTTCACGAGTACCGATACCCCCGAAAATGCCAAGTATCGGCACCAATACCGGTATCGGTGCATCTCATATATATATATATATATATATATATATATATATATATATATATATATATATATGCACTGACTGAATATTGAGTAAACACTGAATATATAGTAGTCTATGTATGTATATATATATATATATATATATATATATATCTCAAATACACTTCCATTAACTGAATAACCTGCCTACTTAATCTAAATCAAGCTATCTCTCTGTCCACACCAAAAACACTACACACGGCCACCGTGTAAGCAGACTTATAAAGTGTGGGGTGTGGACTTAGTCCCCCTGAGCATCCTGCCTTTGGCCAATTATGCGCGCTGTGATTGGCCAAAGCACGCAGGTCAGGTGCATGGTTTGGCCAATCATCATACAGCAATACACTGCGATCTTGCAGTGCAATATGGGGCTTTCCGTGGCGCTCAAATTTTCTGCGAACGACCCCATAATGTTTGCTGTTAGGCGAACGGGCGAACACCCAATGTTCGATTCAAACTTATGTTCGACCCCAACATCGAGCTCATTCCTATAGATATACATAAGTTTGAATTTCTGTTTCTTGACCTCCTTCTTGCTTCCTTTGAACTATTTGAACAAAGAAGATGCAGAAAAATACTGATGAGACTATCCCTGTGCTCTCCCCTCACAGCTCCTAATTGATACTGACAGAACCATACGGTGCGATAGAGTATGATCATCTGACAGTGCTCATCCAATCCTTTTTAGCCTAAAGCAAGTGTATTTGCAGACTTAAAATTGGCATGTTCAGCAGGAGCTGGCTGTGTGTATCCACTGTTTTCCACTATACTTCTCTGGTCTGCCCTACTGTGGATCTCGTACGAAGTTATTCCTTATTCAGTAGTACATAAAGCAAGACAATACCAGGAGTAGATAATTTTTCAGTAGATTTATTAAAATATAAAAATAAAAATGGTACTCACATCGTATGGGTGTCTGTGAGACACCAACACATACAGCTCAGCTCAATCAGGTACAACAGCACGCTACCCGTGGCCACCGAGATGACTTGCGTTCCAAATAGGCGAATTGGTTGACTGAACGTGAAAGTAGATATGGCGAGGTGGCTCAATTTCTATGCATTAACGTGTCCTCAGGAAACTCCATGTGGTGCAATAGAGTATGATAATCCGACAGTGCTCATCCAATCCTTTTTAGCCTAAAGCAAAGGTATTTGCAGACTGAAAATTGGCATGTTCAGCAAGAGCTGGCTGACTTTCAGTGCGTGTGTACTGCTGACTGTCATGTTGGAAAACCAGCACTCGATCAGCACATTTAGCCAATGGCTGCAGTGCTGATCAGTATATTGTGATATTTTTACGGGGGGAGTCCCCCCTGTTACAATACAATAGCTCAGTGGGAGATATCCCTGCAACACACATCATTGGTTTATATGAGGGGATCTGACAAATTATTTTTTTTGCTTCAACCTACTTGTTGAACAAAACGAACGTGTAAACTCTGCTTTAGTCCTAGAGTCCAGGCTCTATGGAAAGCTCATTAGCTGCGTTTTAAACGTGTTTTTGATGAAAACAAATTCTGGACCATAGGGTGTTTCTTATATTTGCATGGAGTTTAAATTAAATATCATATACTGTTTAGATCCTTTCTTAAAGCTATGTTTACATTTACTATTATTCCTGCCAATGGATTTGTCAAACATCTACTTTCTGGTGTAGCATACTGATTCGTAGGTCAACTCCCTGCTCACTGGAAAAGAGGTGGTAATTAGGGAAGAGAAAAACAGTTAATCTGGCCATAGATGGGTAGAATTTCAAATGAAAATTCTTGGGAAAAGAAGGTTTTAAGAAAGTTTGTTCATTTCTAATCATTAGTGAGTGAGGTTCGTTTTTGACTGCAGTGACCAAAAAATTTGAAGGAGCAGGTTGGAAATTTTTTTTTGAATGAACAAATTTCTAACAGTGTACTGTATGTGGTTTTCCTTTGGTAAAGTCCATTCATTCCAAAGTCAAATGTTAAAGGTAAACAAAATAATTTGAATGACAAACAATTGTTCTGAGAGTTTTCATACAAATTTTTCCTAATCCTTTTCCTAACAATTTTTGTTTGAAATTCTATCTATGGCCATCTTTTTATATAGAGAGAAGTGGGGGGAGGAGGAAAAGAAATTGGTAGGGACTACTCCAATTGAGTCCCCCCTCGCCACCCCCAGAACTAATTGGACTATTCCGGTACCTCATACAACGATACAATTATGAGTAAAATTTAGATTTATTCAAGAAAACATCAATTTTAAAACATCTATATAGTCAAAATATAGGTCTCACAAATAACTGTTGTTTACAGTACACAAATTACAATAACATTTAAAAGTGCCCACAAAGGTGGTTGGAGGCTGTTGTTTAGAATACTTGGGAATGTGCCCTCAATAGTTTCGCGGATTGAACGCTTCTTCAGGAGGCGTCCAATGAATTCTCTAAAGATCAAATAGCTACAGTTAGGTAAACAATAAATAACAATAAATTTGTTGATAGAAAAATAACATTGGAGTGGTAATTCATTTCAGATAAGTATAAATACACTCACCAACCACTGCCCGACCCGGGTTTGAGCGGTACTGTGAGACGCCCAAAGGAACGGGCGCTCCCCCAGGGGCGAGCACGGGGGTTTTTTTACGGCAGGGTACACTGATGTATAAAAAGGATGAAAAGTATATTAGAAGATTAAAGTATGGATCGATTGTGGGTAAATAAGGACCACCCGGGTGAGATAAGACTAGAACTGAAGTGAAGGAGGGGAGAGAGGGAAGGAGAGAAGGAAGGAGGAAGGAAGAGGGGGGGGAAGAAGGAGGGGGAGAGGGGGTAAAAAGGGGGTAGAACGGGAAGGGAGGGGGGAGGGGGGAATGGGGGGGAAGGAAGGGGGGGAAAAGGGAACAGAGGGAGAGGAAAGGAAGGAGGAACCAGAGGAGGAGGGAAGAACGGGGAAAGGGGAGGGGAAAAAAGGGGGGGAGGGGTGGAGAGGGAAAGGGGAAAGAGGGGGGGAGGGAAAAGGGGGGGCCGAAGGGGAGGGGACGAGGGAGGAAGTGAAAGGGGAGAGGGGAAGGAGAGGGGGGGAAAGGGGGGAGAGGGGGAGGGAAAAAGGGGGGGAAGGGGGGGAAAGGAGAAGGGGAGAAGCACTATCTTTGGGGATGAACAATTAGAACTCTTGGAGGGGATGATAAGGGACTATATACAAGATTTTAGTAATAAGAACGATATCATTAGCAGTAATCAGCATGGATTCATGAAGAATCGTTCTTGCCAAACCAATCTATTAACCTTCTATGAGGAGGTGAGTTGCCATCTAGATAAAGGAAGGCCCGTAGACGTGGTGTATCTGGATTTTGCAAAAGCATTTGACACAGTTCCTCATAAACGTTTACTGTACAAAATAAGGTCTGTTGGCATGGACCATAGGGTGAGTACATGAATTGAAAACTGGCTACAAGGGCGAGTTCAGAGGGTGGTGATAAATGGGGAGTACTCAGAATGGTCAGGGGTGGGTAGTGGGGTTCCCCAGGGTTCTGTGCTGGGACCAATCCTATTTAATTTGTTTATAAACGAACTGGAGGATGGGATAAACAGTTCAATCTCTGTATTTGCAGACGATACTAAGCTAAGCAGGGCAATAACTTCTCCGCAGGATGTGGAAACCTTGCAAAAAGACCTGAACAAATTAATGGGGTGGGCGACTACATGGCAAATGAGGTTCAATGTAGAAAAATGTAAATTAATGCCTTTGGGTGGCAAAAATATGAATGCAATCTATACACTGGGGGGAGAACCTCTGGGGGAATCTAGGATGGAAAAGGACCTGGGGGTCCTAGTAGATGATAGGCTCAGCAATGGCATGCAATGCCAAGCTGCTGCTAATAAAGCAAACAGAATATTGGCATGCATTAAAAGGGGGATCAACTCCAGAGATAAAACGATAATTCTCCCGCTCTACAAGACTCTGGTCCAGCCGCACCTGGAGTATGCTGTCCAGTTCTGGGCACCAGTCCTCAGGAGGGATGTACTGGAAATAGAGCGAGTACAAAGAAGGGCAACAAAGCTAATAAAGGGTCTGGAGGATCTTAGTTATGAGGAAAGGTTGCGAGCACTGAACTTATTCTCTCTGGAGAAGAGACGCTTGAGAGGGGATATGATTTCAATTTACAAATACTGTACTGGTGACCCCACAATAGGGATAAAACTTTTTCGCAGAAGAGAGTTTAATAAGACTCGTGGCCACTCATTACAATTAGAAGAAAAGAGGTTTAACCTTAAACTACGTAGAGGGTTCTTTACTGTAAGAGCGGCAAGGATGTGGAATTCCCTTCCACAGGCGGTGGTCTCAGTGGGGAGCATTGATAGCTTCAAGAAACTATTAGATAATCACCTGAATGACCGCAACATACAGGGATATGTAATGTAATTATAGATAAACAAAAACCGCGCTAGAAAATAATAAACAATATTAAAGTGTAAAGTCCACTACAAAAGAGTCCAATGATGTTAATAAGTAACGTAAACTCCTCAGTGTGATAAATGGAAGATAATTCAATTGGGATACATCTATGTGATGAAATGCTTACCAGAACTTAAGCCAAAATCAGACAGGTGGCTTAAACCCAGGCCGGACCTTTAGAGGGCGATTCCAATATGGCAGGATCAATCGTACTCATGTGGCAAATTCAAGTCCGGATAGGATTACCCAAAAAATAAATGGCAAAAAACATAGCGTAATACTGCTACGATAATAAACATAAAAACAAAAAAGTGGGTGCAACACTCAACCAACCCAAATCATATATAATCATAAAGCATCCTGTGTCTGCAACATACACAGGAAGGTGAGGTGAGTGACATGCAACATGCAATAAATAGTGCTCTTAGGATAGATAGGTGAACCTCCAAATGAATCAGCTTATCAGACAGCAGCAAGGATAGGTGAGCATACACCTGTCATCCAAAGGAGGAACAAAGAGAAAATTCCACCAAGTGTACAGACACATACAGCAGCTTACCAGATGGCAAACCGGTGTGCGCAAACTCCACACAGTTAGAGGCTTGACATCATAAGCGTGACAGAAGATCTATCTAAGGTGAACCTCTTGGGTTCCTGCTTACCAGACGGCCAAAATAAAAGAACACAAGCCGAAATCCTGATGAAAAATGGCATAGGTACGTCCTGGCGATCCCGTCACGGGCTCAATGTGCATATATGTAAAAGGAACAGCCAATAGTGTGATACCGTAAAAACTGGAAATTTATTAAAGGAATTGCACTTACAATAAAAGCAAAAGAATACAGCGATGCCGGCCGGCACTCAAACAAACAGCTCCCGTCCACAGCAGAGCGACGTGGTGATGTCAGTACGTCCGTCCCAGACGCGTTTCGTCATAGGCTGACGTTCTCAATGGGGAACGGGCAGCGTACTGAGCCACCACAATATGTGCGCACACCAAGCCTCGCTCTGGGATCCGTCACATGAAACACAGAACGCCATCTTTGGTGTGGGCATTAGCAACATAAAACTGAGGGAATAGAGCCAAGTCAGCGGCAGAGATGCCACCCGACCCACATCCCTTTACACGTAAACCTGGCACACAAGGACTACGGGTGGTTGGCATACCAAACGTGTAGTTTCTAAAAAACATATAAGTTAAAAACCTTCCCTATTGGGAACTCGGACCCTGGTGGCCGGATATGAATCTCTAGATGTCAATCCCAATAGCCAAATATCACGCTAGTCTCCAGCCAGAACATTGCTCATATAGAGATAACATAAATTCGCAGGTTGAGGGGTAAGTGTGGGACTTATCCAAGTTACCACAACATAATACCTCCACATGGACAATATTATTAACCAAAACACAATTGAAAAAATATCTCATAAAAATAACTCGTAAAAAAGAAAAATAAAGTTTAAAAAACACTAGTTAAAATGAATAATATCAGTGCAATTAGGCATAATATGTTCTCTAGATATAAAGAGAAGTATAGATAACCCACATATAGTTCGGGACGTATCCCTGCTCACATACTTCTAACATGACCTGCTATCACTGGTACAAACGATAACCCAAAATACAGAAAATCATAAAGACAAATATATAAAACCAAATGCAGAACCAGAAGTCTAAAAAAAAGGGCCCCCATTCATGACTTTGCGGGAACTTTGGTTCTATATTACCCACAAAAAACCATCCTTGGGAGATGTGATCTGAGGAAATGTAATGTAGAAAAGGGTTATTTTAAACTTTCGAGATGGCTCAGACCCAGACCTCATATCAGGGCCCAACCAAAAAATACCACCTCAACCGAAATAATGTCTATGAGGAAAATCTGAAGATCAATTCTATACTTGAATGATCAGAGTTCAGATATTTAATGCTCTACGTTGGAAAGTACCTTAAAAGACCCCAATGTTCAGGAATTATCAATGAACGCATTGACATCCACATCTATGTTCAATCCATGGGGCGTGTAACTCTTGATCTTATGGATCCAGGACATTTCCAATTTGGAAATCTCTCGCACCATGGAACTCCCCCGCCAATGGGATTTGTAACGGTCAATCCCTAAGAATAGGGTGTTGGAAGGATCTCTGTTATGTACCAAACGGTAGTGCTTAGAAACCGAATGGTTCTTAAAGCCTGTTAGGATGTTGGTAATATGCTCATTGAGCCTTACTTGAAGGGGGCGTTTGGTCCGCCCCACATATTGCAAGCCACAAGGGCATTGCAACAGATAGACCACTCCAAAGGTAGAACAAGTAATAAATGGGGTAATATGATGGGTTCGACCCGTCCTAGCAGAGACAAAAGTCTGGGTTCTCCTATTTAAACACGAATTGTGAGAACAAACCCGACATTTATTACATTTGTAAAAACCCGTTAATTGATCAAAGAAGGTGGTCCTATTTGAAGGGGGGTCCAATACCCCCGGGGCCCAATACCCCCGGGGCCAGCTTGTTCTTAAATGAAGGGGCCTCTTTGAAAACGACTTTAGGTTTAGATGGTAAGGCTTCCTTCAGAACTCGGTCGTTGGTAACAATATGCCAGTGTTTGGAAACTAGTTGTTTTATTTCCTTATGCTGAAGAGAATAAGTGGTAACAAAGGGTACTCCTAGATTGTTATCAGAAGCTCTTGTCTGAGATTTGTCTCTCAGCAGGAGCTCCCTATCCATCTCGTGTACGCCCTTTAGCACAGGTAACAGATCCTCCCTGGTGTATCCTTTCTCAAGGAACCTCTCAGTAAGGACATTACTTTGTGATAGGAATTTCTCCGGGTTCGAACAGTTCCTACGTACCCTCATATACTGGCTTTTGGGAATTCCATTAAGCCAGGGTCTATAGTGACACATAGGTTGGACTTGATGGACTTGTGTCTTTTTTCAACCTCACCTACTATGTAACTATGTCACTATCTATTAGAACCCTTTCTTGACCACACCCTATGTTGGTATAGGTATATTGAGGATCTACTGATCATCTGGACAGGTACTGTAGAACTTCTTAACACCTTTATTGAAAGGTTGAATAACAATCATTTCAATCTATACTTCACATACACATATGATCTTCAGAGCGTGTCATTTCTTGACATACAGATCACCAAAAACCCCTCAAGGAAACTGATTACAGACTTATACCACAAACCTACGGAAGGTAACACGCTGCTACATGCATCTAGCTCACATCCCCACCCTCTTATTCGCAGTATCCCTTACGCCCAATATTTGAGAAAAAGGAGGAACTGCACTGAGGATGGGGACTTTTTCCGGCAGGCTGACGCATTACGTATACGTTTACTAGCACGCAGCTACAGCCATACACTTGAGAAAAGCTTTTAACAAAGCCTTTGCTCTAGACCGCCAGACATTGCTGTATGGTCCTCCCCACACTAAACCACCCTTTAATGCGGCAATCATTACCAGATATTCCACCCACCACCATCAGCTCCGCAATATACTTTCCAAACACTGGCATCTATTGACAGATCATCACATTGTCAAAAAATATATCAAATCTACCCCTGAATTAGTATTCAGAAGGGCCACCTCACTGAGAGATAAACTTACCCATGGTCATTATAGAACTCCTAGGATTACATCCAAAGAGCCTCGTGGCACTTACAAATGTGGCTACTATCCACACTGCTCTTGGATTCTTGAGGGACACCAATTGGTGCTCCCCAATGGAGAGCTATTATCTCTGAGACATTCGGCCAATTGTGGCACGAGAGGTATTATTTATTTATTGACCTGTAACTGCGGGGCCTTCTATGTAGGGAAGACCATCAGGGAGCTGAGGCAACGACTGGGAGATCACTTATATGCATCAACAAATGGCAAACTCACCACAGTGGGGTGCCACATTGGGATTCATCACAAATTTAACCCGGATTATGTGAAATTCACTGTATTAGAAGTCATCCCAGAGGGGATCGGGAAATTCTAAAATGGGATCCTTACAGGATAGAACGATTGAATGCCCTCATCCCTCCGGGACTCAATGAGGCACATACTTATAAGCATTTCTTATAGTAATAATAATAATGATGTGTGGTCTCCCTAGCCTTGCGGCCGTTCCCTGATGGCATTCTTTTTACCAACAATATATAATGGCCCCAATTTCTGTTTCAATTACTGGAAGTCCCTTTTGTTTTATCCCCAATATACAATCATAATGGGCAGTCCCATTCAATTCCAAGAAAATATTGTATATAATGACTGGTTCTCTTTTCTTTTTTTATTGTTTTGTGTATATTTGTGCAACAATATTTTGTAATGATTACAATACTATATAGGATTGTTCAATATCGATTGTGTTTATGGACTCGGATTGGTCGATTGAATGCAATTAACGAATGTTCTGTTTGTATTTTATTGTATCTCTGGCATCAGCTATTTAATACACTCACCACCTATGTGCGGTGTGAGGAGTTAATTCTCCCCCAGTGGCGGGCACGTGACTTTCCAGGCAGAGGAGTGGCCTCCCTTCGGATCGGGCCTTCCTCCTCTGCCTCCTTTGGCGGTGTCATTCACCGCCTATCTAGTGGGCTAGGCGACGGCGCGGATTCAGGTACGCGCCTGTGCTCTAGGAGAAAGTCTGACCCGGAAGTAATGTTGCGGACGTCTTATCGCCGCACATCTTCCGGGTCGGGGGTATATAAGGCCGCCGGTATGGTGGCCTTGTATCTACGGCAGAGGCTAACACCCGGCAGGATATCTACACATGGATTAACTATAAAGTAAGTTGACTCAGGAGCCTTTACTATATCTTTGCCCTTCTTGACTTTTTCTTGTCATTTTTAGCACTTATCGCTACCTCAAACAGCATGACAGCATCCCTCTCTTTGTCCTCAGCTTGATCTTCCAGGTCCGCTGCGACCATACTAATGGTACCTGCTGCATTCACCTGTTATATTTCAAGTCCTGGAAAGCTTTAATGCTCCACTTTACAACAACGATTCTAGTTAATGATCCTCAAATACAAATCCTGCCCAAGGTGTTAATAATTGGACCGTCATTGATATCTTAGCAATGGTGGGTGTTTTTTGAGTTTTATTGGATATACCTGAGGTGGAAGGTTGTCCCTTCTTACCCCCGTTCCTCCCCCCTCCTTCCTTCTCCCCTTCTCCTCCCCCCCCCTTTTTCCCTCCCCCTCTCTCCTCCTCTCCTTCCCCCCCCCCCTTTTTCCCTCCCCCTCTCTCCTCCTCTCCTTCCCCCTCCCCCCCTTCCCTCCCCTTTCACTTCCTCCCTCGTCCCCTCCCCTTCGGCCCCCCCTTTTCCCTCCCCCCTCTTTCCCCTTTCCCTCCCCCCTCCCCCCCTTTTTTTCCCCTCCCCTTTCCCCGTTCTTCCCTCCTCCTCTGGTTCCTCCTTCCTTTCCTCTCCCTCTGTTCCCTTTTCCCCCCTTCCTCCCCCCCTCCTGTTCCCCCCCCTCCCTTCCTGTTCTACCCCCTTTTTCCCCCCTCTCCCCCTCCTTCTCCCCCCTCTTCCTTCCTCCCCCCTTCTCTCCTCCCCTCCTTCACATTAGTTCTAGTCTTATCTCACCCGGGTGGTCCTTATTTACCCACAATCGATCCATACTTTTATCTTCTAATATACTTTTCATCCTTTTTATACATCAGTGTACCCTGCCATAAAAAAACCCCCGTGCTCGCTCCCGGGGGAATGCCCGTACCTTTGGGCGTCTCACAGTACCGTTCAAGCCTGGGTCGGGCAGTGGTTGGTGAGTGCATTTATACTTATCTGAAATGAATTACCACCCCAATGTTATGTTTCTGTCAACAAATTTATTGTTATTTATTGTTTACCTAACTGTAGCTATTTTTTTTTTTTTTTTGTAATTTTTTATTTTCAATAAGTTTTTCAACAAATATAAATCAGCATAACAAAAAGGCATGACAATTTGCATAGAGGACAATCAAAATAAAAGTAGTGCAAACATTGTAAAGGGAAGTAACATGGTGAGGATATCTGTATAGACAGAAGTCAGCTTCTTCCCGACTTGGGTCATATATAGTAAGGAAAAAATAATTCCATACAGTATCTATGTTGTTAACTCAATAACATGTTCAAAACATAAGGATGCTCAAGACGACATGTAATTTGGAATCAAAAAGGAGCAGAAATGGAAGGTATAGAACAAAATGTTGAATCATCCCAAGGTTTCCAGATTTTTTCGAATTGGGGAATTTTACCTTCAATTTTTGCTGTTAAATGTTCCATTTTACGTATATCTGTAACAATGGATAGGACGTGGTGTAAAGTGGGAGCATTGGTAGAGAGCCAAAGTCTAGGGATGGCTCTTTTTGCTGCCAAAAGTACAAAGGACCCTAGTCTCTGTAGTGATTTAGGGATACCTGGGAAGGGTAGACCTAACAGGAAATGTATGGGTTTTAATTGAATAGACGTGGCGAAAAGTGATTGCAATAAATTTTGTATCTCAATCCAATATGCATTTAGGACATGACATTCCCAGAAAATATGAAGGTGTGTGCCTACGGACTGCCCACATCTCCAGCACAAACTGGAAAGAGACGCATTTTGGGCATGTAGCAACTCAGGAGTTTTGTACCAAAGAAATATTATCTTAATAGCGGTCTCTTTTTGTGCCACGCATCTGGAAACTTTAAAAGCCGACTCCCAGATTTTACCCCAGTCTATTAAAGAAATTGATCTGTTTAGCATTTTGGACCATTTAGTCATGTATCTATGTATGGAGTCAGTTAAGGAGGGTGTTGTCTGGAGTATTTTATATATGGATGAGATTAAGTTTGGTTCGTAGGGGCCATTTGTACATAATAATTCAAAAGCAGTGGGATTTTCTAAGGATAAAGAGGGAAAGCAAGATTGGAAAAAATGTTTAATTTGTAGGTAAAAGTATTCTGTAGATTTCGGTAGGGCATGTTTTTCTTTAAGGACTGGGAAAGGTAAAAATTTGTGTGTTACCGGGTGGACTAAATGTCGCAGCTGAAACATCCCCGCGTGTGTCCACGAAATTGTTCGCAGGTATGATAATCCGTCCGGAATTTCTGGGTTAAAAAGGAAATTCTGGAGGGGGGAGCATGGTAAAGAAAGATGAAATTTGTCTCTGCACCTTTTCCAGATTGATAGCGTAAAAAGCATCGGGGAGAGACACAGAGACCGTAGTTGGGGCATGAATTTCTGAGAGGAAGGCCATAATAGATAGCACGGATGTACAGGTGCAGTAATCCCCATTTCAATTTCGGCCCATCTATTTGCAGCCCTCCTTGAGGTCCATGTCGTCAATACTCTAAGGTGAGAGGCATAGTAATATTTAATAAAATCGGGGGAGGCTAGTCCTCCTCTAGCTCTAGGAGACAGGACCACCGATTGAGCGATTCTGTGGGATGCATTATTCCAAACAAAGTTAAGACACTTTCTCTGGAGATTTCTCAATTGCGACATAGGAACCGGGACTGGAAGTGTCTCAAAAAGGTACAGTAATTTGGGCAAGATCGACATTTTGAGAACGTTAATTCTACCAAGAAGGGAGATTGGGATAGAAGACCAATGTTGTAGGAGTTTAGCAATTTCTGCGAACATTGGAGGGAAATTGGCTTGATAAAGAGAGTGGTATGAAGGAGTAAGATGAATTCCTAAATATTTTAGTGAAGTCTGGCACCATCTGTATTTAAACCTGTTTTGTAGGGGGCTTAGTATATCTGGGGGTATATTGATGGGGAGGGCTTCTGTTTTGGTCTGATTAATACAAAATCCTGATAGGGACCCAAATGTGGAGAGGGTTTCGTGTAAGAAGGGTAATGAAATTTCGGGGTGTGTGATGGTTAGCAGAATATCGTCTGCGAAAAGTGAGAGTTTGTAGTCTTGATGTCGTAATGGGATTCCTCTGATATTAGGATGGGATCTGATAGCTGCCGCTAAAGGTTCTAGGCTTAATATAAATAATAGGGGCGACAAAGGGCAACCCTGTCTCGTGCCATTCCTAAGGGTAAATCGTTGCGAGGTACAGGAGGACAGCTGGACTTGAGATGTAGGGAGGGAGTATAGGGTATGTAGGGCTCGTATAAAGGGGCCTGAGAATCCAAATCGGGTTAAGACTGCGAACATGAAGGGCCAGCTTAATCGATCGAAAGCTTTTTGAGCATCTAAGCTCAAGACTATGGTGGGACGTTTAGTTCTAGTTATAAGGTCTATCAGATCTATGGTTCTTCTAGTATTATCTCCAGCATGTCTCGAGGGGACAAATCCTACTTGGTCTCTGTGGATTAGGTACGTTAATAGTGGGGATAATCTATTAGCTAAAATCTTGGTGAAAATTTTGTAGTCTGAGTTTAATAAAGCGATTGGGCGGTAATTGTCAGGTAGTGCAGGGTCCTTACCTGGTTTTGGAATTACCGTTATATTGGCATGTAAGAATTGTGAATGTGGGATGGATCCTTTGAAAAAGGAGGAAAATAGGGATTGCAGATAAGGGGTTAAAATGTGTGTAAAGGTTTTATAGTAGGTGTAAGGGAGACCGTCAGGGCCTGGAGATTTGTGGGTTGGAAGGTTTTTAATCACCTCTCCTATTTCCTCTCCAGTAATCGGAGCGTTAAGGGAGGATAGGTGGTCAGCAGAGATCTTTGGTAGTGGGAGGGAATTTACAAATTTATCAAACTCTGGTTGCGAGAATTGAGGATGTGAATCAGGACCTAGACAGTTATAAAGTTGCTTATAAAAATCACTAAAGACCTTTGACATAGTTTTCGGACAGTATGTGGGGGTGCCATCAGGTTGTATCAAGTGGTCGGGTATGGATAGAAGGGGACGGGGTTTTAATTTGTTCACTAACATCCTATGTGGTTTATTTGCATAGTCGTAAAATTTTTGCTTAGCCTATATCATAGATTTGGAAATTTGGTTCGTATCGAAAGACTTAATCTGATCTCGGATTGAGATGACCTTTCTCAATCTTTCCACCGTGGGGGAGGCTAGCAGAATTCTTTCCGCTGTTTGTAGTTGGGTAATAAGATCTTTTTTAAGTTGTACAGAATCTTTCTTTAGGTGTGAGCCTATAGTTATGCATTCACCTCTAAAAAAGGCTTTATGGGCCTCCCACAGGGTGGAAATCTCCGGGACAGAGCCATCATTGAGCTGGAAAAACTCAGTTAGTTTCTGCTGTAATTGAGTTTGAGATAAAGGATTTTTAAGCAAGGATTCGTTGAGGCGCCAGTGGCAGGTTTTAGTAAAAGACTTCGCCAATAGTACATCGAGTTCAATAGGTGCATGATCCGACCAGGTAATAGGATTTATTTCAGAAGATACTACATAGGGCAATAGGGGGCCTGTAATAAAGAAGTAATCTAGTCTAGAATAAGACTTATGGGGATGGGAATAAAATGTATAGTGTTTTTGGGTCGGGTGTTTTATCCTCCAAGAATCAAATAGATTATGGGATCTAACTAGTTTGCGGAAGGAATTTGATAATCTCTTGGAGGAAGATTGTGGAGTGGTTTGGAATAGAGTTTTCCTGTCCCTGGTCGGGGACATGCACACATTGAAGTCGCCTCCCATGATCATGAACGACTGGGAAAAGGGTTGTAGTTTCTCAAAAACATTTTCAAGGAAACCGATCTGTCCTACATTTGGTGCATAAATGTTAATCAAGGAAAAGGATGTAGAGAAGTGACTACACTTTAGAAAAATGAACCTACCGTTAGGATCTAGGTAGGAGGAAAGTATTTTTATTGGGCTTGTGCGTTTAATAAGAATTGCCACTCCTGCTTTTCCAGAGGGGTCAGAGGCAGAGTATGCTATGGGAAAGTGTCTAGAAGCAAACTTAAAGGAGCCACTGGGCTTAAAATAGGTTTCCTGAACCATAATCACCTCTGCTTTGGATGATTTAAATTCCTTTAAGGCCTGCCATCTTTTGCCTATGGAGTTTAATCCTTTAACATTACATGAATAGACTTTGAGGGCCATATTTGGTTAAACAGAAAAGTGCTGATGTAGTATATAAACTGGGAGCATGTATCTGAGCATCCCTACAAAGGAACATTTGAAAACAAACATTCTTTACAATCGTTATAATAATGTAAGTATAACAATGAAAAAACATATATAGGTCAAACGGAGAAAAAAAGAAAAAAGACCTGCATATGGAAACTCCAAAGGAGGCAAAAAAATTAGGAACTAAGTTGCATATGGAGACGGAAAATGTTAAAGAAAGAAAAAAGAAAAAATAATTTTCGAAAAGCCTGAGAAAAAATTTCAGGCTGCCCAGGCAGAAGCCTTGGGTCATGAAGGGGGGCATGTTAGCCTGCAGGGATTAGTAGAGGAGGGGAGGGAGGTGAGTAGATCCTCGTCTCTGTTTTTGTAAAACCAAAACAAAAAGAGCAAACAGACAGGAGGAGTATGGGTGTTTGGCATGTCACTATGGAACATGTAGATAAATCTTAAGACATACTAGTATGTGACAAAAAGGTATATATAGGCAGAGAAAGAAAAGTTAAGGAAAAGTTAAGTTAAATTAAAAGGGGGGGAAATCCCCCCCCCTAAAAAAAAAACATCTAACAGAGACATCAATAAGAGGTGTGACCTCCTAACAGAGTGACCCTATCACTGTGAGGTCACTAGAATATCTATGGTAAGTATTTTCTGGCCATGGAAAAAAAAGGAGCAAAAATATTGAGAAACAAGAAAATAATAAAAAAATAATAAGTCACATCAGGTTGGATATCTTTGACGGTTGGCTCGTTGTGGGGTAGAGAGGTTCTTCTGGGATCTTCGTTGGACCGGGGTCCAAATTTTTGCTGGAGTGGTTAGTGGTTTGGAGTTTGGAGCTTGGGGTATGGAATCTTCCTCTGGCAGTGGGGGAAGACCTAGGTTGCGGATAAAGGCTTCACTTTCGTAAAGATCTCTCAGGGAATGTTGAACCCCATCTTTGGTAACGGTTAGACGGAAGGGGAATCCCCAGCGGTATGGAACTTGATGGTTATGTAGGTGGGTGGTGATGGGACGGAAACTACGTCTTTTGGCCAAAGTGATTGGGGACAGATCGTTGAATATCTGAATTTTGTGTTGTTTGTAGTCAATCCGTGACTTATTACGCGTTGCAAGTGTGAGGGCTTCTTTGCTCTCGTAGAAGTGGAAGCGGACAATAATATCTCTGGGGTTGGCAGTAGGAGGGGGTTTTGGGGCCAAAGATCTATGTGCCCTGTCCATACGCCAGTCTATGTCCGGAATATGTGGGGCTAAAGTGACGAATAGGCCCAAAAGGTAGGGACGTATTTCCTTGTCATTCACCGTCTCAGGAATTCCCCTAATCCTCAGATTCTGGCGTCTTTCACGGTTTTCCAGATCTTCCTGTTGGAGTTGAAGTAGAGAGACTGTATGTTTTAGGTTGGAGTTGTCCTCTTCGAGGACATGTACATATTGGGTCAGTTCATCAAATTTATTCTCCAATGTGTTGGTGCGTTCACCTAATTGGTCAATTTCACCCCGTAACTCATGTGCTATTTTGCTGACTTCTTTAGCGATGCTGCGGGTTAATTCGTGTAGTAATGAGTTCAACTTTGTGTCTAGGACGGCTACTGTCACTACGTCCATGGGGTGATCGGGTGGAAGAGAGTGTAGGGAGGATTGGGATCTGTTATCATCTTGGGTCATGCCGTCCGGCAGAGAATGTGGGTCAGCAGTATCCGAGGATCTCGGCTGTTCACTGGAGATCGGGGATCTCTGTTTATATAAGAAGCGCTCCATGGTGTTAGGGGTCTGCGATGTTAGCGGTTGGATAAAACCTCTGTATATTGTCTTCTGGAAACCTATCTTCCCCATGCAGTGTTAGGTAGGGTCTGATGTCTTGTTATGATGTCGCTCCTGCGATTAAGAGGGAACTGTTAGCTTTGTAGGAGCATCTCTTAAAGAGACGGGGATCAAAGGCCTCCTTTTACATGTCTGCTTCCCTGCATGCCGGTCTAGAGGTGGTCACATTAAGAGTCAGGGGGTGTTAAGATGATAGCTGTAGGTTTTGCAGGTGTAAGACAGTATATAGTGACTACAGGCAGTTAATGTATGGTGAAACTGCAGGAGATGTGATATGGGGGTACTAGGAGCACCAAGATGGTCGCCGACTTCCAGGACTAGGCCGAAGCCGCGGACTGTCCTGAAGGCCGAGGCCGGCCGGGGGGGGTCCTCTCCCGGGCCCGGTCCGGGACTCCAGGGGCTCACAAACGGGTGTTCTGGGGCCAGTCACTGCCGTGGAATAGTTGGGGAAGGCTCAGGCAACTGCCCAGGTACTCACAAGTTCCAGGATGGCCGGTGGATATGCTCAGAGATGGCGGTAGACTGCGGAGGGATCCGGGATGGGGAGGGAGGGTTCCTCTCAGCTCTCCTTCAAACCGCCGGTATCTGCCTCTTTTCGATGATGGGTCGAATGTCCCGGACGGAAGGACCCAGGCGGAGGACCCGATTGTCTCCCGGTCCGCAATGCAAGCGAGCGGCAGGCTCCGGACAGGCCGCAGGCCTCAATATGGCAGCGGTGTCTGCTACTCCAGGGCCGGTAGAAGGCCTAATGAGGCTCGGATGAGCCGGGTTTCAGACAAGATCCAGCCGGATCTGTAGCGGGGAAGGTTGGGATCGTTCCCAGCAATGGATGGGTTTTTTTCAGCGGGGGATAAGGCAGGGATGGCAGTGGATGGTATATGTCTGGACGGAGCACAGCGGTCACACGTCCTCCCTGTATCTCGTCCGGCCACGCCCCCCTGTAGCTATTTGATCTTTAGAGAATTCACTTGGACACCTCCTGAGGAAGCAGTCATTCTGTGAAACTGTTGAGGGCACGTTCCCAAGTATTCTAAACAGCCTCCAACCACCTTTGTGGGCACTTTTAAATGTTGTTGTAATTTGTGTACTGTAAACAACATTTATTTGTGAGATCTATATTTTGACTATATAGATGTTTTAAAATTGATGTTTTCTTGAATAAATCTAAATTTTACTCATAATTGTATCCTTGTATGAGGTACCAGAATAGTCCAATTAGTTCTGGGGGTGGCGAGGGGGGACTCAATTGGAGTAGTCCCTACCAATTTATTTTCCTCCTCCCCCCACTTCTCTCTATATAAATATCTATCAAGGATGAAGGTACCCAAAAAAATATTTACTTATTACTACTGATATGGCAATTACTTCACTATATGGCCATCTTTTGTTGAAATTTCACAATTTTTGGGGAATGAATTGGAGTCAATAGATAAGATCAAATTGGGGTGTATTTAAATCCAAAAACAAAAATGTTATATATTGCAGCTTACCAGTCCTAAGATGTGATGTTAGTTTTCTTTTTCATTTTTTTTTCTTTATTTTTAAGTGGTGATCCTGCCAGTAACTTATTTCCTGTCCTGAGGTAACAATGCTCACTCACTGTAATATATCCATGGGGCAGCCGATGGTAATTCACGCCAAATCCATTTTGCTGAAATCATTCAACTAATTCATATTGGCAATGCAGATTTATGAGAAGGTCGGTGATGGGTAGGAGAAAAAGATAACTGAATTGCTTAACCAGGAAGATGACTTTCGTAATCAAGCACTACATGTATTGCCCATCTGCGCAGTGTAGATAATTTATGTAAATCAAAATATTGGCTGTACAAAATTAGAAATCTTTTGGCAGCTAAATCAATAAACATGTGAGTTTAATTTGTGTTTTTAGCGGTTTGCCCAGAGATTCACACAAAAAGATTTGTCTACTTCCTTCTTCAAGAATACAGATGGGATTGTCTCAGCTCTGGCCACGTGTATCACTGATGATTCAGCGAAGGCAGAGCTTGTACTAAACTGAAAGAAGATGGAAAGTGATCTACCTGTGTATGTTTCTTTTATTTGGGGTATGCCTAAGGCAATAATATTGTTCTATAACATTTTGGGCTATACCAGAAAATGCCTGTGACATGATGTTAAGAAATAAGCAATCAGCTACAAAGACATGCCATTTCAGCTCCTTCTGCATCTTAAAATCAACATGTTATGTACGACCGCCAGTGCTTTTAATCTGACTGTAGCTGTCATTTAACATTAAACACAGAAACCAATATATTGTTATGCATGAGCCTGGACTGACAATCCTTTAACCTACCAAGAAAACTTGTAGCTGCCTTAAAACTGCCTTATCTAAATGAACCTTGTATTAATAAAATAGCAAAAATTATCTAACACTGTTCAAGCATAAACAATACTTAAAGGATAATTAAAGGCAAAACCTTTTCTTTAGTTTTGGACAGAGTAGAAAAAAAATAGAAAATGTGTCAGTTCTTATTGCTGTCTGTGCCCCCATTAGGGAGTTTCTCCCTCTTTGTCCTGTTTACCATTATCATTTAAAGTGAAAGTAAAAGTTAAAAAAAACTGAATTTTGGGTTTTCCCCAGAAAAGTAATAGAGGGGAAATCTTCCAATGGGGACAGTAGTTCTGGTGACTAGGGGGTTCCCAAGGGATTCCCCTAATTTTCAGGGATTTCCTTTCACTTCCTGTTTTGGCCATAGGACAGGAAGTTAAATCTCCCCAAAGTTCTGTCGATATGTGCCCACCGTCGAAACGTGCCCGCGCATATGCAGAATGGAACGGCGCTCCAGTTGATTTCCCGATCAGCTGGAGTGACGTCACCATAGCGCATGTGCAGATCGTAGGAGCCTTCTTTCGATGAGAGATACCATTTCACAGCCACAATTTAATGCTATGCAAACAGCGGAGGGGCACCGTATTTGTCATATATTTGTCATATTATGCCTCACTGTTGCACCGCAGGTTTACAGCGAGGCACAATCTGACATCTACGGTGTCCCTCCGCTCTTTGCGTAGCATTCATTTGTGCCTGTGAAATGGTATCTCCCATCGAAAAAACCCTCCTAAGATGCGCGCATGCACTATGGTGACGTCACTCCAGCTGTACAGCAAATCAGCTGGAGCGCCCTTCTGTTCTACGCATGCGTGGGCACTTTTCGACGGAGGGCACAAATCGATAGAACACCAGCACAAATGGCAAAAAATATACCAACATGGGTTACCACTCTCCCTTACTCTATCCAAAATGAAAAAAAAAAAAATGTCTATAGTTCTATTGTAAAGTACACCTAAAGGCAAAACTTTTTTTTTTAGGTTTTGGATAGAGTGCAGAGGGATAAGAACATCTATCGGGTTTTTAAGGTTTTTACTGCTGTCTGTGTCCCCCTTAGGGAGATTTAGTCTTTCTATTTGTCATGTTTACCATTATTATAATCGAAAGTGAAAGGATATCTCAAATTTTTAACCCTCCTTTATTCTATCCTTATTGATTAAACAAAAAAAACAAAAAAAAAAAAGTTTTGCCTTTAGTTATACTTTAAAGAGACACTGTAGGCCCCGTACAGTAAACTCAAAGTTGGTGACTGGGGACAAGTGAAGGCAAATCTATTAAATACCATCTTTAGCTCTGTGTATATAATGTATAAAAGAAAATGGTGGAGCTCCAGTCCATAATGGTAGCACCACTGGCTCGAATGAATCAAAGTGTCATAAAACCTATATGGTTCAGAAACAGTTAAAAACATTTAGGTAAATAAAGCATTTAGACAAGAAGGCTTACACTCATATATCCTCAAACCATGTATACTCAAAGAGTTCTGTTAGTTTGAAAAGACTGTCATTTTTAGGGATTCTTAAAGAATGGCTGTGGACCATGGAGTTTCTGCAAGGCCAATGTGGTGCCTGTAATTAAATGGGGATCAATGTGTTTACCTAGTAAATATAGACCTATATTTAATATCTATAGTCAGGCAGAAGTTTGAATTTTATAAAGGGCCACATATGAGTTTTTGGTAAAAAAACAATATAATAAGCGATAGTAAGCAAAGATTTGAAAAAGACCCAAGTTGTCACACAAATGTGTATAGTGAGATAAATTCCTTGCAAGATGTCTCCAACTTACAAACAGACCTTAATGCACTATTTGAGCAACAATGCATTAAACAAGATTTCATTTTGATAAATGTAAAGTTATGCACTTGGGGAAATAAAAACATGCATACATCATACATTCTAGAGGGAGTACAACTGGAAAGTCAATAAACGAGCAGGATCTGAAAGTCCTGGCAGATCAAATTTTATCAACAGCATACAATGTCAAGCTGCAGTTTCTAATGCATGCAAAATACTTTTTCTATTAAAATACCTGTAGGTATGGATTCCAGAGCTAGATAGATTAGAAGGCATTAGTAAAACCTCATCTACAATATGCAGTTCAGTTTTAGGCTGCGGTTCACAAAAAGGATGTTGGGAAACTAGAGCAAAGAGAAGGGCAACCAAACCGATAAAAGGCATGGTGGAACTCAGCTATGAGGAAAATACAGCTGTAATGAATTTATTTCTTCTTGAGAAGAGGAATTTAGGGAGATGGGCAGAGCCTAGCGGAGCAGACATGCATTGTTAGAGCTCCACACCGCTGAGGAGAGAAGAGAAGGTCAAAGCGGAGCCTGCAGGCTCAAAAGGTATCCATTTGAACCTTTTTGCCTCAGGGAACAAACTGTGAAAGTTTGGGCAGGAAATATGGTGCTGGGAGGAAACCGTGGCAGAAATAAAAATCACCTCACAAAGAGCTCACAGGCACTCACTGCAACTAAAGCAGCTCCAGTCACCTCACAAGATACAGCATCAGGGCGCTCTCACAGACAGAAAATGTCACAGCAAGACTCTCCATTTGAGTCAGATACAGAACAAATCCTCTCACAAACTTCTCCACAAGCCTCCTCAGCATCCCCAGTAATATTATTACAATTTGAAAAGATGCTTCATAAGGCTTTAAAACAAACCTCAGACCAAATAACAAAAAGCCTAACCAAAGAAATAAGAGAGCTGGGAAACCGCACCGCAGCCTTAGAAATAAAAATGGATGAAATTGAAATTACAACCCAAGTAAATATAACAGAATTGGAACAATTAAAAGAAGAGAATTTAATACTTCAAACTAAGCTCGAAGATTACGAAAATAGAGCCAGACGTTCAAACTTGCGCATAAGGGGAATACCTGAAACTGTGACAGACCTGCAATCTACTATTACTGCTCTATTACAAGAACTAAAGCCAGATATCCCTATTGAACGTTTAGAACTGGACAGAGTACACAGAGCCCTCACAGCCAAAAAGAAAGATGGACCCCCACGTGATATAATCACAAAATTTCATTATTACAGAACGAAAGAACAAATACTAATTGCTGCAAGAGAAAAAAAGGAACTTAATTTTCAAGGACACAATTATCAAATTTTTGCTGACCTATCCCAACTTACTATTACTAAAAGACGATCCATGAAACCCCAACTAATGGAACTGCAACGCCACAACATTATGTATCAATGGGGCTTCCCCTTTTCAGTCAGATTTAACTACCAAGGTACAAGTTACAGAAGCAGATCAGCAGATGAACTACAACAAACCCTTTTAAAACTAAATCTGACAGAACCCACAAGCAGCAATTCTCCCACACGCAGAGGAATGGCATCATCTTCACCTTCAGGCAGCACTCAGAAAATTCCAGAACAAAATGGGAATCATCATTCTCACAAAAGAGGCCGTTATGCCACATCATCCATGGACCAAGAAGATTCAATGGACTGACATCCTAATTCCTGATATCTCTTAATTTATTATACTAAGAGATGGTTCTCTATAAAAAACCTGTATTTATAACTGAATGTAACTGCATTCTGATAGTCACACACTGTGTGGGATCATGTTACATTCCAGTTATATTTCTTATTACTTCTGATTCATATAGCCTTAGAATATATAAGTGAAATAAGGAAATTCTTGTTCAGTTATATATTATCAGGTAATAACAATAGATTTATTACTTTTTAGGACAAATATGTTCAATAATCCAGAAGTAATGGAAGCTTTTTCTTTCTTTTCTTAAAACAAATATATTATTACCTAACTAGTTCCTAGAATTATGTTTTTGTTTATTCTAATCTGAAGCAATACAACCTCAATTTTATGAGTTAACATATCTAAACAGTTACATATGAATAAAATATGTAATTGTTTACTCTAAAGGGGTTAAAATCCCAAAATAATTCAAACCATCTTCATCAATACCAAAGTTATTAACAGTACCTTTCTAACTGAATTATTTAGCCTAGGGCAAGACTAACCATATACAACCACCCTGGAATAAATAATTTCAACAAAAACTATATTCTGCACTCCAATTAATGAAACATCATTTTGATGTCTTTTGACATAGCACTTCTCTCCTGTAAGCGGAAGATCCGTGTACCCCCATTAGCCCTCCTCATTCTCCCAACCATATTATGTGGGAGTATGACGAAGGCACTTATTCCCCTGAGAGAGATATTTATTCTCTTTCATGGGTAAATTGGGATTACTTGCAAAAAATAATTTATACAATGTATCATCTAATCTCATATGTTTTTTGTTTACTCTTTACTCCAGAATTCACTGGTTTCTTTTCTATCTATTCATCTCTTCAGTCCACACAGGTTGATCTGCGCAGTCAGCTCTGCATAACAAAAAGTAAGTCAAAACTATTTGATCTGTTGCCATGGCACCACTGAATATACTTTCCCTGAATGTTCAGGGAATAAACGTCCCTCAAAAAAGGACCAAAGCCTTCCGTACTTTCCATAACAAGAAGGCTCACATAGTATGCCTCCAAGAAACACACTTCACCAAAGATTCTACTCCAAAATATATTTCTCCTTTTTATCAACAAATTTACACGGCTTCTGCCTGTACCAAGCAAAGGGGAACTCTAATTGCATTTCACCGATCCACACCATTCACCTTATCATCAGAAATTAAAGACCCAGAAGGTAGATACCTGATACTCATGGGTTATATAATGGATACAGCAATCACGGTGATTTCCTACTACGCTCCTAACAAACAACCTACACCATTCCTCTCACATATATTACAAGTGATTAATACACACAAAATAGGAACAGTGATAATGTGTGGGGATTCCAGGTCATCCTCCCATTTCTAGATAAATCACCTTTTACACCATCCAAAATAACCTCTAGATTACCTTTTTCTCAACTTCTTTCCAAATACAATCTGGTAGATTCGTGGAGAGAAAGTAACCCAATGAAAAAGAAATTCACTTATTTCTCGCACCCTCATCAAACCTTCACCAGAATAGATCATATTTTTCTAACAATAGGAATAATACCAGAAATTATTGCATCAGATATAATTCCGATTCCGTGGTCTGACCATAATGCAGTATACACTACTATAGCCTCAGCCATACCAAAAGCGCATGACCCAACGTGGTACTTACCGGACATAATGCTCAAACACCCACTACATCAGATGGCCATTGAACAAGCTTTAAAGGAATACATATCAATTAATAATACAACAGACATCTCCCCAATAACACTGTGGGAAGCTCATAAGCCTGTCTTGCATGGTACAATACAAAGACAAATGGCACTATTTAAACGGGAACGCAAAAATATAGCAAAAAAACTAGAACTCAATTTTAATGCAGCCTACATATCATTTCAAGATAATCCATCTCAGAGTACAAAATCTCATCTGGAAAAATCTAGATTGGAATACGATCTATTTCTCACTGAGTCAGTTGATAAATCCCTCAAACGCTCCAAACACAATTTCTACATGAATACAAACAAACCAGGTACATATTTGGCTCGGGCATTAAATTCAACTAACAAATCTTTCAAACCAATACGTTTGAAATTATCAAAAAATGTTTACACTTGTAATCCAGTTAAAATAGTCCATAAATTTCACTCACATCTCGCAACTTTATACAAGACAAACAATGAATTTAATCCTACAGAGGCTGAATCCTTCTTCTCAAAAATAACCTTACCTGAGTTATCTCAAAATCAAAAAAGCAGTTTGGATGAGCCTATAACTATAGATGAAGTTGCTAACGCCATAAAAGACCTAAAACTTAACAAAAGACCAGGCCCAGACGGCTACTCGGCTTTATACTATAAAACATTCTCAGAAATACTCTCTCCCATTCTCACTGAAACTTTTAACAAACTTCTAGATGGACATTCTTTTCGGCAAGAAACACTAATGGCAATTGTTTGTATGATCCCAAAACCCCTTTCTGATGATACTTCCTGTGTCAATTATCGGTCTATCTCTCTGTTAAACCTCGATATTAAATTATTAGCAAAAATAATAGCAAAACGCCTCAATAGCATTATAGGAAAATTAATACATAGAGATCAAGTAGGCTTCATGCCAAATAGACAGGCAGGCGATAATATACGCAGGGCAGTGTTATTGGCACATATTGCTGAAAAACGGAAAATCCCTTTATGTTTTCTATCTCTCGATATTAAGAGGGCATTTGACACAGTATCCTGGCAATATATGCAATATTCATTACAAAAATGGGGTTTTGGACCCCACTTTTTAACATGGATCAAAGCATTATATAATAAACCCAAAGCCTATATAAAATATGCTGGATACAAATCTGAAGCCTTTAATATCGAAAGAGGTACCCGACAGGGTTGCCCATTATCTCCCTTATTTTTTGCCCTTATACTCGAACCCATGGCCCAATACATCAGAACAAACCAAACTATAACTGGCATTGAAGTAGGAGGTATTACACACAAATTATGTATATTTGCAGACGATATATTACTTTTTCTATCATCACCACAGGTCTCTGGTCCTAACTTAATACCAGCTCTTGATGGATTTGCAGCCCTATCCGGCCTTATGATTAATCCTAAGAAATGCCTAGTGCTTAATATTTCACTCACAACCATGGAATTGATCCCGGCTAGGGCTGCACTCCCATTCACATGGGCAGAAAAATCAATCCCATATCTTGGAATTCATTTAACAGCATCTCATTCTGACTTATTCTCAACCAATTATCCTCCTGTATTAAGACAGATCACAAATCTAATAAAACAATGGTCGCAACTTCCTTTATCCTGGATAGGGAAGATTAATGCAATCAAAATGACTATTCTACCCAAATTGCTTTATCTATTCAGAGTCCTCCCTATTCCAATTCCTTCCTATTTTTTGAGATTAGTACAAAAAAGAGCAACTTCGTTTATATGGGGCTCTTCTAAACCATGTATACCTATACACACACTACATCTTCCCAAAAATAAAGGAGGCCTGGGATACCCTCATTTTACTAACTACTACAGAGCAGCACATTTGGCCAGTCTGTCCAAATACCATGCAAAACAGGAAATTCCATTATGGGTATTTATAGAGGCTTCAGAAAATGACCCTCTATTAATATCAAATTTATTATGGCTTGATCCTAAAGACCGCTTTAAAATTCATAATCCCATAACTAAACACTTCTTATCTCTCTGGGATAAACTAAAAACCAAATATCAGTTACAATCTCCACACAATCCTCTCCTTTCTTTTATCAGAAATCCGGCCTTTTACCCGGCATGAATCTACCCAAATTCTTTTAAAGCTTGGACAACATCAGGCATTCAGACACTAAATGACTTCATAGCATCTAAATCATTCCTTTCATTCCCATCGCTTAGAGAAAAATATGATCTACCAAACTCTGAGATATTTAGATATCTCCAAATCAAAAATTTCTATACACCATTCCTAAAGGGGGATACACCATTATCCCAATTATCCATTTTTGAATCAATCTGTACAAAAGATCCATTTGCTAAAGGTACAATTTCATCACTTTATAATCAATTATATGGAGTAGCAAATCTTAATAGACCCTCTTACGTACAGAGGTGGGAGGAGGACCTGGGACGAACTTTAGAAGACATGGACTGGTCTAACATATGGCTCACATCTAAGTCATCTTCATCCAACATCTTAGCACTGGAGACAAATTATAAAGTCCTAACTCGCTGGTACCTTGTACCCGCTAGAGTGGCAAAATATTCACCTAATACCTCAGCTCTTTGTTTTCGAGGATGCCCAGAAATAGGCACATATTTACACATATGGTGGACGTGCCCAGTAATCCAAACCTTCTGGAAGGAAGTCTTCGTGATTGCATCTAAATTATTTAAAAAAATAATACAACCAGATCCATATTTAACTTTACTTAATCTAAAACCGGAATGGTTAACACTCTCTCAATTCAAACTTATGATCCAACTAATAACGGCTGCAAAACAAACAGTGGCCAAGGCATGGAAATCTCCTACATTGGTACTAGCAGAAACAATTCACAGAATAAATAATACAATTTCCCATGCTAAGATGGTAGCCATCGATCAAAATCAAATTCCAAAATTTGAAAAACTTTGGCATCCTTGGATAAAACAACAGTTCCTGTCAAACTTCAATGACTCCGTCCTGTTGCCATGGTAACAGATTAAATGACTTACAGAGACACCCATTCTAAGGCTTCGAAGAGAACTAAAAAGAATAATAAATTGACGAGCGGGACAACCTTGTGGACCATACCTCTACCTTTCAACCCTTTTTCTTCTTTCTCTTTCCTTTTCTCCATCTTACGATTAAAGCTCATTATCAAAATTTATTTGACCTATATACACTCTACTTGTAAACAATATGTATAGTAGGTATAAATCATTTAAATACCTACAAAAGTAACTAAGGAAATGATATATATCTTTAATTTAGGTTTACGTGAACCCAATGTTTAATATTTGAAATTTCATGATATTTACCTATATAAACCCTACTGTAAAACAATGAGCTTACTTTAGAGATCCTTGTAAACTTACTTTATGTATCTTTATAACATTGTATACTCAATAAACTTCTTTTGACAAGGAGAAGAGGAATTTAATGTGCTCTTTAAAGACTTTTTTTTTTAACAAACATATCATACACACCTGCTCTGTGCAGTGGTTTTGCACAGAGCAACCTCTTCTCAGGTCCCTCACCGGCTCTCCTAGCCCCTCCCTCCTGCCAAGTGTCCCCAGAGCAAACAGCTTGCAATGGGGATACCCAAGCAGCCTTCGCTTCCGAGCTGTGGCTCTGCATGTCCATTCAGACACAGAGTCGTGGCTTGACCCTGCCTCCTCTCTCTCCTGATTGGCTTAGTGACTGTAATTGAGTCTCCGCTGATCCGAGGCTATAGTGACATCGCTGGATAGAGATGGGGCTCAGATAAACATTAGAGGGGCTGGGGGGGGGGGGGGGGGCTGCTGCACATGGAATGCATGAAGGTAAAAAACTTTGAACATTTAAAACCCTTTTAAGGGGGGATATGATCAACATGTATGAAATATAGCGCTACGTAAACTGTTGGCGCTATATAAATCCTGTATAATAATAATAATAAATACATGGTCCATATAATGGTTTTTGAAGCAGAAATGTACCTATTTCTGGCAGGTACCTGCTCCCACTTCTCCTGGAATCGCCTAGGCAATCCCAGCAGAAGTTCATCTCCCTTCCTTCCTGACCGAAACCTCCTGGGACAAGTCACAGATGGCTGCGGGACCATTCACAGTGTGCAGCGCAGCTTGCACGTGTGCAGTTGGGAGCTGGCTGTGAACCCGCAAGGAGTCACAGCCGGCTTTCCACAGTAACAATGCCGGCGCCAGGGATCTGAAAACTGGTATAGAACTGGCTCAGGTGAGGATAATGCTAGATTTCTGGACAGGTAAGTTTCCTTTTCTAAAAGTCAGTAGCTACAGTGCTGACTGAAGAACCTCTTTAAAGTGGTTGTAAACAAAAAAAAAAACAAACCTGCAAGACAAAGGCATAATGAGCTAGTATGAATTATTTATCTTAGATCGAAGCCACCGCAGCGGTCCTCCAGCCGGCAACATCGTTCCTGGAGTTACTTTCGGGTATCGCGGGCGGCTCCAGCGCTGTAATTGGTGATGAAGTCAGCACATGCAGATACAGGTGATATTTCCTAAACCGTGCAGGTTTAGGAGATATCCAGGGTAGCTACAGGTAAACCTTATTATAGGCTTACCTGTAGCAAAAAGTGGTTGTAAAGGGTTTACAACCACTTTAAGGTCATTGCAAAGGGCAAGGGAGAATTATTTGTGTCTGGAGGAAACGAGGTTTAATCCCCACATACAGAGAGGCTTCTTTACAGTGAGAGCTGTGAAAATGTGGCATTGGCTACCTCAAGAACTGGCTCTAGCCAACTCACTTAATTGTTTAAACAAAAGCTGGATGCATTTCTAAATGCATTTAACTGGATATTACCATGTATAAGTAAAAACACCAGAGATCTTTGAACTAGGGAATATTTGATTATCTTAGGGATTAAGAAAGGATTTTTTTCCCCTGTTTGAGCAAATTGGACCATGCTTCATAGGGGTTTTCTTCCTCTAGATCAAATGGGGGTATAGGGTTCTGTTGTATATGTTCTATTTATTAAGTTTAGTTGAACTTGATGGTGTTTTTCAACTTGACACAATACTAAAGTACTTTCCAACTATCCCTTTGCCCATTCTGGATAAAATGACAGAGCATTTTTAAAGGGTACACCCCCCACCCATCACATTGTGCCTTGGTGCATCCAATAGTAACCTATGCATGCACTAGACACAGTAAAAACAATTGAGCTTTTGCACAATCGGAAATTGCCTAACAACTGACTGTGTATGACAACTGCTTGTGTGTATATATAATGATCTTATAAAATTAATTATGCAAAAATTAAATAAAGCATGAAGTGCAATATTGATATTTGCTGAGCACAGCTTTCAATGTTATAAACATCTGTCTTCTCAACCTCATACAAACTAAGGCGGTTGATCAAACAAACAGCATAGATCAGTGGTTCGCCTAATCACTATGGAATCATTGTCATCTTGGCAGCATGTTCAAGCTGTTTCTAAGTGGTTACATGAAACTGCATATAGCACATTCTTATAAGTATGCTGGTAGGAATCCCATCTATACACTCTAGTGGGCATCTTGAGAATTGCAAATTTAAAAGAGATTATTCTTCTATTTATGTTACCTACTGAAATGCAGCATGTTTTTTTTTTTTTTTAAATTGTAGTTTTATTAAATGTTTTCCAGAAAGAAAATACAAAGTTTTCATTTTTGGAAAAAAGAGCGTTGCAAAAGAAACAATAGTGCATAAAGCAGAACATTAAATCCAATGAATGAAATATATATGAACACTGAATCCCTGTATGTTCCTCTGTGTTGAGTGGGTCTAATAGGGGTGGTTTCATAATTATCAATTAGCTGTGCACCTGCACAGCACTAATGAGAAAATCTGCTAGGCCTGCATCCTTTTAGATGTGTTCCTACAGGGAGTATCTCACTAAAAATTACATTTTTGTTGCAGGGGATGCCTGAAATCTGACCTGTATCTTAGGCAAGCTCCTGGAAAAATTGGTGAGCCAATCACAAAAGCAGGAAATTATGTTTCTGGGGGGTGGTCAGTACACACTCTGTGTACAGAACAACTCCAGGTAACCATATTGCACTGCAGTTACAGAAAATTACAGTAGCTGCAGATTGAAAAGGAAAGGTAATTTTTAATAACATTCAATTACAATATGACTGTGTCGCAATTGTATACGCTATATTATTTTTTCTTTATTTGCTATTTTTTCCCCATGAAAGTGGAGTTACCCTTTAAGCTTCCACTGGCATAAGCGATGGCTCTCTCCTGGCTGACTAATGATAGTATGGCCTCCTGGGTAGGGCCATCAGTTCTTAGCCAGTATGGAAGGAAGAAATCAGCAAATGCCAACTTGAGTGCCAACATAATCTGCTGCTTCAAGAAGCCAAAAGCTTCCTGTTTTTCCGATCCTCGCTACCCTTTCATGCATCTCGCTTTCTGGCCTACTCCATGTAGGGGCTTTTGAATTGGGACAGAGTGATGGGCATAGTGCTTGATGAAACATTGACAATATCCTGCAAGCCCCAGAAACGTTCTAAAATTGGTCACAGTTGTTGGGGCCTCCGTTCCTGCATGGTCTTTACTTTCTCAGGATTGGAGAGTATGCATTGTCTGGATATAATGTTTCCTAATAACTTGGTTTTGAGTTTGAATAGATGGCACTACTTGGGTTTGAGCTTCAGCCTATACTTGTGCAGCCAAGCTAACACAGCATATAAGTGAGCAAATATTTTTTTTAATGTGCCAGAAAGAAACACTACATCATCTAAAAGATCTCAATTGAAATGTGGTGGGCATGCTATTCAACCTGAAACCTGTACTGCACCGTGGGAGTAAAAGTGGTCATTGGCTGGTCTGTCTAGGTGACAGGGTTTTGCCAGTATCAGCTTGGGGATCGAGTGTGAATAAAAGTTTGGTCTGTCCTAAGGTAGCATAGGATTCCTTCATCTGTGGAAGATGATAGGTACAGTATCACAGACACCTATAGTCCAAAAGTTAGTTGTAGGACTAGTAGTGTTTGCTCTTATGTCCTTGGTTTGTTCCTGCTGACTACATAGTTATATACAGTCATGCTATGTAGTGATGACCATGAAACTCTTTAAATTCTATGTACCCTACCTTGAGGGCAATCCCATCCATAAGTAGACCATTTTTACTACTGCTGTCCCAGGAAGCAGGTAGAGTGAAAGAATCTTGGTGTTGTGGACTCTAAGTAGTACCGTACCTGGACAGACCACTGTTAGGGTTTTGGCAACAAATTTACCACTTCTGAGGGCAAGGGTTTCACAATGACAGTGAAGTCTTGAAATCTATGGCAAGCACTGACATTTATGAGGAGTGTGAGTTCTTGATTAGGTGGCATCTAAACCTCTGTCCTAAAGAGATAGCAGCTTTTTCCAGATGTCTACCAAGCATGCACCAGGACCCTTCAGTGCTTCCAGAGCATACAGCAGTTGCCTCTGTACACTAGGTGGGCTCAAGTGTACAGAGTGTCCTGTCAGCACTTCAGTCCTCAGTCCTTAAATAACATTCATGCCCAATAATACCTGAAGCCACCCTCTTCTGGAGGTGTTTGTGAACGCTATGTCCTTCTTCTTTTTTTAATCAATAAAAAGTTTTTATCAATGAGAACACAAGGCACTATATGGTATATTTGCATAGGTATACAATCTGTGAACAACAGAATTCTCCATAATTCAAACAATATATAAATGGTGGTAGATGTCTAACCTTCTCATTTATCGTATGCCGAAAAAGCATTGTGCAATACCCTGAGTTCTCAGCACCCATAACAAAAGGAGGTGCAACATACAAACAAAATAGAGAAGAGGTTCATATAAAATTAAATTATAAAGAAAACTCTCTAGTCCAACTGATAATGTGCATAAGGGTACTCATGATCTAAAGCATTAGCAGATCTCTCTTGGCAGGTCACCTATTTTTCCACATAAGTGTCTGAAATTAACTCATAAAAGCTACTATCCCATCAGTAATCTGTCTAATGCCAACTGTGGGGGTGCCACCTCTGGAGAGTTTAACTCTGCCATATATTTAGAGATTTTTTTGGTGATTTCTTATGATGGTAAGTATTTTTTCCCAGATAAGGATAGTATTGACTTATTGTATACACTGTGTCATTTTTGGTGCACTTGCCAAGAGCCAGAATCGAGCATTCAGCTTTCTTGTTAGATATAGGAGCCTTGTGAGGACAATGTATACTGGAAGGGTGTACAGTTCTTCATTAAGATTCCCTAACAGACACATAAGTGGGTCTGCTGCTAACTGAACCTGGAAAATACTATTGATTTTGGCAATAATGGTGCTCCAATACCTCACCAATTTGGGGCTTCTGCAGACCATATGAATAAGATCGCCAGATTGGGCTTGACACTTTGGACAAATAGGGATATCTCCCCTACTCTGACACCTCAAAGCATACATGTAGTGCAGTTGAACATATTGGTAATGATGACCTTTAAGCATAGGGAATTCACTCAGTAATTGGGAGTATGGTTTTAGGGCGGGCCCATCAAGAATTTGGTAGAGGAATTTAATCCCTGCCCTTTCCCAAATCAGGTGTTTGGGAACCACGTCTAAATCTGCGTAGAAGCGGTTGTGCCAAATGGGGGTTTGACGTATATAGCCCGTTAATCCGAGTGTGTTCTTAACCCCCTTCCACACTTTCATCTGTAGCTGAGTCGTGGGGCAATTGAATGGAATTTTAGAGTCCCATTTCCATATGGGACAGGGCGGTATAGGCTGTGTCCGGGCCGACAAGAAGATTCCCGGAGGGGTCCGTAGTCATCCCAAGATCCCACCCCATGAAATGTTGTAGTTGGGCTGCAAAGTAGTACATTAGTGGGTGCGGAACGGCCATTCCACCCTGGTCTTTTTGGAGTTAGAGTGGCAAGTTTAGTACATGCCACTCTACCTCTCCAGATGAGGGTTCCGAACTGTGAGTCAACACGTCGGAACCAGTACTGTGGTACTGTGGGCGTTATGTAAAATGTACAAAAGTTGTGGTGCCCAGATCATTTTAATAAGGTTTACCCATCCGGTTACTGACAGTGGTAGTTTACTCCAACTGGCCTGTTTATGTTGAAACTTAAGGGTAGGGATGAAGCCGGACTGGTAAGAATGGACCAGGTCCCCAACAACCCCCAAAAGTCTAGTAGCTAATGCCTAATCTAGCAATTTAACGTCTGCATTAAGCAGAGAAATATACCTATAGGATTCAGGTTGTAGTGGGTCCTTACCAGGCTTTGTGATGACCTCTATGATGGCTCATTCATAGAATCGGGTAAACCGCCTTCCTGGAGAGCATCATTTAGAGTCGTTAACAGGGTAGGTAAGAGAGTGTCCCCACATTCCCGTATGTTTCTGTGGGCAGGCCATCAGCTCCCGGTGATTTATTATTTGCCATCTGTGCCACCGCTAGCGTGAGCTCCTCAATAGTCAATGGGTTATTAAGGGCAGCAAGGCCCTGTTGTGACAACTGAGGGATGGAGCACTGGTCCAAAAATTGGCTCAGCTCCTCTTGTGTGAGGTGCACCTTAGACATTGTATAAATCTCTAAAGAAGTCCGAAAACAGGGGGACGCGGGTCTGATCAGTAACCGTGTCCCCTTCAGCGTTCTGGATGTCCTCTACATGAGTGGTGCCTTGCTGGGCTTTAGCTATCATGACTAGTAAATGACCAGTGTTTTCCCTTTCATTAAAGTATTTTTTTCTGCAGGAAAAACTGTTTGTTTTCCACTGCAGGGCCTGTGATTCCTCCCATTTACGTTCCGATTCCGAAGTGGGGGCAGAGATATACCTCTCTTCTGACTTGGCGGCCTCACTAATTACCAGATTCTCCCATACTTTGGTCTTGGTTTTAATTGAGGTAATCTGTGTAATGATTAAGCCCCTCAAGTGAGCCTTCAGAGCATCCCAGATCACCGCAGACCCAGATGAGCCCCGGTTAAAATGTAAAAACTCAATCAGGGCTTTGGGGGCGGGATCAGATTCTGGAAAGATTGTGAACCAAAAAGGATTTACCTTCCTCAGCCTACGCTGGGGACTAGCGGAGGTAGTCACTTTAGCACAAAGAAGAGAATGGTCAGAAATGTTGCATGGAGCATACTTCACAGAAGTGGTGAGTGAATGCACCAAGCTGTTGCCCAAACATAAATCAATGCGTGAGAGACATTTGTATGATACTGAGTAGCAAGAATAGCATTGCACATTAGGATTCAGGTCCCTCCACACATCTCGTAGGCCAAGTTCTGCAAGGAATCTAGCAAAGGGGGTAGGGCCTCCCGGTTGGTGATTGCCGCTAGCTCCAGATTTAAATGTATCCCTTTGTTTATCCATTACATTATTATAATCACCCAATACCCAAATAGGGATATTGGAGTAGGAGGCTATAAATTGTGCTAAACACTTCAGGCTGTAAAATGAGAAGGGTGGAGGGACATAGATATTTGCAATAACACATGTCAACCCTGCTAATTTGCATAATAAGAAAATGTAACTGGAAGGAGACAGCCCGCAAAATAAGTATGCTGACTCCTCTGGAGTAAGCTGTGTGGGTGGAGTGAAACTGGGTGGGATAGCTGCGACTTTTAAGTGTGGATATGGAATTGGCCTGTAAGTGAGTTTCTTGCAAACACACCACAGAAGGTTTGTGGGTCTTTACTGTGGAAAAAAAAATCCACCCTTTTCACTCCATCACCCAGCCCCCGTACATTCCATGAGAATAAAGTACACACAGTAGACATTTATTAATAAACTGGTATGAAAATTGTAGGAAAAATTTCAAATATAGGGGTACGTCAAGGGACTCATTACATCTCCATGTAGCAGCCTTATGAGATTGGCATTCCCAGACTAAGTCTAGGTAAGCAGGTGACGATGACCGGAATAAAAATTTTCTGCCAGTTGGACAAACGGAGGGCAAAAGAAAAATATTCCTCCTGCAACCAGCAGGGGTCAGGATAGAGAGAGATACAAAAAACATTAAGCAACCAAAAAAAAGGGAAGAAAAAAAGGAAAAGAAAAAAGTTTGTGCATCCTGGAAACAATGAAGGAGCTCGGTAACAAAGAGCATGTCCACGCAGGACTGTAGTGGGGGGGGCCCAATGTCTCAGTTCAACTCTGATTTAAAGGGACTTGCGAATCCAAGTCATTGGTAAAATGTAGTGCAAACAAAGTTATTTCTTCCTCTCCACCTGACAGGAAGAATAGGGAAAAGGGAGGACGCACTCGGATCTACTCCCACGGTAAATGCACCAAACTGTAACAAAAAGTAAAGGGTAAGGCACAGTTATTCCATGGGTGCTGGTGCTCTTTTAAGGGTATGCTCCACACGATCCAGCTAATTAGATGCATTTGCAGGGTTATCAAAAAACTGTGTTTCACCGTTTGCTGCGATTCTAAACTTGGCAGGGTACAACATAGCATATGCGACATCATATTTACGGAGGCGCTTCTTTACTGCAGCGAACTTAGCCCTGCAGAGTTGTAAGTCAGCGGAGAAATCTGGATAAAATGATATGCGGGTGTTATCTATCTTCATAAGGGTTCCTTTGGTTCTGGCCTGATACAGTGTGGCATCCCGGTCCTTAAAATTTAGCACCTTAAATAGGAACGGCCTGGGTGGTTCTCCATGTTTAGGCGGTCTGGGTGGGACTCTGTGGGCCCGTTCTACCGCGAACATTGGGTGAAAAGGCATCTTTGCCAAAAGTAGCCAGTTTTCTATATATGCCACAGGGTTTTTTCCTTCTGCCCTCTCCGGTATGCCCACTGCGCGGACATTATTGCATCTCTGCCTGTTCTCCATGTCCTCTAAATGGGCTGAATGGCCTGTGATAATCGATTGCATATGGCGAACTTCTCTCTGCAATGGCACAACATTGCAGAGAGAATGGCACAACATCATCCTCCACATTGCTCACTCTGTCTTCCAGGGCTTTAGTGCAGTCACGCAGCTTCTGCATATCCTGTCTGACTAGATACAGCTCCAATTTCACCCCTTTAATCTCAGTAGTGAGGGTGGTAATAGACATATTGCATGATGTAACTGCTGCAAAGATATCACTTAGGGTTGGTTCAGGGGCAGGGAGCTCCTGGTCTGCCCACTGCGTCCCATGAGGAGGTATTTGCTATGTCTCCAGGCCATGTATTCTCCTGTGCTTCAGGGAGGGAGTCCTGCTCGGCGGGATCCAGGAGAAGGGAGGGTGGCTTGGAAGGTATGCCCTTCCCCAGAGCACCTCCAAACATCCTCATAGCTGTCTCTTTAACCGAGCGCTGAGACCGGGCACCATCTTGTCCGCCATGCTCTGTTGCAGACAGAGATTCTCTTCCTCCTTTGCAGGACATACCCGTTGCCGAATCTCAGCGAATATAGTACTGCTGGATTGGGGACAGTATGGGGTTCCTCCGGTGCAGGTTAGCAGCAGTTTGGATGAGACAGGATAAATGCGCGGAGTTTCGGCGAAGCTCTCACGCCACGCTGCCTACTCCATCACCTGTAAGACACACCGCTCCCCAGCTATACTTCCATACAGATTTTCCCTGGTAATTGTACGGGGAGCTCATTGGCACCTGTCAATTCCAATGTCCCATGGCATTTCCAGCCCTCTTCTTAGGAAATATAATCGGAAAGCGAGTTCTGGCAGAGTAGCGACTTCCGAGCAGTTATAATAAAAAAACAAACTCCTGGTCATCCATGCACAACGGGAAAGTTCACCATCACTTTTTCAGTTCCTGAATGGGTAGTCAATCCATTTTGCAGTACCATTGCTTGACTCTTGGCAGTGGAAGTTCTAGTTTAATGGCTTATTCTGTATATGGTTAGGGCATTCTCTCTGGTGAAGGCCCAACTTGACAGCACTAGCATGGGGATGATGATCTTGCCCACCTTAGATACCTCTGAGACAGGATTTAATTTCTTCACGAGTATTGACACACTATGGCTAACAGTTCGAAAGACTTCAAATTGTGGTTACTCTTATCTTTCTCTTGCAAGGTTTCTCTGACCTTGTTGGAACGTAGTCCATCTACAGATTTTTCCTTTAGCCATCTGTCCACCAAGATAAACTTATTTGGTTCAGATGGTGTCAAGTGTCTGTGGCAGCAACCAGGTGAGGAGTACAAAGACAAGTGTGTCTTGCCTACAATCGAGCATGGTGGTGGGAGTGGTATGGTCTGGGGCTGCATGAATGCTGCCGGCACTGGGGAGCTACAGTTTATTAAGGGAACCATGAATGTCAACATGTACTGTGACATACTGAAGCAGAGCATGATCCCCTTCCTTCGGAGACTGGGCCACAGGGCAGTATTGCAACATGATAACGACTCCAAACACACCTCCAAGACGACCACTGCCTTGCTAAAGAAACTGAGGATAAAGGTGACGGACTGGGCAAGCATTTCTCCAGACCTAAACCTTATTGAGCATCTGTGGGGCATCCTCAAACGGAAGGTGGAAGAGCGCAAGGTCTCTAACACCCACCAGCTCTGTGATGTCGTCATGGAGGAGTGGAAGAGGACTCCAGTGGCAACCTGTGAACCTCTGGTGAACGCCATGCTTAAGGTTAAGACAATGCTGGAACATAATGGTGGCCACACAAAATATTGACACTTTGGGCCCAATTTGGACATTTTCGCTTAGGGGTGTACTCACTTTTGTTGCCAGCGGTTTAGACATTGAGTTATTTTGAGGGGACAGCAAATTGACACTGTTATACAAGCTGTACACTCACTAATTTACATTGTAGCAAAGTATCATTTCTTCAGTGTTGTCACATGAAAAGATATATTAAAATATTTACAAAAATGTGAGGGGTGTACTCACAGCCGAATATTCCGGGTCACTTGTTACCAAATGCCTGATCTACAAGCTCTATGCTGACCACTGCCTCCAGTGCTCACCCAGAGCTGGCCTACTGCACGAGCACTGCAGCCCTTCAGGTGCACCTGTGTGGCCTAGAGAGAATGACCTGTTCCAGCAGAAGTGATCCCCAACCCAGGATCAGTGAACAGGCAGATGCCCACATATGCTTTGTCCTCTTTATTACCAACTACAGACACTGCATGCAGACACCTTGTTCCAACAGCCTCTAAAGGAGATACAACTACTACTGCTACATGGATCTAAGCAGTAAATCACTGGATGGAAAAGTTGAAAGGATTGCTATTACTCCAAACTGCTGTCATCTGAACACTGCTGAAGTTATAACTCATCATTATTAATTTGGGCCCCACTGAGCTAGTGAAGTCATCACTTCAGTGCCATATACAGTCAGGTCCATAAATATTGGGTCATCAACACAATTCTAATCTTTTTGGCTCTATACACAACCACAATGGATTTAAAATGAAACAAACAAGATGTGCTTTAACTGCAGACTTTCAGCTTTAATTTGAGGGTATTTACATCCAAAGCAGGTGAACGGTGTAGGAATTACAACAGTTTGTATATGTGTCTCCCACTTTTTAAGGGACCAAAAGTAATGGGACAGATTAACAATCATCCATCAAACTTTCACTTTTTAATACTTGGTTGCAAATCCTTTGCAGTCAATTACAGCCTGAAGTCTGGAATGCATAGACATCACCAGACGTTGGGTTTCATCCCTGGTGATGCTCTGCCAGGCCTCTACTGCAACTGTCTTCAGTTCCTGCTTGTTCTTGGGGCATTTTCCCTTCAGTTTTGTCTTCAGCAAGTGAAATGCATGCTCAATTGGATTCAGGTCAGGTGATTGACTTGGCCATTGCATAACTTTTCACTTCTTTCCCTTAAAAAACTCTTTGGTTGCTTTCGCAGTATGTTTTGGGTCATTGTCCATCTGCACTGTGAAGCGCCCTCCAATGAGTTCTGAAACAAAAACTGATGCGTTACTGTGAAAGCAACCAAAGAGTTCTGAAGAGTTTTCTACTTCCAGAAGGACACTCTTCAGCAATGCTGAACGCCACTGAATCGGTCGATCCACCATGTCAGCAGACTATGCGCCATTGCAACACATCTGTGATTAGGAGAATCGTTTGATCGCCTTTCAGAGGACCAATGAACGTGTACAAGATTGGCGAGTGGGCTCTTGCCTTTTATAAATTCAACATTTGAACACTGTGCACAGACATCCCACTGTGTCAGTGTGTCATTAACGTGGTATTCTATTAATCACATTGTCAGGTGTTCCAGTAGGTGCTGAGGCCATTGTTAGGGTTGAAGGACAGAGTAACGGGAAGAACAAATTTAACCAGCAGCTCCTGCGGGGGTAGCCCTACACCTATATATTTCTCCACAGGTGACCAGGTGTTTAATGCAGGTTCTTCATTATTAGTGTAATTTAACTTGGTGCATACAAGACTGAATCATGTTTTTCAAGCCACTTACACCAATATTGAGTCCAGTCATATGACTTGACCTACTGAAATGGATAACCATACACACACACACACACACACCCACCTTTGATGTACATTTAAATTAAAAAATGCATACTGAACATAATTTAATCTAAAATGGCTACAGATAACTTGTATGCCTATGTACTTCAGAGATTAAGAACTGTACCTGAACATTAATCAGACAGAGTTTATCTCAATGGTACTAAACAATTTCACATTAAACAGAAAAGAGAGATGATTTTCATTAACTTAGTGGAATGGAAAGAAAGGGAAAAACCAGATGAAGGGAAAAGAGGATTTAACATGAACAATACAGCAGCTTTGAGATTAAACTTTTTGATAAAGCTTTAGCAGGCAAGACCAGAAAGCTATTGTGATTTATCTTTTCTAGTCCCTTCAAGACTTAAACTGTCTGAATTATTTAAACTGTGGCTAAGATCAAATGTATGAGTAAGGCGGGTTTTTCAGCACATTTCATTAAAAGTAAAAAGGAGGAGAGCTATATCACAAAAGAGGAAAAGCTATCTAAATGGAAAATGTGTCCATTGATTAACAGGTTAATGTACAGCTGTGATCCCTAGGAGAATTATTGGTAAAATAAAACAAAAAGCACATTGATTTGTATAGTAATTTTTACTGGGGAATTTTGGTTGTGGCGTGGATGATAGTGGAGACAAAGGGAAGGGTAAACAATGATAGGCTGGAGAATTGTCTAAAGACAAATGAGGCAGATACAGTTTTGCCCTTGGTGCTTTGGATTGCGGTGGTCAGTAAAGATATAAGGTGACTTACTACTGACCTTATGTTAAAGGCTAGATGCCTTTAACTAAATCCCTTTCAAAGCCACTAAAGTCTAGCCACAGACATGACATGTTATGTTGAAGATCCACATGCTTTTTTAAGAAAACTCTTTCTAAAAACATCTACATTCATATCAACAGTAGGGATGAGCCGAACACCCTCCACCTCCTGGTTCGGTTTGTGGCAGAACATGTGAACAGGCAAACAATGAGTTCGAACACCGTTAAAGTCTATGAGACGTGAACGTGAAAAATCAAAAGTGCTAATTTTAAAGGCTTGTATGCAAGTTATTGCCATAAAAAGTGTTTGGGGACCTGGGTCCTGGCCCAGGGGACATGTATCAATGCAAAAAAGTTTTAAAAACTTATGTTTTTTCGGGAGCAGTGTTTTTAATAATGCTTAAAGTGAAACAATAAAAATTAAATATTCCTTTAAATATCGTGCCTGGGGGTCCTCCTTAGTCTGGCTGTAGAGTAGCACATCTTTCCCATGTTTATAACAGTACCACAGCAAAATTACATTTCTAAAGGAAAAAATGTAATTTAAACTTGCTTGCGGCTGTATAGTATTGTCAGATCCCAGCAATATACATAAAAATCACTGAAAAAAAAACAGCAAAATTACCCCAAAAAATGGCGTGGATGTCCTCCCCAAAATCTATACCAGGCCCTTCAGGTCTGGTATGGATATTAAGGGGAACCTCGCACCAAAATTTTTTTTTAAATGGCGTGGGGGTCCCCCAGGCACTATATACTCTGAACAGCAGTATATAAACTATACGGCCCGCCCTATATACTCTGCAGAAAAATTGGGTCTTAGGTGTTGGTGGTGCCAGATCACTGTAACCCCTCACCCCTTACTGTTTTTGGGTGCAGGAATGGGTCCTGTTGTGAAATATTAGATCTAAAATTTTAATTACATGCCCCTGTTAAACAGGGGCAGAAAAATTGGGCGTTGGGTGGTGGTGGTGGTGCCACAACACTGTAAGCACTCGCAGTTACTCTTGTTGGGCACAGGAACGGGCCCTGCTGTGAAATATTATATCAAAAATTGTAATTACATGGCCCTGTTAAACAGGGGCAGAGAAATTGGGCCTTTGGTTTTGGTGGTGCTAGAACTCTGTAAGCCCTCACAGTTACACTTGTTGGGTGCAGGAACGGGCCCTGCGTTAAGATATTATATCATAAATTGTAATTACATGCCCCTGTTAAACAGGGGCAGAAAAATTGGGCCCTCTTTGGTGGTGGTGGTTGTGCCACAACACTGTAACCCCTCACAGATACTCTTGTTGGGCGAAGGAATGGGCCCTGCTGTGAAATATTAGATCAAAAATAGTAATTACATGCCCCTGTTAAACAGGGGCAGAAAAATTGGGCCTTGGGTGGTGGTGGTGGTGGTGCCCTAAACCAAAAATATTGTTAAATATTTTTGAAAGCTAGCATCATCAAGATTGAGTTGGAATAGGATAGTCAGCATAGGCAGTCTTCAAGAGATCCCAGATCCATAGCAAATTCAATCAGTTACATCAGCATCAGGTCCATGATAGCTGCTGATACATGACTGATTCATTTATATGAATGTTAGCCTATCAATGGAGTCTGTGGACTGGCTCACTCTTTGATCTGTTACAAACCCTCCAGCAGCACTGAATGTGCGTTCAGAAAGCATGTTTGATGCAGGACAGGCCAGTAGCTCAATTGCATATTGAGCAAGTTCTGGCCAGTGGTTCATCCTCAAGACCCAGTAACCCAGTGGATGCTCTGTTGGAAAAGTTTCCAAGTCTGCTCTTGCCTCTAGATATTCCTACACCATGTAATAAAGATGCTGGCGATGGTTGCTTGAACCGATCAGACCTTGGCGATGAGGACTGAAAAAATTATTTAAAGGCATCGGTCAGCTGGGCACCTTCTCCACCGCTATTCCTCAGACTGAACGAAACCCCAGCAACACGTTGTCCAGTCCCAGAAATTGTAACCTCCCAGGGTCTGGAAATGCATTGCCCAAACCTTTCTTCAAGGCCTCCTGAAGATGTTTCATCCTCTGCTCCCTCTGCGAAGGCAGGATGAGTTCTGCAACCTTACCCTTGTAACATGAATCAAGAAGGGTTGCCAGCCAGTAATGATCCCTCTCCTTGATACCACGAGTCCTAGGGTCCTTTCGCAGGCTTTGCAGAATCAGGGAGGCCATGCAGCGTAAGTTTGCAGAGGCATTAGATTCTGAGTCCTCTGGGTCACTAAGGATCACATGATCCATAATTACCTCCTCCCAGCCACGTACAACTCCTTGGGTTTCTAGGGTTTGAAAACCATCCCTTGAATATTTCTGCTGAGTGTTATCCTCTACATCCATGCTGACACAAACCTCCTCCTCCTCCTCCTCCTCTTCTTCCTGTGTGTTTGGAAGGCCCGCAGGAATGCTATCTGGATAAAGGGGGCCTTGAGAGGAAAGGAAGTCCTCCTCTCACCATCCTTGTGGCCTTCTCAAATGGTGACAGGACAAAGAAGCCAAGTTCCCCTGACCCTGTCCTGGTGCCATACTCGCACAGGTACTCATTGATGGCCCTCTGTTGTGTGTGCAGCCACTGCAGCATTGCCAATGTTGAGTTCCACCTGGTGGGCATGTCACAAATGAGGCAGTTGGTGGGCAGGTTGCATTCCCTTTGAATGTCAGCTAGCCGAGCACAGGCATTGTATGACTGGCGGAAATGACCTCAGACTTTTCTGGCCTGCCTCAGGAGATCTTGTAAATCTGGGTACCTGGTCAAGAACCGCAGCATCACGAAATTCAGGATTTGTGCCAAACATGGAATATGGGTCAAGTGTCCCTGTCGGAGGGCGGAGAGAAGGTTGGTGCCATTGTCACATACAACCATTCCTGGCTGAAGCTGGCATGGCATTAACCACCCCTGAGCCTGCCCCTGCAGAGGTGACAGAATCTCTGCCCCAGTGTGGCTCCTGTCCCATAGGCAGACCAACTCAAGCACCGCATGGCATCTTTTAGCCTGACTGCTTGCGTAGCCCCGTCAACGCTTACGGAGCACTGCTGGTTCAGCGGACAAATCTGCAGAAGAGGCCATAGAGGAAGAAGAAGAGGAGGGGGTGAAGGAGAGTGCTGTAGCAGAATCACCACTAGCATTTTGGAGGCGTGGTGGTGGAACAAGCTCCAACAACACTGGGACCAATCCTATTTAATTTATTAATAAAGGACCTGCAGGATGGGGTAAACAGTTCAATCTCTGTATTTGCCGTTGATACTAAGCTAAGCAGGGCAATAACTTCTCTGCAGCATGTGGAAACCTTACAAGTAGATCTGAACAAATTAATGGGGTGGGCAACTACATGGCAAATGAGGTTTAATGTAGAAAAATGTAAAATAATGCATTTGGGTAGCAAAAACTTGAATGCAATCTATACTAGGGGGAGAACCTGTGGGGGAATCTAGGATGGAAAAGGACCTGGGGGTCCTAGAAGATGATAGGCAGCCAAGCTGCTGCTAACAAAGCAAACAGAATATTGGCATGCATTAAAGGGATTAACTCCAGGGATAAAGCGATAATTCTCCCACTCTACAAGACTCTGGTCCGGCCGAACCTAGAGTATGCTGTCCAGTTCTGGGCATCAGTCCTCAGGAAGGATGTACTAGAAATGGAGCAAGTATAAAGAAGGGCAACAAAGCTAATAAAGGGTCTGAAGGGTATTAGTTATGAAGAAAGGTTGCAAGCACTGAACTTATTCTCTCTGGAGAAGAGACGCTTGAGAGAGGATATGGCAAACTGGCAAACTGACAACACTAGAAATCTCAAGAGACATTGCCGTGCTCTTGAACGACTGTGGCATAAAACCAAATGCCTGCAAGACTTCCCCCTTTATACATCTGCCCTTCTAAAATACAATTCATGCCTCCATGCTGCCAAACAAGCCTACTTTGTCTCTCTTATTAATTCCTTATCATTCAGTCCCCGTCGGCTCTTCTCAACCTTTAACTCTCTGCTTCGTCCACCACCCCCTCTACCCACTAACTCACTCACTGCCCAAGAGATTACCAATCACTTCAAAGACAATTCGTGAGGACATCTCCACTGTGCGTACGTCTTCCCCACCCATCATACCTTGCCCAGCAGCACATTCAACACTCTCCTCTTTTGACATGGCTACTACGGAAGAGGTTACAAAAATTTTCTTGGATGCACACCTAACCAATTGTCCCTTGGATCCTGTTCCCTCACAACTACTACGGTCACCCTCTTTTTCTATCCTATGCTCCCTCACCCACATCTTCAATCTCTCCCTTTCTAGTGGCATTTTCCCCTTCCCTCTAAAACATGCACAGATCACTCCCATTCTTAAAAAGCCCTCACTGGACCCTACCGACCTGAACAACTTAAGACCCATCTCATTACTCCCATTCCCCTCTAAACTTCTAGAACGCTTAGTCTACAACCGTCTTAGCTCCTACCTCAATGAAAATAACCTTCTTGACCCCTTACAGTTCTGGCTTTCGCTCGCAGCACTCCACGGAAACTACCTTACTAAAACTCACTAACGATTTACTAACTGCTAAAACCAACAGCCAGTACTCCATACTCCTACTACTTGACCTCTCTGCGGCCTTTGATACTGTTGACCACCCGCTCCTTCTCAATAAACTACATTCCCTTGGCCTCCGAGATTCTGCTCTATCCTGGTTCTCTGGCTATTTATCACAGCGCTCCTTCAGTGTCACCTACAACTCTGTCTCCTCCTCTCCATTGCCCCTTTCTGTGGGGGTCCCCCAAGGCTCGGTTCTTGGACCCCTTCTCTTCTCTATCTACACCTCCTCCCTTGGTCACTTAATAACTGCCCACGGCTTCCAATACCACTTATACGCTGATGACACCCAAATCTATCTGTCTACTCCTCACCTCACTCCTTCAGTCTCCTCTCGCATTACTAACTTACTAACTGACATATCAGCATGGATGTCGCACCACTTCCTTAAACTAAATCTCTCTAAAACTGAGCTATTAATATTCCCCCCGCCTGTGCCCCCCTCCATGACTTTTCCATCAAAATCAACAATGCAACCATCAGTCCCTCCACTCACGCCAGGGTACTAGGTGTAATCCTAGACTCTGACTTGTCATTTCAGCCTCAAATCCAATCGCTGTCAAAAGTTTGTAGAATTCACCTCCGTAACATCTCTAAAATTCGCCCTTTTTTAACAAATGAAACCACCAAGCTCCTCATTCACTCCCTTGTTATCTCTCGCCTTGACTATTGCAACTCCCTTCTCATTGGCCTACCGCTCCATAGGCTATCCCCTCTTCAGTCTATCATGAATGCTGCTGCCAGACTTATCCACCTTACCAACCGCTCAGTGTCTGCCAACCCTCTACTTCAATCCCTACACTGGCTCCCAATCACCCAGCGAATTAAATTCAAAATTCTAACCACAACATACAAAGCCATTCACAACTCTGCCCCAAGCTACATCACTAATCTTGTCTCCAAATATCACCCAAATCGACCTCTTCACTCTTCTCAAGACCTCCTGCTTTCAAGCTCTCTCATCTCCTCCTCCCATGCTCGTCTCCAGGATTTCTCCAGAGCCTCTCCCATGCTCTGGAACTCGCTACCTCCATCTATCCGGCTATCCCCTACTCTTGCTACCTTTAGGCAATCCCTGAAAACTCATCTCTTCAGGAAAGCCTATCACGTCTCCAATTAATCTCCTACCACTTCCACCAGCTCATTCCCCACAGTTACAACCTTTTGTACCACCTGCCCCACCCTATTAGATTGTAAGCTCTTCTGAGCAGGGCCTTTTTAATCCTATTGTATTGTATTGTATTATAACTGTATTGTCTCCCTTTTATATTGTAAAGCACTGTGTAAACTGTTGGCGCTATATAAATCCTGAATAATAATAATAATGTTTCAATCTACAAATACCGTACTGGTGACCCCACAATAGTGATAAAACTTTTTCACGGAAGAGAGTTTAACAAGACACGTGGCCACTCGTTAAACTTAGAAGACAAGAGGTTTAACCATAAACTATGTAGAGGGTTCTTTACTGTAAGAACAGTATGTGTAGCCAGGTGCCGGGCTACAGCAATATGCAGAAGAAGACATTGCCTTTTATTCTTTTCTCCCACTACTGAGATACTGATCTTATATTGCCCCATTCTCTTCTGGCCAGCACTGCTAAAGCCAAGCAAGCCCATAGATTTCTATGCAGAGCAATGAAAATCCAGTTGCAAATTAGATGACAGTCATATAATGGGGCCATTTTACTCCTTTCACTACAGATCCCAATAAGCACTGTGCAGTAAGAAACATGAAAGTTTTTTTTTATTTTATTAAAGTGCCTGTGAAAGTTCTTTCTCTTGGCAATGAGGGGGTTAGAGAGAGAGCACCTCTGTCTGAATACTCACCTGCCAGCAGGAGACTTTACCCATGGAGATCCAAGCCTCTGACTGGGATTGAGGACACAGCACCTGCACTGCTGCCACAGGAAGATTGAAGCATACACTCACCCTCTGCTCATTACCGCTGATCATCAGAGGCCTTCCAGGAGAGACTGAGGTGGCCCCTCTTCTACAGCATCCTGGGGACTGGTTGCCAATTCTTGATACTGCTAGCAGGCACTGAGCCACTGAGAGCAGAAAGCCTAGTGTACCTAATCCATGCTGCATTCATATTGCACCCTTTACCACAGTTATTCCGAGACTATACTGTACCTATACTGCATGCAGTTGAACTTGGATTGTTGTTAAGTGCACCAAAGCTCTTAAAGGGACCCAACAATAGCTGGCAGAAGAATATCTCCAAGAACTGCCCCTCCCATAATAATTATTCCGCAAATCCCCTTAGTTCCCCTGCAACCCCTCCCCCCACCCCCACAATCCTCCTTTTTTCTTTTGGACAGTGCAAACTCGATAGATCTAAGACTAGCATTGCCGCCATAAATGGTCTCTGGCAGTATAGTTCCAGCACTTGGTAGATTGCTACTGCTTATGCTGATCTGAACGTCCAATGTCATCTTATGACTAGTCCTTACGATTAATCACTTTGTATGCTAAATGATGTTATTACCATTGGAAATTTTATGCTTGCCTAGTTAACAACCATATTGGGTGACAATATATTAAATTTGCCTTTACTACCTGGTTTGGTGCCTGCTTTCTTTGATAATATGTTACTACTGGATACTAAGTATTACTTTCGGTGACTTCCTGTGATATTGTTTTTTGTACACCCATCCTGGTGTGTTAGAGGGGCTGAAGTTTTTGGAAAAGGTTGAAGCAAAGAAAGGAGGTCCCATCCTAATCATTTATGCCAACAAGGAAGACATTTTAGCTATGGTGTGCAGAAACTCCTTCATACCTCAAGATTTACTCTCAATTGTTGAATTTCTTCATTATTGTGTTACATGTAGTGATGTGATTGACATCCAAAACTTCTCAGTAAAACATACCACTGAGCTACTAATGTTTTCATCCAATATTGCATAATTTCTGAAAATGTGTGCCATGTAAGATTATATACATAATAAAAAGATATAAAGCATTAGTAATAAAATGTGTTAATTGAAAAAAACTAAATAAATCGGATCTAATGCCCTGTACACACGACCGGTTTTCCCGTCGGAATAAACTCTGAAGGTTTTTTTGACGGAGTTCAGACGGAATTCCGCTCAAGCTGTCTTGCATACACACGGTCACACCAAATTCCGACCGTCCAGAACGCGGTGACGTACAACACGTACGACGGGACTAGAAAATGGAAGTTCAATAGCCAGTAGCCAATAGCTTCCGTCTCGTACTTGCTTCAGAGCATGCGTCGTTTTTGGTACGTCGGAACAGCATACAGACGAGCGGTTTTCTCAATCGGAATTGGTTCTTTAGAACATGTTCTCTTTCTAGGTCTGTCAGAAAGAGATCAGAATATACAATTTAAAGCTCCTGTCAGACTTTTTCTGTAGGACATTCAGCTAGTGTGTGTACACGGCATAAGCCTATTATGGTTTCTCTTTAATGGAAGCTAAAATATTTATCACTATATTTCTAGTATTGTGTCTTTGTTGTACTTTAGAATATGTCATCCTTGCAAGCAATCTAAAGTACTTAAAGCAATGTGCCTTAAAAGTATAGTATTGTAATGCATAGTATAGTCTATAAAATGTTACTTTCAATTTGACAACTATGGTTCATAAGGAAATGGACACTAAACAGTCCTATTTTAGTTTCAGTTTTTTTTCTTTTTTTTTCATTTTTCTGTTTTATTTTCTATATTTATTGTTTTATATCTATATTTTTTTTAGTGTCAACATATTATGCAGCACTTACAGAACATACTATATATGTCACTCACAATAGTCATCTCTCCCTGATGAAGCTCATATTATTATGTTTATTATTATTATTATGTTTATGCCACACTCATAAACACCCTAGAGACAATAAGAGGAAATGTATTAACCTACCAATATATTTTTGGATTCTGAGGAAAACCCACACAGACATAGGGAGAACATACAAACCCAATACTGATAGTGCCCTGGATGTGTTTTAAAGTGTTTGTTACTCAACAGTTCATATTCCTGATATGTTGCTGCTGTGACATGTACTTTATGAAAATGTCTCCTGTTCTCTTTGTATAGCTTCCTTTGTGTGAAAAACCCGATGTTCCTGCCAGTCCCTCTGTTTTCCTATTAGGAGGAGGCTGCTCTCCTCCAATGATCAGACTTGTCCTTACATGCCTCCCCTGCAAAGCCTTTCACTGAGAAGCCCCCCCCCCCCCCCCAGCTCTTATGCAGCTGAGAACAGAGGGCATGTGATCACTTATAAAAAAAAGGGGAAAAAGGTATTTTTTAAAGTTTTTTTTAAATCTATACACAAATGTTTTTCATTTCTATTTTAAACTGAATGGGTTGTTTTCCTTGTTTTACAAGATGATTGTTTACAATCTCTTTAAGTCCAGGACAGAGAGCTGCAAGCCACAATGTTGCAAGATATTTATGTTCAGGTTACAGCAGCTAACCAGTATTTACCTATTACAGCCCTACAGTATGTACTGTATTAATAACAGCAGAATGTTTTGTACTTCTGAAAAGAACACATATGGATCTGCTTTACTGAAACAATGATCTTCATTATAGATCTAATCTAAGCCTAACAGCTACAGCAGAGATTACGGTGGGTAATACTTCTGCAAGACTGGATACTGAGATCACACTATAAATATATAAGGGGTACCAAATGAAATGCAGAGCATTTTAAATACTTGAGGTGACAATGTATTTGTGTCAGACATGTTCTTTGTCCATAAATAGAGCAGTAAATTACCATTTATAAATGTGATTTGAACATAACAATAGGATTAACCAACAGGGTAGTGTTACATAGATAATTATGAGAGCTATTTGGCCTTTGTAACCATGACCTTCAGTCCTTCCTAAGTTCTATTTATTGATTGTCAAAAATTATTTATGTCACTTTGAGAATATTTCATATTAAGGCTTCATGCACATTGGACGTTATAAAAAATCCCCCTGAACGCCAGTAGTGCTGGCAGGAAAACGCAGCATAAAAAACATGTTTAGCCACAATTTGGACATGCATTTATGCACATTTAGCTGCATCCGCGTTTAGAAGCATTTTTTTCTAAGCAAACATTTATCTCTGCTATATTTCACTTCCGAATAACCCACAATGCATTCCTGAATAGTTTGTCAGCGCCATTATGAGAGCAGAGAGAGCAATTGTATTTTTCAGGAGCTATCTTTTTTTCCTGGCTGCATCCATTATGGATCCGTCATCAAGAAAATTGATGAGGCTGATGATTTTGCTACTGAAGATGAGGAGACAGAGACAGCTGGAGAAGAGAAGCAGCCGTCGTTGCTTCTGGACCTATTTGTTGATATCTCAGTGTCTATCTTTGGGATACTTTGTGAACATGTACATGGATCTATAAATTCTTGAACCTTATGTGCATATTCATTACTTCCTTTGATGACCTTCTGGACAGGCTCAGACTACGACTTACCAGAATGGACACCCAGATGAGCATGAGCAAGTCAGCTGAGGAATGTCTGCTTGTGACACTTAGGTAGGTTATGATAATATTTCAATAATCCTATTTTTGAAAAATGTATATCTATCTCTCTCTAATAATAAAAAAAAGAATCCTTGCGCTCAGTTCAAAAAAGGGGGAGAGAAAATATGGTGGAATGCTGCAACTCATGCAACCCAGACACTGGGCCAAAAACAAATCTCACATACAAAAAAAAAGTGTGTGGCCCCTTTAAATTTAGAAATGAACAAATACCGTATATACTCGAGTATAAGTCGAGATTTTCAGCCCTTTTTTTAGGCTGAAAGTGCCCCCCTCGACTTATACTCGAGTCACCGCCGTCTGCCTACATGATCAGCACGTCATGCAGACAGACGGCGGCCAGCGTGTGATAATACCATTCGGCAGCCATTCCACTGTTCAAAAGCCGTGCCTCCTCCTCGTCTGTGATAGGCAGAACACTCCATTTCCCAGTAGTCAGTGTACAGCTTATCACTGACATTCTCTCATCCTCGTCCGTGGTATGAGGATGAGAGAATGTCCGTGATAGGCTGACTGATGACTGCTGGGAAATGGAGTGTTCTGCCTATCACAGACGAGGAGGAGGCGCGGCTTTTGAACAATGGAATGGCCGCCGAATGGTATTATCATACGCTGATCAGTGGATGCAGAGCGGCAAATGGAGGATGCAGATCGCCACACAGAGACATGCACAGGACACAGGTAGGCTGCACAGGACACAGGGACACAGGGACACATGCACAGGACACAGGGACACATGCACAGGACACAGGGACACATGCACAGGACACAGGGACACAGGGACACATGCACAGGACACAGGGACACATGCACAGGACACAGGGACACATGCACAGGACACAGGTAGGCTGCATAAGACACATGCACAGGACACAGGGACACAGGGACACATGCACAGGACACAGGGACACATGGACAGGACACAGGTAGGCTGCACAGGACACAGGGTAGAGTTGCCACCTCATCCCTTTAAACCCGAACACATATTAATTACACAGGTTCTGAGGCTAATTAAATGCAGATAAGGCACCACGTGAGTTTAAATACCACCTTAATCAGTCACAGAACCTTAATATGTGTTCGGGTTTAAAGGGATGAGGTGGCAACCCTAACACAGGGACACATGCACAGGACACAGGGAGGCATGCAGCTGCAGTTGGGCATTGTTGACCCTCTTTTCCACTTACAGTAGCTGCTGCATTTCTCACCCTCGGCCTATACTCGGGTCAATCCCAGTTTTTTGTGGTAAATTGGGGCCTCGGCTTATATTCGGAACAACCTATACTAGAGTATACACGGTAAGTGTAATAAAACAGATCAATCCTAAAAATTACTAAAATATGGAATCATAAATTAAGAGCAACATAAGCAAGCAATGTGCAAAATAAGCAACATGTGAATAAAGGTCAAAATGTGCAAATGAATGTAATAGTGCAAAATAAGCAATAAGTAAATAAAGTCCAAAATATACAAATAAATGCAATACAACGACTCTACGTAATAAATGGACCACTGCAAAAAGTCCCTTGTTATAATACAGAGTCCTTGTGCAGTTGATGGTGATTAAAGTGCTCGGTGCTATGAAGATTCATTTTAACAATGCTTGAGTGCTCCTTCAATAGAAAAAGGATGGCAGCTTACCAAACAGTATTTATTTTTAGTATTTACAGGGAACAAGATTGCATAAACTTCATCTCCAGGCAAGAAGCTCCCATAGACAACCGAATCCCGATAATAATGTTTCCTCAATAGACTACAATGGACTATGAGAAACGGCCCTTATGGCATTAGAAAATAACCCTAAAATTGGCCTCCTCTGGGATTCTAGGTTTGTCTCTCTTTCTCTAATTTGTTTTTATTGATTTTTTTCTCACATCATGGTAATTCTTTCTAATTTTTTTTAGCACTTATTTTTTATATTATTTACTTATATTTGTTGCAGTTTTTTAATGTTTCTTTCACCCAGATGATTTTTTTTTTTACTTTGTTCATATGCATATTGTTTCTCTCATATCTATATATGACAACAGGACAAACTTGTGTCCTTATGGGTATCTCTACGGTAGCCAAAGTGACCCGGGATTCCTGCTTGTCACTGTGGGACGAGTTGCATGAAGTGGTGATGCCTGAGCAACAAGAAGAGATGTGCAATTGCAGATGAGTTTTGTGAAAAGACACAGTTTCCGAATTGTATCGGAGCCCTCCACAGCAAGCGAATCAGGATGAAAAAGCTTTCCCAGTCTAAATCTCTGTACTTTAATTACTAAAAATATTCTTAGATCATCCTCTTGGCATTGGAAGATGTAAACCTCCTCTTCATGTATGTGGATGTCAGAGCCTAATACAGCAAAGGTGATGCATGCATCTTTAGAGAGTCTGCCTTAAGAGATCACCTATATAAAAAACACCTCCACATTCCCCCAAAAAGGCCTCTACCATGCACTGCAGAGGCAAGTCTTCCAATGACCATTGTGGTGGATGAGGCTTTTGAACTAGTTGAGAATATTTTGCTGCTATACAGTGGTTAAGGACTCAGCCACAAGCAGAAAATTAGTAATTATCGTCTCAAGAACCCATTAGGTTCTTGAATGCACATTTGCCGACTGCAAAGTGGCGAGTACTTCTGTCATGCATGCAGCTTAATGTAGAAAATGCAGTCAAAGTGCTACTAGCCTGCTGTGTCCTATACATTTTTTTTTAAGTGTGCAGAAAAGTGGCCATTATCCATGTACACATTCTGTGGGAGGTAAAGCATACAATACACTTTGGTGTCTGTATGTGTTTACTCTACACAGAGGAAAAACTGTGTCCTTTTCCTCTGTGTGGGAATAAAATACATAGTATGCTTTGGCGTCTGCATATGTTTACCCCACACAGTGGAAAAACTGTGTCCTTTTCTCTTGTTTGCAGCAAAAATATACTATACAGTCCGCTTTGGTGTTTGTATACATTTACCCCACACAAAGAAAAAACTGTGTCCTTTTCCTCTGTTTACAAGAACATATTTGGGGGGGCACACCATACAATGCGTTTAAATTCAAGATGGTGCTGCTATAAGACCTACAAACTGTACAAAATATTTTACAGCACACACATACAAAAATGACATTTCCTGCAGGGCTAGTTAAAAACACCTGAACATATTCAAAAAATACGGGGGTTTGGTCACACTATATGGTCATATAGTGCTAAGCCCACTTACTGCGACAAAGTACCCCGAATTAGTGGGTCCTACACTAGTAATAGAATGGAAGATCCTTTGTCTCAGTTTAGCTCCCATGGTTGAGACAAAGGATCTTCCATTCTATTACTAGTGTAGGACCCACTAATTCGGGGTACTTTGTCACAGTAAGTGGGCTTAGCACTATATGACCATATAGTGTGACCAAACCCCCGTATTTTTTGAATATGTTCAGGTGTTTTTAACTAGCCCTGCAGGAAATGTCATTCTTGTATGTGTACGCTGTAAAATATTTTGTACTTTTCCTCTGTTTGGGACATAAATATACAGTCCGTGTTGGTGTCTGTTTACTCCACACAGAAAAATTATCCAAAGTTTTGCAGAAACATTTTATACAAAATTTAGGGGAAAAAAACATTAGTATGTATTTTGCATTTTTCATTTTGGAAAAAATGTGCTTTTGAAAATGTAACTTGAAACTTTTATGCCGCGTACACACGATCAGAAATTCGGCCAGCAAAAGACCAATGAGAGCTTTTGGTCGGAAAATGCGGTCTTGTGTATGCTCCATCGAACTTTTGCTGGCCGAATTCCAGCCAGCAAAAGATTGAGAGCATGTTCTCAATTTTTCGGTCAGAAAAAGTTCCTATCCGAAAATGCGATCGTCTGTAGCAATTCCGACCCGCAAAATTCCTACGCATGCTTGGAAACAAGTCGACGCATGCTCGGAAGCATTGAACTTCATTAATTTTATTAAATGTTTTATTAAATGTTTTCCTGAAAATTTGGGTTTATTAAATAGTTGCACAAATATCTTTTATTCTACAGGGCCTCTGCTTTCAGAAAATATATAATGTTTTGGGGGTTTAATTAATTTTATTGTCAAAAATTAAGATTTTTACATATATGCGAAAAAAAATTGCTCTGGAGCCGAACTAGTTAAAGTGACTAAACAATTTGCTCAACGGCAGTTCACTTTTTTAACCACTTGCCGACTATGTCACACAGATATACTGCGGCACAATGGCTCTCCTGGGCAAAATCCCATACGTCTACATTCTACCCTTTTTCCAGCCACCAGAGGGCGCGCGCGCCGCCGTAGGCACGTGCCCCGCTGCACGGCGGGGGACCCGATGCGCGTGGCCGGCAATGGACCTGATCATGTGCATGAGCGCCAGCACAGAGCTTTGTGTGTGTAAACACACAAATCCCTGTGCTGTCAGAGGAAAGGAGCCATATCATTTGTTCCTACTAAGTTGAAAAATGATATGGCTCCTCTCCTAGTCAATCCTATCCCCATACAGTTAGAACACAGTGAGGGAACACACAATTAACCCCTTGATCGCCCCTAGTGTTAACCTCTTCCCTGCCAGTGACATTTACACAGTAATCAGTGCATTTTTATAGCACTGATCGCTGTATAACTGCCAATGGCCCCAAAAAAGTGTCAAAAGTCTCTGATCTGTCCGTCGCAATGTCACAGTACTGCTAAAAATCGCAGATTACCGCCATTACTAGTAAAAAAAAAAAAATTAAAAAAAAATGCCATAAAAATGCCATAAATCTTTCCCATAGTTTGCAGATGCTATAACTTTTACGCAAACCAATCAATATATGCTTATTGCAATTTTTTTACCAAAAATATGTAGAAGAATATATATTGGCCTAAACTGATGAAGAAATTTGTTTAAAAATAAAATAAAATATGGGTATATTTATTATAGCAAAAAATCAAAAGTATTGTTTTTTCTTTTCAACATTGTCGCTCTTTTTTTGTTTATAGTGCAAAAAATAAAAACGGCAGAGGTGATCAAATACAACCAAAAGAAATCTCTATTTGTGGGAAAAAAAGGATGCAAATTTCGTTTGGGTACAGCGTTGAACGACCGCACAATTGTCAGTTAAAGCGACGCAGTGCCAAATTGTAAAAAGTGCTCTGGTCAGGAAGGGGGTAAAATCTTCCGGGGCTGAAGCGATTAAGAAGAAATCATTTTTATTGAGTCTTGAACACTTTTTAAAGAGACAACTTTTTTTAAGCAATACAAATGGGTTTCTTTCTTGGTGTTGGGAGCAGGGCCCATGTTCTCAGATGGAATATCTAGCACCTCTGCAGGTGACAAGTGACATCAAACGTCTGTAAGCCAGATTTCTCACTCCTTGAGCAGGCCCTATAGAGGCCTCTTAAAAGAAACTGTTGCTCATAGTGACATGTTTCCTGGTTTCCTTTTTTTTTTTTTTTTTTTTTTTTTTTTATAAAATATGAAATGTGGTGATATACTGTATGTAAGAATAGGCAATATGGACAGAAAATGTCCATAATCTGATTGAGGTGATTCATGTTGGATCTTGAATTACTGTAGTCCCTTAGCTAATTTCCCATCTTTATAATCAATAAATGGATTTGATGGATATTTTTAGTGTCCTTGATTTACATAGTCTGGGTTGAATAGTATTCTGTCTGAATAAATTATGCAGTGAAGTCAACTTGGGAGAACATTTTTGATTAGAAAGTGAACTGCGTTTAAGCAAAAAAGTGACTATGTCTACATTTTTCAGTACCATGCACATAAGGGGAACAGTAAAAAGGGATATTGAAAAGCTATATAAAGTGGTACAATGCGATTAAGAACAGGAACCATTTGCAGAATGCATAAAAAGTGCTGCTAGAGCTTCAGAAGAGTGTGGGACTCGGCTTTCTACAGAGGAACAACTCCACACACAAGTATTTGCCAGTTGCAGAGGTACTTTTGTGTGCTGGCCAAATAGGGCTGAGAGGGAGCAGATAGTTGGCCAATCAGCTTGGCATAGGGGAAAGAATGTTTATGTGTGATTTTTAAAGGTGATCACTGGTGCCGATAACACCACAACAAACAATGACATCATGCGGCAAGGCCACTTGCACGATGGAAATGCATAATACAGTACAGTGCCATTACTTTTTTTGGCTATCCCTGCACACCCTATACCCCAGGTAGTGAACCACTGTTCTAGAGGTTCATAATATGACCATTCTGCAGATCAGACATGTAACTTTTATGAAAACACTTTTTGCTTGCTAATGAAAGGAGTGGGAAGATATACAAAGACAGCCGCTCTGGTGTGTCTGCCACTACAGGCGATATGCTGATTTCAGTGACTTGATGTGAGAAAACTCAGTAACTGGATGATTACTTGCAGAGGAAAGCAACAATGCAGCACCATGAAGCTTCCTGCTCAATGACATTTAAATATATTCCAGCATTTAACAGGGAGCTACAAAAAAAGAAAAGCTACAGTAGATCATTTCAGTTCAGATTTATTGTGCATTTAGCTACAGGGTCAGCTGTACATGTAAGAACTATATTACTGACTAAATAAGAACATTTTTGCCTGTCAAATCACTGACAAGAGCACTTTTCTTAGAAAAGTATGTGTGTAGTCCATAGCAGCGATAAACAAATCTATCATGGTTCATTTAGGCAAGGGTTACACAAATCTAGTTTTAAATTGTGCAAACTTGAATTCAGAGGTGAATCCTCATATAGTCTGTGGGGAGTGAATCCTTTCAGTAAATTCTGTCCATTGGACAAGCTATTTTTTAAAAAAGGAGGTTGGGGACTGGCAGAAGTGACATGTGGCAATACAAAAAAAAAAAGTAGGAAGACAGTCCTTATTATGGAGCTTTGAAGGCAACATACAGTATCTCACAAAAGTGAGTATACCCCTCACATTTTTGTAAATATTTTATTATATCTTTTCACGTGAAAACACTGAAGAAATGACACTTTGCTACAATGTAAAGCCCAATTTGGACATTTTCACTTAGGGGTGTACTCACTTTTGTTGCCAGCGGTTTAGACATTAGTGGCTGTGTGTTGAGTTATTTTGAGGGGACAGCAAATTTACACTGTAATGCCCCGTACACACGGTCGGATTTTCCGACGGAAAATGTGCGATCGGAGCTTGTTGTCGGAAATTCCGACCGTGTGTAGGCTCCGTCGGACTTTTTCCATCGGATTTTCCGACACACAAAGTTTGAGAGCAGGCTATAAAATTTTCCGACAACAAAATCCATTGTCGGAATTTCCGATCGTGTGTACACAAATCCGACGCACAAAGTGTCATGCATGCTCAGAATAAATAAAGAGATGAAAGCTATTGGCTACTGCCCCGTTTATAGTCCCGACGTACGTGTTTTACGTCACTGTGTTCAGAATGATCAGGTTTTCCGACAACTTTGTGTGACCTTGTGTATACAAGACAAGTTTGAGCCAACATCTGTCGGAAAAAATCCTAGGATTTTGTTAAACAAAATATATATGAAACCCTGCGAGCCACTTACGGATAAATGCCTACAAAATAATAAGTGAACAGTGGAGACCAGCTGCAAACACTCAGTCACGTTCCATATTCGTGCAAAGTATTAAAATAAAAAACAATGTGTCTGCGCTAGAAAAAATCGCTGCACTCAAAGTGCAGTACTGGTAAACATAAACAACATGGGTGTTGATATATATGTGCATGCGTAAAAATACCCCTAGGTGCTAAAGTATAAAGTGCACAGTGCTATGTGAAACACAGCAAGTGAGTGATCAAACAAAACAACATATCCATTAAAATATCAAAATAAAATACAAGAGGATATAACAAACAGTGAATAAATGAAGTCCAAAAACGTGTATATCCAATGATATAAAAGTGCCCAAATAAATTAGTCCAAAAATTTGGTGAATTTCACATATCCTATCTTCCAAACTGTGCCACCAAAAAACATGCTGTGGTGTCTTCCAGCCGCCCCCACAGGTGTATATGCTCACCTTCCTGTGTGTGACACAGCGATTAGACTATGTCAAACAAAGCCTTGGAGCCACTCCTGTGCTCATTAGGAACCAGCTGTGCAAACTTCCAATGTTCTCAAGTGGAGATGGTTTATGCAAGAGAAAAAAACTCCATAGCGCAATATGTAGGTATAAAGGATTTTAATCAAATAATCAGCTCCCCTCACTGGGGTACTCACATATTGTGGGTGCGTGAGTGCACCATCCTTAACAAGCATAAAACGGTCAATCTCTCGGTGTGGTGTGCGGTGCGGCGTGTGTAACGAAAATCTCCTGCTCTCTCTCTGCTGACAGCTCCGTCCAGGCCCCTCCCCTACGCGTGTTCGGCACCGGGACCACGTGCCTTCTTCAGGGGGAATCTGATTGGACGAGAGCTCCAGAGTGAATATATATAGCTCCGGCGGCCATTTTGCCTAAGACCGCAGACACATCTGTGTCTATAGCGGCCATTTTCCCTTAGGCCATGGATCAGGCTGACACCAGCCGTGTCAATCATGGCAGCCATTTTGCCTAGGATCACAGATGTAAATCCTAATGGGCAGTAAAGGTAACTACAGCGGCCATTTTCCCTGAGACTACAAATCTGCTAAATAGCAGAATGTGTACTATTAATAGCAGGATCTCACAATAAATGATCTAATCAGATGTTGTGCATAAAAATAATCTACAATGATAATGATATATAACCATGTATTCTATCTTAATATAATAATATTATACAGGACGGAGCGGTCTCGCAACGAGAGCACCGCCACACACCACACACGTTTAGATCGCCGCAAACGATAAAATATCACATAATAAACAAACGTACAGCATTCCATATATGATTAATCGACCCCAAGATTGGATCAACCAAATTAAAATTAAATATTAAAAACAAACATGACATACTTTATTATAAAAAATTGTTATTAAAAATATTTGAATCACATAAAAAATCATAAAAAAATTCTTTTTAAGATATTAATCTAAAAAATCTATTTAAAAAAATATTCCAAAATGGATAAAATTTATACACCCAACATAGAATCACTGTGGGGAGGTAATTGAACTATCAAGGGGAACATCACAGTATACAATCTATAGTGGATGCCCTAGCTGAGCCCAATAGATAAGGCATCCCTTTCAACTCAAAACGAGAAAGAACAGAAATGGTAAAAGGTATATCGCCAAAGCAAACAGTATCAATAGTTACTAAGAAAACATCTCAAATCGAAATCTCTATTCAATCCTCCAGGGACCAAAGACCCAAGCTGGTGTATCCACCAGGATTCCCTTTTGCTTATCTCTCTGACAAAATTCGAACCCCTCCAGTGGCGTTTGGGCGCCTCAATCCCCCAAAACTTCATGCCTACGGTACTTTGGTTGTGTACCCTCTTAAAATGCACATATAAACCATGTTTATCGGACCCATTGCATATGTGCCTCACATGTTCTTCTATGCGATCTTTAAGGGCCCTGGTGGTGCGCCCCACATACAACAGGTTACATGGGCACTTTAAGGCATAGACCACCCCTACTGTATCACAAGATATAAAATCCCTAATCTTATATGAAAAGTTGTTTCTAGGGTTCGAGAATTCCTTTAACCTCCTAGTGTTGTCCGGGATCCTCCTGCAACTGTAACACCTGCCGCAGCTATGGAACCCTTCTAGGTCCAAAAACATTTTAGGTTTTGGAGGGGGGGGATCTACCACATTATGTATCAGCCTATCCCGCAAGCTAGGAGCTCTCTTAAAAACAAATTTCGGTTTATCCGGGAGAACATCTTTGAGCTGGGTGTCCTGTTTCAACACACTCCAATATTTACATATGATCCTCCTTACTTCATAACTTTGTGCTGAATAATCAAGTATTACACTAATACCCTCATGAACATCATTACCGGTTACTTTGATAGCATCTTTTAGAAGATCCGCCCTACTCATGTTGCCAATTCTACTTCTTTCTTTCTCCAAAAACTCCTTCTGATATCCCTTCTCCAAGAACATGGTACTCAACCTCTCTGACTGGGTCTCATAATCAACCATCCTGGTGCAATTCCTTCGCATCCTCATATATTGTCCACTCGGGATGTTTTTTAACCAGGGTTTATGATGACAACTCGTAACCGGAATATACGAATTCCGGTCCGTAGCTTTGAAGAAGGATTTGGTGATGATACCCTCATTGGTGTTGGAGATCTCTAGATCCAAAAAATGTATATTTTCTGTACTAACATTCCAGGTGAGGGAGATGTTTCGATCGTTGACATTCATGGAGTTCAGTAAACCCATCAGACCTTCCATATCCCCTCTCCAAATAATTAAGAGATCGTCTATAAATCTCTTGTATAGTACGATATCTCCATTGTCGTCCTTTAGGTTTTCCTCTTCCTCCCATTTGGCCATATAGAGATTAGCTACACTCGGGGCGAATTTGGCGCCCATCGCGACACCTTTCTTCTGTAAGTAGATCTTGTTATCGTACCAGAAAAAATTATTCTGTAAACAAAAATCTAAACATTTCAAAAGAAAGAATGTAAGGTCCTCATCGATTGAATCTTCCTTATCCAAGGCCCATTTGACAGCATTCAGGGCACCCTCATGGTCGATGTTAGTATATAATGAGGCCACATCTCCTGTGGCCATAATTATATTCTCATGTGTAGCACATCCCCCAAGCAACTGCAAAGTATGCTTGGTATCCCTAAGATAGGCGTTGGTTTTCTTCACTAAGGGCTGTAGATGGATGTCTATATACTCTCCTAATCTGGAGGTAAGGGATCCAATACCGCTCACTATCGGTCTTCCGGGTGGATTTAGGCTGTCCTTATGGATTTTGGGTAAGTAGTAGATTACAGGCATTTTACTGACCATAGGGACTAGGTATTTGGCTTCATGCTTGTTCAACAAGCCTTTATCGGTTCCATATTTGATAATGCCCTCTAATGCACTTTTACACATCTTGGAGGGGTTATCCTTAAGGGGTTGATAAGTGTCCATGTCGCTCAATATCCTTCCCATCTCATCTTTATATTGTTGTAGTGAGAGGACGACGACACCTCCCCCTTTGTCCGCCGGTCTAATCACTATGTCTTTCCTTTTCTCCAGTGAATCCATTCCTCTTTTAATATCTATATGTTCATACACTTTCTTAACCGGTAACTGTTCTAACTCCGAGGTAACCAATTTTTTGAATAAATCGACATATTTATTGTTGGATATATAGGGGTTAAACACTGAGTTATTTCTTAGGTTAGTGAACCTATGATCAGTGACAGCCCTCTCAACAGGATTGAGGGCATAATACTTTTTGATATTAAGTTTCCTGACCAATTTTTGTACACCAACATAGGTGTCGAATTTGTTGAGTCCTTTTTTAGGGGCATATTTGATTCCCTTATCTAAAACTAGTAGTTCCTCCCTTGATAGTTCTGCTCCGCTCAGATTATAGATTCCCCGTCCTAGTCTTCCCGCCTTCTTTTTCTGTTGAACTCTTCGTCCAGCTCTCCCTCCTCTCTTCCTGGATTTCGTACTTCTCGGGAGGGTCCTCCCCTGGTCCCCCCTAAAAAAGATTCATCCAGAAAATTGTCATTGTCGCTCAAAGGCTGGAAGCTATTAGCCACAGGTACCCCATAGTGGTCCTGCTGATGTGTTTCATATCTGACTCTCTGCGGTTTAGGGGAATAGTAAACTCCACCTCTACGTGCATCTTCTCTTGTATGTGTGGGGTGTCCCCTAAAAGGAGGTTGATACGGTAAGGGGCCCCTATAAGGTGCACGATTTCCTCTCTGGGGTGTATTCTGCTGATTCCCATAACTCCTATATTGATGATATGGAGTACTGTGTTGGTATCCATATGGCCTTTGATGGCCATATGAGTACTGTAGGCCATTTCTGTAGTGAGGGGCAGGATTCGGAGGATAATCCAAATCAAGATGCTCCCTCTCCCTATAGCCATTATCTTGATAAGCGGGTGCCTCATATCTCCAATTCCCATTGTTGGGCGGCGGGCCATTTCTCCCCTCATTATTAGGTCGCCTTGACAGATTTTGTTGCGATTTTCTAGGGGGTTGGCGATAAGGCATATGAGGTAACACCTCCTCCTGACATTGCGGTGGAAACCCTCTGTTACCTGGTCTGTTGCTCTGTTGCTGTGAATGAGACTGACCCTGTGGTTGTGGTACCCTATTGGTAACTGTCCCCATCTGTGAATGGGGGTTAACCACAGTGGTGGACGCCAATGTTGATTGCCAACGAAAGACTTGTTTGTTTTGATAGTCTTCGAAGTCCCTTTGGTACTTCTTCTTCTTTACATTTTTATTTTCCGTGTCTTTCTTCTGCATACTCCTCTGTAGCTCCCCCATGAGTTTAGTGTATTCAGGGTGATTAATGAGGGAGCTAAGTTTATCCCTAATATCCTTAATTTGGTTCTCCAAAAGATCTAGTTTACGCTGTTTTCTCTTCATAAGGAATTCCATAATCTCCCTTCCCTTACCCACAAAAAACGCATACCGAGGTAATTGGTTACCTCGGAGTTAGAACAGTTACCGGTTAAGAAAGTGTATGAACATATAGATATTAAAAGAGGAATGGATTCACTGGAGAAAAGGAAAGACATAGTGATTAGACCGGGGGACAAAGGGGGAGGTGTCGTCGTCCTCTCACTACAACAATATAAAGATGAGATGGGAAGGATATTGAGCGACATGGACACTTATCAACCCCTTAAGGATAACCCCTCCAAGATGTGTAAAAGTGCATTAGAGGGCATTATCAAATATGGAACCGATAAAGGCTTGTTGAACAAGCATGAAGCCAAATACCTAGTCCCTATGGTCAGTAAAATGCCTGTAATCTACTACTTACCCAAAATCCATAAGGACAGCCTAAATCCACCCGGAAGACCGATAGTGAGCGGTATTGGATCCCTTACCTCCAGATTAGGAGAGTATATAGACATCCATCTACAGCCCTTAGTGAAGAAAACCAACGCCTATCTTAGGGATACCAAGCATACTTTGCAGTTGCTTGGGGGATGTGCTACACATGAGAATATAATTATGGCCACAGGAGATGTGGCCTCATTATATACTAACATCGACCATGAGGGTGCCCTGAATGCTGTCAAATGGGCCTTGGATAAGGAAGATTCAATCGATGAGGACCTTACATTCTTTCTTTTGAAATGTTTAGATTTTTGTTTACAGAATAATTTTTTCTGGTACGATAACAAGATCTACTTACAGAAGAAAGGTGTCGCGATGGGCGCCAAATTCGCCCCGAGTGTAGCTAATCTCTATATGGCCAAATGGGAGGAAGAGGAAAACCTAAAGGACGACAATGGAGATATCGTACTATACAAGAGATTTATAGACGATCTCTTAATTATTTGGAGAGGGGATATGGAAGGTCTGATGGGTTTACTGAACTCCATGAATGTCAACGATCGAAACATCTCCCTCACCTGGAATGTTAGTACAGAAAATATACATTTTTTGGATCTAGAGATCTCCAACACCAATGAGGGTATCATCACCAAATCCTTCTTCAAAGCTACGGACCGGAATTCGTATATTCCGGTTACGAGTTGTCATCATAAACCCTGGTTAAAAAACATCCCGAGTGGACAATATATGAGGATGCGAAGGAATTGCACCAGGATGGTTGATTATGAGACCCAGTCAGAGAGGTTGAGTACCATGTTCTTGGAGAAGGGATATCAGAAGGAGTTTTTGGAGAAAGAAAGAAGTAGAATTGGCAACATGAGTAGGGCGGATCTTCTAAAAGATGCTATCAAAGTAACCGGTAATGATGTTCATGAGGGTATTAGTGTAATACTTGATTATTCAGCACAAAGTTATGAAGTAAGGAGGATCATATGTAAATATTGGAGTGTGTTGAAACAGGACACCCAGCTCAAAGATGTTCTCCCGGATAAACCGAAATTTGTTTTTAAGAGAGCTCCTAGCTTGCGGGATAGGCTGATACATAATGTGGTAGATCCCCCCCCTCCAAAACCTAAAATGTTTTTGGACCTAGAAGGGTTCCATAGCTGCGGCAGGTGTTACAGTTGCAGGAGGATCCCGGACAACACTAGGAGGTTAAAGGAATTCTCGAACCCTAGAAACAACTTTTCATATAAGATTAGGGATTTTATATCTTGTGATACAGTAGGGGTGGTCTATGCCTTAAAGTGCCCATGTAACCTGTTGTATGTGGGGCGCACCACCAGGGCCCTTAAAGATCGCATAGAAGAACATGTGAGGCACATATGCAATGGGTCCGATAAACATGGTTTATATGTGCATTTTAAGAGGGTACACAACCAAAGTACCGTAGGCATGAAGTTTTGGGGGATTGAGGCGCCCAAACGCCACTGGAGGGGTTTGAATTTTGTCAGAGAGATAAGCAAAAGGGAATCCTGGTGGATACACCAGCTTGGGTCTTTGGTCCCTGGAGGATTGAATAGAGATTTCGATTTGAGATGTTTTCTTAGTAACTATTGATACTGTTTGCTTTGGCGATATACCTTTTACCATTTCTGTTCTTTCTCGTTTTGAGTTGAAAGGGATGCCTTATCTATTGGGCTCAGCTAGGGCATCCACTATAGATTGTATACTGTGATGTTCCCCTTGATAGTTCAATTACCTCCCCACAGTGATTCTATGTTGGGTGTATAAATTTTATCCATTTTGGAATATTTTTTTAAATAGATTTTTTAGATTAATATCTTAAAAAGAATTTTTTTATGATTTTTTATGTGATTCAAATATTTTTAATAACAATTTTTTATAATAAAGTATGTCATGTTTGTTTTTAATATTTAATTTTAATTTGGTTGATCCAATCTTGGGGTCGATTAATCATATATGGAATGCTGTACGTTTGTTTATTATGTGATATTTTATCGTTTGCGGCGATCTAAACGTGTGTGGTGTGTGGCGGTGCTCTCGTTGCGAGACCGCTCCGTCCTGTATAATATTATTATATTAAGATAGAATACATGGTTATATATCATTATCATTGTAGATTATTTTTATGCACAACATCTGATTAGATCATTTATTGTGAGATCCTGCTATTAATAGTACACATTCTGCTATTTAGCAGATTTGTAGTCTCAGGGAAAATGGCCGCTGTAGTTACCTTTACTGCCCATTAGGATTTACATCTGTGATCCTAGGCAAAATGGCTGCCATGATTGACACGGCTGGTGTCAGCCTGATCCATGGCCTAAGGGAAAATGGCCGCTATAGACACAGATGTGTCTGCGGTCTTAGGCAAAATGGCCGCCGGAGCTATATATATTCACTCTGGAGCTCTCGTCCAATCAGATTCCCCCTGAAGAAGGCACGTGGTCCCGGTGCCGAACACGCGTAGGGGAGGGGCCTGGACGGAGCTGTCAGCAGAGAGAGAGCAGGAGATTTTCGTTACACACGCCGCACCGCACACCACACCGAGAGATTGACCGTTTTATGCTTGTTAAGGATGGTGCACTCACGCACCCACAATATGTGAGTACCCCAGTGAGGGGAGCTGATTATTTGATTAAAATCCTTTATACCTACATATTGCGCTATGGAGTTTTTTTCTCTTGCATAAACCATCTCCACTTGAGAACATTGGAAGTTTGCACAGCTGGTTCCTAATGAGCACAGGAGTGGCTCCAAGGCTTTGTTTGACATAGTCTAATCGCTGTGTCACACACAGGAAGGTGAGCATATACACCTGTGGGGGCGGCTGGAAGACACCACAGCATGTTTTTTGGTGGCACAGTTTGGAAGATAGGATATGTGAAATTCACCAAATTTTTGGACTAATTTATTTGGGCACTTTTATATCATTGGATATACACGTTTTTGGACTTCATTTATTCACTGTTTGTTATATCCTCTTGTATTTTATTTTGATATTTTAATGGATATGTTGTTTTGTTTGATCACTCACTTGCTGTGTTTCACATAGCACTGTGCACTTTATACTTTAGCACCTAGGGGTATTTTTACGCATGCACATATATATCAACACCCATGTTGTTTATGTTTACCAGTACTGCACTTTGAGTGCAGCGATTTTTTCTAGCGCAGACACATTGTTTTTTATTCTAGGATTTTGTTGTCGGAATGTCCGATCAATGTCCGATTGTGTGTACGGGGCATTATACAAGCTGTACACTCACTACTTTACATTGTAGCAAAGTCATTTCTTCATTGTTGTCACATGAAAAGATATAATAAAATATTTACAAAAATGCGAGGGGTGTACTTACTTTTGTGAGATACTGTATGTATCAATTAATGTTTTTAAAAAGTATTTTTTGTGGCGACCCCTACACTTTCATCAATTGGTAATAGGATTGATTTGACCAGTAGATAAAAATTGGTTTCTGAGGATGTCCCTGTTTTCCCTAAAGAAAACCTGTTCTGCAAATGGCCAATATCATACTCTCATTAGGAATTACAAAACCACAAACTACTGTGTAAAACTGGCCAGTAGTAGGACAGTTTTAACAAACACAACAAGACTAAAATGTACTAATTGAGTTTTTATATTCAAGTAGCAAGATACTGCAGATGGGAAAGCAGTGTAATGCCCTGTACACACAATCGGACATTCCGACAACAAAATTCATGTTTTTTTTCTGACGGATGTTGGCTCAAACTTGTCTTGCATACACACGGTCACATAAATCTTGTTGGAAATTCCGAACGTCAAGAACGCAGTGACGTACAACACGAGCCGAGAAAAATTAAGTTCAATAGCCAGTGCGGCTTCTCTGCTTGATTCCGAGCATGCGTGGAACTTTGTGCGTTGGAATTGTGTACACACAATCGGAATTTACGACAACGGATCTTGTTGTCGGAAAATTTGAGATCCAGATCTCAAATTTTGTGTGACAGAAATTCCGATGGAAAATGTCCGATGGAGCCTACACACGGTTGGAATTTCCGACAACAAGCTCCCATCGAACATTTCCCGTCGGAAAATCCGACCGTGTGTACAGGGCATTAAAGTGGTCAGCAACAGGACAGTTTTAGTTAGGGTTAATAGGTCTAACAAGTGTATACCTAACTTTATTTTTACCATGGAGGCAGGGAGGTGCAGGGAATGTGAGTTACATAACACATTAACCACCTTCTGACTGCGCTATAGCCGAATGATGGCTACAGCGTGGCCTGTCAGTTCTGGGAGGGTGTGATATGACGTACTCCCGCAATCATTCTGTGACACTTCCCTGGCGGCTCTTTAACACGTGATCAGCTGTGTCCAATCACAGCTGATCATAATGTAAACAGAAGAAGGTTAACGGCATTCCTGTCCTCACGCTGACAGCGTGAGGAAGGGAGAAGAGAGACGATAACCGCTTCAGTAAAAGGGACATGTTCACTGATAATCAGCCAACTGCTTATCATTGTCCTGATTATCAGTGCAGTCCCAACAGTGCCCACCAGTGTTGCCAATCTGTGTTCACCAGTGCTGCCAATCAGTGCCCAGCAGTGCCTCCTCATCAGTGTCAACTATCAGTGCAGCCTACCAGTGCTCATCAGTGCTGCCTATCAGTGCAGCCTCATCAGTGCCCACCAGTGCTACCTCATCAGTGCAGCCTATCAGCGCCCATCAGTGACACTTATCAGTGCCCATCAGTGCTGCCTATCAGTGCCTCCTCATCAGTGCCCACCAGTGCTACCTCATCAGTGCAGCCTATCAGTGCCCATCATTGCCGTCTCATCAGTGCTGCTTCATCAGTGTCCATCAGTGCAGCCTCATCAGCGCACATCAGTGAAGAAGAAAAAGTAGCTGTTTGCAAAAGTTTAGAACAAACTATGCTTTCGGTCTTTTTTTGTTTATTTAGCAAAAAATAAAAAAACTCAGTGGTGATTAAATATCACTAAAAGAAAGCTCTATTTGTGTGAAAAAAAAAGATAACATTTTTGTTTGGGTATAGCGTTGCATGAATACGCATTTGTCATTCGAAATGTGACAGCGCTGAAAGGTGAAAATTAGCTTGGAAAGGAGGGGGTAAAAGTGCCCAGTAGGCAAGTGGTTAAAATGTAAGAAACAACATACTACTTCAAAAACTAAAATGTACATACCTACCACCCTAACATACACAAATGTAGTGTGTAGTAAAAAAAAATGTCCTACATTTTTGGTCTCTGTAGGAAAAAGACAGGTGACCTTTATCAAGCAAATTAGAACTCACTTTATGCACAAATAAGTTTATTTGCACATGCAATTTCTGACTACCAAATGAGATAGATTTGCACAGGTCTGCAACATAATTAGTGCTGGAGACGAGACAGATTTTTATGAAGATGAGGTAGATTTTCACTCAAAACATATGCACATTTATGAAGTAATCGGGGTCAAGTTTTATTCTGTTGCAGTGTTACTTGAAAGCAGACGGAACAGAGAGAGGAATTAATGCCTGAAGCCTCATTATTATAATAAATCTAACAATCTGTCCCTGTATAACATTGTCAAATACCTGTCTAACATTACCTTGCTGTGTGACAGAATTGATAAATGTACCCCAATACACAGTATTTTATTTTAAATGGATGCAGTAGTACTTACTGATTAAAAAATGTTATATGTAAAATAAAAAAACATATTTTTGCTAAGTTTATTATTCAGCAGAGTATTTATTAAAACTGTGACCAAATGCAAGCACAATTTCTTCTTAAAAAAAAATTATATAAAAAGTATTTAGGTACACAAAGTAGTAGCTGCTTGCTCTGTGCTCACTCCTGAGCCCGTGCTCTGCGTGTCCATTCAGACACAGTGCTGCATCTCGCCTCTGCCCTCTCTCGCTTCTCATCACTGGTTCACTGGCTGTGATTGACAGCAAACAATGAGGAGGGAGAGTCGCCGGAGAGCCAAGGCTCTCGTGCACATTGCTAGATCGAGATGGGGATCAGGTAAGTATTAGGGGTACTAGGGGGGCTGCTGCACACAGAAGTTTTTTTTACCTACATGCATCGCTTATTGCGATTTTTTTTTTTTTTTTTACCAAAAATATGTAGAAGAATATATATTGGCCTAAACTGATGAAGAAATTAGTTTTTTAAAACATTTTTTGGGGATATTTATTATAGCAAAAAGTAAAAAATATAGTTTTTTTTCAAAATTGTCACTATTTTTTTGTTTATAGCACAAAAAATAAAAACCGCAGAGGGGATCAAATACCACCGAAAAAGCTCTATTTGTGGGGAAAAAAAGGACGCAAATTTTGTTTGGATACAGCATCCAACGACCGTGCAATTGTCAGTTAAAGTGACGCAGTGCCGAATTGTAAAATGTGCTCTGGTCAGGAAGGGGGTGAAACCTTCCGGGGCTGAAGCTATTAATCAGTAGATATCACAGCCAATTTGTTCAGCAATGATGAATATTAATTGTGTATGATTTGCATCTTTTAGTTGCAACCTGCTTTCCAAAAGAAATAGTGTAAATGGGAGCACAGATGTATAAAAGGTTTAAAGGTAGGAGAGGAACAGAGCTGCCCACTGGGAAGATTAGTGAAAAATTGGATCCCTGCCAGGAATAAATTGGCTATTAATGAATTATTATTGAATGTAATCATTTGCCATATGCCAGTTTAACTCACAAACCTTAGCCCAGTATTGTAAGTCACATTTGGGTTTTATCTGATGATTTCATTACACGTTTCCTGATTATCCATTTAAACTGCTGATGCTGCTTCATGTTTAAGATAATTATAACCAGATGTCAGCAAATGTGTATTGCTCTGCATCAATTAACAATAATTTACAGGAGGAAAGGAACCATTGTGGTATTATCTGTCTGAATTTGTTTCCTTAAAGAAAAAAATATAATTTTTATGGATACTCTGTGTACCAACCAGTTTTGAAATGTCCATACTTACCTTTTAAGATACTGTATTTTCTTGCCTCCCCTGGCTGGTCCCTAAGCTCTTTTAGTGCTTAGCAAGCCACTCCCCTTCATCCTCCTTCGTCCTCATCCCATCATTTTGACTGATGGCAGCAGAGGTCTATGGTTCCAATGTCCTTAGCACCAACCTCCAAAACTTGGAATTTGGACTGGTGGGGGAGGGGGGGGGGGCTGTACAGGAAGTGGGTCTGTACTGATGTGGAGGGAGAGAGTATGTGCTGGATGCCAGCTCTGTACTGGACAGAGGGTCTGTATTGGTGGAGAGGGAGGAGGTATTTACTGGAGGTGGGATCTGTACTGGTGGGAATAGAGGGAGTTTGTAATGGAGGGGAGTGGGTACCAGAGGGAGAGTCTGTGGGAAGAGAAGGGTATTGGAGGGAGGAGGACTGTACTGGAGGGATGAGGTCTGCACCGGAGGGAGGGTCTGTACTGGTGGGAGGAAAAATTGTCTGTACTGGTGGGTAACGAGAGTGTCCATACTGGAGGAGGGGATCTGTACTGATGAGGAGAGAGGGAGCCTGCACTGAGAGGGAAGGGAGGGGGAAGTCTGGAGAGGGAGGTCTGTATTGAATTGGGGGTCTGTACTGGTGGGTAGGGAGGGAGTCTGTATTGGAAGCAGGAGGTCTTTACTGGAGGGAGGGTCTGTACTAGCGGGGAGGAAGGGGGTCTGTACTGATTTGGAGGGAAGAGGGTTTTATTCAAAATTTGGTTCGATTTGAAGGCGAGGGGGTTTGTGTTGGATTGAGGTCTGTAATGGTCAGGAGAAGGAAGTATGTACTGAAGGGTGGTCTGTATTGAATTGGATGGGGGTCTATACTGGTGGTGAGGGAGGGAGTCTGTATTGGAGAGGGGTCTGTACTGGTGGGTAAGGTGGGGGTCTTTATTTCAGGGGGAGGTCTGTACTGGAGGGATTATATGTACTGGTGGCAAAAGAGGGGATCTGTACTGATGGGGAGGGAGGGGGTCTGTACTGGAGGGGAGTTAGGAGGGTCTGTACTTGAGGAGGTCTGTACTGGTGAGGAGAGAGGGGGTCTGTACTGGTGGGGAGAGAGGGCGTCTGTACTGGAGTGGGATCTGTACTAGCACAGAGGGAAGGAGTCTTTGCTCAAGGAGGTACCTGTACTAGTGGTAGTAAAAGAGGTCTGGTGGGGAGGACAGGGTCTGTACTGGAGGTCTGTATTGGAGGGGTGATCTGTACAAATGTGGAGGGTAGGGTGGCTTTACTTGAGGTGTTACCTGTACTGGTGGTAAGAAAGGGGGGTCTGCACTGATGGGGAGAAAGGGGGTCTGTACTGGATGGTATCTGTAGTGATGGGAAGAGAAGGGGCCTGTACTGGAGGTCAGATCTGCAGTACTGGAGGGGGGTACTAATGGGTAAGGAGGGAGTTTGTATTGGAGGGAAGTGGTCTGTACTGGAGGCAGGAGATCTGTACTGGATGGGGGTCTGTACCAGGGGGGTCTGTATTGAGAGGGAATTGGCGTGGGGGGTCTATGCTGATTGGAATCCATACTGGAGGGGGCCTCTACTGGTAGGGAGGGAGGGGCTCTGTACTAGAGAGGAGCTGTACTAATAGGTAAGGAGGTGGGCTGTATCAGAGGGGAAAATGTACTGGAGGTAGGAAGTACTGGGGAGTCTGTACTGGAGGGGGGATCTTTACTGGTGGGGAGGGAAGGGGTCTGTTCTGCAGTGGGGTTCTATACTGAAGGGGGGTGGTCTGTACTGGTGGGGTCTGTGCTGGTGGGAAGTGAAGGGGGTCTGTACAGCAGTGGGGGTCTACACTGAAGGGGGATCTGTATTGGAAGAGGCATCTGTACGGGTGGGAATGGAGGGGGTCTGTATTGGGTGAATGTACTGCTGGTATATACTGGAGGGGGGACGGTTTGTGCTGGAGGGGGGATCTTTACTGGTGATCTTGTCCTTCTTTGGCACCCCCTCTCTCTAGGCTCACGTTACTCCTTTCCTCGACCTTGGAACCAACATCGGAGCCTTCAAATCGCTGTACATCCTCCAGCAGCATGTACCCGACTCTGTGGTCGAATAATTCTGGGGACACCTCCATGCATGATGGTGGGGCTACAGAAGGAGTGACTGTGGACAAGGAGCCGGCGGAATAGGCCGCTTTGGCAGCTGGGTTGGAAGGCAAACTATTCTGAGCCTGGGTGACACAGGATGAGGAGGATAGGGACGGCTTTGTTATCCACTCCACCAACTCTTCTGCATGTTCTGGCTCAATAAACACGGCCAGTAGGAGAAAAAAAGGACAAGCATGCCCCACGGCCTCCTGCAGAAGATGCATCATATCCACGACCAGCACTGTTGACTGTAGACACAGAGGCTGCTTGCCCTCTTTTAGTGGCCTGTGAGCGTCTGTCTCTCCTTGGTGGCCTTCCGGACATGATGTATTGTTTGTTTTGCAACACCATACTACACTGTATTAGATACTGTGTACACCGCCTGAAGTGTATTAGAAACTGTACATAATGTATTAGATACTGTGTACACCGCCTGCACAGTATTAGCAACTGTACAACGGCTGCACTGTACAGTAAAACCTTGAGCATAATTGGTTCCAGAAACATGTTTGTAATCCAAAGCACCTCTATATCAAAGCAAATTTTCTCAAAAGAAATAATGGAAACTCAAATTATTCGTTCCACAACCATTTATTCATAAGTCCTTCAGTTTATAGTCTATATAAAAAGATTATAGCAATGTGATAGGTTGTGTAACCATAAAATGTCCATTCACAAATGGCAGCCTCTAGAAGGGGATTAGAAGCAAACTCCAGCAGGAGCTACAGAGTATAAAAAAGAAGAGAGGCGCCTCTAAGCGTAGCAATATGGTTACATTTAATGAAAGTACAACATCTAGCAACTCACATGGTTGATGATTAAAAGAGGCACATCTAAGTATGCAGGCAACTGGGGTAATGCTGTCCACATAGACCATAGACCATCCCCCACACCCCCGTCTCTCACCGCTGTCAGTATGCAATTGTGACTGGGGAGACTACCCTGCAGTAGAGCGATTTGAAAGCGAGGCTTGAAACGCTCATGGAGCGCAGCGTGGAAGGGACAACGTAGATGTCGGTGAGGAGGATAGTCTATGTGGACAGCTTTACCCCGGATGCCTGCATACTTACATAGTTACATAGTGTGGCCGGACCAGAGTCTTGTAGAGCGGGAGAATTATTGTTTTATCTCTGGAATTAATCCCCTTTTTAATGCATGCCAATATTCTGTTTGCTTTGTTAGCAGCAGCTTGGCATTGCGTGCCATTGCTGAGCCTATCATCTACTAGGACCCCCAGGTCCTTTTCCATCCTAGATTCCCTCAGAGGTTCTCCCCCCAATGTATAGATTGCATTCATATTTTTGCCACCCAAATGCATTATTTTACATTTTTGGTTACTAAAGCCCCCTGATTCCCTTGTGAAGACTGAGGAGAAGAATACATTAAATACCTTCACCATCTCCCCATCCTTTCTAACCTTTCTCATTCTTTATGGGGCCAATACGGTCTGTCCTCCTTTTTTACTGTTTACATACTTTAAAGAATTTCTTGGGATTTTTTTTTGCTCTCCTCAGCTATGTGTCTTTCATGTTCTATCTTAGCCGTCCTTATTGCACCCTTACATTTCTTGTTGCATTCTTTATAAAGTCTGAATGCTGAGGATGATCCCTCAGCCTTGTATTTTTTGAAGGCCTTCTCCTTTGCTTTTATATGCACTTTTACATTGGAGTTAAGCAATCAAGGACTTTTGTTCGCTCTTTTAAATTTATTATCCAATGGGATGCATTGGCTAATGCCCTAATTTAATATGCTCTTAAAGCAAACCCATCTCTCCTCCGTGTTTTGTTCCTAAGATTTTAACCCAATTTATGCCTTCTAGCAAGGTTCGTAGTTTAGGGAAGTTGGCTCATTTGAAATTCAGTGTCTTTATATTCCCCTTATGTTTCCTATTTGTGTGATTTATACTAAAGCCAACTGACTTGTGATCTCTGTTACCTAAATTGCCCTGTATATCCACATCCGTGATCAAGTCTGTAGTGTTGGTAATCAGTAGATCCAGTAATGCTTTATTTAGATGTGTCTGTTTTAATCATCATCAACCATGTGAGTTGCTAAATGTTGCTAAACCTTCATTAAATGTAATTATTGCTACACTTAGAGGCGCCTCTCTTCTCTTTTATATTCAGTTGTGACATGACGCTACTTGTATATCAAGACATCGCTTGTATATCAAGTCAAAATTTATTTAAAAATGTTGTTTGTCTTGCAAAACGCTCTCAAACCAAGTTACTCTCAAACCAAGGTTTCACTGTATTGTATACTGTGTACACCACCAGAAGTGTATTAGAAACTGTACACACTGTATTAGATACTGTGTAAACCGCCTGCACTGTATTGTGTACTGTGTACACCACCAGAAGTGTAGTTTAAATTGTACACACTGTATTAAATACTGTGTACACCACCAGAAAAGTAGTAGAAACTGTACACACTGTATAAGATACTGTGTACACCGCCTGTGCTGTATTAGAAACAGTACAGTGGCTGCACTGTATTTTATACTGTGTACACCACCAGAAGTGTAGTAGAAACTGTACACACTGTATTAGATACTGTGTGCACCACCTGAAGTGTATTAGAAACAGTACACCACCGAATGCACTGTAGATATAGGCTACGCTGGATGCAGAGTATATATAGATATCTATATAGATATATATAGACGAGACTGTATATATATATATATATATATATATATATATATATATATCAATATACCGCCTGAAGTGTATTGGAAACATTACACAACAGAATGCACAGTAGATATAGGCTACACTGGATGCAGAAAATATATATATATATATATATATACTCTGAAGAAGCCAGCCAGGTTTCAACGGAGCTCCCCCCTTGCGAGAAGGGTGGGGAACCGGTCTCCATGGAGGAAGAGACGACATCTTACAGCATGTAGTCACTGGTGTCGTTGGCTGCCCCTGCAGGGAGGGGAGCGGGCCATAAAGGAGAGAAATGAACTAAGAATCATTGCGGGAGAAGTAGCAACAAAGCGGAAGGAAACTGGGCGATCGATCGTTTATGAGTGGCACATGGACTATTGATCATGTGAGTGAAAGCCCAAGGGAAGGGTACTGCCAGAGGCTGAGGGATGTTGGTACGCAAGTCAGTGAGACAGGCAGTGATGGCCTGTGACTTTGGGTTCAGCAATGACCCGGGATTCCAATCAGTCGGGCGGGAGAAGTTATTCAGAGTGACTCTTTCTCGGCTCAACTTGGAAGTACCATGCGGATGGGAAGTAGTGGTAAAAGGGTAGCGGTGAAGCTGCAAGCACACATATAGAGATACGGACTGTTCTTGAAAAGTCATGCAGATGAAGAAGTTATTCAGAGTGACTCTTTATCAATTATTCTCTATCAAATCTACTTCCATCTTCCCTGATTGAAGAAATCACACAAAGTGATTTCCTAACTATCCGCAATTGATTCTAAATTTCCCGTGAAAAGATGATAATGCAACAAAAGAGCATCTCAAAAGAAGTCCTTCTCCTATCCCAGTTCATGTTAATTAATAAAGCAAGAGAAAAAGCATTATGGACTGTGTTTGGATTTTATGGGCTGCGATGAGTTAGGTGGTAAACGTGAATTACGGATATAACATATTATTATTTATTATTATTTAGCCGCTCCTTCGGGGGTAAGCGCTTCATATATATATATATATATATATATATATATATATATATATATATATATATATATGTATATATATATTATATATATATTAATTAATACACTGCCTGCACTGACTGAATACTGAATATCGAGTAAACACTGAATATATAGTTTATGCGCTAAATGCAGAGTATATATATATATATATATATATATATATATATATATATATATATATATATATATATATACTAGACCAGGGGTCTTCAAACTGCGGCCCTCCAGGTGTTCAGGAACTACAATTCCCATCATGCCTAGTCATGTCTGTGAATGTCAGAGTTTTACAATGCCTCATGGGATGTGTAGTTCTGCAACAGCTGGAGGGCCGTAGTTTGAGGATCCCTGTACTAGACTGACTGTATATCTATCAAATACACTGCCATTAACTGAATAACCTGAATGCTTAATTATTATTATTATTATTCAGGATTTAATTTATATAGCGCCAACAGTTTGAGCAGCGCTTTACAACATGAGGGCAGACAGTACACTTTCAATACATGAGGGATCAGAGGGCCCTGCTCATTAGAGCTTACAATCTAGAAGGGAGGGTCAAGTGGAAACAAAAGGTAATAACTGTGGGGGCTGAGCTGATTGAGAAAATGAAAAAAACAGTTGTTGTTAGGTGTGGGTAGGGTAGGCTTCTCTGAAGAGAAGGGTTTTCAGGGATCGTCTAAAAGCTAATAGAGTAGGAGCTAAGTAGACAGATTGGGGTAGGGCATTCCATAGGATTAGAGAGGTTTTGGAAAAGTCCTGGAGGCGAGCATGGGAGGAGGTGATGAGGGAGATAGAGAACAGAAGGTCTTGAGAGGAACAAAGAGAACGAGTAGGTTGGTATTTAGAGACTAGGCTAGTGATGTAGCTGGGGGCTAAATTGTGAATGGCTTTGTACGTAATTGTTAGTATTTTGAATTCTTTGGGCGAGCGGAAGACAGTGGATGGATTGACAGAGAGGGGTAGCAGAGACAGAGAGATTGGTAAGGTGGATGAGTCTTGCAGGAGCATTCATGAAGGATTGAAGAGGTGATAGACTATGTAGAGGTAAGCCAATGAGAAGGGAGTTGCAGTAGTCGAGGCGAGAGATGACCAGCGAGTGAATTAAGAGCTTTGTTGTGTCATTGGTTAGAAAGGGGCGTATTATGGAGATGTTGCGGAGGTTGAGGCAGTAGGATTTGGACAGTGATTGGACACGGTACTTAAAAGAGAATTCAGAGTCCAGGACTACACCTAGAACCTTGGCATGTGGGGATAGGCTTATAGTTGTGTCATCGATTTTGATAGAGAGATCAGGGGAAGGGGCATATGGGGGAGGAAAAATTATAAGTTCGGTTTTGGATAGATTGAGTTTAAGGAAGTGGTGTGACATCTAGACTGATATATCTGATAGTAAATTAGTGATATGTGAGGAGACAGAGGGAGTGAGCTGAGGGGTAGAGAAATAGATTTGGGTGTCATCAGCGTAGAGGTGGTATTGGAAGCCATTGGAGGCTATCAGCTGACCCAGGGAGGAGGTGTAAATTAAAAATAGGAGAGGTCCAAGAACAGAAGCTTGGGGGACCCCAACTGAAAAAGGAAGAGAAGAAGAGGAAGCAGAGTTGTAGGAAACGCTAAAGGTGGATAAGTAGGAAGAGAACCAGCGAAGAGTACAGTCACGGAGACCAAAGGCATGGAGTTTTTTGAGGAGGAGGGGGTGGTCAACCATATCAGAGGCAGCAGAGAGGTACAGGAGTAGGAGTACAGAATAGTGTTGATTGGTTTTGGCCGTTAGTAGATCGTTTGTTAGTTTTAGGAGAGTAGTTTCTGTGGAGTGTTGAGGATGAAATCCAGACTGAAGGGGATCAAGAAGGCTATTATCAGCGAGGTTGGCGCTCAGTCGGTTGTAGACCAGACGTTCGAGGTGTTTGGATAAGAAGGGGAGCAAGGAGATGGGGCATAGGTTGTTAAGATTGGATGGGTCCAGTGAGTGCTTTTTAAGCATGGGTCTGACAAGTGCATGTTTTAGAGACTTGGGGAAGATGCCAGAAGAGAGGGAGAGATTGAAGATGTGGGTTAGAGAGTGTAGCATAGAGCCAGAGGGTGAACGTAGCATTTGTGAGGAAACAGGATCCAGAGGGCAGGTGGTAAGGTGGACATTAGCAAGTAGTTTAGCAACCTCGTCTATAGTGGCGGGGTTGAAAGAGGGAAGTAATGATTGTGCCTGTGGGCATGAAGTGTAAGGGCTTTTTCACACGGAGGATCCATGTGTCCGTTTTTCATCCTTCCGTTTTCGGATAAAAAACGGACATACATGTATCCCTATGGAGCGTTGGATGTCAGCGGTGACATGTCCGCTGACATCCGACCCGCTCCGATCCGAAAAGTGTAACGGAGGAAAACTGTACTTTTCCATCCGTTTTCGGATCGGATGACGACAGACTCTACGGTCCGTCATCACCCGATCCCCCATAGGGGAGAGCGGCGCTCTGACAGGTCCGTCGCTGCACAGTGTGCAGAGACAGACCTGTCATCTTGCTGCTCAGCGGGGATCGGCGGAGCAATCCCCGCTGAGCAAGCGGGTATTCACGGGCGGATCATCATTGTTCTGATGATCACCCTAAGGGCTCTTTCACACGGATGTTCCTTTTTTTCTGTCCGTTCAGTTCAGTTCAGTTTCTTTTTTTTGGTTGAAAAACGGTTGCAGATGTCATCTTTGACATCCATATTCATGTCTGTGAACATCCGTTTTACATCCACGAACGTCCGTTTTACATCCACTAAGGTCCATTCTTACATCCGCAGACATACGTTTCCTATGCTGCTAAACCCTATTGATCATCTGTGGGGCATCCTCAAACAGAAGATGGAGGAGCGTAATGTATCTAACATCAAACTCTAACATCTACCAGCTCTGTGATGTCGTCAAGGAGGAGTGGAAGAGGACACCAGTGGCAATATGTGAAGCTTAGGTGATCTCGCAGGTGAAACTCACAGCCAATCCAACAAAAAAGTGGCTCAAGAAGATCTTGGAGTGACCTAGCCAGTCTCCAGACCTTATGTGCCCGTTCACACTAGTGCAATGACAGTGATTCACAGCCCATTGCTGTTCACATCACATGCAATGTCTGTCATCGCACTGGTGGGAACCGGCACTTTAACCTTAGATAATATGTGTAGGGAGTGGAGCTGAAGGTTTGAATTACCAAATGTCAGCCTCAAAACATTCACTTGGAGATGATCTACAAAGAGGAGTGGGCCAAAATCCTTCCTGAGATATGTGCAAACTTGGTGGCCAACTACAAGAAACGTCTGACCTCTGTGATTGTCAACCTTTGCCAAGAAATAAAACGTCATGTTTTTAGCATGGGTATAATACTTACACCCCCCCCCCCCCCCATGCAATAAACAGTGCTACTTTAAAGATCCTGTTAATAAGGCTCTTTGGGGGAATTGGAATATACAGTGGGGACGTAAAGTATTCAGACCCTCTTAAATTTTTCACTCTTTGTTATATTGCAGCCATTTTCTAAAATCATTTAAGTTCATTTTTTTTTCCCTCATTAATGTACACACAGCACCCCATATTGACAGAAAAACACAGAATTGTTGACATTTTTGCAGATTTATTAAAAAAGAAAAAGTGAAATATCACATGGTATTCAGACCCTTTGCTCAGTATTTAGTAGAAGCACCCTTTTGATCTAATACAGCCATGAGTCTTTGTGGGAAAGATGCAACAAGTTTTTCACACCTGTATTTGGGGATCCTCTACCATTCCTCCTTACAGATCCTCTGCAGTTCTGTCAGGTTGGATGGTAAACATTGGTGGACAGCCATTTTTAGGTCTCTCCAGAGATGCTTAATTGGGTTTAAGTCAGGGCTCTGGCTGGGCCATTCAAGAACAGTCACGGAGTTGTTGTGAAGCCACTCCTTCGTTATTTTAGCTGTGTGCTTAGGGTCATTGTCTTGTTGGAAGGTAAACCTTCGGCCCAGTCTGAGGTAGTGAGCACTCTGAAGAAGGTTTTCATCCAGGATACCCCTGTACTTGGCCGCATTCATCTTTCCCTCGTATGCAACCGTCCTGTCCCTGCAGCTGAAAAACACCCCCACAGCATGATGCTGCCACCACCATGCTTCACTGTTGGGACTGTATTGGACAGGTGATGAGCAGTGCCTGGTTTTCTCCACACATACCGCTTAGAATTAAGGCCAAAAAGTTCTATCTTGGTCTCATCAGAGAATCTTATTTCTCATCATCTTGGAGTCCTTCAGTTGTTTTTTAGCAAACTCCATGCGGGCTTTCATGTGTCATGCACTGAGGAGAGGCTTCCGTCATGCCACTCTGCCATAAAGCCCCGACTGATGGAGGGCTGCAGTGATGCTTGACTTTCTACAACTTTCTCCCATCTCCCGACTGCATCTCTGGAGCTCAGCCACAGTGATCTTTAGGTTCTTCTTTACCTCTCTCACCAAGGCTCTTCTCCCCCGATAGCTGAGTTTGGCCGGACGGCCAGCTTTAGGAAGGGTTCTGGTCATCCCAAACGTCTTCCATTTAAGGATTATGGAGGCCACTGTGCTCTTAAGTGCAGCAGAAATTTTTTTGTAACCTTGGCCAGATCTGTGCCTTGCCACAATTCTGTCTCTGAGCTCTTCAAGCAGTTCCTTTGAACTCATGATTCTCATTTGCTCTGACATGCACTGTGAGCTGTAAGGTCTTATTATAGACAGGTGTGTGGCTTACCTAATCAAGTCCAATCAGTATAATCAAACACAGCTGGACTCAAATGAAGGTGTAGAACCATCTCAAGAATGATCAGAAGAAATGGACAGCATCTGAGTTAAATATATGAGTATCACAGCAAAGGGTCTGAATACTTAGGACCATGTGATATTTCAGTTTTTCTTTTTTAATAAATGTGCAAAAATGTCAACAATTCTGTGTTTTTCTGTCAATATGGGGTGCTGTGTGTACATTAATGAGGAAAAAATGAACTTAAATGATTTTAGCAAATGGCTGCAATATAACAAAGAGTGAACAATTTAAGGGGGTCTGAATACTTTCAATCCCCACTGTAGATTGGTCAATTGGGAGGAACTAGGAAAGGAGTGCATCTGAGACCTGGATGCCTCATATGAACTGGAGACTGGGTAAGAGGCGCCACTTGAGGTGGGGTCAATACATTGTGGACACTGGTGGTTGGTTGATATTGCTGATGGGGGTTAATACTAAGAGGCGTCACTTGAGGTGGGGTCAAAACATTGTGGACACTGGTGTTTGGTTGATGTTGCTGATGGGGGTTAATACTAAGAGGCGCCACTTGAGGTGGGGTCAATACATTGTGGACACTGGTGTTTGGTTGATGTTACTGATGGGGGTAATACTTTGAGGGTAATGATGATGATACGTCTGATGTGATGATAGGTTTAGTGGAGCAGGGTCCAATGCAGTGTAATTGAATAGAGACATTTGCACCTCCATTTTTCTATACATGGGGACCTGTGCCAGTTGGGGGTACAGGCTGCTTAGGTAAACTGCATCTTGATTTGAGGGATACAGCAAAACGATCCCTTGTGTCAGCCCTCCTACTTGCCCTCATGTCTTCCATGAATTCTATCATTGCTCCTTCAATGTCTTGCCTGGATTGTCCTCCGCGTTGTCTAGTTCTTGTTGTGACACGAACAGAACGATTTTGTTGAGGGATACATTTTTTAGAACATTTATCAATGTAAACATTTTACAATAGGTCATTTTGTATGGGATTCTTACAAGCACACATTGTCTTTCCTAGGCGATTGTTCTCGATGAAGCTGAATTTGGTGATGGTTCGGATGACACGGATTGTTCGGCACCATGCTCTGCTGGTATCTCTTCGGCTACAATCTCTGCGTCTTGTATTATATTTTCAGAGTCCGAATCTCCCTCCTCTTCTGTCTCTGAAATGTTGGTGCATGTACTGTAAAATATATGTTGATCGATGGATTACAGAACAGCACAGTAGATTTATTACAATACATAATCCATGTGTCCCATTACTGTTCTAAATGAGTCTATGATTTGGTAGGCTTTGTCAACTAATTTATTTTGGGGAGCAAAAAGGTATTGAGTTATTTACTTACGATCTTAAGTCCATAACCGTTCTTAAAAACCCCAACATTTCATAGAAGGGGCTTCTACTTTTTTGTGTCGTTCCTGCACCACTTCTACTTTGCTCTGCTTCCTCATTCAATTTGCGTCTAAAACGGTCCCTAATGGATGTCCAACGTGTCACAATTTTTTTCCCTGCATATGAAAAGTAGACAAAATGAACAAAAAACAAATTATTAGGTATTCTATTTGTAACCTGTATGTATTCAGCTGTAAAAATGCTCAATAGCTTAAAATACTCAAAAAATACCATAAATGCAGCTCACCGACATTTTTGGATGTTTGTGAGCAGAAAAAATAAATCACTAAAACGCCAGTGCAATAACGCTGAAAAAAGCTGAAATTCACTACAAAAGCTACTGACATTTTAGACTTTTTTAAACGTCTTGTGTGCATGCGGCCTAAAGTGACATATGGGTGTACTACAAGTCTCACCATGCCACCCCACCCCCATCCCTTTTTTTAACGTCCTGTATGCTTGCGGCCTAAAGTGACATATGGGTGTACTACAAGTCTCACCAAGCCACCCCACCCCCATCACCCCATACTGCTTACCACGTATCTTGCGCTGATTTTGGCTCATTGTGGTCCAGTTTGGTGTAACCTCTTGGAATATTTCTTCCCAGATCCTGGATTTTGTTATATTCACAGCATTTCTTGTCCCAGATAGCTGGCCTGGCTCATCCCTACTGGCTACTGATATTTTTCATTTTGAGGACAACCATTACCTGATAGTAGTAGATTACTACAGCAAATACTTTGAGCTAGTGCAGCTGAGAAATCTAAAAACGTCAACAGTCATATGAGCTTTCAAAACAGTACTTTCAAGACATGGAGTGTGTGAAGAACTTGTGTCTAATAATGGGCCACAATTCTCATGTGCTGAGTTCCAGTGCTTCCTGCGTGAATGGGGAATCAGGCACAAACCCACAAGCCCGTATCACCCACAGGCCAATGGTCTAATGCCCTGTATACACGATAGGATTTTCCGATGGAAAATGTGTGATAGGACCTTGTTGTCGGAAATTCCGACCGTGTATAGGCTCCATCACACATTTTCCATAGGAATTTCTGACACACAAAGTTTGAGAGCATGCTATAAAATTTTCCGACAACAAAATCCATTGTCGGAAATTCCAATCGTGTGTACACAAATCCGACGCACAAAGTGCCATGCATGCTCAGAATATATTAAGAGACAAAAGCTATTGGCTACTGCCCCGTTTATAGTCCTGACCTACGTGTTTTACGTCACTGCGTTCAGAACGATCAGATTTTCCAACAACTTTGTGTGACCGTGTGTATGCAAGGCAAGTTTGACCCAACATCCGTCGGAAAAAATCCATGGATTTTGTTGTCGGAATGTCTGATCAATGTCCGACCGTGTGTACACGGCATTACAGAGAAGTATATTGGCATAACCAAATCTATTATACTGAAAGCGCAATCATCAGGGCAGGATGCGTACCTAGGACTGTTACTGCAACCTAGAACTATCGTGCAACACCTATTGAAGGGTTATGCTCACCTACACAGCTGCTAATGGATAGAACACTGAGGACCACAGTGCCTATTGCACCACAGAAGTTGCAGCCTCAGTCTATCCCACACGATCGAGTAATAGCTCAGAGGATCATTAACATGGAAAAGCAAAAACTGTATTTTGATAAATACACAAAATCCCTTCATCCACTCTGTGCTGGGCAAGCTGTGTGACACAAAGTCACTGAGAATACATGGGAACCTGCTCGAATTATCAAAGAAGCTAATTCACAAAAAATAATGTATAATTGAAACCAAGTGGGGACAGAAGCTGGGACAAAACAGGCGTCATCTTCGTCCAGACACTGCCGCGGATACATTATTAGAGGAACTGAATGACATAAGAGATAAAGAACAAGCCCATGATGGCACAGAAGTCCTAAACAGGGATATTGAGTAGACTGAAGACACCAAGAACAGCATAAACGTATCAGCATGTGATATTAGTTGGAGTGCCTCTCAACTGGACACCAATCCTATGGATGATGAGCCAGAGGTTCTCTCGCTATGGTCAAGCTATTAAACCAAAAATATTGAGTGACTTTGTCTCATAATAAATGTTTCATACTTGAGAGAGAAGATTTCATGATGTGTATGTTTTATGTTATACTTCAAGTTCAATTGTTATGCCTAGTTCCTTATGCATGGTAGGAAACAGTTAACAGTCATGTGATCTTGGGGCAGGGAGCAGTAGTTGTAAAATGGATGCTGCTGATTAAACACAAGACTCTTGTTCAAGCTCCTTGCTGTCTGCCTATACTTTGTGTTAATTCATCACAAATAGGGGGGGGGTCTGTATTAGAGGGGGATCTTTACTGGTGGGAAGGTAGGGGGTTTGTACTGGGGTGGGTGCCTACACTGAAGGGGGGTCTGTATTGGAGAGGAGTCTGTACTGGAGGTGGGATCTATACTAGAGGGAGCTGTACTAATGGATAAGAAGCGGGTCTGAATTGGTGGGAGGAGGTCCATACTGGAGGGAGGAGATCTGTACTGGAGGGAGGAGATCTGTACTGGAGGATGAGTCTGTACTGGAGGATAAGTCTGTACTGAAGGGGGGAATCTTTACTGGTGGGAATGAAGTTGATCTGTACAGTTGGAGAGGGAAAGGGTCTGTACTGGAGCAGATCTGTACTTGTGGGGAGGTAGATGGTCTGCACTGGAGGGGGGACCTGTGCTAGGGAAAAGGAAGGGAGGTCTGTACTGGAGGGGGTTTCTATTGGTGGGGAAGGAAGGGGGGTGTAATGGTGGGTAAGGAGGGGGTCTGTATTGTAGGAGGAGGTGGTCTGGAGAGGGCATCTGTACTGGTGTGCAGGGGTGGTTGTACTGCATAAGGGGTTTGTACTGGTGGGGAGGAAGGTGGTCCGAACTAGAGGGGAAATCTGTGATTCTGGGGGTGCTGTACTGGTGGGTAGGAAGGGGGTCTATACTGGTGGGATAGGGGGGCTCTGTACTGGTGAGATAGGAGGGAATCTATACTGAAGGAGGGGTTTGTATTGGTTAGACTCACTTGTGGCACAGTCATTAAAGCATATTTTGAGGCAAATGTGTGCTATGTATACAGGCTCAACAGGTGTGTCAGTATTCAGCAGAAAGGTCACTGTCAAATGATATCTTATGACACATTAGTCTGCAGTGTACTTGGCCTTTACCACTGTATTCTCTGCAGGAGAAGTTGAGTTGTCACACTATAAATATACTGTACTAAAAGTTACAGCTAGCTAAACAAATACATAATTAATGAACAATATTTTTATGGATTTGTTTCTGTCCTTATTTTTTAGTAATAGGTGGGATTCTTTCACTTTGTCAAATTCAATATATGCCTGTAGGTATGCATGGGGGGAACTTGATGTAATTGGAAACAGAAGGCAGCCTCAAAGACCCATAGCACAGGAACAGAACCAAAGACAGCATTCAAACTTGTTATAAATGGTGAAAAAACCACCAACCCGTGCAGGTGTAAATTGGTGAATTTAAATTATTATAGGAGCAGCACGTTATAAGGGTAAGTGAAAAGAGAATATCGTATTTATCGGCATATAACACGCACCCCAATTTAGGAGGGAATTTTAAGGAAAAAAAAACTTTTAGGAGGGAAGTTGAAGGGAAAAAAATTTACATTTAAATGCCCATCATTGCAGCCTTCTCAGTGCAGCCTTGCCCCAGTGCAGCCATATCAGTGCAGCCTTGTCAGTGCAGCCTTCCCCAGTGCAGCCATGTCAGTGCAGCCTTCTCAGTGCAGCCATGTCAGTGCAGCCTTGTCAGTGCAGCCTTGTCAGTGCAGCCTTCCCCAGTGCAGCCTTCCCCAGTGCAGCCTTGTCAGTGCAGCCTTCCCCAGTGGAGACACGCCCATAGAGATCCTTTTAGGATCTTTGGATCTGCCTTCCATTCATTTTCTTTCCATTTATGGTACTAATGGTCTTCAATGACCAATCTTCATCCGAGGGTTCACCTAAATCCATCCAGTGTCCATGCAGTCACAGGGTTCCTGATTTTCAGCACCTGGACTAAGCCGTGATCATGCAAACCTTACTATTATGTCTATGAAGTGCTTTTGACTCCTGTAATGGGAGTCACCACAATCTGGGGAGTAGGCTGTGTAGCCGGTGATGGTGGTGGATTACTGTTCCCTTGATGTTTGCCGAATACTAGCAGGATTTATCCAGAAGTTTTGAGAATTTACATCAATTTTTGAACACTATTTGGTTTTGAATTTTTGAATTTTTTGATTTTTTTGCTTTCACTGCTTGATATTTCAACACTTTGATGCTTTCCAATGCTTTTTGATTGAACTCTAGCCGAAAGCTATTTATGGTTGTCACTATTGACACAGTATTTCCTACATCTTTGTGATTATTACTTTTCGCTCGCATTCTTATTTGCATTATTGTGATTGTTATTTATAAATTTGCACTTGCACTCTAAAGGGAGCGCGGTTTGTAACTAACTTGTTAATTATTCTCTTAGCATTCAAACTTGCAGGAATGCATTTAAAAAGGTACTAGGATTTTAATGCCCAAATCCCCAGAGGGTGAAACCCCCAGCAGAGACTCAGACAGCAATAAAAATCTGACAGACTTGCTATTTCCTTACTACTTTAATGAAACGAAAAAGAAAAATCATGGCTTTAGATGCACTTTAATGCTGGGTCAGTACTGTGTGGGGTGCATTTTATAACTTACAAACTGTAGATATACAGTATTTATCTACTTATCTTTTACAGACTTCCACTGAGTGCATGTAAAGCTGACTGTCAACATCCAATATCCAGAAACCGGATTTAACTACTATATATTTGTGAAGTTACATTGACATCTAGTGAGCAATTTATAAAATAGCATCAGAGAACACAAACCCAGCAAGAAAGAAATAACAGCTGTAGTTCTGCTAGCATAAATAGTAATATCTATTATTATTATTATATTTAGCAATATTTCTCTTCATTTTTATCTCATTACAAGCAGCAATTTGACTTAGTGGATATGTGGCCACACACAATAATGGGCTACTGAGACCAATTTCTATGAGGGATCCTCTGCTTGAAGTCTGCATGTTCTTTTTGTGTTTGCCTTTTTTTGGGGGGGTGGGGGGGGTATCTGTGCGAGGTTGATGTTTCCCTTTACGATATGAAATCATACTGTTATGCTAATTGGCTTGAATGGCTCTGATTGCATGTTTTCAAAATCAACTATTTCTTTTGATTTAAAGCCCAACTTCAGGTACCTTACAAATTATCTACAGCACAGCACAGCATCATCTCCCCTTACACTCCAGTGGCCTAAGGTCCTGACATCATAGAGACCAATGCAGGGCCTTGCACTGGATGTGATAACACTGAAGGAAAGTCCATCACCAGAGCGCGGGGTATGCCATGGTTGCAGAGGATCAATACTTGGGGGTAATCCTCTATGACCGTTTAAGCTGGCACTAGTGCGCAGTCCACCTCACTGCTAGAGTGGCTTATTCTGCCTCCTTGTCCGCAGCTACTCCTGCCATAGCCCCAGAATCCTGCATTGAGCAGCTGAATTATTTGAACACAGCGTCAGCCACTTGCTGCTTGAGGATACACAGACATTACCTGATTCAGATGTTGGTTCTGAGGTAGAGGAATAGACTAACCTGAGCCAACAGAGAGGGGAGAACACTGATAGATAACATATTGCCAAGTTGGCTCCAGTGATGATGAAGATGAGGGGATGCTGATGATGAGGTCACTGATGCGGCTTGGTTGCCGGATAGAGCAGAGGAGGAAAGTGAGGGGGAGAAACAATCCCAACATGGCAGGATGTCCTCCAGAGGCAGGCATCATGGAAGAGTAAAGAGCAGCTACTCTATGCCATTCGATTGTGGAACTGTTATCTCCGGGCCCACTTCCCAGAGCTCAGCTGTACGGGCCTTTTTCAGCACATGAGTAATTGATCATACTGTTGCAATTTGCAATCTCTGCCACAAGCAGATGAAGCGTGGCAAAAACGCCAGCCATTTGGGTAACACATGTTTGACAAAGCATTTAACCTCCCACCACTCAGCCCATTGACAAGAGCACCTGAAAGCCACACACAAGGGACCAAATTCTTTTCCTCCTCACTCCTCACCTTTCGTGTGTAACCCTGCTATATCTCATGACCTCTGAGCAGCCTCCACAGATAGGGATGATGGTATAGCAAGGGGCGTCAAAGGTCCTTACAACACATCTGCCAGCAGTACACCACCAGCTGTAGAGTATAGCAGGCAAATTTCTCTGCCCCAGCTGCTGCAAAAAAAGAATACGCTCCCTGCCACCCACATGCCCAGCGTTTAAATTCCAGCTTGTCAAAATTGCTGGCTTTAGAACTCCTGCCTTTCATCTGGTGGATTTTGCCACCTTCCGTGAATTTGCAGAATATGCTGTACCACAATAGCAGGTTCCCAGTCGCTATTTCTTTTCACGTAAGGCCATTCCAACTTTGTACCATCACATGAAAGACAATGTTTTGGCATTGTTGGGACAACATATTTTGTTCACAGCACACTGGGTAACTCTGCTTGCAACTAGGAAGGATGCATGACAAGGCTCAGTGCTGGAACTTGTTTTGCCACCATGTCTCCATACAACTGGTGGTGATGATGTGAGATTTGTCATCTCCACCCCCTCCTCCATGCCCTCCTCTGCTGGATTGTCTTATGAACCACCAGTACCACCAAGCGTTCAAGGGGCCATTCAACGAGGAAGGCTAAAAGATGCCATGCAGTGCTTCAACTAGTCTGTCTAGGGGACAAGAGCCACAATAGAGCAGAGATTTTTTCAGCTCTGCCAGGGCAGGCCCAAAGGTGGTTCATGCCATGGTGCTTGAGCCAGGAATGGTGGTGTGCGATAATGGCACAAACCTTCTGTCTGCCCTTCGACAGGTAAAGCTGACACATGTGCCATGCCTGGCACATGTTCTCAATCTGGTGGTGCAGCGTTTCTTAAACAGGTACCCAGGTGATCAAACGCAGCCAGTGTTCAGTTTGGCTGAAATTCAGCAGGAATTCCACCTGCCTGTAAACTGCCTGATTTGTCGCATGCACACCAGGTGGAACTCTGTCAATACGTACCTGTGTGAGTATGGCACAAGGAAAAGCTCAGGGCACCTCTGCTTTTTTTCCCCATGCCAGTGGCTGCTGATAAAGGATACATGCACTGTACTGTCACCATTTGAGGAGGCGACAAGGATGGTGAGATGTAACAATGCATTCATCAGTAACACAATCCCTCTGTTGTTCCTGCTGGAGCAGACTCTGCATGGCATTATGGACAGGGCACTTGAGACAGAGCAGTGGGAGGAAGAGGAGGACTTCCTTTGACCTCAAGGAACTGATATATATAGAGAGAATGATCTACTTTCAGCTCTCGTTCTGGGAGGACGTCATATGACGGAGCCCCAGAACAGCCGCTATTGCGCTCCTGCTGGGGCACGCAGTTTCCACCAGTGCTGTTGCTTGGACACGGCGCGACCCAGATCTCTGTAAAGAGCCACGGCCGCGGCTCTTTAAACATGTGATTGGCTGTGTCCAATCACAGCCAGTCACATGTAAATACGGAAGTGTCGTGAATTGGCTCTCCTTGCACTGACAGAGTGTGTGGCGAGGAGACCCGGGCAGGTAATCAGGGCACTGATCATCAGTGCCCTAATTACAGGAAAGCCCCAGCAGTGCCCATCGGTGCCACCTATCAGTGCCACAAATCGGTGCCCATAAGTGCCAAAAATCAGTGCCCAAAAGTGATGCCAGTCAGTGCCTCCCATCAGTGCTGCCCATCAATGCCCATCAGTGCACATCAGTGCTGCCCATCAGCACTGCCCATCAATGCTGCCTATTAATGCCTACCAGTGCTGTCCATCAGTGCCCACCACTGCCACCTATCAGTGCCCACCAGGGCCACCTATCAGTGTCCACCAATGCCACCTATCAGTGCAGCCAGTGCCACCTATCAGTACTCACCAGTGCCGCGTATCAGTGTCCATCAGTGCGACATATTAGTGCCTCCTCATCAGGGCCACCTAATCATTGCCCATAAGTGCTGCCTCATTAGTGCCACCTCATCAGTGCCCATCAGTGCACCCTATCAGTCCCCATTAGTGCAGCCTCATCAGCGCAAATCAGTGAAGATGAAAAATTTCTTATTTACAAAATTTACTGACAGAAAATAAAGAAAACTTTTTGTTTTCAAAATCTTCTGTCTTTTTTCTTGTTTTTAGTAAAAAATAAAAATCCAGGCAGTGATTAAATACCACAAAAATAAATCTCTATTTGTGTAAAGAAAAAGATAAGAAATTATTTTGGGTACAGTGTTGCACGACTGCGCAATTGTCATTCAAAGTGTGACAGCGCGGAAAGCTAAAAAATGGCCTGGGCAGGAAGGGGGTGAAAGTATTAAGGTAGTTAATACTGATTTCATGCAGTCTAAATTGGTCTACCATACACTGTACATTCTGGATGTACAATCTCTGTACAATCTCCTTTAGATCTAGCAAAATGATATGATAGGAGGAAACACCTTAACAAATCCATTCAATGTGTATCATATCAGTCAGGCTCTTGCTCTACACAGGTGATGGTAAATCTAAAAGAGATTGTACAATTAGATGGCATGTTAATACGTTTGTGCTCTGTATCACTTTAAAAAAACACTTTTTGGTTACCGATTTACAGTCATCTTCATCCCACACCTCTCCTCCCCATCACCCATTTTTATCCACAGAGTTTGATATTCAAGATTTTTGTTTTATTTATGATATGAGTACTTTGGACACATACACTCAGAATAAGATTAGAGATTTTTTGGATACATTTTGGTGTCTCTTTGGCAGACTTTGGATGGAAATCAGTGGCGGAATTATCAGGGTCTCAACAGTCGCACTTGCGACTGGGCCCTGGCATTTTGCCAGTGTGGGGGGGCCCCAAGATCCCCCCCTCCCCCGTACCTCCGGCTGGCATCTAACTATACAGGGGAGCAGGGTGGGAGGGGGCAATCGGCAGCTATGTGATATCCGTGGGATGTCCCTTCAGCCAGCACAGTTCACTTCCCAAATGTCATTTTATACAATTGAGAGGGGAGGGGCCTCTGATCCGAGCTAGCACCAGATTCGATGCACAAATTTGTCCCTCTGCTTGTACACTCTGAGTCTTGCCGATACATGCTCGGGTCAGAGGCCCCTCCCCTCTCCATTGTATACACTGACACTTGGGAAGTGAACCGTGCTGGCTGGAGGGACATCCTGCGAACATCACAAGGAAGCATGCTGCTTCTTGCATTCGGGCTTTTCATGTAAGGTAAGCCCAACACTGGCCCCCCAGCTGTCACACTTGCCCCCCCACCTGTCACCTGTGACACTGGCCCCCCACCTGTCACACTGGCCCCCCACCTGTCACACTGGCCCACCACCTGTCACCTGTGACACTGGCCCCCCACCTGTGACACTGGCCTCCAACCTGTCCCTGTGATACTGGCCCCCGACCTGTCACCTGTGACACTGGCCTCCCACCTGTGACACTGGCCCCCCACCTGTCACCTGTGACACTGGCCCCCCACCTGTGACACTGGCCTCCCACCTGTCACCTGTGACACTGGCCCCCCACCTGTGACACTGGTCCCCCACCTGTCACCTGTGACACTGGCCCACCACCTGTGTCACTGGCCCCCCCATCTGTCACCTGTGACACTGGCCCACCACCTGTGACACTGGCCCCCCAACTGTGACACTGGCCCCCCAGCTGTCACACTGCCTCCCTACCTGTTACCTGTGACACTGGCCCCCCACCTGTGACACTGGCCCCCACCTATCACCTGTCACACTGCCCCCCCACCTGTAACATAGCCCCTCTTTTATCACACTGCCCACATCATACTATTTCCCTATCACACTGCCCCCACCTGTCATACTGCCCCCACCTGTCCCCTGTCACACTGCCCCCTTGGCACAATACCCTCCTGTCATACTGCCCCCCTCCTGTAACACTGCCCCTCCATCATTCTGCACCCTCATCACACTGCCCCCTTCTGTCATATTTCCCCCCCTCCTGTCACACTACCCCCTCTTGTTACACAGCCCCCCTCCTTTCACAGTGCTCCCTCATTACACTATCCCCCTCTTGTCATACTTCCCAGGTATCCTTTTGCTGTCACACTGCCTCCCTCTTGTCACAATATCCCCCTGTCATACTGCCCCTGTCACACTGCCCCCTGTCATATTGCCCCCTCCTGTCACACTGCCTCATTGTACTGCCCCTTTTTGTCACACTGCCCCCCTTCTTTCACAGTGCCCCCTCTTACCCCCTCTTGCCCCCCTCCAGTCACACTTTCCAGATACCCTTCTTTGGTCACCCCTCCTGTCAAAATGTCCCATCATACTGCTCCCGTCACACTGCCCCTCATCCTTTCACAATACCCCCCATCATACTACGAGTCAGGGGCCGTTCATGGTTTCTTGCAATGGGGCCCTGAAGGTTATAGTTATGCCTCTGATGGAAATAACAAAGTTTTGCACTACAGTGAAGCAAGCCTTATGTGAAGAAAGCAAATTATAATACACTCAGGCCAAGATTAATTTTTTTTTTTTTTTAGATAAAGTCTGTTTTTCTCTTTTGCAGACTTTGGAAAGAAGTAACAGGTGTGGAAAAATTGGGCTTTGGGTGTTGGTGGTGCCTTCACACCATAACCCTCTAGAGGTACTCTTGATGAAAGCAAGAATTGGCCTTGCTGTATAAAATTTAAATTTAATGCCCTGTCAAAAAGGTGCAGAAAAATTGGTCTTTGGGTGTTGTTGGTGCATTCACCCTATTACCTTCTAAAGGTACTGTTGATAAAAGCAAGAATTGGCCTTGCCTTGTGAAAAGTTGAAATTTGATGCACCTGTCAGTTGCAGAAAAATTGGTCCTTGGGTGTTAATTGTGCCCATGAAACCTATAAGAAAAAAATACTTCAAAATAAAATCAACACCCACAAAGCTAGACAGCCTAGACAGTTTTGCCGACATTTTAGATCCAAATAACACTTAATCAGCGACATCGGCATCAGGGGCTTGCTAATCCAGGACTGATTTATTTTGACAAATGTCAGCTAGTCAAGGGAGTCTGTGGACAGACGTGCTCTTTTATCTGTCACTAAACTTCCGGCAGCACTGAATGCCCGTTTGGAAAGCACACTGGATGCAGGGCAGCCCAGCAGCCCAATTGCATACTGGTAAGTATGAAATGCATTACTGGAGAGACATTACATAAACTCCTCTTTAAGGTGTCCTCAAGATATTTCATCCTGTGCTCCCTCTGCGAGAGCAGGATGAGTTCCAAGACTTTCCACTTGTAATGGTGGTCAAGGAGGGTTGCCAACCAATAATGATCCTTCTCCTTAATGCCACAAATTATCCAGTCCTTTCTCAGGCTTTGAAGATTAAGGGAGCCCATGCACTACAACAGGGGTGTCAAACTGGCAGCCCTACAGCTGTTGCTAAACTACATGTCCCATGAGGCATTGCAAGGCTGACTGTTACAAGCATCACTCCCAAAGGCAGAAGCATGATGGGACTTGTAATTCCACAAAAGGTGGAGAGCCGCCAGTTTGACATCCCTGCACTACAAGTTTGCCGAGGCATGAGTACCAAATTGTAATGTAACTGTAATGTCTGCCCTCATGTTGTAAAGTGCTGCGCAAACTGTTGGCGCTATATAAAACCTGTATAATAATAATGAGTAGCAGAGAATTACAATATCTGGAACTGCCTCCTCCCAGCCACGTACTACTCCCAAGCTCCCAAGGTTTCTGGGAACTGAAACTGAAAACCATCTCTTAAGGTTTGATGTATGTCTTCCTCTGCTTCATTGCCTCCAAACTGCCAGAATCCTCCTCCTCCCTTGTCCCCCATCTTCTCTTGTGTGTTCTGTGGCATAGTAAGAATGGTGTCTGCATAAAACAGGCCTTGAGATTAAAGGAAGTCCTCCTTTTCCTTGCGAACAGGCAAAAAATTTGTGCGAACACGCAAATACCGTTAAAGTCTATGGGACACGAACATGAAAAATCGAAAGTGCTCATTTTAAAGGCTTATATGCATGTTATTGCCATAAAAAGTGTTTGGGGACCTGGGTCCTGCCCCAGGGGATATGTATCAATGCAAAAAAAAGTTTTCAAAAGGGCATTTTTTTGTGATGTCAGTGATTTTAATAATGCTTAAAGTGAAACAATAAAAATGAAATATTTCTTTAAATATCATGACTGGAAGGTCTCCTTAGTCTGCCTGTGAAGTAGTAGCACATCTTCCCCATGTTTATAACTGTACCACAGCAAAATTACATTTCTAAAGGAAAAAATGTCATTTAAAATTGCTCGCGGCTGTAATGTATTGTCGGATCCCGGCAATATAGATAAAAATCATTGAAAAAAACTGCATGGGTTCTCCCCCAGTCCATTACCAGGCCCTTTGGGTCTGGTATGAATATTAAGGGGAACCCCACGCCAAAAATACCCACAAAAAAATGGCGTGGATGTCCCCCCAAAATCCATACTAGGCCCTTCAGGTCTGGTATGGATATTAAGGGGAACCCCGCACCAAAATTTAAAAATAAATAGTGTGGGGGTCCCCCAGGCCCCCAGGCACTATATACTCTGAACAGCAGTATATATACTATACGGCCTGCCCTATATACTTTGCAGAAAAATTGGGCCTTAGGTGTTGATGGTGCCAGAACACTGTAACCCCTCACAGTTACTCTTGTTGGGTGCAGGAACGGGCCCTGCTGTGAAATATTACATCAAAAATTGTAATTACATGGCCTTGCTAAACAGGGGCAGAAAAATTGGGCCTTTGGTTTTGGTGGCACCAGAACACTGTAACCCCTCACAGTTACTCTTGTTGGGTGCAGGAACGGGCCCTGCTGTGAAATATTATATAAAAAATTGTAATTACATGCCCCTGTTAAACGGGCAGAAAAATTGGGCCTTGGGTGGTGGTGCCACAACACTGTAACCCTTCACAGATACTCTTGTTGGGAGCAATAACGGGCCCTGCTGTGAAATATTATATCAAAAATTGTAATTACATTCCCCTGTTAAACAGGGGCAGAAAAATTGGGCCTTGGGTGGTGATGCCAGAACACTGTAACCCCTCACAGATACTCTTGTTGGGTGCACGAACGGGCCCTGCTGTGAAATATTATATCAAAAATTGTAATCACATGGCCCTGTTAAACAGGGGCAGAAAAATTGGTCCTTGGGTGGTGGTGGTGCCACAACACTGTAACCCCCCACAGTTACTCGTGTTGGGCGCAGGAACAGGCCCTGCTGTGAAGTATTGTATCAAAAATTATAATTGCATGGCCCTGTTAAACAGGGGCAGAAAAATTGGGCCTTTGGTTTTGGTGGCACCAGAACACTGTAACCCCTCACATATTCTCTTGTTGGGCGCAAGAACGGGCCCTGCTGTGAAATATTATATCAAAAATTGTAACTACATGCGCCTGTTAAACAGGGGCAGAAAAATTGGGTCTTGGGTGGTGGTGGTGCCACCACACTGTAACCCCACACAGTTACTCTTGTTGGGCGCAGGAATGGGTCCTGCTGTGAAATATTATAACAAAAATTGTAACTATTTAACCAGGGGTAGAAAAATTGGACCTTGGGTGGTGGTGCCACAACACTGTAACCCCTCACAGATACTCTTGTTGGGCACAGGAACGGGCCCTGTTTAACTATTATTTCAAAAATTTAATTACATGCCACTGTTACACAGGGGTAGAAACATTGGGCCTTTGGTTTTGGTGGTGCCAGAACACTGTAAGCCCTCACAGGTACTCTTGTTGGGTGCAGGAACGGGCCCTGCATTGAAATATTAAATCAAAAGTTGTAATTACATGCCCCTGTTAAACGGGCAGAAAAATTGGGCCTTGGGTGGTGGTGCCACAACACTGTAACCCCTCACAGATACTCTTGTTGGGCACAGGAACGGACCCTGCTTAACTATTATTTCAAAAATTGTAATTACATGCCACTGTTAAACAGGGGCAGAAACATTGGGCCTTTGGTTTTGGTGGTGCCAGAACACTGTAAGCCCTCACAGGTACTCTTGTTGGGTGCAGGAACAGGCCCTGCTTAACTATTATTTCAAAAATAGTAATTACATTTTCGACGGATGTTGGCTCAAACTTGTCTTGCATACACACGGTCACACAAAGCTTGTCGGAAATTCCGAATGTCAAGAACGCTGTGACGTACAACACGTACGAAGAGCCAAGAAAAATGAAGCCAGTGCGGCTCTTCTGCTTGATTCCGAGCATGTGTGGAACTTTGTGCATCGGAATTGTGTACACACGATCGGAATTTATGACAACAGATTTTGTTGTCGGAAAATTTGAGATCCAGATCTCAAATTTTGTGTGGCGGAAATTCCGATAGAAAATGTCTGATGGAGCCTACACACGGTCGGAATTTCTGACAACAAGCTCCCATCGAACATTTTCCGTCGGAAAATACGACCATGTGTACAGGGCATTACTGTTGTTGGGCGCAGGAACGGCCCAAGAGACAAAAACAGAAGATTCCATAGCTCAACTCACCAACCAGTCTGCCAACCGACCAAATGAACCTGTCCAACAGTCTGCATTAAAAACAGGGGTTTAGTTAGCACGCATTTGCAAACGCATACGTAAGATGCAAGGCCTCTTCACGGCACCCTGTATATTGCTTGCAGTCCTAACACAACTGAATTTATAAGCGTCTCCACAATGGAAGCACATGCAATAAATGGATAGATGAGGGGCAGGTGGGCCTGGAGGCAGCCCAATCCCCCTTAAAGGAACAGGAGCACACTAGACACCCAGCAATAGCACAGTGGCAGCGAAGGTGGCCAGTGTGTCCGCTGTAAAATATTATATCAAAATTTGTAATTACATGCCCCTGTTAAACGGGGCAGAAAAATTGGGCCTTGGGTGGTGGCGGTGGTGCCACAACACTGTAACCCCTCATAGATACTCTTGTTGGGCGCAGGAACGGGGCCTTAGTTGGTGGTGCCTAAACCAAAAATATTGTTGGAAGCTAGCATCATCAATATTTAGGAGGAATAGGATAGTCAGCATAGGCAGTCTTCAGGAGATCCCAGATCCATAGCAAATTCAATCAGTTACATCAGCCCTACCCCCTAAATAAGCCCTAGTTAAAGTCCTTGTTGGTCTTATTTTCAGGGTAGGGCTTATTTTCGAGGAAACAGGGTAGGGCTTATTTGGGGGGTAAGGCTTATATTGCAGCCATCACTGACAATCACGCTAGGTCTTATTTTCGGGGGAACAGGGTAGCAGATTGGCTACAAGTACTTGGGACATCTATTGCTATACCTTCATTCCTCTCAGTGCAGGTTTTTGAGAGGACTGGAGGTATAGTAGGGTTGGAAATCCCAGATGAGGAGCAAGGAGAAGTCCACCTTTTTCTATGATGTGGGTCTTTTAAGTGCTGTTACCAATGGACTGCATGGCAGGTCGTCCTTATGTCTGCTCAAGCATGTGGTACCCAAGCAGCTGCTGTTCTGGCCACGTTTGATCCGCTTCAGACATAGGTTGCAAACAGCAACTGTGCGATCTGCTGCATACGTGTCAAAAAGGCCCACACCAAGGGACTTTTAAAAGCCACAGGGGAGTCAGCAGCGCCCTGCACCTGCGGAGCTCTGCGGTGTGATGCAATAGGGTGGCTTCCCTTAAGTTGCCCCCTAGAGGACATCCTGCCTCATTGGCGTTGTGCTTCCTCCTCCTCACTTTCCTCCTCTCTTCTCTCAGGCACTCAAGTACAGTCAGTGACCTCATAATCCCCTCCCTCCCCGTCACTGGAGCAAACTTGGCAATATGTTGGAGCTGGGGGAACATGACTGCCAGTTTCTTGTCCTGTGACACCCCCTCTCTCTAGGCTCACGTTACTCCCTTCCTCAACCTGTGAACCAACATCAGAGCCTTCAAATCGCTGTGCATCCTCCAGCAGCATATAACTGACACTGTGGTCGAATAATTCTGGCGGCTCCTCCGTGCATGATGGTGAGGCTACGGAAGTAGTGACTGTGGACAAGGAGTCGGTGGAATAGGCCGATTTGGCAGCTGCGTTGGAAGGCAAACTAATCTGAACCTGGGTGTCAGAGGATGAGGAGGATGAGGATGGCTTTGTTATCCACTCCACCAACTCTTCTGCATGTTGTGGCTCAATAACACGGCCAGCAGCAGCAAAAAAAGACAAGCGTGCCACGCGGCCACCTGCAGAGGATGCACCATGTCCACGACCACCACTGTTGACTGTAGACACAGAGGCTGCTTGCCCTCTTTTAGTGGCCTTTGAGCATCTGCCTCACCTTGGTGGCCTTCCTGGACATGATGTATACGCCACACTACACTGTATTAAATACTGTGTACACCGCCTGAAGTGTATTAGAAAGTATACACCACCGAATGCACTTTATATTTAGGCTACACTGAAAGCAGAGTATATATATATATATATATATATATATATATATATATATATATATATATATATATAAACACACTGTATTAGATACTGTGTACACCGCCTGCACTGTATTAGAAACCGTACAATGGCTGCACTGTATTGTATGCTGTGTACACCACCAGAAGTGTAGTAGAAACTGTACACACCGTATTAAATACTGTGTACACCTCCTGCACTATATTAGAAACTGTACAAGGGCTGCACTGTATTGTATACTGTGTTCACCATCAGAAGTGTATTAGAAAGTATACACCACCGAATGCACTGCATATATCAACTGAATGCAGAATATATATATATATATATATATATATATATATATATATATATATATATATATATATATATATATATATATATATATATATATATATATATATATATATATATATATACAGTATCTCACAAAACTGAGTTCACCCCTCACATTTTTGTAAATTATTTATTATATCTTTTCATGTGACAACACTGAAGAAATTACACTTTGCTACAATGTAAAGTAGTAAGTTTACAGCTTGTATAACAGTGTAAATTTGCTGTCCCCTCAAAATAACTCAACACATAGCTATTAATGTCTAAACCGCTGGAAACAAAATAGAGTACACCCCTAAGTGAAAATGTCCAAATTGGGCCCAAAGTGTCAATATATTGTGTGGCCACCATTATTTTCAAGCACTGCTTTAATCCTCTTGGGCATGGAGTTCACCAGAGCTTCACAGGCTGCCACTGGAGTCCTCTTCCACTCCTCCATGAAGACATCACGGAGCTGGTGGATGTTAGAGACCTTGCACTCCTCCACCTTCTGTTTGAGGATGCCCCACAGATGCTCAAGACATTCTTGGCCAGTCCATCATCTTTACCCTCAGCTTCTTTAGCAAGGCAATCAATCATAATATCAATCATATCAAGGCAAGGCGATCGTATTGTATGGTGGAATACTGCCCTGTGGCCCAGTCTCCCAAGGGGGAAGGGGATCATGCTGTGCTTCAGTATGTCACAGTACATGTTGGCATTCATGGTTCGCTCAATGAACTGTAGCTCCCCAGTGCTGGCAACACTCATGCAGCCCCAGACCATGACACTCCCACCACCTTGCTTGACTGTAGGCAAGACACACTTGCCTTTGTACTCCTCACCTGGTTGGCGCCACACATGCTTGACACCATCTGAACCAAATAGGTTTATCTTGGTCTCATTAGACCACAGGACATGGTTCCAGCAATCCATGCCCTTAGTTTGCTTGTCTTCAGCAAACTGTTTGAGGGCTTTCTTGTGCATCATCTTTAGAAGAGGCTTCCTTCTGGGACGACAGCCATGCAGATCAATTTGATGCAGTGTGCGGTGTATGATTTTAGCACTGACAGGCTGACCCCCACCCCTTCAACCTCTGCAGCAATGCTGGCAGCACTCATAGGTCTATTTCCCAAAGACAACCTCTGGATATGACGCTAAGCATGTGTACTCAACTTCTTTGGTCGACCATGGCAAGGCCTGTTCTGAGTGGAACCTGTACTGTTAAATCACTGTATGGTCTTGGCCACCGTGGTGCAGCTCAGTTTTAGGGTCTTGGCAATCTTCTTATAGCCTAGGCAATTTTTATGAAGAACAACAATTCTTTTTTTTAGATCCTCAGAGAGTTCTTTACCATGAGGTGCCATGTTGAAGTTCAAGTGACCAGTATGAGAGAGTGAGAGCAATAACACCAAATTTAACACACTTACTCCCCATTCACACTTGAGACCTTGTAACACTATTGAGTCCCATGACACGGGGAGGGAAAATGGCTAATGGGGCCCAATTCTGACATTTTCACTTAGGGGTGTACTCACTTTTGTTGCCAGCGATTTAGAGATTAATGGCTGTGTTGAGTTATTTTGAGGGGACAGCAAATGTACTCTGTTATACAAGCTGTACACTCACTACTTTACATTGTAGCAAAGTGTCATTTCTTCAGTGTTGTCACATGAAAAGATATTATAAAAAATTTAGAAAAATGTGAGGGGTGTACTCACTTTTATGAGATACTGTATATACTTGACTGTGTATATATATATTAATACACTGCCTGCACTGACTGACTATAGAGTAAACACTGACTATATAGTCTATGCTAAATGCAGACCAACCAGGCCGAATTCCACCCCTCAAGACAAAAGCTGTCGGCACATCTGAGACCTTCTGCTACTACTATTTATTGCTCTTACATCCTGTGAGTACCCCCAGTCAGGTTGTCTCCCTGGTAGACTTTCTGGACTTCAATTTCAATACTGTTCTGTTTACTGCATCTGTTTTCTGCCGCCGCACTTCGCTGCAATTCCCCACAACAGTAATATATAAATCTGCAGAAACATGCATTTATGAGCATTTTTTTTTACATTTGTTAAACTAAGGAATATTTAAATTTAACATTATTCTTTAATAAATGTAAAAAAGAAAAAAATGATCTGCAAAGCTGGTATAAGAAATGTGTGCAATACATTTCTTGTACCTGAAAGAAAAGTTTATTTTCTGGCTCCATCATGTGTATTTTTAAAACATTTTAGTTGATAGAGAAAATTGTTGGTGGCCTATAACACCAGAGTACATGGCCTCCTACAGAGGAATCTCATAAAGTTAAAATCCAACTCTAGACAAAACTTTTTTTTTTTGATTGTAGATAGACTTAGGAAAGAGCGGGGCCACTTGTATTGCTGTCTGTGTCCTTGTTGGGGGAGGGTAAAAGGGAAGAGGGGGGAAGGGAATGAACAGAGGTGGAAATGAAGTGTAGAGGCAGGAAAGGAAAAGGGGGAGGGGAGAAAGTGGAATAGAAAGAAATATAAAGGAAAGGGGCATGAAGTTATAAAAAGGAAAAAAAATCTAAAAAAAATATATATATATAGTTTATTTCCTTTTGTGCTTTTCCTTCATCCTCCTTTCCACTTTCTCTTCTCACCCTTTGTTCCTCCTTCTTTTTTGGTTTGATTTGAAGAGCAACTTTAAGGACGATATTCAGGTTGCTCGATCCTGGGGGCAGATCTGCATTAGAGCTTAACCACAGACCTAGGCTTTGCCCCTCATTCGTGAGAGATCCCAAGTGACTTAGCCTCTATCCAAAATTGTTATCCACCTGTGTTGCTTGCTTTGTAGCATCTCATGAGCAGAGTTATAGTTTATGCTGTTGGGGTTACAGTGCATGCTGGGATTTGAAATCACTGCATGGAACCCTGTATACATTGGTTTACTAAAACTGGAGTGTACGTAATCTGGTGCAGCTTTGCATAGAAACCAATCAGCTTCCAGTTTTTTTTTTGTCAAAGCCTAATTGAACAAGATGAAATTAGAAGCTGATTGACTACCATACTCAGCTGCATCAGATTTTGCACTCTCCAGTCTTAGGAAATCAACCCTATTGTGTACCTGATCAAGTTCTCCATTGTTATGATTTATCTCGATTGATTTTACCTTGTCAGTACACTTTGCTATTTATAATAGATTTGCAAGTCTTATTCCTTTGTATCCTTAAAGTGTATAGAAGATATTATTCTATAGTGGTTGATAAGGTATAGCTAATGGTGTCAGTAAGGTTAAGGCCTTGAATAGGGTTAACACAGGAGCAGAGGACATGACTTAACCAGTGGCTCCTGCGGAGTTGGCGCTACACCAAGTTGAGAGATCTCATCATAGGTATCATGGATATGATTATTTTAATAAAATCTTATAAATCTAGCTTTGAGGCCTCTTAATTTATCAAGGCGGCTAAGATTTAGTCTACATTCTCCCTCTTTAGTTTTTGTAGACGCACTGTATTTTAGAAAACACCATCTGCTTTGAATTATTAGATTTGTATCTTTTTATTAGTTTCTTGTATCTTTCAATATTAATGAATTAACTTGGTTATTCTTATCTTTTTAGTATCTCTATCCACTTTATTAGAAGCATATTAACAATCTGTCTATAAAAATTACTTTCACGGGTAGTTTTCATTGAATATTCATTAGGATTTCTTAAGACTAAATTTCTGATTCATATTTTAAATGTCATTTAAATTTGGCATGACCTACATGCTACTGTCAGTACCACTAAAGTGGTTTCATTGATTTATAAATTCCCTTTGGTGCTATATGTTGATTTATATGTGTTTTTATATTTGGCAATAGGGAAAGAGAGGCTATAGGTTTTTTTTTGTTGTATAAATATACAGTATCTAACAAAAGTGAGTACACCCCTCACGTTTTTTGTAAATATTTTATTATATTGTTTCAAGTGACAACACTATAGAAATATATATTGATATTCCGCGCTCAGGACAGGCACCTATACGAACTGCAGCCCCCCAGAAAAGGAAAACACCTAGGTGAAGTCCAAATTCTGTAAACTGCGAAAATAGGGGATTGGCGCTGTTCACTGATAAAAAATTATAATAGTAACAAACTCTCACCACAAGGGAAGAACTGCGCTACAAATCTGAGTGAATAAACTAAAAGCAGTGAAACAAAGTATGCTTCAATATGTATAAAATGGTATATATATATATATATATATATATATATATATATATATATATATCCACGAATAAAACTAAGGATACCAATAAACATACAAACTGCTTGAAGTGAAAAAAATATAAAAATATCTCCAAACCAATAGATAAAATTGATAATCGTTCAAATATGCAAAGATAACACAAAATCCAAAAACTATTAATATTAAAAAGGTGTATATAAATTGTGCCCTGAGAAAAATCAGTGATAAACAATCCAAAATGGTGTTATACCAATTATGTGTATTGGCAATCTAGATGGTGATCAGGTGAAAAGTGGAACAAAAAAAATATTTTATGTGCATTTGAAATTGTGATCACATACCAAGTAGAGCAAAAATAAAAAAAAAATTTGAAAAATTAAAAATACTAAAACCCAGCATTGATAGTCCGTAATTTAAAAAAAAGTGTCCGTGCATACAAAAATTACAGAAGTGTCAAAAATGTGATGCATATATCAAAAAGTGTCCAGTGTATATAAAAAGTCCTTGTGCAGAAATCTAATATGTCTCCAAATGGTTCCGGTTGTATCCGTTCAGATTGGTATGAACCGTCCTATATGGAGCCCCCTCTAGTGTCCCCACTCACCGGAACGCCTAACCCCAGCAGGGGTAATAGGCATGTAGAGGTAAATCCGATGGTCCAAGCTGTCGATGTCCCCTTCACCGACTTCTCTCCACTTGTGTCACCAGTAGGGATGAGCCGAACACCCCCCGGTTCGGTTCGCACCAGAACCTGCGAACGGACCGAAAGTTCGCACGAACGTTAGAACCCCATTGACGTCTATGGGACTCGAACGTTCGAAATCAAAAGTGCTCATTTTAAAGGCTAATTTGCATGGTATTGTCCTAAAAAGGGTTTGGGGACCCGTGTCCTACCCCAGGGGACATGTATCAATGCAAAAAAAACTTTTAAAAACGGCCGTTTTTTCGGGAGCAGTGATTTTAATGATGCTTAAAGTAAAAAAAAAAAAAAGTGAAATATTCCTTTAAATATCGTACCTGGGGGGTGTCTATAGTATGTCTGTAAAGTGACGCGTGTTTCCCGTGTTTAGAACAGTCCCTGCACCAAATGTCATTTTTAAAGGAAAAAATCTCATTTAAAACTGCTTGCGGGTTTAATGTAATGTCGGGTCATGGCAATATGGATGAAAATCAGTGAGACAAACGGCATGGGTACCCCCCAGTCCATTACCAGGCCCTTTGGGTCTTGTATGGATATTAAGGGGAACCCCGCACCCAAATTAAAATAAGGAAAGGTGTGGGGCCACCAGGCCCTATATACTCTGAACAGCAGTATACAGGCGGTGCAAACAAGACAGGGACTGTAGGTTTGTTGTTAAGTAGAATCTCTTTGTAATTTTGAACGGGTACATTTTTAACGTGTTTAGCTCCAGCCAAAAAATCTTTTTTAAGCTTTTTGGAAAACATAGGGAAGGGTTATCACCCCTGTGACATTTGTTTTGCTGTCTTTCCTCCTCTTCAGAAGATTTCACCTCACTTTTTGTCCCAATGAAAAATGTTTTTTGAAAATTTGGGTTTTTTTGTGGAACAAGGATTGGAAAGCATCAGTGGAAAGGAGAATTTTTTTCCCATATTAACTCTTACAGGAGAGAATTTCCCTTCCTAGGGGTAGATTTCATCTCACTTCCTGTTGTCTCCTTCCGTTTGCAAGTAGGAGTCATTTGTAAGTTAGATGTTTGAAAGTAGGGTCCTGCCCTATATACTCAGCAGAAATTTGGGCCTTAGGTGTTGCTGTGGCCACAACACTGTAAGCCCTCACAGGGCCCTGCTGTGAAATATTAGATCAAGAATTGTAATTACATGCCCCTGTTGAACAGGAGCTGAAAAATTAGGCCTTAGGCACTGGTGCTGGTGCCACAACACTGCAACCCCTTACAGACACTCTAGTTGGAACGCAGGAACGAGCCCTGCTGCAAAGTATTGCATCAAAAATTGTAATTACACGCCCCTGTTAGACAGGAGCAGAAAAATTGGGCCTTGGGCGCTGGTGCCACAACACTGCAACCCCTCACAGACACTCTAGTTGGAATGCAGGAAGGAGCCCTGCTGCAAAGTATTGCATCAAAAATTGTAATTACACGCCCCTGTTAGACAGGGGCAGAAAAATTGGGCCTTAGGCACTGGTGCTGGTGCCACAACACTGCAACCCCTCGCAGACACTCTAGTTGGAACGCAGGAACGAGCCCTGCTGCAAAGTATTGCATCAAAAATTGTAATTACATGCCCCTGTTAAACAGGGGCTGAAAAATTGTGCCTTAGGCACTGGTGGTGGTGCCCAGAACCAAAAATGTTCTTACAAGCTATCAGCGTGATGATTGAGGAGGAAGAGGATAATTACTCAGGGATAGTCACTCAGCATCAGCATAGGCAGTCTTTGAAGGGATCTGAGATTTCAAAAAAAATTATTCGGTTACATCAGCATCAGGTGCTTGGTAGCTGGTGGTGATCCAAGACTGATTCATTTTTATGAAGGTCAGTCGATCGACCGAGTCGGTGGACAGACGCACCCTGTGATCGGTTACCACGCCTCCAGCAGCACTAAATGTGCGTTACGAAAGAACGCTGGATGCAGGACAGGCCAGTAGCTCAATTGCATACTGTGCAAGCTCTGGCCAGTGATCCATCCTCAAGACCCAGTAACCCAGAGGATTTTCGGTGGGAAAGGTGTCCAAGTCTGATCTTGCCCCTAGGTATTCCTGCACCATGTAAAACAGACGCTGGCGATGGTTGCTGGAACCGATCATACCTTGGGGCTGCGGACCAAAAAATTGTCTGAACGCATCAGTCAGACGGCCACCTTCTCCACCGCTCCTTCTTTGACTGACCGAAGCCTCAGCAACACGTTGTCCAGAAACAGGAGTTTGTAACCTCCCAGTCTCTGGGAACGCGTTGCACAGACCTTTCTGCAAGGCCTCCCGAAGATGTTTCATCCTCTGCTCCCTCTGCGATGGCAAGATAAGGTCCGCAACCTTACCCTTGTAACGTGGATCAAGGAGGGTTGCCAGCCAGTATTGGTCCTTCTCCTTGATACCACGAATACGAGGATCCTTACGCAGGCTTTGCAGGATCAGGGAGGCCATGCAGCGTAGGTTTGCTGAAGCATTCGGTCCGGAGTCCTCTGGGTCACTAAGGACGACATGGTCCGCAGCCACCTCCTCCCAGCCACGTACAAGTCCATGTGTTTCTTGGGACTGATCCCTTAAAGACTGCTGCTGATGCTGAGTGCCAGGCTCCACCTCCATACTGACACAATCTTCCTCCTCCTCCTCCTCCTCCTCCTCGTCCTCTTCCTGTGTGATCGGCGGGCATGCAGGAACACTGTCTGGATAAAGGGGGCCTTGAGAGCTAAGGAAGTCCTCCTCTTCCTGCCTCTGTTCTGCCTCAAGTGCCCTGTCCATTATTCCACGCAGTGTGTGCTCCAACAGGTGGACAAGGGGGACAGTGTCACTGATGCATGCACTGTCACTGCTCACCATCCTCGTGGCCTCCTCAAATGGTGACAGGACAGTGCATGCATCCCTGATCATGGCCCACTGGCGTGGGGAAAAAAAACCAAGCTCCCCTGACCCTGTCCTGGTGCCATAGTCGCACAGGTACTCATTGATGGCCCTCTGCTGCATGTGCAGCCGCTGCAGCATGGCCAACGTTGAGTTCCACCTGGTGGGCATGTCACAGATTAGGCGGTTCTTGGGCAGGTTAAACTCCTTTTGGAGGTCCGTCAGCCGAGCACTGGCATTATATGACCGGCGGAAATGCACACAGACTTTCCTGGCCTGCCTCAGGACATCCTGTAAGCCCGGGTACCTGCCCAAGAACCGCTGCACCACCAAGTTAAGGACGTGAGCCAAACAGGGCACATGGGTCATTTGTCCCTGTCGGAGGGCAGAGAGGAGGTTGGTGCCATTGTCGCAAACCACCATTCCTGCCTTAAGTTGGCGTGGCGTCAACCACCTCTGAACCTGCCCCTGCAGAGCTGACAGAACCTCTGCCCCAGTGTGGCTCCTGTCCCCCAAGCACACCAGCTCAAGCACCGCATGGCATCTTTTGGCCTGCGTACTTGCGTAGCCCCTTTAACGACTACGGAGCACCGCTGGTTCCGAGGAAGAGGCCATGGAGGAAGAAGAAGAGGAGGGGGTGGAGGAGAGAGGTGTGTCACAATCATTAGCATTTTGGAGGCGTGGTGGCGGAACAACCTCCAACACTACTGCACCTTGTCCTGCATCCTTCCCAGCTGCCAGCAGAGTCACCCAATGTGCCGTGAAACTTAGGTAACGTCCCTGTCCATGCCTGCTGGACCATGAGTCAGCGGTAATATGCACCTTACCGCTGACCGCCCTGTCCAGCGAGGCATGGACATTGCCTTCCACATGCCGGTAGAGAGCCGGAATCGCCTTCCGTGAGAAAAAGTGGCATTTGGGTACCTGCCACTGAGGAACCGCACATTCCACAAACTCACGGAAGGGGGCAGAGTCTACCAACTGAAAAGGCAGCAGTTGAAGTGCCAGCAATTTTGCCAAGCTAGCATTCAACCGCTGGGCATGTGGATAGCTGAGAGCAAACTTCTTTTGGCGGTGCAGCAGCTGGGGCAGGGAAATTTGCCTGGTACAATCTGACGTCGGTGTGCCAAAAGCAGATTGCCCACAAGAACTTGGCTGTGACACACCTAATTCTACACCTTCATTCCTCTCAGTGCAGGTCTCAGAGAGGACTGAAGGTCTAGTGGGGTTGGAAATCTCAGCTGATGAGGAGCAAGGAGAGGTCCTCTTTGTTCTTTGGTGTGGGTCTTTTAGATGCGCTTGCCAACGAACTGCATGGCAGGTCAACATATGTCTGGTCAAGCATGTGGTACCCAAGCGGGAGATGTTTTGGCCACGTGAGATACGCTTGAGACATATGTTGCAAATAGCAGCGGTGCGATCTGATGCACTCGTCTCAAAAAAGGCCCACACCAAAGAACTTTTTGAATAACGCGCAGAGACTGCAGCGCCCTGCACATGTGATGCAGTCAATGTGCTGCCCTTAGGCTGGCCCCTGGAGGGCATCCTGCCTCGTTGGTGATGTGCCGCCTCCTCCTCCTCCTCCTCTCTCCTATCAGGCACCCACGTTGAGTCAGTGACCTCATCATCCCCTCCCTCCTCATCACTGGAGCAAACCTGGCAGTATGCTGCAGCAGGGGGAGCATGACTGCCAGATTGCTGTCCTTCTTGGGCACCCCCTCTGTCCGTGCTCATGTTACTGCCTTCATCGAGCTCAGTATCATCATCAGAGCCTTCCAAACGCTGGGCATCCTCCTGGAGCATGTACCCAACACTGTGGTCAAACAGTTCGAGGGACTCCTCAGGAGGACATGGTGGAGCTAGGGAAGGAGTCACTGATGACATTGAGCCGAGGGAAGAGGCCGCTGCTTTGCCAGACAAAGCACCCTGGGCATGGGTGAGAGAGGATGAGGAGGATGAGGACGGCTTGGTCATCCACTCGACCAAGTCTTCCGCATGTTGCGGCTCAACACGGCCAGCTGCCGAAAAAAAGGCCAAGCGTGTCCCATGGCCACATGCTGATGAGGATGCACCGTCTCCACGACCAGCACTAGACACAGAGCCTGCTTGCCCTCTCTTATTGGCTTGTGACTGTCTGCCTCTCCTTCTTGGCCTTCCAGACATACTAATGGCCTGTAGCTGCACTAAGCTGGGATATATATATATATATATATATATATATATATATATATATATATATATACTGCAGCTAGCAAAATCAACTGCCTGCCTGTAGTATGAGAACACCACCAACCTTCTACAGGTAGCTTTAGCTGAACACTGTGAGGTGGACACACCCCACTAACTTGTAGGTTTAGCTGAACACTGTGAGCAGGACGCACTGCACTAACTGAAAATAGTCTAGCTGCCTGACCGTGGTACTAATAGGATCAAAAGAACACCAGTAATTTTCTTTAGGTAGCTGTAAATACTTTAACAAGACAAGCCTGCCTGTCAGTAGGAAGATAACAGGAACGGATCTAGCTGAACACTGTGAGCAGGACGCACTGCACTAAATGTAAATAGTCTAGCTGCCTGACCGTGGTACTAATAGGATCAAAAGAACACCAGTAATTTTCTTCAGGTAGCTTTATATACTGTAACAAGACAAGCCTGCCTGTCAGTAGGAAGATAACAGGAACGGATCTAGCTGAACACTGTGAGCAGGACGCACTGCACTAAATGTAAATAGTCTAGCTGCCTGACCGTGGTACTAATAGGATCAAAAGAACACCAGTAATTTTCTTCAGGTAGCTTTATATACTGTAACAAGACAAGCCTGCCTGTCAGTAGGAAGATAACAGGAACGGATCTAGCTGAACACTGTGAGCAGGACGCACTGCACTAAATGTAAATAGTCTAGCTGCCTGACCGTGGTACTAATAGGATCAAAAGAACACCAGTAATTTTCTTCAGGTAGCTTTATATACTGTAACAAGACAAGCCTGCCTGTCAGTAGGAAGATAACAGGAACGGATCTAGCTGAACACTGTGAGCAGGACGCACTGCACTAAATGTAAATAGTCTAGCTGCCTGACCGTGGTACTAATAGGATCAAATGAACACCAGTAATTTTCTTCAGGTAGCTTTATATACTGTAACAAGACAAGCCTGCCTGTCAGTAGGAAGATAACAGGAACGGATCTAGCTGAACACTGTGAGCAGGATGCACTTTACTAAATGTAAAAAGTCTAGCTGCCTGACCGTGGTACTAATAGGATCAAAAGAACACCAGTAATTTTCTTTAGGTAGCTGTTAATACTGTAACAAGACAAGCCTGCCTGTCAGTAGGAAGATAACAGGAACGGATCTAGCTGAACACTGTGAGCAGGACGCACTGCACTAAATGTAAATAGTCTAGAAGATAACAGGAACGGATCTAGCTGAACACTGTGAGCAGGACGCACTGCACTAAATGTAAATAGTCTAGAAGATAACAGGAACGGATCTAGCTAAACACTGTGAGCAGGACGCACTGCACTAAATGTAAATAGTCTAGAATTTAACAGGAACGGATCTAGCTGAACACTGTGAGCAGGACGCACTGCACTAAATGTAAATAGTCTAGAAGATAACAGGAACGGATCTAGCTGAACACTGTGAGCAGGACGCACTGCACTAAATGTAAATAGTCTAGAAGATAACAGGAACGGATCTAGCTAAACTGAATACAGTGTATATATATATATGCAACACCTGGGATGCATATATATACACAATACACTGTAAGTGCAGCTAACTGACTGACTGTTCTGCCTAATCTATCTAACTCAAATCAAATGACACTGTCTCTCTGTCTATCTCTTTCAACGCCGGAACACACACTACACAGGGCCGCCGTGCAGGCGGCCTTATATAGTGTGGGGCGTGTACTAAATCCCCTGAGCCATAATTGGCCAAAGCCTCCTTGGCTTTGGCCAATTACGACTCTCTGTTCAGGCGGCGCTGTGAATGGCCAAGCATGCGGGTCATAGTGCATGCTTGGCCAATCATCAGCAAGCAATGCACCGCGATGCCGCAGTGAATTATGGGCCGTGACGCACCACACGAATTTGGCGCGAACGGCCCATATTGTTCGCAATTCGGCGAACGACCGAACAGCCAACGTTCGAGTCGAACATGGGTTCGACTCGAACACGAAGCTCATCCCTAGTCACCAGTGTGATCTTAACCACTTGCCGACCGCCTCACGCATATATACGTGAACAGAGCGGCACGGGCAGGCAAAATCATGTCCGATCGGACCCCCCCCGCCGCCAGCGGCGGTCGGCTTTTGTCTGGCAGCGATCAGAGATGAGGGGGAGGCCATCCGATCGTGGCCCCCCCCTCGCGATCGCTCCCAGCCAATGAGAAACATCCTCTGCCTCTGTATTGTACACAGAGGCAGAGGATGTGATGTCATCTCTCCTCGGCTCGGCAGTTTCCGTTCCGGCGCCGAGGAGAGAAGACATGTGAGTGCACAACACATACACACACACACAGTAGAACATGCCAGGCATACTTTACACCCCCGATCCCCCCCGATCGCCCCCCCGATCCCCCCCAATCACACCTCCCCCCCTGTCAAACTGACACCAAGCAGTGTTTTTTTTTTTTTTTCTGATTACTGCATGGTGTCAGTTTGTGACAGTTAGAAGTGTTAGGACAGTTAGGGTTAGCCCCCTGTAGGTCTAGGATACCCCCCTAACCCCCTCTAATAAAGTTTTAACCCCTTGATCACCCCCCGTCACCAGTGTCGCTAAGCGATCATTTTTCTGATCGCTGTATTAGTGTCACTGGTGACGCTAGTTAGGGACGTAAATATTTAGCTTCGCCGTCAGCGTTTTATAGCGACAGGGACCCCCATATACTATCTAATAAAGGTTTTAACCCCTTGATTGCCCCCTAGTTAACCCTTTCACCACTGATCACTGTATAATCGTTACAGGTGACGCTGGTTAGTTAGTTTATTTTTTATAGTGTCAGGGCACCGACCAGTTAATACCAAATAAAGGTTTAGCCCCCTGATCGCCTGGCGGTGATATGCGTCGCCCCAGGCAGCGTCAGATTAGCGCCAGTACCGCTAACACCCATGCACGCACCGTACACCTCCCTTAGTGGTATAGTATCTGAATGGATCAATATCTGATCCGATCAGATCTATACTAGCGTCCCCAGCAGTTTAGGGTTCCCAAAAACGCAGTGTTAGCGGGATCAGCCCAGATACCTACTAGCACCTGCGTTTTGCCCCTCCGCCCGGCCCAGCCCAGCTCACCCAAGTACAGTATCGATCGATCACTGTCACTTACAAAACACTAAACGCATAGCTGCAACGTTCGCAGGGTTCCCAAAAATGCAGTGTTAGCGGGATCAGCCCAGATACCTGCTAGCACCTGCGTTTTGCCCCTCCGCCAGGCCCAGCCCTGCCCACCCAAGTGCAGTATCGATCGATTACTGTCACTTACAAAACACTAAACGCATAACTGCAACGTTCGCAGAGTCAGGCCTGATCCCTGCGATCGCTAACAGTTTTTTTTGGTAGCGTTTTGGTGAACTGGTAAGCACCAGCCCCAGGCAGCGTCAGGTTAGATCCAGTACCGCTAACACCCACGCACGCAGCATACGCCTCCCTTAGTGGTATAGTATCTGAACGGATCAATATCTGATCCGATCAGATCTATAATGGCGTCCCCAGCAGTTTAGGGTTCCCAAAAACACAGTGTTAGCGGGATCAGCCCAGATACCTGCTAGCACCTGCGTTTTGCCCCTCTGCCTGGCCCGGCCCAGCCCACCCAAGTGCAGTATCGATCGTTCACTGACACTTACAAAACACTAAACGCATAACTGCAGCGTTCGCAGAGTCAGGCCTGATCCCTGCGATCGATAACAGATTTTTTGGTAGCGTTTTGGTGAACTGGCAAGCACCAGCGGCCTAGTACACCCCGGTCGTAGTCAAACCAGCACTGCAGTAACACTTGGTGACGTGGTCCCATAAGTGCAGTTCAAGCTGGTGAGGTGGCAAGCACAAGTAGTGTCCCGCTGCCACCAAGAAGACAAACACAGGCCCGTCGTGCCCATAGTGCCCTTCCTTCTGCATTCGCCAATCCTAATTGGGAACCCACCGCTTCTGCAGCGCCCGTACTTCCCCCATTCACATCCCCAACCAAATGCAGTCAGCTGCATGAGAGGCATTTTCTTTATGTCCTCCCGAGTACCCCTACCCAATGAACCCCCCCAAAAAAGATGTTGTGTCTGCAGCAAGCGTGGATATAGGCGTGACACCCGCTATTATTTTCCCTCCTGTCCTGACAATCCTGGTCTTTGCATTGGTGAATGTTTTGAACGCTACCATTCACTAGTTGAGTATTAGCGTAGGGTACAGCATTTCACAGACTAGGCACACTTTCACAGGGTCTCCCAAGATGCCATCGCATTTTGAGAGACCCGAACCTGGAACCGGTTACAGTTACAAAAAAAAGTGTAAAAAAAAAAAAAAAAAAAAACACAAACAAAAATATAAAATAAAAAAAAATAGTTGTCGTTTTATTGTTCTCTCTCTCTCTATTCTCTCTATTGTTCTGCTCTTTTTTACTGTATTCTATTCTGCAATGTTTTATTGTTATTATGTTTTATCAGGTTTGCTTTTCAGGTATGCGATTTTTTTATACTTTACCGTTTACTGTGCTTTATTGTTAACCATTTTTTGGTCTTCAAGTACACCATTCACGACTTTGAGTGGTTATACCAGAATGATGCCTGCAGGTTTAGGTATCATCTTGGTATCATTCTTTTCAGCCAGCGGTCGGCTTTCATGTAAAAGCAATCCTAGCGGCTAAATAGCCTCTAGACTGCTTTTACAAGCAGTGGGAGGGAATGCCCCCCCCCCACCATCTTCCGTGTTTTTCTCTGGCTCTCCTGTCTCAACAGGGAACCTGAGAATGCAGCCGGTGATTCAGCCAGCTGACCATAGAGCTGATCAGAGACCAGAGTGGCTCCAAACATCTCTATGGCCTAAGAAACCGGAAGCTACGAGCATTTTATGACTTAGATTTTGCCGGATGTAAACAGCGCCATTGGGAAATCGTGAAAGCATTTTATCACACCAATCTTGGTGTGGTCAGATGCTTTGAGGGCACAGGAGAAATCTAGAGTCTAATAGACCCCAATTTTTTCAAAAAAGAGTACCTGTCACTACCTATTGCTATCATAGGGGATATTTACATTCCCTGAGATAACAATAAAAATGATTTAAAAAAAAATGAAAGGAACAGTTTAAAAATAAGATAAAAAAGCAAAAAAATAATAAAGAGAAAAAAAAAAGCACCCCTGTCCCCCCTGCTCTCGCGCTAAGGCGAATGCAAGCGTCGGTCTGGCGTCAAATGTAAACAGCAATTGCACCATGCATGTGAGGTATCACCGCGAAGGTCAGATCGAGGGCAGTAATTTTAGCAGTAGACCTCCTCTGTAAATCTAAAGTGGTAACCTGTATTTAGTTTGTCACTACTGCACGTTTGTGCGCAATTTTAAAGCATGTCATGTTTGGTATCCATGTACTCGGCCTAAGATCATCTTTTTTATTTCATCAAACATTTGGGCAATATAGTGTGTTTTAGTGCATTAAAATTTAAAAAAGTGTGTTTTTTCCCCAAAAAATGCGTTTGAAAAATCGCTGCGCAAATAATGTGTGAAAAAAAAAAATGAAACACCCACCATTTAAATCTGTAGGGCATTTGCTTTAAAAAAATATATAATGTTTGGGGGTTCAAAGTAATTTTCTTGCAAAAAAAAATAATTTTTTCATGTAATCAAAAAGTGTCAGAAAGGGCTTTGTCTTCAAGTGGTTAGAAGAGTGGGTGATGTGTGACATAAGCTTCTAAATGTTGTGCATAAAATGCCAGGACAGTTCAAACCCCCCCCCAAATGACCCCATTTTGGAAAGTAGACACCCCAAGCTATTTGCTGAGAGGCATGTCGAGTCCATGGAATATTTTATATTGTGACACAAGTTGCGGGAAAGAGACAATTTATTTTTTTTTTTTTGCACAAAGTTGTCACTAAATGATATATTGCTCAAACATGCCATGGGAATATGTGAAATTACACCCCAAAATACATTCTGTTGCTTCTCCTGAGTATGGGGATACCACATGTGTGAGACTTTTTGGGAGACTAGCTGCGCACGGGACCCCGAAAACCAAGCACCGCCTTCAGGCTTTCTAAGGGGGTAAATTTTTGATTTCACTCTTCACTGCCTATCACAGTTTCGGAGGTCATGGAATGCCCAGGTGGCAAAAAAACCCCCCAAATGACCCCATTTTGGAAAGTAGACACCCCAAGCTATTTGCTGAGGTATAGTGAGTATTTTGCAGACCTCACTTTTTGTCACAAAGTTTTGAAAATTGAAAAAATAAAAATAAATTTTTTTTTCTTGTCTTTCTTCATTTTCAAAAACAAATGCGAGCTGCAAAATACTCACCATGCCTCTCAGCAAATAGCTTGGGGTGTCTACTTTCCAAAATGGGGTCATTTGGGGGCAGAGTTGTGCCACCTGGGCATTCCATGGCCTCCGAAACTGTGATAGGCAGTGAAGAGTGAAATCAAAAATTTACACCCTTAGAAATCCTGAAGGCGGTGATTGGTTTTCGGGGCCCCGTTCGCGGCTAGGCTCCTAAAAAGTCCCACACATGTGGTATCCCCATACTCAGGAGAAGCAGCTAAATGTATTTTGGGGTGCAATTCCACATATGCCCATGGCCTGTGAGAGCAATATATCATTTAGTGACAACTTTGTGCAAAAAAAAAAAAAAAAATTTGTCACTTTCCCACAACTTGTGTCAAAATATAAAATATTCCATGGACTCAACATGCCTCAAAGCAAATAGCTTTGGGTGTCTACTTTCCAAAATGGGGTCATGGGGGGGGGGGGGGGTTTATGCCATCTGGGCATTTTATGGCCTTCAAAACTGTGATAGGTAGTGAGGAGTGAAATCAAAAATTTACGCCCTTAGAAATCCTGAAGGCAGTGATTGGTTTTCGGGGCCCCGTACGCGGCTAGGCTCCCAAAAAGTTCCACACATGTGGTATCCCCATACTCAGGAGAAGCAGCTAAATGTATTTTGGGGTGCAATTCCACATAGACCCATGGCCTGTGTGAGTAATATATCATTTAGTGACAACTTTTTGTAATTTTTTTTTTTTTTTGTCATTATTCAATCACTTGGGACAAAAAAAATGAATATTCAATGGGCTCAACATGCCTCTCAGCAATTTCCTTGGGGTGTCTACTTTCCAAAATGGGGTCACTTGTGGGGGTTTTGTACTGCCCTGCCATTTTAGCACCTCAAGAAACGACATAGGCAGTCATAAATTAAAGGCTGTGTAAATTCCAGAAAATGTACCCTAGTTTGTAGGTGCCTTTAACTTTTGCGCAAACCAATAAATATACACTTATTGACATTTTTTTTAGCAAAGACATGTGGCCGAATACATTTTGGCCTAAATGTATGACTAAAATTGAGTTTATTGGATTTTTTTTAGAACAAAAAGTAGAAAATATCATTTATTTTCAAAATTTTCGGTCTTTTTCCGTGTATAGCGCAAAAAATAAAAACAGCAGAGGTGATCAAATACTATCAAAAGAAAGCTCTATTTGTGGGAAGAAAAGGACGCAAATTTCATTTGGGTACTGCATTGCATGACTGCGCAATTAGCAATTAAAGCGATGCAGTGCCAAATTGTAAAAAGTGCTCTGGTCAGGAAGGGGGTAAATCCTTCCGGGGCTGAAGTGGTTAATGGAATCCGCCGGAATAAAATTCCATATACAGGGAGAAGAGAAGAGCCTTATAGCATGAATCCAAAGATAACTTTATTTGGCTTATCAAAGTTTACATTAAAAACTGAAACACAAAACTGGCAGCTCTCTGCCGGCTGGCTCCACGCCAGAAGCCGCAGACAGTGCAGTGGTAGCGGCGTGCATTCCACGGCCTGTCTACCAGAAACCGGAAGTCAATGGCATAAACAGAAAGTAAAAGGACGTATGCGTACCAAGTGGCCACGGCTTACGCGTTTCATCATCAAGACGTCATCTGAGGCGCCTACTACCGCTACCACTGCACTGTCTGCGGCTTCTGGCGTGGAGCCAGCCTGCAGAGAGCTTCAGGATTGGAAAGGCCACATGACCCCCTGGAAGATTTTAGAACTCTTGGGGACCCCTATAAAAAGGGGTCCAGGACACAGACTTTTACCAGTCACCAGAGGGGATTAACAGGACAGCTCCAGGCAAAACGGATTAATAAGGACACTTGTCCTTATTAATCTATCTCGTGATATGAAGACCTTGTATTGTCAGCTGCTGGAATGGGCAGGAACCGAAGATGAGAACTGGCTGAGGAAGTGCCTATCCCTACTGTCAGGAGCGGAGCCGAGAAGAACAGATAAAGAGCCCACTGGAATGGAGGAAGATCCCGGGGAGAAGTGAGGAGAACAGCAGCACCATGAAGAGGTGGTGCGGCAGTAAGAGGAAGGAGAACCCACGGCTTTGGATCCGGATCAGGGACAGCAGCATGACGGAAGCGGGAGAGGCGGAGCACAGTAGATCAAGGGAAGAGGAGGTGCATCCAGTGCCAAAGCTACAGTCCACCCCCTCCGAGGACTGCATCAGTGGGAAGAGCTGGGCCATCCCCTTCAGAAAGGCGGCGCTTGGCAATCATCATGGAGGCGGCAAAAGGGCGTGGTGAAGAAAACAGCAGGCACGGCTTCAAGAGAGTTGCCAGGGCAACCCATGAGGCAGGAAGACTCTGGAAAATCGCCGCCAGAGGCGTTTAGGGCAGGGATTTCACCAAGCACCTCGGGGCACACAGCAGCATTGATCAACCAAGCCAGTCTGACAATCCCAGTGGTCAGCATGACCCAACAGCCTAAATTAGCAGGACATACAGAGCCTAGACAGGGCGAGTTTAATAACATACAGCTGCTGTCAGCTCTATCTTCATCTATAAATAAGATTATTGCTGATATGTTTTGCCTTCCAGTAATAATGTTAATATTATTCCAAGTGAGGCTGCCTCTATTTGGGCGCCACCTTATGCAGATAATGTGTTGAATTCTACAGCTTTTTTTTCAGCTAATTCTGGTGCAGTACCTATTGTTACTCCAACCTTGTTTGGATCATTTAACTCTATTGGCTCTGTGACTTTGCCTGGAGTAAATCCCATCCCAGCAACATGCAGTAGGGAAGTTATGCCCTGAGTCATGTCTCCATTAGGCTTTCATTTGTCTTCTACCGTTAAAGAAAAAATATAGAGAGGGGAATACATTGATTTATTGTCTTTATTGCCTTTTTCCAAAGATTTTATTTATAAATCAGACAAAAAAGATGATAAAATGGAAGAAGAGAGGAGGAGACCTATAACAAAATAATTTAACAATTGGATTCAAGCATTTTGCATTTATTCTAGCATATTATGTGAAGAGCATGGGACTTTTTCAACATATAGATATAATTCTAGAGGCTTACCACTGTTTTGGAGGATCTGCATGGTTTTCATATGACGAATCTTTCAGACAAAAATTGAGCATTCACCCTTCACTTAAATGGGGAATAAAGGATGTTGGGCTTTGGCTCAATTTGTTTTTGCCCCCCAGACAGATTCCTATCAGACAACCAAGTTCTTTGGCTAGTACTTCAATAAATGCCGGTTACAGGAAGGGTGTTTGCTTTGCATACAATGATAACCATTGCAAATGGATGCGATCGTGTAAATATAGGCATGAATGTGCGTTTTGTGCAGGATCCCATCCTGTGGTAAAGTGTTTTCATAAATTATCAACAACATCAGTACCACAAACCAGGTTTTAATATTAGAGTTATTGTTGCCTACCGCTTACTATTCTATTTCCAACACTAGAATTTCACCAATCCTCTTCAAGTGATCCGCTCACCAGATAGTGAGACCCCTCTTGTATAATAGATCAAATCACACAAAAATCCAGTGGCACTCTCCCCTCTTCCCTCTAGTGCTTGTTAAGCTGTCTGTTTATTAGTTCCTCATAGACATATAAAAACAAAAAACAACATAGCGTGTTTTGTTTTTATATGTCCACGAGGAACTATTGAACTGAAGGAGTGACAAGCACTGGAGGGAAGAGGAGAGAGTGACACTGGATTGTTATTGAGCACAAGTGTGATTTGACACATTATACAAGAGGGGTCTCACTATCTGGTGAGCATTTAAGACATTGGTGAGAAGATCACTTAAAGGGGTTGTAAGGGTCTCAAGGTTTTTCACCTTAATGCATTATATGCATTAAGGTGAAAAACCTTCTGTGCTGCAGCTGCCCCCCAGAGCCCCCCTTTTTCTTACTTGAACCAGTCCTTTTCAGCAACGAACATGAGCCCAACAGCTTGAGCCGCTGTATCCATCCTCATTGGATAGATTAATAGCAGCAGGAGTGACACAAGAGCGGAGTACACGGCTGAGTCCTGATGTCAATGGACACAGTAGTGGGACTCATGAGCGCGCCCACACGGTTGCCCCCATGGACAGCAGCTCTCTTTGGGGACACCCAATGAAGAGGAGAAGCCAGGATCGCCGCCGGGGCACCCCAGAAGAGGAGGATCGGAGCTTCTCTGTGCAAACCCCTTGCACAGAGCAGGTAAGTATAACATGCTTGTTATTTTTAAAAAAAACCTTTACAATCACTTTAAAGGGGATTGGTGATTAAGGAACTTTTCATATAGGGATACTCTAGCGCTGTTTTTAAGTTCAAATTCTAATGATTGCCATTATTCCTCCAACCAAGGAATAATTGCTGCTATTAGACATTAGCTTTGGGTTGCTAAGGCTAATTTAAAGCAGAGCTTGTGTACTATCATTCACAATGGGAAGAGCCTCTTCTGAAAAATGTTAAATGAAGCTTTTCAGACAGTCACAGGGGGCAAAAGTGGTCTGATTCTCTAGGAAAGAAAATTCTTGAAACATCAGAAACTAGTTCATAGATGCAAGATTTTGCATATTTGGAAGGAACATTCTCAGACAGCAGCAGAGAGAAGTCCTCTCTTCTGTGAGTATGAAATGAGTAACCATGTCAGGCTAAAAAGACCCAGGACAAGTCTTTCTGAAGGTTTGCCCATCTAGACAGTCAGTTAAGGCAGACTATGTCCCTTTTTTATAGGTCCTGGGAGAGAGAGAATGTAACAGAACATTGGATCTTAGATGTAATCAAGTTGAGGTATTACACATATTTAGATAGATTGCTTCCCAGAGATAATTTTATGAAAACTCAATTACCAATTTGTCCAGAAAAGAAACAAATATTGGATCAGTACATTTAGTTACTGCTGAGAGCAGATGCAATTTCCCCTGTCCCTTCTTTTTCTCTTCTTTTTTGGTTCCAGAAATGAACTGCAAGTTCTGGGCTTTCCTTGATTTGCAGCAGCTTTATAAAGGGGAGGCAATTTTGGGTGAAATCAGTAGAGACAATTATCTGCAAGTTCTGGCCTTTCCTTGATTTGAAGCAACTTTATAAAGGGGAGGCACTTTTGGGTGAAAACCTTAGAGACAATTATGTCAATTTTCAGATTAAAGGATGCTTATTTATATGTACTGGTGACACATTTCTATTAGTAAAACAACAACAAAAAACAGCTGATGAACATTTACATTCAAATGCCTCCTGTTCATGTTGTCAACATCCCCTAAATCTTCTTGATTTTGAAGATTTTGACTTCAGTTATAGAAATTCTATGTCACCACCATATAAGAATCTACCATTATTTTGAAGATATTTTGATATTGTAAGATGTCCAGACAAGCTTTGGATAGTTGTATGGGGCTTGTCAACAGGAAAAAGAGTCCACTGACCCCAACATAATATTTGAAGATGTGTACTCTGACACTCTAGTGGCAAAAGTTTTCCTGCTACTAAGAAAGATCAAAGACCTAGTCCTCACTACTTAGAAGGCAATCTGTACTCCCAAGATTGCAGCCAGGGATTGTCTAGCTAGAGGATTCTTCTATGATTATTGTATTTCCATGGGAACACTGGCACCTTAGGAGATAAGTATTTTTTCTAAGACAGTGGGACAAGAAGTCTAGTTCTTAACTAATTTTTCTTCCTTCATGGGTCCATCAGGATAGTCATTGATGGAAATTTGGTGGCGAGGAAATACCTCCATCCCAGCAAATGTGAGGCACGTTGTCTAAGTCACCAAGTACATCAAGATGGTTGATGCTGCTACTGAGTTTGACAAACTGGTTCAAGGTAAGGCAGCACTAGAGGCTCTGAAACACTTATCCTAGTGGCTTGAAGGAAAAAAGGTCAAGTTGTTTATGGACAAAAAGGCAGCAGTTTCACACGTATCAAGGCAAGAAAAAAAGGAAACATTGTTCAGCTTAATTTGACAGTTGGAGTTTTCCAGCGGGCAGAAGGTCATGTGCTGGCACTGTCAGCCTGCTGCCTTCTGCCTTCTAGGTTTGAAAAATCAGATGGCGGATACTCTTAGTCACAATTTTGGGAACTGGGCCAGTTGACTATACAGGAAAGTGTGGTGGCATGTTGGGTATCATATACAACAAAACCTTTTGAAGAGATCTGTAAGGCTGTCAGTTGGGCATCATCCCACACCTCTATTAGTCATTATATAGTGGACATGGCTGGCTCCTTATCAACTTGCTTTGGTGCCTCAGTTATCTCTTCAGCTTTTGCCTATGATTAACTTTTCTCTCAAAGAGATTGTAAAAGGATTTGTTTTTTAACAACAAACATGGTATACTTACCTACTCTGTGCAATGGTTTTGCAGCTAGGGTGTTGTATACAGAAGTTTTTTTTTTACATTTATGCATAGAATGCATTAAAGAGATGTTAAAGCCTTGTTTTTTTTAATTATTAAAATAACAAACATATTATACTTACCTGCTCTGTGCAGTGGTTTTGCACAGAGCAGCCCCGATCTTACATAGTTACATAGTTAGTCAGGTTGAAAAAACACACACGTCCATCCAGTTCAACCAAAAAAAAAAATAATAATAATAATACAATCCCATATACACAATCCTTCACCCACAGTTGATCCAGAGGTAGGCAAAAAAAACAAAACATCAAAGCATTCTCTAATTTGCTACAGCAGGGGATAAAATTCCTTCCTGATCCCCCGAGAGGCAATCAGATTTTCCCAGGATCAACTTTACCTATATATGTTAGTACCCAGTTATATTCTGTACATTTAGGAAAGAATCCAGGCCTTTTTTAAAGCAATTTACTGAACTTGCCAGAACCACCTCTGGAGGGAGTCTATTCCACATATTCACAGCTCTTATTGTGAAGAAACCTTTCTGTATTTGGAGATGAAATCTTTTTTCCTCTAGACATAAAGAGTGTCTCCTTTCCTCATGGCTAAGCTCCTTCATGCCTCTTATCAGTTTGGTTGCCCTTCTCTGCACTTTCTCCAGTTCCCCCATATCCTTTTTGAGAACCAGTGTCCAAAACTGAACTGCATATTCCAGATGAGGTCTTACTAATGATTTGTACAGGAGCAAAATGATATCTCTCTCTTCGGAGTACATACCTCTCTTAAAACAAGAAAGGACTTTGCTCGCTTTGGAAACTGTAGGTTAGCATTGCATGCTATTATTGAGCTTATGATCTACCAAAACCCCGAGATCCTTCTCCACCATTGATTCCCCCAGTTGTACTCCCCCTAGCATGTATGATGCATGCATATTCTTAGCCCCCAAGTGCATATCCTTACATTTATCAACATTAAACCTCATTTGCCACTTAGTTGCCCAATTAGACAGTGCACTGAGGTCAGCTTGTAAATTGGAGACATCCTGTAAGGACATTATTCCCCTACATTAGTGTCATCTGCAAAGACAGAAATGTTACTTTTAATCCCAGACCCTATATCAGTTATAAAGATATTAAAAGGTAAGGGTCCCAGCACTAAACCTTGGGGTACACCACCATCTTGTTCTTCTGGGGTCCCCTGACGGTGCTCCAGGCTCCTCCTCTTTGGTGGGTTCCCCCACGGAAAGCTGCTTTCCATGGGGGCATCCTTGTGGGCTCACTCCCAAGCCCCGCTGCTGCGTCCATTGACACAGACAGCGGAACTCGACTCTGTCCCCTGCTCCTGAATCCCAACATTTGATTGACAGCAGCGGGAGCCATTGGCTTCCGCTGCTAATAATCTGCCCAATGAGGGGAGAGATAGTGGCTGGAGCTGCTGCTCTCGTGCATGTCACTGGATTGGATTGGGTTCAGGTATGAAAGGGGGGTGGGGGGCTGCAGGAGATAAGGTTTTTTGAAAAACCATAAAGCTTTAGAACCACTTTAAGGTAAAAAAAAATCTGCCTTTAGAGCCACTTTAAGCATTCATTGTAGTGCCTGTCTGCTCTCTTTGGCCCTCCCTGTTGGATTAACTGATTATGTTCCATAGTATGCTGACATGAAGTGGCCAGAAATACAGAAAATTGTTTTCAAATACTTACCATCATTTTCTGTTCTTTAATTTTATATTTTATACTTATGTCAGCAGGTTCCCACCCTCTGGTTTCCTATTCCAAGCTCAGAGTCAGAGGCGGCTCTCTAATTAGGCAAATTAGGCGGTCGCCTAAGACCTTGCCCTCATAGGGGCCTCGCGGCCGCCTAATTGAAGAGCCGCCTCTGGGTATTCAGGACCGTGGCTGACAACAATGCCACAGCAGTGCTGCGCTCCGGCCTGCAGAGGGCTAATGCTGCCTGCGAGCCCCATGGCCAGGCAGAGGAGAGAGAGGACGGAGCTGTGGCTGCGTGTCTTGGGGAGGAGGCGGGGCCAGCAATGTGTTGTCCGGGAGAGGAGGAGAAAGGAAAGAGACAAAATAGAGAGCAAAATAATATTAAATATTCTCACTGCACTGGAGCCACCCCCATCATCCCCCACTGGAGTACTCCGCGGATCGGTCCCCGCACAACCTGAGGAGGCAGCCCGGCATCTGGTAAGCAGTAACGAGGAGGGGAAGAGGAGGATGCTGGGGAGGAGGCTTCACCAGGGCTGGATGGAGCCAATGGAAGGGGGAAGGGGGAGGTAGGAGAGAAGAGGTACGTGCTGACAAAATAATATAAATGATGATAATATACCATCAGAAAATAAAAGTGCTGCGTGCTGACAATAAATAAATGTCAATAATAAGTGCCATACAATAAGTGCAAATGCTATGAAATCCACAAAAAATGATACCCCTTAAGCTAATATAAAAGAAATGGTGACTGCTTGCAAATAGTCCCAAGGTGAACTACCCCAGCCAGGCTGATCCCAGAGTTTTTAGACAGACAGCTTCACTGGAACACAGACAGCAACTCTTTAAACTGTACTGTCAGTCAATCCCACATGCATTTGCAAAGCGGTACCTCTAGCGTGGATATACAGATAGGAGTGTTGATGTTCAGAATGAGGCTTGTGGATATCCACCCAAAAATAAAGGAAAAATAATATGGTGAAGTATTGCGGAGTAATGTAATCACTTGCGCTACAAAGCGCTACTCACAAAACCTCGGCTGCAAACAGGCATGTCAGAGAGCTTCAGTAATCGCCGCTGATAGCGTGCGTTCCACGGAGCCAGGAAGAGAAAGTCACTTGGTTAAGGCGTCAGCCCGGATGTTGCGTCGACGCGTTTCGCCCCTCCCCCAGGGCGTCATCAAAGGTCCTTTTTGTCGCTAGCGCTGCTTCTCACGCTTAATATTTATCCAAAGGAGAGAAGAGGTGTCTGGGCCACCCCTCTTTGGGGCTGTCAATCAGGGCAAGGGGGGTTCAGGGGTCCAGCTGCAGGAAGAGACACAGCTACTATGCCACAACCCTCTTCTGCAGCCAGCTACCACCATCATCAGAGAGAGCCAGACCCCCCCATCCCTGCTCCTCCAGCATCCAGCCTCCCTCAGCCACAGTGACCAGCCTTTATATACACCCCCTGTCCCATCCTCTCCTGATTATCAGTGCCACAAGTAGTAAGGACAGCTCAGTCCTCTGCCAGTGTACCAACCTGTGATTGACAGCCCTTGACCCCTCCCTGCACCCTACCCTCATCCCCGCCTATGCAGGGCTCCACTGCAGGAGGGTTGGGAGGTCCCAGCCCAGTCCAGTGCTGATCCCCAGCCATGGTGGGCCAGGCGCTCTGCATTCTGAGCTGCCAAGGCCTGCTGTTTGGGTTTTCCAATGCTGTCTCCCACCAGGAGCTCTTTCCCTATGGGAAGTCCATGGGGGACCTACTACTGTCCGACGGGGGTGACGAGACCTCCGAGGTGGTGAAACTCAAAAGCCCATTTTCTTCTAAGAGGCTGAGTTCAAGGAGTTCTACAGCACTAAGAGAGAGAGGTCTCTGAGCACAACAATAAGAGTCAATAAGTACATCAGTACGATAGAGAGCACCAACACCAGCACTGAGCTAGAGAGCACCGACAGCAGCACTGAGATAAAGAGCACTGACACCGGCACTGAGATAGAGAGCACTGAGATAGGAAGCACCAACACCAGCACAGAGATAGAGAGCACCGACACCAGCACTGAGATAGAGAGCACTGACACAGGCACTGAGATAGAGAGCACTGAGATAGGAAGCACCGACACCAGCACTGACATAGAGAGCACTGACACCGGCACTGAGATAGAGAGCACTGAGATAGGAAGCACCGACACCAGCACTGAGATAGAGAGTACCGACCCCAGCACTGAGATAGGAAGCACCGACACCAGCACTGAGATAGAGAGCACTGACACAGGCACTGAGATAGAGAGCACTGAGATAGGAAGCACCAACACCAGCACAGAGATAGAGAGCACCGACACCAGCACTGAGATAGGGAGCACTGACACAGGCACTGAGATAGAGAGCACTGAGATAGGAAGCACCGACACCAGCACTGAGATAGAGAGTACCGACCCCAGCACTGAGATAGGAAGCACCGACACCAGCACTGAGATAGGAAGCACCGACACCAGCACCGAGATAGAGAGCACGGACACTAGCACTGAGATAGAGAGCACTGACACTAGCACTGAGATAGAGAGCACTGACACCAGCACTGAGATAGAGAGCACTGACAGCATCACTGAGATAGAGTGCACTGACAGCAGCACAGAGATGGAGAGCACTGACAGCAGCACAGAGATAGAGAGCACTGAGATAGAGAGCACTAACACCAGCACTTTAAAGCTCTTAATATATGCAATTTATACAGTTAATTTTTGTATCGCTTTAATTATTTTTCCCATTATGGGTGTGAGTGGGGCCTCATGTCTAGGTTTTGCCTAAGGCCTCACAAAGCCTAGAGCCAGCTTTGCTCAGAGTTTCCCTGTGTTCTTCTTATAGGCTAGTTATGGGTGGTCCTATGGGATCAGGGGAGGAGGAGCTGACCCATAGTATCCTGATATGATTGACAAGAAAAGGAAAATCACGGTAAGCATTTAATAACAATTCCCCATGATAAAAACTGAAAACTATGGTATTTATTTAGTGAATTTCTATACCTATGCAATATTTGTTATTGAATAGAGAAAAGATTGCAAGTTCTACTTCAGAGGACAGATGTGAAATAGTTACTTTCAAAAGTTGCATGCTTGCCCATTTACAGTATTCTAAGAGTGTCTTCTCAGAAATTCCACACGGTGGTGCTTAATTCATCTGCTTCAGCTAAGTACTTTTGGGAAGAAGCTCATGGAATATAACTGGAAATATAATTCCCTACAAGCTACAATTAGGTTAAACTGTTAAAAGAACTCTTTAATGGATAAGCAGACAATGTTTTTAAAAATGAGTGTGTGAAAATCAGTAAATATAACCAATTACCATTGCACTGTATCTCTTTGCAGCTAATATGCAATACAGATACTCAGCAATTTGTATTTGTAATTAACCATCCTAAGAGCTCTGTGCTAATACTACTGTAACTTAAAAGTGTATTTTAATCCCTCAAAAAACCCTAGAATTTAATATATAGCTGCTCTTTATTTATAAACCAACATATCATATTGTTTTATGTCTTTTTACAATAATTGAAGGAAAAAAAAAATCTGAAAACTTGATATTGTGGCTGTGGCACTCCCTTTAGGAGCGTGACAAAGCTTACCACTGAGCTTGCAATACGACGGTATCAACCTTGCACTTACATTAATGTCCAGTTGGTGTTTGCCCATTGGTGAATGATGGCAACCATATGAACATGCAGTATTGTCAGTTTCTGCACCAGTTAGGGGCTGTCTAATGACTAGGGATGATCTGAACATACTTGGATACAGTTCAATGCTGGTTCAGTGAACATTACGGATGTTTGCATGCCGAATCCTGACTCTATTGTAGTCAATAGGAGCAGAATGTTAAAAAAAAGTAATGCCCATTTAGACAATGCTTGTACCCCAACTTTTTGAAATGGGAATGAAGGACACCTATCAGCAAATGTATGCAGGCATAGGACACACCCCTTGCACAGAAAGAATTGTCCAAAATGCAAGATAGGTTAAACCCACGAGTGCTTTTTTTACACTACTATTACTTTATATTGGCTTTTGGAATTTACAAATTCAGCAATTTAGAAATCAGATGAAAGATTTAGTATGGAAATCACTTTTTGGTAGATAAAAAGTGCATTTTATATTCAACTCTGAGGAACAAATGAACGGGAATGAGGGACAGAGGGACATCGCTCCAAATCAGGGACAGTTGGGAGCTATGCTTGCAGACAAGGGATTGTCAAACAAATGGCATGGGGGGGCTGGGCACTGCCTTGGGGAACATATACCAATGCAAAATAATAAAAAAAATCCTGTTTGGCATGGAGAAGTGATTTTATTCATAACTTAAGTGCAACATAAAAAATGCAAAATTAATTTAAATATAATTCCCAGGGAATGCTCTTAACCTGCCTGGGATCTGGCATATCTATATGATGTATATAACCTACTACAGCAAAACTGACATCAAGAAAAACAATGCTGTTTAAGCTGTCAGCAACCAGCAGCTTGTGCTGCTTTAATTCCTTAATTCTGCTGGTCAGGTGCAAAGCATCACCAATTACCACTTGTCAGAGCTCTGATTTGACAATGTGATGATTACTTTCTCCAATCACAGCTCATTGCTCATAGTTCCACCCCATACTATAAAAGGTAACTTCCAATAGAAATCTTTTGTAATGTGTTGGAGCATGCACCCTGTACATTACATACTCCTGACCCCTGCACCCTGTACATTACATACTCCTGGCCCCTGCACATTACACACTCCTGACCCCTGCACCCTGTACATTACATACTCCTGGCCCCTGCATATTACACACTCCTGGCCCCTGCACCCTGTAAATTACAGACTCCTGACCCCTGCACCCTATACATTAACCACTCCTGACCCCTACACCCTGTACATTATATACCCCTGACCTCTGAACCCAGTACATTACATACTCCTTGCCCCGTACATTACATACTCCTCATCCCTGCACATTACACACTCCTGACCCCCGCACCTTGTACATAACATACTCCTGACCCCTGCACATTACACACTCCTGACCCCTGCACTTTGTACATAACATACTCCTGACTCCTGCACATTACACATTCCTGACCCATGCACCCTGTAAAATACATACTCCTGACCCCTGCACCCTGTACATTACCCACTCCTGACCCTTACACCAGGTACATTACACACATCTCACCCCTGTATATTACATACTCCTGACCTCTGAACCCTGTACATGATATGCTCCTCACCACTGCCCCCTGTACATTACACACTTTTGACCCCTGAACCCTGTACATTACACACTCCTGACCCCTGTGATGAAAGCAGGGGGGGCGGTAGTGTGATAGTTGTAGAATAGAATAGGGGAATCTGTTGGGATCAGAGATGGGGGGGTCACAGTCGATGTACAGTGAAGGGTGTAAGAAATCTTCAGGGGGGAGGGGGGCAGTAACAATGATAGCCTGAGCCATCATTTCACACTCCCCCCCGATATTCAGTATCCCTGTAAAGCCAGAGAGGGGAGCAGTATATGTAATAATTGGGGTTCCTGTGAATGATTGTAGGGTGCATTCTATGCATTGATGGTATGGGGGGGGGACACCCGCTGACTGATACCTCCAGCTAAGAGCGATCAAGCACAGTCTGGGAAGAAGTTGGGCGATCTGTACATTATCCTCCGACCCCCCCCCTCTCCCTGATCACACAGCGCTCACCCCCCATCACTCACCGCTCACCTCCGTCCACATACACCGCACACGTATCCATGGAGACCGACATCAACGATCACCACAGCAACCTGGGGGCATAGCTTCCTCAACAGCCAATACTGGGCCTGCTGCCAGGGGCATACCTAAAGCATTTGGCACCCGGGGCAGATTCTATATCTGGCACCCCCCACTCCCATCAGATATCTGCACAGAGCCCTCTTTAAATCAGAGTCCGCACAGCCCACTTACATCAGAGTTCACACAGAGCCCCCTTACATCAGAGTCCACACAGATCCCCCCTTACCTCAGAGTCTGCACAGAGCCCCCCTTACCTCAGAGTCTGCACAGAGCCCCCCCACCTCAGAGTCTGCACAGAGCCCCTCTTACATTAGAATCCGCACAGAGCCCCCTTATATCAGAGTTTGCACAGAGCCCCCTTACATCAGAGTCCGCACAGAGCCCCCTTACATCAGAGTCCGCACAGAGCCCCCTTTACATCAGAGTTTGCACAAAGCCCCCCTTACATCAGAGTCTGCACAGAGCCCCACTTACATCAGAGTCTGCACAGAGCCCTCTTATATCAGAGTCCGCCCAGAGCCCTCTTACATCAGAGTCCGCCCAGAGCCCCCCTTAGAGTCTGCAGAATTTCCACTTACACTGTAAGAGGGAAGCGCTGTGAACTTTAATGTAAAGGGGAATCCTGATTTAAGTGGGTATCTGATGTAAGGGTTGTTCTGGGAGCCCTGATTTAAGGGGGAATGCTGTGGACTCTGGTGTAAAGGGAAACTCTGATGTAAGGGGGTCTCTGCTCACCAAAGCTCCCACGTATCAAAGTCCACAGAGCACGCCTTAAATTAGTTTTATACAGTGGGAGTCAGGAGAGAGGATGAGCTTACTCATCCCAGGATGGGGTCTCAAGCACAGGCTATCTGCAGCTTTTCTCTTCTGGGTTCAAACTTCCCGCCCACACAAGCCTGGGGAGTGTGGGTGGGGCAGACCCAGGAGGAGAGGGGCGGGAGGAAGAGGTGCAGATGAGCTCTCTCTCCTCTTGCCTCTGTGCAGAGAGAGGGGGGGGGGCAGCGCTAGCTTTGAGGCTGACCTGTGTGTGAGAGAGGCACAGCTCAGCCCTGCAGCCATCAACCTCAGAGGAGACACAGGCATGGTCGTACAGCAGTAGGTGAGGGGCGGCTATGACCTGTGTTAACCCTGTCCAGGCAGTGTTCACCACTAACAGGCCTGGGCACTGGGGAAACAGATGGTCACCACGGGCGGCGGCAAAAAAATCTTTGTCCATGGGTGCCAGCAGGCCCCCTTCCGAGGCCGGTCCCTCGGACCACGGCCAAAAATTGACCGACCGGTTAGTCCACCCCTGACCTCCACTATATCTCAAGACCTTTCAGCAGCCTCCACTGACAGGGATGATGGTATAGCAAAGGGTGTCAAAGGTCCTTGCAACACATCTGCCAGCAACACATCTGCCAGCTGTATAGTATAGCACGCAAATTTCTCTTCCCTAGCTGCTTCAGTGAAAAAAAAATACACTCCCTACCACCCACGTGCCCAGCATCTTAATTAGAAGCTTGTCCAAATTGCTGGCTTTAGAACTCCTGCCTTTCCATCTGGTAGATTCTAGCTCCCTCTGTGAATTTTCAAATCAGTCACTATTTCTTTGCATGTAAGGTTATTCCAGCTCTTTACCATCATGTGGAAGGCAATGTTTTGGCATTGTTGGGCGAGGCAGTCAGCCACAAGGTCCACATTACTGCTGATGCATAGCCCAGCAAGCACTGCCAGGGAGGATATATTTTGTTCACAGCACACTGGGTAACTCTGCTTGCAACTAGGAAGGATGCAGGGCAGGGCTTAATGCTGAAGCTTGTTTTGCCGCACGTTTCCATACAGCTGGTGGTGATGATGCGAGATCTGTCAGCTCCACCCCCTCCTCCTCCATACCCTCCTCTGCTGGATTGTCCTATGAACCACCAGTACCCACTAAGCAGTCAAGGGGCCTTTCAACGAGTCAAGCTAAAAGATGCCATGCAGTGCTTCAGCTGGTCTGTCTAAGGGACAAGAGCCACACTGGTAAAGAGATTCTTTCAGCTCTGCAGGGGCAGGTCCAGAGGTGGTTCACGCCATGGAAGCTTGAGCCAGGAATGATGGTGTGCGATAATGGCACTAACCTTCTGTCCGCCCTTTGACAGGGAAAGTTGACACATGTTCCATGCCTAGCACATGTCCTCAATTTGGTGGTGCAGCGTTTCTTAACCACTTCAATACCGGGCACTTAGACACCTTCCTGCCCAGGCCAATTTTCAGCTTTCAGCGCTGTCGCAATTTGAATGACAATTGCACGGTCATGCTATACTGTACCCAAACAATTTTTTTATCATTTTGTTCCCACAAATAGAGCTTTCTTTTGGTGGTATTTGATCACCTCTGCGGTTTTTATTTTTTGCGCAACAAATAAAAAAAGACCGAAAATTTTGAAAAAAAACAAGTTTTTCTTTGTTTCTGTTAAAACTTTTTGTAAATAAGTACGTTTTCTTCTTCAATGACGGGCACTGATATGGCTGCACTGATGGGCACTGATACGGCAGCACTGATGGGCACCGATGAGGTGGCACCAATGAGGTGGCACTGACGGGCACTGATGGGCACTGATAGGCGGCACTGATGGGCACTGAAAGGTGGCACTGATGGGCACTGATAGGTGGCACTGGTATGCGGCACTGATGGGCACTCATAGGCGGCACTGATGGGCACTCATAGGTGGCATTGATGGGCACTCGTAGGTGGCATTGATGGTTACTTATGGGTGGCACTGATAGTTGGCACAGACGGGCACTCGTGGGCACTGATAGGTGGGCACTGATGGGCACGGATGGGCACTGACAGGTGGCACCGATGGACACTGATGGGAGGCACTGATGACACTGGTTGTTTGCAGTGATTCCCCCTAAGGGTGGCATTGCTGGGCATCACTGCAACATAATGGTGCCAATCAGTGCCCATTTGTGGGCACTGATTGGCACAGATTGGGCACACTGGGCACATGTGGATGGCCATGGGGTACATACCTGTCCATCCAAATGTTGCCCCTTCCCTGGTGGTCCTAGTGGCGATCCCTAGTGGTTCAGTGTGGTGATCTGAGGGGGGGCTGCGCTGATAATCAATCAGCGCAGACCTCCCCTGCCAGGAGAGCCGCCGATCGGCTCTCCTCTACTCGCGTCTGTCAGACGCGAGTGAGGAAGAGCTGATCAACGGTTCTTCCTATTGACAGCGTGATCAGCCGTGATTGGACACGGCTGATCACGTGGTAAAGAGCCTCTGCCGGACGCTCTTTACCAAGATCGGTGTAGCGGTGTGTCAGACTGACACACAGATCCACTGATCGCCGCGTTGCGCGCCCCTGCGGGCGCGCCCCTGCGGGCGCGCAGCGGCTTGTTATCCTGCTGGACGTCATATGACGCCCAGTCAGGATAACTGAACCACTTCCCGGACGTCAATTTGCTATAGGGCGGGCGGGAAGTGGTTAAACAGGTACCCAGGTTTGCAAGATCTTCTCAAGCAGGCTGGAAGAGTCTATAACCAAGGGGTCATACACAGCCAGTGTTCGAATAGTTGAGATTCAGCAGGAATTCCACCTGCTCATAAACCGCCTGATTTGTGACATGGCCATCAGGTGGAACTCAACTTTGGCAATGCTGCAGCAGCTGCACATGCAGCAGCGGGTTGGGCAGGCCCAGGGTACCTCAGCTTTTTCCCCCCATGCTAATGGCTGCTGATAAAGGATGCATGTACTGTACTGTCACCATTTGAGGAGGCGACGAGGATGGTGAGCCGTGACACTGCATGTATCAGTGACACAATTCTTCTTGTGTTCCTGTTGGAGCATACTCTGTGTGGCATTATGGACAAGGCACTCGAGGCAGAGCAGCAGGAGGAAGATGAGGACTTCCTTTCCTCTCAAGGCCCTCTTGCGACGCCACAGAGCACACAAGAGGAGAGGGAGGAAGATTCTGGCAGTTTTAGAGGCATTATAGCAGAGGAAGACATACGTCAAACCTTAAGAGATGGTTTTCAGTCCCCAGAAACCTTGGGAGTAGTACGTGGCTGGGAGGAGGCAGTTCCAGATACTGTAATCCTCAGTGACCCCAAGGACTCTGCTTCTCCTGCCTCCACAGACTTGCGGTGCATGGGCTCCCTTTATCTTCATAGCCTGCCAAAGAACCCCAAAAATCGTGGCATCAAAGATAAGAATCATTATTGGTTGGCAACCCTCCTTGACCACTATTCTATGGGGAAAGCCTGGGAACTCCTCCTGCCCTTGCAGAGGGAGCACAGAATGAAATATCTTGAGGTCACCTCAAGAGGAGTTTATGTAATCCCTTTCTAGACTTTAGTAGGTTACAGTCTCATGGAAAAGCTAGTTTTGAGGCTTCTGTTGGTCAAAGGAGGAGCGGTGGAGACGGTAGCTGCCTCAGTGATGCATTTCAAAAAACTTTTAGTCCTCGGCGCCCAGGGCTGTCAGCTTCAACATCCCATCGGCAGCGTCTGTATCAAATAGTAGAAGAATATCTAGGGTTGAAAACAGACATGGAGAGCTTTTCAGTAGACGATCCACTGGGTTTCTGGGTCATGAGAATAGCCCACTGGCCAGAACTTGCCCATTATGCACTTGAGCTACCCTACATCCAGCGTGAATTTCCAAAGGTGAATTCCGTGCTGCCAGAAGTTTTGTGACAGATAAAAGAGCGCGTCTGTCCACAGACTCCGTTGCCTGGCGCAGCTATCAAGCCCCTGACGCTGATGTCACTGATTAAAGTGGAGTTCCACCCAAAAGTGGAACTTCCACTCATTAGATTCCTCCCCCCCTCCGGTGACACAGTTGGCACCTTTCAGGGGGGAGGGGGGTACAGATACCTGTATATTACAGGTATCTGTACCCACTTCCGGCATAGATACCCGCAGAATCTGCGGGTATTTACGCCACTTCCTGCTCCCTCCCCGCTGCCTGCTGGGAAACACACGGGTCCCAGAGGCAGCAGGGACCATCCGGATTGCGCTGCGCGACTCGCGCATGCGCAGTAGGGAACCGGGAAGTGAAGCCGTATGGCTTCGCTTCCTGATTCCCTTACCGAAGATGGAGGCGGCAGCACCCGAGGACGGAGAGACGCTTCGGCCTCGGGTGCCGACATCGCGGCCGCCCTGGACAGGTAAGTGTCCATGTTTTAAAAGTCAGCAGCTGCAGTATTTGTAGCTGCTGACTTTTAAAAAAAAAATTTTCGGTGGCGCTCCGCTTTAAGTGTTATTGGGATCTCAAATCTCTGCAAGACTGTCTAGGCTGCCTAGCTTTGTGGGTGTTGATTTAATCTAGAAGTCATTTTTTGGTATAGGTTTCATGGGCACAATTAACATGTAAGGACCAATTTTTCTGCACCTGTTTGACAAGTGCATCAAATTAAATTTTTTTACAGCAAAGTCAGTTCTTGCTGTCATCAAGAGTACCTCTACAACGTTACGAAGTGAAGGCATCACCAACACCGAAAGACCAATTTTTCTGCAACTGTTTGACAGGGGTGTAAAATTTCTATTTTTTACAGCAAGGTCAGTTCTTGCTGTCATCAAGAGCACCTCTGGAAGGTAACGGGGTGAAGGCACCAACAACACCCAAAGCCCAATTTTTCTGCAACTGTTTGACAAGGGAATCAAACTTCGATTTTTTACAGCAAGGTAAATTCTTGCTTTCATCAACAGTACATAGTTACATAGTTACATAGTAGGTGAGGTTGAAAAAAAGTTCATCAAGTCCAACCTATGTGTGTGATTATATGTCAGTATTACATCCCTGTATGTTGCGGTCGTTCAGGTGCTTATCTTATAGTTTTTTTAAACTATCGATGCCCCACGCTGAAACCACCACCTGTGGAAGGGAATTCGAAATCCTTGCCGCTCTTACAGTAAAGAACCCTCTATGCGATTTAAGGCTAAACCTCTTTTCTTCTAATTTTAGTGAGTGACCACACGTCTTTTTAAACTCCCTTCCGCGAAAAAGTTTTATCCCTATTGTGGGGTCACCAGTATGGTATTTGTACATTGAAATCATATCTCTTCTCTAGCGTCTCTTCTCCGGAGAGAATAAGTTCACTGTTCACAACCTTTCTTCATAACTAATATCCTCCAGACCCTTTATTAGCTTTGTTGCCCTTCTTTGTACTTGCTCCATTTCCAGTACATCCTTCCTGAGGACTGGTGCCCAGAACTGGACAGCATACTCCAGGTGAGGCCGGACCAAAGTCTTGTAGAGTGGGAGAATTATCACTTTATCCCTGGAGTTAATGCCCTTTTTAATGCATGCCAATATTCTGTTTGCTTTGTTAGCAGTAGCTTGGCATTGCATGCTATTGCTGAGCCTATCATCTACTAGGACCCCCAGGTCCTTTTCCATCCTAGATTCCCCAAGAGGTTCACCCCCTAGTGAGTAGATTGTATTCATATTTTTGCCACCCAAATGCATTATTTTACATTTTTTTATTTCTGCATTAAACCTCATTTGGCATGTAATTGCCCACCCCATTAATTTGTTCAGATCTTCTTGCAAGGTTTCCACATCCTGCGAAGAACTCTATAGGGTTAGGGTGTGAAGGCACCAACACCCAAAGCCCAAGTTTTCCACACCTGTTACTTCTATCCGAAGTCTGCAAAAGAGACACCGGACTTTATCTAAAAAAAATTGTTAATTTTGGCTTGAGTGTACTATAATTTGGCTTCTTCACATAAGCCTTGCTCACTGTGGTGCAAAACTTTATTTCCATGCAAAGTCTGCCAAAGAGAAACCAGAATCTATCCAAAAAATCTCTAATCTTGTTCAGAGTGCACTAATATGTGGCCGCAAACCGTTGTTTACTAAATAAAGAAAGCTTACAGGGAAAATCAATTTAAATGTCATTTTTTTTTCTTTACAAATGTCAGTTTTGCTGCAGTAGCTCCTATACACAGTACGTTACACGATACAGATGTGCCACTTTACAGGCAGACTAGGGGGACCCCCTAGGTACTATATTTAAAGGAATTTTACATCTTTATTGTTTCACTTTAAGCATCATTAAAATCACTGCTCCTTTAAAACTATCTTTTTAAACGTTTTTTTTTCATTGGTATATGTCTCCCAGGGCAGCTTACTCGGGTCTCCATACCCTTCTTATGGACAATAACTAATAATATAAGCCTTCAAAATTGAGACTTGATTTTTCCTGTTTCGGTCACATAGACTTCAAAGGGGTTCATCATTCGGGTCCGAACTTTTGCGATGTTCGAAAGTTCTGGCGCGAACTGAACCAAGGGGTGTTCGGCCCATCTCTACTGTCCACTGCTCTACTGACTGACTGTCAGAAACCATGAACCAGACCAAGACAGAAGAAAAGTAAAATCACAATTGTTTATTAATAGAAATAAAAAGGTAAATAGAGTAAGCGTAGTCAAAGCATAGCCAGAGTCCAGTAACCAGATTGGGTAGTCAGCCAAGCCAGAGTTCAGTAACCAGATCGGGTAATCAGCCAAGCCAGAGTTCAGTAACCAGATCGGGTAATCAGCCAAGCCAGAGTTCAGTAACCAGATCGGGTAATCAGCCAAGCCAGAGTTCAGTAACCAGATCGGGTAATCAGCCAAGCCAGAGTTCAGTAACCAGATTGGGTAATCAGCCAAGCCAGAGTTCAGTAACCAGATTGGGTAATCAGCCAGGCCAGAAGTTAGGGATCCAAGTAGAGGAACAGCAAGCAGGATAAGGAGCCAAAAGGGATGTCAGCAAAGCCAGTCTTTAAACAGGAATGCAGGAGATGATTTCTTGTGATGTGACCAAGGCGAAGGCAAGAATGAAGTGAGCTGGAAATCTTTAAATAGGCGGGACTGACGAGCAGATCCACAACAGCTGGTTAACTGTGGAGGGAGATGAGAGCTGGCAATTAGCTGACAGCTGAGCGGCCAGCTCAGAGAAGGAAGGGCTGAGCCAGCCCTGACACTGCCACTGTCCACATTTAACTTACGCTAAATTTATATTTTTTACAATTACATTTCTTTTATTATAGTTAAATTTTCCTTACAATTTAGTTATGCTTTGCTGGTTAATTTCTTTTTTTTAAATAGGCATCAAACCCTGATAATCTTTGATCTGTCATGCTGTTCAGGTAGATCTCCACCTCTCTAAGGCTGCCTACCCCATATATATATATATATATATATATTAGTATCTCACAAAAGTGAGTACACCCTCACATTTTTGTAAATATTTTATTATATCTTTTAATGTGACAACACTGAAGAAATTACACTTTGCTACAATGTAAAGTAGTGAGTGTACAGCTTGTATAACAGTGTAAATTTGCTGTCCCCTCAAAATAACTTAACACACAGCCATTAATGTCTAAGCCGCTGGTAACAAAAGTGAGTACACCCTTAAGTGAAAATGTCCAAAAGAATTGTTGCTCTACATAAAGATTGCCTAGGCTAAAAGAAGATTGCCAGGACCCTGAAACTGAGCTGTAGCATGGTGGCCAAGACCATACAGCAGTTTAACAGGACAGGTTCCACTCAGAACAGGCCTTGCCATGGTCGACCAAAGACATTGAGTGCACGTGCTCAGCGTCATATCCAGAGGTTGTCTTTGGGAAATAGACATATGAGTGCTGCCAGCATTGCTGCAGAGGTTGAAGGGGTGGGGGGGTCAGCCTGTCAGTGCTCAGACCATATGCCGCATGCTACATCAAATTGGTCTGCATGGCTGTCGTCCCAGAAGGAAGCCTCTTCTAAAGATGATGAACAAGGAAGCCCGCAAACAGTTTGCTGAAGACAAGCAGACTAAGGACATGAAACATGCAATATCTGGAATATTGCTGCACTCCTTTATAACTCACCGAGCTTGCATAAATGAAATCCGGATCAGTAAAGCCAAAGAAATGCTGCTCTAGGTGAGTGACTGACTCTCACATGTTGTGAACTGGAACCCAGGGTGCTGCACAGGTCATCTGTGAGATTCAGTAACATGCAAAATACGGATTATTCCAACATGATAGCGACCCCAAACACACCTCCAAGACGACCACTGCCTTGCTAAAGAAGCTGAGGTTAAAGGTGATGGATTGGCCAAGCATGTCGCCAGACCTAAACCCTATTGAGCATCCATGGGGCATCCTCAAGCGGAAGGTGGAGGAGCGCAAGGTCTATAACATCCACCAGCTCTGTGATGTCATCATGGAAGAGTGGAAAAGGACTCCAGTGGCAACCTGTGAAGCTCTGGTGAACTCCATGCCCAAGAGGGTTAAGGCAGTGCTGGAAAAAAATGGTGGCCACACAAAATATTGACACTTTGGGACCAATTTGGACATTTTCACGTAGGGGTGTACTCACTTTTGTTGCCAGTGGTTTAGACATTAATGGCTGTGTGTTGAGTTATTTTGAGGGGACAGCAAATTTACAGTGTTATACAAGCTGTACACTCACTACTTTACATTGTAGCCAAGTGTAATTTCTTCAGTGTTGTCACATTAAAAGATATAATAAAATATTTACAAAAATGTGAGGGGTGTACTCACTATTGTGAGATACTGTATTCTATATATATATTGATAGATACAGTCAGGTCAATAAATATTGGAAACATCGACACAATTCTAATATTTTTGGCTCTATACACCACCACAATGGATTTGAAATGAAACAAACAAAATGTGCTTTAACTGCAAACTTTCAGCTTTAATTTGAGGGTATTAACATTCAAATCAGGTGAACGGTGTAGGAATTACAACAGTTTGTATGTGTGCCTCCCACTTTTTAAGGGACCAAAAGTAATGGGACAATTGGCTGCTCAGCTGTTCCATGGCCAGGGGTGTGTTATTCCCTCATTATCCCATTTACAAGGAGCAGATAAAAGGTCCAGAGTTAATTTCAAGTGTGCTATTTGCATTTGGAATCTGTTGCTGTCAACTCTCAAAATGAGATCCAAAGAGCTGTCACTATCAGTGAAGCAAGCCATCATTAGGCTGAAAAAACAAAACAAACCCATCAGAGAGATAACAAAAACCTTAGGTGTGGCCAAATCAACTGTTTGGAACATTCTTAAAAAGAAAGAACGCACCGGTGAGCTCAGAAACACCACAAGACCCGGAAGACCACGGAAAACAACTGTGGTGGATGACCAAAGAATTCTTTCCCTGGTGAAGAAAATACCCTTCACAACAGTTGGCCAGATCAAGAACACTCTCCAGGAGGTAGGTGTATGTGTGTCAAAGTCAACAATCAAGAGAAGACTTCACCAGAGTGAATACAGAGGGTTCACCACAAGATGTAAACCATTGGTGAGCCTCAAAAACAGGAAGGCCAGATTAGAGTTTGCCAAACAACATCTAAAAAAGCCTTCACAGTTCTAGAACAACATCCTATGGACAGATGAGACCAAGATCATCTTGTACCAGAGTGATGGGAAGAGAAGAGTATGGAGAAGGAAAGGAACAGCTCATGATCCAAAGCATACCACCTCATCAATGAAGCATGGTGGTGGTTGTGTCATGGCGTGGGCATGTATGGCTGCCAATGGAACTGGTTCTCTTGTATTTATTGATGATGTGCCTTTGCTCAGAGAAGGTAAGTAAAACATGTTTATTATTTTAATTAAAAAGAAAACCTGAAGCTTTATTGTTACTTTAATGCACTTTTTGAAGGACCATTAATCAGACAGCCTGGTTGGGGGTTTTGTGTATACATTTGTGGTATATAACAATAAGAGTTGCATCTCCATAGTCGGTAGCTAAAAGTTGTGTGCATACAGTAGTACCCTTTATACGAGGGTTCTTCAAGCTCTTTTTTTTAAGAATTTCATAAACAAATTACATCACTTTTCTACATAGTCACCTTCCTTTACAATGCATTTTTCCCAGCGTCATACTAACTTTTTAATGCCATCAACAAAATGCCTCCCGCCCTCACCATTCATTTCACTCAACGAAAATTTAAAAGTGCGGAAACTTTTTGAAGACCCCTCCTACAAACAATATACAACTCTGTGATTGATCATTATATCTTGGGGTAGATTTAGACAAGGTTCTAAGGCTTCCTTTCTTTTGAAGCCCACGTTCAGATCGCACTTCGGAGGCTACTGACAGGCAGTGTGGAAGTGAGGTGCCATCTCCCCCCCATCTGTTATAACTCCATTTTTGACAACTGATACATGGCAAGTGCGTGCCTTGCACCAGAGCAGCATGTTATTCAGACATTAAACTCTCAACTGCTTACACAAATTAGATAAGACTACTGCACACTAAGCGGGTACACATGTTCATTTTTTTTTTTACTTTTTAGAATTTCTCTTTAAGCTTTTTTTTTCTGTATAGGGTGTAATCTTTTTGACAGAAATTTTTTAATGACTGTCACACTTTGTCACCTGCATGTGATATGCCTGATTGTTTTTGTTACCGTTGTAACTCCCATGGCAATCTTTTTGGTGAAATATTAATAAGCAGTTTTCAGTTTGAAACACATTTTATATTTAAGTAATGTTGTACACCCATCAACATGATTGGGTGTTGAGGTTGGAGGTTTATTTTGAAATCAGTTCTTTTATTCAAAATAGACAAAATGGGATGGAAATTGTCTATGACTTCACATTTTTGTGTGTAGAGTTCAGTTTGTCTAGTGCAGGGGTCTCAAACTGGGGGCCCTGCAGCTGTTGCAAAGCTACAAGTCCCATGAGGCATTGCAAGGCTGATAGTTACAAGCATGACTCCCACAGGCAGAGGCATGATGGGACTTGTAGTTTCGCAACAGCTGGAGGGCCACCAGTTTGAGACCGCTGGTCTAGTGCTTCTGTTAAAAATTGAAAGTAATCCTGCTGAACTTGGCCACCTAAACTGCAATGTTGTGTGTTGAGGCTGGGTCTTGCTTAACCACTTCTTGCTCAGGCCATTTTTTAGCTTTCAGCACTGCCATACTTTGAATGACAATTACTCATGTAACATTGTACCCAAATTAATTTATATCATTTTTTGAGACTGACAGAACTTTCTCCAATAATTTAAAAACCCAGTGGTATTTAATCACCACTGAATCTTTTGCTATATAAAAGAAAAAAAGAAAATAGACCCAAGCCGAACCCAAAACACATTCTGCTACTCCTCCTGAGTGAACTAATTATGTGCTGGACATCAAGGCTGGACTGGGACAAAAATTTGGCCCTGGACTTCATCCAGACGGGCCCACTTTAATATTGCAGGCATGCACAAAAACAGTATATAAACTATACGCGACTGCACAAAAAAAATAAGTAAAAACATTCCACTAATGGGCATAGGACAGGGCATAGCCAAACCATTGCCCATTAATGCAGCCTCACCAGTGCCCATTAATGCAGCCTGATCAGTGCTTATCAGTGCAGCCATACAAGTGCCCATTAATTCAGCCACACCAGTGCCCATTAATGCAGCCTGATCAGTGCCCATCAGTGCAGCCACACCAGTGCCCATGAGCGCAGCCACAAAAGTGCCCATTAATGCAGCCACACCAGTGCCCATTAATCCAGTTACACCAGTGCATATCAGCGCAGAAACACCAGTGCCCATTAATGCAGCCTCACCAGTGCCCATTAATGCAGCCTCACCAGTGCCCATTAATGCAGCCTGATCAGTGCTTATCAGTGCAGCCATACAAGTGCCCATTAATTCGGCCACACCAGTGCCCATTAATGCAGCCTGATCAGTGCCCATCAGTGCAGCCACACCAGTGCCCATGAGCACAGCCACAAAAGTGCCCATTAATGCAGCCACACCAGTGCCCATTAATCCAGTTACACCAGTGCATATCAGCGCAGAAACACCAGTGCCCATTAATGCAGCCTCACCAGTGCCCATTAATGCAGCCACACCAGCTTCTTCTACCTAGGTCCCGGGTGCAGTGCTTGTCCAGCAGGTGGTTCCTTTGGAGCTGGGAGCCCTGGACCAGCTGTGCACTGCTGGTACATCTGATCCTCTCCCTTCTCCCTGGACAACATAGAGCTGGGTTGGAGGAAACTGGGGGGGCGAGGTGAGCGGCGGGGACTCCCAAATCCTGTCCACCAATCAGCCAATCTCCCGACTCCTGCTGTGTAGCTGTTTCGAAAAAAAACTTCTCTGGGTCTCTCCTGTGTTCAGTGGGGGCCTGGGGACAGAAAGCGGACTATTTCATCACTTTCAGCTTTAGGCAGATTAATCCGCAGCAGCACTCCCAGCCGACTCCAGTGTACTGATATAGTACAGGCCAGCTTTCAACTGTGTAGTGCGCTGCTGCAGATTAATCCGCCCAAAACCGAAAGAAGTTGGAGAAGTTTTTTTCTAAACAGCTGCACAACGGGAGATTAGCTTATTGGTGGACAGGATTTGGGAGTCCCCGTCCGCTCTACCTCCGCTGTCACTGAAACCGTCCCACTAAGCCATCGGCCCACCGGGAAACTCTCAATAGTTCTGATGGCCAGTACATGCCTGCCGGACATTATATCTTGAGTATCACACAAATCAACCAATTGTATCAAAACCAATGTACTGTATTGGTTCTCTCTATTTGAGTGGTCAGGGAATGTAGATTAGTGTAATATTACCTGCAGCAGTTCCCGTTCCTATAAGCCAAACAAGCCTAGCCTACAGGAACGCCATGTTCACTTGCCAGGAAGTACAGGAGGCTGAAGCAAGTAGACATCCCAACCTGCAAAAACTCATTTCAGAGAGGTGGTAAACTCATTTCAGGGAGGTGGCGTTTCGCACCCTCAACCCCCCCCCAGCGGCAAAATATTTTTTAAATCACCTTTTTAATATTTTTCCACAGTGCTTCTGGGGAAGGGGTGGATGATATGTGGCATAATTGTTTTTTTACAATTTAATTTGTTTCTTAAATTTTTTTCACAATGCTTTTTGGGGGGAGGGGGTTGGGGCAGTGGACAGTGTTGGTAGGGCAGGGGAGAGTGGTGTTAGTAGTTTTTTATTTTTTTTTTTTATTTTTTTTTTTTACACTTTTTAATTTTTTAGAATTTTTTTAGAATTTTTTTATATTTTTTGGGGGGCTTTGGTGAGATGTCAGCATATACACTTGTTAATTTTTTTTACTTCAAAGCAGATTTTATATATATATATATATATATAAAATAAAGTAAAAAACATAACAAATAAACAAACAGTGTGTGTGTGTATGTGTGTGTGTGTGTATATATATATATATATATATATATATTATATATATATATATATATATATATATATATATATATATATATATATATATATATATATATATATATATATATATATATATATATATTTGTCCTGTGCTGTAAAGAGGTGTTTTTCTTAGGAAAACAGAGATTCAAAATAAGAAGAACGTTTGTTCTCTAGCGTTTGAGAATTCTCCCATTAAAATCAATGCAATTTGGTCCACCACAAAATGGCTGCCAGCCGGAGCCCTAATTACAAGGACAGATTGTGTTTATGGGAATGCTAGGAGCGGAAGTTGTTTGCAGACACTTCTGCTGGGACAGAGTTGGTCTTCACAGCTGTTCCCTGCACCGATTGCGGGTGTGCGGGAGCCGCCACAGAAGTGCAGTAGTCTCCCACACCTCGCGGGAGACTTGAGATGCCTGAGCAAGGACGAACAAAAGAGTTTCTGTGGATCAAGGTGTGCAGTTTTCCATAGGAGATATCTGGGACTGGTCCCTTGCAGAAGAGTAACCATTTGAATTTGCAGATGGATCAGTTCAGGTGGCAAGCAGCGACATGTTCAGCAAACAGGCAAAGGATCAGTCCAAACAGTAGGCAGAAACATGGTCAATAAAAAAAGTCAGGGTCAGTACAGGCTGTAGGCAGAGGCAACACTTTTGCTGGCTGCACTGGTCTGGTGATAGTGGGACTTGTGTAGCTGCAATTCAGGAACACTGTTGCTGGCTTATACTAGTCTGGTGACACTGGGAGTGGGGACTGGTGTGGCAACAATTAGAAACGCTGCTGATGACTTACACTGGTCTGGTGCCACTGGGACTGGTGTGGCGACAATTAGGGACACTGTTGCTAGCTTACACTGGTCTGCTGACACTGTGACTGGTGTGGTGGGGATAAGGAACACTATTGATAGTATACACTGGTTTGGTGACAATGTGATCATGATCAGAGACATTGTGACATGCTGAACTATTAGGGCTCATTCAGATGTGAAGTTTACAACCCCGTAAAACCTTGTAGTTGAGGAGTGGATTTACCGCCCCTTAACCGCTACCCTGTTTAGCTGCAGAAGGGGGAGGGGTACACATAATACACCTGAGATGCTTTGCTTCGCAGCTGTGGCAGGAATTATACCCCCAGTAACTCTGCCAAGCATGACCCATTCAAGTGAATGAGGGTGCTTGTGCAGGGTCCAAGGGGTTAAAGCAAGTGGTGAAGAGGAGATACAACGCCTTCTCACCACCTTGTATGATGAACTCTGAAGAGTGATCCAAACATGGAGTGGTGAGTGGTGTGGTGGTGAATATAGACACTGGGCTCAATTCACTAAAGGAGATCGCATGTGATATTTGGGTCTTGTATCCAAAAATTGCATGCATTACTGAAACTCTCAATTCACTAAAGGTTAATGTGGTATTTACTGCAAAAAAAGAAACGGTTGGTTGTTAAGGAGTCGGCACTCAGGGCGTCCTCAACAACTATGACTCATGTGCTGTCAGCGGAATTCCTCACTGACAGCAGAATGTAAACAAAAGAAGAGACGACATGAAGAGCCGAATAAGCTTTAATATCAAACTCAATGTTAACTCAAATAGTATGGTCACAATCCCTTGACTTAATGTAGTCTAAATAGACACAAAAAGTCATACAGTCTCTAATAAAAAAATTGAATAATCATTGTAGACTTGGGTGAATTGTCCATAAATAGGCTGAAGTAGATGCCAGCAATGCGCCAGGAACTGAAGAGGAGAGTTTCACTGGTCCTTCTTCCTCTCCCCCTCCTCTTCCACTTTTCGCAGTTGTTTTTTATTTTATTTTTTTAGGGAGCAGGTACCTATTTCTGGCAGGTACCCACTCCTGTGGGAACATTCACAGAGCACAGCGCGGCTCATGCATGTGCAGTAAGGAGCCGGCTGAGAAGCTGCAAGGAGTCATGTTGGCTTCCCACAGTAAATATGGTGATGCCAGGGGCCAAAACACCAGCGAAGAACCAGCCTGGGTGAGGACAGCACGAGATTCCTGGACTAGTAAGTGTTTCTTTAATAAAAAAATATTTCTTTTTTTTTTTTAAATGACTGAGGAACTTTTTTAGGTTTACTTCTGTTTTTGAATAATGAAAGGAAACCAGAATAGTTGGAAGAAGGAATTGCGTGCAGAATTTACCATTACATGCTGAGAATTTTCTTTACACGAATGAAGCTCATGTTTGCACTAGTAAAAATTCATGCACAAGATTTTGAAATTAGAACACAAACTCAATTTATACTCCAATATGTGGATATTTACATTTTACTTATCTTTTCCGAAATACATCAAGATTTGTAAAACCAAATTGTTCTCTTCCCATTACAGACAATACTTCCCTTAGGTTTTTATTTGGTGAATAATGTTTATCTGCTCTAAATTGACTAAATGGACTTGGATTCCAAAGCATTCATTATTTCATTATAATTTCATTTTTCTAGGTCTCTTCTGAGCTTTTCTGTAGATTTCCAGTGATGTCTGCAATAGTTATACCAAGCCTTTACAATTTTGCTGGTAATGTAATCAAAATTGTGTGGTATGACACACTAGAACACTAGAACAAGTTGTTTGCTTTGGTGATTTCTGTACCAAGGCGTGTTTAACCTTCTCTGACTATTATTCCAGAATGTAACTGCATGGGAAATGAACAGGTGCAACTTGTATGCTAATAAACCAAGCACATGCATATAAAATGTTTTTGCAATTTCTCAATGGATTTTTGTTTTATATACACATATTTTTTTATTAATATTATTATATAAAATATCAACAATAGTGCTGCTTCTAAATAGCTGAAATCCTAATACCTATTCGTGGTACAATTGCCTCCCCTATTCAGTGAAGTAACTGATTAACTGGCAAATACATCACCTTGGCACCCAGCTAATTAGTCAGCAAGTTCTATAGCTTCTTTCCATATTAGTGATGTGTAAAGGAAGGTAACCCACACAAACCAATTACATTTCAGCCTAATGGCTTGAAATGTTTTAACATCTCATTGTCCTGTCTCCAGACTATACACATTAGGCATTTAAAGTGGTTGTAAATACTTATCGGCGTATAACACGCACCGGCGTATAACACGCACCCCAAGTTTAGAAGGGAATTTTAAGGAAAAAAAACTTACATTTAAATGCACATCAATGCAGCCATACCAGTGTCATTTGTAGTCTTGCCCAGTGACATTGCAGCCTTGTCAGTGTCACTGCAGTTTAGATATGGCGCCGCCGAGATACACAGAGCCGGTCCTGTGTATCTCGGCTCCTCTCGCAGTCCCGCCCTATGATGGACATAACACAGGTCCAATGGCGGGACTGGGTGTGACTGTGAGCCGAGCCGAGAGGAGCCGATCGCCGCCGATATACATACATATAGCACAGTGTACTCGGCTAGGCTCAGCTCCTCTCGGCCCTGCTCACAGTCACTCCCAGTCCCTGTGTTATGTCCATCATAGGGTGGGACTGGGCATGACTGTGAGCGGAGCCGAGCCTAGCCGAGTACACTCAGCTATGTATGTATATCATCGGCGGTGCTCACTCCTCCGCTCACAATCAGCGGGGAATCGGCGGGGATCGGCGTATAACTCGCACCCACAATTTTCCCCTGATATTAAGGGGAAAAAAGTGCGTATTATACGCTGATAAATACAGTAATTACTTTTTTTCACTACAATAAAAAAAAGTTATATTTACCTGCACAGAGCAGCCGTAAACCTATCTTTCTGGGGTCCCCCACCCGACACTCTCTGCTCCATTTCCTCATGCCCCCAAAGGAAGCCGCTTTCCATGTTGCCATACACGTGGGCACTCTCCCAAGCTGGGCTGTGTGCGTACATATACACACAGTGTGGCTCGGCTCTGTTTCCATTACCTCCTCACAGGATTTGACTGACAGTAGCAGGAGCCAGTGGCTCCCACTGCTCTCAGCCAAGCTTGTGAAAAGGGAGAGAGAAGAACTGCAGATGGGCAAACTGCTGGATTGATGTAGGACTTAGGTAACTATTTGGGGGGGGGGGCAGCAACTGGAAGGCTTTCTTACCTTAATGCATAGAATGCTTTAAGTTGAAAAAGCTTTTTGACTTTTGAACCACTTTAAAGCCCAACTCTATGAATGGTCATTATGACTAGGAAGCCAGGAACAGACATTCTTAGTTACCCTATCCACCACTTTGGACAGCAAGGGTAACTTTTTTTTTTTTTAATTCCTGGAGTTAGTCCTTCATAGTATTTACTTAGTTTCAGCATTGTTGTAATTTCACCCCTTCTGCCTTCCACACCCTAAGCTGACTGGCTATCCTATTTCCATTTTGCATACCCCTTTTCTATATTTTTATTCACTTTACAGGCTCTTTTTCACTTCTCTGTATCTAGTGCGCTGCATGTAAATTACTTTCCATGTAACACATTCATCTATATAACAGACTGTAACAGAAGAGAGAGGCTTGGAGAGGTGAGGGTGGAGACTGCAGGGGGTGTATCAACAAGAGACAGAGAAACAGCAGTACACTGATCTTAAAGTGATACTAAGGTAGTCTAATTTTTTTAGTGAGAAATAACAAACATGTTATATTTATCTGCTCTGTGCAGTAGTTTTGCACAGAGCAGCCCCGATCCTCCTCTTCTCAGGTCCAGCAAGCAGCTTGCTTTAAGGGCACCCAAGCCGAGCCACAGCTCCCTGTGTCCATTCAGACACAGAGCCATGTCCCACCATGTCCCGGCCTTCCCTCCTTTCTCTCCCCACGGTGCCGTGCTGCTGTCTCAGCCAATAAGGAGGGGAGTCCTGGGCAGTCGAGACACTCCTGCACATCGCTGGATCTAGATGGACCTCAGATAAGTATTAGATGGGGCTGCTGCACACAGAAGGCCTTTTATCTTAATGCATAGAAAACATTAAAAAAATATATATATATAATGAATTAAAAAAAAATGAAAATTAAATTAGAAAAAATAAAATTAAAATTAAAATTAAAAAATTATTATTATTATTATTATTCAGGATTTATATAGCGCCAACAGTTTACGCAGCGCTTTACAATATAAAAGGGAGACAATACAGTTATAATACAATACAATAGGTTTAAGAGGGCCCTGCTCATAAGAGCTTACAATCTAATAGGGTGGGGCAGGTGGTACAAAAGGTTGTAACTGTGGGGAATGAGCTGGTGGAAGTGGTAGGAGATTAGTTGCAGACGTGATAGGCTTTCCTGAAGAGATGAGTTTTCAGGGATTGCCTGAAGGTAGCAAGAGTAGGGGATAGCCGGATAGATGGAGGTAGCGAGTTCCAGAGGATGGGAGAGGCTCTGGAGAAATCCTGGAGACGAGCATGGGAGGAGGAGATGAGAGAGCTTGAAAGCAGGAGGTCTTGAGAAGAGCGGAGAGGTCGATTTGGGTGATATTTGGAGACAAGATTAGTGATGTAGCTTGGGGCAGAGTTGTGAATGGCTTTGTATGTTGTTGTTAGAATTTTGAATTTAATTCGCTGGGTGATTGGGAGCCAGTGTAGGGATTGAAGTAGAGGGTTGGCAGACACTGAGCGGTTGGTAAGGTGGATAAGTCTGGCAGCAGCATTCATGATAGACTGAAGAGGGGATAACCTATGGAGCGGTAGGCCAATGAGAAGGGAGTTGCAATAGTCAAGGCGAGAGATAACAAGGGAGTGAATGAGGAGCTTGGTGGTTTCATTTGTTAAAAAAGGGCGAATTTTAGAGATGTTACGGAGGTGAATTCTACAAACTTTTGACAGCGATTGGATTTGAGGCTGAAATGACAAGTCAGAGTCTAGGATTACACCTAGTACCCTGGCGTGAGGGGAGGGACTGATGGTTGCATTGTTGATTTTGATGGAAAAGTCATGGAGGGGGGCACGGGCGGGGGGGAATATTAATAGCTCAGTTTTAGAGAGATTTAGTTTAAGGAAGTGGTGGGACATCCATGCCGATATGTCAGTTAGTAAGTTAGTAATGCGAGAGGAGACTGAAGGAGTGAGGTGAGGAGTAGACAGATAGATTTGGGTGTCATCAGCGTATAAGTGGTATTGGAAGCCGTGGGCAGTTATTAAGTGACCAAGGGAGGAGGTGTAGATAGAGAAGAGAAGGGGTCCAAGAACCGAGCCTTGGAGGACCCCCACAGAAAGGGGCAATGGAGAGGAGGAGACAGAGTTGTAGGTGACACTGAAGGAGCGCTGTGATAAATAGCCAGAGAACCAGGATAGAGCAGAATCTCGGAGGCCAAGGGAATGTAGTTTATTGAGAAGGAGTGGGTGGTCAACAGTATCAAAGGCCGCAGAGAGGTCAAGTAGTAGGAGTATGGAGTACTGGCTGTTGGTTTTAGCAGTTATTAAATTGTTAGTGAGTTTTAGTAAGGTAGTTTCCGTGGAGTGCTGCGAGCGAAAGCCAGACTGTAAGGGGTCAAGAAGGTTATTTTCATTGAGGTAGGAGCTAAGACGGTTGTAGACTAAGCGTTCTAGAAGTTTAGAGGTGAATGGGATTAATGAGATGGGTCTTAAGTTGTTCAGGTCGGTGGGGTCCAGTGAGGGCTTTTTAAGAATGGGAGTGATCTGTGCATGTTTTAGAGGGGAGGGGAAAATGCCACTAGAAAGGGAGAGATTGAAGATGTGGGTAAGGGAGCATAGGATAGAAGAAGAGGGTGACCGTAGTAGTTTTGAGGGAACAGGATCCAAGGGACAATTGGTTAGGTGGGCATACGAGAACATTTTTGTAACCTCTTCCGTAGTAGCCAATTCAAAAGAGGAGAGTGTTGAATGTGCTGCTGGGCAAGGTATGATGGGTGGGGAAGACGTACGCACAGTGGAGATGTCCTCACGAATTGCATCGATCTTGTCTTTGAAGTGATTGGCAATCTCTTGGGCAGTGAGTGAGTTAGTGGGTAGAGGGGGTGGTGGACGAAGCAGAGAGTTAAAGGTTGAGAAGAGCCGACGGGGACTGGATGACAAGGAATTAATAAGAGAGACAAAGTAGGCTTGTTTGGCAGCATGGAGGCATGAATTGTATTTTAGAAGGGCAGATTTATATAGGGTGAAGTCTTGCAGGCATTTGGTTTTACGCCACAGTCGTTCAAGAGCACGGCAATGTCTCTTGAGATTTCTAGTGTTGTCAGTTTGCCAGGGTTGTAACGGTCGGGGCCTAATTCTGCGTGTGGTTAGAGGAGCAAGTGCATCTAGTGATGATGAGAGTGAACTGTTGTAGACAGAAGTGGCCAGGTCAGGACAGGACAGGGGAGAGATTATGTCATATAGGTGGTCAGTAGAAGAATAGAGAAGAGAAGGGTTAAAGTGGCGAAGGTTTCTACAAGTAATTGTTTGCTGCTTGGAGGGATGGGTGGTTGGAGGCAAGGATACAGTGAAAGTAATGAGGTTGTGATCAGATAGAGGAAAGGGGGTGTTGGTGAGGTTGCCAGGGTTGCAAAGATGGGAGAATACAAGGTCAAGGGTATTACCATTGGAGTGAGTGGAAGTATGTGTCCATTGGGTTAGGTCAAAAGATGAGGTTAAGTTGAGAAGTTTAGCTGTAGTTGGGCTGTTAACATTGACAGGAATGTTAAAGTCACCAAGAATAATGGTGGGTATTTCAGAGGAGAGAAAGTAGGGTAGCCAGGCAGCAAAGTCATCAAAGAAGCGCGATACCGGTCCTGGAGGCCTATAAATTGCTGCAATCCTCAGAGAAATGGGAGAAAACAGACGAATACAGTGCATCTCGAAAGAAGAGAGGGATAGAGAGGGAGGGACAGTAAGGACTTGGAAGGTGCTTTGTGGGGACAGAAGGAAGCCAACTCCACCTCCTTTCTGTCTGTTGGGTCTGGAGGAGTGAGTCCAATGGAGACCACCATGGGAGAGGGCAGCAGGAGAAGCGGAGTCAAAATTTTGCAGCCAGGTTTCTGTTATGGCCAGTATGTTCAAGCCATGAGAGATGAAGAGGTCATGTACAGATGTTAGCTTGTTACAGATGGAGCGGGCATTCCAAAGGGCACATGAGATTGGTGGGGTGCTTTGAGGAAGCAGGGGGATAGAAATTAAACTGTGTGGATTGCGGTGGTTGCCAGAGGGGGAGGGGTATTGGATATGTGGCTTGCATTTGGAAAATGGCGGACCAGGATTAGGAGAAATGTCACCTGAGACTAGGAGAAGGAGGAGGGTGAGGAAGGCAAGGTGGGAATGGGATGTGCACGAGCGCACGTGTCTAGTGGCCCTGGTGTTTATGTCAGCATGTGGGTGCAGCAACTGCAGGAGATGATGAGTGCCATAGTAGGGAGAGGGTAGGAGTGAGGGTGATATGTGCATGCTGCAGGGAAGAGAGGAGGGGTAGAGTAAAGATAATTTGAGGACAGAAGACACCAATGTGAGAAGGAAGAGAATAAGGAGCATGTTAGTGGATAGAGAGTGGGAAACTAACCTAATATAAAATAAAGTTCAAAGGTGGTTTGCTTGGCTTGCAGAGTGGAGGAAAGTTCCTGTTGTTCATGCAGCTTTAGTTATCCTGCTTTCGTTAAACTGCGTCGATGAAACTGCGCATCACTCGTGACAGAGCCACTCAGGAAAGAGCCATGATGTCTGCGCCATGCCCCTGTCTGCGCCACCCCATAAGCTGTAAAAGAGCAGAGAAGACATGATCAGAATTGATGACTGCGTCGATGAAACTGCGCATCACTCGTGACAGAGCCACTCAGGAAAGAGCCATGATGTCTGCGCCATGCCCCTGTCTGCGCCACCCCATAAGCTGCCATAAATTTATAGAGAAACTAAGCTGGGATGCATTTCTCAGTTGGTCATTATTGGGTCTGATGTGAGACACCTGAATATGGGGAGGAGATGGCCAGGGCCAGGCCAGATACAGACACAGGCTAGGGTCGTAAAGCTAATTACCTCTCTTGATCACTCAAGCCACATGGAGTTGAGAATCAATCACCAGTAATATTGCTATTGCAAGTGTGTTTGTTATAGAGCTAGCAGTAAATAAGGAAGTTTAAAGATATGGCAGCAGGAGACAATTACCAAAAATATTAATAGCAGACTCAGCAAAGTCAGTTCAGTAGGGATGTACAGTTGCATAGGAGATAGGAGACAATTACCAAAAATATTAATAGCAGACTCAGCAAAGTCAGTTCAGTAGGGATGTACAGTTGCATAGGAGATAGGAGACAATTACCAAAAATATTAATAGCAGACTCAGCAAAGTCAGTTCAGTAGGGATGTACAGTTGCATAGGAGATAGGAGACAATTACCAAAAATATTAATAGCAGACTCAGCAAAGTCAGTTCAGTAGGGATGTACAGTTGCATAGGAGATAGGAGACAATTACCAAAAATATTAATAGCAGACTCAGCAAAGTCAGTTCAGTAGGGATGTACAGTTGCATAGGAGATAGGAGACAATTACCAAAAATATTAATAGCAGACTCAGCAAAGTCAGTTCAGTAGGGATGTACAGTTGCATAGGAGATAGGAGACAATTACCAAATATATTAATAGCAGACTCAGCAAAGTCAGTTCAGTAGGGGTGTACAGTTGCATAGGAGATAGGAGACAATTACCAAAAATATTAATAGCAGACTCAGCAAAGTCAGTTCAGTAGGGATGTACAGTTGCATAGGAGATAGGAGACAATTACCAAAAATATTAATAGCAGACTCAGCAAAGTCAGTTCAGTAGGGATGTACAGTTGCATAGGAGATAGGAGACAATTACCAAAAATATTAATAGCAGACTCAGCAAAGTCAGTTCAGTAGGGATGTACAGTTGCATAGGAGATAGGAGACAATTACCAAATATATTAATAGCAGACTCAGCAAAGTCAGTTCAGTAGGGATGTACAGTTGCATAGGAGATAGGAGACAATTACCAAAAATATTAATAGCAGACTCAGCAAAGTCAGTTCAGTAGGGATGTACAGTTGCATAGGAGATAGGAGACAATTACCAAAAATATTAATAGCAGACTCAGCAAAGTCAGTTCAGTAGGGATGTACAGTTGCATAGGAGATAGGAGACAATTACCAAAAATATTAATAGCAGACTCAGCAAAGTCAGTTCAGTAGGGATGTACAGTTGCATAGGAGATAGGAGACAATTACCAAAAATATTAATAGCAGACTCAGCAAAGTCAGTTCAGTAGGGATGTACAGTTGCATAGGAGATAGGAGACAATTACCAAAAATATTAATAGCAGACTCAGCAAAGTCAGTTCAGTAGGGATGTACAGTTGCATAGGAGATAGGAGACAATTACCAAAAATATTAATAGCAGACTCAGCAAAGTCAGTTCAGTAGGGATGTACAGTTGCATAGGAGATAGGAGACAATTACCTGTAAAAGAGCAGAGAAGACATGATCAGAATTGATGACTGCGTCGATGAAACTGCGCATCACTCGTGACAGAGCCACTCAGGAAAGAGCCATGATGTCTGCGCCATGCCCCTGTCTGCGCCACCCCATAAGCTGTAAAAGAGCAGAGAAGACATGATCAGAATTGATGACTGCGTCGATGAAACTGCGCATCACTCGTGACAGAGCCACTCAGGAAAGAGCCATGATGTCTGCGCCATGCCCCTGTCTGAAAAAGGAAAAAGGACACAAATAAATATAAAAAAATGAAAACTAAAAAAATAAATAATTAAAATGTGAAAATCTAAAGAAAAAAGAAGATAAAAAGAAAAAAGGAAGAAGAAAAGAAAAAAGAAAAAGGAAAGAAAAAGAAAGAAAAAAGAAAAAAAGAAAAAGAATTGTCTGTGCCAGCTGCCATAATATACTATAAGAAGACAGAATAGCTGCAAAGTAAGTATGCAGATAAAGTGCAGAATAAAAGATTAGCATTATACATTATAACCATAAACAACATCACGATCTAAATTATCTGTCTTCCAGAAAACACAGATAGGATCAAGTGGTGTTGAGACCACTTGGCTGAACTGTGCCCAAGGTGTATGCCTCACGACAAAAGAGGAGACGGTCATGCTCTCTTCCCCCCCACACTGGTCGTGATACTTGTTCAATGACCATGCCCCTTAATTCATGTACTTGGTGCTTCTCAGCAACAAAATGTATTGCTACATGTTAACATAAATTGGGGGCTTCACCTTTCAGGGTCCTCTCCAGCGCTACTCCAATGTCACTCCTATGTTTCTTAAATCATTGTTTAAAAGGGCCAACTGTTTTCCCTACATACACCAATGAGCAGGGACATTTTAAAATATAGACACAAAACTCCGTGTTACAGTTCGTATACCCTTGTATGTGATATTGCCTGCCATTATGTGGGTGGGTGAAGTGTTTACCACATATTATAGAATTGCAAATGTTACAATTATAACATCGGTAACATCCACTTTTTTGTGAGATTCTGACCTTTGGCTTGGCATATTTATATCTGTGGTCTGCCTGTACCAGTATGTCACACAAGGACCTACTTAGTTTTTGGACTAGCAGTGCTGGATTTTTAATACTGGTGGTCAACGTGCCATCAGCTCTCAAAATGTTAATGTTGCGCGTGGTTGCCTGCTTAACACGGTCTGATTCCTGATTGAAACCACTTATAAATAAAGGCCTATCAGCTGTTTTGTTAGTTTTAAAGGAATTTAAGGTGGCTCTGGCAAGCGCCTTATCAAGTGTCATGGTGGGATACCCTCGCTCAACGAATTTTCTGTACATGGCCTCTAGTTGTGAATTCCTCTCACTCTCATCTGAGCAGATACGAATTACCCTTTTAAACTGGGAAATGGGTAGGCTGTTGCGGTGATGTTTCGGGTGTGCACTTTGGTAATGTAGCAATGTGTTCTTGTCAGTTGGTTTTGCAAATAATGATGTATGTAATGTACCCTGCTCATTGGTAATCCTGACATCCAGATAGGTAATACTATCCTGGGAAATTTCTGGGTTAAATATTATGCCGGGGAATATCTTATTCAAATGCCCCACAAACTCATAAAAAATACAAATCTCGCCATCCCAGATTAAAATAATGTCATTACCTCCTCCTAAGCAAACTCACTGTTAATGCTGTGTGGTAGCATTTTATTTTTGCACGTCTTTAGTCCCCTCCTTCAGACATTGCATGTAGAGGGTTCACTAGAGACACTGACCCACCCTGCTCTTCCTTTCCTATTGGTCCTCCTCCTTCTCAGAGGAGAGTAAGGTTTGGGAATCAGTTCATGGTATGTCTTTAGCCTCTCTCTTTGGTTGTTTTGAGTCCTCTGTCAACAGTCCTGACACAGAATGCTGAAGCATTTCTGTATAGTGCTCATTGCTGACTGCTTCAGAGTGTCTGGGAAAGTTGGCACAGAAAGAAAGAGGTAGCGAGAGCCTGTTCACTGCTCACTACAAAGTGACTGTTCTGTGCCTGGGAGGAAAAGGTGGAGCAGGTGGTTTGAGGTGACCTCTGCTGGGTCATTCACTCTACTACATCTTCAGTATACTATGGTTATAAGGGATGGTCAACACCACATGTAAGAAATTGCCTCTTAAAAGCGTTGAAGCCCTATTACAGCCTGTGCTGTAGCTGCTTAAGGAGGCAATTTAACCCTGTCACCTACCATGGCAGCTGGTGTTTTTTTTTTTTTTTTTCAGGAGGTTGGCAAACAACCACCCCACCCGCTGTCGGTCAGGTCACCTGAACCCCCCCAAGGGGTCTCGAGCCGGCAGCGGCTTCTATTGCCTCTTCTCCTCCTCTGCATCATGACAGCTTCCGCTGTGCATCTCCACCCTCCTGCTCCTAGGCATCCAATAGGATTGTCTGTCCTTTCAGCCAGTTGGGTGACGGGTCAGTGTGACAATAGCGAATATTCATTTGCTATTGTCACACAATTGGGTGAGCTTGGAGCGCAGTGCTCTGAGCCAGGAGCCCACCCTTTTTTGAAGCCTATTAGAGCCTCTGGCTCTAATCACATGCTTCAAAACCCCCCATTGGAATCCATGTGTCCAGCACCCTGCATGTAGATTAGAGGGGGCAGATGCATGGATAGGGGGTGTCGCCCCTGGGCTCCCCTAATGGATGGGCTGCCACTGGTCACCTACATGCCTACTGGTGCTTCCCCTTTTTTTTTATGTGCCTGAAAGACACACTGACCTTACATTTTGAATGTGTTAGAAAAATAGGATGTGTACTTCATTTTCTTAACAAGGCTAACAATAGCTTGTTGTATTGTGTTTGTACATTGATATATTTCTTTCATTCAGCCCACAGGCAGGCAAATTCCTCCATCCACATAAATGGCATGGATGGACAAATACCCCCTTGCTGGGCTATTGTATTTTGTATTGAGAAGTCGACTCAAGCTGATAAGGCCACCAACTGTTAGAATTTACAACAGTGTGTGGCTAGTTTTTCTGTATACTTCTTTTTATTTCTTTTTTAACTATGGTATTGCTGACTTGTAAATTAGACATCAAAGAAATAACATTATAGCTGGATGAACTCTGTAATCACAAATATATACACACATTGCGTACTTTAATTTCTTTCAACAGTAACACTAGCTTGTAAGTCAGGCAAAAAAGAAATGTCAAACACCTTTGTGACTTGATGAACTGTGTGATTATAATTGTACTGTAGGCACATTAAGTTGTATACAACATACTTTAATTTTTTAACAACAATAACACAAAGTTGTAACAACAGGCAAAAGCTAAGTCCAACTGCCTGCTTGTTCTAGTATTGAAAAAAAAAGTTTAAAGGATAAGCCCCAGGGCACTCAACAATGAATAGTTGCAGTAGTTTACCACTCTACTGTACTGTTCTAATCTTGCATCATTGGTGCTGAATGCTTGGTCTAATATCCTGAAAATGAAGTCAAAGCACAAAACAACGATGAACAGTAAAAAGATAATCTAAGGCTACCCTATGCAGACAAGCAACAATGATGATGAACAGTAAAAATAATTCACTTTTATGCTGTGCAGACAAGCAGCCCTTTGCTCGATAGGACCCACAACAAAAAGCAGTAACAGTGGTTTATAAAAATGTACAGTACAGGTCACTGTATATCTGGCTCTGTTTGCAATAAGTTCAAATATTTAATATCCTACTCATGCTAAAGCGCATGCCCCATACAACAGTAGAAAGCAGTTACCCCCCCCCCCCTGCAAAAAAAGTCCTGTCTAACTACCTCTTCATCACACCATTGACCAAACTAGCCTGACCACTAGGTTACAAAAGTCTGGTGGCTGTAAAGGGTTTGACATTTAAAGACCCAGTGTGGAGCCATATACCATCACCACAAATATGGTGTCTGGAGTCCATGTGGGGAGATATGTTTCTCTGTGTCTATACTTATCCCTGGCTACTGACTGTGTGCTGCAGAGTCCCAGGCATTATTATTGGATAGCATGTCAAAGTTTTCTGGGTTTGTCACAGTTGTATGGGGCAAGCATTCTCAAACCGAGCACACAATATTTGTTGAGAATTTCACTTTTGCCGAAACACAAATAGCAACACTAATCATTTTTTCCAGAAATCTTAAAAAATTATCTATGTCCTTTTAACACCTGAGAAACTATGCCTTTCAGACAGCAGACATCTGCTTCCAGTTATTGCTGGACTAATTCCAGGTATATAACACCTAAATATATTTTGAAAGTCTTAGACAAAGATGCTTCATTGTGTTAACATTGACAAGCATTTGTTACTGGGAAATGTAACGTCCATTTTAAGCCTTTCGTTTTTTCTTTTCAGAGTGATAAACAGGCAAATTTCAAGGCATATTGATGTGTTAAATGTCTTCAAAGAAATATAATTTACCCAATTTTTAATGATAAACGCAGAAACTGGAATTGTCCTGAACCTACTGGGGAGAGTGGAAAGGAGAGAGAAGGACTTTTACATCATTTCAGATTTAATTGGTAAAGGTGCTGTCTAGAGTAGGGCGAACAGTTTAAGCCGAGCAAAAGTTTGGCCAGAACATCGCCTGTTCACCCGTTCAGCAAATGCCTGAATTTGCGGGGGCGCTTGGTGGGATGTTCACCCTAATTGAATGAAGCAATGCACCTAAATGCTGGTCAGGTGAAAGGCTTTGCCCAATCAGGGCACAGAGCACAGTTAGAGCCATGATGGGACAATGTCATGATGACATTGTCCTTGTGGACAGCCTTCCCAGAAGAGTTGAAGCTGTTATAGCTGCAAAGGGTGGGCAAACTCAATATTGAACCTTACTGACTAAGACCAGGATGCTATTAAAGTTTATATGTGTGTAAGGGCAGGCGTCCGAATACTTTTGGTAATATAGTGTATTTCCAGCTATTACTAGCAGTATTAGTCTGTATGTCAAGCTATTCGGTATTCTACCTTTTAGAGTAATGATGACTTGTGGTTCTGTATTTCAATAAACAAGGAATGCCTTTCATAAGACTCTAAACAGGATGTCCCATGACATAAAAGGAAGTTAAAAAATACACAAATCACTTGAAATAACAATGGATGCATCAGGTTTCTGGTTTACTTACAGCTAAAATTAAAACAAAAGTCTTTCTTCTTGCAGTGCAGATTGCAGGTATATTATATACCAATTCATAGCAGGAACAAAAATATATCTGCACGTTTTTGAATAAACTGCAATTTTAGTTGATATAAGTTATGATTGTTTTGCAATATTCTGTTTCTTTTAGAATAGCTGGTACTGTACAACAAAGTAGTCTGGTGCATGTGATATAGGTGCATGTGATATGTGATGTCATTTTTTCTGACTGGACATTCATTAGCTTACCTTTTATGCTCTTTTTACCTTTTAGCTATCTATGCTTTTGTAAGTGTCTGTTGTAAAAATTGTGTATACCTACTGCATTTTTACATTTGCTAAAACATGTACTTTGCTTCAATAATTAACTCTGTTATGGACATGTGTTATAAAATCTGCATATAACTACTGCACTCCTAAATCTGTTAAAACATTTAACTTGTTGCAATAATTATGTATAACATTTATTACAATCAGAATCTCCTTTTATATATGTGAGAGTGGATGATAAAAGTAAATTTAATGGAACATTTAAAAATTTGTAACTGTAAAAAAAGTGTTATCAAAGTAACTTTTTTACATTTGTTTATACTAATTTGTTCTCAGTAATCATTATTAAAAAATTGGGTTTTAACATTTTGGGTAAGAAAGATAATTTTTCAAACATAACTTGAAAATATTGTAATAAAAAGGAGGCAGTTTTCTTCGGAGGAAGCCTGTAGTGAGAAAATATAGAGGATGCCTGTGCTGACCACTCCTTGTGAAAATACTAGTTCCCTGGATGCATGTAGTAACAGGTGAGTTGGAACCTCTTTTATGAGTCGCCTAACTGTCATAGATGTTTGGAGACCTGGCTATATCGCATGCATTATAATACTATGTTTTACATGACTTCTCTATAATTTGAAAGTCATGACTATCTGTTAAGCATTTCTGTGTGATATTGGTGAAGGAGGCACTTGTGATGTGGGATGCACATAAGGAAGATGAGATTGAAGCACTGATCACTTTTTAAGGGCTTTTATTAGACTTCTTTTTTATGCTGAGTTGTATTCATGCACTATTATTTTTTTGTAAAGTGCAGCATATTCGATATATATAATGGTTGAGGCCCCCAGAAGGTGCCAGACTATTCCCTTCTGGGCATTATAATTTAACCACAGCCACTTTTTAGCCACATCCACTTATTGCCACACCACAGGTCGTTGTCCCCCTAAAGTGTACCTCATACCCGACTTTACACATTGGGAGATATTTATGCACGTAATTTATTTATCAACTTCTTTAGTTAATGAGCCCATTGGTCTCAGTTTTTAGTTGAGGCTCTGGCATTTGGCAATTGAACGACATGTTGATGTTTAAAGGAAAAGTACAGCCAAAGCTCATTTGGCTGCACTTCTCATGTGGATCACAAGAGTGCAATTCGATTTGCACTCCTGTGACCCATTTTCAGCTGACAGCAGGCTGAAGCCCGCTGATGGCTGACGTCAGAGCCAGTCCAGGCTTGGGCAAGATCACGAAACTGGGGTCGGGATCTGCCCACATGCCTGGACCGCCACCCAGCTCAGGCTGTCCTGTCCCTCCACAGCCCAGCTGTCCAGTAAGCAAGGACTGACAGTCACCAGCTCTCTGCTCGGGGAGCTGTGAGAACTGAGCAATCTGCAGTGTTAGATCGCTTGGTTCTCACTGTTAAAGCGGGCAGGGGACAGATGCAGGATCGGACCGATGCTGCATCCACCTAGGTAAGTATAAATCTGCAAAAACCCCATACTTCAATTTTAATATCAGGAAGGGTTCCCCTTAAAGTAGATTTGAAGAGTTAAGGGCTTTTATGCAGCATGGGCTTAGGATCTCCAGGATTCTCCCTGGGAACAAAAGAGCTGAACTGAAGACAAGTATAGGCCTGCACTTTACCAGTAATGTTTATGTACTTTGTTGAAGCTGCCAACTTTGATTCTCAACTTTGATTGAATTATACCTAGCATTGCTATTTTAAAAGATATATACTGTAATTTCAAACCTTCACCCAATTCAGTTTGATAAAGCCTTGTTTTACAAAAGGTTAATATGTAAAATGAACCTGGAAAATAAACCCTTTTTCTGAAAATTAGGGAAATCAACATCTGGTGCGTAAAGAACATATGTCTGTACAGACTTCAAGCATAAGGTGAGAACCTTGGATTAAAGAGTCTGCAGATTACTTACTTTACTATTTTTTAAATCTTGTGTGTAGTGTGCCTGCTGGAAGTTCTCTGTGCAGAATTATGCTCGTTTTCTGTTGTCAGTATGAAATCTGTGTTTTTTATGTCAGGAGATGGAGTGAAGTAGACCCTAGGTCTTGGTGCCCTACATTAAAAAAACACTTCTTTGCACACCACATTACAGTAGCAAACAGGATTCTTTCCTTAACCACAGTCCAACAAAAAGCCTGTGCTATCTTTGAGTTAAAACAAAGAAAATACATCTGCAAGTGTGTTAATGTAGAAAGCCTGATATGACTATGTTTATGTCATTAGAAGTCTTGCACAGAAATTATAAAATATATTACAAAGCACAGGCTTTTATATACCATGCATCTAATGTGATGCTTAACTGAATATGGTTATAACTTTTTTTGAGTTACTGGTATTCGCTTACTAAGGAATATGATGGCATACTTGTTGCTATTTTAGAAAGAGCAGGGAAGGGATGGAATTGTCATGTTTTTGTTGTGTGTGTGTGTCCTTGCTGAGAAGATTCTCCCTCTCTCTTTGTCCTGGTGACCACAATCACCTAAATGAGGAATGAGAGGAATTTAGAGTTGTCACTACAACAAAAGGTAAGGTTAAAGTGATTGTAAAGTCTTTTTTCTATTAAAATAACAAACAAGTAATACTTACCTTCCCTGGCTGGAGCTCCTGGCCCCTCTCTCCTGTTAAATACCCCCACAGCAAGCAGCTTGCTATGGGGGCACCTGAGCCGAGGTGCAGCTCCGTGTATCCATTCAGACACAGAGCTGCGGTTCGGCCCTGCCCCCTCTCTCAACTTAATAGCTAACTAGATTTGATTTACCACAGCGGGAGCCAAAGGCGTCGCTGCTGTGTCTCAGCCAATCAGGAAGGACAGCCGAGGCACTCGTTGACATCCCTGGATAGAGAGGGGGCTCAGGTAAGCATTGTGGGGGGGCTGCTGCACACAGAAGGCTTGTTATCCTAATGCATAGAATGCATTAAAATAAAAAACCTTCTGACTTTAAAACCACTTTAAATTTTCCAATAGGACATCTGTTCCAGTGACAACTGTGCAAAAGGCAATAACGTTCACTTTAGAGATTTCGCCTTACTTTCTGTTGTGTCTGCAAGTAGGACCTTCTTAATTGGACACAGACAGCAAACAATAACCTGAGAGTGGGGTTTAACCCTTTCCTACTCCTTCCAAAACTGAAAAAAAAAACAGTTTTACATACACTTTAACTAGTAGAGGAATCCAATATAGATTTAAAATAGAGAAATTAAGCACCTGGGTTGTAACCCTACATAATGTTCCAAATATTTTTTTAGGATTTCCATATTATTGTATATACTATTGTATATACCAATTGTGAAACTGACACTTGGATCTTGAAAACGTTTTTAGTTTTTTCTTTAAAACTCCTGCTTAAATGTTATATCTTGAGGTCAGAGTGAATATGCAAAAAAAGGGGGGAAGGCACAATGCCAAAAGGAAATCTCAACTACTCCAACATACCAATGCCTGTAGTCCCTCCAGGAAATGTAATGGCCGTACCTTGGCCTGAACCTTTCAATGGGGATTATTTAAAACAGACTGTCACACCGTCAAAGTTCGGTATCTCGGATTGTGAATAAAAATCAGAGACACCAAAACTCAGTTGTCCTCTGAGTTATATGTAATCATATAAAACAATTCGTGAAAACCACAAAGACACTCTTCCATGAGGACAAGTCAGTGATGAAGGTATAAATTTTTATTAACAACTATCCAAAAAAATTGAAAATACTACATATTAAATAGATGTCACTAAACAGAGTGAATATGCACATAAAAAAAGTTTCAGGCTGGGTTCACACCAGTGCAAATTGGATCCGGCTTTTTCCGCATGCAATTCACATGGCAGGAGATTGTGACTGGTCCTCTATGGAGCCTGTTCACACATCTCCGGAGCTGCTCCTGTGCGTTTTCTGGGCCATTTCAGGTTCGAATTCAGGCTGAAATCGGACCTGAACCGGTGAATGGAGACGCACTGGACCCCCTGCTGTGAGCTGCTCTGTTCCTCAGTGTGAACCCAGCCTTAAATATAATAATATATACAAGAGTAAAGAATATGGTTTACCAGAGTAAATATTAAGAGATCATAACTTTAACACCCTTTTGTTCTATTCAACAAAATTATTCCCAGTAATTATCATAACATGAAACAAAATAATAGTATTAGTGAAAAACAAAATCACAGGCAACTGTAGTGTATGTAAACATTGGTTATCAGTGTAGTGTCCTTTTACATTTTTGGTCAGTGGAATGCAACCTTACATTTGTGGTCAGTGGGAGAGGTACCCCCTTAAAGCGGGGTTCCACCCAAATTTTGAACATTATCCCTATGCATTCTCTTCCTTGCCTAGATGCCGACATGCTGTGTAAAAAAATTTAAATCGCCCTAATTACCTTTTTTTTCTAATCTTCTTAGCACTTCCTGGTTTTCCTCCCATGGGAGTAGGCGTGTTTCTAGCCTCTCCCAGACCTCCCACAGTCCCCTGGGAGCTAGTCTCAGGCTTCCCAGCATGCATTGTGCAACAGCGTCATCACAACATCTCGGTGAATGCTGGGAGCACAGCAATCACTGCATCCAGGAAATACATGCTTGTGGGCTTCAAATGCCCGCAATGAAGATGGAAACCGCCTTCAGTGAATTTTATAAGTTATTCTTTACAACGAAATCGGACACAGGCGGACTTATTACACAGAACATGTGAGTAGATAATCATGAGAAGAAAAGTTTGTGAATTAACTCCAAAAAAAAAAAAAATCGATAGATAGGTGGACCCCCGCTTTAGGTTGGTGGGGTGGACTGTATGAGAAATCTTCAGTATGAGTCATAACTCATAATGCATTATCTTACTCATATTACCTCTTGTATATTGACCTAGCATTTCACAGGATGATTTACAAATAAGGTGGTGTTGTTATCATTGCTCCTTCCCTAGTCCCCCACTATTTTCTAATTATGAATTACATGCCATTCATCACTTTTCACAGTCATAAATCACAATACCTACGTTGTATATATTTTATTCTGACTAATAACGATGTACAGTCATCATATTCTATTTTAAACTGACAACTGACAATATCCTGTAGATCATTTCTAAGTTAATATCATAAAAATTCCAACGTAATGATTTTTATATATAGAAAAACATTACTTCCAAACAAGCATTTTGTTGGAGAGGTTGTGGGCAAATAAGTAATCTGATGCATATTCTATGGTCCTGTAAGAACCTCAGCAGCTTCTGGTGAAAATGTTTTCAAATTATCTCAGAAATAACAGGTGTACTAATAAAATCGAACCCCACATTAGGCTTGGGAACAGATGACTTCTTATTTTCATACAGCGGTTACTCATATCCTTTTGGCAGCAAAATGAACATTCACGCGACACTGCAAGCGTAATCTTGTGCTTAATCCTTCTAAAGCTATTGAAAATCTACAGTACTTGCCATTAGAAAAGATAAAATTGCTATATTTAAGAATGTCTGGAGAACTTGGGTTGCCTGGTTTGGAGCTGGGAATCTGTAATAGGGCAGATGGCCTAGAAATTATTCATCTGTTGAAAAGAAATCTCTTCATATATTGTACTATATTGTTCCTAAATACTGTCTTTTTTATTTATTTCTATTACAAATGTTTTATGTGACAAATTGAGTGTATATTTTGCACGGAAATTTGGCGTTTTTTTATTGTAGGTCTGTAATTCTTAGCAATAACACACTTATATCTGTCCAAACCAGAGTGTAGTAGACATCCCGGGTGTGATAAAGTTTGAAACACAAAATCATAAATTATAATATAATAAATAACCATAAATAATTATACCAAATAATAATATAATAATAATAATAAATATTCAATAATGTAATCAAATCAAAAACACTGAAATTTGCTCAGTTGCAGAATTGTCACTGTCATTACTTTTCAGTATTTGATGACGGATCTCCCTACAAATCACTATCGCTCAATTCTGCCAGTGATTCTAATTTATTATCGCTGTTTTCTAGCTGCTCCAAAATCACTTTTGATGTAAAGGGACAGTTTTGGTTGCTATGGACAATCTCCAGTTTCCAGGCAGAAACAACCAATTTTATAATATAAAACTGCATGCAGGACACTGGAGAAACCACTAAGGGAGGTGAAATAATTACATACAGTAATGTAATCTGTAGGATTACAGTGTACTGTATGTATTGTGTGTGTTTCACTTTTTGAATTTGGCGCCGTTCTCCGTCCCCGTGCCTCGCAACGCTCGCAGGGAACGGAGCTCGGCTCCATGATGGATTGAGCGGAGGACGAGCCGCTCACACTGCAGGGGGACATCGCAGGATCCTGTGGACAAGGTAAGTAACCTCTTCCTGGATGCTGCGATGCGATCCGGAGTCTGGCTCGGGGCTACCGCTCTTGGTACTGAAATTCCACCCCGAGCCAGACTCGGGAATACCACCAGGGGGGTTAATACCATAACCCTCTTCTTTAAAGCTGATTAGTTTAAATTGACTCTGTTGTTTGATTTAATTAAAGTTTGATTTGATATTTTTTGAACTATTGTGCTTTTGCGCTTTTATATTTCCAATTCTACAGTATATGTACCAGCTCTTGTATTTTTTTCATTAACTGTTATTTCTGTGAAAAAAAAACAAGCTTATATTTCTTCATATGTAAGTTATTTTTAGATCTACTAGCAATCACATGATTTATGTCATAATTAGGGATGGGCCGAACATCCCCTGGTTCGGTTTGCACCAGAACACCGCAAACAGGCAAAAAGTTCTAGCGAACATGCGAATTCCATTAAAGTCTATGGGACGCGAACATGAAAAATCAAAAGTGCTCATTTTAACCACTTCAATACAGGGCACATATACCCTCTTCCTGCCCAGACCAATTTTCAGCTTTCAGCGCTCTCACACTTTGAATGCCAATTACTCAGTCATGCAACACTGTACCCAAACAAATTTTTCATAATTTTTTCACACAAATAGAGCTTTCTTTTGGTGCTATTTAATCACCACTGGGTTTTTTATTTTTTGCGACATAAGTGAAAAAAGAGCGAAAATTTTGAAAAAAAACCTATTTTTTTTAGTTTCTATGACAAAACTTTGCAAATAAGTCATTTTTGTTCAAAAATTTGGGTCAAAATTTGTACTGCTACATATCTTTGGTAAAAATAATCCAAATAAGTGTATATTATTTGGTCTGTGTGAAAGTTATAGAGTCTACAAGCTATGGTGCAAATCATTGCAAATTGATCACACCTGATGTTCTAACAGTCTATCTCGTTTATTGAGGCCCTGAAATGACAGGAAAGTACAAATACCTCCCAAATGACCCCTTTTTGAAAAGTAGACAGTTCAAGGTATTTAGTAAGAGGCATGGCGAGTTTTTTTTAAGTTGTAATTTTTTCCCACAATTCTTGGGATGATGAAAAAATATTTATTTTTATTTTTTGTTTTTACACAAAATTTTCATAATAACACGTTATTTCTCACACATAGCATATGCATAATACAAAATTACACCCCAAAATACATTCTGCTACTCCTCCCGAGTATGACGATATCACAAGTGTGGGACTTTTTCACAGCCTGGCCACCTACAGAGGTCAACCAGGCAGGGAGCACCGTCAGGCGTTCTAGGAGTATAAATTACACATCTCATTTCCTAATGACCTATTACACCTTTGAAGGCCCTGGAAAGCACCAGGACAATAGAATTACCCACAATATTTCCCCATTTTGTAAAGAAAACACCCCAACATATATTCTATGAGGAATAGTAAGTCTTTTAAAAGGTTAAAGTGATTGTAAAAAATCGTTTTTTATCTTTTAAAAATAATAAACATATCATACTTTCCTCCACGGTGCAGCTCATTTTGCACAGTGGAGGAAAGTATGATATGTTTACTCAGAACATCCTCTTCTGTGGTCCCCCGGCGGCTCTTGCGGCTCCTCCCCGCATCGTATAACCCCCTAGGAGAAGCGCTCTCCCGAGGGGGTTACCTTGCGGGCATGCTCCCAAGTCCATCATTTGCATCCACAGACACAAATGCCGGACTCGGCCCCACCCCCCGACGCCCGTGTCATTGGATTTGATTGACAGCAGTGTGAGCCAATGGCTGCGCTGCTATCAATCCATACAATCAAGAGCCGGGACCCAGCGGAGAGAGGGACATCGTGTCCCCGCCGAGGAGATGAAGGGGTTTAGGTTAGCAAAACTGGGGGGGGGGCTGGGGAGCCGGTAACTGCCAGGTGTTTTTTCACCTTAACGCATAGGATGCATTAGGGTGAAAAAACACGAGGGTTTACAACCTCTTTGATTTTTTTCCACAAGTCTTCGAAAAATGTGGAAAGAAAATGAAAACTTATTTTTTTTATAAGATATTTTTAACACACAGCATGTAAATAGAAAAAATTACACTCCAAAATACATTCTGCTACTCGTCCAGAGTATGGCGATACCACATGTTTGAGACTTTTACACAGCCTGGCCACATACAGAGGTCCAACATGCAGGGAGCACCGTCAGGCTTTCTAGGAGCATAAATTACACATAAAATTTTGACATTGTAGGGGTACAATGTACCCAATGCCCATTCCTTGGGGGGGGCCGGGATCTGGGGGTCCCCTTGTTAAAGGGGCTTCCAGATTCTGATAAGCCCCCCGCCCGCAGACCCCCACAACCACCGGTCAAGGGTTGTGGGTAAGAGGCCCCAAAGCATCCTCCTCATGTTGAGGGCATGTGGCCTGGTACGGTTCAGGAGGGGGGTGCTCTCTCATCCCCCCTTTAACTGCAGCCTGCCAGGTTGCGTGCTAAGGATAAGGGTCTGGTATGGATTTTTGGGGGGCCTACACCATTTTTTAAAAAATTTTGGGGCAGGGTTCACGTTAATATCCATACCAGACCTGAAGAGCCTCGTATGGATTTTGGGGGGACCCCTATGCCATTTTTTTTTTAATTTGGCATAGGGTGTCCCTTAATATTTATACCAGACCCAAAGGGCCTGGTAATGGACAGGGGGGGGCCCATTCGGTTGTTTTCAATGATTTTTATCTATATTGCCGGGATTTGACAATTCATTACAGCCACGAGCAGTTTTACCACTTCAGCCTCGGAAGAATTTGCCCCCTTCCTAACCAGGTAATTTTTTGTGATACGGCACTGCGTCTTTTTAACTGACAATCGCACGGTCGTGCGATGCTGTATCCAAACAAAATGTATGTCCTTTTTTCCCCACAAATAGAGCTTTCTTTTGGTGGTATTTGATTACCTCTACAGTTTTTATTTTTTGCCCTATTAAAAAAAAAATGTGGACAATTTTGAAAAAAACACACAATATTTTGTACTTTTTGCTATAATAAATATCCCCCAAAAAAACAAAACAAATTTCTTCATCAGCTTAGGTCGATATATATTCTTCTACATATTTTTGGAAAAAAAACAAAATCGTAATAAGCGTATATTGATTGGTTTGCGCAAGTTATAGCGTCTACAAACTAGGGAATAGATTTATGGCATTTTTATTATTATTTTATTTTTTTACTAGTAATGGGGGTGATCTGCGGTTTTTATTGGGACTGTAACATTGCGACGGACACTTGTGATGCTTTTTTGGGACCAGTGACATTTATACAGCGATCAGAGCTAAAAATAGCCACTGATTACTGTATAAATGTCACTGGCAGGGAAGGGGTTAACTCTAGTTCCCTAGGTGTGTTTCTAACTGTGAGGGAATGGGACTGACTAGAGGAGGAGCCTGATCGTTGTTCCTACTTAGTAGGAACAGACGATCTGTTTCTCCTCCCCTGTCAGAACAGGGATTTGTGTGTTTACAAAAACAAAACCCCGTTTTGGCTCTTGTGTCCACGATCGCGGGTGGCTAGTGACGATCATGCCTGCCGGCGATCGTGCCCGCCGACCATGGGCATCGGGTGCCCCACCATGCAGCGGTCGTAGGCGCACGTGCCTGCTATACCTCTTAAAGAAGCCGCTGTACATATACACCGATTCACGCAGGAGAGTCATCCTGCCGCCATATATGTATAGGAGCTGGTCGGAAAGTGGCTAATATTGAAAATATGACTGATCATGCTAAAAGACTGTCTTTTATTTAAGGATAGCAATCACATGAAGCCATTTATTATCACATAGTTTTTTGGATCCTTTTTAAGTTGTAATGATAACAGAAATCACCCAAATGGCCCTGATAAAAAGTTTACACACCCTGGAATGTTTGGCCTTGGTACAGACACAGAAGGTGGCACACAGGTTAAAATGGCAATTAAAAAGGTTAATTTCCCACATTTGTGGCTTTTTAAATCACAATTAGTGTCTGTGTATAAATAGTCAATGAGTTTGTTAGCTCTCACATGGATGCACTAAGCAGGCTAGACACTGAACCATGAGGAGGTAGAAAAAAACAGTCAAAAGAACTGCATAACAAAGTAATGAAACTTTACCTTGTTATGCAACTATACAGTATATACTATACGGACTGCACTATATACTCTGAACTGTATTATATATACTATACGGACTGCACTATATACTCTGAAACTGTATTATATATACTATACGGACTGCACTATATACTCTGAACTGTATTACATACACGGACTGTACTATATACTCTGAACTGTGTAATATATACTACACTAACTGTACTATATACTCTCAACTGTATTAAATATATATATATATATATATATATATATATATATATATATATATATATTACTCTGACTGACTGCACACTACACTAACCACCTGCCTAATCTCCTTTCATTCACTGCCGTGTAAGCAGCAGCCTTATATAGTGTCGGGGGGGACTTAGCCCCTGAGCCATGATTGCCTTTGGCCAATCATGCCTTTGGCCGATCGTGGCTCTCACAGCACATTGCTCTGTGATTGGCCAAAGCATGCTGGTCAGGTGTATGCTTTGGCCAACCAGCAGCCGTCAATGCACTGCGATCTCGCAGTTCATTATGGGGCGCTCCTCGGCGGGCGAACTTGCTGCGAGCGCCCCATATGTTTGTTTGTTCTATGAACAAACAAACACCCGATGTTCGAGTCGAACATTGGGACCATCCCTAGTCATAACCTTTCCATTAACAGATACAATTATTATAAAATAATTAAAATCTTGTCTGGTTTCAAGGTTTTCACTGCACAGGCACTGAAAGAGACATTTACTGACCTTAGGCAAATAGCACTTTTATTTATTTTTATGAAAGTTAGTGCAGTAGTAAAACTTTGAGTTAAAGCTTTACCTTTTTTCTTAAAGGTTTCTTTTATTTAAAGTAGTATTCCAAATGTTTTGTCTTGGCAGCTGGATTTTAAACCTTTCAAAGAAACATGGCACTCTAAATTATTCAAATAACCTCTACAATTAATTCTCAGATTGCATTAGGAACAGAGACGATTTGGTCAGTTACACAAGGATACTTCCTGCATTACAATATCTCAACTACCATTGTGGTTTCAATAATGGAAATACGTTTAAAGGAAAAATAAGAGAGCTTACAGTTTCACCCACTCACTGTCCATCTGCTAAGGTCCAAATTACTTTTCAAAAATTGTTGTTTAGATATATGTGTACTTACAGAAAGTATTCTGAATACTGCTTACTATGAGTGATCTCAGATTGTCCCAATGTACAGTAGGTTTCAATTACTGACTATAGATATGAATTATTTAAAGCAGCATATGACAGTGTTAAAGTCAGAAGTTATATATTGGTAAACCTGAAAAATAATAGCCAAAGTGTAAAATGCTAACCTAATCCACTGTCAGAACAAAGCAACCATTTCCAGTTGCCTGTATGTCAGGTCCAATTAAAATGTAAGAACCCTGGGTGCCTGAATGCTTGGTTTTTCAATACAGATGCTTCCTGGGTTGATGGATCAAAAGCCTGGGTGCACCCTGTCCTGCCTCCGAAGACTTGCTATTAGCAAGTCATGATGCTCATCACAATAGTAGGTCAATAATGAGATTTAGATACATGGAGAGGCACCTCAACCCAGCATTTTGGACCATCCACAATTCCAGGCACCTCAGGGTGGTTACACTGAAAATTCCCTGACATGAACGAAACCTAACTATGTGCTTACAACCCTTGATTACAGTATTTTACATTTCTGGTTTTAATTTTTGCCCAGACCCATTCAAAACCTGCTGTAAATAGTAAAATCTGTTAAGTTTTTATTGCTGTGTCCACAGTATAATCATTTTATTTGGTCACTTTCATGTACTTTGGACATTGGAAAGTGATAGGAATTTTCCCTGCGTGTGACAGAGACAAAGAAACAGTGCAAAACAAGACACGGTAAGTCGGTAATAGGTAAAAGGTCAGTTGCGATATTGTTGACTTGTCCTTTGCCTCTTTCTTGCTTTTTTGAGCATAGCTGCGAGAGTTCAGTCCCTTATTTAATAGAAGAACATGCAAAAGCATCCTTACAGATGAAACAAACCTCAGCATGTGGTCTGATTTTTTTTACTCTTATTTCTAAATGTTATTTACAGAAAATATAATTAAGTGTAAACTGGAAGCAATGTAAGAAGGTCCTTCAAGAATGACTTGATTAAAAACTATTTAATCAATTCTGTTTTGTTTTTTTTTTTCAGAAATAGCTCACACATCTGCTGGACTATAAACTAACTCACTTATGAAATGTTAGATAATTTGGCAACATATCAATAATCACTTTTAGAAAGTAAATATGTCACTATAAAAGAAAACATTGGAGATTAATTAGATACATCTTTAGTACAGAACTGGACAGTGATTATTATGCAACAATGAAGACTATTGTTTAGGCAAAAGTCACTAAAAGCATTTTTTCCTTTTCCATGAGATGGTCAGAGACTGCAGACATACTACAGGAGATGGTCAGAGACTGCAGTGCAGACATGATACAGGAGACGCTCAAAGACTGCAGACATACTACAGGAGATGGTCAGAGCCTGCAGACCTACTACAGGAGACCATCAGAGACTGCGGGCATATTACAGGAGCTGGTCAGAGACTGCGGGAATACTACAGGAGCTGGTCAGAGACTGCAGACCTACTACAGGAGATGGTCAGAGCCTGCAGACCTACTACAGGAGACCATCAGAGACTGCGGGCATACTACAGGAGCTGGTCAGAGACTGCGGGAATACTACAGGAGATGGTCAGAGACTGCAGACATACTGCAGGAGGCGATCAGACTGCAGACATACTTAATGAGATGGTCAGAGACTTCAGTTCCTTTGGATGGCAGTAGATAATGGCCGACCGGCCCTCTCACCTGACCCAGCGATACAACAACAATGGTTCCTCTGATCAGGAGTCAGTTCACTCTGGGTTGCTTGTGGCGACTCCGCTGGGTAGCGCTCAGATCAAGATTATGGCAATGACTCCATTCCTTTCTTCACCAGGGATGGCGCCAGGCTATGTGGCTTTCCCTCTGGTGCAGGGCAGAAGGGTTCTCTCTTTCTGATGGCGTCCCCTCAGCACTGTCCTCTTCCAGGAGTCCTGGGTGCACTTCCCTGAAAGCTTTCCCGGGCTCCTGGCTCTCTCTCTCCCCCTCTCCCATTCAGCTGGGCATGCTGTGTGGGCTGCAGTTTCTGGGTTACAATGGGGCCGCCAGTCCTTGGGACTACATGCCCCACATTCCTCTTCTCTCCTCCTTTTTTATTGTATTTCTTCTCTGGCCAATATGAAGGAGGGAGAAGAAACATAGTGGGCGGCTGTGCTGGCAAGCGTCGCTCACTAGTACAGCAGTGCGAAGAGGAGAGAGAGGGGGGAAAGAATAGCTGCTATCTCTCCACTCAGAGACACAGCCGCTCTGATTTCCGGCTGCTTTGTTCTCCTCCTCTGACAGGAGGAGGGAGGGGGGATGGGCAGTAAACACAGAGAGCCCTCTTTCCGTTGATAATAGCAGCGGTGGTGCACAGTCTCTCCTTCTCTGATCCACTCCTGTCAGTTGCCGGCAGATAGAGAATGGGGCAGATGGGGTTCCGCAGAACCCGCTACATGCACTCCGCCTCTGGACACAGACAAGGAGAGGAGGAGGGAGGGGAGCACTCTGGAGCTTCGGCGCCCCCACCTCTGCAGCTCCCGCGTGTGGTGCACCCCGCGCACCCGCCCAGGATCAGCCCTGCCCAGCACAAAAGTGGAATAAAGGGAAAACACATTACATGCACTCCCATACCCTGACGCACAATATTTTTCCTGGGCATCGAAGGAAAGGTATGTGTAAGTAGCTGTGGGAACCAGCATTAAAGTGAACCCATTGTTTAGGACATAAAAGGCAAAGAACAAGTTTACTTTAAGGGCTAGACGTAATATGTTCCAAATCAGTGAACAATTCCTTTTATCATCTGAAATAAAAGTTAGTACATTAAATTTAGGATAAAAACAAAACTGAATAATAGTAACCTTGGTAAACCTTTAGTAGGCTCTCTCAATCAGTATTGGCTATTTTTTATATTTATGCTACTAGCTTTAGTAGATAGGAAAGTATATAATATTTTGTTGTTTTAAACATCTTTTTTTTTCCATTCCTTCAGTTGCTTGTTGTTTTTCAGGCCTAGGCAAATTATGTCATATACCCCAGGAGTCTTCAGGAGGGGAGGAGGGGTTTTCTCAGCTAAGCACACCCTCCTGCTTGCATGCCTGAGCTAAGGACAGACAGATTCCAGCAGGTAAATGTTACATGAATCATCTGCCCTTACTCAGGATGACCTCTGCCTGAAATGCTAGGGGATTGTTTTTCAAAGTGATTGATCACAAAATAAAGCACGGAAACAGGCATAGATGGAGGAGTTTGCTTTGAATATTACAAATTAAATAAATAATGTTTTCAGTTTTTGGTGTTTAGATGCAGTTTAGTTGTGCTGTAAGATTGTAAAAAAATAAAATAAAATAATACCATTGCTGGTGCCACTGGGCCTTACAGATTCAGAGCTATACAGATTTCTTTTTGTCCATACACTGATTGAAATTCAGTCAGTCCAGAAGGGACTAGCAGATTTTCGATCAATGTGTGAGCTCCCTGCTTGACAGAACAGGTTGGAAAATTCCAATTGAAACTTCATCTCACTCTCACTAAAAATTACATTTCTGTTGCAGAGGATGCCTAAAGCTTGACTTGTACAGTATATTAGTGTAGAGTTCTTCATCCACGCAGGAAATTACATTCCTGGGGGTGTTCTGTACACCAGCTGCGTACAAAATGCATCCAGAATGCCATATTGCATAGAACTTTACAGAAAATTACCTTGCTACAGTTTGAAAGGAAAGATATTTTTTAATAACAATATATTACAATATGGCCTGTTTGGCAATTGAATATGCTATGCCCTTGGACAGTGTTCAGGCCTTACATTAGATCTGTCAGGCACCAGCAATGCATTGTGGGAAGAAGCCTGTTTTTTCTTGTTCAAAAATTTTATTGAAAAAAGAACAACAAATATAATATAAACTGTACATAGTTGAGGTAAAACATGAGAACAAGGATACACAATTGTAGCGCTTACCCCCGAAGGAGCGGCTGATTAATTATTATATCCGTAATTCACGTTTACCACCTCACCCATCACAGCCCATACAAACAGAAACAGTCCACATTGCATTTTTCTCTTGCTTTTATTAAGTAACATGAACTTGGATAGGAGATGGGTTTCTTTTGTGATGCTCTTTTGTTGCTTTGTAATCTTTTCTTTGCCTCTCATGCAAAGACCTAGCATCATTGCGGATAATAGGAAATCACTCTATGTGATTTCTTCATCGGGGAAGATGGAAGTAGATTTGATAGAGAATAATTGATAAAGAGTCACTCTGAATAACTTCTTCATCTGCAGAACTTTTCAAGAACAGTCTGTATCTCTATATGTGTACTTGCAGCTTTACCGCCACCTCTTTACCACTACTTCCCATCTGCATGGTACTCCCAAGAGCTAAAGAAAAGTCACTCTGATTAACTCCTCCCGCTTGACTGATTGGAATCCCAGGGCATTGTTTAACCCAAAGTCACAGGCCATCACCACCTGTCTCACTGACTTGCGTACCAACATCCCTCAGCCTCTGGCAGTACCCTTCCCTTGGGCTTTCACTCACGTGATCAATAGTCCATGTGCCACTCATAAACGATTGATCGCCAAGTTTCCTTCCGCTTTGTTGCTAGTTCTGCAATGATTCTTTGTTCCCTTTCCTCCTTTCTGGCACGCTCCCTTCCCCGCAGGGGCGGCCAACGACACCAGTGACTACATGCTGTACGGTGTCATCTACTCCTCTACGGATGCCGGTTCCCCACCCTTCTAGCAGGGGGGCCCCGTTGGCTCCCTGGAGGGGGAACCTCTCCCCTCCGGGAACCAGGCTGGGCTTCTCTCCAAACTCGAACTCCTGACTCCCCATGTGACCTGGCTTTTTATATGAGAGTCCCGCCTCCTGCCAAACAAATTAATGATTGGCCAGAACTCGCATACAAACTGCCTGTCACTCAAATCCCAAATAAACAAACAGGCCTGCTATAATGGTACAAGCCTGCCTAAATTTACCTGAAACTCTAAACTAGCAAAAAAGGTCACATACTCAAAAGTAGGTGCCCACTACACAGTGTTACAGAAAAACAACAAAAACGCTTCTCAGATGCAAAAAGTGCCAGGTGACCACAATGCATAATAAAGTTATTACAGAGAAGATCAGTTCTGTCCATCCAGTTACACCATAATGTTGAGCATTGGAGGTTCGGATGACCCAGGGGATACAGGGTTATAGCAGAGGTCCCTAAAGCTGAGTGGCTTCTGGAGGTACAGGAAGCAAGTAATAATAAGACTGGGTTATCCCAGGGTATTAGGATATCTCACAAACACAGTAACCTAATAGAAACCTAGTCTTGTGTCTCAGGAGGGTTTTTCAATAACAGAGTCATGAGAGGCAGGCATCTGGTGTTGGAGGAAGCCCAAGCCTGTTTTCTCTTACCCTACAGTGGTAGTCTAGGTAGTTTAGGAGGGTTCAGCAGCACTGGAAGGGGGGCTTTTAGCAATAAAACAAATATAGTTGAGCACCTTATTATTCATATTATTCATCTTTGTGCCTTATCCTGTTTTCTACTAATACATGTTTAAACTAACTAATAATCTGTCAGTTTCAAAATGTTAAAACGAAAAAAAAAAAGAAATAAATAAATTGTTCATTCTACACAAAACTGAAAATCAATGCAATACTAGAAATCCTAAAATTCAGTTTTGAAGTATTTCTTGCCTGGAGTAGTGTTCAGATGAGGTCCCCATCATATTTCATAATATATCTTCCTCATCTACTCAATATGACACACTCTGGAGGCGTTCTGCAGTATCATGGCTTCTACTAACTGTCCTTTTCTCAGGTATGTCATCAGTTCTCCCTGACACTTCTAGTCTCTTGATCATATAAGCTTTGCTAAAGAATGGAAAATGATACTTTCTACTGCATACTTCTGCCGATATACAATGGACCCAAGCTTAGTGTGTGTACAAATGCAAACAGCAACATTAGGTTTCCCAGACAGTATAATTCCTATTTGTTTGTATTGTACGGCATGTTAGTTTTGTTCTGTACACTGAAATTATTATCTGACTATGCCCCTTTTACATACAGAACTCATGCCAGAATGACTGTGGCCAATACTATGATTTATTATATAATCACAAGTAATACTGACAGGGAATTAAACATTTTTAGCAGGAATCAGTTATCAATTAGTGGAAGGCCATTTTTTTTTTTTTTTTTGCCTCGCATGTGATAAGTACTCACACTGATGAAGTGCTGAATGTCTTCTGAGTTTTTTTTTTTTTTTACAAGCCCAATGGTTCCTTAACCGCTTCAGCCCTGGGAGATTTTACCCCCTTCCTGAACAGAGCACTTTTTGCGATTCGGCACTGCGCCGCTTTAACTGACAATTGCGCGGTCGTGCGACATTGTACCCAAACAAAATTGACGTCCTTTTTTTTCCCACAAATGTAACTTTCTTTTGGTGGTATTTGATTACCTCTTCAGTTTTTATTTTTTGCGCTATAGCAAAAAAAGAGCGACAATTTTGAAAAAAAAAAAAACACAATATTTTGTACTTTTTGCTATAATAAATATCCCCATTTTTTAAAAAAAAAAAAAGCAAATGTTTTCCTCAGTTTAGGCCGATATGTATTCTTCTACATATTTTTGGTAAGAAAAATCGCAATAAGCGTATATTGATTGGTTTGCGCAAAAGTTATAGTGTCTACAAAATAAGGGATAGATTTATAGCATTTTTATAATTATTATTTTTTTTACTAGTAATGGCGGGGATCTGCGATTTTTATCGGGACTGCGACATTATGGCGGACACATCGGACAATTTTGACACATTTTTGGGACCATTAGCATCAGTGCTATAAAATTGCATTGATTACTATAATATAAAAATGTCACCGGCAGTGAAGGGGTTAACACTAGGGGGCTATCAAGAAGTTAACTGTGTTCCCTAGTGTGTGTTCTAACTGAAGGGGGACTGGGACTGACTAGGGGAGATGACAGATCGCTGTTCATACTTTGTATGAACAGACGATCTGTCACTTCTCCCCTCAGAGAACCCGGATCTCTGTGTTTACACACAGAGATCCCAGTTCTTGTCGTGTTATGAGCGATTGCAGGAGCTCGAGACCGCCGGGCACTCATCTAGACCGCCGGGCACTCACATCGGCTCCGGAGGGCGAGCAGCGCGCATGCCCCTAGTGGCCACCAGAGGGAGTGAAGTAACATAATGGCGATTCGCCTGCCTATGCATTCTGCCACAGTACAACTGCGGCGGCTGGTCGGCAAGTGTTTAAAGTGGTTGTAAAGGCAGAAGGTTTTTTTATCTTAATGCATTCTATGCATTAAGATAAAAAACCTTCTGTGTGCAGCTGCCACCCCCTCAGCCCCTCTAATACTTACCTGAGCCCCCTCTCGATCCAGCGATGTTGCACAAGAGACTCGGCTGGCTGGGACTCTTCCTCCAGATTGGATGAGACAGCAGCGGTGCGCTATTAGCTCCCACTGCTGTCAATCAAAGTCATTGAGCCAATGAGGAGAGAGAGGGATCAGGGCCGGGCCGTGGTTCCATGTCTGAATGGATACATGGTGCTGCAGCTCGGCTCGGGTGCCCCCATAATAAGCTGCTTTCTGTGGGGGCTCTCGACAGGAGGGAGGGGCCACAAGCGCCAAAGAGGGACTCGGGAAGAGACTCTGGGCTGTTCTGTGCAAAACCACTGCACAGAGGGGGTAAGTATAACATACTTGTTATTTTCAAATGAGAACAACTGAGACTTTAGTATTACTTTAACTTTGTGTTTAAAGCTGAACTCCAGACACAAAAAAAAACTCCTTTTATATATATCTTTCATTATCCACTAATGAAAGATATTATCCACTTTGTGTGCACCAACTGCCTTTATTAGCCATGATATTACTTTGTAAAAGTAGCAGTGATATCATCACTGTGCTGTAAATAGCAGACAGCAGAGCTGTGGGAGGGAGCTAGCAGGTCCACCCACTACAGGCTGCCTGCAGAAACCTACAAGAGGGAGCAGAGCTAAGGCTAGTCACCCTACACAATGAGAGATAACAGCAGTGACCAGTCTTTATTACAGTAAACTCCTGCACAGAGTAAAAGTACATGGATTACTGCCAATTATAGAAAAGTTACACAAAGGACACCAAGATCCATGTAAGAATACTTATTCTTCTTCTATTTAGACAATATTTCTTTAGCTCAGAGTTCTGCTTTAACTTATGTCATGGCCACATTTTACAGTAGAAACAGTGGGTAGCAATATGGAAGGTGGCATTTATGTCTAGGATCTCCAACCACTTAGTTCCACACTGTTTATGAAAAAAATAATCGCTTGCTAGATCATATAGAATGATATAATAAGTAAAGGAGAGAGGACTTGTTACTTACTCATCTTAAATGATTACCAAAGCTAGAATAATTAAGGAACATTGATATACTGAGGTTGATTTATAAACATAGAAACATAGAAAAGTGAAGGCATAAAAAAGACAGAGTAGTCCATCGAGTCTGCCCATTTGTTTTTTTTTGCTAACTTTATTGTCCGAATATAGATCTATGTTTGTTCCAAGCATGTTTGAAGCCATTTACTGTTGACTGTCTCACTACCTCTGCTGGAAGTTCATTCCAATCATCAACTACCCTTTCTAAGATTAGTTTTGAACTTTCCTCCAGTTAGTTTGAGGTTATGTCCCCGTGTTCTTGATTTTGGAAAAACTGCCCTCCTGAACCTTATTCACCCCCTTGATGTATTTAAAGATTTCAGTCATGTCTCCCATTTCCCTTCTTTCCTCCAGATTGTACTATACATATTAACCACTTGCCGACCAGCCGCCAAAGTATTACTGAGGCAAAATGGCACGGCTGGGCGAAACAACGTTATGTAATGTTGCTTCGCCCTTTGGCCACTATGGACACATGCACATGCCCTTCTGCTCGCCCCCCGGAGCCAATGCGAGTGCCCGGCGGTTGCGATCACCGCCGGACTCCCGCTATCACTGGTGACACACCGAGAACTTGGATCTGTGTGTGTGTAAACACACAGTTTCCGGTTCTCTGAGGGGAGAAGAAACTGATCGTCTGTTCATACAATGTATGAACAGCGATCTGTCATCTCCCCTAGACAGTCCCCTCCACCCTTCAGTTAGAACACAGAGAGGGAACACAATTAACCCCTTCATAGCCCCCTAGTGTTAACCCCATGCCTGCCAGTGACATTTTTACAGTAATCAGTGCATTTGTATAGCACTGACCGCTGTATAAATGCCAATGGTCCCAAAAATGTGACAAAAGTGTCCGCCATAATGTCGTAGTCCCGATAAAAATCGCAGATTGCCGCCATTACTAGTAAAAAAAATAATAATAATAAAAATGCTATAAATCTATTCCCTATTTTGTAGAAGCTAGAACTTTTGCGCAAACCAATCAATATACGCTTATTGCAATTTTTATTACTAAAAATATGTAGAAGAATACATATTGGCCTAAACTGAGAAAAATTTAGCTTTTAAAAAAAAAAATGGGGATATTTATTATAGCAAAAAGTACAAAATATTGCGTTTTTTTCAAAATTGTCACTCTTTTTTCTTGTTTATAGCGCAAAAAATAAAAATCGCGGAGCTGATCAAATACCATCAAAAGAAAGCTCTATTTGTGGGGGAAAAAAGGACATCAACTTGTCAGTTAAAGCGACGCAGTGCTGAATCGCAAAAAAATGGCCTGGTCATTCAGCAGCCAAATCGGTTAAGCAGTTAAAGCGGAGTTCCAGACTTTTTTATTAGTTTTTTTAAGTCAGCAGTTACAAAAAGTGTAGCTGCTGACTTTTATTTTTTTTTTTTATAATTGATTTATTTTTCTTTTATATAAACAGGAGAGAAATGAACAATCCTTCTGTATATTACATTCTATTTCTGCACATACAGCCAGACAAGAAAAAAAAATACATGATAATAACTCGTCACATTCCATTCCATCTATTCCTGTCTGTTTCTAATATATTATCCAATAAAGATGGATAAAAGAATGAACCCAAATAAACATAAAGAAGTCACAAAAGAGGCAAAGAAGACAAAGAAATAGAAGGAGGAATCTTCCTCTCTCATTCTGCCCTCCATGTTGTTACTTCTTGCTGCGTCAGGAGGGGGGCGCTTCCCCGAGACCCGGCCATAATACTCCAACTACCTCTCAGTATTCCGACTGTAGTTCCTATTTATAGTCCATTTCCCCCTCCTTTCCTTACCCCCCTCCCAAAAAAAAAAAAAAAAACTTCCCTCCTTCCCCCCTCCCCTCCACCCCCACTTTAATTTGTATCAATTTGTTTTTTCCCTTCCTCCGAAGAAATAAAAACAGTTCCATGGCGACCACTATTTTTAAATAAATTTCCCATTTTTTTCTAGTTGTCCAGACTAGATCTTCCATCCTGTTTACTTCGTCTACATTCCTAAGCCACATACTCACTGTAGGGGGTTGTGCCTGTTTCCACTTAAGCGGGATGCATGCTTTAGCTGCATTCACCAAATGACACAAAATAGAGTTCTTATATATTTTCCCCAGAATCTCTGACAGATGCAAAAGGAAAAAGCTGGGCCTTCCTGTATTTCCACATCGCTAAATTTTTGAATTATCTCCTGGACCTCCCTCCAAAATGTTCTCACTCTGAGACAAGACCAAAAAACATGTAACAAAGTCCCCTGTTCTATCTGGCATCGCCAGCATCTGTCTGATGCATTCGGGAAACATTTTTGAAGTTTATCTGGGGTTCTGTACCATTGTGAAATGATTTTATAACTAGTTTCCTGTATTTTGGTACATATTGCTGTCTTAAATATTGAATGTATCATATTCATTTTTTGTTCCTCCGAAAAGGTCCTCCCCAAATCTGTTTCCCATTTCCAGAGAAAAGGTAATTGATGGTTCTCCAATGGTTTAATCAGCTGACTTTTAATAAACAGACACTCACCTGTCCCACGGTCCATTGATGCGGCCGCATGGAGCCTCGCTCCTCTCTGCGGCGCCTCCGTTGAAACTGTGGGCACCCGGCCGTGACAGCTTGCAGCTGTCGTGCTGCGCTCTCCAAGTGGATATGCAATCTTCTGGGACCTGCTGTGACGTGTCCCAGAAGATTGCCGAGAGGGAGGGGCCGCCTAGGGGGAGAGGAGGAGTCGCCTAGGCGGCCCGTAGTCGGAAGTAGGAAGTGGAACAGGAAGTCCCACTCAAAACAAGGCACCCACTCACCCCCCAAAAAAATGACATGCCAAATGTGGCATGTAAGGGGGCGAGGAGTGCTTAAAGCGGGAGTTCCACTCCTCTAGTGATGCATCCTAGAATTCTATTGGCTATTCCCACTGCCTGGTCACATGGTTTGCTCATTTTGCAATTACTTGAAATAAGCACCCCTAAATCTAAAGCAGTTGAGAATTTGCACACAGTAAATGGTGTTAATATTTGCTTCAGTAATCCAATTATGTGAAAAAAATTTCTTGGTATTGAACAAAGACTACAGGCTATATTGCTCACCCAGGGAATTTAAGCCACTGGCCAGTCAGTGAGAGTCACAAATTGGCTCTGCTTTGTATCACTCTAGCGCTACCCCAGAAGGAGTCGCTTGGTAATATTGGGTTCTCTGTTCTGCACCTTGACTACAAGAACAACCTCAGCCCCTCTGGCACACCTGGTTGAATAAAAGTCACTGTAAGCACGTATAAGGACACAAAGTTAGATACCCTTAACCTGGCTGTGGATTACTACATTGATATGGGTCAGAATAGTTGGTGGGTTGAACATACTGTAAATGAGCACACAGGTAAATTCAGACACAGTCTGCTAGACAGAATAATAGTTATGTCAAAGTAACTTAGTATCAAGTAAGGGAAAGATCTGTAGGAGAAGCCTCTAGCAAGTAGATGATGTATGTTATATACATCATCTAAGTCAGAACTATCTTCCTAAGCCTGTTGCATGCAAAACAGTTGCATGACCTATTAAAAAAAAAACTGTTCACCGAGACATGAGCATGCACTCCAATGGTGGCAACAGCTCCTCCATAGGATCATCCAGGTTTTTTTTATTTTACATAAAAATAGTGTGAAAATGTTGAAGTTGTTATGTATACAATGTATTATTTAATGTAATTTAATTTCTTTACCTAATTAAATTATTTAATGTAATGACATTTTTATACATTATGTAGTACTCCTTTTAAGCAGGTGAATGTAAAATGTTTATGTTTTATTAAAAACTTTTTTTTTTGTTTTCTACTGGTATATGTGTTTAGTCTTCTATATTGTAGTACCATTGTTAAATGATTTTATAATTAGTTTCCTGTATTTTGGTACATTTTGCTGTCTTAAATATTGAATGTATCATATTCATTTTTTGTTCCTTCGAAAAGGTCCTCCCCAAATCTGTTTCCCATTTCCAGAGAAAAGGTAATTGATGGTTCTCCAATGGTTTAATCAACTGACTTATAATAAACAGACACTCACCTGTCCCACGGTCCATTGATGCGGCCGCATGGAGCCTCGCTCCTCTCTGCGTCGCCTCCGTTGAAACTGTGGGCACCCGGCCGTGACAGCTTGCAGCTGTCGTGCTGCGCTCTCCAAGTGGATATGCAATCTTCTGGGACCTGCTGTGGGACGTGTCCCAAAAGATTGCCGAGAGGGAGGGGCCGCCTAGGGGGAGAGGAGGAGTCGCCTAGGCGGCCCGTAGTCGGAAGCAGGAAGTGGAACAGGAAGTCCCACTCAAAACTAGTCACCCACTCCCCCCCAAAAAAAAATTACATGCCAAATGTGGCATGTAAGGGGGCGAGGAGTGCTTAAAGCGGAAGTTCCACTATTCTAGTGATGCATCCTAGAATTCTATTGGCTATTCCCACTGCCTGGTCACATGGTTTGCTCATTTTGCAATTACTTGAAATAAGCACCCCTAAATCTAAAGCAGTTGAGAATTTGCACACAGTAAATGGTGTTAATATTTGCTTCAGTAATCCAATTATGTGAAAAACAATTTCTTGGTATTGAACAAAGACTACAGGCTGTATTGCTCACCCAGGGAATTTAAGCCACTGGCCAGTCAGTGAGAGTCACAAATTGGCTCTGCTTTGTATCACTCTAGCGCTACCCCAGAAGGAGTCGCTTGGTAATATTGGGTTCTCTGTTCTGCACCTTGACTACAAGAACAACCTCAGCCCCTCTGGCACACCTGGTTGAATAAAAGTCACTGTAAGCACGTATAAGGACACAAGTTTAGATACCCTTAACCTGGCTGTGGATTACTACATTGATATGGGTCAGAATAGTCGGTGGGTTGAACATACTGTAAATGAGCACACAGGTAAATTCAGACACAGTCTGCTAGACAGAATAATAGTTATGTCAAAGTAACTTAGTATCAAGTAAGGGAAAGATCTGTAGGAGAAGCCTCTAGCAAGTAGATGATGTATGTTATATATATCATCTAAGTCAGAACTATCTTCCCAAGCCTGTTGCATGAAAAACAGTTGCATGACCTATTAAAAAAAAAGCTGTTCACCGAGACATGAGCATGCACTCCAATGGTGGCAACAGCTCCTCCATAGGATCATCCAGGTTTTTTTTATTTTACATAAAAATAGTGTGAAAATGTTGAAGTTGTTAATTATACAATGTATTATTTAATGTAATTTAATTTCTTTACCTAATTAAATTATTTAATGTAATGACATTTTTATACATTATGTAGTACTCCTTGTAAGCAGGTGAATGTAAAATGTTTATGTTTTATTAAAAACTTTTTTTTTTGTTTTCTACTGGTATATGTGTTTAGTCTTCTATATTGTAGTACAAGTCTGTTTAGTTGTGTTTGCCCTGCTGAAGTGGCTCTCCCTGGGAGGTTGAAGGTTAACCCTGCTGGCCAGGTTTTCTTGGACTTCGTGGGGAAGTACCACCCTCTGTTGGGGAAAACATATAAATAGGGAGGGAACCACTACTTGGAGGCGCTGCAATTAGTAAGATGGCCTAAGGTTAGGTTCCAGGTATCCCATCCACGGAACAAGCTTGCTGTTAAGGATGTGATCCACCCTTTGTGGGAACCCAATCAGGAGTATGGACTCATGCTTTGATTCAGGGACTCTAACGCACTGTTCACACCTATTCAGGTTCAGATTACCTCATTGGCAGGGACATCAGTAGAATAACCAAGGGTCACTTAAAAGATCATGTACAAGAATGTGTAATGAAGACATCTTTATCAAACTGTTTAATTGTTATGTTTAAACAACCTCAGTCTACTTGCGGTGCGACTTTGCAGGTGACATTGAGTGCTTCTTAGATAGAAGTATGGAATAGAAGTCGGAAAGAAGTAAAGTAGTACAGGAACCTTTTCTGAAGTCGGAGTGACTTCAGTAGTGCTAATTAAGACAGCTCTCATTGACTAACATGGGATTTCATATGTCATGCGACTTGGGGTCGGATCCCAAGTCGCGGCAGTGTGAACTGAGCCTAAAAGACCTTTGCTATATATATATATATATATATATATCTTTGCCTGGTGTGGAATTACTTCAGGATAATCTTAACCACTTCCCGCCCAGCCTATAGCAGAATGACGTCCAGCAGGACAGCATGCCGGCGCTCAGCGCGGTGATCGGAGGTGCTGTGTGTCAGTCTGACACACTGCATCTCCGATCGTGGTATGGAGCCTCGTGACCAATCATGTAAACGGCATTCCTCGGTTCGTGCTGACAGGGATGGCTGATTGGCAGCTCTCCCTGTCAGAGGGGGGTTCTGTGCTGATAATCAGCACATTGATTATCAGCACAGCCCCATCAGATGTGCCGGCACAGCTGCCAAAAAGGTGCCCATCAACTGCCAATCAGTGCCCCATCAGAAACAGATTTAGGTGCCCATACCAGTGCCAATCAGTGCCTACCACAGTGCCAATCAGTGCCCATCAAAGTGCCAATCAGTGTCCAGCAGTAACACCTGTCAATACCTCATCAGTACCTCATCATCAGTGCCATCTGTCAGTGCCAATCAGTATTGCCTATTAGTGCCAACCAGTGCCGCCTGTCAGTGCCCATCACAGCAGCCTGTCAGTGCCCATCAGTGCCCATCAGTGCTGCCTGTCAGGGCCCATCAGTGCCGCCTACCAGTGCCCATCAGTGTTGCATATCTGTGCCGCCTATTGGTGCCTATCAATTCTACATATCAGTGCCTCCTCATCAGTGCCCATCAGTGCCACCTTATCAGTCCCAACTCATCAGTGCCCCTCAGTGTCGCCTCATCAGTGCCCATCAGTGCCGCCTCATCAGTGCCCATCAGTGAAGGAGAAAACAAAATTTTATAACCAAAACGAAGAAAAACTTTTTTTTTTCAAAAATGTCGATCTTTTTTAGTTTGTTTAGCAAAAAAATAAAAACCCCAGTGGTGATCAAATACCACCAAAAGAAACCTCTGTTTGTGGGAAGAAAATTTAGTTTGGGTGCAGTGTTGCATAACAGCGCAATTGTCATTCAAAGTGCAACAGCACTGAAAGCTGAAAATTGTCCTGGGCAGGAAGGGGGTGAAAATGCCTGATACTGAAGTGGTTTAAAGGGGAGAATGCATATCGTATCTCAGAACAGGGTTCACTTGGGGGAAAAAAATAGATAGAGAAGAGATTGATTGGTGCCCACATAGACTGTCAGAAGTAAGTAGCAGAAGGGCAGAGGAATGACCTAGCAGACAGAAACCACACTAGGTGCTTTGGGTTAAGGCAAGTACACACGATAGAAAGATATTATTTGTTATTTTTTCTTTTCAGGAGTTTACAAACACTTTAAGTATTTCTGTCAGATGCTTTGGGATGTCTTTGCTGTTTCTTACCTGTTGGTTTTAAGCACAAATAACTTTAGGCACAGAAAGTTAGAGAAAATCCCTGCTAATTAAGAGAATTCTAGGGGGACCCCCAGGTGACCAGAACTAGTGTCCTTATTGGACGGATTCCCCTCTATTTCTTTTCTGGAGACAACCTAAAATTTGGGATTTTCTTTTACTTACAATGATAATGGTAAACAGGACAAACAGAGAGTGTGAATTATCCCTAATGGGGGCACAGACAGCAATAAAAACCTATAAGGTGTTCTAATTCATCTCCACTCCATCCAGAATTTTACCTATAGTTTTACTTTCAGACAATTATTAATGACATCATGGATGTATTGATCTGTGGTTGTAAAACAAAGCTTTGCATTGCCATTTGTGTATTCCACATTGATAAATACACTGTATTGATTAATTAACACAAATTAGTGGTTGCATTTCCATTTTTGACAAGCAATTCCTTGAATATTTGCATACATTCAGCCTTTCTACTGCAAATGCAAAACAAAGGTAATTTTATGAGTTGATTTATTTAAAGTTTAATGTATTAGGCAAATAAAAACTGTTGTTCACATTTCCCGATTCACGCAGCCTTTATTCATACGCACATATTACTGTCTTGTTGTATATATCCTTTTACACCTTTGTGAAAGCTAAGTACTTCTCTTTTAAAACTTTAATAAAACATTTACAGATATTAAAAAAAAACCCAAAAAACAAAAAAAACAAAAAAACAAAAACAAAAACTGTTGTTCACTTGCTTTACCTTTTGCATAAATTGCCTTTAAGCATACGTTTTGTTTTTTTCTAAACTTGCAGATTGCTTTTGTGGTACATACAGATAGATTATTTCAATAAAGAGGTTGAAGCAACTGACTACTGACCTGTCTAGGGTAAGAAAATAAACAGTATATAGACTATCAAACAGCAGACTTGATTTGTAAGAAGAGTAGAACATATTCAGTGAAGTGAAGGTGTGCTATCTTTATTCAATAATAGGAATGGCAAAATCAATTTATTTTTAATTCCCCTGTATGAGGTTGGATTATTAAAGTGATATTTGGATAATTGGTATATTTCAGTAGCACTGACAGTAAATCCTGCATAAACCAAGCCTGCAAACAGTGCTTGCAGGCTTTGCTTATACTTCTACAGGAGCTTTAACAGTATCTTCATATATATATATATATATATATATATATATATATATATATATATATACACAGTGGGGACGGAAAGTATTCAGACCCCCTTAAATTTTTCACTCTTTGTTATATTGCAGCCATTTGCTAAAATCATTTAATTCTTTCATTTTTTTCCTCATTAATGTACACACAGCACCCCATATTGACAGAAAAACACAGAATTGTTGACATTTTTGCAGATTTATTAAAAAAGAAAAACTGAAATATCACATGGTCCTAAGTATTCAGACCCTTTGCTGTGGCACTCATATATTTAACTCAGGTGCTGTCCATTTCTTCTGATCATCCTTGAGATGGACACCTTCATATGAGTACAGCTGTGGTTGATTATACTGATTGGACCTGATTAGGAAAGCCACACACCTGTCTATATAAGACCTTACAGCTCACAGTGCATGTCAGAGCAAATGAGAATCATGAGGTCAAAGGAACTGCCTGAGATATAAAAGACATAATTGTGGCAAGGCACAGATCTGGCCAAGGTTCCAAACAAATTTCTGCTGCACTTAAGGTCCCTAAGAGCACAGTGGTCTCCATAATCCTTAAATGGAAGACGTTTGGGATGACCAGAACCCTTCCTAGAGCTGGCCATCCGGCCAAACTGAGCTATAGGGGGAGAAGACCCTTGGTGAGAGAGGTAAAGAAGAACCCAAAGATCACTGTGGCTAAACTCCAGAGATGCAGTTGGGAGATGGGAGGAAGTTGTAGAAAGTCAACCATCACTGCAGCCCTCCACCAGTCGGGGCTTTATGGCAGAGTGGCCCGACGGAAGCCTCTCCTCAGTGCAAGACACATGAAAGCCTGCATGGAGTTTGCTAAAAAACACCTGAGGGACTCCAAGATGGTGAGAAATAAGATTCCCTGGTCTAATGAGACCAAGATAGAACTTTTTGGCCTTAATTCTAAGCGGCATGTGTGGAGAAAACCAGGCACTGCTCATCACCTGTCCAATACAGTCCCAACAGTGAAGCATGGTGGTGGCAGCATCATGCTGTGGGGGTGTTTTTCAGCAGCAGGGACAAGACGACTGGTTGCAATCGAGGGAAAGATGAATGTGGCCAAGTACAGGGATATCCTGGACGAAAACCTTCTCTAGAGTGCTCAGGACCTCAGACTGGGCCGCAGGTTTACCTTCCAACAAGACAATGACCCTAAGCACATAGCTAAATTAACGAAGGCATGGCTTCACAACAACTCCGTGACCTAAAAATGGCTGTCCACCAACATTTACCATCCAACCTGACAGAACTGGAGAGGATCTGCAAGGAGGAATGGCAGAGAATCCCCAAATCCAGGTGTGAAAAACGTGTTACATCTTTCCCAAAAAGACTCATAGCTGTATTAGATCAAAAGGGTGCTTCTACTAAATACTAAGCATACTGCTTGAATGGTCGTAGCCTCTCTCATATCATAATGTATGTGAGGACATTGAGGAGTATCAGAAAGTAGGGGAGTGTGTTTGGGGGGGGCATATATGGTGAAATTTTCCAGGTCCCCGGAGTTCAGCTTAACTGAGACATTATGGAGGATGAAGGCTGCAGCATTAGCAACCACATTTTACTGTAGTAAAACTAGAATTGCTGAGTCAATATTGGGCGCATTATTTCAGTACGTTTTTTATATCATCTTAGTGATAGAGTCTTACAAAGAGTGATATTTTGAATCTTGTCATTGATCCACTTGCATATAGGTTCTTCAATTAGCTTCTAAAGTAGCGGTGTAGGTGTATCCTTGATGTAAGCAAACAGCCCATGTGTATTCATGTGTACACAGATTTGCCAATCTCCTTATTCAATCCTTAAAAAAAATAGTAATAGCATTGAAAACAAATTACATTATCTATCACTTTTGATACAGCAATGCCAAATAATGTTAACGCTTACTTTGTTTGGTTCTTGAGAGCAGTATCACCTACACTTTGTTTTGCCTTGTAGATACTAAAGGGTGTGCTTAAGGTCCCAGATCTGCACACCTATTACTGCTGTTTCCATGCTTGTTTTTTTTTGTCTTTATTTTATGTCATGGATAGTTCACCAGAAAGAATGGGATTACCTCTGTTATAGCGAGAGGAAAAAGATTTTAAGTGTTGTCCTTGGAAATGATGGAGGAAGATCTCCCCACTGGAGTGTGGTAGCAGGTGACTACGCTCACCATGTAAATGAAATGGCACTGTTGGATGGACTAACCCTTTAATTTCCTAAGGCACAATAAAAAACACTGGCATGTTTGTTGCTGTTGGTAAAATCTTCTCTTCATTTTTTGTAGGTCTGAAAGTAAACCCAATAATAGTTTGGTTAATACAAGAAGTTTTTACCCCTCTCTGATTTTATATTAATTTTTTTTTTTAATATAGTATATTTGGAATGCACAGAAGTCTATTTTAAATCGTTTGCTTTGCCAACAGACTTTGACCTATCAACGAGTCAAAAACCGAACATTCTGTCGATCGAAGAATGGAAATGAAGCATATAATTGTGCCATCATTTGTTTAGCTTTTCTAATCAAAACCCAGCACTTTTGACTGCGGCACGAAAATCGCACTTCGCAGCTGGCACACTAATGATGCAGAAATGATTTTCAAAGTTAAATTGCAAAAATTAGATTTAAAAATGATTTTTGAAATTAATTTAAAAGGGACTTTGCAAAATCACTCTAGATAGAAAATGATTCCTGTGATCTAAATAACCTCTTAAGTGGACGCATCCTGCATCTGCGACCTCAGGCCTGTGACAGGGATAAGTATGAAGTACAGAAAAATATTTACACTTTGGACAAGCTAAAGCTCATAAATATTTATTCAGCTGGAGGAAATAAATTTAGCTACTGAGAGTAATTGTTATTTAGTTACCAAAAGATGTTACAAGGTTTGATCTGTCTAAACAAAGGGAAAATGTGAGTGTTCATACAGCAGCTTAGTGCTGAATCACTCTATAGTAAACTTTGGTCAGTTCCAAATTGCATTTTGTTAGTACATTAGCCAATCTGAAAAGGAAATCCCATATCTGCTATGACCACTCCTTGTAATGACCTCACCAAATGTATCAAGACTGGAAGACGTCATACGGCAAGCATTGCATACTTGTGTGCTCTAGTGCGTGGTATCTACTGTACAATCAGATACATTGAGGCTGATTTACTAAGACCGAGTACACACTCGTTTGGTGCGCTGTGGTTTGGCTGCAGCTTTGGTGTATGCTCAGTTTTCTTGCATTATACCCGTGTTCTTAGCCACGGCTTCATATTTAAATGTCACTCAATGTCACATTTCCTGTATAAATTAGAATAATCTAAACAAAAGTAGCACTTGAAAATGTGTATAAACTTCCAGGAGCTGTAGCTAAGTTTATTGGGATTGTCCTGACATTAACCTCCCTGGCGGTATGATTATGTCAGATTTTTGCGTCTCAAGGTGGTACAATTGTTTTGCATAGAAATTTGGCGTTTTATAGCGTCTCTAGCTCCCTTATTACCTCCTCCCATGCTTCCCTTCAGGACTTCTCCAGAGCCTCTCCCATCCTCTGGAATTCCCTGCCCCAGTATGTCCGATCAGCCCCTACCCTGTCCACCTTTAGGAGATCCCTGAAACTCATTTATTCAGGGAAGCCTATTCCACACCCACATAACTGTCCCTGAGCCACCCCCATCAAATCATTCTTTGCAGCTATTACCTTTTGTACCACCACCCCCTCCCTTTAGAATGTAAGGTCTACGAGCAGGGCCCTCCTGTACCTTTTGTATTGAACTGTACTGTAATTGTGTTGTCCCCCCTTATACATTGTAAAGCGCTGCGTAAACTGTTGGCGCTATATAAATCTCGTATAATAATAATAATAATATTGTAGGCCTGTAATTCTTAGCAATAACACGCTCAAATCTGTCCAAACAAGAGTCTAGTAGACATCTCGGGTATGATAAAGTTTGAAACACAAAATCATAAATTATAAATAATAATTATATAATAAAAAAAACTATAAATAATTATAAAAAATAATATAATAATAATAAAATGAATTTCCTCACGATTCACTATCGCTCAGTTCTGCAGGTGTTCTAATTTACTATCGCTGTTTTCTAGCTGGTCTAAAACCACTTTTGACGTAAAGGGACACTTTTTAGTTGCTATGGGCAATCTCAAGTTTCCAGGCAGAAAGAACAGTATATTATAATATAAAACTGCATGCAGGGCATTGGACAAAGCTCTGGGGACAAAAGGGACGTGGAATGATTTCATATAGTAATGTAATCTGTATGAACATAACACTGTATGTGTTATGAATTTTCTGTTTTTTGAATTTTCCGCTGGGGCTCCACCCCCCATGCGTCGTGACGCTCGCAGGGAACGGAGCCCAGCACACAGAGGCATCGGGCAGAGGGCACAGCCCGCAGACACAGCGGGGGACATCGCAGGATCCTGGGGACAAGGTGCACCAAGATCCTGCAATTCAATCCCTAGTGTGGCTTGGGGTTACCGCTAATGGTACTGCAATTTAACCCCCGAGCCACAAAACCGCCAGGGAGGTTAAATTGCTGAATGTTTGAAAGTCATCAGCACCTCATGCCTTGTTTGAAAATTACATAACAAAGAATCAAAATATGGGATTTTTCAGGTGCCAAAACACATAATAAAAAATTTATCAAAAAAATATATATATAAAAAAAATCTAAATAAAATTTTGATATTTTTTATTATGTGTTGTGCTTTGGTTCTGACATTAAAAGGCTGGTTTACTCCTCAGTGCCTACTTTCCCGTCTTTCTCTCTAGATAAATATGTTTAGAGCTACATAGGCATTTAGGTCTCTTAAAGCCCCATACACACTATTAGATTTTCTGCAGATTGTTGTCTTCAGATTTACCAAAACCATGTAGTGCAAGGACCTGCCTGATTGCATACAAATTGAAACTCTTAAAGTTTGGCATCATATTATATGGTTTGGTTTTGATAAATATGAAGACAAAAATCTGCAGAAAATCTAATAGTGTGTATGGGGTCTTAGTGATGAGAGATTGAACTGTTTGCCGGCAATCATCTAATTGCTTTCAGAGTGTTGCAAATAAAGTTACTGTTAATCAGCAGATCAACCTTCCGGTAGCAATACGGTTAAAATGATTGTAAACCCTCTACATACACCCAGTGAAGTAACTGGCCTCAGTTAATACACAGAGATTAAAAAGTCTTCCTAGATAAGTTTTACCTGTCTATCTGCAGTCTTCTCCTCTGTACAGGCGTTCAAAGTCCACAATTTAAAAAGCTTGACTGAGATGTCTTAAGCAGGGGGCAGGAGCTGAAGTTACACTCTGCAGAGCTCAGTGAGGAGAGTTCTGAGAGCTTATTGGAGGTAAGGGACACCCCCCCTCCCTTTACACAGCACACAGGAACATAGCCGAGGCTGTCAATCAGCTGAAGATGCCTCCCCTGTCACCTTTTTTGTTGTTCACTGAGCTTAGCAAATAAGATGAAGTCATTATTGGTTAATCAAAGCAAACACAGGTTTACCTGTTATACTATCATTCACATTGCAAACTGAGCACTGCTTTGTCCACTCTAAACCCATAGGAGGGATGCAGTTCCGGGACAAGGTCGGAGCGAACATGCCAAACTGCGCCCCCCCAAGATGTATGAGCATTATGTGTCAGCAAAGATCCCCACCCTCCAAAAAAAAGTGAGCACTAATCTGCATGGTTTCCCCTAAGCATAAATTCCCCCTCCTCCTAGTCCAAATTTACTTCCCTGCTGAAATTCCCCCTCACAGCACAAATCTTTGCCCCTCATTCTCCAAATCCCCCCCCCCCAGCACAAATGCGCCCCACACAAAACAAAATCATACCTTCTAGCACAAATCCTCTACTATACCTAATACGAATAACCCCCAATCATCCCTACTAGCACAAATCCCTACCCCCAAAAAAGTCCCCTCTATCATATCACCTCTTATAGCACAACCCCCCCCCCAAATCTCCCCCCCAACACAAATCCCCCTAAGGCCGGGTTAACACTAGCTGGGGCCGCAGCTTGCAGCAGGGGATCCGGTGCGTCCCAGTTCTCCATTTCAGGGGTGAATCGGGTCTGAATTTTTGCCTAAATTCCGACCTGAAATGGAGCCAAAGATGCACAGGACCTTTTTCCTATGCAGACTGCGGCCGCCCAGGAGCTGTGTGAACCGGCTTCATTGAGAGCTGGTCGTAGTCTTCTGTTATACGAATTGGATGCGGGGAAACCCACATCCAATTCACATAAGTGTGAACCCAGCCTAAATCACAACTCCTAGCACAACCCCCACATTTCCCCTACTAGAAAAAAACCTTATCCCCTGTTGCCCCCCAAATTCCCCCCCCCCCAATTTCCTTGTGGTGCCCCCCCCTCACCTCACCTGATACCACAGGGCCCAGGGCAGCCGCCCCTCCTGCCCACCCCTAGTACCGGCCCTGGAAGTATGTCAATGACAACTTGAGTTTACAGGAAGTGGGTTGGATGATGATAAGGGGTACAGATAAATAAGCTGCATACTCAGATAGTGAGAAAACCAGCCACCGAGAGTGATTAAAACTGAGAGTTTACTTGCTCTTTAAGTCTAATCTAAGCACCTGTTGAATGCCCTTCTATTATACCACACGCATTTTCCTCTAGTATCTCCTTATAAGCAGCACAGGAATTTGTGCATCTTTGTTTTCATAATCTGGGTAGTCTATTGAGTTTACTTAGCAAAATACAATAAGCCAAGTTATGTATGTATGTATGCATGTATTAGTTTATTTATCTTGTTCATTTGTACTTCCCGGGTGCCTTTTCCCACAGTCCTTAACAGAGAGCTGCCACCACTCCCCCAAAGAGCTTGCAGCCTTATTGTCTCACACATTTATACATTTGGTTGATTTATGACAGGAGTGGAAGCCATTACTTTGTAAAGCGAATATTGGTAAATAAGGTGAATCTGTGTACACTTTGAATACCCAATAATGTTCAACATAAGTTTAAAAGCTTTTGCTAACACTTGATTAGATATGGTCACGTGGCAATATTAGGTCAATGATGTCACAAGCATTCCTGCCCCTTTGTGTATATGCAGCTTCAGGGAGAGGCATGCCTTTGCTGTGGCTGATTGGGCCAATGGGGATGGGATCATGTCACAGCTTCCCATGGGCTCTGCCGAACTGGATTTGAACAGGGTTTGAACTGAACCTAACTCATGCCTAATTGAAATAAACACTTCACCTCATTTGCAAAGCTCAGCTTAGTAAATCAGTCCTACAGTTAAGGCTGGTGTCAACCTATCAGTAGAGAAAATTAGAGAACCTTGAGAAAACTCATCCGGGAGACATACAGACTCAATTTAGAATAGCATGCTTTGTGGGAATCAAACCCACAACCCTGGAGTTACAAAGACCTTACACTAATTACTTAAAGTGATACTAAATGCACACTGTTTAGTTTACATTGCCCCTTCTCTTTCTGTGTATGGATGGTGGCACTGTAATTATTTTAATTAAAAAAATATTAAAACATTTAACCACTTCAGCCCTGGAAGAATTTACCCCCTTCCTGACCAGTGCGTTTTTTGCGATTCAGCACTGCATCTCTTTAACTGACAATTGCGCGGTCATGCGACGTGGCTCCCAAACAAAATTGACGTCCATTTTTTCCCACAAATAGAGCTTTCTTTTGGTGGTATTTGATCATCTCTGCGGTTTTTATTTTTTGCGCTATAAACAAAAAATAGCGACAATTTTGAAAAAGAAGCATTATTTTTTATATTTTGCGATAATAAATATCCCCAAAAAATAATTAAAAAAACATTTTTTTTTCCTCAGTTTAGGCCGATATGTATTCTACATATTTTTGGTAAAAAAAAATCGCAATAAGCGTTTATTGATTGGTTTGCGCAAAAGTTATAGCGTTTACAAAATAGGGGATAGTTTTATGGCATTTTTATTAATTTTTTTTTTTTACTAGCAATGGCGGCGATCAGCGATTTTCATTGTGACTGCGACATTATGGTAGACATTTTTGACACATTTTTGGCACCATTCAGTCTTTTTGGGACCATTAGCAATCAGTGCTATAAAAATGTACTGATTCCTGTGTAAATGACACTGGCAGTGAAGGGGTTACCCACTAGGGGGCAGGGAGGGGTTAAGTCAGTACTGGGGAGTGTTTTCTAACTGTAGGGGGAATGGGCTAGCTGTGACACGTCACTGATCTCTGCTCCCGATGACAGGGAGCAGAGATCAGTGACACTGTTACTAGGCAGAATGGGGAGATGCTGTTTACATCAGCATCTCCCCGTTCATCCTCTCCGTGAGGCGATTGCGGGTATCCCCGCGGCGATCGAGTCCGCGGGACCCGCGACCCGACTCACGGAGCTCCCGGCCGCCGGTGCCGCGCATGCAATGGCACCACGGGAAATTCAATGGGACTTACCTGTATACACATTTGCCCAGCCGTGCCATTCTGCCGACGTACATCAGCATGCGCAGGCGGGAAGTGGTTAAGTACCTTTTTCCTAATCGACATACAGCTGTCACATGACCCAGATCTTTCCTAGTCAGTCTGCAGGGAAACATAAGCAGGAGGCTTCCAGCCCTCTGCTAGCGGTCACATGTAAATAAAAAAAAAAAAAAAAAAAACAGCCTTTGAAATACAGAGTAAAAATAAATAAATAAAAAATATCAATAAACTGTTTTAATTGTCATACAAATATATATTTGAAATCAAAGCTTAATTATTTTTTGGCAATAACATGGTGTGGGTTGATTTCTGCCAGCCACAGGCTGTGTCACACCCTTTCAGCCTGTGGTGAGGAGGGTAGTGAAGCCTCTATCAATCTACATGTAATATCACGCCCCTGTTGTGTTTAGATGGTTAGTGGACATGGAGAAGGAGGGAAGGAGTGGGCTGTCATTTACCACTGTGCATACACCCACATGTGTGACTCTATAGTCACATGGGCTGCTCAGATGTGATAGGGAGGAAATGCTCCGCATAGAAACTCACTGAAAACTGAGCATGTGAAGAGCTGCTAAAACTGCTCTCCAAAATCCCTAGCTGAAGGGGGAGATAGAGGGCAGTAGGATCAACCAGTTATTTTGCAGAATACAAAAAATGAACCCTATAGTGAATGAATAACTATGAACAGCATGTGATATAGCATTTATTGATCTTTTTTTCTATGGAAGTTTAGTGGCACAAACAGCAACATTCTTTCACTGGCTTGAATTCTTTCATCCAAAATTGTGAAAAATTATGAAAGAATAAATTAGTAGACCATTGTGGCTGCCTTACTAAATAAGCCTACGCATATCTCCATCCATCTATAGTAAACACCAGCATTGTAATGTTACCATAAATGAGAAGTAATGCCAGGTCAACATAATTTTGGGTATTCTGGAAAAAATATGGACATGAATGATTCTTTTGCAAGAGGGAGGTCTTTGACAGGGGCCATGTAATGTCATGTATTGAAGTGAAAAACCATTTTAAAGCCTCATTAACACTGTCTGGTATCTGACCTGTTCCAAGAAAGAGTAAAACGCTGTTTAACCACATATATAGCAAAGAATTATGGCACAGCTGTTGCTTTCAATAAAGTGAACTGACAACTTTTACAAGTGTTAATATAACTGACCTTTTCGCAAAATCGGCTTTTACTTTGAAAATTGAAATATGATCATCATAAGAAGTGCAGGGCCTTGGCAGCGGTCAGCATGTTTATTAGTTGTCAACTTAGGCTTGGAAAGCTCCCAATGAAATGTGTTATTGATAGTCTCAATCATATTACAGCCCAATAGCAGCTTTTTGTTTAATTATGTTTCTTTTGTAGACATGCACATTAAGATAGTCAATCTTTAGTTATAGGAGACATCGGTGATTATGAAGTTATATAGTAGATGTTGCTTTACAACCATGACTAACAACCTTTTCAAGCAGCAGTGTCAATAGCTGTATCTAATTGGAATGATTTGCAAAAAGGTAACTAGACTGTTCACCTTGCAAGGGAAATGACACTTTGAAAAGGAATTTGCCTCAGAGCTTAGTGATTGAGCTGAAGCTCTGATGACTTCTATCATCGAATCATGTGCAAGCAAAGATGCTGTTTTTTATTATTATTTTTTTTCACCACATTCATTAAGCTAAGGGGAAATTGCCTTGCAAAGTGAATAGCCTATTTGTCTTTTTTAAATCAACTCAAATGTCTCAGACTTCTGTCCTGCATACAATCTATAGCACAAGTGTTACAAAGAATAAAACAGAATATGTAAAAAGGGGATTAGGGCCACAAAAATTCAAATAAGCAACAGATTGCAAAAGATAGTAGGACAAAACCCCAAACATTCTTCAAATATATTAATAGGTCAGAGTGGGTGACTGAGGACAAAGAGAAGACAAATGTATTAAATACTTTCTTCAGCTCTGTGTATACAAAGGAGCATGGGGGGCTCATTTCCAGCATGGGAATCATATTGAAACAGCCCCAAATGATCTGCAATGGCTCAAAATTGATATGGTTCAAAAATATTTAGACAGAATAAAGGTGAATAAAGCATCTGGACCAGATGGTATCCACCCACCAAAAACCCACCTTAAAGCGGAGTTCCTCCCATTTAAAAGTCAGCAGCTACAAAAAGTGTAGCTGCTGACTTTTAATAATCAGACACTTACCTGTCCAATGGTCCAGTGATGAAGGAGCATGAAGCCCCGCTCCTCTCCCCCTCCTCTCCGCCAGCATTCTAACTGTGGGCCCCCAGCTGTGGTTTCACAACTGGGCGCTCACTGCGCATGCGTGAGCTGTGCTGCACTCTGTGATTGGCCGGGCAATCTACTGGGACCTGTGACGTGTCCCAGAAGATTGCAGGGAGGGAGGGGGAGCGGTGATCTTCCATCCGGTGCCGCGGTGCCAGGGAAGGAAGTGGGAGCTGGGTGTCTGTTAAAACAGGGTACCTGCTCCCCCCCAAAAAATGACATGCCAAATGTGGCATGTCAGCGGGTCACCAACACTTAAAGTGGAAATTTCATTCTTGGGTGGAACTCTGTTTTAACCATTTCCCGACCTTTGCGCGACGATATACGTCGGCAAAATGGCACACGGATGGGCAAAAAGGCGTACAAGTACGCCCCCTTTAAGAAGCGGCACCTCAGGCATGCGCGCCCGCCATGTTCTCTGTGACCACGGGTCCCGCAGATTCGATGTCCACCAGGTGCCCGTGATTGTGTCATTGAGAAGTAGAACGGGGTGATGCCTTTGTAAATAAAGCATTTTCCCGTTCTGCCTAGTGTCATGACAGAGATCACTGCTCCCTATCATCGAGAGCAGTGATCGCTGTCATGTATGTTGAAGCCCATCCCCCCCACTGTTAGAATCACTCCCTAGGACACACTTAACCCCTTCATCTCCCCTAGTGGTTAACCCCTTCACTGCCATTGTCATTTACACAGTAATCAGTGCATTTTTATAGCACTGAACCCTGTATAAATGACAATGGTCAAATAGTGCCAAAAGTGTCCAATGCGTCCGCCATAATGTCGCAGCCATGATAAAAATTGCAGATTGCCGCCATTACTGATAAAAAAAAATTAATAATAAAAATGCCATAAAACTATCCCCTATTTTGTAGACGTTATGAATTTTGCGCAAACCAATCAATATACCCTTATTGTGATGTTTTTTTTTACCAAAAATATGTAGAAGGATACATATCGGCCTAAACTGAAGAAATTTTTTTTTATATATTTTTGGGGGGTAAGTAAAAAAAAATTGCTTTTTTTTCAAAATTGACGCTCTGTTTTGCTTATAGCGCAAAAAATAAAAGCAGCAGAGGCGATCAAATACCACCAAAAGAAAGCTCTACTTGTGGGAAAAAAAGGACGTCAATTTTGTTTGGGTACAACGTCGCAGGACAGCGCAATTGTCAGTTAAAACGGCGCAGTGCTGAATCGCAAAAAGTGCTCTGGTCGGGAAGGGCGCAAATCCTTCCAGGGCTGCAATGGTTAAAGAATTGCGGTGGAATAACATCTTTACATAATATCTCCAACTTAAAAGCCAACCTCAATGCACTGTTTAATTGGGCAGCTAGGTGGCAAATAAGGTTTAATGTTGATAAATGTAAAGTTATGCACTTGGGGGCTAAGAATATGCATGCATCATACATACTAGGGGGAGTGCAACTGGGTGAATCAATGGTGGAGAAGGATCTGGGTGTTCTGGTAGATCATAAGCTTAACTACTTCCCGCCCGGCCTATAGTAGAATGACGGCCAGGCGGTGGTTCAGTTATCCTGATTGGGTGTCATATGATGTCCAGCATGATAACAAGCCGGCGCGCCCGTGGGGGCACGCAGTCCGGCGATCAGTGGTGCTGTGTGTCACTCTGACACACTGCATCTCCGATCGTTGTAAGGAGCCTCTGACGGAGGCTCCTTACCACATGATCAGCTGTGACCAATCATAGCTGATCACAGCGTGAACAAGGAAGTGGCAGGAAATGGCTTTCCTCGGTTTGCGCTGACAGAGAGAGCCGAGCGCGGCTTTCCCTGTCGGGGGGTGGGGGGTCTGTGCTGATAAACAGCCCCATCAGATGAGCCAACAATAATGTCAATCAGTACCCATCAGCTGCCATTCAGTGCCCCATCAGAAATGCATGTCAGTGCCCATCAAATTGCCAATCAGTGTCAAAAACAGTGCCGATCAGTGCCCACCACAGTGCCAATCAGCACCCATCACAGTGCCAATCAGTACCCATCAGTAAAACCTGTCAGTACCTCATCATCAGTGCTGCCCATCAGTGCCATCTATTAGTGTCATATGAGTGTCCATTAGTGGCACCTGTCAGTGCCCATCAGTTCCGCCTATCAGTGCCTATCAGTGCGGCCTGTAAGTGCCCATCAGTCCCACCTATCAGTGCACATTATTGCACGTCAGTGCCGCCTATCAGTCCCCATCAGAGCTGCATATCAGTGCCACCTATCGGTGCCTATCAGTGCTGCATATAAGTGCCCATCAATTCTACATATCAGTGCCTCCTCATCAGTGCCCATCAGTGTCACCTTATCAGTGCCAACTCATCACTGCCCATCAGTGCTGCCTCATCAATGCCCATCAGTGCCGCATCATCAGTGCCCATCAGTGAAGGAGTAAACAAAATTTTATAACAGAAAGAAAGAAAAACGTTTTTTTTTTTCAAAAATGTCAGTCTTTTTTAGTTTGTTTAGCAAAAAATAAAAACCCCAGTGGTGATCAAATATCACCTAAAGAAAGTTATATTTATGGGAAGAAAATGATAAAGATTTAGTTTGGGTACGGTGTAGCATGACCGCAATTGTCATTCAAAGTGCGACATCACTGAAAGCTGAAAATTGTCCTGGGCAGGAAGGGGGGAAAGTGCCCTGTATTGAAGTGGTTAATAATGAAATGCAATGCTAAGCTGCAATTTCCAAAGTGAGCAAAGTCCTTTCTTTTATTAAGAGAGGTGTAGACATCAGAGAGAGAGATATCATTTTGCCTCTGTACAAATCATTAGTAAGACCTTATCTGGAATACGTAGTTCAGTTTTGGGCACCAGTTCACAAAAAGGGTATAGGAGAACTGGAGAAAGTGCAGAGAAGGGCAACCAAACTGATAAGAGGCATAAAGGAGCTCAGCTATGAGGAAAAATTAGAAGAACTGAATGTATTCTCTCTTGAGAAGAGGAGATTAGGGGGGATATGATCAACATGTACAAATACATAAGTGGTCCATATAGTGAACTTGATGTTGAGATATTCACTTTAAGATCATCACAGAGGACAAGTGGGCACACTTTACATCTGGAGCAAAAGAAATTTAATCTCCAAATACAGAAATGCTTCTTCACAGTAAGAGCTGTGAAAATGTGGAATAGACTCCCTTTAAGAGCTGGTTCTGGTCAGCTCAGTAGATTGCTTTAAAAAAGCCCTGGATTTTTTCCTAAATGTACATAATATAACTGGATACTAATACTTATAGGTAAAGTTGATCCAGGGAAGTTGGATCATGCTTTGCTGGGTTTATTTTTTGCCTTCCTTTTGATCAACTGTGGGTATAATTATGATTGTGTATATAGGATTGTAAAAAAAAAAAGAAGAAAAATCCCTTTTATTTTTATTATTATAATGCACGATTTATATAGCGCCAACTGTTTCCGCAGTGCTTTACAATGTAGAGGGGGGACAGCACAATTACAACACAGTTCAATACAGAAGGGACAGGAGGGCCTTGTTCATAGAGCTTACATTCTAAAGGGAGGGGGGAGGTGGTACAAAAGGTAATAGCTGTAGGGAATGATTTGATGGGGGTGGCTTGGGTACAGTTCTTGGGTGGAGGTGGAATAGGCTTCCCTGAATAAATTAGTTTTCAGGGATCTTCTAAAGGTGGACAGGGTAGGGGGTGATCGGACATACCGAGGCAGGGAGTTCCAGAGGACGGGAGAGGCTCTAGTGAAGTCCTATAGGCGAGCATGGGAGGAGGTAACAAGGGTGCTAGAGAGCAGGAGGTCTTGGGAGGAGCGGAGGGGGCGATTTGGGCAATATCTGCAGATGAGGTTGGTGAGGTAGCTGGGGGCGATGTTGTGGATGGCCTTGTATGTTGTGGTTAGTATTTTGAATTTTACACGGTGGGGTAGGGGAAGCCAGTGAAGGGATTGGCAGAGAGGAGCAGCAGTCACGGATCGATTAGTGAGGTGTATGAGTCTAGCAGCAGCATTCACAATAGCCTGAAGGGGGGATGGTAAAGTCATGGGTGGGGGGGGGGGGTCGGCAAGGAAGAAATATAACAAGCTCAGTTTTAGAAAGATTGAGTTTGAGAAAGTGGTGTGACATCCATACCGATATGTCATTTTATTGATTGAACTAGATGGACTTTTTTCTGGTTCAATATTTTTTTATTGTATATATGTAAAAAAAAAAACGCAGTAATACAAAGTAAGCACCTAGTCTGCCCATGCAGGGGCTACGACTGGTGACAAAAGAATCATAGAGACTTTTTATTCAACCAAACTAACTATGTAATTATGTAACATATGAGCATGTATGAGCAGTTAAAATGACAAATTCTGTTTTAAAGCAGAGGTTCACCCAAAAGTGGAACTTCCGCTCATTGTACTCCTTCCCCCCTCTGGTGCCACATTTGGCACCTTTCGGGGGAGGGGGGGGGATACCTGTCTTTCACAGATCTCCTGTTCTCACTTCCGGGAGCCTCAGCTGCGGGTATTGATGTCACCACCTGAGCTCCCTCCTCCTCCCCCGGCCACTGGGCCAGTAGGGTTCCCAGCGTGCAGCTGTAAGGCTTCACTGCTGGGTTCCCTTACTCGCAATGGAGGCAGCATGCACCCGACAGCTGATGGAAACATCAGCTGCGGTGCCGACATCGCTGGACTCCAGGACAGGTAAGTGTCCGATTATTAAAAGTCAGCAGCTGCAGTATGGGCAGCTGCAGGCTTTTAATTTTTGCAGCGGTGGGCGGACCTTCGCTTTAAGGAACAAAATATATACATATATATATATAAAGATAGTTCAAGGGTCAATTTATCATATCTATGTTAATAATAAGTAAAAAAATTACTACTTACTATCTTGTGTGATTTTCCTAGAAGTGGAGAATGATGAAGACTTAGCAATCCCTCTCATATGTTTATTTTTTATGTAAAAAAAGGAGCGAAAACTTAGTATTGCAAATCACTGTGTCACGTAGCTTTCAAAATGGTCCTGCTATGACTGTCTTCTTTTATTAATTGGTGTATCCAGGGAAGGGTGCCAAGGGGGTGATTGTGTGTGCTTTTTCATCCCCCCAAAATTCTGCTAGTGACCCTAACAATTTAGCAGATCAAAGCACCCTTATTTTATTGTGGAATCTCAGATCTCCTGGAGTCCTCTATTTAATGGCGCTGAACAGTCTCCTGCCTTTCCATGGTACAGATCAGTTCAACCTGTGAATATTATGGAAACGCATGATGTTGCTCCAAGGCGGGCAGCATCCAGTGCTGCTCCTATCACTCAGAAGAAGACAGAAGTCTACAACTAGTCAGACCTGTTTTACCTTCCACCTTCTGTGATACTGCTATTGCTTTATTAAAGGCTACGTTCACTTTTTTCCCCTAAAATACAGCTCCCCTATGTGCCAATATACCATTAATGTACCTCAGTGGCAGAAAAATAAAAGCTTTCTTAGATTTGGGAACAAGGCCTTACCTTACCTTAGCCCTTGCTATATTTCTTAGACAGCTTCATCAGTTGCCGGTATGTAGATTTGGGACCGAGAAACCAGTAAGACACAGGAAGGAGTTTACTAGCTGACCTCATTAGCACACACCCTTTATCCATCAACTATGTTTGCACAGCATCCCCAGCATCTCTTCACAAATGCATTTGCCTGGCTCCCCCAGTGTCTCTCCAGATGGGCTCAGGCTGCATGCTGCACTTTACTGTTGGTGCTATATAAATCCTGTATAATAATAATAATAATATTATAACAAACTCCCTGGGGCTGCATGCAGCCCACCAGACCCCCCTAATGTAATGCAAGGGCCTGCCTGATTGGATACAGAGTGATTGGATAGACGGTGTGTCCTTCTATTATATAGTTTTGGTAAATCTAAAGGAGATTGTACAAGCAGATTGTATAGTGTATGGCCACATTTATACACCTAAAATTACCTAGTTGCGCTTTCAGTGTCATTCTGATGACACTCCCGGGGTGGAGTGAAATGCATTAGGTACGGGGACTTCCGGTGACAAAATTTCTTGAATTTTGGAATGCAAACCATGGATTGCACAGCGTTTTATTTGCTTGTTATGAAAGACCAACATGTGAGTGGATATTACTTTATAATAAAACCTTTTTAAACAATATCACGCCATGTATGCCCTATTTCTTATCCTATGAGTCTAACTATTGGGGACGTGTAGAAGAAGATAAAGACACATCTATAAATTATATATTTCACCAGTACAGGTAATCTTTACACGGATAGCTGGTGAGTGAGGGCACAGGAGGAAGGGGAGCACAGCACTTTTTTCACCTTTGTCATATATTTCTGCATGGATTGCACTTTTTTAAGAATTTTTTCTGCACGGATGGCACTTTATCCACTTGCCGACCGCCTCCTGTAGATATACGTTGGCAGAATAGCACGGCTGCGCAAAGTAACGTACCTGTACGTTACTTTGAATTTGCCGCCGTGCCATCCCCCCTACAGTTAGAACACATCCCTAGTACTGACATAACCCCTCCTTGTCCCCTAGTGTATATTGCCTTCACTGCCAGTGTCATTTACACAGGAATCAGTGCATTTTTATAGCACTGATTGTTGTATAAATGACAATGGTTCCAAAAATGTGTCAAAAATGTCCGACCTGTCTGCCATAATGTCGCAGTCACAATAAAAAAAAAATTATTAATAAAAATGCCATAAAACTATCCCCTATTTTGTAAACGCTATAACTTTTGTGCAAATCAATCAATAAGCACTTATTGCGATTTTTTTTTTTTTAAAGGGGAGCCAGTGTTCTTTCCCAAAAAAATGCCAGGAAAAGAGGCCACACAGATCTAGGCCAGAAGGCCAGGGACCCAACCCTTTCGGCCAAGACATAGTGCAGCACCCATCCTCACCAGGAGCACCCTTCCAGGCAGCTCAGACTCGACCATTGATTGGCCCCCAGTATCTGTCGGGTGGCCTGATTTAGTCCCTACTGAAACCGCCCTTCCAGGTGCAATTACACCATCAGATTTGCATAGCTCTCCCCATTGGGAGTAGCACAGCGCCTCCTCTGTCAACTGATAAGAACAGATACTACACTTGATCTTAGCCAAAAGGCTAAGGTGCCTTATCTGCATTTAACTAGCCTCAGAACCTGCGTAATTCATATGTGTTCGGGTTTAAAGGGATGAGGTGGCAACTCTAGTGGATAAGGTAAGTGAGAGAAAAGCGCATTGGGATGGCTGGGCCAGAAATGGCATTGGAAAGTATTTCTATTTATTATGAAAAGTGAAATTCTGCCCAAAAAGCTGAACTTATCCTTTAAGCATAAGGTAAGACAATGATGTAAAGGGAATCTGAAGACTTTAATATGAGGGGGACTTTGAGGACACTGATGTGAGGGGAGCTCTGAGGGGACTGATGTGAAGAGGACTCTGTGGACACTGATGTGATGGGGGGTTAAAGATACTGATGTGAGAGGGACTCTGAGGAAACTGATGTGAGGGGGGCCCTGAGAATACTGATGTGAGGGGGGCTTTGAGAAGGCAAATGTGAGGGGGGCTCTGGGGAAACTGATGTGAGGGGGGCTCTGAGGAAACTGATGTGAGGGGGGCTCTGAGGACACACATGTGAGGGGGGCTAAGAGGACACTAATGTGAGAAGGGCTCTGTGGAGACTGATGTGAGAGGGACATATTAGGTCAATAATGTCACAAGCATTCTTGCCCCTTTCTGTACATGCAGGGAGAGGAATACCCTGACTGCAACTGATTGGGTTGGAGGGGATGAGATTATGTCACAGCTTCCCATGGGTTCTGCTGAACTGGAGTCCAACAGAATTGTAACAAAACCTCATGCCTAATTGAAATTAACACTTCACCTCTGTGAAAAGGCTCTACTCCTTAAATATAAATCTTTTTTGTTTGCATGATTGAAGCCTAACCTTATTTAATAAGCTATGTGAACATTCACTTTATGAAGTGAACATTTGCTCGAAGTGAAAATCCTTTAATGGATTACCCCATAATGTAGTAAATGTATATATTTCTAGCCGTTCCATTTTAAGAAGTGTGCTAATTATCAGGGTGAGATATTTATTTTCATGGTTTTATGGTTGATGTCTCTGTTTTTCATTTCCCATGTGCAATTTTTATTGCACCCATAAACCTTTTTATAGCTCACCACATGTTTTAAAATGTGATTATGTGATCTCCCTTAGATCTACCAATGCTATGTAGAGCAAGGGCCAGCCTGACTGGATATAGATTGAATAGATAGTTTAGGTAGGTGATAGTATAGAAATTGTAAAGTCAGATTGTAAAATATTTAGTAACCAGTAGAAAGTGATACTTAAAGCGGTAGTAAACCTCGCTTGGTCATTTTTATCTACAGGTAAGCCTATAATAAAGCTTCCCTGTAGGTAAACTTAATATCTCCTAAACGTGCACCATTTAGGAGATATTCACCCTAGATGCAGCCAGTTATGTCAACGGCACATGCTCTCTGAAGGTCCAACATACCTTGCCTTGTGCCAGAACTAAGGGGTCATCCTGCATGCGCGGGAGTGACGTCATCACGGCTCCGACCAGTCACATAGCCAGAGCGCGCAAACTCGGAAGAAAAAACCAGGAGGAATATGTCAGCCCTCTCAGCAGTGACAGTACAGAGCTGGAGGACTAAGTTCCAAGGTGAGTATTTCAATACTAGCATATTATGCCATTGCCTTGCTGGTGTTTTTTTTTTCTTTCACAGTTTACAACCACTTTAAAGTGGTTGTAAAAGATCCCCTTATAAAATAACCCATTCAGTTTAAAATAGAAATGAAAGGCAAAACATTTGTATATAGCTTAAATAAGCATTAGAAATACCCTTTTTCCCTTTTTATAAGTGATCACCCTCTGTTCTCAGCTGCATAGGAGCTGGGGGGAAGAGAAGCAGCAGGTCACTGAATCGGTGAATGGCTGTGCAGGAGGGGCGTGTCTGGACCAGTCTGATCATTGGAGGAGAGTAGGCTGAGTTCCCAGCACAGCTAGAGAACTGACCATGGTGTGTTCTCCTGCCTAGTGTGGTCAGTCCTTAATAGGAAAGCAGAGGGACTGGCAGGTTCACCAGGGATGTCACACAAAGAAAGCAATCTAAAGAGAACAGGATAGATTTTCAAACAAGTACATAGTACAGTTGGTATATATCAGGAACATGAAATGTTAGGGTAACAAACGCTTTAACCCCTTCCCACCCCGCCTCCCAGGCCTTTAAGGACTTTTAAAAGCCGGGAGGCAGAGGCGGGTATTCAGGTCATATAACCATTGTGATTGGCTGTCACGTGATCGGAAAGCTCCCGATCGCAAGTACATATGCATCAGGAGCTTTCTGGTCCCAGCCGGTGACTGTGCTGGAAGTGCGCAGGGCATGCGCTCTCTGCAGAGATTTGTTTTTAGATAGGGATGCATATATATTTATACGGCCAGTGGTAAAAGGTTAAGTACTGCATTCATATATGAGCGTTTACGTAGACAATATACTATATTTTAAAGCGTAACTAAACCCTCCTATCCTTTACAGATAAGGAAGCTGCCATCTTAACCTCTGATCTACAGTTGTCATGGTGCTGCACTGTTATATAGTGATACTGTGATGCACTAACTAGCTGTGTAATGTTAATATATATTTTTTGTTTCAATACATTTTATTGTCCATGGGAACATGGTATTCCTGCTGAATTATGCTAATCCTTAGAATGTTTCACCCCCAGTTGGACCTAATTAAGCATTAGAGGAGGACCAGTGTTTTGCGGGTGTATCATGTGTCATGGATAATACTGTTTAAAAAAAAACATTAGTGATGTGGTGTGTGACAAGTTGGTATGTTGCTGGATGTTTGCAGGGGAGATGGATCCAGATTCTTCCAGCAATCTTGGTTTGTAAATAAAAGCAATATTCTACCTAAAATAAAATCACTACTTGGTGCATTTAAAGTTTAAGGCTCCGTTCACATCTAGGCGTCCCTGATAGCGGGCAATCACTGCGATTCTGTCCGGGATCCCGAATTGCTGCAAATCACGGGACGCATTTGCGATCCCTATCACTTCCAATGGCACCCCGATCATGGCACGATTTTGCCGCGATTGTCGCCCGACGAATCACGGTAAAACCATGCAAACAGAATCTGGAACTTCTTTTGGTCGTCAAACAACCTGCAATTCTGTTTGCGTGATTTTACCGCTATTCACCAGGCGACAATCGTGGCAAAAATGCCCAGCGATTGGGGGGCCATTTGAAGAGACGGGGATCGCAAGCGTGTCCCGCAATTTGCGGCGATACAGGATCACGGGTAGAATTGCAGAGATTCCGCCTGCGATCCGTGATGCCTAGATGTGAATAGAGCCATATGGATGAGGCATGCAATGAAAGTAAAGTGTTCACATTTTTTCAAATATTATGAATATGGTCCCAATTAGACCTAAAAGAAAGTGATACTGTATGACAGCATATGTTTACTGCATTGTCTTTTAGGGGGCATCAGTTGTTTCAAAACCAATCAGGAATTTAGAGAAATCATGACCAAATTACCGGCAAGGAAACAATATTATTCAATGAGATATGTGCTTCACTTAAGATCAAATACATTCATTTATATTGCTAAATGTTAATGTGAAGGAAATTGGATTTCTTTAATCAGTACATTAAAACCAAAAAAACATTCTCAATCTAATTATGAATCTCTCTACATTTATCTTACCAAATCATTCTGAGTAAAGTTCTTTTTAACCAGGTTTATTACAAGTGTAAATATGCATTATAGTGCCTGTAATAACATTTATTGCTCTGGAGACACAGTGTCTTAAACTAATATTATACACCACCCAGAGCTGGAAATAAAACTGACACCAAAATAAGAGCATGAAAGAAAATGCTAAATTGAGAATGCACAACTTAGGTTTTATATAAAACTATTCATTTGGATACTTTGAAAGCAATGCAAGCATTAGATATCATTTTATTTTGTTTGCAAGAACATGTTTTCATTAAGCTACACAGCAAATAATACATGTTCTTTATCTTCCAACCAGGGACGCGGGAATATAGTAATGATTAAACATTCTGGTTATACTGTCGCCTTCAGGGAGTTGGGACACTAGCAAACAAAAAAAAATCTGTCAGTTGTTTGCCCCTATGTTGTATGGCTTTTTCATGGATGAGTTGATGCCTATATATAATTAGATCATGCAAGTTCATAGTTTTAACTTTTGAATAAAAGATACTTCACTATTGTGAGTTTATTTTCTCTGGATGTGGAGTCTTCTTTGCAAGATCTCATCTTCTAAGGCACCATGCACACTGGGCTTAAAAAAAAAACACCAAATCCATTGGCAGAGAAGTAATGCTCATAAAGAGCGTGTTTGTACACAGTTTAGGCAAGTTTAGGAGAGTTGGAGCAGTTATCCTGTGTGGGGATCTCTCGGGAGTGGTGTTCGACCTTTCATGTTTGGAGGACAGAATCTTCATCCAATACAGATTTAATACCTCATAGACATTCAGAGACTGCCTCCTACTTGATCCACAGATGTCAACACTATAAACCTTCTGTTGAAGGCATTGACACTTTTACCAGTGAGTTGTTGTGAACAAACCATGTGACATATCAAAGCTCTTCAGCTTCAATTTTGAGCTTCCCACAGCTTAAGACTTAATTTTGCTACTTGGTGTTTGGTCTTGCAAGGCTCATGTACTGTACTATTTACTGGTTTCTGCATAGGGTGGGATTCATTCCTCTTCCCTTTACTTCATCCTAGAAATGTTTTTCTGACTTGATGTATCCATTTTCCTATGTTTGAGTCTGGTTTTATGGAACAGATAGCTTTCCTAAGTTGTAGGGGGATCTCTATGTGGGTCAGTATTTTTATTCTGACTTCTATTAAGTGTGCAATGCCCTAATTTCTGGAAGAAAATGAGCACTTCACCTGTTACTGACTGGTGTCTGCCTCCTTATGCTGGACAGGGTTGGTAGTGTTATTATTGTCAGCACTTTTTCCATCCAGGACTTACTTCCAGATCCTCTGCTTTTCATCACCCTAAAAAGAGTTCCAATGATAAGTAAAACCTTTTTCCTCCTCGCAAGGAAATATCCATCTTTTTTAGGATGCGCATACACTGAACGAAATTCAGCTGGGTTAGTAGAGACTGGCTGCATTTCAATTAGTGTGTGACCATCTCTGCTTGACAGAAGTCAATCATTTGATCAACTTCTTTGAAGGCACATGTTGAAAATGTTCCTCAATCAGAAGCTCCAGTGGGTGCCACTGTCAGAATACAGTGGGGTTGATTTACTAAAGGCAAATCAACTGTGTACTTTGCAAAGTGCAGTTGCACTCTGCAAGAGCTTTGTAAATAAAAACGGAAGCTCTGCTAACTTCCACCATCCGATCATGTGCAAGCAAAAAGGCATTTTTTTATTTGCCTTGCACATGATTGGGTATTCTTGGCAAAGTGAAATTTTACCTCATTTACTAAGCTCTGGAGCAAATGCACTTGCAGAGTATATTTGCCTTTAGTAAATCAACCCCAAAGTCCTAGCTGGGGGGATTCCTCCATCCACCTTGTTTGTGTAGATGGAGGAATCTGTTAACTTTTTCCGTCCAGCCCACTCAAACACAACATTTTTATTCACTTTCAGTCCTGGAAACAGTCATCATTAGGTCAACTAAAAAGGGGTGAATAACCCAAGCTGGGACAAAGAGCATAATAAAATGTAACAGGGTTGATAATCCCTCATCACTGTACCCAAAACACCCTATTTCTAAATGTTTTTTTCCTACTCTCCATATTCTCTTTATTCATATTTCCACAATATAAATAAAACCAAGAAACACGTTTAGTGGCAGTTTTTAGACTTCTTGTTATTGTGAACCAGGGAACCAATTAGGGAAAAAGATAATCAGAAAACCCTTAAAAATATTTAGGTTCTCCTATGCATCATAGCAGTGAATGGCAAGTAAGTACTTGTTTGTAAGATTCTCAAGCCAAACTAATCTAAACCGGAGTGATGGAAAGATTTCAAAATTGCCAGTATTTTGGCTTTTTTAATTATGCTTTTTGTGACTCTCCTGATAGAAAATTTACATTTTTTTATAAAAGCCTCTTTCATCCAGGGGTTTTATAAAACACAGTAAATGTTTGCTGAACATTCATCCGTCTATATTTTACAGCACTTGTCTATTATCTTCAAAGGGTTCACTATAATGCCCCGTACACATGGTCGGACTTTGTTTGGATATTCCGACAACAAAATCCTAGGATTTTTTCCGACGGATGTTGGCTCAAACTTGTCTTGCATACACACGGTCACACAAAGTTGTCGGACAATCCGATCATTCTGAACGCGGTGATGTAAAACACGTACGTCGGGACTATAAACGGGGCAGTGGCCAATAGCTTTCATCTCTTTATTTATTCTGAGCATGCGTGGCACTTTGTCCGTCGGATTTGTGTACACATGATCGGAATTTCCGACAACGGATTTAGTTGTCGGAAAATTTTATAGCCTGCTCTCAAACTTTGTGTGTCGGAAAATCCGATGGAAAATGTCCGATGGAGCCTACACATGGTCGGAATTTCCGACAACACGCTCCGATTGGACATTTTCCATCGGAAAATCCGACCGTGTGTACGGGGCATTAGGGTAATGTGGTGGGTGGCTAATGGGTGAATTTTGTTTGGGTTGTAAATGCGAGATGTGATTCCTGTTAGTAATTGGAATCTCTGTATTATGTTGTATGTTGATGGCTAAATCCTCTTTGAAAATCATAGGTGAATAGGGCTAATCCTTTGAAAACAAAAGTTGAACGCTGTAAAATACTGATGGATGAATGACCAGCAAACATTTGCTGCGTGAATCACACAGCACATCTTTTATATATATTATAAGTTTATTTTATTTAGTGCCAGTATATGATTAAAACAATGTTAAGGAAACATTCTCATGGTCACAACTATTACACTACTGCAAGGAGCCGCTAATAACTTTCCTTAACACCATTCTCTTATTGTCCTTAACCACAAGATGTGTCCAGAGACAATAAATAGCTTATTCTGTACTGTAAAGTTTTAGACACTTATTCTGTACTAGATATATCAGAAGTTGTTTTGAATCTGAGTTTGATGGAATTAATGACTATTCCTGGAAATGTGATTATTACTAATCCATCAGCTCTTTTAGCTAATGCAGTATCCATGGCAGTAGAGTCATCATTCTTATTGCTACAGCTACACAAACTATATTTCTGTTGTTAATTCAAGTTCCTATCCACTAATCCTAGGAACTGCATACAGTACCATCAGAATGAGTTGGAGTTGAAGTGCATTTTCACGTTTACAGTCAAATATGAGAAACCCCCTCTATATGTTTGTTATGTGTTCCTATTCTTACAGCATAAATAATAATAATAATAATAATAATGAGAAGAAGAAAATATAAATTTTTGCTGTTTTTTTAATTTAACTTGTAAACTAGATGAGCAGGACTGTCTATCCCAACAAAGGATTACAGATTTCTAGGCCTGGCTGCTTCATTGTATAATATTGGACTTAACTTGGACTATTGTTCCTTATCTGTGCAAAAGTATTCAAAGCAACAGAAGCTGTCTATGTGCATAATCCTGATCCAAACAGCAAAAATGTAATTTTCTTCTTTTCATTATTATTATTATGATGTTTCCTTAAGATTGTTTTAATCATGATGAGTGCCCATCTTCAGCCTCACTATTGCCCATTAATGCAGCCTGATCAGTGGTCATCTGCAGCCTCGCCATTGCCCATTAATGCAGCCTAATACGTGCAAATATGCAGCCTCACCATCGCCCATTAATGCAGCCTGATCAGTGCTGAATTACACAGAGGGATCTCCTGTGTACTCTGCATTCAGAGTCACACACAGTCCCTCCTCCTGGAATGGCTCCAATGATAGACAGAACACCGGTCCAATGCTGGGAGTCAGGACATGTGGCGTCTATCCTAGGAGCCGTTCAGAAGGCGGAACTGTGCATGACTGCGAGCGCCGAGTACACAGGAGATCCCGGCTCTGTGTAATCCAGTGGCACTCTCCCCCTTTGAAGCATTCAGGTAAAATATTGACATATAACACGCACACAAGATTTGCCCCCTATTCTCAAGGGGAAAAAGTGCGTTTAATACGTTGATAAGTACGGATTACCCTGCTTAGCTTTGTATCATCAGCAAACACTGAGATTGAACTATTTATTTGAACCTCTAAATCATTTATGAACAAGTTGTAAAGAATTGGTCCCAGGACAGAGAGACCAGAATCTTGGAGTACCCCGCTTACAACTCCAGACCATTCATAACACATGCCATTTATCACCACCCTCTGGACATGCTCTTGTAACCAATTTAGCTATCGAAAAACATATGCTATCATCGATGCCAACTGACCTCACTTTGTATATTAAGCTTTTATGGGGTACTGTATCAAAATGCTTTAGCAAAATCCAGATACACCACATCCAAAGGCCTTCTTTTATCCAGAGTGCAGCTCACTACCTCATAGACTGTTAACTTAACAGGTTAGTCTGGCAAGAACAATTTTTCATAAATCCATGTTGGTTACTACTAATGATACTATTTTCATCAGCAAATCCTTGGATATGGTCCCTTTTCATCGCCTCCAATAGTTTACCTACCATTGATGTTAGGTGGCTGACTGGCTTATAGTTTCTAGGTATATATCTCGACCCTTTTTTTGAATATTGGTACCACATTGACTTTATGCCAATCAGCTGGTACCATTCTAGTCAGTAAATAGTCAGTCCTTAAAGATTAGGAATAACGGCCTGGCTATAACATGGCTAAGTTCTTTGAATACTCTCAGATGTAAGCCATCTGGTCCTTGGAATTTATTAACATTCAGTTTTTCACGTTGTTTTTGAATATTTTCTTCTGTTAGTCACAAGGGTGCATTCTGTGTGTGGTACTAAAAATACAGTAAAAACCGAGTGGGAGAATGTATTTAACAGAATTACCTTCTCCCTGTCACTTGTAACTGTCTTTTCCTGACTTTTTTTTATTGGGCCCTATATGTATCACCTTCTTACTATTAATATATAAGGGGAAGTATTTTGTAGTCCACAGAAAAAACTGAGGACAATGTGAATGATCAACGTTTTTTGGTATATTGAACAGACAAAAAGGGATTACCGGTAAATAAGAAAAGTTAATTGTTAGGGTTTACAAGTGAACAGTTTCAAATCTATACTTGCTTTGTGTATCTTGAAAGTATAGGAGCTGATGAGATCAACCTCCATTCCCTGTACCATAAATTGGCAAAGATTTTTCAGAGCTGATATTAACTTATTTGGAGGATTTCTTAGTAATTATCCATTATGCTCTCCATTATATAGATGGAATAATAAACATAACAAGGAAATGAAGATGTATTTCTCTGCATACCCTACTGGGCTCAAGGTTTCGATGTTTACAGATATATGTGTCATTAGAAAATGTTTCAACCACACTGTATGTCATGCATTAAAGCGGTGTTCCACCTGAGGAAAAAAAAATTAAAAGTCAAATACTGTAGCTGCTGACTTTTAATATATAGACACTTATGCCCGTACACACGGTCGGACTTTTTGACCGGACTTGTCCGACGGACGCCAACGGACCAAATCCGGCGGACAATCCGATCACGTGTGGGCTTCACCGGACCTTCAGCAGACTTTTCCAGTCGCAAATCTGACGGATTTTAGATTTGGAACATGCTTCAAATCTTTACGTCGTAACTACGGACCCAGAAATCCGCTCGTCTGTATGCTAGTCCGATAGACAAAAACCCACACTAGGGCAGCTATTGGCTACTGGCTATCAACTTCCTTATTTTAGTCCGGTGTACGTCATCACGTACGAATCCATCGGACTTTGGTGTGATCGTGTGTAGGCAAGTCCGGTCGTTAGAAAGTCTGTTGAAAGTCCGCCAAAAGTCCGTTGAAAGTCCATCGAAAGTCTGTCGGACGGGCTGTCGGACTTTTGTAGCTGAAAAGTCCGACCATGTGTACGTGGCATTACAGTACCTATTCAGGGAGCCCGTGATGTCGGCACCCCAGCCGATTTGCGGATCGTCTGTCGGGTGCTGCCGCCACCATTTGTTGTAAGGGAAACCAGCAGTGAAGCCTTTCAGCTTGACAGCCAGTTTGCTACTGTGCATGCATGAAGCACGCTGCGCTTTCTAATTGCTTTCTAATTGGCTCGGCGGTGGAGGAGGGGGGCCAAACTTCTGAGAGAAGGTGCCGCGGCGCTGTCTCCCGGAAGTGGGGAAGGGTACATGTCACCGGGGGGGGGGGGGCAGATAAGCCAAGCTTCCACTTTTGGGTGGTACTACGCTTTAAATAAATTACAATGTGAAACCAAACTGTTGCTGGTCTTTACAACAAGACCATTAAGATAGACAATAAAAATATATTTAAACTAGTAGTAAATCAACCTTTTATTTTTGTTTGTTTGTTTACACCTGCAAGGCAACGTCGAAATGTGCTAGTAAACATACCTTAGAACAAAGTCCTCCAGCGGCGCACTGTCACCGCTGAAGGCGCTTCCATCTTCACCTGATCTTCCTTCTGGGTTCACGGACTCCGGCTGTGTGAGTGGCCGGAGCTGCGATGACGTCACACCCGTGCATGCACACGGGATCAGTCGTTTACAGCAGAGGAGTCTGAAGGAACGGCATGGGTATGCACGTTTAGGAAATATTTACAGTACCTAAAGGTAAGCCTTATTACAGGCTCACCTATAGGTAAAACTTATTATAGGGTCACCTATAGTTAAAACTCATGCATGAAATTGTACCCCCACTTTAAAGGAATGATCCTCATTACCTAATATTATTACTAACCCCTACATTGAATAGGAACTTAGGTACTCTTGTAGAAAAATAAGTCGGCATCGACAAAAACTGTAGCTGTTGCCTTTTAGCAAACAGACACTTACCAGCCCAGGAGTCCAGCTCTGTCTTCACTGGAGCTGATACTTTGCAGGGTTTCAGATCCTTGGCGCCTTTGTCTTGGATATGGAAGCTTGCTGTGACTTCCTGACATCTCACAGCTGGCGCCCATGCTTAATATCATACTGTGCTTTCAGATTGGTCCTGCAGCCTCTTGGGATGTGTGACATGTTCCAGAATTTTGTGAGTGGGCGGGGTCAAGCATACGTACATTTCGCCTAGGCAAGAAAATTGCTAAAGCGGAAGCCAGGGCTGTTTTTAAGGCAGGGCAAAAGGGGCAGCTGCCCTGGGCCCTGTCATTGTTGTGGGGCCCAAAGCAGCTGCCTCATACTTGCCAACTATCCTGGTTTAACTTCCCTCATCCCTTGAGGTTTTAGTCCGGTGCTGTGTCCCAATATCTCAGTGTGAAGCTGCTACTAATGCTGCCCAGCTCTGCCCTATTGTTGTGTACAGATGACTCACCTGCAGACTCTGTGTTTACATGTAAATCACTGGCATTCATATGTAAATAGCGGTGACATTCATATGTAAATAGAGGTGACATTCATATGTAAATAGCGTGGCCAGCGGCATTGATATGTATATCATGCCCCCTTGAGGTCATATCCACAGTAATCTCTAGCAACCAATCAACAAGCAGAAATCATGTGCTGTAACCTCTAGCAACTAATCAGTGAGCCATAATGTGTGCTGCAACCTCTAGCAACCAGTCAGTGAGCGGTAATGATACACTGTAACCTCTGGCAGCCAATCGCAATAGCTACCTGATCTGATTCAGTAAACTGATTTTGAGTCTAGCTGATATTTATTGTATGTCTCAGAGCCGGTGGAGAGCGAAACTGCATGGGGGGGCCCCAAGAAAAGTTTTGCCCAGGGTCCAATCAATATTAAAGACGGCCCTGGCGGGAGCGGGTACCTGTGTACTTGTCAGTAAAAGGTACCCGCTTCCATTAAAAAAATAAATAAACAAAAGCACCTCTTTTGTTACAGTAAGGAGGGAGGAGGAGGATGAGCTGAACTTTCGGACCACTTTCAGTCCACGTATAATCTGAACAAAATGTAAAATACCTGTGGCTTGTTCTTACAGCACATCAAAAGTAAATGTTTAATTATTAACATTTAATTTATATTAACAGGAGGGTTTGGACACAGTTCTAAAATGTGTGTGTTTGTGAGCGAGCATGTGTATTAATAGATCATATCTGAAGGCTATGGTAGAAAGTACAGAAACAGCATTATGCAAATAAACTAAAAAATTCATGATTCTACAAACCTGTGAACACTTAACCTCCCTGGCGGTATGATTCTTTCGGATTTTAGGTGCTGAAAGCGGTACAATTATTTTGCATGGAAATTTGGCGTTTTATATTGTAGGTCTGTAATTCTTAACAATAACACACTTAAATCTGTCCAAACAAGAGTCTAGTAGATATCCCGGGTATGATAAAGTTTGAAACTCAAAAACATAGATTATAAAATAATAAATAAAAATGAAATAAAAAAAATAATAATAAAATACATTTCCCCACGATTCACTATCGCTCAATTCTGCAAGTGTTCTAATTTACTATCGCTGTTTTCTAGCTGGTCTAAAGCCACTTGTGACGTAAAGGGACACTTTTTGGTTGCTATGGACAATCTCCAGTTTCCAGGCAGAAAGAACAGTATATATAATATAAAACTGCATGCAGGGCATTGGCCAAAGCACTGGGGACAAAAGGGATGTGAAATCATTTCATACAGTACTGTAATCTGTAAGATTACAGTACTGTATGTGTTATGATTTTTAAAATTTTTTGAATTTGCTGCCAGGCTCCGCCTCCGTTCAGGCGCCGCTCGCAGGGAACTGAGCCTGGCAAGGAGAGGCTTCGGAGGAGGACGGAGCCCGCAGACACAGCGGGGGACATCTCAGGATCCCTGGGACAAGGTAAGTAAAGCCACAGCAGGATCCTGCGATGTAATCCTGAGTGTGGCTCGGGGGTTACCGCTAATGGGACTGAGGCTACACTTACAGATCTGATCTAAAAGATCTGTGCTAGCTACTAACTCTGCGATGCAGGAAACAAATAACTGGCAAGGGTTTGAGTAGTCATTTTAAATCAAGAGGCCAGCTAGATATTTGTGTTTATTTTTCTTCTTTCTTCAATCAAAAATGATATAATGGCAGTGGTAATAAAGTAAACCTACCAAGCATACAGCAAGGTCAAAGCATTGAAACTATGTAAAAATCACTTTTATTTTATGTTCAATCTAAGTTTATTGAACGTTTTAACATATAGAATACAACAAAAAAAGAAAAAAACAAAGAAAATATGCACTGGTAGGTTATGGCAAATAAAAAAAATAGAAGCAAAAACACAATAAACAAAAATTAAATAGGAAATTACCAGGTAGCGAAGTCCAAGCGTGTTGGTGTCTCTAATAACCGCCCTCCCCACTCACAACTTCAGGTGCAGGCTCTGCAATGGTGTCGAAAATTGAACAAAACAGCTGAACGGTCGCACTCCGAATAACACCTTTTATTCGTGGCAAAACAGTGTAGAAGGTCCAAAATCTCTTACATGATGTGATGAAAGGTACAGACAGGCTAACGCGTTTCACATCAATATAGATGCTTAATCATAGCTGGTGACCATACTCAGACTGAAAATATTTATAGTGAAATAAAACCAATTAGGGGATAGACAACCCCCAGAAACTCCTCCCATATCTAATCAGACTAAAGTGGAAACCAAATGTGCACAGGAAAATGGCCAGCACAAAAAAACAGAGCCAAAAGGATTGAGACCTCTGAAAGTATGACACAGTATTAATATACACTCAGTGAAGTCAGAATAGAACTGGTCCACTGCGTTGGCGTGCTGTCCCATAGCAGATAATATTGCTAACAGAATTATAATATAGATACAATATACAGTATAAAAACATGACAAGGCACTGAACAATGCATTAAATATATCTGCATGGCTGAGCGCAATCAAACATACCACAAATAATAGTAGAGAGAGACGATCACTGTCAAAGATCCGAATTTATAAGATGAAACAATCAGCACCACAAGTAAAAAATATTGTGATGTTTAAATAAGATAACCTAATAATAAACATGTACAGCTGCTAAACATTCCAAGTGGTACACCACACTAATTTCAAAATGGATAGTAAAAAAATAAATGTAGCGCTATGTGTAAAATTATGAATATAAAGTGCAAATCTCTAAAATAAATAAATCCTACATAAAAATGAATAGTCCATAAAATGAAAAAATGAAGAAATAAAACATGAAAAACTCTTCTTGTGATCAGTGTATCCACACAATTCCACCACAGTGATTGTTCGTCCTCAAAAGGAGTGCACACCACCTCCAGTAAAAATGTGTGCTCATCTCCCAGATGAGTCAAAACTCATATGCGGATCTTCCCATAAGCTCTTTGCTTTCACTTCCTCTTCCCAATCAATGGTGGGTAATCCAGATGGCTCTTTTCTTAATGGTAACTTAGCTCATTAATATCCAAAGAAACGGATCATCTCCCAGCTTGGCTCAAGATTCTATGAGTTCAGGACATGTAAATAATAAGTATAGAGACCATAGTGTTCTCCGTATACAAATTTATTCAAAGCCCTCAAACAGACAAGTTGCACTTACAAGATAAAAACTTTTAAAACCACATAAATACCTCCAGAGTAGCACCGCCGTGTCCACATACACAGTGCCTGGCTGACGTGAATATCAGCTCCTCCCTTCTAGAGGCCTATCGGCCAATCACAGGCCTTCCTCAGTAGATGGGTGGGCTGATTCTTCTAAGCTAATTTTTATAGTGTATCGTTGCTATAGTAACCCTCCGGGCGTCGCCACAGCTCAGTCTGCAGAAAAAACCTCCCTCTGCCTGTGTCTCCAGGACACACAAATACCAAGACCAGGAAGTGTGTCTCTCTCTCTCTGCTAAATTGTAGTAAGATCTAAACATTTCTAAGCACCCGCAGACCTACATGACAGGAGGTTTCAGATACCTTTTTAGCAGATCACTTACATGCTCCTTGAATCCAAAGGACAAACAGCTTTCTTTATAGAAGATCTTGAATACCTGGATAAGTCTCTCCCACAGACTTAGCAGCCAGGAGCACTCTTGGATAAGTCCCTCTCACAGACTTAGCAACCAGGAGCTAGCTATCTTGTTTAGATTGTAGAACAGCTTAACAGTACCAGAACATTTAAGTCGACCCGGCGGTACTGTAAGGGTAGTTTAGATATAGGTGCATCCTCCAAACGAGTCACTAGGCCCTCCTGAGAGACCTGCCTTCATCCTGGCTCTCTCCAGCAAGGGTCCTCCCCTGGATCTCCTCAGCTTGGCTTCTTCCACATAGGCAAGACAGCCTAAGGACCACTTCAGGATTAGTAGGCCCCAGACAGGCTTCTGGGCTTACTGCAGAACTTGCAGCAGCACATCCTCGGGCCAGAAGGGCCCAGAGGTAAGAACTGACTGAGAGCACATGGCATCTACCCAATAAATACCCCTTCCCAGAATGCACAGTGGCCAGGAACTTCCTACTGGGCTGTTTCTGGAAAAAGAATATTCATTACAGCTCAACCTAGTTGTAATTCTCACACTGTCCTGTGGTACCAGTGACACCTACTGGCAACAGTGGGAAATGCACAATCCAGCCAAGTTTAGAACAGGACCAAATATACAATCAATCTGAGCTGTTTACAGCTCAGCCAAAAACTAAATCTACACTATAGCCCCATTTTTAGGAACAGGGGCTACACACTCCCCCCACTAAAGGAGACAATGTCCTCAGCGTCTGCAAGGAAAAAATATAACTCTCAAGCCTGAGAGTAGGTATCTGAACCAAAAAAAAACTTAGATGGGAGAAACAGGAACAGGGGGCTACACAGGTGATCGCGTCACTTCATTGTCCAAAGGTAAATCTTTCAGGATTGGCTCCTTTATTAACTGTAACGTGCGCTATTTGGTGTATGTTATTACATGCACCACATGCCAGATTCAGTATGTAGGAAGGACCACCCGACATCTGAGGGACCGTTTATATTTATATTTAGGATACATCTAGCCTAGTGATTCAAGGTATGGAGAAAATAAGCATGCCCATCAGAAGAGGTGACAAGTTTGGTATCTTGCGCAGAAAGGAAGTTTACTGAATATTCCCTTTGCATACAAGAATACAAGTAGTGTTAAATTATGATTGGGATGTTTACTACTTTTATGAATAAAGATAAGATCAAGGATCAAAGCACAACCCACATGGTAATGAACAATCTTAGTGACAGTGTTAGGGGGCGCTAGTGCATTAATTAGTTGATTAAAAAGTCCAAAATATGATTATACCATACACAACCAGGTATAGATAAAGTGCTCTGTGCAAAAGAATATTACATTCCATATACAGCAATAAACATGTCAGAAGGCTGGCTGGAGGCTAGCCTGTATTTTTGGGAGGAGTTCGAGGGGTACAAATCCCTCCTCCTCTGCCTGATCCTGTGTTGGCTGGTATTCAGGGTAACAGCAGACGCATGTCACTTCCGGTTTCCTTGCAGTGCGGTGGTCGGCTGCAGCCTCTCCCGGTGCTCATGCCGGGCACCATCGGTGGGATTGCCAGCCCATCCACCCACTTATCCCAGTGCTCAATCCGGCATCACCGAGGGGGCCGCCTGCCCACTTCTCCTGGTGCTCAAGCCAGGGGGCATCCATCCATCCACCCACTTCTCCCAGTTTCATGCCGGCATCATGGGGGGGTGCCCACCCCCTCTTCCGGGCTCATGCTGGCAGGGGGGGCATCCGTCTTTCCTCCCACTTCTCCTAGTTTACGCCGGTGTCTTGTCGAATACAGTCCCCTATCATATAGTGTCCGCCCTGTACTGCGCAGGCGCAGTACGGAGGAAAAACGAGACGCCGAAAGTCTCCGAAGTTTAACAGCTGATCATCAGCTGTACACGGCGCCTGCGATTTTATTCACACCCTATGTCCAGGTTCATTCCCTACTATCCAAGTGGACATAGAGTTAGAATAAATAGATGCCGAGCGCAGCGAGGCCGTGCCCGAAGCGTGGTGAGTGAAGCGAGCCCGCCAGGGGCCCTCTTGCAAAGCCATCGCTAAGAAGTGCCCAAGCGCCGTGTACAGCTGATGGTCAGCTGATCAACTTCGGACACTTTCGGCATCTCCTTCTGCTCCGTACTGTGCAAGCGATGCGCCTGCGCAGTACGGGGCGGACACTATCCGATAGGAGGACAGTTCTCGTCAGAACACTGGTGTTGTGCCGAGATCGGTTTCCGGGTGGGGGGGCTGTTTCCCCTGGCTCTCGGCTGGGATCAGAGATCCGCCCCTCCAGCCTACTGCACTCCAACTCCTCCTAGTCTCCGCCCCTCCACCCCTCTGCACTGCAGCTCCTCCCGCTCTCCCTCGGAAATCTAGTTGCTCTTCTGCCGCCCCTGCCCCCCTGCCCCTGTGCACACCCCCCCGGTTTTCATGGGGAAACCTGTCTATCTATTATATGGCCTCCCTATGCCTGTAGCAGTCTGCTAATTGCAGCTCCTGAATATAAATACTCATTAGAGATCTGGGATCATTCATACTCCATCCAGGTCCTCTGCTGCACAGCAAGCCACATTACAATGTGTCTGCCATATTTATACCTGCCTGTGGTGTACATAAGGGGCTGGGAACCTGGTGCCCAAGAGCTGACAATCCATTGGGTAAATGATAGCAAGGTACACAGTTTGCATCACTATTGTAAACATTAAATGCACACCACCTCTTACATGGTTACAGGTATTTCAGATGGACCCAAGAGCTGACAATCCATTCCGTATATAACAGCATGGAATGCAGTTTTCATCATTATTATAAATAACCCCCAACTGGAAACTGTAACTATCACAGGTGCTCAAGGATGGATCCAAGAACTGTCATAATGTGTCCAGTCACAGCGTGTTCCAGTCATAGCGTGTTTCAGTCATAGCGTGTTTCAGTCATAGCGTGTTTCAGTCACAGCATGTTCAGTCATAGCATGTTCCAGTCATGGTGTGTTCCAGTCATGGCATGTTCCAGCCATGGCATGTTGCAGTCGGGGCATGTTCAGTCAGAACGTCTTCAGTCAGAGTGGTTCGGTCATAGCGGGTCCGTCATAGCAGGGGGCTGTCATAGCGGTTGCTGTCTTAGCGGGTTCAGTCACAGCGGGTTCAGTCATAGCGCGTTCAATCATAACGTGTTCAGTCATAGCGTGTTTCAATCATAGCGGTTTCAGTTATAGCATGTTCAGTCATGGCGTGTTCCAGTCATGGTATTTTCCAGTCATGGTGTATTCCAGTCATGGAGTGTTCCAGTCACAGCGTGTTTCAGTTGGGGCATGTTCAGTCAGAACGTCTTCAGTCAGAGTGGTTCAGTCATAGCGGGTCCGCCATTGTGGGTCTGTAATAGCGGGGGCTGTCATAGTGGTTGCTGTCTCAGCGGGTTCAGTCATAGCAGGTTCAGTCATAGTGGGTTCAGTCATAGCGTGTTCAGTCATAGCATTTCAGTCACAGCATGTTCAGTCATGGCGTATTCCAGTCATGGCATGTTCCAGTCATGGCGTGTTCCAGTCACCATGTGTTTCAGTCGGGGCATGTTCAGTCAGAACGTCGTCAGTCAGAGCAGTTCGGTCGTAGCTTTTCAGTAATAGCGGGTCCATCATAGTGGGTCCATCATAGCGGTTGCTGTCTTAGCGGGTTCCATCATAGTGTGTTCAGTCATAGCGGGTGCTGTCATAGCGTGTTCAGTCATAGCAGGTTCAGTCATAGCGGGTTCAATCAGAGCGGGTTCTGTCATAGCGGGTTCTGTCACAGCGGTTCTGTCATAGCATGTTTGTCGTAACAGGATCAGTCACAGTGGTTTCTGTTTTAGCGGTTTCTGTCTTAGCGTGTTCTGTCTTAATGGTTTCTGTCTAGTGGTTTCTGTCTCAGCGTTTTCTGTCTCAGCGGTTTCTGTCTCAGCGATCATGTCGTAGCATGTTCTGTCAAAGCATTTCATGCCATGCAGTTACGGCTTACATCAATAGCCGTTTCATTTCTGTGTCAATGTCTCATCGTACCTTTCGTTCAAGTTCTTTGTATGCCTGGGTTTAGTTAGCTAGGGCGCACATCTCCGGATCTGTCACGTCTACAGATCCATACGGGCTGAAGTTTAGTTTTTAAATGATTGAATTTACGAAAATCTTCCTGCCCGTATACCACACGTCATATGATGCACATTTCATCATTACACCTGTACGACTACCCACCACGGTCTCTGGGTACACTAGCCCTGAGTGTTTAGTTTCAATTACCTGTCCCTGCAGATGATTCAGGCTTACTTACTACATACACTAGGGGGGGCGTCATCAGGTTCATTCACACGCCATGGTCTTGTCATTACTGCTTGTGTCCTTATACTCAGGTAGACACAGATGGGTGGTGTTCTCATGTCGGGTTGTCTGTTGTCATTGTCTTTAGTTTGTGTTCTCTTGGGTTTGGGCAGGTCGCATGCTTCACAAGCAACTAATTCACGTTCATCCCTTCAACCACACGGGGGGGGGTTTCAGAGTATGGTAACACTCCGTCATTAAGGAGTCGGTCCATACTCAAGCACACAGCGGAGTTTGTCACAGTTGTTTCCTTTCCCAGCCACAGCCGGAACGGTGCTACGCTTCGGTTTGCATGGTACATGTTCTAGGCATTATTCTTCAATGCAGATTTATGTGGGCTAAATATGCTCTCCATGAACTGTTACGGTTGCAAGTCAGGCTGAAAGTGATCAAAGCTCACACAGTCAGAGGCAGGGTGTCAGCGCACCCCCAGATCCTGCTCTTCCTACCTTCCTGCAGGCTAGGTCAGCATCCCCTTGGTCTGGTCTATCAGGCCTTCTGGTTTAATACGTCTGAGCCAAGTAATGTTCCTTGTCAGGGGCTGTGTTGGAATCTCCTATTCCCAGTCTTCAGACAGCCCTGCTGGAAGTATTTTTCAAGCCTGCACGCGGGCCTCATCACTATCTCGTCAGATTCTTTTGTTTGTATTATGACTTCAGCAGACAGTCATGCTTTTATTGCCATTCAAGTTACTAGAGGCAGCAATTTCCTAGGGGTGCTTGGTCTGGTTCTTTACCTTTGTTCCGAAGGTAGGGGGCCGGGCCACCAAGGTACCCAGTGGTAAGTTTCCAATATCTTTTGTTACTTTTTGGCTGCTCTTTTTCCTCAAGGTACTCGTCCGTGGATTTGACGATTCAGCACTTGCTACAGTTGGGGGGGGGGGGGTATTGGCATCCAAACTCTTGACGTTCTAAACGTACATTTATGAATTATTAACCATAAGATATGAGGTTGGTTAAATAAGGATTCTCATAGCCAGAAGTGAAAGCTTAAATATAATAACATTTATTAAAGAAGCGTTAAAAGTCTACCTAATACACAGACAATATCTATAGTCTTAAGGGAGAAAATATTAGGTTATAGTACAAGAAGACAAAGTATAATCATTACAATACAAAGGGTAAACAAACAAGCATGACAAGCAGGTATACCTTTAAGTGCTGGAAGATGTTCTGATTACCTATATTATGAATGTTCCTGGGCCCAGGTCAGTTTTCATCTCCCTACTACTCTCTTTGGAATACCTTCTTATAGGCCCATCTCTCATTGAATTGAATAGGGCCAATCTGGTTTATTCTGTTAGCCCTCTATTCCCACCAGGCATATCCCCTAATTTGGGCAACTTCCTCCTGTTGTGGTAACGAGCTGGTGATAAGTTGTTTGAAGAGGGATTAAGGTGAAAGTCATCACCTTCTCGTGAAAGGGGTACTTAACTTATGCATGGCCTTAGCCAGGGCAAAACCTCCTTTCCTGAACAGATGAAAGAAATATTGTCATCCTCTCAACCACCCCTTTGAAATGGACAAATGGTTGATTAGCATGGAGGAATACAAAGGCTTTTATTGAGCTAATGAATTTGGCCTTGTAACAACTACACTTCAGATGGTATCTGTCCTTGACCCTTTGAACATCAAATATACGTAATCAGCTGATTGTCTTCCCAGCACATCCTTCTCGCATACTACAAGTAGCTGTTAAATGCATTAGCTATTTTCAGCCAAATCCTGTCGCATATTTACATCTAGCTAAATTACCCCTTTACTGAAACCCTGTCACATACACACGACTATTATTTCTTATCCAAAAATATATATATACACATCTATATACAGATATTCTCAGTTGCTAATGGAGATTACTCATAAACTCCTCATAAGGCAACAAAACTGATATCAACAATGCTTGAACTTACTTCCATCAGTCCTGCCCGTTGGTAGGGCAAGATAAATGGTGCAGATGTTGTTTCATCCCTGGGCTTACCCTTGGGTCAAAAGTAGTCCTGGCTTCAAAACCTTGCCAAGCACTCCATTGGGTCTTGGGTACCTGCAGGGGGTCAGGGGTTAACTCATTCAGTTGATGTTCTGTTGCATGGAGACCCTGGTTACCGCCCAGGAATCTATAGTCTCTACCAGGGTGTGGGCTGAGCCAAAGTCCCCTTGACGGCCCACAAAGTGGTAGGTTCGGGCCAAACGTCATCATTATTCTGTGTTCCACTCTCAGCTCCAATCTCTTGATTACGATGTTGCCTGGAGACCTGCTCAGGTACGTCAGACCAGTCATCTTTTGTCCGATCCCCAGCCTGTTCCAAAAAGAGGGGCTTACAGTCACATTGGGTATGCTGAATCATGCCACGAGACTTATTTCCCAGGATGGAGTCTGGCCCCCCTTCCCCTGTTCAGGACTCAGACTCGGTTGTCAGGTTACAAGCAGAATCTGGACCCGATTTATATAATGTGGGACCAGTTTCTGGGTGTCTGGTATGGTTTCTCCATGTTCAATGGTGCATATTGCCACAGCGTATTGGCCTTATCCGCCAACACTATCAACACATCCATCAGGTATCCAGCACTTCAGACCCCTGCAAACTCATGTCAGGTCGTCATTTTTGTGGCTCACCCTCTCAAACTTCCCCATACCAAGTATAGATAGGCCAGGGGTTCGTGGGAATTTCACGGAGCTGCTTAACTGGTTGTCCGTTGAAGCGTTTGATCTTCGCTGCCATTATTTCGCAAGGGATCCTCGGGTCAGCCCTTGCTCCCTTTCCCCCCATGTATCCTCTAGCTACAAGCAGTTTGTTCCCATGTCTGGGTTTTCTCGGCAATCAGGTTTAATTCAAATCATTTACGGGAGATTTATTTGGGTTCTGTGCAGTTGCAGGTTCCAAACGGGGTCCCTTCTTATCATCAATTTATGGGACGTTGGTGTTCATCCGGTCATAGCTGATACATACTGGATCCGTATACTGAACCCTTGTGGGCATGCGCTACCCTATTAGACGGTTTGTTACCTACCTTTCATTTAGCTTTCTTATCACACCTACTTTTGTGTCTTTTTGACTCTTTTTCTGGCGTACTGACCAGCTAGGCCAAGGCACACCTCAGGCCTTGGTAGTTAGGGTATCACATTTTCATGTGAAGACTCTGACTACAAAGTCCATGAGTTCTTCTGTGATAAAATCCTGTGATAAATTTCCAAAACATGCCACCATCACCATAAACATATACGAGAAGTTGCACCCGATGTGTGTGGTAAAAATTCCTACTCACAGGAAAAACATGACCTCTTTAACGAAAAAGAATAGACTTTGTTTGTGGGTCTTGGCACTTGCTTCCGTGATTACTGCAGATGCAGATGGAACCAGGGTATCCTTCCAAATAATAGTCTCCTCTCCACCGAGGTAACCCATTACAAATGAGAGAGAAAGTGCCATAGCATAAAACCATTTATTTAAAAATAACATAATAAAAGCCAATTGGCTGCTTACATTAAAGCGGAAGTAAACCCATCCATAAAACTGTTTCATTTTTGGCACGTGCTGGAAATGTAACACTCCCATTGGTTGTGCTCTCCACCAAACTGTCAAACCATCCAATGGCTGATGTCATAACTGATCACATGTGCAGCATCATGGCAGTTGTAGATTAAACAGAGGCAAAGATGGCAGCTTTCTTGGCTGAAACCGATAGGGGGGTTTACTTACACTTTAAGAAGTGCCTACTCCCGGCACTAGGAACACTTGCAGATACTTAGGCAGGGATTGCAAGCCGCTCTGAAGCCTCGAGCCGACGTGCATTCCACTGCCATATGCAGAGAAACCGGAAGTCGGGGACCCAGAACTGATGTGACCAGAATGTGCCTCGATGTATGTTTTGTCTTATGACGTCATCAGGAAGCGATTCCGGTCCCTGGGCAGGTTACATTAAATAGCCTGGTCCCAGCATTTACTCCATCTTGGTGGTGGGTCGGGCAGCGAGTGACGGCTGCGAGCTGTGGGACAGGCAATTGCTCCTGTGTTCTCCATGCTTCCCGTGTGTGTCTTCTCCCCTTCTGGTAGGCGTCCAATAGGATCGCCTGTGCCTTCAGTCAATCAGGTGACAGGTACCTGCGCTTCCTGATTGGCGGAGAGGCAATTCAGTGTTAGAAAAGCAAATATTCATTTGCTTTTCTAACACACCTGGGTGGGCTCCGAGCGCCCTGCTCTGCGTTTCAATTCCACCTTTTTTGAAGCTTATTAGAGCCCATGGCTCTAATCAGGTGCTTCAAAAAACACCCCCGCTGCTGTTATTCAGGCGCCCAGTGTCTGAAAAATGTTGAATTGGGGGTGGCCACGGCGGCCATGGATAGATTCATGCTATGCATGAATCTATCAGTTAAGCATATAGGAGGTGGCGTGATAGAGGGGGTGGCGCTCGTGCACCCTTAATGGACGGGCCGCCCCTGTCAAGGACGCTGTATCAGAGAGAAGCTGCAAGTAGCAGCAAAGTTGTCTGTACTCCAACCATTGGGTAAAAGATGCCCAACCTGATATGGAGGAGGGCCAAAAGGTGGGGAGCTGGCCTCCATGAAGAATTTGCACCAAGCACCTGTGGGCCTGCTTGTTCCATGTGAGGAAGGTGGGCCTTGTCAGAGGCAACTGGGGAGTCCCAAACAGTGGCGTACGGAGTTTTCAGAGTAATTAGTGTAAAACAGTGGGGTTTATGCCTTCTACATAAATGTATAGAATATTATGAGAGCTCTCAACACTGCTTTGTGACTGGTAAGTTCCGATACATACAGTATATTTGTTTTATTAACACATGTTGCATTGATATAGGTTAACATTCAATGCGTTTTATAAAAATTCCATTTAAAAGGCAAACTTCAGGCAACACATCCAGGGTGCAGCATTTCTTTTCAGTTCACTGCAACTCAACATATTGGTGGGAACTAACTTTAATAAAACAATTATTTTCTGGTGCTCATGGATTTTGAAGGAAAATGCATGACATCTTGTGGAAATTAGTCTTGGAGAAACAAGGGATGCATGTCGGCTGTTATGTTATTTTGTCCTGGTTGTATAAAATGCTGAAGGGCCACCAGAGGGCGCCACCCGATGCATGGCGGGGGGCCCGATGCATGGCGAGGGACCCGATGCATGGCGAGGGACCCGATGCGTGCGGCCGGCAGGCACAATCGCCGCCAGCCACGCACGATCTCGTGCACAAGCGCCAGCACGGGGATTTGTGTAAACACACAAATCCCTGTGCTGTCAGAGGAGAGGAGCCATATTGTTTGTTCCTACTAAGTAGGAAAAATGATATGTCTCCTCTCCTAGTCATTCACATCCCCATATAGTTAGAACACACTGAGGGAGCACCCAATTAACCCCTTGATCGCCCCCTAGTGTCAACCCCTTCCCTGCCAGTGACATTTACACACTAATCAGTGCATTTTTATAGCATTGACCGCTGTATAAATGCCAATGGTCCCAAAAAAGTGTCAAAAGTCTCCAATCTGTCCATCGTAATACCACTAAAAATCACAGATCCTCACCATTACTAGTAAAAAAAATAAAAGTTAAAAAAAATGCCATAAATCTTTCCCATAGTTTGTAAAAGGTATAACTTTTGTGCAAACCAATCAAGATACGCTTATTGTGATTTTTTTTTTTTTTTTACCAAAAATATGTAGAAGAATATATATTGGCCTAAACTGATGAAGATTTTTTTTTTAATTTGGGAGATATTTATTATAGCAAAAAGTAAAAAATTTAGTTTTTTTTTCAAAATTGTCGCTCTTTTTTATAGCGCAAAAAATAAAAACCACAGAGGTGATCAAATATCACCAAAAGAAAGCTCTATTTGTGGGAAAAAAAGGACGCAAATTTCGTTTGGGTACAGCGCCGAACGACTGCGCAATTGTCAGTTAAAATGACGCAGTGCCAAATTGTAAAAAGTGCTCTGGTCAGGAAGGGGGTAAAATCTTTTGGGGCTGAAGTGGTTAAATAAAATGTAAATGTAATTTAATGGCAATTTAAATTGTCTTTTTTTTTTCTTTGTTAATGTAAGTTTTACTGTAGTACATTGCATAGGCCATACAGATGCACCACTTCACAGGCAGGTTGAAGGCATTTCCTAGTCATGTTATTTGAAGGACCTGGGAATCATGTAATGTTTCAGAAATATTGCTCCCCGCCAAACATAAGCAACATTTGGAGTCTTTATTTTGCTGAAATTTTGACAAAATCGGGAACATTTCTGTTTCGTTGGTAATATATTATTTTTCAGCTAAATGTATTGGAGTCCTTGGGAAAGTCAAATTAGGGCAATTCTTTGTGATGTTAGGGTACTGGGGGTCAGGGAAGTTTCTTTAGTCATGTGAGTGACAAAATAAGGCCACTCATTGATGGGGGGTAACTAGGCTTTGTTTATAAAGCTTTAAAGGTTTTGTAACCTAATTTTGCCTTGCAGTGTCGCATGGTGAAGTTGGGGGCTAATTTGATCAACATTTTTTTAAATTGGTAATTTTGTAACAAACATAAGTTTCACCCACTCATTCCTACAAGCCACCTACCTATTTGCCAATCACCCACTTACAATACATACTTGGTTATACGTGTTGATTTCCAATGCCTCAATAATTATTGCAATCCTAGAAATAGAAATAATTTCCCTAGTTCTAAGTGCCGACTTACCATTACTATATCTTCTTTCAACAACAAACATTTTTGTAAATAATAAACCACTTCTTCAAATAGAGTAGGAAAAAATAGGACCTTAAATACACAAATTGTTGCATTTATAGACCATTATCTTGCATTCTAACAAATAATACATCAAATATTCCTCTTAAGTGTCTCTAATACAAACCATCCACACTATAAGCCATTAAAAGGAATTTTAACGAGGGCCTGTACTTTAAAAAGAACATTGAAAAGTCATTAAGAAAATGCATCATTTTCTCCCAAGACATGTAAGTGCCTCCCTTTTTATACACCTCCTCCTCCTATCTTGTTTGTAAAACAGGCATCTCAAACACAGAGGAAAAATATTGACACGAATGATTCACACTGTGACACCATCAATGACTCGGACTGATGGACAGCGCAGCCCTATAAAAGGGGACGATCTGTGCAAGGCGAAGCATTTTATGCTTGGAATTGTATTTCTAAAGACAGCCGGAGAACAGGATAAAATCCATAGACTGCTACAACTGTAAGTTTTCTCTTCCTAAATGAGTCCCTTGTGCTTAGCCATAGAACATTTGTACTGTTATAGAAATATGTGCAGCTTTTATTATGAACAATGATAATTAAACTAATACTAGCAATAATATTGCATATGTTAAATAATAATAGTTACTTTTATTTTTGTTATGACATGAAATTATAACTAAAAAAAGTGCATAATAAATCATAAATACACAATGATTATAATATTGTGCTAAAGACAGATAGTGCTTACAGTGCTGCATTTTTTTATTACAATTTATAGTAAGGTGTGCACAACACTAGAAGGTGTTGGCAGCTTAGAAGATAGGATTTGTATAAGGAGCACAGAAGTTTTTTGGAAATTGAATTTTATAATATTGTAGTATAAGTAAAAAACAAATAATATAATATTTTTATTATAATATAATATGTAATGACATCACATTTACTGCTTTAATGCAATATGAATAAAAGGGTCAAAACATTTATCTAACAGTAATGTACTTGACAATGTTTTCTTCAGTAAATCTAATTTAAACAAAGTCATTTGTTTACATTTTTCGTATTTTTCAAAACTAGTGCTGGATTCAGTGTGAAAAGTTGTTGAAATCACTTTAATGGACAGGTTTCTTACTATAACAGCTCTATTTCCATTTAAAATACATACAGATTTTGTTATTGTTAAGCAGCCCATAGGCATATGCACAGCTTGTAAACGTTCAGTATGAAAAATAGAGTTTGATAGAACTTTCTCTACATAAACTTAATACGGTTTTATCCCTGCAGAAAAAAAAAATGTAAAAAAAAAAAGAACACCTGTAAGGCAAAGGCATAATGGGCTAGTATGCACCGCATACTAGCTCATTATGAAATACTTACCTAAGAACGAGGCGTCTTTATCTAATCCCGGTCAACACCGAGGGAGCTGACATTTTGCCCTCAGCGTGTCTTCCGGGTTCGCAGCTCCGGCAGTGTGAGTGGCTGAGTGCATGCGCGCAGGAGTCTTCTTCCTGGCAAGGTCTGGAAGCTTCTGCCGGTGTCTTGTCGAGAATGTTCCCTCGGCGGATAAGTTCCCCCCCTGTACTGCGCAGGCGCAGCGCCTGCGCAGTACATACTACTCTCAGCCGCCGGAGATAGCCGAAGCTCAAATGCTTCAATCAGCTGTACACGGCGCCTGCGCTCTGGGTCCAGGTTCCTTCCCCACCATCCAAGTGGACCTAGAGGGGGAACCTAAAAGTGCCGAGCGCAGCGAGGCCATGCCCGAAGCGCGGCGAGCGAAGCGAGCCCGCGAGGGGCCCTCTTACAGGCGCCGTGTACAGCTGATTTTCAGCTGTTCTGCTTCGGCTATTTCCGCCGATACCTACTGCGCAGGCACAGTAGAGGGGGGAACTTATACGCCGAGCGGAACTTTCTCGGCAGAACACCGGACCTTTAGCAGGGCATGCACTGCTGATGTCAGCAGCTGCATTCAAAGTGAATATCTCCTAAACCGTGCAGGTTTTGGAGATATTCATTTTACAGGTAAGCCTTATTATAGGCTTACCTGTAGGTAAAAATTAAGAACATGGGTATACAACCACTTTAATGAATTCATTATGTAGAGGACTCAGCTCAGTACAATTGAATGACTTCTGAATATCAATGTAAAAGCATTACTCGTTTCTACATATATGTGGTGCAAAGAATACAAATGTATACCAATAATATTGTTAGAATATATTCAAACATTGTTCTTTATATGGGTGACAAGTGAGATCTGAAAAGCTAAAACAAATGAAAGATGAATGTAAGTTAAACCAAAAACATTTTTCAAAGTCTTTCAACGTTCATGAAAAAAAAAATAAATACATTTTTTTCACTTGTTCTAAATGTGCCCAACTGTGATACATATATTTTCTGTTCAACTGTTTTACCTGTGTCTTTATACTGAGCTGCCCCACTGCTGAGATCAGGCTTGCAGGGGAGTACCTGTCCTGTAAACAGCTGGGCTTATAAACGAAGAAGCAAGTTCATATGAGTATCATCAATATAGTGAGGTGCATTTGTAGTCCAAATAAATAAAATGTATAAAATAACTAATAAATTAGCCAACTGACCAATTGAGGTCTCATAATGCCATCACTCTTGTTTTTGTTATGCAGTCCTGTAGCATAGCAGAGATAATTGGACCAACGTATATGTATTCATTTACAAAACTTTAGCTCAAGAAAATAACTCCTATGTATTTGTTGCAAATAGGAACTTTGATGTCTGTCTTCAATTGTCCTCTATTGGTAGAGGTACACAACAGATTTCTGTATGGCCACATTATAAAGCACCACATACCTTACTCCAGATTGTCTCCAATGCTCCATGTTTTCAGCAACCTCCTCCCTTCTTATCCTCACCAACTAGAAAATAGCGTAAGAGAAGAGCCATTAAACTTGATTTGTTAAAAAGCAAATAGGCTGTTCACTTTGCAAGGAATTTTTTTTCTTTACATAGTGAATACGGTGAAACCATGCTGACTTGTGAGTGTGTTGCGCTCAGAATGCAGGGTTCAGGAGTGTGTTGCACTCAGAATGCAGGAATCAGAAGTGTGTCACACTCAAAATTCAGAATTCAGGATTGTGTTACGGTCAGAATGCAGAGATCAGGAGTGTGTTATGGTCAGAATGCAGGGTTCTGGAGTGCATTGCACTCAGAATGCAGGGTTCAGGAGTGCATCGCACTCAGAATGCAGGGTTCAGGAGTGCGTTTCGCTCAGAATGCAGGGTTCAGGAGTGTGTTGCGCTCAGAATGCAGGAATCAGGAGTGCGTTGCACTCAGAATACAGGGTTCAGGAGTGTGTTGCACTCATAATGCAGGGTTCAGGAGTGCGTCACACTCAAAATGCAGGAGTGCGTTACGGTCAGAATGCAGAGATCAGGAGTGCGTTATGGTCAGAATGCAGGGTTCAGGAGTGTGTTGCGCTCAGAATGCAGGGTTCAGGAGTGTGTTGCATTTAGAATGCAGGGTTCAGGAGTGTGTTGCGTTTAGAATGCAGGGTTCAGGAGTGTGTTGCACTCAGAATGCAGGGTTCAGGAGTGCATCACACTCAGAATGCAGGGTTCATGAGTGCGTTTCGCTCAGAATGCAGGAATCATTAGTGTGTTGTGCTCAGAATGCAGTAATCAGGAGTGTGTTGCACTCAGAATGCAGGGTTCAGGAGTGTGTCACACTCAGAATGCAGGGTTCAGGAGTGCGTTACAGTCAGAATGAAGGGTTCGGCAGTGTAATGCATTCAGAATGTAGGGTTCAGGAGTACGTTACGATCAGAATGCAGGGTTCAGGAGTGTGTTGCGCTCAGAATGCAGGGTTCAGGAGTGTGTTGCACTCAGAATGCAGGAATCAGAAGTGTGTCACACTCAAAATTCAGAGTTCAGGGTTGCGTTACGGTCAGAATGCAGAGATCAGGAGTGTGTTATGGTCAGAATGCAGGGTTCTGGAGTGCATTGCACTCAGAATGCAGGGTTCAGGAGTGCATCGCACTCAGAATGCAGGGTTCAGGAGTGCGTTTCGCTCAGAATGCAGGAATCATGAGTGTGTTGTGCTCAGAATGCAGGAATCAGGAGTGTGTTGCACTCAGAATGCAGGGTTCAGGAGTGTGTCACACTCAGAATGCAGGGTTCAGGAGCGCGTTACAGTCAGAATGAAGGGTTCGGCAGTGTAATGCATTCAGAATGTAGGGTTCAGGAGTACGTTACGGTCAGAATGCAGGGTTCAGGAGTTTGTTGCGCTCAGAATGCAGGGTTTAGGAGTGTGTTGCACTCAGAATGCAGGAATCAGAAGTGTGTCACACTCAAAATTCAGAGTTCAGGATTGCGTTACGGTCAGAATGCAGAGATCAGGAGTGTGTTATGGTCAGAATGCAGGGTTCTGGAGTGCATTGCACTCAGAATGCAGGGTTCAGGAGTTCGTTATGGTCAGAATGCAGGGATCAGGAGTGCGTTGCACTCAAAATGCAGGGATCAGGAGTGCGTTGCGGTCAGAATGCAGGGTTCAGGAGTGCATTACGGTCATAATGCAGGGATCTGGCATGAGTGAGGCGTGAGTAGTGACATGAGAGGGGCAGAGGACACCTCTATGCGTGTGTGGGCGGGAGGTGATGTGGGGGGTGGCAGAGGACACTGCTATGTAGGTGGTCCTGCCCATGACAGTGTCCTCTGCCCCTTTCACATCACCCCCCCACAGAAACATACACATAGTGGTGTCCTCTGCACCCTTTCCCCTATACCAGTGACCTCTGTGCCCTCCCTCCCCTCCACCTCCCATAGCAGTGTCCTACCAGCAGAAAGCAGAGGGCAGCATGGTTCTGGGTGGAGGATGGGAGCTGGTAGAATGATTTTTCATGTTGGCAAGCTGGTTATTGGTTGCCCTGTGTCCTATCAACCAATCACCTGCGGTTTAACATCAGAGGTTACGTAATTATTGGAAATATGATGTCTGGTACCACATCCTTACAAAATGTATACATACAAAAAACCTAAGTATAAAAAAGAGGACTTTAAAGGTACCACATGCTTGTATAAAAAAAAAGCAATATTTTATTCTACAAATATTAAAAACATATATGATGTTTTAATAAGACAACACAATTACATGTAAACATTGCAAGTACATAAGACACTCGTATATCATCACTCATCATCCCCATCAGACTTGGGCGATAGAATGCTTGCTGTGACTTTGACGTGTTTCACAGGTCCATGCCCGCTTCATCAGGAAGACAGCAACACTCAAGCTCTATAATAGTAAACAATATAGTCATCAAGATAACAGTATATTAAGAAATATTCAATATAAGTTTTTTCTCCCTGCTAGGGAACTAATAATATTACATACCTGTACTTTGCATGTAAAACAATCATAGACAAAATTATATACACAACCACCAATTATAGGCTTTCTGGAACAGATAGGTCAGCTCCTCCAAAGTTAGTCCATTCCAAATCCCCATAGGGAAATAAGAGGGAACCCCTCTATGAGACTAATGTTGTATCATGTATAATGCGGCTGAAAGTAAATAAAATAAAGGGGTATATCTATTTGTCAAAAAGGACATTTATCATCTCCGTATTCTAAGCATCTACAGCAGCCTGTCAAAAATTTTCCCAAATAGTCATAATAATATCAGTGGGAGCTTACATTTTCCAAACTTCACCCCTACTCCCCAATTTGAGAAAATTGCCTCTATAGACCCTAAGGGTCTAGATGGTCACAGCCCCCCAGTAGAGTTAAATCCATAGTTATACCAGTTAGATCAGAAGTCATAAAAGTCATAAACAGGCTAGCAAGAATTATATATGCCTATAAATTCTAGATAGGGGGGACCCAGGTATATATAATTCTTGCTAGCCTATTTATTACATTTATGATATTGACCTCTGATTTAACTGGTATAACTATGGATTTAACTCCACTGGGGGGCTATGGCCACACACCTTGGGCCACAGGTTGAGCACCAGAGCCTTATATGGAACTCTCTGAAAGTCAGTATCTTGGTTTGCATACTGAGGAAGATGAGAATCCTGTTCCTTGTGATCCTAATAAGTAAGTCAGTGGCGGCTGGTGCTTAATTTTTTCGGCGGGGGGCCGGTAAACAAATCACCCGCCACCGCCCCCATTCAGTCGGTCCGTCAGTCAAACCCCCACTTCCCATCGCTCGGTCAATCGGCAAACCACCCACCACCCCCCTCACCGTTGCTTGGCTGTCCGCCCACCAGCTCTGCATTTACCCCATCCAGGTAGCGGGCAGCTTTGGCGGCATCCCCCTGCATCTCCTCCTCAGCTGCCAGTATGGTCAGTTCTCCTCTTAGCAAATTGGGTCTTAAGACTCACTTCCTAAATGGCCTGGAGGAGAAGCAGGAAGACATTAGCAAATATTAATTTGCTATTTTCACACAACTGGGTGGGCTTAGGATGCAGTGCTCTGTGCCCCAAGCCCACCCTTTTTTGAAACCACCCTTTTTTTAAGCCAATTAGAGCTTCAGGCGCATGGATTAGGGGGTGGTGCCCCTGCGCCCCTAATGGAGTGGCCCCCACTGCTTGCTAGTGCCTCAGTCTTTTGTAGGGAGCAGTATAACCCAGTTTTCTATAATTTTCTACAATTCCTGGGTTCCTGGACATGTCCAGGAAAGATTCCTCTTCTTCTATCCCCCAGCAGCTCAGGGAGGCCAAAACCTGATAAAGCAGAAATATCTGGGCAAGTGATATGCAGCCAAGTGATAGGCATCCCACTGCCTTAACAGTTGTGTGGACAGGAGTCTAATAGCATGCAACTTCACCAGAGAACCCAGCTACTGTGGGGAGCAATCCCACAAATGCTACCAAAGTATTGTATTTCCAGTGAGGTGGCTCTTTGTCTTTTGACCTGGAATCTCTCCAGTTGTTCACTTGTTTTATAAGTATAATAAAAATTGTCTTATTGAGCCACAAACACACCATGATCTTCCCTCGGGTTGATTTACTAAAACTGAAGAGTGCAAAATCTGGTGCAGCTGTGCATGGTAGCTAATCAGCTTGTTCAGTTAAGCTTTGACAAAAAAAACTGGAAGCTGGTTGATTTCTGTACAGAACGACACCATATTTTGCACTCTACAGTTGTTTGCAAATGTGACTAGCATTGTTGTAGAGCTATAGCAACAATGTTTGCCTAATATTCTTTTTGATATTTAACGTTTTTTATTTATTTACAGTCTTTGTGGTTCAAAATTCCAAAGCTATGTATTTATTACACTTTACTAGCAAAAATATATAGTTCAGCCTCTGCTATACTGCCATAATCTACTGTATGTGAGGATTAAAGGTTTATAGAATCTTCTTTATTTCTTTCCTTAAACCATGGCAGGCTGGTTGTACTGAAGTCGATCAATGAATGACTTCAGTACAACCAGCCTGACCATAAACAGTTCCTGTCGAGCTAGCCAAATTTCGATTAGTCTATGGCTCGCCTTACCATAGACAATTGTGATCTTTTACTACATAAGATAAAAAAAGAAGGCCAGTACAAATGTGGGTTGGAGGGGAAATGAAAGCATGTAAGCAGCTAGAACCTTAACACACACACATTTCTTAATGCAATATATATGCAAATATAAGCCACAAAAACAGCCTTCTCTGGATGTTCAAGTGGAAACCGCAATCCATTTAACAAGAATGTATGTACTAGACCTGTTAAGAGTTCGCATTCACTGGGTATGCTAATCTCCAGGTACTCATGTGAACCTGTAAAAGGCATAATTTCATTGTTCAAAGAGATTTCTCATTGCTTTTGTGCATTATTTTCTATAATTGGGCCCACAGGGGTTTAAAACTGGAGAGTGCAACATCTGGTGCAGCTCAGCATAGAAACCAAATAGCTTTCAGTTTTTTTTTCAAAGCTTAGTTGAATAAGCTGAAGTTAGACTTAGGCTGACTGGCCCCAGATTTTGCACTCTCCTGTTTTAGTAAATCAACCCCATAGAGTCCACACATAGGGGTTGATTTACTAAAACTGGAGAGTGCAAAATCTGGTGCAGTTGTACATAGAAACCAATCAGCTTCTAACTTCAGCTTATTCAATTAAGCTTTGACAATAAAACCTGGAAGTTGATTGGCTACCACACTCAGCTGCTCCAGATTTTACACTCTTCAGTTTTAGAAAGACAACACCATAGTCCTGTGTTTCAATATAAGTCCTTTCAGACATCTTATTGGCAAAGTGACTGCTCGGGTACATTTTTACTCGATCTGATAATTTATATGTGTACACAGAGACACTTTATTAATATTGTAGGAACAAAAGGTGACTATTTAATAAATGTCATCACTATTATACATTTCAAGATGCCAACAGGAAATAAGTTTGTAACAATAGAACTAAAATTTACCCTGCTCTTTCTCACGGTATTATTTAACAAATTACACTTATAACACTTTTTTTTTGGTCAACCGTATTAGGCAGTAAAATGAAAGACCAATACAATGATTTTGTATTGTTACATTACAAAGTAAACATTGACCGTAAAGCTATCGAGGTTCAGATTTCCAGTTATGTATCCTTTTGTTTTTCATCTGTTATAATTTAGGCTTAGGCTGGCCACAGATGGATTTTATATTCTTCTTTTTGTTCAGCTAGCATGCTAAACTAAAAAAAAAAAAAAAGAAATGGACAAATTCCTCCATCCACACAATCAGGGTGGGTGGATGCATCCTCCCTGCTGAGACATTATATTCAGACAGCATGTCATGTACAGTGTGACAGAGCCTGACGTGTACTAGGCCTCTTATACAGCCCCGGCTCTGAGAAAACTGATGTTGCAACAGTGGCTGCGAGAACGCAACAAGATATGAGTGCCTATAAGATGTTCCATCAGCTGTGGCAGTGGATAGCAGGTGCATTGCCAGAGATGCGTCAAATCACTGGAACAGCAGATGGCAGCAGAGACAGCAGGCCCAAGATTGGGCAGACAGCAAGCAACAGGTGCTTGACAGGCAGCTGGCAGGTAGCAGACGTGGAAGAACTGGCAACACTCAGCAGGTGAAGGACCAGCAAGGGACCAGGTAGCATGCAGAGCAGGACAGGTGGATAACCGGATGCAAGATCAGATGAGCCAGGTCAGCAACATACGGTCAGAAACAGGCATGAACGGCAGGCAGAGAATGGTCAGGATACAAGCAGGCCTCAACAACGTAGAATCAGGCAGTTGAGCAGGAGGCAGAGCAAATCCAGAGACAGGCCAAGGTCAGGGCAGGTAGCGTTCAAGCAAGGTCAGGGTCAATAACAGAAGTCAACACAGGAACAGATACAGGGACACGGGTAATAGCTGTAGATCAGACAGCACTGGCTAATAGAACTGTTGCAGTTTAAATAGTCCAATTGGCACCAACATTAGCGACAGACTATGCCCAATTATGCACAGAAAAATGGGCACTCGCACATCTGCATTTGTGCACCCGTGTAAGTCTTGAGGCTTAATCTGTACTATGGCCAGTGCTTTCCTGACACAGTGGTTGCAATTTCTGCTTGAGAAAAATTTTCCAACAAGCCTGCTCGGCAGTAGATGATCATTAGATTGGGAATGACTATGCATGGAACAAAGTTTGGCCAGTCTCTGCTGAAATTTGATACAGCTAACCTTACTTTAATAATAATGTTATATTTTTTTATGTGCCACAATGGGGTTGATTTGCTAAAACTGGTGCAGCTGTGCATGGTAGCCAATCAGCTTCTAACTTCAGCTTGTTCAATTCGGCTTTGACAACAATTTTAGGGTATAAAATGTATATAACATTAAATTATAAAATAGCTTATACTGTACCTAATAAGCTTTTGATTTTAAAAACTGTTTTGGAAAGAGGGAATAGTTAAATCTCTGTCAAGAGTTTAGTATTTTCTTTGACCCCACTGTAGAGATCTTACCACATTTACTATCTCTGAACACTAATAGAAGAAACAAGGGAGCAGTTTTCATAGAACAAGAAGTACGAGACATCAAAGAAACATAATCCAGAGTTCTAACCCTTCTTCACTCTACTAAAAATGTGTCCTTATAGGTAGTGTTACTCAAATGTGTCTGTTCCATTTGCGTCCAGTTCAGCTGAACAGGTCAAAATGTTCAGGATTTGAAAGATATCAAATCTGAACCCCACTGAAGTCAAAGGGTAAAAAATGCAGGTGGTTTGGTTGGGCCTCTGGATAGCAACTACAGCAGTCAAATGCAACAAAATGGCATGGGAAGCCCACCAAAAGTCTGAGGAACTTGTCTCTACGTAAATAAAGAGAAAGTAATGTATCCAACAGTGGAGAGGGTTCATTTGATATGGATTCCAATGACAGTGATGGAAAGATGCTAATCTTTAGCTATACAGCTTTGTAGGGTCCCTAAATGCTGTACACACTATTACAGAGTCACTAACGATTGTTTCTGGGACTCAGCAGCACTGTCCTTTGGCAGTTTTTTTTTTAATACATGTGTTTGCACAAAAGCTTAGCAGCTTAGCTTAGCAGCTCCCCAAAAACATTAAAAAAATAATGTCAGTCAAATTAATAGGCTTTTCTCAGTTGTAGTTTGAGCCACATCTGGTGTCAGCTTAGCAAATTGTTGAATGGTCTGCTCCCCAAAAAACATTTATTTCAACATTGTCAATGAGCACAAAGGTTGTTTGCTGAATAGCTGTAAGAGGGATAACAAACTGGAAATAGAAATTACCTTCACAGTAGGCTGTAATGTTAACCAAAATTAGAGTTTATAAGTACCACATGCCACTCAATTTGCATGGCATGATAGCTGTTTTTGTAACAAAAAATTAGAGTGTCAGCCAATGAGTGTATATGGGTATATCCACACAGGTCCCACTTTATAACTGGATAGACTGTGCAACTACAATTAAAAACATATGGAGTATTAACCACACTCTCAATATCAGCAAATTATAAGTTATAGATGCTCACACTCCACTGCATGTGTTAACCATCAACATTTATAGTGTCCATTGATAACATAATTCAAAGTTAAACCAAATAAACATGGAAGATGTGGTTGAGTTGACACATACCAGGGGTTTGCACAGGCAGGGATTGCATTGGCAACTATCATCTTGGATAAAGTATTCATCTTGGATTAAGTATTACACTTTGGCTCAGCACAATCTAAAACAGCTCTTCTCTACCCCTACACAGATATGTGTCAGCTCAACCACATCTTACACCTTTAATTAAAATTGGGATCTGTTTGCTATTTCTGTGTATGTGTCAGCTCAACCACATCTTCAACCTTTAATTGAAACTGGGATCTGCTTGATATTTCTGTGTATATGCTTTTGGTAATCTATGCTGCCTTCAAATTCTTTACCTCTGTCCATATCACTGTGATGTTTATTTTGCTTTCTTATTGTCTATACCTAAATTATGAGCTATTTTTATCTTTATGATCGTGACCCTTCTGCTCTCTTGCTGTGTCTTGTAGTCTGCCTTGGTGTGAGAAGTTCATTCTGTTAGCCATGTGTTCCCCCTATTCAATCCTGACTAATGAATTGGCAATACCCCACCCAAACTCTAGTATAAATTTAGGCCTTCTCTAGGGGATGCACAGTCAGGGGTTTACACAGACAGGGATTGCATTGGCAACTATAATTTTTAATTAAGTATTACACTTCCGCTCAGCACGTCATCGAATGCACAAAGTGAACATCCACAACCGACTACTGCAACACACTCAACAGACTACAGGTGACCTGATTCTCCATCGAACATTTTCATCTCTCATCCAGGCTTCCTCTCAATCTCACCACTCTGTATCATGCACTCCCTACTTTTCCTTCTCACAGTTGTATCCTCTCTCCTTAAACTCTCTCCTTTTCATCCTTCTTCTCCACCCCACAGCTTATAGATATCACACTCACTCTTGTTTTCACCTTATTACTGCACGTATCAGCTCCTGCTAATTCTGGACCCATATACCAATAAAACCTGCAGGACACTGGGACGTGTCTCCCCACATAAGTCACACTCCCATATCACCTCTCTCACCCTTCTGCTTCTCCTAACTTCTGGAGATATTTCCCCAAATCCTGGACCGCCATCATTTACCTTCGGCCAACATACCCAGCACCCCCCATCCTCTGATAGCAGCCGCAGTCCACACATCTCATTTCTATTCCTCTTCTGCCTAGAACAAACCTCCCCTTTTCCTGTGCCCTTTGGAATGTCGCTCTGTTTGTAACAAACTCACCACCGACCTATTTATCAAAAAACTCCCTGAACCTACTTGCAATTACTGAGACCTGGATCCAAGAATCTGACTTTCCTTTTCCTGCTTCTCTCTCCTATGGTGGCCTTCTTTGGACCAGGCCTAGTAGACGGAAAGGAGGTGGTGTTGGAATCCTCCTATCCCCTCAAAGCACTTTTCAGGTTCTTCATCCACCCCCTCTCTGTCCCTCTCCTCATTTGAAGCTCACTGTATTTGTCTATTTTCTCCAGTGTCATTGAGAATTGCTGTGATCTATCGGCCCCCTGGACCGATATCAAGCTTCCTTGACGACTTTTCTGCCTGGATACCCTACTTTCTCTCTTCTGAAATTCCAACAATCATTCTTGATAACTTCAATATCCCTGTTAATCTTAACACTCGCGCTACTTCTAAGCTGCTGAGCCTAACATCCTCTTTTGACCTAAAACAATGGACACACGCTTCTACTGACTCTGATGGCAACTGTGTTGACCTCATATTCTCCTACCTATGCATCTCTGATCACCAGCTTATTAGTTTCACTCTCTCCTTATCTTTATCCTGCTTGCCTTCCAACTACCAAACTATTACCTGTAGAAACCTTTGCCATCTTAACCCTTCTCTTCTTTTTTCTGCTACAGATTGTCTCTATGACAAAATCTCATCCTTGTCCTGCCCCAACTTGGCCACTTCCGTCTACAACAGTTCACTGTCATCTACCCTGGATACCTTGGCCCACCTCACTACGCACAGAATCAGGCCCTGACCACTACAACCCTGGCAGACAATATCAGAAGCCTCAAAAAACATAGGTCTTGAGCGGCTGTGGCATAAGACTAATGCCGCGTACACACGGTTGGACTTTATGGCAGACTTTGCCCGGCTGACTTTTTGACGTACTTTACGACTGACTTTCTGAATGAACGGACTTGCCTACACACAATCCACCGAAGTCCGTAGAATTTGTACTGGATGACGTACGACCGGACTAAAATAAGGAAGTTCATAGCCAGTAGCCAATAGCTGCACTAGCGTGGCTTTTTGTCCGTCGAACTAGCATACAGACGAGCGGACTTTTCGACCGGACTCGAGTTCGACGGATAGATTTAAAACTTGTTTCAAATCTAAGTCCGTCCAACTTTTGAGCAAACAGAGTCCGTTGGAGCCCACACATGATCGAATTGTCCGAAGAAATCCTGTCCGCCGGGCAAAGTCTGCCGTAAAGTCCGCTCGTGTGTACGCGGCATTAGTCACAGCAAGGTTTCAGCCAATCACACTGGGAAACATACCTACTTTATCACTCTTATTAACACCCTCTCACGCAGTCCCCATAAACTATTTTCTATCTTTACCACTCTACTTCATCCTCCATTACCTTCACCCACTAACTTGCTCACTGCCCAGGAGATTGCTAATCACTTCAATAATAAGATTGAGACAATTCGTCTCAAGATCCCCACTGTACAGATATCTCCCTTACTTTACACTCCTTGTCCAGATATACTGTACGCTGCTGACCATGCTTGGTCAAATATGCTGCAAAAGTAGTACAATAAACATCCCAGTACAAAACAGTGATGAACTATAAAGGTAGTTAACGGCTATGTAGAAAGGCACCACTGGTACTGCATGCCTGGTCTATTATGCAGCAGATGTAGTAGAATAAGCCAAAGAAACACAAAGCAATGAGGATAAACAGTAATGGTAGCTTACAGCTCTACTGTGCAGACAAGCAGCACTGGTGCTCAGTGATTGGTTTGATATGCTGCAATTGCAAATGTATTGGAATAAGCCCCAAAGCACAAAGCCATAAGCAGTAAGAATGATTTACAGCAAAGATAATCAGTACCAGTCCCTGCTTGCAGACCCCTTAATATTCTGTAAACGCTGTAGAATATGCCCCACATAGCAGTAGAAATCAGCCATTCCTCCCCCCCAATAAGTATCTCCTCAGCACAGCAAGGATCAAACAAGCTAGGAATTCCTTTGTTGGTCATCCCTGCTTGACAGAAATCGATTGTTTGGTTCACTTCTGTCAAAGGGACATGTTGGAAACATTTTCTCGATCAGCAGCTACAGCCAATCTACTGCAGACGCTGATTAGTGTGTTCTGACAGCAGCAAGCACAGTTGTCAGCATTTAATGTCCGGACAGGGAGGATTCTTCTATCCATTTTGTTTGTGTGGATGGAGAAATCTTTAAGTTTTTCCTTCAGCCTGTTTGGATAAAAAAAACAAAAAAAAAAACAAACAGTGCACGGCCAGGCCAGCTTTGGCAGTGGTGGCATGGAAAGCTTTAGTGTATGGAATATATGTCAGATGTTCTGTCATTACACATTGCAAATAAATATTCACAATGTCATCACGTGATTTATGTACTATGTTGTAACATCAGAGTGTATGTTCACTGCTGAAGGGAAATCCACCCCAGCCCGTGCTCCTACTCATCTTGTGATAATGCAGTTTCTACTTTAAAATGCCTGGCTGTTCCATGGCCATACGGTGCTCATACAACATGGCCTTAGCTTTCTCTAGGCTGCACATTACACCATGTAGCTGTACTCCAGACGTTTCTAAAATGTAATAGCTCTATGTACTTGGAATCCCTGAAAGACTGACACACTTTCAATTTTAAGAAAAACTGCTCCAAAATGATACAAAAAATGCTACTGACTTCAGTTAATAGCAAATATTACTTTATATCTATTATTTATATAATTATGGCCTTATGACTATCGCTGCCACTGCCAACAGTTATAATAAGGAGACTGTCTATCTTTTTGTAATCCTAAAAAGGATTTGCTGCATTAGGATATAACCTACTTATATTTTAAGGATTATATTTAACAAGTAGGAAGCGGTAGCATGCTAATAATGATGATTATTAGAAAACAACATCAAGCATACAGCTAATTACATCATCTTTTCAAAATAACAAATGTACAAAGTGGCTGTTCTACCTACCAAAAATGTTAAGTATTTCTTGTTTGTTTCTGATAAAATCACCTCTGCTGTACCATGTGATGGAACACTGACAGAAAGTAGAATGATTGATTTTCTTAGGGCCAAGACACTATCGCAACATGATAAAAAAAATTCACATTATTATTACTAGTAGTCAAACAACATTAGAATTCTTCTATAGCCTATGAATTTGACCGTAAATGTCCACTTGCGGCGATCGTATCTTTTTAGCTGCTTCGTCAAATCTTCATGTCGAACTATATTATACATATTTTTGATTGTATCGAATGATACAATACTTGTTTCTGTTCATGTCGAATGCTCTACCCACCCATTCCAGCAGCGACCACTAACAGCCCTTTCACTATTGTCTCTATAATGTTGAATCTTTTCTCTCTATGTCGAATAATCTTGGACTAATAGAGTTAGGTTAGGCACATTCGACTGCAGGTTCGATAGACACAGATCGCTATTGTCACCATCATATCGAATCTTCTATCTATCTATATCGAACTGTTGTCTCAATGATACAAAAATATAATGGATATGAAAATAAAGCATTTTTTATTTTTGGATCTTTAGGATTTCGGATTCTGCGCATTCATTATCGTTTTGTTAAAACAAACGCGGAAATCCCGGAAATTTGAACAAAAATTAAAATTAAAGCTAGGCCTTTTCCTAGGAGAAAAGTAACACTTGAAGCCAAAAAAGTGTACCCCAGTGCCCATTTGCTGACAGGAAGAGCAAACAGAGTGAGTAGACAGTGAAGGATAAGCAACAGACTGATGGGCTCATCTCTCTACTCGCTCTGCTTGCACTTCCTGTCATCAAATGGGCACTGTGGTACACCTTATTGACTCCAAGTGCTACTTCTCTCCCAGTCTAAGCTCTGCTCTATAGAGTATTTATAAACAAATCAAATTCTGGTACCTACACCATTTGATTTTAATACTCTTAAAACTGTTATATGTATTACTGTAATACGGTCAAGCTGCATGCATAAATATGCTCATCTTTTTTTTTTTCTTTTTTTTGTCCTACAGCAAGGGTCAATCTACTCTGTGCTGGCAGCATGCTGGGGAGCCGGACCACTGCTCTCACACACAATGCAGTGATACAGGTCTCCAGGAACCCAACACATCCTCTATCCAGTGATCCAATCAGCAGTGCTCACACTTTCTTTGCAGTGCTGATGATTGGAGCATTGGACAGGGGGTGTGTTGAACTGCTGGAAGCTCAGACTGCTGCACTTTGTGTTGGGCTTCTACCGATGATCTAGAAAACTAGTAGCACAGGGGAAAAAAAAGAACATATTTATTGCTGAATACTGATTATTCAGCCTGACTGCATTACATTAATAAATACCAGTATTTTAATTGGCTTTATTGATGTTTTAATGGTTTTTCCCATAAACAAATGACAGCATGATTTATTTTTATCTGCCTGGAGTAAAAACCTTACTAAACACAGAAAACATTTTCTTTGTTGATTGTTCTAAATTTGGTGGCTAATAGAACAGGTTATTAATGTTGTGTATTTTCTCTAATAAGAAAATAAATGATGAGTAATCATAAGTAATCATTTTGTGCCTTACCGTATAACAGGAATGTAAACTGAATTTAGTGTGGGCAGTATTCCCGGTCATGTGTCACTTGTTTGTTTTTCTAGTTGGCTTTTGGTGTATACAGTATATAAATCTCATTACAGAGAAACTTTCCTATAATCAGTACTCTGAAACTGGGAGTGTTTACCTTACTCAGGATAAGCAAATACGTCTAAATACAAGAGCGAAAAGTATTCTTACTTGAGTCTTGGATTGTTTACTGTGTATTTCTTCCAGATCTGTGCAGTAATCCAGTGTGATACTTTACCATTGCACAGAAGCTTCCTGTAATAAAGACTGGTCATTGCTGCTCTCTCTCCTTATGCAGGGTGACTGGTCTTATATCCACCCCCTTTCTATAACCTGGAGTGGGTGGGGCCTGCTGGGTTCTTCCCACAGCTCTGCTCTCTGCACAGGCTATGTACAGCACAATGATGATGTCACTGTTTCTTTTACAATGTAATATCTGGGTTTGCAAGTTCGGTGCATTTAAATTAGATATATCCATTTTTTTTTTATTAATCAATTTTATTTTTTATTGTTACCTCCCCTTACTTTTATTATGACCACATTTAATCTATGCGTTTATTTTAGTCCAGGGAATTTCACTACTATGTACCACATTATTCTCTTATTTTTCCTGACCATTTATACATTAAAGCGGAGTTCCACACAAAAATGGAACTTCCGCTTTTCGGAACCCTCCCCCCCTCCGGTGTCACATTTGGCACCTTTCAGGGGGGAGGGGGGTGCAGATACCTGTCTAAGACAGGTATTTGCACCCACTTCCGGCATAGACTCCCATGGGAGTCTACGCCTCTTCCCGTCCCGACCGCGCTGTCTGCTGGGAACACACAGCTCCCAGGAGAGAGCGGGGACCACTAGGGACGCGCAGTGCGACTCGCGCATGCGCAGTAGGGAACCGGGAAGTGAAGCTGCAACGCTTCACTTCCTGATTCCCTCACCTAGGATGGCGGCGGCAGCTGCCGAGAACCGAGCGGGTTCTCGGCGTCCCCTGCCGACATCGCTGGACCCTGGGACAGGTAAGTGGCAATGTATTAAAAGTCAGCAGCTGCAGTATTTGTAGCTGCTGGCTTTTAATTTTTATTTTTTTGGCGGTGTGGGTGAACCCCCGCTTTAATGTTCTTTTACTAGATTTGTTTTTGTTTTTCTGCTACAGTGAATATTAATATTATCTGTATGTTCGAATGTAAATTATTAAATTCCTTCTATTAAATAAAGAGTAAAAAAAAAGACTTGCTAATAGGTCCACCACTTTAACAGTAGTTCCAGTAATCTGTATGACAGATTACTTGTCCAATAAAAGAGTGGTTGCACTAAAAAAAAAAAAAAAATAAAAAAATAAAGTAGACTGCCGACTGCATTCAAAAAACAACTATGTGTGTGTACCCAGCTGTACAGTTACTTTATATCTGATCATTCAAACAATTGCCCATCCTGTTGAAGTTACAGCAGCTTTGTTACAGCAACTGGAGAAAAAATGACCTATAAAACTATAGACTTTAACCACTTAAGGACCGAGCCTCTTTTTTGACACTTGTTGTTTACAAGTTAAAATCTTTTTTTTTTGCTAGAACATTACTTAGAACCCCCAAACATTATATATATTTTTTCTAACACTCTAGAGAATAAAATGACAGTCATTGCAATACTTTCTGTCACACCGTATTTGCGCAGCGGTCTTACAAGCGCACTTTTTTTTGAAAAAATACACTTTTTTTAATTAAAGAAATAAGACAACAGTAAACTTAGCCCAATTAATTTTTTTATTGTGAAAGATAATGTTACGCCGAGTAAATTGATACCCAACATGTCACGCTTCAAAATTGTGCCCGCTCGTGGAATGGCGACAGACTTTTACCCTTAAAAGTCTCCATAAGTGATGTTTAAAAATGTCTACAGGTTACCAGTTTTGAGTTACAGAGGAGGTCTAGGGCTAGAATTATTGCTCTCGCAGTAAGGAAAAATTTCTCCTTTAAGAGCTATGGGCGGAAGTGACATTTGACGTTGTTTCCGCCCTCCCATGCTATGGAGCTGAGCAGGGGCTATCTTCCCCTCAGTAGGCAGCTAGGCATCCATGGGAAAGGACATGATCGTCTCCGCTGCTACTGGCGGGTCCGGTAAGCGGCAGATATGACCGGTAAGCGGTGGGAGGGGGGTGGTCACCTCTCTAGGCGCCGGTAAAAGTGATCTTGCACCGAATACGCTGTGGAGACCACTTTTATCTTAAAGAGAAATGCGCGCCATTCCCGAAAATATAGCTGCTGCCATGACCCCAGTATTTAGCGTCAAAGTACCGACGTACAGGTACGTTGTTTTGCGTGAAGTGGTTAAAGTTGTTGTAAAGGCTTCCATATAATCAGTGAAGTGACTGGCCTCAGGTAATACACAGAGATGAAACCAATCCTCCTACATAAGTTGTACCTGTTTATCTGAAGTCTTCTCCTCTCTACATCCGCTCAATGTCCAGAAGTTTAGAGCATGTCTGAGAATTCAGAAAAGAAGGGGGCAGAGAGCTGAAGTTACATTCTGCAGAGCTCAGTGAGGAGAGTTCTAAGAGCTGATTGGAAGGAAGGGACACACCCTCTCCATACAGCTCACAGGAACAGAGTTGAGTCTGTCAATCAGCTGGAGATTCCCTCCCCTGTCACCATTTTTCTCTTGGTGTCAGGTAAACTTGTCGGAAGTGATTCACGCTGATAGCTAATTCATGCTGATGAATGAAGCAGCAGACAGAAATTACACTTATTGTTCTTAATTGAGACACACCAGGGACATGCAGTGAGGTGAGTGGCTGGTGAGGCACTGGCTAGTATCAGAGCCAGATACACACAGGTTACATATGCCGCAAAGGTTAGAGCGAGAACATTAATTCTAGCACTAGACCTCCTCTGTAACTCTAAACATGTAACCTGTAATTTTTTTTTTAAAGTGCTGTCTATGGAGATTCTTAAGTACTGAAGTTTGGAGCCATTCCACAAATGTGTGCAACTCAAAAGCGTGACATGTTAGGTATCTATTTACTCGGCATAACATCATCTTTCACATTATAATAAAAAATCAGGCTAACTTTAGTGTTTTTTATTTTTTATCCTTTAAACAGTTTCTTTAAAAAAAAAACGCATTTGAAAAATTGAAAAATTTGAAAAATTGCTGTGTAAATACTGTGTAATTAAGTTGCAACAAGCACCATTTTATTCCATAGGGTGTCTGCTAAAACAATATATATAATGTTTGGGGGTTCTGAGTAATTTCCTAGCAAAAAAAATGATGAATTTTACATGTAGGCCCTTTACAAAATAATCTAGAGTGGGTGACTGGGGACAAAGAAAAGGCAAATTTATTAAATACTTTCTTCAGTTCTGTGTATACAAAGGAGCATGGGGGAGCTCAAGTCCATAATGGGGATGGTATTGACACAGCCCCAAATGATCCATAATGGCTCAAAAGTGATATGGTCCAGAAATATTTAGACAGAATAATAGGTGGATAAAGCACCTGGACCAGATGGCATCCACCCACGGATCCTAAAAGAATTGAGCAAAGTCTTTACCAAGTAACTATAGACCTGTTAGTTTAACTTCTATAGTCGGGAAGATAATGGAGAGTTTAACCACTTGACCACTGGGAACTTAAACACCCTTCCTAACCAGACCAATTTTCAGCTTTCAGTGCTCTCACATTTTGAATGACAATTACTAACAAGCCAGGAAAATACAAATACCCCCCAAACGACCCCTTTTTGGAAAGTACACAATCCAAGGTATTTAGTAAGAAGCATTGTGAGTTTTTTGAAGTTGTAATTTTTTTCCCACAATTCTTTGCAAAATGAAAATTTTTTTTTCCGACAGAATTGTCATATTAACAGGTTATTTCTCTCAAACAGCATATGCATACCCCAAATTACACCCCAAAACACATTCTACTACTCCTCCTGAGTATGGCGATACCACACGTGTGAGACTTCTACACAGTCAGGCCACATACAGAGGCCCAACATGCAGGGAGCACCGTCAGGCGTTCTAGGGATATAAATTACACATTTCATTTCTTGACTTACATTTTTGAAGGCCCTGGAGCACCAGGACAATGGTCCACAATGTCCACAAAATGACCCCATTTTGGAAAGTAAACACCCCAACGTATATTCTATAAGGCATAATGAGTCTTTTGAACATGTCAGTTTTTTCTACATGTGTTTGGAAAACGTGAAAAGAAAATGAAAACGCATTTTTTTTTACAGAAAGTCGTCCATTTATAAGATATTTCTAACACATAGCATATACATAGAAAAATGACAAAATGAGAGAACTGATGTGGCATGGATGTGGCATGGATGAGCAATGATGTGGTACGGATGAGCACTGATGTGGCACGGATGAGAACTGATGTGGCATGGATGTGGCAAGGATGAGCACTGCTGTGGTATGGATGAGCACAGATGAGGCATGGATGAGCATGCATGAGCCATGGATGGGCATGGATGAGGCATGGATGGGCATGGATAAGCACGGATGGAGCATGGATGAGCATGGATGGAGCATGGATGAGCCAGGGATGGATGGAGCATGGATGAGTACAGATGGAGCATGGATGAACACTGATGGAGCATGGATGAGCATGGATGAGCATGGATTGAGCATAGATAAGCACGTACTGAGCATGGATGAGCACAGATGGAGCATAGATGAGCCAGGGATGGATGGAGCATGGATGAGCACGGATGGATGGAGCACGGATGAGCCAGGGATGAATGGAGCATGGATGAGCCAGGGATGGATGGAGCATGGATAAGCACAGACAGATGGAGCACGGATGAGCCAGAGATGGATGGAGCATGGATGAGGCAGGGATGGATGGAGCATGGATGAGCATGGATGGAGCACGTATTGAGAATGGATGAGCACGGATGGAGCACAGATGAGCCAGGGATGGATGGAGCACAGATGAGCCAGGGATGGATGGAGCATGGATGAGCCAGGGCTGGATGGAGCATGGATGAGCCAGGGATGGATGGAGTATAGATGGGCACATATGGAGCATGGATGGGCACATATGGAGCATGGATGGGCACATATGAGGCATGTATGAGCACATATGGAGCATGGATGGACACATATGGAGCATGGATGAGCACATATGAGGCATGGATGAGCACATATGAGGCATGGATGAGCACATATGGAGCATGGATGGGCACATATGGAGCATGGGTGGGCACATATGAGGCATGGATGTGCACATATGGAGCATGGACGAGTGAATGGATGTAGCATGGATGGGCACAGATCAGTACTGTGGGCACTCCAGAGACAACCCATAGCGCTGCTGCACCCGACTCCCTCCTCTCCTCGCACACTGCACCAATCGGTGCAAGGAGAGGGGAGGAGCTGCACTGGACAAGCTCTAGTTTGTTTGGTAAAGGGCCGCTGGTATTGGCCCTTTACCCTGTTCTGTGACGTGCCAGGTCCAGAGGACCCGACGGTCACGGACATTGCCGGGTGCGCACCCCAGGGGGAATAAGCCGACCATGCTATAGCCATCTTTCGACTATGGCCCGGTCAGCATGTGGTTAATAAAAGACCACGTAGATAAGTTCTTGCTGAAAAAAATATTTTAAGCAACAGACAGCATGGGTTCACAAAAGACAGAGGTTGTCAAACAAATATGATTTCTTTTTATGAAGAGGTAGGTAAAACTTTGGACAGAGGGGTGGCGGTGGACGTGGTATATTTGGATTTTGCAAAAGCGTTTGACACAGATCCCCACACATGGCTACTGTGTAAGGTAAAGTCTACAGGCTTGGAAATATCAGTTTGTAAGTGGATAGGAAACTGGCTAAAAGACATAATTCAGAGAGTAGTGGTTAATGATTCTTACTTACTGAATGGTGTACCCCAAAGTTCAGTGTTGGGACCCTTACTTTTTAAAATCTTTATAAATGATATTGGGTCTGGGATTAAAAGTACCATTTCAGTGTTTGCAGATGACACCAAACTATGCTGTGGAATAATGTCCTTACAGGATGTCTCCAATTTACAAGCCGACCTCAATGCACTAGGCAACTATGTGGCAGATGAGGTTTAATGTTGATGAATGTAAAGTTATGCACTTGGGGGCTAAGAATATGCATGCATCATACATACTAGGGGGAGTACAACTGGGGGGATCTGTAGTGGAGAAGGATCTGGGGTTTTGGTAGATCATAAGCTCAATAATAGCATGCAATGCCAAGCTGCAGTTTCCAAAGCGAGCAAAGTCCTTTCTTGTACTAAGAGAGATATGGACTCCAGAGAGATCGATATAATTTTGCCCCTGTACAAATAATTAGTAAGACCTCACCTGGAATATGCAGTTCAGTTTTGGGCACCAGTTCTCAAAAAGGATATCGGGGAACTGGAGAAAGTGCAGAGAAGGGCAACCAAACTGATAAGAGGCATGGAGTAGCTCAGCTATGAGGAATGATTAGAGGAACTGAATTTATTCTTTCTTGAGAAGAGGAGATTAAGGGGGGATATGATCAACATGTATATATAAATGGTCCATATAGGGAATTTAATGTTGAGTTATTCACTTTACGGTCAACACAGAGGACAAGGGGGCACTCTTTATGCCTAGAGGAAAAGAGATTTCATCTCCAAATACAGAAAAGGTTTCTTCACAGTAATGCCCCGTACACACGGTCGGATTTTCCGACGGAAAATGTTCGATGGGAGCTTGTTGTTGGAAAGTCCGACCGAGTGTAGGCTCCATCGGACATTTTCCATCAGAATTTCCGTCACACAAAATTTGAGATCTGGATCTCAAATTTTTCAACAACAAAACCTGTTGTCGTAAATTCCGATCGTATGTACACAATTTTGATGCACAAAGTTCCACGAATGCTCGGAATCAAGCAGAAGAGCCGCACTGGCTATTGAACTTCATTTTTCTCGGCTCGTTGTACATGTTGTACGTCACCGCGTTCTTGACGTTCTGAATTTCCGACAAGATTTGTGTGACCGTGTGTATGCAAGACAAGTTTGAGCCAACAACTGTCGAAAAAAATCCATGGATTTTGTTGTCGGAATGTCCGATCGTGTGTACGGGGCATAAGAGCTGTGAAAATGTGGAATAGACTCCATCCAGAGGTGGTTCTGGCCAGCTTAGCAGATTGCTTTAAGAAAGGCCTGGATTCTTTACTAAATGCACACAATATAACTGGGTACTAACCTTTAATAGGTATAGTTGATCCAGGGAAAATCCGATTGCCTTTTTGGGGTCAGGAAGGAATTTTTCCCCTGCTGAATCAAATTGGATCATGCTTTGCTGGGGTTTTTTTGCCTTCCTCTGGATCAACTATGGGTATAGGATTGTGTATATGGGATTGTTTGCTATTATTTTTTATTTATTTTTATGGTTGAACTAGATGGACTTGTGTCTTTTTTCAACCTGACTAACTATGTAACTATTTAGGAGAGAGGTGTCGGAATTGGCCTGGGTGGCAAGGGGTTAATTACCATACGTTAGTAATATATAAATAATTATTATATATTATTTTTAAGGTAATTTACTATATTTTCAAAAACTGTACTCAAGCAGGTGACTTAATGCACAAATTACTGAAGTTTGAAGTTATAACTTCAAACCAGTAATTTCACAGTAAATAGATAAATATTAAATGATTATCTTATAACATATAGCATAATAATATATGATTTAGCTTGTACATTTTCAGCAGCAGCAGCAGTTTCTCATTCTCTCTCTCTTAACTGTGTGAGAAAAACATGAGATTATGGGTAAATCTTATACACATAAACCCACGTTTTTCCTTGTAGTTAAAGGGATTATAAAGCTTCGTTTTTGTTTTTTTTGTTTTTTTTTTTTAAATAAGAAACATGTCATACTTACCTCCAGATTATACATCACTAACTCATTTCTTGCTTGGAGCACAAGGATTTTTTTTTAAATGTATGCTAAATCAAGAACAAAAATATTACACATTGCTTACCATTGAAAAAATACAAAAAAGGACCAAAGCGCCAAAGGATGAAAATAAGTGAAAAAAAGTGAAAAAGAAACCTCATGTATGTGTTATTAACATGGATAAAGAAAACTAATTACTTTACCACATGATTGTAGCAGCTGCAGTGTGAAATTGGTGTTTTAGTAACTAGCGCCAAAGCTGCGTTGAGGGAAAAGTTTATGAGCATAATTTACGTGCGCAAAATGCTTAAACCAGTGGTTCTCAACCTGGGGGTCGGGACCCCCTCGGGGGTCAAATGATGATTTGCCAGGGGTCACCAAATCCTTGGCTGTTCCTGAAGCCCGCACTGCTCTCCCAGCCCAGATTTCGGCATAGGTGTCACTGCTACGAGACACCACAAAGTTGGAGACACAGTGAAGCCAGAGACGCAATGAGTAACACTACCTGTGATTATAGTTGCCATTAAAAGTCCCCACTACAGTTCTCAGATCAGCAGATGACCTTGATCAAGATCGCCTAAGTTGGCTGATCAGAACTCCCTGCCAGCACTGCCACTCATCCCACCACCCCACCCCCCACCACCGAGTAAGAGAAGGAATAAAAATAGAGGATACATGGAAGGAAGAGGAAAAGAGGGGAGCGGAACAAAGAAAAAGGGAGAGAAAGAACAGAAAAGACAGCTAGAAAGAGGGATGGGGGGAAAAAATCAAGAAATTAGGATAGAGAGAGGTAAAAGGGAAAGAAAGTAGAACAAAGAGAAAGAGTGGTACATCCTAAAATGTACCATAAGGGGTTTTAATACTGTATGAGCGGAAGGGACTCAGGGAGCGCTAAACCATGGTTAAGGACGCAAATTACTTGTCTTGCCTTAGGTGCTGATAATCCACGCTATGAAAATAATTTTACGATTAGGGGTCTCCACAACTTGGGAAATTTTATCAAGGGGTCACGGCCCTAGAGAGGTTGAGAACCACTGGCTTAAACGCACATAAATCCACATGTATGAGCATTTATATATGAATTTTCTGGCTAGTAGAATGATTGACCCCTAGTGCTCAAGGGGGGCTCCATGGGACAGTGCAATGTGCTCCTGTTCTGTCTTCTCTCTGTCTTCTCTCCCCTCTGTTCCTACAGGTTGCCCTGGGAGATGGCAGAAGGCTGGAGTGCATAGCAACATCATCCTTATTAGCTAATTTTAGCAGGCTAGTGCACACAGAGGGTATAAGAGCGTCAATTTTTCTGCTCTAGCAGCCTCCTGAAGAGAGCCTGCTGGAGGATGGAGCGCCGCAGCTGCTCCCACCCACCCTCCTATCTTTCAATAAGTTTGCCATGGCGTTTGTTAGTGGGGTTTGTCATCCAGTTCAGTTCTGGATGGACTATGTGATACGATTAGTAAATAAAATGAGTTATGATCATTATGTAACTTTCACCACTTCCCAACCAGCCGCCGTCATTATACTGCGGCAAGGTGACTCATTTGCGCAAATTGCCATAGCTGTACGTCAGCACGGGAACTTGCTTTTGTGGGCGTGCGCACTCCCATTGGCCATCGAGGGAGCCAATCAGCGGGTCCAGTGGACTGGATGTCCACCGGCCACCTGTGATCGTTCCCTGCACTGACAGAACGGGGATCTGCCTGTGTAAACAAGGCAGATCTCCATTCTGACAAGGGAGATCACACAGATCCTGTCTTTCTGCTATGCAGGAAGACGGATCTGTATGTTTTCCCAGTGACACAGTCCCCCATACAGTTAGAACACACAGTGAGGGAACACATTTAACCCCTTGATCGCCCCTGATGTTAACCCCTTCCCTGCCACTGTCATTAGTACAATAACAGAGCATATTTTTAGCACTGATTACTGTAATAATGTCACTGGTTCCCAAAAAAATGTCAGAAATATCAGTTAGGTGTCCGATCTGTTCACCACAATGTCGTAGTCCTGCTAAAAATCACTGATCGCCACCATTACTAGTAAAAAAATAAATAAATAATAAAAATGCCATAAATCTATCCCCTATTTTGTAGACGAGATAACTTTTACGCAAACCAATCAATATACGCTTGCTGCAATAATGTTTTTTTTTTTCAGAATACATATCGGCCTAAGCTGATGAATACATTTGTTTTTTTACTTTTTTTGGAAATGTTTTATAGCAGAAAGTAAAAGAAATATTTTTTTTTTTCCAATATGTCGCTCTTTTTTTGTTTATAGCAAAAAAATAAAAAATGCAGAGGTAATCAAATACCACCAAAAGAAAGCTCTGTTTGTGGGAAAAAAGGACATCAATTTTTTTGGGGTACAGCATCGCACGACAATTGTCAGTTAAAGTGACGCAGTGCTGTATCGCAAAAAATGGCCTGGTCAGGAAGTGGGTAAATCCTTCTGGGGCTGAAGTGGTTAAAGTTTAAATCTATTGTTGAAGTTTTATGAATTATTATAATTTGGGTTACCCATTAATAAACGCTGTGGCCATTATCGTCCATGAAATAAAAGTTGCGTCTCTTCATTTCAGGTTTTATCTTTAGTCCTTTGTACTGTCCCCTGCATTTACACATAAATATGTACATAAATGCATGTAAGTGCACAAAGTTAGAGGCAGTTTTGCAGCCAAGTTCTGGCAGAAAAATCAAGCATATTTGAAGCATAAATGCATGTGCCTATGTACATAAGGCCTTAGCATATTCTCTATATCTTGAGTTCTGGTGCACTATAAACTGAAAGCAGCAAAACAAATATTTTACTACTGATAGTTATTCAGCAATGGCAGCTAAATTTAAAAAAAAGTGAGAGTTTGTCTCTTTTCTGCTTCACAACTCTGTGGTCTTGCTTCACTTAGGCTGGCCATACACTATACAATTTTCTTATTGAATTTCCTTTAGATTTACATTCAACTATGTAGTGCAAGGGCCTGCCTGATTGCATACAGATTGAAAGGGCTTAGGTTTGACCTCATATTATATGGTTTTGGTAAATCTAAAGGAAAGTTGAACAAGAAAATTGTATAATGTATGTGTTATGTCAGCATGGAGACATTGTAAGAACAGCACTGAATGCCTCATGGCAGCACACAGCTTGTCTGTACTTGCTTCACAAGCAGCTCTGCTGACTGGCTCCTTCTCAGTTCTCCTTCATTCTCTACTTCTTGCCATCAAGCGGAGAAAAGTGCAGTGGGTGTTTCTCCAATGTCACCACCCATTACATTATCATACATTATGTACAATAGCTGTTATTGCAAACAGAATACACATGGCTGAGATTGCAGCATTCTGTCATTTCCTGCTGGCTGCCTCCTCAGGTCTCAGACGTTGGAGGTCAAGTCCTGGAATACGAAGGAATGTATAAATAAATTGGTGTTTGTCCCAGGGAGAGTGTTAGACGTGTGTCACAGTTCTGAGTCTCTCTGTCACCTTGCAGGAAGAAGAAAAGAGCTTTGTCCAGTTTGGACTCCACTGTACAACATGAAGAAGTCAATCAGACGAATGTTCTCTACTGTTGAAGAGAAGGACAACACACCGTATGAGGGGGTCATCCTACGCACTGACAGCTGCACCTCAATTCAAGCAGATCCTCTGCACATATTTAAGGTATGTAGGACACGCGTATGTGTTTATACTGCTCTGGGGTGGATCATGAAGTTGCAGAGTTGTAGTGGATTAACAAAATAATCTGGCAATATTTGCACACGTGTGTTAAAGATTTTGGGTTAACTGTGCAGGTGCAAAATGCTTGAATAAAAAAGCTGAAATATAGATGGTAGCTTTAGACAGCAGAAGTATTAAGCTGCCCATGCGACATACCTCCCAACTGTCCCTGATTTTGAGGAACTGTCCCTAATTTGTAACAAAGTCCCTCTTTCCTCCTCATTTGTCCCTCATTTTGGTCTGAACTTTAGTGTTGTATAAAAAAAGCACTTTCAAAAAGTGTTTCCTAGTGCTAAACCTTTCGTCCAAATTCTAAATGCCTGCATTTGTAAATTTCAAAAGCCAGTCTAAAGGAATAGCAATGGTAGAAAAAAGCACTTGTGGGTTTAACTAATCCTTTTTTTTATAATTCTCCTTGAAGGGGGTGTGTCCTATTCCTACATACTTTTGATAATAGTTGTCCCTCGTTCCCATCTCAAAAAGTTGGGAGGTATGCATACAACAACTAATGTTCACCGCTATACAACCAACTAGCATCTTACCTGTAAAAATTACCTGACAGTTCAACAGTTAGGATTGTTTTACAGTATTGAGATAAAGAGTAGGTGATAGAATGCCTTAAAGTATAACTAAATAAACTACATTTTTAGTTTTGGATAGTGCTATCTGTACCTCCATTAGGGGGGTCACCCACTCTATTTCTTCTGTTTCTTCTCACCAAGAGTGAAAGCGAAGAAAAAATCCAAATTTTAGGTTGTCACCAGAACAGGAATGGAGGATAGATCTTCCAATGGGGATTCTAGTTCTGGTGACCCTGGTGACAACCAAGGACTGTGTCGCTTTGGAGAGATTTACTTTCATTTCTAGTTTTGGCTTTGGGAAAGGAAGTGAAGGAATATTTCCAAAATGGGTGCAGATGACAAAAGACTGAAAAGGGTTATAACCCTCCCTTACTTTACCTAAAATGCAAAAAGATATTTGTCTTTAATGCCACTCTTTTTTAGTAATTTTTGCAAATAAAAACTCTGAAATTGATTAAATATTTTTGAAAGTTTAAATGAGTGTGGTAACAACAAATAAATCTGCTGGCAGAATAGGGACATTCAAGTACTTACACTGTTACCAAATGATAAATTATCTTTAAAACTAGCTCCCATTGGCCTCTATAGCTGCAGGCAGTGTGGAGAAATTCATACTTAAAGAAAGTTGTCCATGTAGCTCCCTCCACAGCTCAGCTCTCCTTGCCCCTCATTTCTCTGAGCACCTGCTCTGTGTTTACACTGTAGTTTAGAAAGCTGGAAGTCTGCTGGGAAGAGGGAGCTGGATGAGATGCTGGAAGGACTTGGAGGACAGTGCTTCTGCTGCAAATTATGGGGATGAATTGCTCTATAGTGCCTGCAGCTGCAATTGGTGATGGTCATATAGCCTGCATTTAAAAACTCTTTGTTAAACTTAACTGGACGATGCCAGTATCACTACCTTTTTATAAATTTGCCCAGCAAATTTACTATAGCTTTAAATAAAATAATTTACACTAGCATCAAAGGTCATCTGAACCCTTAAATTGGTTGTAAAGTCAGAATGTTTTGTATTCTTTGCATTAAGAAAAAAACAGCCTTCTGTGTGCAGCAGCCCCCCTCAGCCCCCTAATACTTACCTGAACCCATCTCGATTCAGCAAAGTTGCAGGAGTGTCTCGGCTACTCCCGGGACTCTCCCCGCCAATTGGCTGAGACAGCAACGTGGCATCATTGGCTCCTACTGCTGTCAATCAAAGTCAGTGAGCCAATGAGGAGAGAGAGGGGGTGGGACTGAACCGCGGCTCCGTGTCTGAATGGACACACAGAACAGGCTTGGGTGCCCCCATAGCAAGCTGCTTGCTGTGGGGGCACTCAGCAGGAGGGAGGGGCCAGGAGTGTGGGCAAGGGACCCAAGAAGAGGGCTGCTCTGTGCAAAACCACTGCATAGAGCAGGTAAAAATAACATGTTTGTTAATTTTAAAGAAAAAAAAACAGGGACTTTAGTATCACTTTAAGATCTATTACTGTAATTCAGCCAGGCTGCATATGCAGTACAAATCTGTCCTTTTGTTACACTTTTTTTCACAACTATGCACTGCAGCAAGGGTTAAAATAGTGCTGCAGATTGGTGCACTGTTTGGGGGCAGGAAAGCCAGCCCATGGATTAGTGTGAAAGAACTGCAGTCCAACTCTCCGAAGTACTGTAGAACAGGGTATTTTAACCCAAGCTGCAATACGTAGTTGTAAAAAACATTAAAAGAAGTGCAGCTATATTACTGTATTTACAGCTTCAATGTATTACATTAATAAATCTTGAGGGTTCAGTTGGGCTTTAAACTGGCCATACATCTGACAATTTATTAGAATTATCAAAATTTCTATTCCAGTTTGTGTTGAAATCACTAAGCAATCAAAGACGTAAAAGGGTGTTATTGCAGTTATTGCATTTGGACACACATTCTGACCTCTGGTATCACACTACAGAAGTGCTTATTTGATATCACGTCTTTTTTTGGCATTGTCTTGCTGCTTCCAGTTTCCAGAGACTTTTGAATGCGTTCCAGTACAAATCACAACAAACACGTTTTGTTCTTGCTGTTACTTTGCAGGCTGACATGCCTAACTTTAGGAAATTAGATGTTGTTTTGCAGCTGAACACTGAACACACCGCTGAGAAATTCCTTGATATTGGGGGTTCCCTCTGTGTTGTGCTGCCTATTTCCATGTGGTAGCTAAGATAGGCTTATTATAAAAAAAACGTGTAGAGCATTGGAGATGCTAAAAGTGTACCAAATCAATTTTAGTTTACTGAGGACTAATCAGTAAAACTTTTGATTGGTTGCCACTGGTGAATACATTTTAAACATCCCAGAAAATACCACTATTCTGTTCTGCATTACACATCTTATATAAGATAGAATTTAGTTTATTGGAAAAGAGTAGCAAAATATCTGTGCTAATACAGATGGTGGGGATTGGTGCTGCGCTAATCCTGAGGTAAACTAAAGTAGCTGGGTGTGCTGGGTGTGGGCTCCTGCCTACACTGCAGTATGGGGTGAGGGTTCAGCCCCCGACAAAAATTGTAGCACTATGTGGACGTACACGTGATGAGTGCCAAAGCAAACAATAATGAGAATAAGAAAAAAAAATATATATAGATATACACAATTAGGACCTAACCCAAAAATAACTGTGTGTAGCGATGTGTAACACAATAAGACTGAGCAATAAAGTAGTGTTGAAATCTACAATCCAGTAATCAAATAAATAATCTCAAATATGCTGGCGATTGCCTCTAAGACATTAAAACCAGTATAAAGTGCTGTGAATATAAATCCGGAAATAAATACAGTATAATCAACCGTGGTTAATATCTTAAATATGTGACTACAAACCTCAATGCCAGAAAAACAAAAAAACAAAAAAACAACATTTTTTTTTTTTTTTAAATCCCAAAATCATACAATGTTACAATGGATAGCCAAAGTGATCTACATAATAGTGCATCATGCAATGAGTGTCCAACTGTCAACAGGGGGTGCTCCAAATTCAAATGATAAAGTTCAGATAAAAGTGACTAAGTGCAGCAAAAGGCAACTTCAATGCTTCTTTGGTGATATCAAACAATCACAATGTGCAAATAACAGATGGGTTTAAATAGCATAACTTCAGAAGAGTGGTAACTGTGAAGTGTATAACAGAATTATCTCCATGCAGCGATCCTCTAGTGGTGGGTAATGGCCTCTTACCTCACTATACTGAGGTTACAGCATAGAGCAGCAAACGCTATTGGTGTCTCCTGTGCAGGGGGGTCCTAGCTGCTGTGCTGTCATTTATCAGATCTCAGATGCATAGGAAACATCATGGTAAAGTGAAGAGAATAAAGTTCCATATAGTGTAGTATTTTAAGGTAAAAATCAGGCTTTATTCAACTTAAAAACATCATACAGGGTACTCACACAGTAAGTGGTACAATGCATCCAGACAAGCGGCGAGCTCGTACACTGCTAACAGTGGGCGGTGCCTGTCCCTACGCGTGGCGTCATGGGTCATGTGGCTTCATCAGGGGATAATACAAGGCAAACTTTACTATCCTTAAATAGACCAGGCAAAGTGTATGGGCGGCGGCCATTTTCCCGGAGCCGAATGTGGATTTGTCATAGCGGCCATTTTCCTGGAGCTCTATGGGTGCCGCCATTTTGTTGGTTATACAAGGACAGTTATAAACAACAAGGAAACTAATGAGCATTATATGTGTATTGTCTGCTCTGTCTGACTCTTGGCATAAACATAATCAGAACAGAAGGGGACATCACAGTGTAGGGAAGTGGACACTTAATAATAATCTTGTCAAAATGCCAAATTACCTAGTATCCAGAAACAGAATCTGGTGTGGACTAGTGGGTCACAGATGGAATGAGAGGGGGTTTTATATTGCTTTACTACAGAAATTGCACCTCCCACTGTGAGCATTGTATTCTCGTGCAGTAATAACATATTAAACTGTTCTCATGGGTAGAGGAGATATTGCATCTACTTACTCAACACCCGAAAAAAATGTGAGGGTTGATCCCCACTATGCTGTAGAATCGCCAAATAGGCAACCCATGAATTACCAAGATGCAAGGGAAGGATATATACCAACCACTCCGAGACAACAAGATTCGGATAGGAGATATACCTACCATCAACCATCTACCCCATATAGAGGAGATAGAAGACCGCAGTCAAATCGAACCCCACAGAACGGAGGTAGAAAACCTTATTGGAAAAACAACAGGAAACCGTTCAACAACTGGCAGAAGCAACCGTATGATCAGAGAGATTATAGAGGACCACCACAAGGACATAAAGACCAAAGAAGACCACCATATGAATATAGGGAGTACAGGGAACCACCATATGAATATTATGGATCAAGAGGAAGAAGTCCAAGGCATGAATATACATATGGCGAAAGAAGAGGTCCCCAACAAAGAAACCAACAACATTATGAACGGAGTCCGATACCAACACACAATTACTATGCCCCACTCACCTACAGAGGAGAAGAAGAGAGACAGGAGAGAAATCATCCTCCATACTATGGAGAACAAGCAACCAATAGGCCTTTTTTGGACAGGGGCAGAGAAGACCATCCTCCGAGACTATTAGACGAGACCAGAAACTCAAGAAAAAGCCCAGGAAGAAGAGAAGACGGAGATAAGGAAAGAGAGAACAAGCGAAAAAGAGATTAAAGGGAGAAGGGATTTTCAACCTAAGTGGACAAGAATTGACACATGAAGAGATCGCTGTGCTGGATAAAGGCCTGAAGTATGCACCTATGAAAAATCTGGATAAATTCCAGACGTACATTGGAATCCAAAAATTCATAAGGAAATTGAATATCCAGAAATACATTATGAGCAATCCTATGAGATCAAATCATCCAATTATTGAAGATAATGGCATCACACATAGTACATTAAGGAATAAATCAATTTTTAACCCGCCCATAAAAGATAATAAATATATAGAAGTTTTTAAAAAAGTGGTTCTAGAAGATATCCAAGAACTTAAAATCAAGAAGAAGGAAGATCCTGACTACATTAAAAGTGGCATCAGTAAACTTACAAAGAGAAAAGAGTTGGTAATCCGGCCAGCCGACAAAGGTGGGGGATCGTTATACTCTCAAAAGAACAATACCACCAGAAGATGACAAAGATGCTCAGCGATGAAGACACCTACACGAGGCTATTGAGTAACCCTATATATAAATTCAGGAAAGCATTGGAACAAATTGTATGTCTTGGAGTGAAGAAAAACATATTGAATAAGAAGGAAGCCAAATTTCTAGTCCCAGAGTCGGCCCGTACACCCATTATATATACTCTGCCGAAGATTCACAAAAAAAATACTAACCCACCACCGAGACCAATAGTAAACGGTATTGATTCGTTAACATCACGTTTGAGTCAATACATTGACGTATTTTTGCAACCAGCAACATACACAAGCATATCTGAAGGATACTAAACAGATGCTGCAGATCCTGGAAAATGTCCCAAAAGAAGAAGGCCCATGGATCATGGCGACTGCAGACGTGTCGTCACTATATACCATTATACCACATCACCTGGCATGTGAAGCAGCCAAATGGGGCTTGAGAAAGTATACCCAACTACCTTGTATGCAGAGGTAATTTCTAATTAAGTGCATTGAGTTCAATCTCAAGAATAACTATTTTTGGTACAATGGCAAATACTACCGGCAGCATACTGGAGTTGCAATGGGGGCGAAATTTGCCCCCAGCATAGCTGGATTATTTATGGCCCAATGGGAGGAACTGAGTGTGTTTGAAGACACACCAAGTGAGTTAGTAATGTATAAAAGATACATTGATGATATCTTCATCCTCTGGAAAGGTGGCACAGAAGGACTTACTTGTTTCCTAGAGAGACTAAATGCGAACAATAAGAATATCACACTGACCTGGGAAATCAGCGATAGTAGAGTCACATTTTTAGATCTCGAAATTATCCAAGACACTTCAGGACTCATCTCACGAACGCACTTTAAAAATGTAGATAGAAATAACTTCCTGCCTATTGAAAGCTGCCACCATAAAAATTGGCTTTTCAACATACCGAAAGGCCAATTCGTAAGATTAAGAAGAAATTGCACGCAGCTTGACACGTATCTAGACCAAGCCGAGAAACTAGCTCTGAGATTCTCAAATAAAGGCTACGACCGCCAACTCCTAACAAAAGAAATGGAAGAGGTTGCAAGAATGGATCGTAAAGATCTAATTAAAGAGACCAACAAACCTAAACAGCCGCTAGGGGGAGAACCTTTGATTTTAGACTTCAGCATACAGCATAAGAAAGTGGAAAGGATTATTAAAGACCACTGGCATATCCTCCGAGCAGACAAACAATTACAAGTATTTTTACCTACACGACCACACTTTATTTATAGAAGAGCTCCGACCATTCGCGACAAGGTGGTAAAAAATGTAATTGATCCACCAAAAAAAAAATGACACCTTTTTTACCGGGAAAGGATTCTACCCGTGTAGGAGGTGCTTTGCCTGTTCAAAAACTAAAAGACCAAATGAGAGAAAATTCAATTTCACATCAACAAGTACTGAAAACACATATAAGATCAATAACTTTATCAGCTATAATACGGAAGGGGCGGTATATGCCCTGGAATGTAGTTGTGGGCTCCAGTACGTGGGCCGGACAAAAAGACCTTTAAGAGTACGGATAAAAGAACATGTGAAGAACATTCTGAAAGGCTACGATAAGCACAGTGTCTCAAAGCATTTTTTACTATACCACAATAAAGATCCGTCGCAGTTAAGATTCTGGGGTATTGAACCCTATATTAGGCATTGGCGGGGGGGACACAAGGTTAGGTCCCTTAGCCAGGCCGAATCCAGATGGATCTTCACCTTGGATACTTTTACACCCCGAGGCCTCAACATAGAGTTCGATTTGAACTGCTTCTTGAGTGATTTCTAGACCCAGACGGACACATTCTCGCATGGGTAGAGTAGATCTTATCTATCCCTATATTTCCTCCCCTCCTCCTCCCCTTTTTATCTGTAGAAACGCACCTAATACATATATGCGATTCGGATACCCTGCGACCAAAATGCCTTTTGGCTTACTCCCTTAACCAGATCAACTGGAGATCAGAATTAAGAACCATAGCTGTATCGTTTCTTATTTTTATAGTGCCAGTCTTATTTGCTTTTATTAAATGGGCATTTTATTTTTCGTACTATACTTTAATCTAAGTAATACATTCTTTTATGATTTTATCATGTCATTACTTATGCATCATTTTACACATTTTTAAATTTTTTTTATTGTACATATATCCCGTGTGGGGAATAGCAATAGAACCGTTTAATATGTTATTACTGCACGAGAATACAATGCTCACAGTGGGAGGTGCAATTTCTGTAGTAAAGCAATATACAACCCCCTCTCATTCCATCTGTGACCCACTAGTCCACACCAGATTCTGTTTCTGGATACTAGGTAATTGGCATTTTGACAAGATTATTATTAAGTGTCCACTTCCCTACACTGTGATGTCCTCTTCTATTCTGATTATGTTTATGCCAAGAGTCAGACAGAGCAGACAATACACATATAACGCTCATTAGTTTCCTTGTTGTTTATAACCGTCCTTGTATAACCAACAAAATGGCGGCGCCCATAGAGCCCCAGGAAAATGGCCGCTATGACAAATCCACATTCGGCTCCGGGAAAATGGCCCATACACTTTGCCTGGTCTATTTAAGGACAGTGAAGTTTGCCTTGTATTATCCCCTGATGAAGCGACGTGACCCGTGACGCCACGCGTAGGGACAGGCACCGCCCACTGTTAGCAGTGTACGAGCTCGCCGCTCATCTGGATGCATTGTACCGCTTACTGTTTACTGTGTGAGTACCCTGTATGATGTTTTTAAGTTGAATAAAGCCTGATTTTTACCTTAAAATACTACACTATATGGGACTTTATTCTCTTCACTTTACCATGATGTTTCCTATGGATCTGAGATCTGATAAATGACAGCACAGCAGCTAGGACCCCCCTGCACAGGAGACACCAATAGCGTTTGCTGCTCTATGCTGTAACCTCAGTATAGTGAGGTAAGAGTCCATTACCCACCACTAGATGATCACTGCATTGATATAATTCTGTTATACACTTCACAGTCACCACTCTTCTGAAGGTATGCTATTTAAACCCATCTGTTACTTGCACATTGTGATTGTTTGATATCACCAAGGAAGCATTGAAGTTGCCTTTTGCTGCACTAAGTCACTTTTATCTGAACTTTATCATTTGAATTTGGAGCACCCCCTGTTGACAGTTGGACACTCATTGCATGATGCACTATTATGTAGATCACTTTGGCTATCCATTGTAACATTGTATGATTTGGGGATTTAAAAAAAAAAAAAATTGTTGTTTTTTTGTTTTTTTGTTTTTCTGGCATTGAGGTTTGTAGTCACATATTTAAGATATTAACCACGGTTGATTATACTGTATTTATTTCCGGATTTATATTCACAGCACTTTAAACTGGTTTTAATGTCTTAGAGGCAATCACCAGCATATTTGAGATTATTTCTTTGATTACTGGATTGTAGATTTCAACACTACTTTATTGCTCAGTCTTATTGTGTTACACATCACTACACACAGTTATTTTTGGGTTAGGTCCTAATTGTGTATATCTATATATATATTTTTTTCTTATTCTCATTATTATTGTTTGCTTTGGCACTCATCACGTGTAATTGTAATGCCGCGTACACACGGTCGGACTTTTCAGCTACAAAAGTCCGACAGCCTGTCCAACAGACTTCCGGAGGACTTTCGGCAGACTTGCGGCGGACTTGTGGCAGACTTTCTAACGAACAGACTTGCCTACACACGACCACACAAAAGTCCGATGGATTCGTACGTGATGACGTACACCAGACTAAAATAAGGAAGTTCATAGCCAGTAGCCAATAGCTGCCCTAGCGTGGGTTTTTGTCCGTCGGACTAGCACACAGACGAGCGGATTTCGGGGTCCGTCGTAGTTACGACGTAAAGATTTGAAGCATGTTTCAAATCTAAAGTACGTCGGATTTGAGGCTAAAAAAGTACGTTGAAAGTCCGGAGAAGCCCACACACGATCGGATTACCAGCCAGCTTTAGTCAGTCAGCGTCCGTTGGACTTTTGTAGACGAAAAGTCCGACCGTGTGTACGCGGCTTAATGCTACAATTTTCGTCAGGGGCTGAACCCTCACCCTATACTGCAGTGTAGGCAGGAGCCCACACCCAGCACACCCAGCTACTTTAGTTTACCTCAGGATTAGCGCAGCACCAATCCCCACCATCTGTAGTTGCTATCTTACCAGGGTTTAAGGCTGGACCCCATTCGGTGCAAGCTGCTTCTCCCAATTCAAAACCACTTACATCAGCACTGATTGGTAGCGCAGGAATAACACTCCCCATATTGATCTGTGCTAATAGTTTGCTATGGCTAAAGATCGGCAGAGATGTGAGATGACCAAAATCGGCCAGATGGTGTAAATCTCTCAAGTCCTCAGGCCTCAGCTGACACCCCTGGACTACAAATCTCAAGGACAAAAGAATAGTTTGTGCATTATCTTATTTGAGTGTTGTTGGCTGTACCCCAGAAAACTGGGCACTGGAGGTGTATGGCATCACTCCCTCTTCTCTATTCCATTCAAACAAATATGTATGCTTGGGCAATGTGAACATACATATTTAAGTGATGGACACCCCACAGATATAACTAATAGAAACAGACTACCAGCACTTCAGTGCTAATTGGTTAAGCACAGAGTTAGAAAATCTTCTCATTCACTAACCAGGCTTATGTGATGTCATAACAGTTCATGGCCTTGCAGCTCTCCACAGGTTTGGGAAATCTTAGAACTGTACTAAAATCACTAAGAGAGAAAGTGCACCAGCATTTCAGGCATATAACTATCCATTGCATACTAAGGACAGGACCTTGTTGCATCTCCATTGTCAAATTGATCAATGGATGGTTACATGCCTGCTATTTAATATGTTTGTGAGGTACAGGACCAGTGCACTTTCTCTCTTTGCAAATTTTTACCCCCCAAAAACAACAGTGGGTAGTCAGATTATGGTTGCACATCTGAACAATTTCCTCAATCTATGACCAGCTTGAGATAACACCTATTTTAAAAAAAGAACAAGCACCTTTGCCCCCATTGCCTTATATATAAATGGTGTTCAGTATTTATATTTTTGTGGATTGATATGCAATCCCTAATACTCTATGTTCAGCAATTCTTTACATCTGTTAATTGTCCCTCATGGAGCTCCACTTATAAAACCCAGTTGCAATGCTCAGTCAGTGGAGCCATATTGAATAATTAATCTTTGAAAGTTAGCTTGTTCTTTCCCTATGTTCAAACTGGACCCACCAAGAATGCAGTACAGGAAAGTATCAGCAACATGACTGACCTGCATAATAATGCTATGGTAGTGTGAACACATGGTAAAAGCGATAGCATCCAGTGAAGAATGTACACGCTAAGATGTAACTGTACTGCTTTTCTGATACTTCTTAAGAGGTTCTCACAAGTTCTTGCAAGATTTTTAAGCAAAGTTTTGATGCTCGACTGCCATTAGAAATTATGGGACTTTCCCAAGATGCAGAAGGTAGGCCTGGCAGATTTTAATAGCACTGGGTTGGAAATCTGGATGGCAGACCCCCAATGAAAATGAACATTATAAAACAATTTTAAAGACTGTTTGCTGCAGTTAAGCATATGGTACCATAATTTGTCCTAAACCTGAATTTTTACAGATACAGTGGGTTCTTTATAAGAGGTCAGTTGGATGTGACTTTCTCCATCAAAGAGAGCAGTAGACTTCAGCGCAAACGCTGTTTGCTGTGAAAACTCTATGCAAAGGAGAAGGCAAAGAGGAGCAAGGAGACCACTAGACATATGCAATTTGTTTCGGTCTGAATATAAATTCGGACACATTTTTGGTTATTTGGTGATTTGGGTGTATGCAAATCTCCAAATGAAATAGTAACAAATTTAGCTAAAATTAATTTAATTTCATTATGTATATTAGTTTTCTAATGAATTCCAAATTTTCTGAATATTTCGAATTCAGATCAGTCGAATAATGATAGACCGATTCCAATTCTGTGTGAAGAATAGCTGGTTGTTGAGGAGCAGGCCAGGAAGCCTTATCAGCTGTCAGCGGGCTGCTCCACTGACACCTGAAATGTAAACAAAAGAATGCCAGCAAAGAAAAATTCAGAAAAGAAACAGCGTGGGGTCCCTTAATCCATACTAGGCCTTTCAGGTCTGATATGGAAATCTATAAAATCTATAACAGACCCGTATCTGGGCATGCAGATCCGCTGGCCAGGAAAGGGGGGGGGAGCGAGCAGTCCCTCCCCTCCTGAACTGTACCAGGCCACATGCCCTCAACCTGCCATAGGTGTGGGATGCTCACCTAATCAGGCAATGAATATCCAATCTCAGTTTTTTAATGCTGTCTAATACTTTCTCATGAGGAAATTTTCTAGCAATTTAAATAATTTTTAACCAGGTTTGAATTGCAAAAACAAATCTGTTTAATCTTTCTTGCTATAAAAAGCTGGTTGAAAGTACTTGAAATTGCCTGAAAATTGCAGTGCACATGACCAGCAGAACATTGCTCAGCACCATACTAAATGCCACACTTTATTTTTTATGTAAAATTTTCTGCAGCCTATTGATCATGCTGCGTCACCCTTACTGTTTGAAATTTGCAACTAGCTAGTCAAAATCTGTCATTAAATACATTGTTTATTTGCTTTTCAAATGAGTACTGTCATTATTTTGACTTTAAAATATAGATATAACAATTACATGCAAACTCAACCATCAGTTTTGAAAATATCTGGTGATACACAAATGGCAGAGGCTGTAATTCCCCTAAACTCTTTTCATGGATCACTTTTTGAGTGTGATATTGCAATTAGCTCTGTTATGCACACAATTAAACCTATTCTTGGGTATTTGACACCCAGGGAGGGTAATCATTTTAAAAACCATATTTTACACAACAAAATTAATTTCAACAATACACTTAAAATAAATAATAACATGAAAAACATAGACAGGCAGCGTTGTGGTGTCCCCTAACATAAGCATGCTTTTATTAGATGTCGATAAATGTTACTGTATATTGTATTGTGCTAAATACTAATTGGCAGTGGATTAACTGGCATTGTTATTTTAATACAGCTTGTTAAGGAAGGTCATGTGTGTCGTGTGCGGAGTTTTATACTGAAGAACCCATCATGCCTGATGGCCAGAGATGATATTGAGGCCACTCCACTACATTATGCTGCAAAACATGGACACTTGGAAATTGTGTTCATGATAGTCAATGAGGGTACCGATGAAGGTAAAATATCACTCTGGGTGGTAAAAGTGAGAATATGTGTAATAGCCATAACATAATACAAAATTGCTAGCCTCTGGTGTCAGTTGATAGATGTATACTTGAAAAAAAATTAGCAGCCTTAAAATCTTTGTAAGATAACACAGGCTTGTCAAAATTAGAAGAATTAATTGCAGAATCACATTATGGAAAACATCTTCCCTTGGTTATTAAATGACACGGGATACAGTTCTTATGTATTTCACACTTACAAGTGCTTTTTTACAGACTCTTTGAAAAAGCAGTGGCATATATGAAATGCACCTGTGCCATTTAATGAACTAAGAAGACGTTTTCTACAACCTAATTGTGCAATGATTCCATCTAATTTTCTGGGAAAATATTTTATATGTGATTTGTTTTAGTGGATCCTTCTTGATCTTTGTAATTATCCGCTAGAGAGATGAACTGGACCAGCACCCAACCATAGCAGAATTGTTGTGAAAGTTCTACCTGGAGAACTTTGTTTGATGACTACAGGCTGCCAAGCTTGTGATCATGGACCCTTCAGTCCTTAACACAGACTATTAGCTCCCCAAGGAGTCTACACTGATGGCTGCAGAAAAGATTACTTTTCTAAACATCACTGTGGCCTCAGCGGTATTGCAACCACTTATAACACTTTGATGCTCTTTGTCAGTTCACAGTGAGTGTGAAAAAAAATATTTACTTGACCTTGCTGATTTTGGGGTCTAGGGCAATGCCAATGTGTTACTTATATGGTAAACCTGTCCAGAACTTTGGCAAACCAAATAGATCAAAATTAAATGGAAATTAAAACGTCATAAGCACCGGTTATGCTACCCTGTAAAAGTGAAGCTTAGTCCAACCCATTTGTGATTTTGATTTGTGGCCTCTTTGGTAAAGGGGGGTTTCAGGATGGCAACTGGTAGGGTCGAGTTTTCCTTTTACAGAAACATTTAGATTTGCATACAACCCCAGCTACCTATCTGTGGGGCTGCTGTTGTTTTTTTTAATGGAGGTCATCTCCTGTTTTTGCATTATATTATCACTTTTAGTTGTCCAGGCTTGTGTCAGGTTGATGTTAATATCGTAAAACAGCACCACATATTTATACTTAAAATATATGCCAAGTTATTATAGCAATAGACATCCCTTTATTCAACAATGGAAAATCTATACATTAAAGAACAACTAAACCCAAAAACAAAATGCAATATATTGCTGCATACCAGTCCTTACATGTTATGTCCGCATTTGTTTTAATTTTTCAGGGTAAAAACATATTTAGGAGAGATTTGAAAGCAAAACAAAATCTTTTGTTCTGTAAACTACTAATCTCATAACCCTCTATGTAATTGTGTAATGAAGTTGAACAAAGGTAGACATGTTTGAAATCCAACATAGGTGACAACCATGGCTCCTTTTCATATAAACAGAGGAGGAGTGAGCATAGCCAACCTAGGACAGGAGGTGTTTTATTTGCAGGATCACTAAGGAAAATGTTTGAAGCAAGAGTTTTATTAAATATACTGTATTGCAATGCTAGGATTTGAATAGAATGTAAGGTACTTTCCAGCAAACATGGAAATCTGCTATTTAAATAGACTCAACATGGATACAGACTGCTTGCATTGTTTGTATATTTGTCTTTGCTGCATTGATTATTTCTACCCCATGCTGCAATCCCAATGGCTATTAGTAACCTGTAACTTTCTGTTTTGGATTTTTTGAATATAAGTCATACATTCCCAAGCTGAAAACAGAAGGGCATACTGTAATGTATTCTAATATGCACATTCAAAGTATAAACACCCCAGAGTCACCCCCCTTCTAAATGTGCAGGCCCTGGCATTCAGAAAGCAACTGCTTTCACCTCCAAACCACCCAACACTACAGAATCCTGGAAGTGTGACTTTTTTAGAGTACAGAAGAACTGGTAAGATGCAGTCTTATGTAGAATATCTCTAATAGTTATGCTGAAAATTTGAAAATATAGCACTAATTTGCATTATGAGTTGGCTGAGTTTTACATGTCCAATGGGTTTGCTCCTTAGTTTTACTCTTTAATGGACAACTGATTCTTGTGTGCATTAGACACGTGGACTTGTTCCTCCTTATAAAAACCAAGCAGTTAACAAATAGAAGTTGGAGTTACACGTTTAAGTTCATGGTCAGGGCTAATCTGCCTCTTCATCCATATTGAGTTTAGTTTCATAGATATCAAGCAATTATCAATGCAGACAATCAGTTCTTTTTTTGAGTGTTCTGTGATCTGTCAATTAAATTTCCTGCATTATATGTTAATTGATAGCGTGATGAGACAGTTTCTTGTAGCACTGAGATATTGGTGCTATATGATGGGACCTATCAGAAAAGGGTTAATAAGTGTAAAGACTTGGATGTTAGGTTGGTCCTAAAGGTGCAGTGGTGAGAGGAGGGTGGTTAAATGTAAAATTGCTTCCATTAGTGGTTAGGCCAAGTGTTAGGGGTATGATTGATTATGCAAAATGCTAATGGCTAAAGTGGTTCTAAAGGCAGAAATTTTTTTTTATCTTAATGCAATGCATTAAGATAAAAAACTTTCTGTGTGCAGCAGCCCTCCTCAAAACCCCCCAATACTTACCTGAGCCCCATCTCGATCCAGCACGAGAGCACAAGAGCCTTAGCTGTCCGGGGACTCTCCCTCCTCATTGGCTGAGACAGCAATGGGCACCATTAACTCCCGATGCTGTCAATCAAAGTCAGTGAGCCAATGAGGAGAGAGAGGGAGCGGAGCTGAGCTTTGGCTCCATGTTTGAATGGACACACAGAACAGCGGCTCGGCAGCGAGCCTGCTCAGGTGCCCCCATAGCAAACAGCTTGCTGTGGGTACACTCAGCAGGAGGGAGGGGCCAGGAGTGCCTGCGAGGGACCCGAAAAGAGGAGGATCAGGGCTGCACCGAGCAGGTAAATATAACATGTTTGTCATTTTTAAACAAAGAAAAAAAAACAAGACTTTAATGTCACTGTAAGTATGAGTTGTAGGGAGCGAGGGACTGTGGCAGAGAAGTGTTAAATGCTCATTTTTAGTTTTTAACTGTAAATGTTCAGGTAAGGGAGGGTTTAATTTTTAGGGGGTGCTTTGGTAATGAAGATTTTTTTTATTTTTTACCTGGGGAAGGGGGGCTACACTCTTTTCACTCTGCCAATGCTAAATGCATCAAGAGAAGAGGACAGTTACAATCTTAAAATATATTTATTAATCTGTTGGAGTTGTGCCCATAAAGTTCATGAACTATGGTTCAAACCCCTTTGTGATTTAAATATGAATTGATTTTTGGACATGGCACTGGTGTATCGGTAGAGTAAATGGGCGTACATTGTGCCTCCCAATGGTCCCTCATTCGATTCATCCTTAATTTGTAGAATATTAAAATAATAAGTAGTTACAACCGATCACCCAAAAAATGTATTGGTCACATTGAAAATGAGGCAAAGACAACTTTCCTCATAGCACAGCTTAACCATGGTTCTGAAGATAAGAAGGTGTTTGTCTTCCTGTTTGAACTAGAGACACATATTTTTCTCAGGGATGGAAGCCAACAGCTGTCATTTACATGAGGTATTTTTATGGACGGCCTTTAGGATAATAAATGTATGCAACCAACAAGGATAAAGAAGTATGGCAACCAGTTAATCTATTTGAAATTTGATTAAGACCTTCAGTTATTGTAGTGCTGATTACCAGTTATTCAGGACAGTCATAGGTGCTGTGATGTGCTGTGAGGTTAGATATAAAAATAGAAGAGTGGTTGCAGAAAAAGTAAAGATCTAGTGGCCTGCCACATTTATGTATATATATGTATATACACTACTGTGCAAAAGTTTTAGGATTGTGTGAAATAAAGCTGTAAATTAGGATAGGGAATGCTTTCAGAAATAGAAGTGTTAATAGCATAAATTCTTCTAGGTACACTTGCACACAGTTTTTGAAGGAACTCGGCAAGTAGATTGTTCCAAACATCTTGGAGAACTAACCACAGATCTTCTGTGGATGTAGGCTGCCTCAAATCCTTCTGTCTCTTCATGTAATCCCAGACATTTTGATGATGTTGAGATCAGGGCTCTGTGGTGGTCAAAAAATCACTTCAAGGACTCCTCGCTCTTCTTTACACTTAAGATAGTTCTTAATATCATTGGCTGTATGTTTGGAGTCATTGTAATGCTGCAGAATAAATTTAGGGCTAATCACATGCCTCCCTGATGGTATGGCATGATGTATAAGTATCTGCCTGTATTTCTCTGCATTGAGGACACCATTGATCCTGACCAAATCTCCAACTCTATTTGCGGAAATGCAGCTCAAAACTCGCAAAGAACCTCCACCATGCTTCACTGTTGACTAATTATTATACTGCTCTTCAGCCATTCAGCAAACAAACTGTTTCCTGCTAAAGCCAAATATTTCAAATTTTGACTCATCAGTCCAGAGCACCTGCTGCAATTTTTCTGTACCCCAGTTTCTATGTTTTTTATGCATAGTTGAGTCGCTTAGCCTTGTTTCCACGTTGGAGGTATGACTTCTTGACCATAATTCTTCCAGTAAGACCATTTCTGTCCAGACTTCTCCGCACATTAGATGGGTGTACCTGGGTCCTGCTGGTTTCCATCAGTTCTGTGCTGATGGCACTGCTGGACATCTTCTGATGTTGAAGTAAAGTTAGCATGATGTGTCTTTTATCTGTTGTATTAAGTTTTCCTGGCTGACACTGCGTCAGCAGCGTTGCCCGTTTCTCTGTGCCTCTTTGGCAGCTGATTCTGTTTCAGTTGATGTCTGTGCTTCAACCTATGTATGAAATTGATGATTATCTCCTTCCCGCCGAGCGTACGCACATATGCAGCCTCAGCTTTAAAGGGTTATACTAGGATGATGCATGCAGCTACATGCATCATCCCAGTACCATTTTTTAGAGCGGGCGGTCGGCTCTTCAGGGAAAAGAACCGATGCAGCTAAAAGCCGCTCGGCTGTTATGACGGAGGAGGGAGATGGGAAGTCCCCCCTCCCACCACCTTCTGCCGCTCTTCCCGGTCCTCCCGTCCCACCGGGGAGACCCGAGACATGATTCGCCACTTCCGCCGGCTACAGTAAGACTGGAACGAAGCCGGAAACGACTTTGTTCCAGTCTACTTTCTATAAACACGGAAGCGACGTCATGACGTCACTTCCGGTTTACTCAGCTGCCAATGGCGCCGTTTTAAAAAAAATTCAGAATCATCATTTTTGGCAATCTGAATACTTTGAAGTGCATAGGAGGGATTTGGGGTTGATCCCTCCATAAACCCCAGATCCCTCCATAAAGAGTACCTGTCACCACCTATTACTGTCACAAGGGATGTTTACATTCCTTGTGACAGCAATAAAAGGGATCAGATTTTTTTTTTAAAGTAACAATGTAAAAATAAATAAATAAATAAATAAGAAAAATAATCTAAAAATTTTAAAGTGCCCCCGTCCCCGCCAGCTCGCGCAGCAAAGAAAGCGCACACGTAAATCATGCCCACATATGTAAACAGTGTTCAAATCACACATGTGAGGTATTTCTGCGATCATCAGAGCGAGAGCAATAGAGCAATAATTCTAGCACTAGACCTCCCCTGTAACTCTAACCTGGTAACAGTTTTTTTTTTAAATCGCTGCCTATGGAGATTTTTGTGTACCGTAGTTTGTCGGCATTCCACGAATGTGCGCAATTTCAAAGCGTGACATGTTGGGTATCTATTTACTCAGCATAATATCCTCTTTCACATTATACAAAATGTGCTAATGGACTAACTTTACTGTTTAGTTTTTTTTTAATTCACAAAAGTGTCTTTTTTTCCTAAAAAAATTGCATTTGAAAGACCGCTGCGCAAATACAGTATGATATAAAATATTGCAACGATCGCCATTTTATTCTCTAGATTCTCTGCTAAAAATATATATATAATGTTTGGGGGTTCTAAGTAATTTTTTAGCAAAACATACGGATTTTAACTTGCAAGCAACAAATGTCAGAAATTGGCTTAATCATGAAAGGGACACCTGCTTGGTATAATTGGTTAATCTACATCTGACTCTAATCCTACAAAATCCCCAACATAGTACAAGTGAACAAAGTGTGCAAGGGTAAGAATTGATGCTGGTTTGATGCCAAAGGGTAGTCACACAAAATATTGAATTTTTTAGGATTTTTTATTCTGTTCACCACTCTGCATTTTGTAAACTGATACAATTAAATAATTTAAAATATATATTTTTGAAAGCATTCTTACTTTACATCAGTCCTTCACACCTGCCTAAAACTTTTGAACAGTAGTGCATCAGCTACTCTTTTGGCAAATAATAATTTCTAAGATAAGTTTTGAACTAGTTTGAGGTCATGTTCTTAAACCTTAGATAGATAGAGGAGCCTGCAACTGTAAATACGAAAAAAGGGCCCCCAAAAAGAATGGATGAAAAGCTCTATACACTCACATTGGTAATTTAATAAATTACTGTAAGCCTTAGTATACTTAAAGGAGCAGGGTCACACAAGTGAAAAAACTACAAAGAATGCCAGCTTGTAAATACTAAAACTATTCTAAAGTCATAAAGTCTATTCAATTTACTTAAATCCTAATTGTTTGTAATCCAGTGCAGCAAGAATCCAGAGAGCATCTAAGAAAGTCATCCTGAAAACTGTGCTATGTAACTCTCTATGTAAATGTCTCTCCCACTGCTTCCTGTATCATACGTTACATTCAGTCCTCAAGAAAAGTTCCAGTCCAATTAATATCTATGAGAAAATATTTAGTACTAACATTTTTTAAAAAATAAGGCTTTTTGAATGTGAGAGGCAAAGCAAAACTTGTAGTGGGTGAATTTTTTAATAAATCTATTGCATCAAAATTATGCTTTCTTAGATCACTCTCTCAGGAACAAGAGCGACTGGGCTTTGTGCAGTACAGTTATCCATGGTCGGGTTGGCCTTAAGATACATGCAGGCCCCACATTTTTTAGTGGACACAGCTGCAAACATTAAGACTCTCGACCAGTATATTTACAGGATCAGAAAGAGGTAGGGAGACTGGGTTGACGGTGAGCATAGGAATTTGCAATACAGACAGCTCTGGAACAAGTTAAATGCAAGGATGAAGTTTTAAGAGACTGCACATTGCAAAAAGGATTTGCTTTCTTTATTTGAATAACAGATTTTCATGTTCAGCTGGAGTATGTCTTTAAATATTGTTATTGGGGTGAAAGGCTTCTGATGTATTACGACACCATGGGGACCAATAACATTAAAGTGTTTTAATTATGCACCATACAAATTCTTCACAAATAAAGTTTGTATTTACCACCAGTTACATGCCCACAATAGGCCTTGTTATATATCCAACAATAATATATGTACTAATTATCTGATTTGTTTGCAGTTCTCAATGCTCAGGATGCCAAAGGAAGTACACCACTCCACTGGGCTATATTTAAAAACCAGGTGGACAGTGTCAGAATTCTTTTAAGCAGAGGAGCTAACCCAAACTTACTGAACTTTTATAGGCTGGCTCCAATTCATCTGGCCATTCAATTGCATCATAACTGTATAGTGGAGGTAAGAAATACCGCAAGACTGCAAACAAGAAGCTACTGTTATGTTTAGTATCTGACAACTGCATTGAGCGCTACCATCCATCATGATGCATATACAATAGGATGTTAAACCTCTCTTAGAATAAGCAGCATTTGCATGGTATAAAGGAAAGACCTGTATGTTCAATTTACAAGGGCCAAAAGTAATACAAAGTGGGCCTAACTTTGTTATTAACTTACACAGGTCCTTTAAATTTTACATGCTGGTAAAGTAGCTCCTCTATAGTAACTCTTCTTCTTTTTCATTGCAGGTAAATAAACAATTCCAAGTAGAAGCAAAGTGTGCCATGAATGAGTTCTTGACAGAGGAGAAGTGCAGGCTGTTTAACATCCAGGCTACAGAATGTTTACATAGATGACACCACTGACAAGAGCATTGTCTTATCATTGGTGACTCTTGTCAATGATGCTATCTATGTAAACATTCTGTAGCAATCTGTGGATTTAGAACAGCCCACACTCCTCCTTTGTCAAGAACTCAATGACTCATTTAATAAACTTTTGCCCACTTGCATTACTTTTGGTACAGTCATCAATATTATCAAGCAATGTTGAATCTCTACGTGTGTGTGTGTACTACTACTCCAAAAACCCAAAAGTCATATATAAATGCACTTCAAATCAGAATACCACTCATCAAAAAGAAAGATCTCATTTGTACAAACAGATAAAACAGCATTTAAAAGAGAGTAGAGTGAAAATAAAAATTAAATGCATAACACTTAGGATTGTACCTTCCACCTAAAGGAATTGCACAACTTACCCATAGAGAGTAACCTCTTTATTACAAGGTGGTCAGAACGCTTCTTTGTAGCAAGTGTTTTTTCTACTCCTGGGTTTTACAATGACATCTTGATATCCCCTGTACACTGACATCTTCTTCTCAATAAAATAGTTTCTGGGTAAAAAAAAAAAAGACATCTTGTTCCAACAGGTGATTTGGGAGTATTTCTCACCTTGGCAGATTTTAGTCCTCAGCTGTTTTTTTTTTTTTTTTTTTTTTTTTTTAGTTTTGTTTTGTTTTTTGTGTGAAGTTCTGATTTGAAGGAATTGCATTAAAGTGGGGTTCCACTGAAAAAAAAAAAAACTACATGAAAAATCCTAAAAAAAATACAAAAAAAATTTGGATATTTTTTTTTTTTTACTCACCTCTAAATGCCTGTTGCTAGGAGGTCCCTCGTAGTCTGCCTCTTTCAGTGCCTGGGCTGGTGACATCACTTCCGTCTCAGCACAGGAAGGGCTCAGCTCTGCTCCCTCCCTCCTGTCAATCATCTGGGACCCATTACAGGTCCCAGGTGACTGAGCGGCCAATCACGGCTTGCGGCGCCGCTCGCGCATGCGCAGTGGGTGCCAGGCTGTGAAGCCACAGCCCGGCGCCCACAGTTGCAATGCTGGGGCCGCTGAACTGAGGGGGAGACGAGCGGGGCTTCGATCCCCCGCATCGCTGGACCCTGGGACAGGTAAGTGTCCAATTAAAAGTCAGCAGCTGCAGTATTTGTAGCTGCTGACTTTTAATTTTTTTTTTTTTTGACTGGCCCTCCTCTTTAAAAATGTGCTGCTTGATAATATCCTAACTTCTGTTAAAAGTATGCATTTTTGACCACTGCCTGCTTCTTGATTGGATTTTCCCTGTGTATATCTACATGCTAATTTAAGACCTGTATGTGATTCGATTTTACCATTGTCTTCATTGTCTTCTCCAATGTATTACGTGTAAATTGCATGAAGACAACCTTTGTGCCTATTATTTAAAGTGACTACCTGGCTAATATTTTTTTAAAGGAAATATAGGCCTGGCAAGGCAAAATAAAATTTCAGTAAATGCAGACTTCTATTTGCTTTTTTAAATTAACATATTGCTCTTTTACATAATTCTGCAGGGTGAATTAGCTTCGCTCGAATATAGCTTTTTTGTATTTTATAGGAAATGTATAGATGTATTTCTGAGTAGGGAAAGGCCTTTGGGAGCAGTCAATTGGAATACACTTCCCCCCACTTCCTACTTTTTTTATGTACGTCTACGTCTAAACAAAAAAAGCATAAGTCAAAGGTTGTACAATGCAATATAATATACACAATTGAAAACCGAGACATAATCATGTAAGTCTGCAGCCTATGGATTTAGATAATAAACAAACAGAGATCACGCTGGCAGATACAAAAATAAGCAACCGGCAAGAAAACATAAATAATAAATGCACAAATCTTTGCTGCGCTAAAAATTATTACAATATATCATCGTGAAAATATTGAAAAAAGTGAACCAAATTTAACTTATGTGATAACTCCCAAAATAAGTCCAATATGATGTAGACTAAATATAATATATGAAAAGCAAATAAAAAAGTGCCAAAGTCCCAGTTTCATCCAAAATGGTGAAGAAATCAGGTGTATGGTGAAAATTCCAGTATGAAGTATGAATTTCCCAGGTGCACCACCACCATAAAAAAAAATGCACTCTTACCAGAGCATGTGGACCTGGGTGATTCATACTTCAGACTGGATGTCATGGTTATGCAGTAATGTGTGTCTGTCAGCTTACCTCTCTCCATGTGTTCCTTTAGAGGCCAGCCACTCTCCTCTGACTGCATATATAATCTTCCCTCAGCATAGTTCCACCTCAGTCTCTAATTAGGAACACTATATTAACCTGTGTATTGCAAGCCAACCTTGCTGATCAACCATTGTGTGTTTGGCTTCCTGCTTCCTGCTTGCCGTGTGCTCTACGTTTGTCTCTGTTACCGACCTTGGCGTGTTCTCGACTATTCCTGTTTGCTCATGACCCTGACCTTTTGGCGTGTCCCCAACTATCCCTGTTTGCCTGTGACCCTGAACCTTTGGCGTGTACTCTGTTGGTCCTTGTCTGCTAGTTGCCCTGACCTTGGCGTATCCCCTTACTATCCTTGTTGTTCCAGCCTGCTGCTTCCTTCCTCTATCTCCTGTAGTCTACTTTGAGCATGAGCTGTGAGACCCTGGGGGCCACGACCTGGAGCCAGACTGCAACGCAGTCCATCTTCACCACTAGAGGCTCTGGTGAACACCTGCTGGCTCTTAGACTCCGCACCCTGGGGAATCTATGCTCTAGCTCCCACTGGGATCTGTGTAAGTGATCTAGTAGACCTGCTTCCTGAACCTCCCAGGGTTCAATCCGCAGCAGTCAGTCCTAGGGTCCACTAACTAAGCGGTGCACTCCTGACTCCTACGCAGTGCATCTGTCACCTGGTCTCCGGTGACCTGACAGTTTGATTAGCCATGGATTCGGCTGATGTGCCACTACCTGCAGATGATCCATTGCAGGGCTTAGTTCGCAGACTTGAGACCCAGGAATCGCATCAGACCCAGGTGATGCGATTCCTTTAGGATTTGGCATCCCGTTTTGAACAGTTTCATGCCTCATTAGGACCCCTGGTTCAACAACCTCAACCGCTATCTGCTGCTGCACCTATCGCACCAGTCGCAGCAACACATTAATTAGAACTGCCAGCTCCGGCCCATTTCTCTGGGGACTCCAAGGCTTACAGGGGGTTCCTTAGCCAGTGCACAATTCATTTTGAACTCCAGCCCCAAAACTTCCTGTCCGATCGGGGGAAGGTAGCCTATATTATATCTCTTAGCCTGGGCTGCTCCTTTGTGGGAACTGAATCATCAAGTGGTTTCTAGCCTGTCTGATTTCTTGAAACTTTTTCGGAATATCTTCGAGGAACCGGGTCCTGTCTCCTCAGCGGCCAGCGCTCTTTTTTACGTCTCCATCAACAGTCCGCTTCTATGGGACAGTAGGCTCTTCATTTTCGGATTTTGACTGCTGAGCTCAGCTGGAATAATGAGGCCCTAGTTGCAACCTTTTTACATGGCCTCTCTGATATAGTGAAGGATGAATTAGCAGAATGATCCCTCCCTGCTGATCTGGATGGTGTCATCACCTTGTGTAACCAGATTGATATTCGCTTTCAGGAGAGGGCCCTGGAAAAAAGACGCCAGCACTCCCCGTTCTTTAGGCAGCCTGAGCTCTCTGTTCCTTCTCTTCGACCCGAGGAGCTCCCCCTGCCTGCTGTGGAACCTATGCAGCTGGGCCTGACCAAGTTATCTCCTGAAGAACGCGCTAGGCGCAGAACTCTGGGCCTGTGCCTCTACTGTGGGTTCAAAGGTCATTTTTGTGACACTTGTTCTCTTCGTCCGGGAAAACGCTCGGGGCTAATACATCTGGAAGGTGGAGTATTAGACCCTGAAATATCACCTTCACCTTCTCGTCTTCTCCTTTCTGTGTTCCTTCATGTCGGTACTTCCTCTCGTTCAGTCTCGGCACATCTGGATTCCGGAGCAATTTCATGAATTGGGAAACTGCATCTTCCATGAGACTTACCCTTTTGCCCCTCACAATGCCATTGGTGGTCTTGGCAATTGATGGCACCGTTCTCCCAGGGGGCCCTATCCGCTTCTAGACCCTCCCTGTTAAGATGTCGATAGGGACACACCACCAGGAGTGGATATCCTTCCTTGTCTTACCTAAGGCTTCATCTCCTATCATATTAGGTCTTCCTTGGTTATGGCTCCATTCCCCACACGTTGACTGGACTACTGGACAGATCCTGGCTTGGGGTTCCTCCTGTTCCTCTTTTTGCCCACTCAAGGTTGCCCCAAAGGAGAAACTTCCTGTTGCCACGATCCCAGTATCTTCTGCTCTTCCCGCTGTATATAGCGATTACTGGGATGTGTCCTGCAATAGTCGGACTGATACACTCTCTAGGTCATGTGGCACTCTGGATGAGGAGCCCACCTATGAACCTGAGCCGATCATTCACTCCAGTTTGCATAACCACTTACCTTTGCCTGTCCCTAAACTCCCTTGGACGCTCACCCAGCTTAACTCGTCCATCAGTTCCACAGTCGCTACGCCCTGTGATGATATTGTGGTAGTCGCTGCACCTGGCGATGCTATTCAGTCGGCCTCTGCACCAGTTATGCCAGTCCAGCCTATGCCCAGTGAGCTTCCTGCTTCTTCTTATTTAGGACCTTCTGTAACCTGGCCTCACCCTACTACTACTACTACGTCCATTCAAACCTGTTTAAGAGGCTCAATCCATCCTTTGGATAGACTGCCTCATTCAGCCAAGTGGGGTTTTCAATCTTTCTTTCTGGGCTCTCTGCATTCTGCTTGTGTTTCAGCTATCCAGCTTGACTCTTGTGACATGTCACCTTCTAATCAAGAGTCTGAAGAGCCATTCACGGCGAAACATATGTCGGAGCGGAGGATCCGTCATTTCCGGGTCCATTTTTTGATACACCACACCAGGCTTTGCACCTTCGGAGTGAGACGTGGAACGCACGCTACCTACAGGGATCAGTTGACTCACACACACTGTTTACACCTAGTGCCAGGCCAGGCACTATCGCATGTGAGTGTAACTGTTATGATTGCTGCTGTTTTTATTCTAATAAAAATTACTACACTATGAGACTTTCATCTGTGTCTCCTGTGGAGTCATATTTTACATTCTAGCTCCTTCCTGAGTGGCCATTGGAGTGGATTCATGCCATTAGTGGAACCAATTTGGGGTTTCCAAAGTGTTTCTTGACCATCCTGTAAAAAGGGGTCAAACAGCTCTGGTGAGTGGCCATCTTCATATTGAGCACTCGTGGTGGAAGATCTAGAAGTTTTATCTCAGAGCATTCCGCTTTGGTGTTGGGATTTATTCACTTATGGACTTTATGCTTGCTTATTTTCTCATTTACGTGCACATTTGAGTTTGATGCAGTGTTTTCTTTGTGATAGTTTTTTTACATGAACATGTATAGCGCCTTATTCTATATTTTATATTAACCTGTGCACTGCAGCCAAGCCTCGCTGATCAATATTGTTTGTTTGGCTTCCTGTGTGCTTCTTGCTGTGTGCTCTACATCTGATCCTGTTTACCATCCTTGGCTTGTTCTTGACTATCCTTGTCTGCTTCATACCCTGACCTTTGGCGTGTTTTTTGACCACCCCGTCTGCTCGTTGCCCCGACCTTTTGGCTTATTCCTTGTTGTCCCGGTCTGCTGCTTCCTTTCTATCCTCCAGCAAAAAAAATGATTATGGGAGATGAATGTGTGAAACTGCCAACATGCTAAATACAGAAAAAGGAAGTGCAATAGGAGCAGCCCCCTTGGACTTTTGAGGCAGAAAATGGGAGTAGAAAAGTAGATAAAAGGCCACTTTGATTAAGTACACAGCATAATTAAATATATTAAAATAACCAAAGACAGTAATGTTAAAATATACAATGTATACCAATGAACCAAGTAATACATATATATGTCAAACCCAAGGTGAATAATCCAGGTACTGCTAGAGTCAAACTGAGGTCAGTCCGTAAAGATTTATAGCATGTATCCCAACATGTTTCGGAATTTATTGGTACATATTTTCCTTCATCAAAGGAGATTTACATTTGGGTGACTTTATCTGTATCTGAAATATAGATATAGTTACATAATAATCACATTCTAAACACTTTCTATCCTCCAGTAGCCTACCGTGAGCGTGAGCTGGGAGACCCTGGGGGGCGCGACCTGGAGCCAGTTGCAGCGAAGTCCATCCCCACCACTAGGGGCTCTGTTGAACAACCTGCTGGCTCTTAGACTCCACGCCCTGGGGAATCTCATACTCTAGCTCCCAGTGGGATCTGTGTTGGTGCTCCAGAGGACCTGCTTTCCTGAACCACTCAGAGGTCCATCCACGGCAGTCAGCCGTAAGGCCCACTACCTTAGCGGTGCACTCCTGACCCCCAACGGTGTGCATCTCTCACCTGGACTCAGATGACCAGACAGGGAGTAAGGGTTTGAAGCAAAGATGAGGACTTAATTATTTGTGTTACAACATTTTTAATCTGAAAGCCTTTATTCAATAGGCTTAATGAACATTTATTATCGCTTAAGTAAATCACCTGCACTGCGTGTACTTTAGCTAAAGTCTAAATCAGACTATATATATGCATAGCATGCTCTACATACTACATTCTTAGCACTTTACAAATGCTCAAATGTATCTGTGCACAACGTTGGAATAGTTCCCCTGTTAAAATTGATTAGGAATTAAGTTCAGGAGTCTGGTAAATAGGATAGCACATAATACAATTATCAAGACAGTAAAAATGGGGCTTTAGTTTGACAAATAACGGAAGTTTATTTTTTCCTTGTAATTCACATCTGGTGTTTTAATGTTCAATTGATGCATCCTTCCCTTGTCTAATGCATTTAGTAGCAAATAACAGGGGCTATGCTTTGTAATCATAAGTATCCCATCAGGCATATTACTCTGCTATATGTCAGATGGATTACTGTTACATCCATTAGTGAACTTATAGTCCATAATAACTTGAAGAGAACCAGTCATTATAGAATATTTGTAATAACCTGAAGATCCACTGTTGCTATAACACTTCCATTGCCCTTTCAGAGCAGAAGTGTCAGACTGTTGCACCATCTCTTGTCTCAGCTTAGTACCGATAACAGATACAAGAAATCTGGTATATGGAAAAGGATTGTGTGAATTAAACCAAATTTTGTATTTAACACTACTGATGTGGTTGAACCCACATTTTTTTTAAATCCAAGATTCAGCATTTTTTTTAAAAATCAAAATAAAGTATTGAAAAAAAACACATCTGGACAATCACACATACGATCAATAGGAATATATATCTGAAGTTATATACACAATATCTTTCCGTTCTAGTATCTTAAACATTCACTATTATGTAGTTAAACCAGGTTGCTTTGGGCCTCAGGGCCACGTTTAACATAATGTAGCATGTCATTAAATTATAAAACAAAGGTATATAACCTGGATATTATATACATCTGTGATCTATCAGTAGGTCAATATTGTTGTGTGACCAGAAAAAAAAGAAAAAAAAAAGAGAGCAAAACAGATATGTCCTTAATTGATGTATACAACCTAATGTTAACCAACTATTCAAGATACAAGTTATGTCCACCCCTACCATACTTTTCCTGCAGCACATTGCAAGACTACGGTGCAGCTCGTAAGTTAACTCACCCATGTACCCTGTGTGTACTCTACATTTGTAGGAGTCTGTCTTTTACTAGTTGAATTGGGCCTAGTTCCGGAGTATCTAACCAAGATTGCCACATTGAATAAAACTTTTTCAGGGCATTTTGATGTTGATAGGTAATCTTTTCACGTATAAGCAAGTTATTTACCAATTTCACCCATTGTTTGCCTGTTGGTACCCTCGAGGTGATCCACAGCCTCGCAATTGCTTTACGAGCTATATACAGTAGACGTAATACAGCAGTGTGACCATTGGGCGAGAGTGAGGGCACCTCCAGGGCACCAAGCAGGCATATCACTGGATCCTTTATAATCGGAAATTGGAATACCTGTGAAATAGTATTGAGAACATAGCTCCAATATCTGAAAAGTTTTGGGCATTTCCACATCATGTGTAATAAATCACCATTATGGGTGCCGCATTTTGGGCATAGTGGAGTATCTCTAAGTACCCATTTGTGCAAACCAACCGGGGTTCTGTATACTCTATGTAGTAGATAGAGATGGGATAATCTCTGTAATGCTGATACCGAAACAAGTGGGGCAGAAGTTAGACATAACTCCCAGATGTCTCCGTCCATAGGACCCAGATCTCGTTCCCATCCCATTCTACAGGACAATGTATTAGCATTATGTGTGGAGTTAAGCAACCTGATATATACTCTTGAAATCATACCCTTTCTCTCATCCGTTGACAATACATCATTCATTAATGGATGCACTATCACCCCCAGCGGAGACACCCTACCCTGACTATGAATAGCATGCCTCAGCTGGAGGTATAAGATTTAAAAATTTAGCAAACCTATTTTAAAATTGCATTGATTTGCCAAAAGGTTTACAAATTTCAGTTGTCACTTGTGGCCCCTTTGAGAGTTGATAAATAAGCTACTGTCACCCAAATGGCATTAAATCCCTCACAGCCTTCCAGTAATTGGCATTGTGTGTGTTTTTCATGTAGTTTGTTGTTATTTGAGGGGTTTTTTTGGCAACAGTTGTGAGAAACGTCTGAAAATAGCACCTTGCAAATGTAAACAGATGTTTTGTTGGTGTATTTTACTGTTATGTTTAATATATAACAGTAAGATACACCAAAAAACCCAAAAACAATAAAAAGCAAAAAAATATCTGTGCTGTGTCTACTTGAATTGAAATCTTAGTACTATTTGGCACAACTTGAATATTTTGTAACATACTTCCAATACTATTATATAAACGAATACTACTAATATATACAATATATATATATATATATATATATATATATATATATATAGTGTATATATAGTATATATACTAATACTACTAATACTAACAGATCCAAAATTGTTAAATTGTTACAAATTAAAAACGTTATTGTTTTATTGTTATTATATGTACTGTATATTGTATTATTTGCATGTTTTACTGCAAACTATTTTTTTTTTTAGGAATTACTGAATCATAGCACTACAGATGTTAATCTGCAAGGTGACCTTGGGAACTCACCAATTATGACTGCTTGCTATAAGGACAATTCAGAGGCCCTTATAATGCTGGTAAGTGTATACGGCACATAGTCTACATGTGTATTTCACTGGAATACTGATCCCTAAGCACAGGATAGAATTCTAAGTCAATGTGTTTTTTTCAGGTGCAAAAAATGCAATTACATTGAATTGTAGACACTTTAAAGCAGTAGTAAACGCTTCAGCCCTTTTTTAAAGTGTGTTCTTGCAGTGTTATGCTCTAATGTGTTAGTATGCACCGCACACACTCGCATATTAGGGCAGGCTTACCTTTAAAATGGAGCCCTCCGGCACTGCTACCAGCACTCCTATTGTCGCCCATTGTTTCTTCGAATGGCCAAGCTGCGATTTCATCACTCCTAAGCATGGGCACAGCACAGCACTCTTTACATTCAGGTCACACTCAGTGTGGCCTGAATGCAGAGCGCACTGCATATCCTAAACGGTGCAAGTTTAGGAGATATACACCGTACCTACAGGTAAGACTTATAGGAGAAACACAGTCATTTAGCTGCACTTCTCCTATGGATCACAGAAGTGGGTTTTCAGCTGACAGCGAGCTGAAGCCCACTGTAGGCTGACGTCACAGAGGCGGTCCAGGCTGTGGAAAAATCGCGACCATATGGTCGGGATCCACCCACATGCCTGGGCCGGCACCTGGCTCAGCCTCTCAGCAAACCACTGAGAGTCTGAGCCGGTCGCTCCCACCCTCTCCACAGGCCAGTGCTCCAGTGAGCACGGGGGGGGGGGGACAAAGCAGAGAGGGGTGACTGACAGTCACCAGCTCTCTGCTCAGGGAGCCATGAGAAAATGAGATAACATAAAAAAAAAAGTTCACTACACTTTAAACATAAAGCTGAACTCTTTAGCTGTAACTGTAAAGAGATAAGAAAAAATAATCTCCATTTACCTGAAATTTCAGCAGAAATCAGGAAATTAAAATAGATTTTAAGGGTATAATGGGCTGTATATTTTCCAGTGAGAGTGGCAACATACATGGTATTAAAATATCACAAATTAGATAATGTTGCTGGTTTGCTTTGGCTTTACAAAAGCAGAGAGGGGTGACTGACAGTCACCAGCTCTCTGCTCAGGGAGCCATGAGAAAATGAGATAACATAAAAAAAAAAGCAGAAATCAGGAAATTAAAATAGATTTTAAGGGTATAATGGGCAGTAAGGGTTACAGAAATATATACTGTATATTTTCCAGTGAGAGTGGCAACATACATGGTATTAAAATATCACAAATTAGATCATGTTGCTGATTTGCTTTGGCTTTACATTTTGCTCCTTTGCACAACATTCCCAACACGGCAAATGTTATTATTGTGTATAAAGAGAAAAAGTGCGCAACCAAACAATATATATAACTTTTTTAATATGAAAGGAAAAAATGACACTGGTGTGTGATGACAATAAATTTTAAAACACAATAAAAGTCCAAAACACGGTGCTCCAATGGTGAACGATATTAAGGGACACTGAAGAAATCACTTGATACTTCTATCCAGAGAATAAAGCAAACAACGCTGCTTACCAGATTCGCTGGATCTAAAATTATAGGGATCAAACGCACTCATCAAGGGATCACTCAGATCAGTGATATTCCTCCACTTCTAACCACTATATCAGAAATTGCTGGTTGTGTGATTGCCATGCTAAACAAGTATGCAGATCTGGTTGCATGCTTTTTCCAGGCTGCCGCTATCTACATACAATGTACAAATATACATAAAAAGCATATTCACATTATTAACATTATTTACTGTACAATCATCTATTTTGTGCATCTAAACAAAATAATTTGAAAGACTATATACTGTACTGCCTCAAACTGCTAATTCATAAGTGCAGCGAACCATAGCAACTATTATTAATAATGCATTATGATTGCTTGCTGTGAGTTACAGTATGTAAGAATCAGCACCTAAGAATAGCAACCCTTTGCTGAACAAGGAAGTACATATCTTAAATTGTATGTAAACCTTAAACAATGAACACAAAGTGCTGTGTTAATTCTACCTAATGTTATCTCAGCGAGTCCCATCAGCCTCCCCAGTTCTCCTCTTGGACTACAAAACACGTCTCTTCTATGTTATGGAGATGAGGAGAGGAGGAACAATTCTGTAGTTCAGCAAAACACAACTGTGCAGTGTTGGCAATTTTTTTTGTGATTTTAGAACAAAAAAGACACTAGTCTGTAAGCCAACAATAGAAATTTAGGAGCTGAATGCACTTCTGCCAGGATCTACAGTTTTTTCCTGTACTTGCAGAGTCTTTAATGTGATACAATGTTGAGAAATGTGCATTACTGCAAAGATGTATTCATGTTTTTTTGCCCTGACACACACACTTGATAACATAGTTAGAAACAGTTCAGTGTTATATTGTATATGAGGTAAAATTTCTTATACAGTAAATTTGTGTTCAGAACAAAGAAATTTTCCAAGGATGAAACATCAAAAAATGTACTTTCCCTAACGCAATTTTTTTTCTTTGCATTTAATTTATATGCAAGACAAAGCAACATGTTCATTAAATCCTACCCTCTGTAGTTACTCATTAATTTTCATCTTCCCCTCAACCCTCTGCTACTCAGTTTTGCCCTGATAACAAAGAGAAATGCGCAATACATTTGGGTATAGGGAGAATGATGCTCACACTCCTTCTTCCCATGTGACAGCTTGATACTTTGTGATTGGCTGCTCAGGTACACACACAAGGGAAGGGAGAGAGTCCTGTAGCAATCATAATATATATATATATATATATATATATATATATATATATTTATAGATAGATAGATAGATAGATAGATAGATAGATAGATAGATAGATAGATAGATAGATAGATAGATAGATAGATAGATAGATAGATAGATAGATAGATAGATAGATAGATAGATAGATAGATAGATATAATGCTGTGAAAAGGTATTTGACCCCTTTCTGATTTTTTTTTTTTGCATATTTATCACACTTAAATGACTCAGATCATCAAACAAATTTTATTATTACACAAAGATAACCCAAGTAAGTACAAAATGCAGTTTTTAAATGAAGGTTTCATTTATTAAGGCAAAAAAACTGCCCAAACCTGCCTGGCTTTATGTGAAAAAGTAATTGCCCCCTAAACCTTATAACTGGTTGTGCCACCCTTGGCGGTAACAACTGCAATCAAGCGTTTGCGATAACTGGCAATGAGTCTTTCACATTGATGTGGAGCAATTTTGGCCCACTCTTCTTTGCAGAATTGTTTTAATTCAGCCACACTGGAGAGTTTTCCAGCATAAACGGCCTGTGTAAGGTCATGATACAGCATCTCATTTGGATTTAAGTCTGGGCTTTGACTAGGCCAATCTAAAACCTATATTTTGTTTGAACTATTTGGAGGTGGACTTGCTGTTGTGTTTAGGATCATTGTCCTGCTGCATAACCCAAGTGCACTTGAGCTTGAGGTCACAAACTGATGGCTGGACATTCTCCTTTAGGATTTTCTGGTAGAGCTCAGAATTCATGGTTACATCAATTATGTGTAGCACCCTGGTGTTTAGGCAGGGTGGCTATTAAATGTATCTGCCAAGTGATAGTTGCCTTGGCTAATTGTCAGGAGGTCAATTGATTTCACCCTAACTCTGAAATTGCTGCACTTTTCTCTTCTGTCGCTAGATAGCCGGGTACTTGGTGACATTAGACAAGACAAGGTCATTGCAAGGACAGACTAGGAATGAATGGGATGTCTCAGCCAATAGGCAGGGATTTTCTTGAATCCCTTGGCCTGCTGGGAGAACCTATTTATTTGGGTGAGGTCAGGTGACAAGGGTTCTGTGCCACCTGGACGGCTGGCTGGGTGGACGTGTGTTTTAAAGGCCCCAGGTTGCTAGGCCATAAGCCTTGGGCCTATCCCAGGGACATCTGGCTGCTAAGCTGTCTAAGGGCCTATCCAGAAACAAGAGAGCAGCATTGGGTTGGGACTGAGGCTTTCAGTCCAACCAGAAGCAACGGTTCTGCCGGCCGGAGAACCAGCTGTAGTCAGAGGTAGAGGGGAAGCTGTAGCCACTAAGGGACCATCCACCTTGCTACCGGAGACAACTTTGAGTAGCTGAAGCAAGTACCTGAGCAGTATTCTCACCAGCCGTGGATGTTGAAGAATTTGGAAAATGTCAGCAGGTGTCAAGCCAGGGATCCAGCCAGTGGAGGTGACGCTTGCAGAGCATTATTGTGTGCCAAACCAGGGACCAAGCAGGCCAGCGGGGTGACGCTTGAGGAGTATCTTTGAGTGTCAAGCTAGGGACCCAGCAGGGACATGGGGTTAAGCTTGAGGAAGATACTGAGTGAAAAGATTGGAAGAGCTCAGGTGATCCAGTGGCGAGTGGATCTGTTAGTCTGGCGAAAGACTGGGAGCTCAGCGGAGTGAAGTTCTACAATAGGAGATTGTAGAAGAAGTGAAGGAGTTCATTGCAACCTTTGTTAGAAACTGTTACAAGATTGTTGCCATAGGAGACAGCGGTCCTACTAATGCAGATGTGGTGTCTAGCTGGATGCCTTTCCCTGCATGGCTGTCTGCCTATAGAGATCTCGGAGTCTGCCAATTAACTTTGCAACTACTAAAGGGTGTCCTGGCCCTAACCCTCTCTCCCACAGTTCTGTTTAAGAGACAATAAATCTTTTTGCATTCAAGAAGTGTCTGGTGCCCATCAATCTACCTTGCACTACACCCACCATGCCTTGTGACCCACTCTGCACAGAAGAATGTCAGCTGTCCCTAACTCTGGAGGTCATCATTAGGCCTCTGGGGGGCCCTGGACCTTGCTACATATGGTAAGTAGGGATGGGTGAACGGTTCGGCCCGAGCATAAGTTCGGGCCAAACTTTCGCTGTTCGGACATTCGATGAACAGCCGTACAAACAGGTCGTTCGACCGTTTGTTCACCCCCCTAACCAACCACAATGCATTGTGGTGCTGAACAGTGCATTGCAAGCCCTGACTGGCTGAAGCAGTGAAAGCTTCAGCCAATCAGGGCACAGAGCACTGCCAGAGTCATGGCAGCCATTTTCAGTGTGATTTCGGTGTGGAGCTGAGTTATTTGACCACAGTGTCAGACACTTGCTCCCTGATGATGCCAAGCCATTACTGGATTCAGATGTTGGTTCTGAGGTTGAGGATGACAGGAACATGAGCCTAGAGAGAGGGAGGAACACTGGTAGACAAATTGGCATTCATGTTCCCCAAGCCGCAGCGTATTGCTAAGTTGTCTCCAGTGGTAATGATGAAGATGTGGAGATAATCATGATGATGATAAGGTCACTGATGCAACTTGGGTGCCAGATAGAGCACAGGAGGAAACTGAAGGTGAGGTGGCACAACCCCAAGGAGGCCGACATCAAGAAAGAGTAGAGAGCAGCCATCCTATTCCATCACATTCTGCAGCTGTTATCTCCAGGCCCACTCCCCAAAGCTCAGCTGTCTGGGCCTTTTTCAGCACATCTGCAGCAGATCGCACTGTTGCTATCTTGCTATCCCAGGCACATCAAACGTGGCAAAAACACCAACCATATGCATAACATTGCAATTTTTTGCCTTCATCAAGAGCACCTCTATAGGGTTATGGTGGGAAGGCGCCCCGACACCCAAAGAGTAATTTTTCCTGCACCTGTTTTACAGTGAGGCCAATTCTTGCTTTCATCAAGAGTACCTCTATAGGGTTACGGTGGGAAGACGCCACCGACACACAAAGACCAATTTTTACACACCCATTACTTCTATACAAAGTCAAAGTGACACCAGAATGTATCCAAAAAATCTCTAATCTTGTTCCCAGTGCACTACATTGTGACCTCATCATCCACACTGGTTCCCCAGCTGTTGCTGAGCAAAATAAAGGCAGCTTGCAGGGATAATGTAATTTGTTTTGGCTTTATAAATGCAATTATTGCTTCAGCAGATTCTAGACATGGTACAGATCTGCCACTTTACAGGTAGACTAAGGGGACCCTCCAGGCACTATATTGGAAGGAGTTTTTCATTTTTAGATCAAAAAATCACTGCTCATTTAAAAATGACGTTTTTCACAAACTTCTTTTTTTATTGATACATGTCCTCCAGGGCAGGACCCGGACCCCTATAACCATGTATGCCCAATTACTTGCATATAAGCCTTCAAAATGGGCACTTTTGATTTTTGACGTTCGGGTCCCATTGACTTTAATATAGTTAAGTATTTGGGTCCGAACTTTCTCTGTGTTCGGAAGTTCTGGTGCGAACCGAACAGGAGTCTGTTTGGCCCATCCCAAATGGTAAGTCGTCCAGGTCCTGAAGCTGCAAAGCAGCCCCAGACCATCACGCTACCACCACCATGTCTGACTGTTGGCATGATGTTCTTGGTATGAAATGCTGTATTCGTTTTATGCCAGCTGTAACGGGACGCACACTTTCCAAAAAGCAACATTTTTGTCTCATTAGTCCACAGAATATTTGCCTTAACATCTTGGGGATAATCAAGATGTTTTTGGTAAATGTGAGATGAGCCTTTGTGTTCTTTTTGGTCAGCAGTGGCTTTCGCCTTGGAACTCTCGTTTTTGCCCAATCTCTTTCTTATTGTTGAATCATGAACACTGATCTTACCTGAGGCAAGTGAGGCCTGCACTTCTTTAGATGTTGCTCTGGGTTCTTTTATGACTTCCTGGATGAGTTGTCATCATGCTCTTGGAGTAATTTTTGTAGGCCGGCCACTCCTGGGAAGGTTCACCACTGTTCCAAGTTATCTACATTTGTGGATAATGGCTCTCTCCATGGTTCACTAGAGTTCCAATGCCTTAGAAATGGCTTTGAAAACTTTCCTAGACCGATACATGTAAATTACTTTGTTTCTAATCTGTTCTTGATTTTTTTTAGATTGTGGCATGATGTGTGGCTTTTTGTGATCTGTTAGCCTACTTCACTTTGTCAGACAGCTTCTATTTATGTGATTTCTTGATTCAACATGTCTGGCAGTAATCGGGTCTGGGTGTGGCAAGTGAAATTTAACTCAGCTTTCCAAAAAAATTGTGGTTAATCACAGTTCATTCATGATTCAGCATGGGAGGGGGCAATTACTTTTTCACATAGAGCCAGGCAGGTTTGAACAGCTTTTTTCCCTTAATAAATGAAATAATAATATAAAAATTGCATCTTGGATTTACTTGGGTTATCTCTGTGTAATATTAAAAATTTTTAATGATCTGAACCATTTAAGTGTGAGAAATGAGCAAAAAAAAATAAAATCAGGAAGAGGGCAAATACTTTTTCACAGCACTGTGTGTGTATATATAGCTGGTCCAATGCCGATGGCAGCGGTGGGACTGTGTATGTGACTGACGACTAAGAGCCGAGTAAACAGGAGATGACGGCTCAGTGATTTCCTGCATGAGAGATGGTGAGGCTGCAAATGGACATCAGGCTGCATTGATGGGAGATGGGCGCAGATCAGGCTGCAGATGGGCACTAATCAGGCTGCATTGAGGTTGCAGATGGGCACAGATCAGTGTGCATATCTCTTCATGTGACAACACTGAAGAAATGACACTTTGCTACAATGTAAAGTAGTGAGTGTACAGGGTCCCCTCAAAATAACTCAACACACAGCCATTAATGTCTAAACCGCTGGCAACAAAAGTGAGTACACCCCTAAGTGAAAATGTCCAAATTTAGCCCAAAGTGTCAATATTTTGTGTGACCACCTTTATTTTCCAGCACTAAAACCTTAACCCTCTTGGTCATGGAGTTCACAGGTTGCCACTGGAGTCCTCTTCCACTCCTCCATGACAGCATCACGGAGCTGGTGGATGTTAGAGATCTTGTGCTCCCCCACCTTCTGTTTGAGGATGCCCTACAGATGCTCAGTAGGGTTTAGGTCTGGAGAAATGCTTGGCCAGTCCATCACGTTTACCCTAAGTTTCTTTAGCCAAGGCAGTGGTCGTCTTGGAGGTGTGTTTTGGGTCGTTATCATGTTGGAATACTGCCCTGCGGCCCAGTTTCCGAAGGGAGGGGATTATGCTCTGCTTCAGTATGTCACAGTACATGTTGGCGTTCATGATTCCCTCAATGAATTGTAGCTCCCCAGTGCCAGCAGCACTCATGCAGCCCCAGACCATGACACTCCCACCACCATGCTTGACTGTAGGCAAGACACACTTGTCTTTGTACTTCTCACCTGGTTGCCGCCACACACGCTTGACACCATCTGAACCAAATAAGTATATCTTAGTCTCATCAGACCACAGGACATGGTTCTAGTAATCCATATCCTTAGTCTGCTTGGATTCAGCAAACTGCTTGTGGGCTTTCCTGTGCATCATCTTTAGAAGAGGCTTCCTTCTAGGACGATAGCCATGCAGACCAGTTTGATGCAGTGTGCAGCATATGGTCTGTGCACTGACAGGCTGACTCCCCACCCCTTCAACCTCTGTAGCAATGCTGGTAGCACTCATATTTATTCTTATTTCCCAAAGACAACCTCCGGATATGACGCTGAGCACGTGCACTCAACTTCTTTGGTCGACCATGGCGAGGCCTTGTCTGAGTGGAACCTGTTCTGTTAAACTGCTGTATGGCCTTGGCCACTGTGCTGCAGCTCAGTTTCAGGGTCTTGGCAATCTTCTTAAAGCCTAGGCAAATTTACACTGTTATACAAGCTGTGCACTCACTACTTTACATTGTAGCAAAGTGTCATTTCTTCAGTGTTGTCACATGAAAAGATATAATAAAATATTTACAAAAATGTGAGGGGTGTACTCACTTTTGTGAGATACTGTGTACTGTGCACAAGTTTTTGGCAGGTATGAAGAAATAATGTAAAGTAAGAATGCTTTCAAAAATATATATTTTGTTGTTCATGTTTATCAATTTACAAAATGCTAAATTAGCAAACAGAAGGAAAATCGAAATCAAATATTTGCTTTGACTACCCTTGGGCTCCAAACCAGCCTCAACTCTTACACTTGCACACTTTGTACGCTTGCACAAAGTCAGGGATTTTGTAGGATTAGAGTCAGGGGTATGATTTCCAAATGTAGGTTAAAACACAGTCATTAACTGAAACAGAAACAGATGTGCAGGAGGCTTAAACCTGGGTGTGGAACAGCCAAACTCTGCTACTAAATTGAGGTTGTAGAAGACAGTTTCATGTCAAAGGTCATACACCATGGAAAGACTGAGCACAGCAACAAGACACAAGGTAGTTATATTGCATCAGCAAGGTCTCTCCCTGGCAAATATTTCAAAGCAGACTGGAGTTTCAAGATATGCTACTCAAGCTCTTATGAAGAAGCACAAAGAAAGAGAGACAACATGGAGGACCATAGACACGGTCAGCCAAGGAAGCTTAATGCAGCAGATGTAGGACACATTATGCTTACTTCCCTTTGACTTCAGAAGATGTTGACTTCAGAAGATGTCCAGCAGTGCCATCAGCACAGAACTGGTGGAAACCAGTTGGACCCAGGTTCGCCCATCTACTGGAGAAATCCAGCCAGAAGTGGTCTTCATGGAAGAATTGTGGCCAAAAAGCCATGCCTCTTATGGGGAAACAAGGCTAAACGACTCAACTAGGCATGAAAATATAGAAACTAGGGTGCAGAAAAATGGCAGCAGGTGCTCTGGACTGATGAGTCAAAATTTGAAATATTTGGCTGTAGCTGTGGTGGTTCCTTGCAAGTTTGTTCCTGTATTTCTGAAAATGTAGTTGGAGAGTTGGTCGGGACCAATGGTGTCCTCAATGCTGAGAAATACAGGCAGATACTTATCCATCATGCCATACCATCAGGGAGGCGAGATAGGCCCCTAATTTATTCTGCAGCATGACAACAACCCCAGACATACAGCCAATGTCATTAAGAACTATCTCGTGTAAAAAAGAACCAGGAGTCCTGGAAGTGATAGTTTGGCCTCCACAGAGCCCTGATCTTAAAATCATAGAGTGTTTCTGGGATTACATGAGGAGACCAAAGGATTTTAGGCAGCCTACATTCTCAGAAGTTTTGTAGTTCCTTCTCCAGGATGTTTGGAATAACCTACCTTCCGAGTTCCTTCAAAAACTGTGTGCAAGTGTACCTAAAATAATTGATGCCGTTTTGAAAGAAAAGGGGTTCACACCAAATATTGATTTGATTTGCATTTCTCTTCTGTTCATTTACTTTCCATTTTGTTAATTAATAAAAATAAACTATTAATAGTTCTATTTCTGAAAGCATTCCTAATTTACAGCAAATTTTCACACCTATGCAAAAAGATGGATCTGGCAACACTGTAATTCATATGCGTATTTACTGACTACATAGGAAAATAAAATAAAACAAAGAATCTGATGTGTTTCAGCGAGAGCCTCAGTCGTGGCACCTCTTAGTGCTTGTAGAGCCTTTGTCACTAGACTATTTTTTGACTACTTCACACCTGCCTAAAACTTTTGTGCAGTAGTGTATATATAAACTGAAGTGGTATACAGTACAATACTCCCAATTCCCTTAGTGTTGAAATATCCTTTCGATGTAAAATAGTGGCCATTTTGGAAGAAGAAGTACGGTATCTTTATTATAATGATTAGAGGCTGTTTAAGGATAGGTGCTCATTGGAAAGAAAGAACCCCAGGTAGTAAGAAAGAAGCAAATGAGCTTTAGATATTAATGGAAGGGGTGTGCAGGCACATTTACCATAGGTTTTGTTGTTAATTCCCAGCCTGTGATTTCCTGTCAAGCAGATATCAAGTGCTTTACTATCTACAATTATTGGGCACATGAAGTAATAAGACAAGCCTGCCAGCAAAAGATTCCTTAATGGCTTCATGTCAAGGGCTTATGTGCTACAGAGACATATGCACCACAGTTCACAGGAAGTAGTGTTAGCCTTGGAAGGTTTCTTAGGGCTATAACAACACATGAGAAACTCATATGTCATCTAAAGACCTCTCATGTATGTGTCAAGCACTGCAGCAGAGAGAAATTAAGGAACTTTTCCTCCATATGAAAATCCTAGTTGCACGACTATTGTAGTGACCTACCAGCATTACTACTAATCAGTGACCCCAAACAAGTTTGCATATCAGGAAATTCAATTTAAAGTCAGAAGACCAAATTTTCATACTTTTTTGGAGGTCAGTGAAAAAAGAAGCTGGCAGCCTCTGTATTGCTCTCAAGACAGGTTTATGTTAAAACTTTGATGTAGACGCAATTGGCTCCGGAGAGTTACAGAAGCTCCTTTTAATTGTCCTGGACCAGATCGTGTGCCAAAAAATGCTCCCTATTAGCCTTATCATTTTATATTTTTAATTTTATTTAAAACACCAACAAAATAAACGAAACTACCCTAAATGCATATATAATTTCACAGAAAGCAATCTGTTCATTTTTACTACTGACAAAAATACAGAAAATGTGATGATGTTTCTTAATTAATGGGGGTTGGAGGAGGTACTATATTTTAACTTTTTAACAAAACTTTACTTTAATCCTCCCCATCCCCAGCCATATATGCTTACCTTTCCTCTGATCCTCCCCTGCTCCTTTAAAGGGTAACTCCACTTTCGTGGGGAAAAAAAATAGCAAATAAAGAACAAATAATATAGCACAACATAGTACATCATATTGTACTTGAATGTTATTAAAAATTACCTTTCCTTTTCAATCTGCAGCCACTCCAATTTTCTGAGAATGCATTACAATATGACTACCTGGAGTTGCTCTGTACACAGAGTGTGTACTGTCCACCCCCCAGAAACATAATTTCCTGCTTGTGTGATTGGCTCACCAATTTTCCCAGACGTCTGCCTAAGATACAAGTCAGATTTAAGGCATCCCCTGCAACAAAAATTTCATTTTTGGAGAGATACTTTCAATAGGAACACGTCTAAAGGGATGCAGGCCCAGCAGATTTCCTCATTAGTGCTTTGCAGCTGCACACCTGGCAGTTAACTATGAAACCACTCCCATTAGACCCACTTAGAACAGGGGCACAGAGAAACATAGAGAGATTTCTTCAGAATAACAAAAGGTAGGAATCTGCAATAAAGCTTGTTATAATCCTTGTAATGTACATAGATCACCCAGAGGGGAATGTTTTTTACTCGACAAAGGTGGAGTTATGCTTTGATGGCCAGAATCTAAAAAAAACACCTGGTACTTCCATGAATGGTGGAGCATGTGACCAAGTGATATGACAGAGCTGGACCTATCATTCCTGTCATAGGGAAAACTTATGTAAACTTTGAGTTCAACCATTTAGGGCTTACACATGGCTTTGGTTTCACTCCCTGGAGCTGATAAATGATTTATGTCTGAAATCCCATGGGTGCGTTATTATTATTTTTGTCTTGCAGTTAAATCATGGGGCAAAGCTGTGTAAAAGAAATAAAATTGGATGTTATCCTATACACATGACTGCATTTGCTGGCTCTTTAAAATGCATGGACCTGGTACTAAAAAAAGGTATTTCAGCGCATTTAATCATCAGCTATGGGAAATTGGTAAATTGGGCAAAATTGTATTTAATTACTTATTCCTTTTTGCTGTGCAGGTGAAGAATTGGGGTTTAGTATTGAAGATCACATCAATTTCACAGACAATGAGAAGAGTAGCCCTCTCCATGTGGCAGTTCAAAATGGACGCTTGCCAATTGTGAAAGCCTGCATTGAATATGGAGCAAAGATCGATCTCAAACAAGTAGTTGCTATGTTACCAGATTATCACTCATGAAGCACTGAAAGATAGCTGTAACAAAGTATATGTGTATTTTAAAGTCAATCTTCCTATCTTGCCTAAAATAGGGAAATTAAATATTTATAAAGACAAATGGGCTTTTTATTCACTGGACACTGCAATGGCACTCTACACTGCATCTGCATTTTTATGTGGTGTGGAGTCTGTATTGTCCCACAGAGTTCTCTCTGTTTAATGCTACTTTGACAGGTCATTTGACCTTGCAGCTTTTTGCGCATTAATTTGAATAGCATAGTGCACATTTGTAAGGCACACCACTGTAGTTTATGAATGTGCCATCTTCCTGATTTTTTAAAGGGGCGCTGTGTCATCTCTGTATTACAACCTCCTCCTTCTTGGGGACTCTGGACCTCTTTGGTGTGGTGTAAACTAGCTGCCACTCCCTCCTCAGAAAACCAGATTGGTAGGAAAGTGTGCTGAAGCACAGAGAGGTTGATACAGGCCAATCCCAATTACCTCAAACAGAAGGTGTATACTGATTTGAAATAAAATTGATGTGCCACTTATTTTATTACTAACTGCAAGTACATAAATTAATAAATTATTAGCTAATGTGTGTTGGGGATTTTTTACATGAATCTACAGTGCCATATATGCATGTTCCGTCTATCTCATCATAATGTGCACTGTGCATTAATATATACAAAAACAATATAGAGTCCTTGAAGTATAAAAAGCATCTGTGCAAATAAAGTCCAATTTTTATAAAATGCTGGCAATTATTTTTGGCCACTTTAACACTTTTCAAACCTCTACTGAATAAGGCAATTTGACCTTCCTTTTTTTTGAATCAAGTTGTTTTTTTTTATCAGTTTTTTTACAATACACATACAAATACACTACAACAAAAGCATATCACAAAGAAAAGTTTCAGATAACAAAACAATGCAATAAAATAAACGTATAATACAGGACGAAATCCGTCATAGCATTTCACAGACTAAAGAAAAGCATTTATGACAAGTACCCATTTTTACCATAAGGCATTTATGTATGCATACTGACCCATAGGTCATAGAGTACCTTTATTGAAATCAATTGTCAAAGAGTTAGTATTTTTACACCACGTGCAAATTATGAAGTTTTGCACTTTAAATACTTGGCCTCTCCCGTATGACCTTACCCTACATCCATCTTAGTTCATTTCACTGTCAACCCCTGTACCAATTGCCATCGGGAAACTATTAGTCATATTTAATTACTATCCTCTTCATCCAGAAGAGGGGCATCGACAAGTGGATTACTGGAGTCCACCCACCAGGACCATATTTTTTAAAATTTACGTGGATATCCCCTATGTTTGTGGGTTAATTTTTCCTTTGTAATGTGCAATTAAAAGCAGCACACTACTGTTTATGTGTGGGGGGTGTAGGCGAGATTCACTTTTGTAATATGAGTTTTTTGTGCTAAGTATAAGGATCTTGACAGCAATTTGAGGGGAAAAGGGGCTAAAGGGGATAATTTGTTTTAAATTAAATCCTTATTTTTAAGCTAATTATTTTAATCTCAACAATATAACAGTCCCCGTTTTTTATATAACTATAACTATTCTGTTTCTCTTACTTTCTGTTGTAGAACGATAATGCCACAGCTCTTCATTTTGCTTCTACTCAAGGAGCAACTGAAATTGTCAAGTTCATGCTTTCTTCCTACACTGGGGATAAGAATATAGTTGACTTGCCAGATGGAAATAATGAAACACCACTACACAAGTAAGAAATGTACTACTTTTTATCTTAAGAAATGTGCAATATATTCTTTCAGCCACTTCTTCTTTACTCAAGTTTACTAATTAACAAAAAATTTAAATATTTTTGTTTAGGTTTGTGGTTATTATCTGGGATTATTTTTTACAAATACTAGTGCCATTTGGATAGTCTTGATATTCATTGCCTAAACAACAGCTTGCAAATCAGTAGAACAATAGCATGATTGCTCACAGTATGATAATTAAGAGACATATTTCAGATTTTCGTAAAATTAATATGGAATTGATGAGAGATCACCCAAAGATACTCTTTTTTCACAATTCTGAGTCTGTTCATGTAAAACTAATATTTTTGGTAGGTGCTGGTGCAATGTAACTGTGTAACATAACCTCAGTTTGATAAATCCCTTAGGAATCCTGGTGAGGAAATCTCTGTTCTAAAAAGAGAACCAACCTGGCCTAAAATGTGCTGGTGAAGGCATCATTTGGTGTCTGCAAGTACCTGTTTTTATTTTCAAATTGAATCTTGTTTCCTTGTGGAACCCTTGAACCCTAGGTCCAAGCCCCCTGTATACATGGCTTTGACTTTTCCTTAGGTTCAGATTAAAAACACCCATTGCTGCATTAGGCCCTGTATCTTATACTGAAACTGTCAAATGTCAAAGTCTCTGCTGCACACTCAGATTCTGTCATTTGATAGTTAACAGTAGGGGGCAGAGCTTTTTCTTAACTTAGAAAGAAGTCAAGTCCTTGGCATGCAGCTTGACTTCGCGTGGGCACAGGGGTCAGTAGCTTTACAGTCAGGTCCATAAATATTGGGACATCGACACAATTCTAATCTTTTTGGCTTTATACACCACCACAAAGGATTTGAAATGAAACAAACAAGTGCTTTAACTGCAGACTTTCAGCTTTAATTTGAGGGTAATCTGGTGAACGGTGTAGTAATTACAACTGTTTGTATATGTGCCTCCCACTTTTTAAGGGACCAAATGTAATGGGACAAATTAACAATCATCCATCAAACTTTCACTTTTTAATACTTGGTTGCAAATCCTTTGCAGTCAATTACAGCCTGAAGTCTGGAACGCATAGACATCACCAGATGCTGGGTTTCATCCCTGGTGATGCTCTGCCAGGCCCCTACTGCAAGTGTCTTCAGTTCCTGCTTGTTCTTTGGGCATTTTCCCTTAAGTTTTGTCTTCAGCAAGTGAAATACATGCTCAATCGGATTCAGGTCAGGTGATTGACTTGGCCATTGCATAGCATTCCACTTCTTTCCCTTAAAAAACTCTTTGGTTGCTTTTGCAGTATGCTTCGGATCAATGTCCATCTGCACGGTGAAGCGCTGTCCAATGAGTTCTGAAGCATTTTGCTGAATATGAGTAGATAAATTTTGCCCGAAACACTTCAGAATTCATCCTGCTGCTTTTGTGAGCAGTCACATCATCAATAAATACTAGAGAACCAGTTCCATTGGCAGCCATACATGCCCACGCCATGACACTACCACCATCATGCTTCACTGATAATGTGGTATGCTTTGGATCATGAGCAGTTCCTTTCCTTCTCCATACTCTTCTCTTCCCATCACTCTGGTACAAGTTGATCTTGGTCTCATCTGTCCATAGGATGTTGTTCCAGAACTGTGAAGGCTTCTTTAGATGTTGTTTGTCAAACTCTAATCTGGCCTTCCTGTTTTTGAGGCTCACAAATGGTTTACACCTTGTGGTGAACCCTCTTTATTCACTCTGGTGAAGTCTTCTCTTGATTGTTGACTTTGACACACATACACCTACCTCCTGGAGAGTGTTCTTGATCTGGCCAACTGTTGTGAAGGGTGTTTTCTTCACCAGGGAAAGAATTCTTTGGTCATCCACCACAGTTGTTTTCCGTGGTCTTCCGGGTCTTTTGGCGTTGCTGAGCTCACCGATGCATTCTTTCTTTTTAAGGATGTTCCAAACAGTTGATTTGGCCGCACCTAATGTTTTTGCTATCTCTCTGATGGGTTTGTATTGTTTTTTCAGCCTAATGATGGCTTGCTTCACTGATAGTGACAGCTCTTTGGATCTCATATTGAGAGTTGACAGCAACAGATTCCAAATGCAAATAGCACATTTAAAATGAACTCTGGACCTTTTATCTGCTCCTTGTAAATGGGATAATGAGGGAATAACACACACCTGGCCATGGAACAGCTGAGCAGCCAATTGTCCCATTACTTTTGGTCCCTTAAAAAGTGGGAGGCACATATGCAAACTGTTGTAATTCCTACACCGTTCACCTGATTTGGATGTAAATACCCTCAAATTAAAGCTGAAAGTCTGCAGTTAAAGCACATTTTGTTTGTTTCATTTCAAATCCATTGTGGTGGTATATAGAGCCAAAAAGATTAGAATTGTATAGATGTCCCAATATTTATAGACCTGACTGTACATGAGCACAGGAGTCCGTTTCAAGATTAAAACTGGTACTTGCAGGCAACACTATTGTTACATGTGCCACTTTTAAGGCCATGTCAGGTTCACCTGCCCTGGTCTAAAGCACAAATTAGAAACCCCAAAGGTGGGGTGTGTGTGTGTGTGTGTGTGTGTGTGTGTGTGGACAGTGAAAACTCCAAGGCAGGCCGGAGAGCCAAGATTTATGGTATCTCACCAGTAGAACTCCCAAGAATTATACAATGTGTGGCCATGAAACTCCATCTATTTTTAAGATATCCTTGTATGTGGTCTAGCACCAGGGCCGGCCTTACCATGAGTCCCAGTGGGTCCATGGGACCCAGGCGGCAGTTTGAGCGGGGGCGGCCACGACTTGGCAGCCTTGCCTCCACCTCTATATGTCCTGACTCCCGCGTGTAAGTAGAAGAGATGTATCACTCATTGCTGCCCAGCGCCCGGTAATGGCATTAACTCTCAGTCTGACAGTGTTGCGGCCAAGGCTGCAGCCGCCAGCCAGGCAGGAATAACAGGCACAAGCAGCCAGCATTATACATAATACACCGCCGACATGGTACCATCTCTGTCTCCAGCTCCAGACCAGCATACAGTGTCAGAGTGTCTGTCACCTCCTTTCCTCCTGTGTACATTTCTGGGGAGCGGCCGAGTGGTATGAGCGGAGTTGGGTGGGTATGGCTTGTGTGGCGGCGCATGGGTTAGGGAGCGGAGCAGGTTTTCCAGCTAAAAGGCTTGGAGCACATCACACAGCAAAGCACAGGCACAGCACAAGTACCCAATCATCACCGACACCACCAGTGCTGCAAGATGGAATAAGAGGCTCAGGTACAATTTTGCCAGCTGGTGAGTTCTATTTTCATAGTAAATCTAGGTAATGTGAGTGGCAGGCTGGTTAAGTTGGTTGCTGTATGTATGTTTACTCAGCCCAGGGCAAGTCCCTCCCACCTCGCCTCGAATGATGGCCTCCCAGTCTGCTTCTCGGAAGTTTCCGTGACGGTTGGATCCGTCTTGAAAGGGAGATAAGATTATGGGATAGAATGTTGGTTGCATGAACAACAAACAATTCTAGATAATCACTTCTTCCTGATTTCTATCAGAAATATTTTAAGTTCTTATAAAATCTAGAAATAGTTTATATATTTGCAAAACAATTTTCCTGTTGCAGATTATATAGATCCTTATAAACGGCAAAGCTGATAATGATAAACAGTATAATGAATAAAAAATAATAGAGAGAGAATTTCTTTTGAACAAAAATAAACTGCATTTAAGAATTTAATTTGGTTACACAAAGTAATATAAGGAAGTAGAAATGAATGTTCATTGTGAAGCTTTTGTGACAGTGTATCTTATAACACTGAACTAATATAAGATACTAATAATTAAAAATCCTTAAAAATTTGATAACGTATCAGTAGCCTTAATGTACTAATTTAGCAATATATCAATAAAAAGCAGAATATAAATTATAGAAGGCAATAAATGTTATGGTTGAATGCCTCATAAACCACATCTCCTGCCTGTCCATCTGTTGGTTTTTAGTAATTTATGATGACTGTGTATGGAAATATCAGCTCACAATATCTAATAGCTCTTGGAATACATTTTTATAAAAGAAAACGTTATTATACTTTGGATTTGTTAGAACGTTTGATTCGTGGAAAATGTCCTCTGAGTTTATTGGTGGGAAGATTAAAAAAAATTAACCATGCATAACAGGCAGATATAAAAAAAAAATAAAATAAAACTGAATGCAGTTGTTGTTCCTGCAAAAAATTAAATAAATGTATGTTTACATATAACTAACATAACTATCTTAATCTAACTTGACATATTGATTTACAAAAACTGGAGAGTGCATAATTTGGTGCAAATGTGCATAGTAGCCAATCAGCTTCTAACTTGTTTAACAGTTTGTTCCATTAAGCTTTGACAATAAAACCTAGAAGCTGATTGGTTTCTATGCAGAGCTGCACCCGATTTTGCACTCTCCTGTTTTAGCAAATCAACCCTATTGACTTCCTAACTCCTGTCATCACTTAAGCCATACAGAATTAAAAAATTCAGCCTGTTCAGAAGGGACCGGGCGAATTTTGATCCATGTATGGACAACTGATCACCCTCTGTACACCAGCCTTGTCGGATTTCCCCGCTCGATCAGCACTGCAAGCTTTAGCCTACAATGCTGATCTGTGTATTTGGACAGTGGAGAAATCTCTCCGCTGTCAGAATTCAATAGCTCAGCAGGGAGGGTTCCCCCATCCATCTGAAGTGTGTGGATGGAGGAATCAAGTCCGTTTTTTTCGCTCTATCTCCTGGTTGAACGGGAAAAACTGATTCATATTTAGGCTACCTTACACAGCAACACACAGACTTGGAGAGGAAGGGACTGCCCCGGGTGCCACCCATTGGGGGGTGTCAGGCCGGCTGCCATATTTTAAAGTTAGGAAAACATTACTGACAACCCCTTCTTTATACACCGCTCCTCCTGTGTCACTCTCCATGTGAATTGAACCCTCTAATACCTCAATTAACGCCGCTCATTCTGGTCGCTCTCCTCCTCCCGCTCCGCCTCCTCCTTGAGTGTAGCTTTTGATTGGAGTGGTCAAGTGACCGTCAATGAAGCAGCTGAGGAGAGCAGTCACATGACTGTCCACGATAGAGCGGAGTTAATTCAGGTATTTAGAAGCTTCGATTTACAATGACATTGACACAGGAGGAACGGTGTATGAGATGGGGCTGACAGTGACATTTTCTCAACTGTAGAGTATGCTGGCAATGCTGTCCCAGGAGACTGGGGGTCTCCTGGGAGTGCAGGGGGGGCTTTATAATGAAAGGAGGCTGTGCAGGGGTCCGCGTAATGTGCAGGAGATCCGTGTGTGTGCAGGGGGTCCATGTGCTGGGTAGGGGGTCTGTGTACTTCTCAGGGGGTCCATGTACTGTGCTGGGGGTCTGTGTACTGTACAGGGGTTCACATAATGTGCAAGGGGTCTGCGTAATGTGCAAGGGATCCACGTGCTGTGCAGAGAGCCTGCGTACTGTGCTGGGGTCCGTGTGCTGTGCTGGCGGTCCATGTGCTGTGCTGGGGTTCTGTGTTCTGTTCTGGGGGTCCGTGTGCTGTGAAGGGGGCCTGTGTGCTGTGCAGGGGATCCGTGTACTGTGCAGGTGGAAAGTTTTTTTCCTGAAATTTCCCTCTTAAAGTTGCATGTTATACGCCAATAAATACGGTAAATTACATCTAAGAGAGAAATCAGCAGTCCTGTTTGGCAGAGGTTTATGAAACACAAATGTGACAGGACAGGATAAGAAATCTTTTGCAAATAAGACAACTTATATATGTGTATTTCAACTGTTTATTTTCTGCCTGCCTGGATTTCAGCTTTCAATTTTAAATTTCCCTGTTCAAGTTTAACCTCTCCAGGTCCAACAAAGCTTAATTATTTTATAGTTTGAAGTAAACTTGAAACTTAATATGTCATATTTGGCATTTTGCCATTGTGTTGCATGTCTTTATCTCTTTTATTGCTTTTTTCCAATATTTACTTTGCTTTTGTTTTTCCAACAGATCGTGTTTGTTTGACCATGCTGACTTGGCAGAATATTTAATATCTATGGTAAATATTTCATGCACTATGTAAATCAAAAACAGTTTTGGCAGGAATTGTTCAAAAACAGCTGTGGTGGCACAGTGGTGTAGTAGGTAGCACTCTCGGCTAGCAGTGAGAAGCGTTGCTGGTTAAAATCCCAACCATGACTCTACCTGCCTGGAGTTTGCATGTTCTCCCTGTGCCTGCGTAGGTTTGCTCCGGGTACTTCAGTTTCCTCCCACACTCCAAAGACATGCTGGTAGGTTAATTGGCTTCTGTCCAAATTGGCCCTAATATATGAATGTGAGTTGGGGATTTTGGATTGGGGACTCCTTTAGGGTAGGGACCAATGTATGTGTGGAGCAGTGCAAAAATTGATGGTGCTATATGGGTACCGTAAAATAAATAATAATATAATAGATGAGCATCTTAATGTACAATGTACAGGGATAGGGACAATTGTAGACACACACTCACTCAGATTGAATTGGATGGACTGGTGTCTTTATTCAACCTTACATACTATGTAAAAGCCCAACTTCAGCAAAAACTTTTTTTTTTGGAGTTAGGAAAGGTTAATGTTTCTGTTTTAATCAATGATTTAAAATGCTGTTTGTGTCTTCAGTGATGATTTGTTGTTGGATTTAATGCTGTCTGTGTCTCCATAAAGGAGTTAGCTCCTATTTTTCTGGAGACTTGGACAGCAATACAATTCTGACAAATGTTCTAAACCTATTTTTAAAAAATATTCTTTGCTGCCATTAAGAGAGGTTACCATCTTCCCTGCTCCATCTGACACCTGCCACATAAACAGGATGTTAGAAAAAGATCTCCCACATAGGGACACAGACAGAAAAAAAACTTTAACCACTTTATCTAAAAGTTTAAATAAAGCTTTGACTAGATTTGGACTTAGATTTATAAAAATGTATTACCACAGTATACTCTATACGATCAATACAGGTATGAGGTACTCAGCATGGTACTGTATAATTATATACCGTAGATCTGGGTCAAATGTAGTTGAGTCATTCAAGTGTTTGTAACCCTAACAGTTACATACACTGCTAGTCCCTCACTTGTATGCATCCATAATGTACTGTATAGGTTTTTAAAATCACGTGACTCGCAGCCACTCTATACCTCCGATCCAGGGCTATAGCAGGAGGGGCTGAGATCTCCCTCTGACATCAGCTGGGGAGGTCACATGGCCACTCAACCCTTCCTGCTGTAGCCCTGGATCGGAGGTGTAGCGTGGCTGCGAGTCACGTGACCAGCCTGAAGATGCATGTAAAAAGGTATTTAGAGGCATTGTTTTTAACAAAAATGCATACAGTACATTATGGCTCCATCCAAGTAAGGGGCTGGCAGGGAATTTTTAACTTTTCCACTAACAGCAGCAGGAGGGGATAGCTCACACAGAAGGGAAAATAGGAAAGGGTACTGATAAAGTAACCAAAGGTCAGACTTTAAAGGCATAGAAACAATGGAGAAATAACAAAAATGATATTTATAATATTTATTGAAAAAATTTCATCGTATAAACACAGTGTACAAAAAAGATAAAAAACATGAAAGTGATACAGTTTGTACAATGAGCATTTGTGCATCTACGCGTTTCGCCGTTAGTCTTCTTCAGGACACGACCAAGGTTCAGAGACGTAACCGGAAAATTTCAAAAGTGTGGAATGCTTATGGCAAATGGTATGTATACTTCAGGTAATGCTATAACAGGGGCAGGTGTCTCCCAGGGGCATACCCATGTGTCTTACTTCCCATGCATTGCATGCTAGTTTGAGCTGTATTACACGTCATTAGCTTTGCTGAACTTTATTGCAGCTGTTTCCCCCTTTGGATCCTGGACTTTCCAGTATTACTCTTCTGGTGGTCATTCATTTGCTTGGATACAAGACACACACCTGCCCCTGTTATAGCATTACCTGAAGTATACATACCATTTGCGATAAGCATTCCACACTTTTTTTTCCAGCTACTGAGAATTTGTACATGAGGCTTAATCAACTTGAAGATAGTGAGATTTGTTCTCTTTTTTGTTTTTTTGTTACTTCTCTGAACCTTGATCGCGTCCTAAAGAAGCCTAATGGCGAAACGCGTAGATGCACAAGAGCTCATTGTACAAACTGTATCACTTTCATGTTTTTTTATCTTTTTTGTACACTGTGTTTATACGATGAACTTTTTTCAATAAATATTATAAATATTATTTTTCTTATTTCTCCATTGTTTCTATGCCTTTAAAGTCCGACCTTTGGTTACTTTATCAGTACCCTTTCCTATTTCCCCTAATTTACAGATGTGGCATTATGAGTGCTTCCCTCTTTTAAGCTCACACAGAAGACACATGAGCTGACAGGCAGGGAGAGGGGGGGGAGGAGAATAGAACAGAGGAGAGCTGCGGCTGATGGATGGCTCAGCAGCCATGATAAAGCGTGGTCAGTTTACAGGGGGCAGGGTAGAAACTGGCAGGATCAGACAGATTTTTTACAGCTTCCAGAGGGGCAGGTTAGACAGCATAAGTAATGTGCTGTTTAACCTGCTATAAGGGAACAGGATCTCTATTTTTTTAGGGTTACAAACACTTTAATAGTTACATACACAAAGGATGTGACAGCTATACCACACTATGTGGTTGATATACTAAAACTGGAACATGCAGAAATGGGTTGCAGCTCTGCACAGAAACCAGTCAGCTTTCAGCTTTTTTTTAGGCAAAGCTTAAAGTGGTTCTAAAGGCTGAAGGTTTTTTTACCTTCATGCATTCTATGCATGAAGGTAAAAAAAAGCTTTAGTATGCAGCTCCTCTCGCAGCCCCCTGAATACTTACCTGAGCCTGATCGTGATTCAGCGATGTGCACGAGAGCAGCTGCTCTCCTGGGTCTCTGCTCCATCATTGGCTGTCGTTGTTGTCAATCACAGCCAGTGAGGAGGGAGTGGAGGTGGGGCCAAGCCCCGCTCTGTGTGTCTTATGGCCAAACAGAGCAGAACCCATGAGTTGTTCATGCACGAGTGCCCCATAGCAAGTGACTTGTTATATGGGCACTCAGAGAAGGGGAGGAGTCAGGAGTGCCAGCAGGGGACCCAAGGATAGAAGGATTGGGCTGCTCTGTGCAAAACCATTACACAGAGCAGGTAATTATATCGTGTTTGCTATTTAAAAAGAAAAAAACATCACATTAATGTAGATTTTTATGTCTTGCTCAAAATGTGTAGAAAGCTTAAAGCGAAAATAAATTTATTAATTTAATCATTTCTCAGAACAGTTACATTCATAACTATCACATTTTCATGTGTTCACAATCAAACTGTCAAACCATCAAATGGTTGCTGTCATAGTTGATCTCTTGTATAGCACCATGGCAACTGCAAAACAAACAGAGGCTAAGATGGCAACTTCCTTGCCTGTAAAGCATAGGAGGTATAGTTCTGCTTTAAGTCACCTAATAATGGAAGGTCATTAGAAGGCAGTATTAAAATTAAACTCCTGGAATTGACACCCACACCTTTTGTATTTCATTCCCCTTTTCTCCAACTAACTGCTTAGCTATGAAAAAGAAAGGAAGGCCGCACAACAACAGGAACGATCCAACGTGATTTATTCCAAACAAAAGTTACATTACAGCCACCAAGACAATGACACAGGACCCAGGAGGTGACACGTTTCACACTGTTAACAGTACTTCTTCAAGCCTGCGGCACAACTGAAGCATTGAGCCTTTTAAAGGCTCCATCCCTCATACAGGTGTGGGATAATGCAATCAGTCGTGCTGGATGTCTGACAAGCGGATCCTAAAAACCTGTACATCTACAGTATACCTCTGTGTAAGAACCCCCATAACATATATTATCCAGTGTTACAAATTAAAACATAGCATAACATATAACCCGTATATAAAGATTAACACTAGAACAAATATATAAAATAGACACATAATATATACACAAGAGAAAATGCATACACTAGGAAATGAAAATAAATGACATAAAACCATAGATCAAGTTTACCTAAAATAGATAGATACATGTATAACTTAGGATATAAAAATCCTATATGGACAGGATAGGAATATGTACTTTATATATATATATATATATATATATATATATATATATATATGTGTAAGTATATTAATCCATGTGATAAAATCAAGAAAAAAGAAAAGAAAAAAGCAAGAAAGTCTCAATATTATAAAATAAACAAACCAATTAATATTGTAGACTTGGGGAAGAAGAAAAAATCGTAATGGGATATTGTATGGCATGGGATGATAATGGTGAAACCTCATTGTAAACGGTAGAGCTGGCGCAAACAACTACTGTTACAGATACACGACGCACCAACTCTAACGTACAGTGCCTTGCAAAAGTATTCACTTGGCATTTTCCGTGTTTTGTTGCCTCATAACCTGGAATTAACATGGATTGTTTGAGGATTTGCATCATTTAATTTACAGAACATGCCCACAACTTTGAAGATGATTTTTTTTATTGTGAAGCAAACAACAAATAGGAAAAAATAATAGAAATAGTCAATGTGCATAACTATTCACTCCCCTAAAGTCAATACTTTGTAGAGCCACTTTTTGCAGCTATCACAGCTCCAAGTCACTTTGGTAAAATCTCTATGAGTTTGCCACATCTTACCACTGGGATTTTTGCCCATTCCTCCTTGCAAAACTGCTCCAGTTCCTTCAAGTTGGATGGTTTGCGCTTGTGAACAGCAATGTTTAAGTCTGACCATAGATTTTCTATTGGATTGAGGTCTGTGCTTTGACTAGGCCATTCTAACACATTTACATGTTTCCCCTTAAACCACTCAAGTGTTGCTTTAGCAGTGTGTTTGGGGTCATTGTCCTGCTGGAAGGTGAACCTCCATCCTAGCCTCAAATCACACACAGAGTGGTACAGGTTTTGCTCAAGAATATCCCTTTATTTAGCACCATCCATCTTTCCCTCAACTCTGACCAGTTTCCCAGTCCCAACTGCTGAAAAACATCCCCACAGCATGATGCCGCCACCACTATGTTTCACTGTGGGGATGGTGTTCTTTGGGTGATGTGATGTGTTGGTTTTGCACCAGACATAACGTTTCCTTTGATGGACAAAAAGTTACATTTTAGTCTCATCAGACCAGAGCACCTTCCTCCATACATTATGGGAGTCTCCCACATGCTTTTTCGCAAACTCAAAACGTGACATTTTGTTTTTTGCTGAAAATTTTGTGCAGGGACTGTTCTAAACACGGGAAAAATTTGCCACTTTACAGGCATACTATAGACACCCCCCAGGTACGAAATTTAAAGGAATATTTCACTTTTATTGTTTCACTTTAAGCATTTTTAAAATCACTGCTCCCCCAAAAAATGGCTAGTGCCTTATTCAAACATTTTCTACACAGGACTACCCCGGGTGGATGCTCAATCGAGCTTACAACATTGCCAAACATAAAAGTAGAAATGAGCTAGTGACCACTAATGTGAGTAAAAAAGTGGATCCATATAAGAATAAATTAACTTTATCTACTCCGTTTAGCATGGAATTTAGTGAGGTTCATGCTATTATTAATACGTATTTATCAATTCTTTATATGGATAATACATGTGCAAACATTCTAGAAAATGGTGTTAATATAATGCCCAGAAGGGCACCAACACTAGGTCAATCTTTGTCACCCAGTTTCTATGACAACAGAAGTAGAACCCAGTCATTTACATGGCTCCACTTTAAAGGGAACTTTAAATGTGGGTCATCAGGCTCCCCCTTTTGTAGTCATACTCTGGGGGGGGAAATGTTTAGAGCATCATCCAGTCAAAGGGAATATGAGATTAGATCCTTCTACAACTGCAACACTAATTACGTTATATACTCGGTCACCTGTGATATATGTTATGTACAGTATGTAGGTCAGACGAGACGATTGAGAGATCGTTTCTATGAACACGTTTATAGTGTGGTCAAAAATAAAGGAACTAACATAGCCAAACACTTTAGAGAGTGCCATGATGGCAACATTACTGCCATGAAAGTCCAGGTCATAGAAAAAGTTTGTGTACCAAAAAGAGGGGGGGACGTCTTTGTATGTTATGCCATAGGGAGGTCTTCTGGATAAATCAGCTCCAGACTCGCATCCCTTCTGGTCTTAACTTTGAGTGGGATGTCAGCCATTATTATGACTAGGGATATAATTTGATTGTTATGGGTTTAATATGATCTGAGATATTATAGTAGCATTTGGTCATTATTGACTTCAATGATATATATTTGATATTGAATTGATTGTTTGTCAGATATGGCCCCCACATGTTTCCATATGTATACATATTCACTCAATGACAATATATTGCTATGCTTCAGTTGTGCCGCAGGTTTGAAGAAGCACTGTTGACAGTGTGAAACGCATCACCTCCTGGGTCGTGTGTCATTGTCTTGGTGGCTGTCATATGACTTTTTTTTTTAATAAATCACGTTGGATCATTCCTGTTGTGCAGCCTTCCTTTCTTTTTCATTGATCATCGGTGGCGAGCCACAGCTTGCACCCAGTGCATTCGGAGTGCAATGATTGCTCACCTGGAGCGGCAATGCTTTCTTTGAACTAACTGCTTAGATAGTTTAAAAAAATTCTAAGCTAAAGCCCCAATTAATTGCCTAAATCTCTTGTCAAGTGACACACTTGGTGACCAACTCATTTATTTTTTTACTCGATAGCAGAGGCGTGACTAGAAACTTCAGGGCCCCGGTGCAAGAAATCAAGCCCCCCCCTGAAAAGCATGATTTTGATACTATTTTTTTTTCCACTGTACAACAAAGTAAAATATTTCTGTTTCTGATTTCAACTTTAAGGGGTGTTGTAACAGTGGTACTTGAGGGGGGGTTGTAGAGGTGGTACTGGAGGAGGCGTGGCGGCGGTGGCATTGGAGGGGGGGTTGTAGTAGTGGTACTGGAGTGAGGGTCGTGAAGGTGGTACTGGAGGGGGGATAGCGGCAGTGGTACTAGAGGGGGGAGTTAGCGTTTGTACTGGAGGGGGGGTGGTAGTGTTTGTATTAGAGGGGGGTGGTAGTGTTTGTACTGGAGGGGGGATGGTAGTGTTTGTACTGGAGGGGGGGTGGTGGCGGTGGTACTTGAAAGGGGGTGGCAGCAGTGGCAGTGCCATCCTCTCCCACCAACACCTCTGCCTCTTACTGATCCCACACCCCCACCACTGATCTCATCCCTATTTCCCCCCCACATCATCACCTCTGTTGTAGTGGTGATGGATGGGGCGGGGGGATAGGGATGAGATCAGTGGTGGTGGTGGGGGGATGGGATCAGTAAGAGGCAGAGATGGTGGAGGTTGGTATCGACTGCTGTGCAAAATGTCACGACTTACCGCCAATCAATCGATTCCCCCCTCAGAAATGATCCTTCACAGTGCTTCCTCCAGGAATGCCTTGGCTCATGGGTAGATGGGCCGTAGACGGGACAGTACTCCACGCATTCACAGAGGGGAGAGCTCCTCCCCCGCCTTCACTCAATTGGTATGCTGACTTTTTTTCAGTGTCTGCCCCGCCTCCCTACATTCTCTCTGTCTCTAGATAGGCGGGGGTGGTCCACACACACAGTCTGTCTCAGTGCTGCTCTGCCTTCTCTTTCCTCAGTGGGCAAAAGCCCCCCTCCCTGCGACATGGACCAACAGATGACGAATGGATACCGACACACACTTACACACTGGACAGTCAGGTGTGCCCCTCCCGCGGCGGGCGGGCTCCTCACAGTCACGCTGACGAACGTGTGGTTGGCGGGCCCCCCTGAAGTTTGAGGGAGAACTACAGGGCTCAGTCGCAAGTGCGACTGTTGTGACCCTATTAATTCCGCCACTGCTCAGTAGGATAAGGGTTCTTCTTCAGGTGAACACATCACTGGCTGCATGATGTGGACACTTCCTACTGTCTGTCCTCTCATGGCACCAGGAAATTGCATGTAATGATGTTATGAAGCGCTTGTAGTAGTTAGCCCCTTGTATATATGTGACTGTGGGGAGGGGAAGGCCCACGACTGCAGATGATTGTCCCATAAATACCAGATCCTATCAAGCCAACGCTAATCACTCTTCTGAATTTAAATCCACACCTTAATATAATCATCACGGAATGTGTTATGGCAGATGTTGATTTTCCAAAAACAGGTTTGAAGGTGTGAAAGTTGGATGGGTTACATTATCTTACCATTCGTCTGCATATGTACTAATCATTTGAGTCACACTGCTGAAGGTGTTAATTGTTATTTAATAAGTGGGATAGAGATGTTTAACCTCTTCTCACTGAGCGCATGCAAATATGCAGCCTCTCGGCAGCTGGACCTTGGCGCAGAGCAGCTGCATATTTGCGAGCAATAGTGCCGAGAGCATGGGCCTGCGTACTCCTGGCACAGTTACCAGTGGCTAATGGAAAGCTCCCGTTCGATGCTTGCGTTCAGGTAATTTCCGATCATTTGACCACTGTGACACCCAATCATGGTGGTTACATGGCCATAAGCCCCACCCCACCTCCCGGAATTCTAAACCCCTTAAAGGGCCGGCAGGCGCTGCACTAAGGGGTTAAAAGGCATTATATGTGTCAAAAGCTTCCACTCCTTTTAAGGGATGGGTTATCCAGTTTGATGTAGATGGCCACTTTCACACTTTTAGTGAAAGGGTTGTCTTCTTTTTCTAAAATGTGCACCTCACTGTCTTCAAAAGCATGTCCCTTTTCCTCAAGGCATAGGAAAACTGCTGAGTTCTGACTTGCAGAATTTGCCCTCCTATGTTGAGCCAGTCACTTGGTGAGAGGTTGTTTTCCTCCCTAAATGTACATCCCAGCTACCTTTAGTGCTGTCAGAATACATTCATTTTCATCAAACCTTTACACAGGTCGCCTAGTGCATCCTGTTGTGATTTTAATAACCTTGCTGAAGCCCTGAAGAAGGGGGACATTTTCCCCACAAAATGCATTGGCTGTATTTGATGCTCTTAACCATTAAATGTTTCGAAAAGGTTTTCAAGTAAGATAACGTAATCTCTTCCTTTGTTGCTATCCGAAAATAATCAACTTTCATTTCTAGCGGTCTAACACTATCGCACACATCAGGTAGACAATAAGTCACCCCTTTACTTGACATATAACACACATTCCAAAAAGTATAATTTGTTATTCTGTGCTTTTTCCACAACAATTTGTTGTTTTTGTTCACTGAGTTTATGGGGTTGATTTACTAAAGCTGGAGAGTGCAAAATCTGATGCAGCTCTGCATAGAAATGAGAATAAGCTTCCAGGGTTTTTGTCAAAGTGTAATTAAACATGCTGAAGTTAGTAGCTGGTTGGCTACCAGTAAAATCTTGGTTTGAGAGTAACTTGGTTTTGAGAGCATTTTGCAAGACAAGCAACATTTTTAAATACATTTTGACTTGATATACAAGCGATGTCTTGATATACAAGTAGCGTCATGTCAAAACTGAGTATAAAAGAGAAGAGAGGTGCCTCCAAGTGTAGCAATATGGTTACATTTAATGAAGGTACAACATTTAGCAACATATTTCTACACTTAGAGGCGCCTCTCTTCTCTTTTATACTTTATAGCTCTGCTGGAGTTTGCTTCTAATCCCCTCGTGGAGGCTTCCATTTGTGGATGGACATTTTATGGTTACACAACCGATCACATTGCTATAATCTTTTTATATGGACTATCATTTGAGTTTTCATTATTTCTTATGGGGAAATTCGCTTTGATCTACGAGTGCTTTGGATTACAAGCATGTTTCTGGAATGAATTATGCTCCTAATCCAAGGTTTTACTGTAGTGTACAGCTGCACCAGATTGTGCACTTTCCAGTTTGTGCACTTTCCAGTTTTAGAAAATCAACCCCTATGTGTTTAATAGGGATGTCAGGACCTGGGACTGTACCTGTGACCTCTGCTGTGTCTGGCAATGTCTCTTCTTGCTGAGTGACACCAAGGGTGCCAGACAGCTCCCTGGATAATTCCTTCAACGATCTTGCCTTGAAGCTTATTTCTCTTGAGCCTTTGACTCTTTGCTTCTCCCATGAACTTCCTATTTTGGCCATGATTTTGCACTTCCAGTTTGCCAGATTATTGTGCTCTCTGCAGCCAATATCTTTTTCTTGTCACTCCTGCTGCTGTCCATATCTCTGCTACCATTCACCTGCAACCACTTGTTACCTACCTTTAGCCTGTTTACTGACTATGATTTTGCTTGATCTGTACCTGTTATATCTCCTACTGGACCCTGGCTTGCTCACCTCCTGGTGGGGTGATCCTGAAGACCCCGACCTGGTGCTATCATGCAACAAAACCCATCTCCACCATCAGGAGCTCTGGTAAACACCAGCTAGTTCTTACAACCAGCACCTCTGGTGAGCCTTGTCATCTGCCAGGGTGACCTGCTGTTGCACTTTTCTAGCTGGTTGGTTGGAGCCTCTCCACTGCTACAGCTACTGGTCTCTGAGCCTGACCCCTGACAGTGACAAGAAGCCTATCTTTCCGATGTTGTAATCTTTACCCATGTATTAGCTACATACCTGAACCAATGTTATTCCCCTGAAAGAATTGAATGCTCTCTTCACCACTTCTATGTACAGGTTAGCTACAATGGTAGATAACACAGCCATGTTTCTGTCTGTAGAAGTTATCTTTATATTTGACGTAAAGGTCCTGCAAGGAAATACCTGGCTTGGCTTAAGTTCTTTTCAATGATTAAGCTTCATCTCTTTTCAGATGTTACTTTACAGTCTCAATAGCCTTTGCAGTTGTAATACAAGACAAGAGGGATTTGACATCTTTTGAAACTCTTGTCTCTTCTGGCTCGGGATTACTGTCTGTTGCTACTGTACCTGTATGGATATAAATCCTGGGGTATATTCCTGGCATTAATTATAGATTAAAGACGTAGCTTGGATAGGCTACAAAATGTTGTCAACATTACATACAAAGTCCAGTTGAACTATTTCTAGCTATGCCATGACCTGGATAAATAATAACCTTCACAGGCATGGTGTCACAAAGAGGCCACCAATAGGTGGGCACAGACTGCAGTGAAGATCACCAGTTGACAAACCTGGAAGCAGCATTAGTGATGAACACTGACAGCGGATTTAGATGAGTGTAAAAGAGCTCCAAAAAAGTGTTTTTTAAACCAGTGAGGTGTTGGGGAAGGGGAATAGGAGGAGTTTCAGATTTCCCCAGTGATAGATAAATGCAATCACCTTCAGGCTAATATCATCTGAGTTAATTTGGACCATAAGCAGACATTCTGATAGCAGTACGCCAAGTTTAATTTTACATGGACAATCAGGATGTATAAATACATCTACAATAGAGCACAGAGTAGAAATGAAATAGAATATAGTTTAAATATTCTTCTCTCTTTTGACCACCCCCCCATAACCCCTAGTCAATGAATTTATTAATTGCAGTTAAAGGTGCTGGAAAAATTAAAATAATCCAAAACTTTTGGGTTGATCGGAATCAATTTCTCTTCCAGCTGCCCACTGATGCCCGCAATAAAGACAAATGGTAAATAGGGTCTTTTGATTATTATGAGTTCTGCAATTTCAGGAATCCATTGCAACCGAAATTCTAGTTTAAAATGAAAGAAGAATAACTAGATGACACTGTTTTATAAATAAGCATAGAATGCAAACAATGCAATTTATGTAAAGCTTAATAAAAGATAATAATAAGAAAGAAATATGTTCAATTAACACATAAAAGGAGGGAAGAATAAATTATTAAAAAATAAATTGAAATAAAATTGCATTTTACTTATTAGATAGAAGACAAAATTAAATAATTTTAGGATGCATGAACATGTACAACTACACCAGATCTTTCATTATATACTCAATTATTTTCACAATTAGCCATCTGCAGACAGTGTTGTAACATAATAAAATAACACAAATAAACTGCATTGACTGTGACTTTAAAAGTCATTAGATAAGCTCATACAAAGTATCTAAATCCGTTTAAGAATGAGCAAATAATTCAACTGAAGTACTATGTAAAGGCAAAATAAAATCAAAAAAGTTTTTAAAGGATGTATATAAATATTTGTAAAGGATGATGTAAACTGAGATTATTAAATAAAAAATGAGATATATTGGATTTAGTCTTCAATTATACTTTACAGTAAAATTATACTTTAAAGTTAAATTAAAGCTTTGTTTTGCAATGGGAGGAGGGTCTCAAAAGGAGAACCCTCAAAGTTGGACAATGCTAGTCCAATACCTCATCCTGAAAGATTGATTGCACAAAAACCCTAACTACTAAACTGGAAGGACTATTAAAGTACCAATGAGTAAAAAAGGTATCAAAAATATTTATTATATGAAATAAAAACATTGAGGAAACATGAAATTGCACATACGTACCACAAACATGACATCAAAATTTGAACACAATTATGTTCTTCTTAGTGTTTAATATCACCAACCCCACATCCATGGGGGATATAAGACTTGCCGTTGCTCCGATGCAGGTTGCGTTTCGCGGGGCATAGCCGCTTCTTAAGGAAATTTAAAATGCAGTCAGACACTAAAATAAACAATGTAAATGTCATTTAAGGTCACATCTTATCACTCAGTATAATGGTCTAGTGATTGCACATACCTTGAAGTTTTATACAAAAAAGGATATATAAATGGAGTCAAAGAGTATATCATGTGTAGTCTTCACACAGTCAATGGCCGCCACCTCCTGATCAGATGGAACAGTCCACACTCAGTTTGTAAAGGGGTCAAGCTCCTATTTGAACATTCCAGATGCTGTATCTGGAATGATATATCATAAAGGTAATCAAATCATCCATACAGTATATCATCATATTGCCAAATACATTGTATGAGTAAGCCAATCATAATGTAGGGTCCCTTATGGTTACAAACTACACCCCTGTAGTCCTGGAGGCGAGCATGGGAGGAGGTGACAAGGGAGCTAGAGAGCAGGAGGTCTTGGGAGGACTGAAGAGAGCTGCTTGGTTGATATTTTGAGACCAGGCTAGTGATGTAACTGGGGCCAGAGTTGCGGATGGTTTTGTAAGTTGTTGTTAGTACTTTAAATTGTATTTGTTGGGTGAGCGGACTAAAGGCAAATATATTGTGCACTGCAAGTGCAGTTGCTTTTGATCTTAGTAAAGGAGGGGAAGCTCTTCTGATTTCTGTCATCAAACCATGTGCAAGCAAAAATGCTGTTTTTTTTGTTTTCCTTCTATGTGATTGGTTATTCTTTGCAAAATGAAGCTTTACCTCATTTACTAAGCTCTGGAGCAACTGCACTTACAGTGTACAATATACTTGCCTTTAGTAAATCAACCTCAATTATTTAACCACTTTAGCCATTTTTTGCGATACGGCACTGCGTCGCTTTAACTGACAATTGCGCAGTCATGCGATGCTGTACCCAAACAAAATTGATGTCCTTTTTTTTCCCACAGATAGAGCTTTCTTTTGGTGGTATTTGATCACCTCTGCGGTTTTTATTTTTTGTGCTATAAACAAAAGAAAAGCGACAATTTTGAAAAAAACACAAACTTTACTGCTGCGGCTGGTCGGCAAGCAGTTAAACAATATGATTAGGATTGGGCTGTGAATACATTTCCCTGTGAAAATCATTATTGTTTAATATTTGCATTGCAAACTTTTTCTTTTCATTTGACATACAATAATCATTCATCGTGACCTGTCCTGGCTGATGCATTTATTTTGAAAGATGACTATGCACAATATGTGTTTTTTGGAGGCTTTATTTACAGTACTTTTAGTTAGTAGTGATAGGAACGCAATACTATTGATACCCTTTTTATTTACTCCAAAAAATAAATAAATATATATATATTTATATTTTAGAGTAAATAAAAAGGGTATCAATATTATTGCGTTCCTATCATATATACTGTGTATATATATATATATATATATATATATATATATATATATATATATATATATATACACAGTCATGGCTGAAATTGTTGACACCCCAGAAATTTTTCCAGAAAATCAAGTATTTCTCACAGAAAAGTATTGCAGTAACACATGTTTTGCTATACACATGTTTATTCCCTTTGTGTGTATTGGAACAAAACCAAAAAAATTGAGGAAAAAAAGCAAATTGGACATAATGTCACACAAAACCCCAAAAATGGGCTGGTCAAAATTCTTGGCACCCTTAACTTAATATTTGGTTGCACACCCTTTGGAAAAAATAACTGAAATCAGTTGCTTCCTATAACCATTATTAAGCTTCTTACACCATTTTGGACCACTCTTCCTTTGCAAACTACTCCATGTCTCTCTTATTGGAAGGGCGCCTTTTCCCAACAGCAATTTTAAGATCTCTCCACAGGTGTTCAATGGGATTTAGATCTGCACTCATTGCTGGTCACTTTAGAACTCTCCAGCGCTTTGTTGCCATCCATTTCTGGGTGCTTTTTGACATATGTTTGGGGTGTTTGTCCTGCTGGAAGACCCAAGATCTCGGATGCAAACCCAGCTTTCTGACACTGGGCTCTACAGTGCGACCCAAAATCCTTTGGTAACCCTCAGATTTCATGATGTCTTGCACACATTCAAGGCACCCAGTGCCAGAGGCAGCAAAACAACCCCAAAACATAATTGAACCTCCACCATATTTCACTTTAGGTACTGTGTTCTTTTCTTTGTAGGCCTCATTCCGTTTTCGGTAAACAGTAGAATGATGTGCTTTACCAAAAAGCTCTATCTTAGTCTCATCTGTCCACAAGACATTTTCCCAGAAGGATTTTGGCTTACTCAAGTAAATTTTGGCAAACTGTAGTCTTGCTTTTTTATGTCTCTGTGTCAGCAGTGGGGTCCTCCTGGGTCTCCTGCCATAGCGTTTCATTTCATTTAAATGTTGACGGATAGTTCGCGCTGACACTGATGCTCCCTGAGCCTGCAGGACAGCTTGAATTTCTTTGGAACTTGTTTGGGGCTGCTTATCCACCATCCGGACTATCCTGCGTTGCAACCTTTCATCAATTTTTCTCTTCCGTCTACGCCCAGAGAGTTCCAGTGCCATGGGTTGCAAACTTCTTGGAAATCTTACGCACTGTGGACAAAGGCAAATCTAGATCTCTGGAGATGGACTTGTAACCTTGAGATTGTTGATTTTTTTTCCACAATTTTGGTTCTCAAGTCCTCAGACAGTTCTCTTCTCCTCTTTCTGTCGTCCATGCTTAGTGTGGCACACATAGACAAACAATGCAAAGACCAAGTGAACTTCTCTCCTTTCTATCTGCTTTCAGGTGTGATTTTTATATTGCCCATACCTGTTACTTGCCCCAGGTGAGTTTAAAAGAGCATCACATGCTTGAAACAATCTTATTTATCCACAATTTTGAAAGGGTGCCAAGAATTTTGACCAGCCCATTTTTGGAGTTTTGTGTGACATTATGTCCAATTTGCTTTTTTTCCTCCCTTTTTTTGTTTTGTTCCAATACACACAAAGGGAATAAACATGTGTATAGCAAAACATGTGTTACTGCAATACTTTTCTGTGAGAAATACTTGATTTTCTGGAAAAAATTCTGGGGTGCCAACAATTTCGGCCACGACTATATATATATAGGCCAGTATGGTGGCCTGAATTTATGGGAGGAGCACGGAGGGTATTTAAGCAGCCCATTCGCCCATGCTTTTTGTCGGTTCCAGTGCACGATTCGTTACGTCAGCAAGCCGACTCCAGCTCACTGTTCGTGAGTCTGTTGTTCCTGAATACAGTGTGTTGTGGTTGCTTATTCATAGCTAGTTGTTACTTTGCATTTGTATCATGTACTAATTGTTGCCATTCGTTGTATGCCCCATGTCGTTGTATGCTCCATGTCGTGTTTTCAGTTCCCTCAAGGTTCTTCTCCCTGTTGCCAAATCAAGTTAATTTTTATGTGTCATGCACGGCGCCACACCACACTCTTCAGATACCTTGCATACCCGCAACAGACCGATGCGGACCCAGTCGCACGGCCATTGTCGCAGGTAGGATTTGTTACAATCTTTTGTCATGTCAATTCATAGCCACTCGCAGTGTCACCCATACCATGTGTTCGGATCCCGCAGTGGAACTTACGAATCATTCATACACAGTTCTTCCCCCGTTACTTGCCAAAACAAATTATCTTGTGTGAGTCATGCACGGCGCCACACCACATTCTTCGGGTAGGTTGCATACCCACTACAGACCAATGCGGACCCAGTCGCATGGCCACTTTCACATGTAGGATTCATTACCATGTTTTGTCATGTCAATTAGTAGCCACGCGCAGCATCACCCATACCATGTGTTTGAATCCCGCAGTGTGGAACTTACAATGCATTTGGACACACTTCTCTCATTCTATTTTCCACACCAAACTTTATTGTTTTGCCTTGTGCAAGGCATCATGCCACACCTTCCCGTTACGTCGCACTCCCACCACAGCCCACCGCAAATCACTTGCATGGCTCACTGTCGCAGGTAAGATACGTTATCACATTCTTCATGTTGTATCAATTCTTTACCATTCGTTGTCTCCCATGTCATTCGTTAGTTCCCCCTACGGAACCTACAAATCGAACGGACCTTGTCCTTATCCTTTATACTGCGCGCTTAGGGGTACGGTAAGCCACCAAATAAGCCAGTTGTTTCTATCCCTTTCTCAGTAACTCAGCTTTCATTCGTTGAGACCCTTGCAACCATGCAAATCTTCTCAGCAACCTGACACCCTTTTTAAGACCCTGGCAAAACGCAACTTCGTCTCAGCAACTTCTCACTTGTCAAAAAAATAAAAAAATAAAACCCCTTTGCCACCTCTCAATCTCAGCCCTGCAACCTGACACCTGTTAAGACCCTTGCAACCATGCAAAATCGTTTCAGCAGCCTGACACTCTTGTTGAGACCCTTGCAAAATGCAACATCGTCTCAAGAACCTCTCACTCGTCAAAAAACGTTTGCCACCACGCAAATCTCAGCCCAGTAACCTGACACCTTTTGAGACCCTTGCAACCAGGCAAATCGTCTCAGCAGCCTGACACCCTTGTTAAGACCCTTGAAAAATGCAACATCACCTCAAGAACCTCTAACTCTTAAAAAAAAAAAACCCTTGCCACCACGCAGTCTCTGCCCAGCAACCTGACACCTGTTGAGGCCCTTGCAACCATGCAAAATTGTCTCAGCAGCCGGACACTCATTTGAGACCATTGCAAATGCAATACCGTCTCAGCTGCCTGACACTCGTAGAAGAGCCTTGTAACCATGCAATATCGTCTCAAAAACCAAGATCATAAACATCAAGACCCTTGCGACCACGCAATATCTTCTCAGCAAGCCAGACTGAGACCCTTGCGACCATGCAATATCGCCTCAGCAGTCCATACTGAGACCCTTGCAACCACGCAATATTGTCTCAAAATCCAACATCATACACATCGAGACCTTGCAACCACGCAATATCGTCTCAGCAGTCGGACACTCATCTAGACCCTTGCGACCACGTAATATCGCCTCAGCAAACCAGACTGAGACCATTGCGACCATGCAATATCGTCTCAGCAGACCAGAATGAGACCCTTGCAACTACGCCATTTTCATCTCAAAACAACCTCATACTCATAACAAACCTCATACTCATAATATCGCCTCAGCAAACCAGACAGAGACCATTGCAACCACGCAATATCGTCTCACACTCATCGAGACCCCTGCAACTACGCTATATCGTCCCAGCAACCTGACCTTGCAACCATGCAATTTCGTCTCAACAACCTGACACTCACTGAAAACCTTGCAACCACGCAATATCGTCTCCAGTAGTATAAAACACTTTTCGGCACTTACCTACATGCAAACCTGCATACAAACTAACTTGTAAACACACCTCAGTGGCACAAAATCAGCCACACAAACACACGGTGGCACCCAGTTGGCCATTCATCTCTAGTGGCATGCGGGCCACTCATCTTTCTCTGTCTTTGCCCCTGAGGTCAGTTCAGGTTTCCATCCGGCACCAGGTTGGACTTTATCCCCCCAGATAAAAAAAAAATAGGAGGGGAAGAACATACAGTTCTCATCTTCACCAGGGTCAGTCGCACGACAGGGGTGGGCCAGTTAATTTCAGGTAAAAGTCACACCAGGCCCACTGTCAGACGGTTATCCACCACCTCGATGACTTCTTGCTCATCGAACAACCAGGCACACCACCAGCAGATCTAGACAGGTTGAGAATAGTGTTCAGCTACCTCAATGTGCCCATAGCTGAGCATAAAGTGGAAGGCCCGGCACACTCCATCACCTTCCTAGGTGTCACTCTGGACACGTGTGCCATACAGGATAGCCTGCCTCCTGACACACTAGCCTGTACCAGGACAGTTATCCACTAATTCACCCGGTCACAAGGGTGCACCATGAGGCAGTTACAATCCTTACTAGGGATGCTGAAATTGGCAATGAGGATTATTTCTCAAGGATGGTCCTTTAAATCACGGTTTTTAGTCTTCCTCACACCAGTGCAAGATCCAGACCAAGTTCTTAAACTAGACCAAGCAGCAGTAGCAGACGTAGCTATGTGAGACAAGTTCCTCACCAGCTGGAATTGCATTTCAATGTTCATCCCGGCAGTGTCATCCGAGCCACCACAGGTGGTCACCAATGCTGCAGCCATTTTAGGCTGCCACTAGTTCGCCGAACCTTGGCCCCTAGAAATTCTCTTAAATCCCTGGTTTAGCCCAGTCTTCATCACTCTTTGAGCTGTATCCCATCGTGGCAGCTGCCCAGATCTGGGACCACAGATAGGACAGACGGTGCTCTTCACCACGAACAATCAGGCCACGGCCTACATCATCATTAAAGGTAGATCCAAGTCACTCCCCATCATGTTCTTCCTGTGAAGGCTAGTGCAGCTGTCACTCCATCACCAGTTTATTATCTTCTGTAGACATATTGCAGGCAATGCAATATCGCAGCTGAAGCGCTGTTCCGTTTCAACCTTACTTAGTTTTTCCAGCAGGAACCTGGAGCCGACCCAACGATTACTCCTGTCCCACCCTGGTCGTTGCCAACAATGGACAAAAATTGCACCTCGTCAACTCAACCCAGCTCATCATCCAATCCTTGTCACGCAACACACTGATAGGCCGCACAGCTTGGAACACCTACCGCAAGTTTTTGGCCTCTTGTCCCAGGGCATTGATAGGTGACGTTGGACACATCCTAGCCTTCATATCATATTGCCACATGCAGCTAACCCTTTCTCACAATACTGTCAGGCTATACCTACCTGGCGTCCAAGAATTTTTGTCCTTACAGGACCCCAGTAAACCGTCAATATTCTCGGCCATGCAGTCAGGTCCCTCCTACAGGGCATACAGAAGCACCAACCCATAGCTAGTGGCAAACGCCTACCTATCATGAGTGCCATCTTCAGAGACATGTCTGAAATGCTTACTTGTCCTCCATTTGGGGCTTTGCCCAGTCATGTCATCAGAGCGGTCATCTACTTGGTCTTCTATGGTTCCCTATGACCTAGTGAATTTGCCGTCAGCGGCCCAGGCAGTCAGACACTGCTCGGACACCACCTGACTCGTTTCATACCATTACACCCTTCATCTTACAGTCTCCAAAACTCAACAAACCGGCCCCGGGGTTGACATCAAAATGTTTCAGACTAACAACACCTGGTGCCCAGTGATGGTGCTCATCCGGCTACTGTCCCATATACCCAGCCAATCTGATTGTAGCCGTTGCTACCCTTTCTGACCAGCCCCCTGAGTGGCAGCCAGTTTATCAGGCATGTCAAGATCCTCCTAAGCAAATTGGGCTTCAACCCCAGTCAGTTTTCTGGACTCTGGACATTCCTTCTGAATTGGAGCAGCTTCAGCTGCATCCCAGCATGAAGTACCAGACCACGTAATCAAGAAATTAGGCAGATGGAAGTCCGCTTGCTTTGCCACATACGTCCCAAATCCTCAGATGGATATGGCGCAAGCTTTCACCAAGCAGGCTCAATAAACACAAGAATCAATAAAGAATTATTCCCCTATCTGGGTCTTTTGCCCCCTTTTCTTGGCATACCCACCAGACCACCAAGGCACACTTCAGGTCTAATTATGTTGTAAGTCTTGTCGCGTGTTTATGTGATCCGCGTCTCTCTCGGTCATAGGGCCACGACCATAAATAAGAAGGCCAGTATGGTGGCCTGAATTTTTGGGAGGAGCCCGGAGGGTATTTAAGTAGCCCACCCGCCCATGCTCTTTGTTGGTTCCAGTGTGCAATACCCTCCCACCCTTCCCTTTTTCAGGGCACTTCTCATCACATCCTTCTCCATAAACTACCAATTACTTATCTTGGGTAGGGATGAGCTTCGAGTTCGAGTTCGACCTGAAGGGTCTGGTATTGATTTTGAGGGGGACCCCCACGCCATTTTTTTTTAAATTTTGGCGCGGGGTTCCCCTTTAATATCAATACCAGACCTGAAGAGCCTGGTATGGAATTTAGGGGGACCCCCACACCATTTAAAAAAAAAAAATTTGTTTGGGGTTCCCCTGTGGGGAAATCCCATGCTGTTTTTATCAGTGAACTTTTATGTGTATTGTCGGACAATTCATTAATAGCCGCAAGTAGTTTTAAATTACTTTTTCCTTTGAAATGTCATTTTGCTGTCAGACTGTTCTAAACACGGGAAACATGCGCCCCTTTATAGGCATACTATAGACACCCCTCAGGTACAAAATTTTAAGGAATATTACACTTTTATTGTTTCACTTTAAGCATTATTAAAATCACTGCTCCCGAAAAAACGGCTGTTTTTAAAACTTTTTTTTGCATTGATCCATGTCCCCTGGGGCAGGACCCGGGTCCCCAAACACTTTTTATGACAATAACTTGCATATAAGCCTTTAAAATTAGCACTTTTGATTATTCATGTTTGAGTCCCATAGACTTTAATGGTGTTCGCATGTTCGAACAAATTTTTTGCCTGTTCGCATGTTCTGGTGCGAACCGAACAGGGGGGTGTTCGGCTCATCCCTAATCTTGGGTATGTCCCCTTTTCTTGGCATACCAACCAGACAACCAAGGCACACTTCATGTCTATTTATGTTGTAAGTCTTGTCGTGTGTTTATGTGATCCACATCTCTCTCGGTCATAGGGCCTCGACCATAAATATAAATATATATATATATATATATATATATATATATATATATATATATATCACTACTCAATGGGTGATGTGTTAGGAATTAAAGGAAGCCACATCAGTTGATGGAAATGAAAGTTATCAACCCACGGAGGGCTGAATTCAAAGACACCCCAAAAATCAAAGTGAAAAAATGATGCAGCGGGCTAGTCCATGTTATTGAAATTTCATTGCACCAACTCAGAATGGTACCTAGTAGTTTGTATGGCCCCCACATGCTTGTATGCATGCCTGAAAACTAGATGTGCAGAACAGAAAAATTGGTTTAGTTTCATTTCAGATAGATTCGTTATGTTACTAATTTTGTTTTGTTATGGAATTTGTTTAGTTTCATTTCGTTTTCATTAAATTTAGTTTTTCTTAAAATTTGTTTAATTTATTAATTTTCTAACTAAGAAAAATGTTTAAAAAAAATGGCAAAAAAAGCCAGAATTGAAGAAAAAAAAAAACTACGTGGGGTCACCCCCAAAAACCATATCAGGCACTTATGCGAGCATGCAGCCTGGCAGGTTGGGAAAGGGGAGGATGAGCGAGCGTACCCCCCTCCTGAACCATACCAGGACACATGCCCCCATGGGCCTGGTATGGACTGGGGGAGGAACCCTAAGCCATTTTTATTAACATTTTTCTATTGCCGGGGCAATTGCCGGCATTCCTTATCTTTATATTTATCTGTCAGTGGGAAAGCCCACTGACAGATGATGACTCATGGTTGTTAAGGACATGGGCGGCCGGCTTCCTGGCCAGCTGCTTAACAACCAGCTATTTCTTCACACAGAATTTGAAACGGCCGATCGTTTATCGACCGTTCCGAATTCTAATTATTAGGAAAAGTTGGAATTCGTTAGAGAAGGAATAAATAAAACAATTTTTAATGGATTTTAACTAAATTCGTTACTATTCGTTACTATTTCATTCAGAGATTCGTATACATCCGAATCTCTGAATAACCAAAAATTAGTCCGAACTGGTATTCGGACCAAAACGAATTGCACATGTCTACTGAAAACATCGGGCATGTTCCTAATGAGACAGCGGATGGTGTCCTGAGGTATTTCCTCCCAGATCTGGACCAGGGTATCACTGAGCTCCTGAACAGCCTGGGGTGCAACCTGGCGGTGTCCGATGGACCGAAACATAATGTCCCAGAGTTGTTCTATTGGATTTAGGTCAGGCGAGTATGGTGCCATTCAATGGTATAAATTCCTTCATACTCCAGGAACTGGCTGCATACTCTCGGCAAATGAGGCCGGACATTGTTGTGGACCAGGAGGAACCCAGAATCCACTGCACCAGCGTAGGGTCTGACAGTGGGTCCAAGGATTTCATCCCGATACAAAATAGCAGTCAAGGTGCCATTGTCTAGTCTGTAGTGGCCTGTGGGTCCCTCCATGGACATGCCTCTCCAAACCATCACTGACCCACCACCAAACTGGTCATGATGAAGGATGTTACAGGCAGCATATCATTCTCCACAGCTTCTCCAGACCCTTTTACATCTGTCCCATGTGCTCAGGGTGAACCTGATCTCATCTAAGAAAAGCACAGGCTGCCAGTGGCGGACCTGCCAATTCTGGTTTTCAATGGCAAATGCCAATCGAGCTCCACTGTGCCGGGCAGGGCGCACAGGGCCTACTAGAGGATGTCGGGTCCTCAGGCCACCCTCATGAAGTCTGTTTATGATTGTTTGGTCAGAGACATTCACACCAGTGGCCTGCTGGAGGTCTTTTTGTAGGGCTCTGGCAGTGCTCATTCTGTTCCTTCTTGCACAAAGGAGCAGATACTGGTTCTGCTGATGGGTTAAGGACCTTCTACGGTCCTGTCGCGCTCTTCTAGAGTTAACTGCCTGTTTCCTGGAATCTCTTTCATGCTCTTGAGACTGTGCTGTGAGACACAGCAAACCTTCTGGCAATGGCATGTATTGATATACCATCCTGGAGGAGTTGGACTGCTTGTACAACCTCTATAGGGTCCAGGTATTGTGTCATGCTACCAGTAGTGACACTGACCTTAGTTAAATGCAAAACTAGTGAAACAGTCAGAAAAGATGAGTAGGGAAAGAAATGTCAATGGCCTCCACCTGTAAAACCATTCCTGTTTTGAAGGTTGTCTCATTGTTGCCCATCTAGTGCACCTGTTGTTAATTTCATTAACACCAAAGCAGCTGAAACTGATTAACAACCCCCTCTGCTACCTAACTGATCAGATCAATATCCCAGGAGTTTAATTGACTTAATGCTATACTCTGATTAAAAAGTGTTTCTCTTAATTTTTTTGAGCAGTATATATATATATATATATATATATATTAGGGATGAGCTTCAAGTTCGAGTCGAACTCATGTTCGACTCGAACATTGGCTGTTCGCAAGTTTGCCGAACAGCGAACAATTTGGGGTGTTCGCGGCAAATTCGAATGCCGCAGAACACCCTTTAAAAGTCTATGGGAGAAATCAGGACTAATTTTTGGTTATTCAGAGATTCGGATGTATACGAATCTCTGAATGAAATAGTAACGAATAGTAACGAATTTAGTTAAAATCCATTAAAAATTGTTTTATTTATTCCTTCTCTAACGAATTCCAACTTTTCCTAATAATTAGAATTCGGAACGGTCGATAAACGATCGGCCGTTTCAAATTCTGTGTGAAGAAATAGCTGGTTGTTAAGCAGCTGGCCAGGAAGCCGGCCGCCCATGTCCTTAACAACCATGAGTCATCATCTGTCAGTGGGCTTTCCCACTGACAGATAAATATAAAGATAAGGAATGCCGGCAATTGCCCCGGCAATAGAAAAATGTTAATAAAAATGGCTTAGGGTTCCTCCCCCAGTCCATACCAGGCCCATGGGGGCATGTGTCCTGGTATGGTTCAGGAGGGGGGTACGCTCGCTCATCCTCCCCTTTCCCAACCTGCCAGGCTGCATGCTCGCATAAGTGCCTGATATGGTTTTTGGGGGTGACCCCACGTAGTTTTTTTTTTTCTTCAATTCTGGCTTTTTTTGCCATTTTTTTTAAACATTTTTCTTAGTTAGAAAATTAATAAATTAAACAAATTTTAAGAAAAACTAAATTTAATGAAAACGAAATGAAACTAAACGAATTCCATAACAAAACAAAATTAGTAACATAACGAATCTATCTGAAATGAAACTAAACCAATTTTTCTGTTCTGCACATCTAGTTTTCAGGCATGCATACAAGCATGTGGGGGCCATACAAACTACTAGGTATCATTCTGAGTTGGTGCAATGAAATTTCAATAACATGGACTAGCCCGCTGCATCATTTTTTCACTTTGATTTTTGGGGTGTCTTTGAATTCAGCCCTCCGTGGGTTGATAACTTTCATTTCCATCAACTGATGTGGCTTCCTTTAATTCCTAACACATCACCCATTGAGTAGTGATATATATATATATATATATATATATATATATATATATATATATATATATATATATATATATATATATTTATGGTCGAGGCCCTATGACCGAGAGAGATGTGGATCACATAAACACACGACAAGACTTACAACATAAATAGACATGAAGTGTGCCTTGGTTGTCTGGTTGGTATGCCAAGAAAAGGGGACATACCCAAGATTAGGGATGAGCCGAACACCCCCCTGTTCGGTTCGCACCAGAACATGCGAACAGGCAAAAAATTTGTTCGAACATGCGAACACCATTAAAGTCTATGGGACTCAAACATGAATAATCAAAAGTGCTAATTTTAAAGGCTTACATGCAAGTTATTGTCATAAAAAGTGTTTGGGGACCCGGGTCCTGCCCCAGGGGACATGGATCAATGCAAAAAAAAGTTTTAAAAACGGCCGTTTTTTCAGGAGCAGTGATTTTAATAATGCTTAAAGTCAAACAATAAAAGTGTAATATCCCTTTAAATTTCGTACCTGGGGGGTGTCTATAGTATGCCTGTAAAGGGGCGAATGTTTCCCGTGTTTAGAACAGTCTGACAGCAAAATGACATTTGGAAGGAAAAAACCCATTTAAAACTACCCGCGGCTATTGCATTGCCGACAATACACATAGAAGTTCATTGATAAAAACGGCATGGGAATTCCCCACAGGGAAACCCCGAACCAAAATTTAAAAAAAAAAATGATGTGGGAGTCCCCCCAAATTCCATACCAGGCCCCTCAGGTCTGGTATGGATATTAAGGGGAACCCTGGCCAAAATTTTTTAAAAAAATGACGTGGGGTTCCCCCTAAATTTCATACCAGACCCTTATCCGAGCACGCAACCTGGCAGGCCGCAGGAAAAGTGGGGGGGCGAGAGTGTGCCCCCCCTGAACCGTACCAGGCCACATGCCCTCAACATTGGGAGGGTGCTTTGGGGTAGCCCCCCAAAACACCTTGTCCCCATGTTGATGAGGACAAGGGCCTCATCCCGACAACCCTGGCCGGTGGTTGTGGGGGTCTGCGGGCGGGGGGCTAATCGGAATCTGGAAGCCCTCTTTAACAAGGGGACCCCCAGATCCCGGCCCACCCCCTGTGTGAAATGGTAAGGGGGTACTTACCCTACCATTTCACTAAAAAACTGTCAAAAATGTTAAAAATGTTAGATCCGGTGGTGAGGGATATGAAAGTAAAACTTAAAGCATGGAGTAACTTGCCCTTATCCGTTTGGGGAAGAGTTAATCTCCTCAAAATGAAGGTCATCCCCAAATTCACTTACCTATTTCGCCATTCTCCGCAGTGGATTCCCAAATCCTTCTTTACTAAACTCAACCTACGATTTTCAGAGTTTCTCTGGGGCCCCTCTCCACCCAGATACCGGCTGTCGACCCTGATGAGGCCAATGTCGCAAGGTGGCATGGCTTTCCCGGACTGCCAAAAATATTATTTAGCTGCACAGCTGGTGACTGTGGTATGGTGGTTAAACCCTGACAAAACCAATGCGGCTTCCGCTTTGGAGGCCACGGTGGTGGGTTCTTGGGAAACCCTCCCATTTCTAATTTATAGAGGCCCACATGCCCCTTACCCACTAACCCCTTCCATGTTTACCACCCTGCGGGCCTGGAGAATGGGCCTAATTATCGGAAAACACAACCAGTCAGAAATTTCCCTCAACGCCCCCTTGTGGCTAAACCCCAATTTACCACATCTCAACAAACTTACAGACCCTCAGGCATGAACCAGATACGGCATAAAATTAATTTCGCAGGTGGTGTCACAGGCTTCATTGCTTCCCTTCTCCCAGCACTCCTCTCAGTACAACTTGCCGAAACACTACCGGTTCCGCTATTTCCAACTATTGCACGCATTCGTGGCTCAATTTCCACGCTCTTCCTGTATCCTAACCCAGTCCGAGCTGGAGAAGACACTTAGATCTGATTGTACTGAGAGACCCACATCGCGCTTATATGCGCATCTGGTTTTTGTGTCTTTGCCACCTCTGGACGGCCTCTGGTCTCGTTGGCAACGCGATATTCCCACGTTGGATGACGACGACTGGGCTGATGTCTGGGACTTCCCCTTCAGGTCGCTAGTTTCTATACGTGACAGATTAGTACAATTTAAAATAGTGCACAGGGCTTACTTTACCCCACACAGACTTCATCTGCTGAACCCTGCTCACTCTCCCGAGTGTTGGAGATGTGGCATTACCCCAGGAGACTTCTCCCACATTTTTTGGCACTGCCCAAAGATACAACAATTTTGGGGGGAGGTGCTTGCTCTAACGAACAAAGTCGCATCGACTGACTTGCCACTGTCAATGGAAATTTGCCTGTTGGGCCTAATAGAAAACCTTGTTCCCACAATAGCTAAACGCACGATGATTGGGTTGTTATTATTTTATGCTAGGAAAGTCATTGCACTGCAGTGGAAAAAATCTAATCCCCCTTCAAGTGCCCAGTGGAAACGTCTGGTCAATGAGAGTCTTCCGCTATACAAAGATACCTATGCTAACAGAGGTTGCCCGTTGAAATTTGATAAAGTCTGGTACAAGTGGATGGAGGAATTGAATATCGCCCAGTGAATATTTTTTGTGTGTTTTAAAACTGAATAAAAAAAAATAAAAAAAAAAATGTTAAAAATGACAAGAGAAAGTTTTTGACAATTCCTTTATTTAAATGCTTCTTCTTTCTTCTATCTTCCTTCATCTTCTTCTGGTTCTTCTGGCTCTTCTGGTTCTTCCTCCGGCGTTCTCATCCAGCATCTCCTCCGCGGCGTCTTCTATCTTCTTCTCCTTGGGCCGCTCTGCACCCATGGCATGGGGGGAGGCTCCAGCTCTTCTCTTCATCTTCTTCTTCATCCTCTTCTCTTCTTTCTTCTTCTCTTCTTCATTTTCTTCTCCGGGCCGTTCCGCACCCATGCTGGCATGGAGGGAGGCTCCCGCTGTGTGACGGTGTCTCCTCGTCTGACGGTTCTTAAATAACGGGGGGCGGGGCCACCCGGTGACCCCCGCCCCCTCTGACTCACGGGACATGACGGGACATCCCTGTGGCATTCCCCGTGACGTCACAGGGAAGTCCCATCAAGTCACCGTGCATCAGAGGGGGGCGGGGTCACCGGGTGAAGCCGCCCCCCGTTATTTAAGAACCGTCAGACGAGGAGACGCCGTCCCACAGCGGGAGCCTCCCTTCATGCCAGCATGGGTGCGGAGCGGACCGGAGAAGAAAATGAAGAAGAGAAGAAGAGAAGAAGGACGAAGAGAAGAGGATAAAGAAGAAGATGAAGAGAAGAGCGGGAGCCTCCCCCCATGCCATGGGTGCGGAGCGGCCGAGGAGAAGAAGAAAGAAGACACCGCGGAGATGCTGGACGAGAACGCCGGAGGAAGAACTAGAAGAGCCAGAAGAACCAGAAGAAGAAGAAGATGAAGGAAGATAGTAGAAAGAAGAAGCATTTAAATAAAGGAATTGTCAAAAACTGTCTCTTGTCATTTTTACCATTTTTGACAGTTTTTTAGTGAAATGGTAGGGGTAAGTACCCCCTTACCATTTCGCACAAGGGGGGGCCGGGATCTGGGGGAGAATGGCGAAATAGGTAAGTGAATTTGGGGATGACCTTCATTTTGAGGAGATTAACTCTGCCCCAAACGGATAAGGGCAAGTTACTCCATGCTTTAAGTTTTACTTTCATATCCCACCGGAGCTAACATTTTTAACATTTTTGACAGTTTTTTAGTGAAATGGTAGGGTAAGTACCCCCTTACCATTTCACACAGGGGGGGGCGGGATCTGGGGGTCCCCTTGTTAAAGGGGGCTTCCAGATTCCGATAAGCCCCCCGCCCGCAGACCCCCACAACCACCGGCCAGGGTTGTGAGGATGAGGCCCTTGTCCTCATCAACATGGGGACAAGGTGTTTTGGGGGGCTACCCCAAAGCACCCTCCCAATGTTGAGGGCATGTGGCCTGGTATGGTTCAGGAGGGGGGGCGCACTCTCGTCCCCCCTCTTTTCCTGCGGCCTGCCAGGTTGCGTGCTCGGATAAGGGTCTGGTATGGATTGTTGGGGGGACCCCACGCCGTTTTTTGCTTTTTTTTGGTGCGGGGTTCCCTTTAAAATCCATACCAGACCTGAAGGGTCTGGTATGGAATTTAGGGGGAACCCCACGTCATTTTTTTTTTAAATTTTGGCGGGGTTCCCCTTAATATCCATACCAGACCTGAAGGGCCTGGTATGGAATTTAGGGGGACTCCCACGTCATTTTTTTTTAAATTTTGGTTCGGGGTTTCCCTGTGGGGAATCCCCATGCCGTTTTTATCAATGAACTTCTATGTGTATTGTCGGCAATGCAATAGCCGCGGGTAGTTTAAAATGGGTTTTTTCCTTCGAAATGTCATTTTGCTGTCAGACTGTTCTAAACACGGGAAACATGCGCCCCTTTACAGGCATACTATAGACACCCCCCAGGTACGAAATTTAAAGGGATATTACACTTTTATTGTTTGACTTTAAGCATTATTAAAATTACTGCTCCTGAAAAAACGGCCGTTTTTAAAACTTTTTTTTGCATTGATCCATGTCTCCTGGGGCAGGACCCGGGTCCCCAAACACTTTTTATGACAATAACTTGCATATAAGCCTTTAAAATTAGCACTTTTGATTATTCATGTTCGTGTCCCATAGACTTTAACGGTGTTCGCGTGTTCGAGCGAACTTTTTTCCTGTTCGCATGTTCTGGTGCAAACCGAACAGGGGGGTTTCTGGCTCATCCCTAATTATATATATATACCGATATATATATATATATATATATATATATATATATATATATATATATATATATATATATATATATATATATATATATATTGTACATTTTTTATACCACTAAATAAACAGAAATTGCATAAATATATAGTGAAATTAAACTAGATACACAGTGCAGTATTTTCCTGTCCTGGGTCTTGTGTTGGACTATCCAAAGGAATATACTAGGCACCAGACTTGTCAGAGCTAGGAGAAGGAAAGGATTTTTCTACAACTGTGCTACCCAGCTGTGAAGACATAATGGGATAATAACTACCTCATTCCATGGAAAGCAGAGAAAGAAAATTTGATTGGAATTGTCTTTAATGGAATAAGCTTGATTCACTAGATGTGATGAATCAGTGTTATGTGATCTATGCTGTATATCACATGGAATAATTTGAAATTTTTTCAAATTCATCATTGACATGTCTATGTACATTGGAAATAAGAGTAAAACATACCATTCCTAAAGGTGACTGTTTATTTAAACAGGCGATTGCTTATCTCAGCCTCTTTCTCTGTATTTTCTTAAGCTATATACAGTACATATTTAATTTGTGTGGGCAGCATCTTCTAAAAGTTATTTTATAGTCTACATTAAACAGAACTAAATTATGCTTTTCACACGCTTAATAAGTGGTATTTTAAAATAAATAATTAAAAGACAGAACTAGAAGGTTTAAATATAAATGATAAAAAACAAACATTTAAAACAATTGACATATAGCAAAGGCAAAAAGAAAAAGAGGTTAATAGCTGTTGAGTTTATTAGGAACATTTTTTATTTAACATTTTTGTTTTCACTTGCATGGTTGCTGAATGTTACATTATGTGAAAATCAAAGAACGCTGATATGTTGTGTGAATAAAAAAAAATTTAAAAACACTCATTAAAAATATTGTAATAATATTGCTGTAATGGGGGATATTTACTAAAACTGGTGTACTCAGAATCTGGTGCAGCTGAGCATGGTAGCCAATCACCTTCTAACTTCAGCTTGTTAAATTAACCCCTTCGTACGACCGAACGCAAATTTGCGTTCATGGCTTGAACGTGTTAAACTGGGATGATGCCTGCAGCTGCAGGCATCACTCCGGTACTGTTTCTTAGAGCCAATAGTTGCCATTTTAGTGATAACAACTGATGCGGCTGTTATCCTAAAGGAGCAGGATGGGACTCCCCCCCTCCCACCGCCTTCCGCTGCTCTTCCCGGCCCACCGGGAAACCAGAGCCACAAGCCGGCGCGTCCGGATTCGGCTTTGATCGGGTCTCTGATCGGGCCAATGGCACCTATTTTAAAAAATTTACAGTATTCAGAGTTGCCGATTTTGGCAATCTGAATACTTTTAAGTGCAAAACAGGGATTTAGGGTCTTTTAGACCCCTGATCCCTCCATAAAGAGTACCTGTCACCACCTATTACTGTCACAAGGGATGTTTACATTCCTTGTGACAGTAATAAAAGTGATCTGAGTATTTTTTTTTAAAAGGACAAAGTAAAAATATTAAAAATAAATAAGAAAAAAATAGAAAAATTTGTAAAGTGCCCCCATCCCCGTGTGCTCGCGCAGCAAAAAAAATGCATAAGTAAGTCATGCCTGCAAATGTAAACAGTGTTCAAATCACACATGTGAGGTATCATCGCGATCGTCAGAGTGAGAGCAATATTTATAGCAAAAGAACTTCTCTGTATCTCTAAACCTGGTAACTGTTAAATTTTTTTTAAAGCGACGCCATAGAGATTTTTAGGTACCGTAGTTTGTTGCCATTCCATGAGTGTGCGCAATTTCAAAGCATGACATGTTAGGTATCTATTTACTCTGCGCAACATCATCTTTCACATTATACAAAAATTGGGCTAACTTTACTGTTTAGTAAATTCATGAAAGTGTCTTTTTTTCCAAAAAATTGCGTTTGAAAGACCGTTGCACAAATACTGTGTGACATAAAATATTGCAATGACCGCCATTTTATTCTCTAGGGTCTCTGCTAAAAAAATGTATATAATGTTTGTGGGTTCTAAGTAATTTTCTAGCAAAAAATATGAATTTTAACGTGTAAGCAACAAATGACATAAATAGGTTTAGGCATGAAAGAGTTAAGCTTTGGGAATAAAACCTGGCAGCTGATTGGTTTCTATGCAGAGCTGCATTAGATTTTGCACGCTCCAGTTTTAGTAAATAACCCCCTATGTATCTATGAATGAAGCCTGCAGACACTATTTGTAGTCTTGCATTTACACAGTATTGCTCTAATAAAATACTAAGGAAGACCCGAATGTCAAACTCACAGCCAAGCCCTGTCAATCATATATCATATCAGATTTGGCGTGAATAGGGTGAAGGTACAAAGCTTCTTCCACACCAACCCTCCCCATCTCTGCCTCCCTCACTTCCTCCCTACCTCAGTACAAGACATTAAAAATTCCCAAAGCACCACTGCTCTATGGCCACGATCAAACATCCGATCAGCACATGGAGCTTCTCTGCCTTTTGGCTAAGATCAAGTGTAGTATCTGTTCTTATCAGTGATCCTGTGGTGGCGCTGTGCTATTTTCCTGACCTGACCAAGGTTGGGGGCGGTGACTATGCAAATCTGCTGGAGTTATGGAGGCGGCTTGGAAGGTTACTACCGGCTGGAACAGAAACCGGGGCACCCACAGGCAGTTGGGGCACGGGAGTAATTCCCCCCGGGAAAGTTTGAAGAGCACATTTCCTTCTGATCTGAATGCTCCACCTTGTCTGGCCATGTGCCAGGAAGGCAGAAGGTCTACGGTGCCTGTGTCCCTGGGTGTGGTCGCCCTAGGGGTGCTTTTAGTAACACTTGGGTGTGAACAAAACACATGGTTACAGCACCAAATGATGCTTTCTTTCTGCACTGCGCCTCATGGGCTGGGCCTTTTGGCTAAAGTCTGGGGCAATTTTTGTCTACCAGGCCTCAGGGCCCAAACAGTGCACTATTTGGCACGGCCACTTTTTTATTTTTTTTTTATTTTTCTCCCACTGTTTGTCACTTTTCACTTTTGTGCGTGTTTTCTCACAGATGAAGGATGTGAGTCCTCTGGCTTACCCTGATGTCCAGGGGGAGAATGTGTGGCCATGAGGTTCCTTCCTCCCCTGCCTCTGGGGGATCTCTCTTCGGGAGAGCTCCCCTGAGCTAGTATTCGAGGATGGCTTCAGCTGTCTTAGAAGAACGGTGTCTGCCAGGCCAGACCGTGTAAATTGTAAAATGTCCCCGTCAGGAGCATTGCACCCTGGGGGTCAGGGTAGAGGGTCAGGGTAGGGTTTTTTGTTCACTTTTTTTCATCTAGGTTTTATACCACGGCGGACTTAAAAAAATAAATCAGTACAAGGAGCGATAATTGCCATCATACCACTACTTTATTCAGAAATATATTTTTTTATAGCAGCAAAGTAACTTTATGAGATCTGAGGGGGGGTAGGCGAATTTCTAGGCCCCTGTGTGACCATTTGGTCTATCCAAGTGTAAGTGCACCCATGCCAAGTGTCAGCATTCAGTAAAATGTAGATTTTATTCAAGTGTTAAATCACTCTTTTCTTATAAAATGTCCTATTCTTGTGCAAAATTTACTAACCTGCATGCACGTGTCCATTTTCCATAACATAGTTATCATAGAATATTTTACCCATGTTATTCTATTTTGAAGTAATATTGGTTGTTATTCCCTAAGATGCAAATGTTTTGGCAAATAAGAATAATTACAGTTTAGTGTATTTAATTTCTCCTATCAAGTTTTGGCTACTTGCGTGTACAAATTGCTTGGTGTGTCTCTCTATTTAATACAGGTCTTATTTACCTTCTGAGCCTCAGCATACGACAGGCTCAGGAAAAAAGTGCCCTTGCTTCCACTCTGGTAGTTTTATCACAGGCTGTATTGTTTTATATATCCCAAAGCACAGAACTGTTTTTTTTTGTTTTTTTTTTCAAGTAGTTTTGTGGTTCAGTGTGTAGCTATTAGCCCATTAGTAATCACAGATTATGTCCTTTCATAGACAGACTGGAGACTGATTATTGCCTGTTTTATTTTAGCTTTGCTCCATTATGTACTCACCTTCTTCTCCTATTTACAGGGAGCAAATATTGACAGTGTTGATAGCGAGTTTCGTACACCTCTACTGCTGGCCACTTCATGCTCTGCTTGGAAAACTGTGAATTTACTCCTTGAAAAAGGTACAGGGTTTGTCCTGAACACTTAATCCAATTATGTTATTATGCCAAACCTTACATTTTAATTATCAAATTCAAAATAATATCTGTTACACCTTTAAATTCCAAAATATAAACATTGATTTACAATCTATAAATCTCTCCCTTAAGTCTGTTTATCAGGAATCTACAACATTTTATGAAAGTCACCTCATTTTCTGTTCATGGCTTTACCTGGTTAATTGTCAAAGGTATATGTTTGTTATATTGCCAGTAATTTATTTTGTCTTATTTAATATGCTTATGGCTCACTTTACTACTTACTTTTCTATTTACATTTGACACAGTTCCCCATAAACTAATTTTAATGAGTGGCCACGAGTCTTGTTAAACTCCCTTCCACAAAATTGTGAGGTCCCCTATTATACCTATTGTGGGGTCACCAGTATAATATTTGTATATTGAAATCATATCCCCCTCAAGCATCTCTTCTCTAGAGAGAATAAGTTCAGTGCTCGCAACCTTTCCTCATAACTAATATCCTCCAGACCCTTTATTAGCTTTGTTGTCCTTCTTTGTACTCGCTCCATTTCCAGTACATCCTTCCTGAGGACTGGTGCCCAGAACTGGACAGCATACTCTAGATGCGGCCAGACCATGGTTTTGCAGAGCAGGAGAATTATCATTTTATCTCTAGAATAAATCCCCTTTTTAATGCATGCCAATATTATGTTTGCTTTGTTAGCAGCAGCTTGGCATTGCATGCCATTGCTGAGCCTATCATCTACTAGGACCCCAGGTCCTTTTCCATCCTAGATTCCCCCAGAGGTTCTCCCCTCCAATGCATAGATTGCATTCATATTTTTGCCACCCAAATGCATTATTTTACATTTTTCTACATTGAATCTCATTTGCAATGTAGTTGCCCACCCCATTAATTTGTTCGGATCTTTTTGCAAGGTTTTCACATCCTGCGGAGAAGTTATTGCCCTGCTTAGCTTAGTATCGTCCGCAAATACAGGGATTGAACTGTTTACCCCATCCTCCAGATGAACAATTGTCCATTTTATGAACAAATTAAACAGGATTGGTCCCAGCACAGAACCCTGGGGGACCCCACTACCCACCCCTGACCATTCCGAGTACTCCCCATTTATCACCACCCTCTGAACTCGCCCTTGTAGCCAGTTTTCAATCCATGCACTCATCCTATGGTTCAAGCCAACTGACCTTATTTTGTACAGTAAACATTTATGGGGAACTGTATCAAATGCTTTTGCAAAATCCAGATACACCACGTTTACGGGCCTTTCTTTATCTAGATGGCAACTCACCTCCTCATAAAAGGTTAATAGATTGGTTTGGCAAGAACGATTCTTCATGAATCAATGCTGATTACTGCTAATGATACCATTCTCATTACTAAAATCTTGTATATAGTCCCTTATCATCCCCTCCAAGAGTTTACATACTATTGATGTTAGGCTAACTGGTCTGTAATTCAAAGGGGTGTATTTTGGGCCCTTTTTAAATATTGGTGCTACATTGGCTTTTCTCCAATCAGCTGGTACCATTCTAGTCAGTAGACTGTCAGTACAAATGAGGAACAATAGTCTGGCAATTACTTAAAAGAGTTCCCTAAGTACTCTCGGGTGCAAGCCATCTGGTCCCGGTGATTTATTAATGTTAAGTTTCCCTAGTCCAATTTTAATTCTGTCCTCTGTTAACCATGGAGGTGCTTCCTGTGATGTGTCATGAGGATAAACACTGCAGTTTTGGTTACTGAAGCCCCCCGATTCCCTTGTGAAGACTGAGGAGAATAATAAATTCAATACCTTTGCCATCTCCTGTTCCTTTGTAACCAGATGTCCTTCCTCATTATTTATGGGGCCAATATGGTCTGTCCTCCCTTTTTAACTGTTTACATACTTAAAGAATTTCTTGGGATTTTTTTTGCTCTCCTCCGCTATGTGTCTTTCATGTTCTATTTTAGACGTCCTTATTGCACCCTCACATTTCTTCTTCATATTAATAACCCATGTTCTTTGCTCGCTAACTGAAGTTTGCCTGTAGAAAGTTGGAAAGTATGAATTCTTCAGTCTCATTTCCTTTTTTTGTTAACAACAATTAATAGGTAGTAGAGATACTATTGTATTGGTAGCAATATGTGGGTATACTGAAAGGTAAGTTGTACCTTGCAGGGGAATTCACCCCAGAGCTTAATGAATGTGGGGAAGTTTTTCTTTTCTTTAAGAATATTCAACCATCAGCAAGGAAAAAAAAAAACAACAATTTTTGCTTGCACATGACTGGATAATAAAAGTCAGCAGAATTTCACCTAAGCTCTGGGGCAAATTCTCTTGAAAAGTACCTATTTTAATTAGGAAATCTAACCCTGTGAAGTTCAATCTTGCATCAGAATGAAGGGCAGAGATCATAACTGCTAACCTCAGGCTATATGTGTTTTATCCTTGCTTACCAGGAGTTGCTGCAATATGTATAAGATCGCTGCTCTTAGCTTTACCACATTGAATATACCTGATCAAAAAGCACAGACTATCTCTGCCCTCCTGCATGTTTCTAAAAATATGGTAAAGGCAACTGTAGCCCATACTTGTTCTTTTGCCATAATGTCCATGATATCTGGGAAAACACCTATCTCAAGTAGAAAAGTGAACTATAGTCTGTGGGCACCATTACCCAACATTCATTTAGCAAATCAACCCCTCGGTGTCCAATATTCAAGTAGTGTGAAGTCGGATACCAAGGTTTGCAGGCTTTTGTATACAATGTATTACTAGCCATTGCTCCAACATGGTCTTCACAACATTGTAATCAGGCTTTAGGACTTACTTTATTTATCAGAAATGTCACCAAACCATGTAGTACTTGTAATTGCTTTCAAAGATGTAAACATAACAACACAATCTAGTGCTGTTTGTGTGGGTTAATACATTAGTGTATTATAATTCAGTAAGTGTCAAACATCTACACACTCAGCAATGACTAGAGACAATCCATGCAATGTAAGATGGGGGGGGGGGAGTGAAGTGGAAAGGAAGTATGATCACAAGTGTTTACAGATTATATTTAGAAACTGTTATTGGGTTTATATGTATTCAATTCAATATCTGCCAAGTAGAATTCCAAGTTATGTTCACAAAGAGATTTTTTTTAAACATAAAGTGGGGTCATTATAAATGTTAAAAGAGCTAATAATTCTATTGGCTATATTTATATTTTTATTATTTATTGCATGCATTCTAAAAGTAAAGACAGACATTGAGGAATGTTAGCCCATTCTGGCTATTTACAATATTTGTATGTCTGTAGGTGCTCTTTTACCATGACAGACATTCTTTGTACTGTATGAGCCTTTTTGGGTCTCTAGACTTTATTTATTAGGCTGAATGTTTCCTGGACTATCACTATTGTTCTTCCCTTGGCAAAGTCAGACCCAGGGATGTTGTCAGGACTCATGTCAGGACCTGACTCATCGGCTGGTGGCACTGTTTGCTCCCAGGAGTCAAAGAATGCAGTTCCGGTGTCCACCAGTGGATGTCTCCCAGCAGCCAGTTTATCCTAATAATTAATCCCCCCCCCCTGATGAAAATCGGTGCTTTAGTTTACTACCTATGAGCCATATTCCTGCCTGATTCTGTGCCTTGTTTCTTGTGGCCTGCTTCCAGTATCCTGTACCCTGCACCTAGTGTCCATTATCCTGAATCCTGCTCCCTTTGTTTTCAGTTCCAATCCTGAACCTGTCCTGTTCATGTGAGCTCCCTCCATTTTGTACTTAGCATTTATTAGTTGGATTGTTGTCCTCAATTTGCTGCACTATCACATTTATTTTTTGCTTTTACGTTGTCTATAGTTTTTTGGTGTTTGAAGGGTGTTATTTATGTTAATAAAATGTAATTAATCATACTTGGTCTGGTTCCTGGTTCCTTGAGGTGTAGCCCACTGATGTGGTTATCCTCGCTGGATACCTGCATATGGTATCCCTTACAGGTGTCTACCAAGTGCTCCCACTTCACTATCCATAAGCACAATCATACACATTCACCTGATGCATGCTCGTATTTCTTCACATGAAACATGCATTTTTGTGCTTCAGTTAAAACAATTGTTAAGCGACCAATGGCTTAATTGCCATTCTATGCATGTAACCTAAAGTATTTGTAAATACAAGACTTGTTTTTAGTTTTGGATGGAGTTGGGAAAGGTTAAAACCCCTGTCGGTATTTAATTTTCCATCTGTGTCTCACTAGGGAGATTCTCCTTCAGTTCCTGGTCCAGAGACACAATAGGACATTAGAGAAAAACTATCCCCCCTCAGACAGCTGTAATCAAAACAAGTGTCCCCATTGGATGGTTTCCCCCACCTCCTATTCCAGTGACAACTGTAATATTTTGCATTTCCCTTAACTTTCTGCCCTCGTGACAATGGTCACCAGGAGAAATAGAGAGAATGACAGTACTCAGTGGAATCACAGAAAGCTTTAGTACAGCCAAAACCACAAGCAAAAAAAAATAAGAACAGGGGACATTACTTACCAATCATAAGGGTGTGTCTTTTGTGCTGGCATTCTTCTTTTCCTAGGGGAACTCTTCCTTTGTACTGCCACCCTGCCCAAAGCCATAATCTTTTGGTGCAGTGGAGGAATGGATTTAATATGACTAACAGGTGTTCTGGTACCTCTTCTGTTAGTGAACATTTTCCTCTGCCCTGCCCTCCTAACCCACCCGCCCTCTACACTTTTGGTGCAGCAGGGGTTAATACAACTAATGGGCTGTCACAGGCTTTCATAAAGAGAGCCTGACTATGCCCACCCTTTCCTCCTGGCTGGATCAATTAAGATGCTGTACTGTAGCTTCTATGAAGGCAACATGATCAATGCATGAAGAGGGGGAAGGTATCAATCATTCACCCATCCTTCATTCATAGATGGGGTTCCATTCATGGATGCTGCAGTATGGTTTCTATGGCTGGCAGAACTGGGTGGGAAAGGTAGTCATGGTCAGGCTGTCAGGCTCTCTTAATGACAGCCTGTGACAGTTAATAGTTGTATTAACCCCCTGCTGCACTGGTAAGAGTATGGTAGCAGAGGCCGGACGGGGCAGGATGGAGCAAGAATTTCAATAACAGAAGAGGAATCAGCACAAGGTGATTTTACTGTTTGCGATTTTGACTTCACTTAGGCTTTAATAATTCCTTACTCTATCCAAAATCAAGATAAAATCTTGTTGTTTGACACACTTTTACGCAGAATGACACTTTTGTAGAAGAATCATTACAAGTATTGGAGATACAGAAATATTGTACATGGAATAAAACAAAAACCTGGGTTTTACAGAAAATGTACAGAATACTGTTATGAATAAGCTTTCACTGTTTAAGCTTGCAATAAATATATTTCATATAATACTGTTCACAATCTACAGTACATACATCTGAAGTCATAAGGTGATCCTGTCAACAGCATATGGCATGCTTCACTACTCACTTCTCCATTTACCTGTCTGACAAATGACTCTGTCAACATGACTCAGTCATGTTAGATTACTTCTCCCCATTCATTGTTCTGAACGATGATCTGGAAGTACAGACATCTTTGACTGATAATATAGAGCTGTCTTTACTATTTGATTCATGATGTTTTCAGTTCCTTCCTATTATGAATGAGAACAATATGGCTTTATTTTATTGTCATAAAGTCAATGTAAATAGTTTATTCTAATTTAGGAAGCTGCTGTTTATATAAAATGCAGTATATATCAGTAGACTGGATATAGTACAGTATTTACAAATAGCTCTCATTTGTATTTTTACGCATACAAAAGCTCATAATCCTAACTCACTGGTTCAAATGAAAAGGTGATAATTACTCATGTGTTATCCAATCAATACCTAAAGTAAACTATAATAATAGCCACCAGCTGAAATTATTGTAAGAATCTGTACATAGTATGTATATGTAGGTTGGAAGTAGATTGGGGGTGGCTCAGGTTAGATGTGTATGTATACAATCTAGGATTCTCTTATCTTATTATAACATAGTAAAGAAGCATCACAGCTAGCAGGCAAGTTAGAAAAACTCATTTAGTTGTGTCAGTTCAATAAAATTAACAGGATTTCCTCTAATATTCTAGATGTGTACTACACAGTGTAATGCATCTCCTGTGGTACACTAGTTTACTAAGTTATAATAAGTCAACTTGGAGCTCCATACTCTCTATAAAAGCAAGCAGCCTGTGCATAAAAATATGGTCATACAAATCCTCTTTTTTCTAGCAGCCACATAAGTTACTGTAAAGCAGTAGTCTCCAAACCGTGGCACATGGACTGGATGTGGACCTTTGCTTGCCTCTATCCAGCCTTTTTGGGCACTGTTTCTCCCATTGATACGAGATACTATATCTCCCACTGACACCATAGTTGAGGCACCATTCCTTCTACTAACACCAACAGTGGGGCATAATTCCTCCCACTGACACCAATAAGGGGAAGCTATTTCTCACAATGACACCAACAATGGGGCATTATTCCTCCCAATAGTATCAACAATGGGGATCTATTCCTCCTACTGACCACTGGGGCTATGTAATTTTTTTATTCCCTCTGCCTACCATGTTCAAGGCATTGTTTATGCCCAGGGACACTGGGTCTATGGCCACTGGCCACAGTCCCTCTGAAATCTGGAGGACAGTAAATTGTGTCTTTTTCAAAGAAACTCATTTTGGACTCTCATGTTAGGCTCCTGGACTCTACAAACTGCCAGTTATTTGGGTCTTTTTACTTGAAAGTCACACACATGTTTCTCTGACAATCAAAGTTATTCCATCACTGTCTATTCAAAAAAATACATGCGGGGTGATGGGTGGATATATTGCCAACATCCACAAAAATTCTGTATACTAAACCAAATATTTTTTCATAGTTTGGTATCCATCACTGTCTATTGTCTGTCAGTCTGTATTTCACTATTTTGTACTATAAGGAATAACATACTGATTGCAATAAACTATTGCAGGATTCACCTTAGAATTCAGAATTATTGTACTTATATGATTTCTAAACTTTATAGCAAGTTGTATGATTTCTGAATTTTTTGAGGTATATATTGACACCAGAGAAAGCAGCAGCAAGCTCATGGAACTCATGCACAGACACAATTCAAGTTTTAAAACATATACTATATAAATACTATATCTTTTTAACTCTCTATACAAACTTTGTTTTTCATATAAACATTTACCATGTGACCCAGGATTCTCAGAGCATTATGGGTTCTCTAAAGAGAGAACACAGCAGTAGGTATCTATTTTCACATCGATGTCTCTCAACGAAACCTCAGATGGAATTATTCAGAGGGAGAGAGCAAAGGAGTCACTGTCCTGACATATTTACTTGTGTTTGTGTATAAATGTCAGCTTACACTATTGAATTCTGTAAACAATAGGCTTTTTTACAACTTGAAAAACTTGAAAACACATAAGAAGAAATCTAAATCCTCAACTACTGGCTTAAATGGAGCATAAAGAATATTAACATGCAATATTTTATATTTACCTGGCTAAAAAATATATTTTTAATTCTGAACAATGTATACATTCCCTTTAATAATCACATACTCTATAATATAGTGATAAGAAAAGTTGGCAATTCTGTTTATTGTTTTTTTTAATCTGCCAAAAGTCTTGAATTTCTGAGTTACAATTACACTCTGTGAATAGTACATTCCTCTGTTCACATGTATATGGGGTGAATACAATAATCTGTAATTTTGCTGATTGAGAGGAATTATAGGGCGTACACACGGTCAGACTTTGTTCGGACATTCCGACGACAAAATCCTAGGATTTTTTCCGACGGATGTTGGCTCAAACTTGTTTTGCATACACACGGTCACACAAAGTTGTCGGAAAATCCAATCATTCTGAACGTGGTGACGTAAAACCAGTACGTCGGGATTATAAACGGGGCAGTGGCCAATAGCTTTCATCTCTTTCTTTATTCTGAGCATGCGTGGCACTTTGTCCGTCAGATTTGTGTACACATGATCGGAATTTCCGACAACAGATTTTGTTGTCGGAAAATTTTATCTCCTGCTCTCTAACTTTGTGTGTCGGAAAATCCGATGGAAAATGTCCGATGGAGCCCACACACGGTCGGAATTTCCGACAACACGCTCCGATCGGACATTTTTCATTGCAAAATCAGACCGTGTGTACGGGGCATTAGACTTTGATTGGCTTTTGACTAGTAGGAAATAAATAACTGTCAGCTCTAAAGACTTTGTGGTCCATCAAAATGTAAGGTGTATAGAAGGAAAACAAGAAATCTACAAATATGGTAACTTTATTGCCTTTTGCATCTTCTGTTGTAGGAGCAAATGTACAGCTGGCAGATAACTATGGCCGAAATTTTCTTCACCTGATAGTTTTACAGCCTGGAGGTTTAAAAAACATTACAGCTGAAATTCTACAGGTATGTCACATTGTGTGTTTACGCAAATGGTAATTATATGGCAAGGTTGACATTCTAAATGATATATGTGTGTGCCCCACTAGAGAGAAGACATCAAGTTACTTGTTGGAGATGAAGATGTAGATGGCTGTACACCTCTGCATTATGCCTGTCGTCATGGAGTTCCAAATTCTGTGAACAACCTAATGGGACTTAACGGGTCCCTTTATTCTAAGAGCAAGGATAAAAGATCAGCTTTGCATTTTGCTGCTTGGTAAGATTACCATATTGTATACTAAACAATAACAGTCAAATATCAGGTAACATGTACTAGTAGTGAACGCAACTACTAGTAAGATGTCCTGAAATCTAACATCTTACTCTAACACACTCCAATCTCAATAATCGTCCATCAAAAATACAATTTTAATATCAAAGTGAATGTTATTCTATACTTTCTTTTAAAATTTGTGTGCAAACATGCCAAAATAATGGTTATGGAGATGCAAATGAACTATTAAACATTGAAAGGCCCACAAACTGTGTGTTCATAGCTTAATAATAATAAAAATAATACATAATAACACATAAGAAAATAATTATTGCTATGCTGTTTGACATCTACTAGTTTTTATTAAAAGGCATATTGTTAAAAGATTTTTTTTTCCTTTTGCATTTATTAAGCCTTTTCAGAATATTTGTAGACATGGTCACCTTACCCAGCCAATAAAGACTAGATTGGGGACACACCTAGGGAACACAGTTAAAGCCTTGATCGTCCCCTAGTGTTAACCCCTTCCCCGTCAGTGTCATTTTTACATTGATCTGTGCATTTTGATTTCACTGATCACTGTAATATTGTCACTGGTCCCCAAAAAGAGTCATTTCGGTCAGATTTGTCCGCCACAATTTCGCAGTCCCGCTAAAAATTGCAGATCCCGCTATAACAAGAAGAAACAATAAAAAAGAATAAAAAGTCCCTAAATATATCCCATAGTTTGTAGATGCGCTAACTTTTGCGCAAACCAATCGATATACGCCTATTGCGGGTTTTTTTACCAAAAATATGTAGAAGAGTATAGTATCCGCCTAAACTGATGAATAAAATAGTTTTTTTATATATTTTTTTGAATATAAAAAATAAAAAAGTAAAAGAAATATTTTTTTTTTTCAAAATTGATGCTCTTTGTTTGTTTATAGCGCAAAAAAATAAAAACCGCAGAGGTGATCAAATACCACCAAAAGAAAGCTCTATTTGTGGGAAAAGGACAACAATTTTGTTTGGGCACAGCATCGTACGACCGTGCAATTGTCAGTTAAAATGACGCAGTGCTGTGTCGCAAAAAATGGTCTGGTCACTAAGTGGGCAAATCCTTCCGGTCCTTAAGTGGTTAATCAACATTGGGTTTTCTATTTTTTGCTATATAAATTAAGGAAGCCCGAAAATGTTGAGAAAAAAGAACCCATTGTCAGTTGTCCTTAGTTTCTGTTACAAAAAATTTAAAATAAATAATCATTCTCAGAAATTTAGGCCAAAATGTATTCTTCTACATTTCTTTGGTAAATATAACCTAAATCAGTGTGTATTATTTAGTCTTTGTGCAAGTTTAGAGTAAACAATGTATGGTATATATTTAAAAATTGATCAGTCCCAATTTACTGACTACCTTTCTAATTTCTCAAGGCCCTAAATAATTTTGTTTTTCCCAACAAAGTTGTCATTTTAACAAGTTATTTCTCCCATACAGCATAGGCATACTTACAGCAGCACCCCAAATCGCATTCTGCTACACCTCCTGAGTAAGGGGATACCACATACGTATGTGAGACCTGCAGCTGTAGTCTTAACTGTGTCATGCTGCTGCAGTCTTAACTGTTCAGCGGCCATCCACTGTAACAAAGCCTCCTCATCCATGATAGACGGAACACTGATTCAATTTCCCAGCATTGTATCAGTGTTCAGTTGACCGTCTATCATGGATGGGGAGGCAGGGCTTTGGTACAGTGGACAGCCGCCAAACAGTTAAGACCGCAGCTGCATGACACAGCGGGAGACACCCGCTGTTTGTAATCAAGGTACTGGCGAGGCTGCAGATGGGCACTGATGAGGATACAGATGTGCACAGTGAGGCTGCATTGTTGGCACAGTGAGGCTGCAGATAGGCACAGTGAGGCTGCAGATGGGCACTGATGAGGATACAGATGGGCACAGTGAGGCTGCAGATGGGCACTGATGAGGATACAGATGGGCACCGTGAGGCTGCATTGTTGGCACAGTGAGGCTGCATTGTTGACACTAATGAGGCTGCAGATGGGCACAGTGAGGCTGCATTGATGGCTCAGTGAGGCTGCATTGATAGGCACTGACGAGGCTGCATTGTTGGCACAGTGATGCTGCAGATGGGCACAGTAAGGCTGCAGTGTTGGCACTGATGAGGCTGCAAATGGGCACAGTGAGGCTTCATTGTTGGCACTGATGAGGCTGCAGATGGGCACAGTGAGGCTGCATTGATGGCTCAGTGAGGCTGCATTGATGGGCACACTGAGGTTGCATTGATGGGCACTGACGAGGCTGCAGATGGGCACAGTGAGGGTGCAGATTGGCACAGTGAGGGTGCAGATTGGCACAGTGAGGCTGCATTGTTGGCACTGATGAGGCTGCAAATGGGCACAGTGAGGGTGCATTTTTGGTGAGTGTGACACAACATTATCTTTTAAAGTATTATTTTATTATGGTTGTCGGCACGGAGCGTGACCTCCCTGAAATGATCTTGCCACCTCCCAAATTAGTTTTTGCAGGTTGGGATGTCTGAATTACATATACATCATACAATCTAATTCCTAAATACCTATAGCATGTTTGATGAACTGTAGCATCAGGACAGTAGAAACACAAAGTTGCCAATAAATAAGATATTTCTAACACACATCATAGACATACTTAGAATTCACCCCAGAACACATTTTGCTACTCCTTCTGAGTATGGAGATACCACATGCATAAGACTTTTTCACAGTCTAGCCACCTAGAGGAGCCCAAAATCCACAGAGTACATTCAGATATTTCAGGGGAACAAGTTTCCTGAGTACATATCACATTTTTTGAGGCCCTGGCAAACCAGGATAGTGGAAACACCCACAAAATGACCACATTATTCGAAAGCAAACAGACCAAAGTATATGGTGAATCTTTTGAAGGCTTAATTTTTTTTGACACAAATTTTTGGAAAGCGTGTAAAGAAAATGAAAATCCTTTTTTTTTTTACACAAAGTTGCCGATTTAAAAATATATTTCACAAACACAATTTTTATTAGTGTCTGGACTGATTATGTACTGCAGATTGTATCTTGTTTATCATACAAATCAACCAATTGTGTCAAAATAAAATATAGGAAATATAGATTAGTGTAGCGTCACGTGTAGCAATCCCATTCCCTATAAACAAAGCAAGTCTAGCCTACAGGTACATGACTGCCACAAAAAATGCCATGTTCAATGGCATAGAAGTACAAGAGGTGGATGAAAGGACGAACAAAAGAGTTCCTGTGGTTCCAGGAGTGCAGTTGTCCATAGGGGATGGCTGGGACTGGTGTCTCGTAGGAACATAGTCCATGGGATGTGCAGATGGGTCAGTTCAGGCGCAGGCAGAGACATGGTCAGCAAACAGGCAAAGGATCGGTTCAGGCAGCAGGCAGAAACAATGTCAATAAACAGGCCAGGGTTAGTATAGGCATCAGGCAGAGGCACTATTGTACTGGTGTGGCACTGATCAGGAATGCTGTTGTTGGCTGCACTGGTCTGGTGACAGTGGGGACTAGTGTGGCAGCAATCAGGAACACTGTTGCTGAATTACACTGGTCTGCAGTGGTGAAGCTAGACATTCTTTCCCCCAGGGCAAAGACTTAGTTTGACACCCCCCTTCCTCCCGAAGAGAATGGTGTCAGTACGGCAGAGGTTGGTGTCAGTAGGACTGTCGACCATGTCAGTAGTTTTCTATTTCTATTATTTTTTAAAATTTGTTTTTACAACATTATTTTTTATAATTTTTCAGGAGCCCTGTTGGGGGCTTTGGTGAAATATCAGGGGTCTAAAAAGACCCCTGATGCCTGACTTTTGAGAAAGAAAAAGGGACTGAGGACAGATTCCCCGGTTCCTTTCTCTGCAGCCTCAGGAGCATCAGTCAGGTATGGTATTTACATAGTTACATTGGTCCAAGCTGGAACACTGTAACAATGTATAATATAGCCTATGCATGGAATTATTCTTTAAATTGCCCAGGGATGAACAGTACTGTAGCCATCCCCATAAAATGGATTCTTTGACATTGGTCAGGACAAAGCTGCTTCAGGACAGCTGTCTAATAAATGGGACTGTCCCTGCAGATCTGGGACACTTTGCAACTATAGGGGTAGCTTTCTTCAGCTCTGAAATTTACTGTCTAAGGCCCCTTTCACACATAGGGTCCAATCAGATCTGCTTGTTAGTTTTTCAGGCGGACCTGATCGTACCCTCCATTCACTCCTATTCACTCCAATGGTTGTATACAAACTTGGGTCCTTTTACAACCGCCTATATCCAATCCAATTCGTTCCACTCAAAAAAATGGAGGGGGGCCTGTCCCCCTCCATCTAGGCGGATGGAGGGCAGTTGGGTGTAAACGGACAGCTGGTTCGTTGGCTCCCAGGTGCCCATAGAGTGGAGCAGGCTCTGTCCGTGTCCACTCCGCATAAACTGCGCATTCATAGACTTGTCATCTGCCTGCTCTGCTGTGATCAGCAGGGGATCAGTGGACCAATCATGATGATCACAGTAGTTAATAATGTGGTCATGAATGACAGCCCTTTTTTACTACTGTTCATGTGATCATCATTCACAGTGATCACATGGTATCACGGCAAATCACAGTGACCCAGTACCCCAATCGGTGATCTGCTGTGTCCAGTAGACACACGGTTGCAAATTGTGCCACTGCACACCCACATGGGCGCACATGAGGCATGCTTCTGGGAGGACATACCTGTACATCCTTCCAGAAAGACTCTTGTTCTGCCTGGCTGTATATGTTCAGTGGCAGGGCAGGAAGCTGCTAATAATAGTTAGCATTAGGAAAAGAATTAGGATTTCTCTATTCCTCAATATGTAACGCCATGTTCCCAGCTAACAAGGACATTTTATGGCATAACAACTTGTGCAGGACAGAGGGAAGACACTTTCAAAATCCTCAGGAGCCATTTAAAGCCCAGTGTTGTGTGAATGGGAGTGTGTCTCTTCCCTCCAATCAGTTCTCTGAACTCTCCTCACTGAGCTCTGCAAAGCATATCCTCAGCTCTCCGCCCACTTTTTTTCTGAACTCTCAGACAAGCTGTAAATTCAGCACTTTGAACGGATATAGAGAAGAGAAGACTGCAGATAGACAGGTACAACTTATGTAGGAGGATCTGTTTCATCTCTGTGTATTACCTGAAGCCAGTCACTTCACTGGGTATATGTAAGTGTTTACAACCACTTTAATTTAGCCTTTCCTATTGACTTCAATGTATTTTGTCATAACGTGGCAATTTTTCACTGAAAATTTGCCAAGCAAAACACACAATTTTGTTGTTGCCTAATGAAGCAGTATCTTCTAATTACTCTTACATAGTTAATCTGGTTGAAGACACAAGTCCATCCTTTTCAACCAACACAGGAAAAAAACCCCACACAAACTGAAAACCTCTATATACACTATCCTATACCCACAGTTGATCCAGAGGAAGGCAAAAAAAAAAATAAACAATAAAGCATGATCCAATTTGCTCCAGTGGAAAAAAAACTTTCCTGATTCCTTAAGAGGCAATCAGATATTCCCTGGATCAACTTTACCTAAAATATTAGTATCCAGTTATATTTTGTGCATTTAGGAAAAAATCCATGTCTTTTTAAAACAATCTACAGAGCTGGCCAGAACCTTCTCTTGAGGGAGTCTATTCCACATTTTCACGGCTCTTACTGTAAAGAATCCTTTGTGTATTTGGAGATTAGATCTCTTTTCCTCCAGCTGCAAAGAATGCCCACTTTTCCTATAGGATGATTGATGAATAACTCCAAGTTCACTATATGGACCACTTATGTTTTTATACATGTCGATCATATCCCCCGTAATCTTCTCTGCCCAAGAGAGAATAAATTCAGTTTCTCAAATCTTTCCTTATAGCTGAGCTCCTCCATGCCTCTTAACAGTTTGGTTGCTCTTCTCTGCACTTTCTCCAGTTCCTCGATATCCTTTTTTTATGAACTGGTTCCCAAAACCAAACTGCATATTTCACATGGGGTCTTACTAAAAATTTGTACAGCTCTGCATACCTCTTTTAATATATTAAATTATTAGCTTGCTTTGGAAACCGCAGCTTGGCATTGCATGCTATTATTACGTTTATGATCTGCAAGAATACCAGATCCTTCTTCAACAATGATTCCCCCAGTTGTACTCCCCCTAGTATGTATGATGCATACATATTCTTAGCCCCCAAGTGCATAACTTTACATTTATCAACATTAAACCTCATTTGCCACTTAGTCGCCCATTTAAACATTCTAGTCTGTCCATGGGTCCCTTATTTTATGACAAATGGCACATACTTAGAAAACATATCAATTCTTTTGTAGACATCTATTTTCTGGTTTAAATATATCTATTTGAAATTTAAAAACGCAGTTTGCTTTGCACTTCAAGTTTAATTATTCAGCGTGCATTCATCAAACTAATCAAATACACATTCATATGTATTTTAACTGCTACTGTTTACAGTACATTTCCATTATGTCCTGTTTTCATTTTATCGCATGATCTAATTGTAATTAAGTACTCAGATATTTTTCATTAATTCAGCTACGGCCGTTATAACACCTGTGACAGACTTCTGAGATTTGTGCACGATGCTCGACTTCTCAATGACGCAGATGAAAAAGGAATGACACCTCTGCATTTGGCAGCACAAAATGGCCATGACAGAATAGTTTTTCTTCTGCTGAAGAGGGGAGCTCTCATGTTAAGGTAACAAAATAAGTCTGTATCAATGGGAAACTTAGTATGCTCATAAAGAACAATAATGAGCTATAACACATAGCAAATATAGCAAACATAGCAAAACATTTTTTTGTATCAATGGGGCACTTTTAGCATGTCTGTAAAGAACATGAATAAACCTCAGCAACCAATTGGTTAATCACTTGTATTTGGTTTAAACTCAGTAGTAGGGATGGGCCGAACACCCCCCCCCCCCCCAGGTTCGGTTTGCACCAGAACACCTCAAACAGGCAAAAAGTTCTAGCGAACATGCGAACCCTTTAGTCTATGGGACACGAACATGAAAAATCAAAAGTCTTAATTTTAAAGGCTTATATGCAAGTTATTGCCATAAAAAGTGTATGGGGACCCGGGTACTGCCCTAGGGGACATGTATCAATGCAAAAAAAAGTTTTTAAAACAATTGTTTTTAAAGGAGCAGTGATTTTAATAATGCTTAAAGTGAAACAATAAAAATAAAATATTCCTTTAAATATCGTGCCTGGGGGGTCCCCTTAGTCTGCCTGTAAAGTGACACATCTGTGCGATGTGTAAAACATGCCACAGCAATAATGACATTTCTAAAGGAAAAAATGTCATTTAAACTTGCTTGGCTGTAATGTTTTGCCGGCTCCTGGCAATATAGATGGAAAAAAACAGAAAAAAAATGGCGCGGGGTCCCCCTCCAGTCCATACTAGGCCCTTTGGGTGTGGTATTGATTTTAAGGGGAACCCCACACCAAAATAAAAATAATTGGTGTGGGGGGGGGCCCAAAATCCATATCAGACCCTTATCTGAGCAAGCAGCCTGGCAGGCCAGGAAAGGGGGGGACAAGTGAGCAGCCCCCACCACCTGAACCATACCAGGCCAATTGCCCTCCACATGGGGAGGGTGCTTTGGGTTGCCCCCCCAAAGCACCTTGTCCCCCATGTTGATGGGGACAAGGGCCTCTTCCCGACAACCCTAGCCAGTGGTTGTCGGGGTCTGCGGGTGGGGCACATATCGAAATCTGGAAGCCCCCTTTAAAAAGGGGGCCCCCAGATCCAGCCCCCCATATGTGAATGTGTATCGGGTACATTGTACCCCTACCCCTTCACCGAAAAAAGTGTCAAAAAAGTAAAAACCACAGTTTTTGAGAATTCCTTTATAAAAAAAAGAAAAAAATATTTTTGGGCGTGGAGTTCCCCTTAAAGTCTATACCAGACCCGAGGGGCCTGGTATGGATTTTGGGGGACCCCATTCCATTTTTTTAATTAATTCTGTCATAGGGTTCCCCTTACCCACTTCAATACACTGTATTATATACTCTGCACTGCACCATATACTGCGTTATATACGCGTTATATACACTACACTGACTGCATTATATACTCTGCATTGTATTATATATACTACACTGACTGCACTATATACACTGCACTGCGTTATATACACTACACTGACTGCACTATATACTCTGCCCTGCGTTATATACACTGCAATGACTGCACTATATACTCTGCACTGCGTTATATACACTACATTGACTGCGCTATATACTCTGCACTGCATTATATACACTACACTGACTGCACTGTATTATACAGTTGTGCTCATAAGTTTACATACCCTGGCAGAATTTATGATTTCTTGGCCATTTTTCAGAGAATATGAATGATAACACAAAAACTTATTTTATATGTCAGCAAAGAGATAAATGTCAAGATAGTATACAATCCTTAAAGGGGTTGTAAACCCTCATGGGTTTTCACCTTAATGCATTCTATGCATTAAGGTAAAAAACCTCCTGTCATGTACCAGCCCCCAGTGCCCCCCTTATATTTACCTCAACCCTGTCTTTCTCTGGCCGGGAACAAGCACAGCAGCTCTAGCTGGTGTCTTGTGTCCTGAATAGATAGATTGATAGCAGCGCAGCCATTGGCTCCCACTGCTGTCAATCAAATCCAATGACGTGGCTCCGGGGGCGGGGCCCAGTCCAGCTTTCTGTGTCTATGGACGCAAAAGCTGGACTCAGGAGCGCGCCCGCACAGTAACCCCCAAGGAGATCGCTTCTCCTAGGTGGTTTCCCAATGCGGTGAGGAGCCAGGAGCACCGTTGAGGGACCCCAGAAGAGGAGGATTGGGGCCACCCTGTGCAAAGCTAACTGCACAGTGGAGGTAAGTATGACATGTTTGTTATTTTAAAAAAAACACAAGGGTTTATTAACCCTTTAAGGTTGGGCTTTATTCAAGTAATGCACTGACATGCCATTTCATTAAAAACGAAAAATCTTTCACAGCAAGCGCAAACGTTAGCTCAATCCAAAACACGATGACAGGAAAACGATGCTTAAACCACCCCGGTTTCGTCACAAAAGGACTTCTTACGGGGCACCCTGGAAGTTCTGGGGTCCCCCGTAAGTTTTGGGGTCAACACTCTCTGGTAAGAGTACATTTAAACTTATGGTGGTGGTCTTTTCACAAGGTGGAGGAACTGAGTGAACAAGAACGTTTGCACCTGTTTACCAATACAAAGCACTAAACTGGTGCCATATTGAAGATACATGGACTGAACTAATTTGATTTAATTCATTTTAGTCATTTATTTATTCACTTTATTGATGTATTCAAGCGCAACACAATCTTTTCCTTATACTTGTGGGCAGAAGCCATGGGAAAAATAAGCATATTATCTAATTTTTACCAGTCTAATGCATTGTTTTAGTGAGACGTGGGAGCATGCTAAATAAGCAAACCTTGGGATTTTAATGCAAAGTCCACTTTAACTGGGCATATCTTATACTTATTGATGTGATTACATTTCACGTTAGTGGTGCTGCTATTTTACCTAACCTTGATTTTGTATGTCACAAGTGCAGTTTTTTCTGTTTATACTTCTGCCCGCAGTGGCATCCTTCTGGCAAGATTTTTGAGTAGCCCAGACCTCATAGGAAGACGATACTGCACTGTTTTGCAGAGCATTTACACAAGTTTTGGGCTACTAAAAATTCCTAGGGATCTTGTTGGTAGGATAGTGACACCATCCCCATAGTACAGAAGCTGGGGGAAAGGTTAGTATATTATTAACATTTTCCAATTTTTTTTTTTTTTTTGTAGTTTAAAGTGGTTGTAAGAGCAGAAGGTTTTTTATCTTAATGCATTCTATGCATTAGGATAAAAAAAACTTCTGTGTGTAGCAGCCCCCTCAGCCTCCCTAATGCTTACCTGAGCCCTATCTCTATCCAGGGATGTGCACGAGTGCCTTGAACGCTCCCTCCTGATTGGCTGAGACACAGCAGCGGGCTCCCGCTGCTGTGAATTAAAGTCAGTTAGCCAATCAGGAGAGAGGATGGCATGGCTGAACCTCAGCTCAGGTTCCCCCATAGCAAGCTGCTTGCTGTGGGAGCACTCGACAGGAGGGATGGGCCAGGAGAGTCAAAGAGGGACCCGAGAAGAGGAAGGTCTGGTCTGCTCTGTGCAAAACCATTTCACAGAGTAGGTAAGTATAATATGTTTATTATTTTTAAAGAAAAAAAGGAGACTCTATATCACTTTAATGCAGGGTTTAACCAATAGGGTAGGGGATCTGCACTAAATAAGCAGAACTCACTTGGAGTGCAAGATACACTTTCAATTCTGAATTTCAGCTTCTGTTTTGGAAAAGAGGTGTTCAAGTGATGCAGCGTACACACGAGCGGACTTTCCGGCATACTTGGTCCGGTGGACCAGAGTCCACTGCACAATCCGATCGTGTGTAGGCATCGTGTGTAGGCTCCGGCGGACTTTCCCAAAAGTCCGCTGTACCTAGATTTGAAGCATGTTTCAAATCTTAGTCCGCCGGACTCAGTTGCTTATGGAAAGCCTCGTTCGTCTGTATGCTGGTCCAACGGACCAGATACGACACAAGGGCAGGGTATTGCATCACATGCTCGCTGCAATAGGAAAAACAAATTTTCCTATTGCGGCGAGCGCGGGGCATACCAGGCCCTTAAGTCTGGTATGGATTATAAAGGGAACCCCCTATGCCGAAAAACAGCGTGGGGTCCCCCCTAAAATCCATACCAGACCCCGATCCGAGCACGCAGCCCGGCCGGTCAGGAAAGGGGGTTGGGGAAGAGCGAACGCCCCCCCCCCCCTCCTGAACCGTACCAGGCTGCATGGTCAACATCACCGGTGATGTTAACCACGTCCCCCTAAAACGTCACAGTCCCAGCATGCCCAGGGACTGTGACGGCATAAGGGGGCGGGGTCTCCACTTATATAAGTCACATCGTAGCTCTCAGAGAGCATTCCAACCGGAGAGACCGTTGTGTCAACATGGGAAGAAGAGAAGAAGCCCAGAAGCCAGAGGCCAGAAGTCCGGGCCTCTGCTGGCAAAAGAGCGGCATGAAGATAGCGGAGGAGCTGGCAGAAGAACTGGAACACTGGGAGAAGAGGCCAGAGAGAGCGGAGAAGAACCAACCGGACGCCGGGAGAAGAGGAACCGGAGGGCCCCCTGAAGTCGGAAGAAGACCCCCGAAGCCAGAAGAAGATCCCCCCCCCGGGCAGTCTAATAAATTACTTTAAAAACCTGTGTAGTGTGTTTTATTATTGACACTTTTTCTATAGGTGAATGGGTAGGGGTACCATGTACCCCACACTCATTCACATAGGGTGGGGGGCCGGGATCTGGGGGCCCTCTTATTAAAGTGGGCTCCCGTATTCCGATAAGCCCCCCGCCCGCAGACCCCAACAACCAACGGCCAGGGTTGTCAGGAAGAGGCCCTTGTCCTCATCAACATGGGGACAAGGTGCTTTGTGGTGGGGGGCCCCGCAGGTCCCCCCCCTCCCCAAAGCACCCACCCCCCATGTTGAGGGCATGCGGCCTGGTACGGTTCAGGAGGGGGGGGCGCTCGCTCGTCCTCACCCCCTTTCCTGACCGGCTGGGCTGCGTGCTCGGATCGGGGTCTGGTATGGATTTTAGGGGGGACCCCATGCCGTTTTTTCGGTGTAGGGGGTTCCCTTTATAATCCATACCAGACTTAAGGGCCTGGTATGCCCCACGACGGGGCTCGCAAGGTGTCAACCTCGCCGATAAAAGCGGCAAGATTCACTTCCTTTTCTAGTCCCGTCGTACCCGAGTCACATTCAAAATGAACAGACTTGTCCGTGTGTGGGCAAGTCCGTTCATTCTGAAAGTCCGCCGTAACTCCGGCGAAAGTTCGTCGGAAAGACGGGCGGACCTAGCCTGCCGGAAAGTCCGGTCGTGTGTAGGCAAGTCCGTCCATTCAGAAAGTCCGGCGGAAAGACCTTCGGACCAAGTCTGCTGGAAAGTCCGCTCGTGTGTAGGAGGCATTATTTTTAAAATAGGCTAGTTGTTTATGATACACAGTGTTTCAGAAAATTAAATGCAATTTTACATAAACTTTACCATTGAATATTTTATATTCATTATTCTGATGTCTTCTTTGTGGCTCAGCGACTATCGTGGATGGGCAGCTCTGCACTATGCAGCACATGGAGGCTACACACGAACAATCAAGACACTTTTGGATACGTCTATGTCTCTCATTGATAAACCAGACAAAGAAAAGGTAAATTTGAAACATGCACTAACAATGCAATGATAGCCAGTGGTGTATTTTGGTTTTGTGCTGCCCTAGGCTACACTAAAATTGGGCGCATCCCCCATCTAAATTTGTCCCACCCCAGCCATGGTATACCGTTCTTGTCTCAGGGTATGATGGGAAAGCTGCAGCCATTGAAAGTGAAGAGCTGCGACTTCCTCATCAGACCCTAAGACATAATTTGTCCAAGTGCCATATACAGAATTACTGCCCATGATCTGACATTCGTGATGATACCTCACATGTGTGGGACGATCGTTATTTGCGTGTGTGCAAGACTGACACATGCGTTCACCTTTGCGTACAAGCACGGGAGGACAGAGGTAATTTAACCTTTTTTTAATTGTTTAATTATTTATTTTTTACACTGTTGCTTTATTTTTATTTTTGTGTCACCTTTATTGCTGTCTGTGTTTTTGAGTGCTTTAGATTTTTAAAAACTGGCACAGATAGTTTCCGAGTAATCCAGAAGTGATGTCATGTCATTGCTTCCGGTTTACTGTTATGAACAGAGGATCAAAGCCGATCCCGGCTTTGCTTGGCTGTCCGGCCAGCCAGCAGACTACCGGCTGGTTGTTCGGGTCTCCTGGTGGGACCGGAGAGCCATGGGAAGGGAGCCGATTGCTATTACGATAGAGCCGACTGCCGGTTCATCGTCCCAGTACAACCACCGAAAGGACAAGAAGTGGTTAAAGAGCTGCCTCTGCCCTTCTGCCTGGGGACAATGCCGTCCCCTTGAAAAATGCTGCCCAAGACAAGCTCCTTGCTTGCCTAGTGGTAGATATGCCCCTGATGATGGCTAGAACTGTAAACGTAAAACTTTTGGGTCTTCTGGAGTTCAGTATCCACCGGGAACACCATTTAGTGTACATGGAGTTTGTAAGCTTTTATTATGTTGCTATATAATCTCCATTATATAGTATGTTCATTGTCCTCTACTGTGATTAGTAAGAAATTTAAGGCTCCACACTTGTTACCATCCAATGGGTAGCCCAGTAGCTTTGGAGATAGGGTGTCCCACTTGCAATGCCAAGACCCTTGTGGAGGCACCTAGAGAGATAAAAACCCCAATCTTCCACTGATTAAGATCTTTGAGTTTACATATAGAATAAAACCATATAGAAATTAGTTGTATGCACTATTTCAGTCAGATTTACTTATATTTATTGAATTACTGAAGTATAAAATATCCTCAAAATATATTTAAATGTATGTTGTTTGGTAATACTTACATGCAGCTGCTGATTCAAGTGTGAAATAGATTTCACACCCAATTTTATTTAGATACCTGGTAGTATTCTTTTCCTGGAATTCATTTAGAAGAGTCATATTAGAAAAGTTTTCTCTTTGGTTCAGCCAGAGTGGCACTGTTTTCTTCTTTTGGTTAACTCTTAAAACATATCTAAACACACCAATATATATATATATTTATATTGTAGCTTACCAGTTCTTAGATGCAGTGGCTGCATTAGTTTTCTTTTATTCTGGCTAGTTTTGTTATATTTTTGATATGCTAAATCTCAGAATAACACGCTGCCTGTTCCTGAGAAGCTACGGTACATTCACTCCTCCACTGTATCTATGAAGAGAGCCATGGCTGTCACCCAGGCTACACTTCAAGCAATTCTGTCTTTGTTCATCTCCATTGCTGATGGAGTTGATGGTTTACAGAAGAAAAATAGGACTGTTTGAACCTCACAGCAACCGACAAGGACACTGCATTTCTAGCAAAAAAGAACAGGTATTTTCTGTACTAGCTGAAAATATTAATAGGCAGAAAAATTAAAACTATTGTAACCACCACATCTATTGTAACCACCACATCTAAGGACTGGTAAGCTGCAATATATTACATTTTAGGTTTCTATATATATATAGGTTTATATATATATATAGGTTTATATATATAGAAAACCATCAGAGCCTAAACACTGTACTCTTACAAAAACAAGTAATAAAAAATACTCATCTGTATTCAAGTCTGTATTCAAGCAGAACTAAGGACAAGCCTTTTTTTTTCATTTGGGATAGAGTAAGGGAGGTTTATAAATAAATAAATAACCCCTGTCAGTTTTTCCTTTTTTTTTCATTTTCGTCTTCTGTGTCTTCATTGTTTCCCTTCACTGCCTGTCCCACACACAAGTCACACACAAAACAGAAAGTGATAAGAAATCCCTCCAAATTGGGGGAAAACCCTGATAACCAAAACTAGTGTCCCCAATGGAAAGAACTCCCCGTTATTCCGTTTTTAGCGGAAAACCCAAAATTTTAGGTTTTTGTTCACTTTCACTTTCGGTGATGACGGTTAGTATGATAAATAGAGAGGATGAATCTCCCTAAAGGAAAAGACAGCAATGGAAACAGGTTTACCACCTGTCTGGGATTTACCTGGACAGTCTGGGTTTTGAATCATGTACCCGTGTTTCAGACTGCCTGAAACCCGAGCACATTATTCAGTCCGGACTGTGGTTCCCCGGCAGGGTTGCTGGCTGCAGTTGTAAGCTGAGAGTGTCTATTACACTCTCTTCCACACTGCCCAGACCCAGCACTGACAGTCCCCCCCCCATCCCTTGCATGGACTGACAAGGGGAGAGAGCTGATTTGCTCCTCCTCCTCCTGTGCCTCCTCACCTGTGTCTGCCCTACCCACCCACACTCCAATCCCTGGTAGTTCTGTGCAAGGGGATGTGGGTGGGAAATATGAAGCCCAGCAGCCGCAGCTACATCCTTGATGAAAGATGCCAATGTCTGAGCCTCCATCCAGGGGTGAGTGAGCTCACCATTCATCCCTTGTCTATGACTGAAGTCTCCCCCTTCCCTCCCTTCGCTCTACTTCCTCTGATTTAGTACACTAATGTAAGGGGGACTTAGATGCAAAGGGGTGCTCTGCAGACTCTGATATAAAGGGGGCTTCAGAAAGCAGAGACACCCTTACATCAGAGTTCCTCTTTACACCAGAGTCCACAGCATCCCCCCTTATATCAGAGCTCCCCTAAATCAGGGATCCCAGAGCACCCCTTACATCAGAGTTCCCCTTTACATAAGAGTCCACAGAGCTCCCCCTTACAGTATAAGTGGAAATTCTGCAGACTCAAATGTAAGGGAGAACTCTGGCAGATTCAGATGTAAAAGGGAAACTCTGCAGACTCCAGACTCTGGGAACCCTGATTAAAGGGAAATGGTGGGAACTATAATGTAAGTGTGGGCCCTGGTTACCAGAGACCCCCTTACATCAGAGTTCCCCTTTACACCAGAGTCTGCAATGTTCCCCCTTACATTAGAAACCCCTCCTCAGAGTTTTCAGTGTTCCTCCTTAAATCAGAATCCCCAGAGGGAGCTCTGTGGATTCAGATGTAAAGGGGGAACGCTGCCGTTTCAGATGTAAAGGGGAACTCTTCATATTGAAATGTAAAGGGGAACTCTGCAGATTCAGATGTAAAGGTGGGACTCTGTGGATTCAGATGTAAAGGGGAAGATATCCAGTCAGTCTGAGGTAATGTCCCCATCTTCTTGATTTTGGTTTCATATTGGAAAAACTGCCTTCCTGGTTTCATATGGAAAAACCTTATTCACCCCCTTGATGTATTTAAAAGTTTCAATCATGTCTCCCCTTTCTCTTCTTTCCTCCAGACTGTACATATTAAGTTCCTAAAGTCTCTCCTGATATGTTTTATCCCCCAAACCTTTCACCATTTTTTACCAATCTAAGTAAGGTCTCCAGACCTGGACACAGTATTCTAAATTAGGTCTTACTAAAGATTTATATAGGGATATCAGAACCTCCTTCCTCCTGCTGTTGACCCCTCTAGTGATGCATCCTAAAATTCTATTCGCTTTTCCCACTGCCTGGTCACACTGTTTGCTCATTTTGCAATCATCTAAAATAAGCACCCCCAAATAGTTTTCTTGTGTAGTGCTGGCTAATACTGCACCCCCAATGTTGTACTCTCTCTGTTTCAATGTGTTTATTGAGAATTTTGTAACAAAGGTACATAAAATAACAATACAGATATTAGCTGAGAACTAGGGCCAACATGACCAATCAGAAAGGACATATGCATACGGAATGTACAGTCAGCACTATATGCTTGAAATGAACAGGGTGTTATCTGTTATATTTGTCAAAATAGAAGCACCTGGAGCATCCCCATAGAGAAAAAGCGAGAAAATATCAATGATCCAGGGATTGAAGTATAGAGGGGAGGTTCTAGGGAGGGCAGTGAAGAAGTTCCCAAACGTAAGCAGTCCCAGAGGGCCTCGCAGGTCACCCCAAAGGGATCACGCTGTGACCCGCACGGCTCGCCCTGGGCCGGATGGGCGTTTCGGCACCCCCCTCTTTTTATAAACAGGGGTGTGATGTATCACGCTACCCTGGTTCCGTGAGAAGCTTTTATTCCTTGTGTTGGGATAACGATGCGTCCGATGGGCATCTTCAGTAATATGTCAAAGTATAACTATATGCACTGTTACTAAAATCTGATAACCCCTTAATGTCCAAACTCGACAGGATCATGTGGGGTAGGAAGAGTAGATGAGAGATTAATAGGAGCGGAGTGAGAGTACAGAAGGGAGAGTAGAGAGGGAAGTAGAAGAAGACATCCAGTAGAGTTTCTTTTTAGGGAGGAATATGGCCTGGAAGAGAGGGACCTTGGTATACAACGCCCAAGGTTCCCAAATGGCCTTGAATTTCCAAACTTTGTCTAAGAGTGTTGCTGTCATTTGTTCTTGGGTCATGAGCCAGGAGATTTTGCGTTTTGTTGCCTGAATCAAGACCCTGGGCTTTTTCCAGGCCCCCGCCAAAGAAACCTTGGCTCCCAGGAACATGAAGAAAATTAAAGTTTGTGTGTGTTTGGGGGTGTTGTCTATTCTGTGATTCAGAAGAGCTATTGAGGGGTCCTGAGAGATTGCTATCCCCGTGACTCTCCTCACCAGATGGAACAATTTATTTCAGAAGCTTCTGATGCTTGGACAAGTCCACCAAGTGTGATACATGGAGCCTATTTGATTACAGCCCCTAAAACATAGGGGTGAAGCGTCTGGATATATCTTCGCTAGTCTAGTTGGGACATAATACCATCTGGTGAGTAGCTTGACATTTGCTTCAATTAGTCCAATGTTAATTATACCCTTGTATGAGCGTCGGAAGGGGAGAAACCATTTTTCAGGGTCCATGTGAAGTTCCAGGTCGGACTCCCAAGCTCAAGTGTAAGAGGGTGAGTTTGTATTTTGTGCCAGCAAGGCATATATGAGTGAAATGCCACCTCTCTGATCCACCAATGTTCATAGATAGTGGGGTTGGGGGGGGGGGATTTTCTACCCATAGGGTGTGAAGAAAATGCCTGATCTGGGAAAGTTTGAATTTTTCAGTGTCAGGCATCTCCAGTTTACTGAGGCAAAACCCCAGTGTGGTAGGGCCTAACGAGGTGAAGAAGTGGCCTCTTCTGAATAACCCCTTGTTCAATCACCATTTAAAGGCTTGAATATTTATCCCTGGCTGAAAGTTTGGGTTATGGGAGAAGTGAGCTAATGGTTTTAAGGTTGAAATTAGGGTGGCCTGTTTATGGAGTGTATCACAAAGTGTCATAGAATGAGAAAAGGTGGGAGCCAAGATGGGGGGCCTCTGCTTTGGGAGGCACCATAAGAGGTAGTCTATCGTGTGGTGAGGGACAGCCTGTCTCTCTAGTAGGGATGAGCCGAACACCCCCCGGTTCGGTTCGCACCAGAACCCGCGAACGGACCGCAAGTTCGCACGAACGTTAGAACCCCATTGACGTCTATGGGACTCGAACGTTCGAAATCAAAAGTGCTCATTTTAAAGGCTAATTTGCATGGTATTGTCCTAAAAAGGGTTTGGGGACCCGGGTCCTACCCCAGGGGACATGTATCAATGCAAAAAAAACTTTTAAAAACGGCCGTTTTTTCGGGAGCAGTGATTTTAATGATGCTTAAAGTAAAAAAAAAAAAGTGAAATATTCCTTTAAATATCGTACCTGGGGGGTGTCTATAGTATGCCTGTAAAGTGACGCGTGTTTCCCATGTTTAGAACAGTCCCTGCACCAAATGTCATTTTTAAAGGAAAAAATCTCATTTAAAACTGCTTGCGGGTTTAATGTCATGTCGGGTCATGGCAATATGGATGAAAATCAGTGAGACAAACGGCATGGGTACCCCCCAGTCCATTACCAGGCCCTTTGGGTCTTGTATGGATATTAAGGGGAACCCCGCACCCAAATTAAAATAAGGAAAGGTCCCTATATACTCTGAACAGCAGTATTCAGGCGGTGCAAACAAGACAGGGACTGTAGGTTTGTTGTTAAGTAGAATCTGTTTGTAATTTTGAACATTTTTAATGTGTTTAGCTCCAGCCAAAAAATCTTTTCTAAGCTTTTTGGAAAACATAGGGAAGGGTTATCACCCCTGTGACATTTGTTTTGCGTCTTTCCTCCTCTTCAGAAGATTTCACCTCACTTTTTTGTCCCAATGAAAAATGTTTTTGGAAAATTTGGGTTTTTTTGTGGAACAAGGATTGGAAAGCATCAGTGGAAAGGAGAAATTGTTTTCCCATATTAACTCTTACAGGAGAGAATTTCCCTTCCTTAGGGGTAGATTTCATCTCACTTCCTGTTGTCTCCTTCCGTTTGCAAGTAGGAGTCGTTTGTAAGTTAGATGTTTGAAAGTAGGGTCCTGCCCTATATACTCAGCAGAAATTTGGGCCTTAGGTGTTGCTGTGGCCAAAACACTGTAAGCCCTCACAGGGCCCTGCTGTGAAATATTAGATCAAGAATTGTAATTACATGCCCCTGTTGAACAGGAGCTGAAAAATTAGACCTTAGGCACTGGTGCCACAACACTGCAACCCCTCGCAGACACTCTAGTTGGAACGCAGGAACGAGCCCTGCTGCAATATATTGCATCAAAAATTGTAATTACACGCCCCTGTTAGACAGGGGCAGAAAAATTGGGTCTTAGGCACTGGTGCTGGTGCCACAACACTGCAACCCCTCACAGACACTCTAGTTGAAACGCAGGAACAAGCCCTGCTGCAAAGTATTGCATCAAAAATTGTAATTACACGCCCCTGTTAGACAGGGGCTGAAAAATTGGGTCTTAGGCACTGGTGCTGGTGCCACAACACTGCAACCCCTCACAGACACTCTAGTTGGAATGCAGGAACGAGCCCTGCTGCAAAGTATTACATCAAAAATTGTAATTACACGCCCCTGTTAAACAGGGGCTGAAAAATTGTGCCTTAGGCACTGGTGGTGGCGCCCAGAACCAAAAATGTTCTTACAAGCTATCAGCGTGATGATTGAGGAGGAAGAGGATAATTACTCAGGGATAGTCACTCAGCATCAGCATAGGCAGTCTTTGAAGGGATCTGAGATTTCAAAAAAAATTATTCGGTTACATCTGCATCAGGTGCTTGGTAGCTGGTGGTGATCCAAGACTGATTCATTTTTATGAAGGTCAGCCGATCGACCGAGTCGGTGGACAGACGCACCCTGTGATCGGTTACCACGCCTCCAGCAGCACTGAATGTGCGTTCCGAAAGAACGCTGGATGCAGGACAGGCCAGTAGCTCAATTGCATACTGTGCAAGCTCTGGCCAGTGATCCATCCTCAAGACCCAGTAACCCAGAGGATTTTCGGTGGGAAAGGTGTCCAAGTCTGATCTTGCCCCTAGGTATTCCTGCACCATGTAAAACAGACGCTGGCGATGGTTGCTGGAACCGATCATACCTTGGGGCTGCGGACCAAAAAATTGTCTGAACGCATCGGTCAGACGGCCACCTTCTCCACCGCTCCTTCTTTGACTGACCGAAGCCTCAGCAACACGTTGTCCAGAAACAGGAGTTTGTAACCTCCCAGTCTCTGGGAACGCGTTGCACAGACCTTTCTGCAAGGCCTCCCGAAGATGTTTCATCCTCTGCTCCCTCTGCGATGGCAAGATAAGGTCCGCAACCTTACCCTTGTAACGTGGATCAAGGAGGGTTGCCAGCCAGTATTGGTCCTTCTCCTTGATACCACGAATACGAGGATCCTTACGCAGGCTTTGCAGGATCAGGGAGGCCATGCAGCGTAGGTTTGCTGAGGCATTCGGTCCGGAGTCCTCTGGGTCACTAAGGACAACAACGTCCGCAGCCACCTCCTCCCAGCCACGTACAAGTCCATGTGTTCCTTGGGACTGATCCCTTAAAGACTGCTGATGCTGAGTGCCAGGCTCCACCTCCATACTGACACAATCTTCCTCCTCCTCCTCCTCCTCCTCCTCGTCCTCTTCCTGTGTGATCGGCGGGCACGCAGGAACACTGTCTGGATAAAGGGGGCCTTGAGAGCTAAGGAAGTCCTCCTCTTCCTGCCTCTGTTCTGCCTCAAGTGCCCTGTCCATTATTCCACGCAGCGTGTGCTCCAACAGGTGGACAAGGGGGACAGTGTCACTGATGCATGCACTGTCAGTGCTCACCATCCTCGTGGCCTCCTCGAATGGTGACAGGACAGTGCATGCATCCCTGATCATGGCCCACTGGCGTGGGGAAAAAAAACCAAGGTCCCCTGACCCTGTCCTGGTGCCATAGTCGCACAGGTACTCATTGATGGCCCTCTGCTGCGTGTGCAGCCGCTGCAGCATGGCCAACGTCGAGTTCCACCTGGTGGGCATGTCACAGATTAGGCGGTTCTTGGGCAGGTTAAACTCCTTTTGGAGGTCCGTCAGCCGAGCACTGGCATTATATGACCGGCGGAAATGCACAGAGACTTTCCTGGCCTGCCTCAGGACATCCTGTAAGCCCGGGTACCTGCCCAAGAACCGCTGCACCACCAAGTTAAAGACGTGAGCCAAACAGGGCACATGGGTCAGTTGTCCCTGTCGGAGGGCAGAGAGGAGGTTGGTGCCATTGTCGCAAACCACCATTCCTGCCTTAAGTTGGCGTGGCGTCAACCACCTCTGAACCTGCCCCTGCAGAGCTGACAGAACCTCTGCCCCAGTGTGGCTCCTGTCCCCCAAGCACACCAGCTCAAGCACCGCATGGCATCTTTTGGCCTGCGTACTTGCGTAGCCCCTTGAACGCCTACGGAGCACCGCTGGTTCCGAGGAAGAGGCCATGGAGGAAGAAGAAGAGGAGGGGGTGGAGGAGAGAGGTGTGTCACAATCAGCATTTTGGAGGCGTGGTGGCGGAACAACCTCCAACACTACTGCACCTTGTCCTGCATCCTTCCCAGCTGCCAGCAGAGTCACCCAATGCGCCGTGAAACTTAAGTAACGTCCCTGTCCATGCCTGCTGGACCATGAGTCAGCGGTAATATGCACCTTACCGCTGACCGCCCTGTCCAGCGAGGCATGGACATTGCCTTCCACATGCCGGTAGAGAGCCGGAATCGCCTTCCGTGAGAAAAAGTGGCGTTTGGGTACCTGCCACTGAGGAACCGCACATTCCACAAACTCACGGAAGGGGGCAGAGTCTACCAACTGAAAAGGCAGCAGTTGAAGTGCTAGCAATTTTGCCAAGCTAGCATTCAACCGCTGGGCATGTGGATGGCTGGGAGCAAACTTCTTTCGGCGGTGCAGCAGCTGGGGCAGGGAAATTTGCCTGGTACAATCTGACGTCGGTGTACCAAAAGCAGATTGCCCACAAGTACTTGGCTGTGACACACCTAATTCTACACCTTCATTCCTCTCACTGCAGGTCGCAGAGAGGACTGAAGGTCTAGTGGGGTTGGAAATCTCAGCTGATGAGGAGCAAGGAGAGATCGTCTTTGTTCTTTGGTGTGGGTCTTTTAGATACGCTTGCCAACGAACTGCATGGCAGGTCAACATATGTCTGGTCAAGCATGTGGTACCCAAGCGGGAGATGTTTTGGCCACGCGAGATACGCTTGAGACATATGTTGCAAATAGCAGCGGTGCGATCTGATGCACTCGTCTCAAAAAAGGCCCACACCAAAGAACTTTTTGAATAACGCGCAGAGACTGCAGCGCCCTGCACATGTGGAGCTTTGGGGTGTGATGCAGTCAATGTGCTGCCCTTAGGCTGGCCCCTGGAGGGCATCCTGCCTAGTTGGTGATGTGCCACCTCCTCCTCCTCCTCCTCCTCCTCCTCTCTCCTATCAGGCACCCACGTTGAGTCAGTGACCTCATCATCCCCTCCCTCCTCATCACTGGAGCAAACCTGGCAGTATGCTGCAGCAGGGGGAGCATGACTGCCAGATTGCTGTCCTTCTTGGGCACCCCCTCTGTCCGTGCTCATGTTACTGCCTTCATTGAGCTCAGTATCATCATCAGAGCCTTCCAAACGCTGGGCATCCTCCTGGAGCATGTACCCAACACTGTGGTCAAACAGTTCGAGGGAATCCTCATGAGGACATGGTGGAGCTAGGGAAGGAGTCACTGATGACATTGAGCTGAGGGAAGAGGCCGCTGCTTTGCCAGACAAAGCACCCTGGGCATGGGTGAGAGAGGATGAGGAGGATGAGGACGGCTTGGTCATCCACTCGACCAAGTCTTCCGCATGTTGCGGCTCAACACGGCCAGCTGCCGAAAAAAAGGCCAAGCGTGTCCCATGGCCACGTGCTGATGAGGATGCACCGTCTCCACGACCAGCACTAGACACAGAGCCTGCTTGCCCTCTCTTATTGGCTTGTGACTGTCTGCCTCTCCTTCTTGGCCTTCCAGACATACTAATGGCCTGTAGCTGCACTAAGCTGGGATAGAACACCTGTAATTTTCTTCAGGTAGCTTTATATACTGTAACCAGACAAGCCTGCCTGTCAGTAGGAAGATAACAGGAACGGATCTAGCTGAACACTGTGAGCAGGACGCACTGCACTGAATGTAAATAGCAGGAACGGATCTAGCTGAACACTGTGAGCAGGACGCACTGCACTGAATGTAAACAGCAGGAACGGATGTAGCTGAACACTGTGAGCAGGACGCACTGCACTGAATGTAAATAGCAGGAACGGATCTAGCTGAACACCGTGAGCAGGACGCACTGCACTGAATGTAAATAGCAGGAACGGATCTAGCTGAACACTGTGAGCAGGACGCACTGCACTGAATGTAAATAGCAGGAACGGATCTAGCTGAACACTGTGAGCAGGACGCACTGCACTGAATGTAAATAGCAGGAACGGATCTAGCTGAACACTGTGAGCAGGACGCACTGCACTGAATGTAAATAGCAGGAACGGATCTAGCTGAACACTGTGAGCAGGACGCACTGCACTGAATGTAAACAGCAGGAACGGATGTAGCTGAACACTGTGAGCAGGACGCACTGCACTGAATGTAAATAGCAGGAACGGATCTAGCTGAACACTGTGAGCAGGACGCACTGCACTGAATGTAAATAGCAGGAACGGATGTAGCTGAACACTGTGAGCAGGACGCACTGCACTAAATGTAAATACCAGGAACGGATCTAGCTGAACACTGTGAGCAGGACGCACTGCACTGAATGTAAACAGCAGGAACGGATGTAGCTGAACACTGTGAGCAGGACGCACTGCACTGAATGTAAATAGCAGGAACGGATCTAGCTGAACACTGTGAGCAGGACGCACTGCACTGAATGTAAATAGCAGGAACGGATGTAGCTGAACACTGTGAGCAGGACGCACTGCACTAAATGTAAATACCAGGAACGGATCTAGCTGAACACTGTGAGCAGGACGCACTGCACTGAATGTAAATAGCAGGAACGGATCTAGCTGAACACTGTGAGCAGGACGCACTGCACTAAATGTAAATACCAGGAACGGATCTAGCTGAACACTGTGAGCAGGACGCACTGCACTGAATGTAAATAGCAGGAACGGATCTAGCTGAACACTGTGAGCAGGACGCACTGCACTAAATGTAAATACCAGGAACGGATCTAGCTGAACACTGTGAGCAGGACGCACTGCACTGAATGTAAATACCAGGAACGGATCTAGCTGAACACTGTGAGCAGGACGCACTGCACTGAATGTAAATAGTCTAGCTGCCTGACCGTGGTACTAATAGGATCAAAAAGAACACCTGTAATTTTCTTAAGGTAGCTTTATATACTGTAACCAGACAAGCCTGCCTGTCAGTAGGAAGATAACAGGAACGGATCTAGCTGAACACTGTGAGCAGGACACACTGTACTAAATGTAAATAGTCTAGCTGCCTGACCGTGGTACTAATAGGATCAAAAAGAACACCTGTAATTTTCTTAAGGTAGCTTTATATACTGTAACCAGACAAGCCTGCCTGTCAGTAGGAAGATAACAGGAACGGATCTAGCTGAACACTGTGAGCAGGACACACTGTACTAAATGTAAATAGTCTAGCTGCCTGACCGTGGTACTAATAGGATCAAAAAGAACACCTGTAATTTTCTTAAGGTAGCTTTATATACTGTAACCAGACAAGCCTGCCTGTCAGTAGGAAGATAACAGGAACGGATCTAGCTGAACACTGTGAGCAGGACACACTGTACTAAATGTAAATAGTCTAGCTGCCTGACCGTGGTACTAATAGGATCAAAAAGAACACCTGTAATTTTCTTCAGGTAGCTTTATATACTGTAACCAGACAAGCCTGCCTGTCAGTAGGAAGATAACAGGAACGGATCTAGCTGAACACTGTGAGCAGGACGTACTGCACTAAATGTATATAGCAGGAACGGATCTAGCTGAACACTGTGAGCAGGACGCACTGCACTGAATGTAAATAGCAGGAACGGATCTAGCTGAACACTGTGAGCAGGACGCACTGCACTGAATGTAAATAGCAGGAACGGATCTAGCTGAACACTGTGAGCAGGACGCACTGCACTGAATGTAAATAGCAGGAACGGATCTAGCTGAACACTGTGAGCAGGACGCACTGCACTGAATGTAAATAGCAGGAACGGATCTAGCTGAACACTGTGAGCAGGACGCACTGCACTGAATGTAAACAGCAGGAACGGATGTAGCTGAACACTGTGAGCAGAACGCACTGCACTGAATGTAAATAGCAGGAACGGATCTAGCTGAACACTGTGAGCAGGACGCACTGCACTGAATGTAAATAGCAGGAACGGATGTAGCTGAACACTGTGAGCAGGACGCACTGCACTAAATGTAAATACCAGGAACGGATCTAGCTGAACACTGTGAGCAGGACGCACTGCACTGAATGTAAATAGCAGGAACGGATCTAGCTGAACACTGTGAGCAGGACGCACTGCACTGAATGTAAATAGCAGGAACGGATCTAGCTGAACACTGTGAGCAGGACGCACTGCACTAAATGTAAATACCAGGAACGGATCTAGCTGAACACTGTGAGCAGGACGCACTGCACTGAATGTAAATAGCAGGAACGGATCTAGCTGAACACTGTGAGCAGGACGCACTGCACTGAATGTAAATAGCAGGAACGGATCTAGCTGAACACTGTGAGCAGGACGCACTGCACTGAATGTAAATAGCAGGAACGGATCTAGCTGAACACTGTGAGCAGGACGCACTGCACTGAATGTAAATAGCAGGAACGGATCTAGCTGAACACTGTGAGCAGGACGCACTGCACTGAATGTAAACAGCAGGAACGGATGTAGCTGAACACTGTGAGCAGGACGCACTGCACTGAATGTAAATAGCAGGAACGGATCTAGCTGAACACTGTGAGCAGGACGCACTGCACTGAATGTAAATAGCAGGAACGGATGTAGCTGAACACTGTGAGCAGGACGCACTGCACTAAATGTAAATACCAGGAACGGATCTAGCTGAACACTGTGAGCAGGACGCACTGCACTGAATGTAAATAGCAGGAACGGATCTAGCTGAACACTGTGAGCAGGACGCACTGCACTAAATGTAAATACCAGGAACGGATCTAGCTGAACACTGTGAGCAGGACGCACTGCACTGAATGTAAATAGCAGGAACGGATCTAGCTGAACACTGTGAGCAGGACGCACTGCACTGAATGTAAATAGCAGGAACGGATCTAGCTGAACACTGTGAGCAGGACGCACTGCACTGAATGTAAATAGCAGGAACGGATGTAGCTGAACACTGTGAGCAGGACGCACTGCACTGAATGTAAATAGCAGGAACGGATGTAGCTGAACACTGTGAGCAGGACGCACTGCACTGAATGTAAATAGCAGGAACGGATCTAGCTGAACACTGTGAGCAGGACACACTGCACTAAATGTAAATAGTCTAGATAGAAGATAACAGGAACGGATCTAGCTAAACTGAATACAGTGTATATATATATATGCAACACCTGGGATGCATATATATACACAATACACTGTAAGTGCAGCTAACTGACTGACTGTTCTGCCTAATCTATCTAACTCAAATCAAATGACACTGTCTCTCTCTCTCTCTATCTCTCAGCACACCGGAACACACACTACACAGGGCCGCCGTGCAGGCGGCCTTATATAGTGTGGGGTGTGTACTAAATCCCCTGAGCCATAATTGGCCAAAGCCACCCTGGCTTTGGCCAATTACAGCTCTCTCTACTGACGGCGCTGTGATTGGCCAAGCATGCGGGTCATAGTGCATGCTTGGCCAATCATCAGCCAGCAATGCACTGCGATGCCGCAGTGAATTATGGGCCGTGACGCGCCACACGAATTTGGCACGAACGGCCCATATCGTTCGCAATTCGACGGACGGTCGAACAGCCGATGTTCGAGTCGAACATGGGTTCGACTCGAACACGAAGCTCATCCCTACTCTCTAGCACTATCCAATCCGGTTTAGGTCCCTTGGAGTAGACTGCGGAGATCTGAGTTAGTTGCGCCACCTGATAGTACCACCAAACATTTGGGAGTCCCAGCCCACCTTGGTTCTTGAGCCTGAAAAACGTATCTCTAGAGCAGCAGTAACCCATCTTCCCCCAGACAAAGCGCACTATTTTAGATTGAAATTTGGCAATCAGCTTTTTGGGTACAGGAATAGGGAGAGAGCTGAAAAGGTAAAGAATACGGTGCATCAACATCATCTTTACTGCATTTATCCTACCAAGCCAGAACAGACCACACCTCGAACAAGTCTTAAGGTCCTCCTCCAGTCTCCGGAACATTGGGGGATAGTTAGATGCATAAAGTTTGATTACATTATCCGGTGTGATTTCTAAATATGGTATTGATTCTGAGGCCCAGGTAAAGGGGAGGTTGTGTTTCAATTGGTTTAGTAACGTTTGAGGGATTGATATATTTAATGCAAGTGATTTTGAAGGATTGATTTTGAGGCCCGAGATAGTACCAAATTCTTGGAGAGTTTTGAGCAGCAAAGGATTGGAGATCAATGGAGACGTTATGAAGAGTAACATATCATCGGCGAATAACACGCATTTGTGTTCTTGGGTGTCACAGGTAACCCCCTTAATATCTGAGTTTAATCTGATAGCTATGGCCAAAGTTTTGATGGCAATTGCAAGGATGAGCGGCGATAGGGGGCATTCCTGCCTAGTGCTTTTCTGGATGTTAAATCTTTCGGAGTAGTGACCCATAAGCCTGACTTGTGGGCTGGGGGTAGAATATAGAGAGTGGATAATTCCTATAAAATTAGGACCGAAACCCCATCTTCCCAATATCTCAAATAGGTAAGACCAAGCCTTCTGCAGGTCAATTGAGATCAGCATGCAGTTTTGGGGAGTACCACCATCCCAGTGGGATTTCAGTAAGGAAATAATATCTATGGCCCTTCTAACCTGATCAGGGCCCTGCCTCCCCGGTATGAAGCCCACCTGGTCCTTGTGTATATATTTAGCAATGAAGCTATCTGGTTGCTAGGATTTTCGTCATTATTTTGATGTCATTATTTATAAGGGAGGTCGGGCGATAATTCCTGACCTTACTAGTATCTTTCCCAGGTTTGGGATTACTGATATAAAGGCTGTGTTTAGGTCTTTGTCCAGGGGGGCTCCATCCCATAGGGAGTTAAAAAACCGTGCCATGTAGGGGGCCAAAAAGGGTCCAAATTTTTTGTAATAGCCACCTGAAAAACCGTCTGGGCCCAGAGCTGAGCCCTGTTTGAGCGTTTTTTTTACCTCCATGACCTCTTCCGAGGAGAAGGGTTTCTCCAGGAGTTCCCTATGACTTTCTATAATTTTAGGAAGGGGTAAGTCGCGGAGAAAGATGTCTATTTTGTTAGGGGGGGAGGTAAATTGTCCGTGTACAGTTTGGAGTAGAAGTCTTAGAAGGATTTCATAATGTGGATAGGGTTTTGTATCAGGTCGCCCGAGGCTGTCCGAATTTTAGGAAAAGACAAGGTGCGTGTTTTAGGGTTCAATTTTTTCGCTAGTTTGGCACCTATCTTGTTTGATTGGTAATAAAACTTAGCTCCCGTCAAGCAGAGATGTTTTTCTGCTGAAGTGGTCAGGGCTAGATTGAGTTTCACCCGAGCTATCTCTAATTTGGATAGAGAATCCGACGTAGGGTTGCGTTTATGTGATTTGCTTCTGTAAAGGAATTCCTCCATTAATTTTTGAACGTCCGCTCTTCTTTTCCGCTTGAATTTAGAAGCTAGCTGGATAAGTTTCCCCTCATTAGCATCTTATGGGTCGCCCAAAGTGTCGAGGGGGAAACTGAGCCATTGTCATTGTTTTTACAGAATTCCTGCAGGTATTTCTCAAGTATAGTGCAGTATACTGGGTTGCTCAATAGCGATTCATTGAGATGCCATTTGTAGGGTCTCTCTACCCCTAAAGGGCACCCTATTGTCAGTGACATGATAGAGTGGTCCGATAGGGAAGTGTCCCTAATTTGGGACATCATGGCAAGAGGGATTGCGGAGGCTGGTAAGAAGATGTGGTCTATCCTGGAATAGGTCTGGTGCGGGGCAGAATAGTGAGTGTAGTCTTTTGTGCGTGGGTTGAGTTCTCTCCATATATCCACCATGCCCAAAGTGTTTAGTTGATGAGCTATTTTGAGACTTTGTCTGGGGGACGTCTATTTATAGGTTTCTTTGCTCCGGATTTATCTAAGGAGAGATCAAATGGCAAGTTCGAGTCTCCGAGCAGCACGACTGTTCCCTTAAAAAATGGTCGTAGTTTTAATAGCATGGATTCGAAGAATTTTCCTTGTTGGAGGCATAAAATGAGATAAAAGTATAAGACCCCCATCTATGGTTCCCTCGGTCAGCAAGTATTGGCCCTCTGGGTCCCTAATAACCTTAGACATTGAGAAGTTGAGTTTTTTTGAGAAGCCTATGGCTACCCCTCTAGTTATGTTTTCAGCGTTAGCTAGGTAGAAGTGGGGGAAATTTTGGTGGAAGAATGGTGGGTTATAGGAGGAAGGGAAGTCGAGGAAAATTGTGTCTGCCTTCAAAGTGTGGTACTGTTGGAGCAGTTTCTCCATTTTATTGGGGAGTTCAGGCCCTGGGGAGAGTTGTGGGAGAGAATCAGTAGCTTACGGAATGTTGGTGTGGAATTAGACATGGATCAGAGAAGTGAACATTCTCTAAGTTAATCAGTAGCTTACCCCAAGTTGAAAGACAACCTGGGGTGGTGTTTGCGAGGTTCCTGGGTTTTCGAGCTTGCGAGTTGCAGCCGGACACTCTCCTGGAAAGTCATGGTTCTGGTAAAACCTGGATGAAGAGAGAGGGAGAGAGGGAGAAGAAAGAGGAATAGAAGACATAGAGGTGATTAAGTCAATCTTTAAAAGAATATTTGATTGTACAAATCGAGAGGGGAAGGGGCTGTCCCCTTCTTCCTCTGGGTCCAGGATGTGGAGTTTCTCCCTCACCCTGCAGCATTTGGTTGATCTATGCCGCATTGAAAAGAACCGGGGAAAACATAACTTTTTTTTAAAGAAAAAAAAGCAGTAAAACTGGAAAAGGATAAAGTTGTCCATAAACTATTAAGTGGTGAACCGGCCTCCCTGGTGGGGTTAGAGTGAACACTTCAGTAGATTCGGATGGAATCCGCTAAGATTCAAAAGGTCAGTTCCAATGGGAGCTGAGTAGAAAAGAACTTCCAGTGTTGTTGATCGGTCCATTATGGAGGGTGAGAGTCCTTAGACCTTTTGGACTGCTGCTTCTACCAGACAGCTGTTAGAGGACTGGGCGGAGATGGACGTTTGGCAGAAGAGGGTCCTCTGCTGGTGGTCAGGGGTGGTATCCCTTGAGTGATTAGTCCCAGGTGGATCAGCAAACATTTGCCTTCAGCAAAGGAAGAAAACCCATAGGGCTTATTCTGGTGGGAGAAATTTAGGCGAAAGGGGAAGGCCCTTCTGTAGGAGATTTCTTTTTGCATTAGGATCTGCAGCAAAGGTTTCAGAGATCGTCGTTTTTGGACAGTGAAGGGGGAAAGATCAGCAAATATCTGTATCTGGTGGTCTCGAATTGAGAGCTTGTCAGTCGTCCGTGCAGCCTTCATCACCTCTTCTTTCACTGTGTAGAAGTGGGGCTTGACAATAATGTCCCTGGGGAGGCCATCTTTCCTAACAGGTTGTAGTGCTCTGTGTGCCCTGTCCAGTTCCAACCTGTGCTCCGGGATGTCCGGAATGAGGTTCTTGAGGAGGGAGCGGACAGCCGATTGAACATCTTTCACAGATTCCGGGAAACCCTGAATTCTAAAGTTGTATCGGCGGGATCTATTCTCAAGGTGGTCGATTTTGAATAGAGCCATTTCAAGCAGGTCCTGAATATCTTGGATTCTGGCTGTTTTGGTTCATTCTGGCTGCTGACTGATCAGTTTTCTTCTCAATATGTTCAATTTGCGCCCTTAACTGCTGAAGATCAGTGTGTATAGTAGAGGTAATTTGTGCTGCCGTTTGTGCCAGTCCCCTGGATAGCATGGTTGAGAAAGCCGCCATCATAGTCAGCAGGTCAGCAGGGGAGTGAGGGGATGTGCGGTGCTCAATGTCAGAGTTATCTGGGGTGGCCAGGAAGTCACTCATGGGGGCTAGGTGGAAGTCTCCCATAGATCTGCCTATTAGGGATTCAGTTGAAGCTAGTGAAAGTAAGGGCAATAGAGGTGTACTCACTATAGCAGTGATGGCGAACCTTGGCACCCCAAATGTTTTGGAACTACATTTCCCATGATGCTCCACTACACTGCAGAGTGCCAGAGCATCATGGGAAATGTAGTTCCAAAACATCTGGGGTGCCAAGGTTCGCCATCACTGCACTATAGCATTTCCCTGTGTAGAGACAGGTGCTGGGACCCCGTCCTGATCTGCAATGGATTCCTCTGTCCCCTGGTCTGTGCCTTGTGTAGCTGCGGCCACCATCTTGGACCGGCCGGGCTGCTGCAGTGCCAAATCCAGCTGTCTGGTGAGATCCCTTATGGCGGGGCACCCTGACATCAGGTTATACCTGAGGGTGTCCCCGAGCGATTGGCAGTGGAGTGGGCTCGATCTGAGGGCTCTGTTGGCTGCAGCGGGGTTCAAAGGGCCGGAACGGTGCGGAGCTCCGTGTCTGAGTGGCCATCTTGGGAAACTCCGCACATGCGCCTCGCCAATGTTGTATTCTCCCAAGTGATTCTTTTTCTCTAGGTGCATTATTTTAAATTAAGAAACATTTAACTACAGTTTCCACTGCTTGACCAATCTTCCAGCAATGCCAAATCATATTCCATGTTACAGACACCTCCAGGGATATCAACCCTATTACAAACCTTTGTGTCATCAGCAAAAAGACACCTTGCCCAACAAAACTTTAGTTATATAACTTACATAGAGAGTAAATAGAACAGGACCCAGTACAAAGCCTTGTGGTACCCTACTAGTGACCAGTAGTGTATTTAGGTTTTGTGCTGCCCTAGGCCTGACTAAACTCATGACCCCCTAATTTAAATATGACCCCCTCTTCCTGTCAAGGCCACACCCCTTGCTGTTTAAGACCCGCCCTGAAATTTTCGAGTGGAGACACTAGTTGTGAGGGCCTGGAGGGGCAATGGATTCCCTAAATTTGCATAGATTTCCTCTCATTTCCTGTTTGGCTATGGTGCAGCAGAAAACATATAGCACAGTGAAGAAGGTTTGTGGTCCAGGATGATAGGACAGTCAAAATTAGAAGCAGTGCCCCCCTCACCGACAGTTGCGGAATGCCGGCCGCCCGCATACCAGAAGCAGTGTGGTCGCTTTATGGGGGCGCTAGACTAATTTGCCTCTCAGCCTGGTCCGCACCATAAGACTGGCACCACACTAACAGTGCAGCACAAGCTGGCGGGGACTCTTTCGTGCTGCCCCCCTGCAAAGTGCCTTGTTGGCCTAGGCCAGGATACAGCGTTGCTAGTGACTGGTCTCTATTCGGAGTGAACCCCATTTACAAATATGCTCTGGTATCTATCACTTATCTATCCCTTAGACAACTGCATATCCACTGAACCACCCAAGAGTTAAGTCCTGGCTTGTACAACTTTTGTATTAGATCATTATGTGGAACTGTATCAAATGCTTTGCTGAAATCAAGATATGCTATGTCCACAGCACCACCATGGTCCAAAACATTGGTAGTCAAAAAATTAATTCGGATTAGTCTGACATAATCTGCCCTCAGTAAAGCCATGCTGCTTTGGGTCCAGCAAGTTGTGTATTTTTAAGTGATCAATGATCCTTCTTTTCAGGAGTTTCCATTAATTTGACTACAATTTATGTTAAAAATCACTGGCCTGTAATTGCCAGCTTCTACCTTGCTGCCCTTCTTGTGGATAGGTACAATATTAGCTGTCCGCCAGACATGTTAGTAGAGATTGATTAAAAAGATCTGTTTATAGTCCCACAACTATACCTCAAAGTTCTCTTACAACTTTGGGATGAATACCATTAGGGCCAATTACTTTATTAAGCTTTAACCAAGCCAGTTCCCCTGCTACCTCTGTCTCCAGAAATCCTAAAAATTAACCATTAGTAGTAGAACCAATATGGTTCCCCAACTTGTTATTGTTAGTGCACTTTATTTCTGAGAAGACTGAACAGACGTAATTGTTTAAATGGCTTGTTACATCCAGGTCTTCCCCAAAGTAAGTTGATGATGGTAATAAAAGATGACACCCAGCTGTTATCATGTTATTGGAGAACCAGACTGCAATTTATACCTGAATGTTTAATAAGCCCAGCCTAAAATCCAATGATTATGTGCAAATTATTGTTTATTGCAGTCAGATCAGTGAATTATTTATTGCTATGATTTACTGCACATCGTTAATCTACCACCTTTTTGCAGAAGCCAGAAAAAGGGAGAATAGGTTACTAACATTATACATTCTTGATTTTAGAACACCGCACTTCACCTGGCTGCTAAAGAAGGACACGCCAAAGGAGTTGCCCTATTGCTTGAAAGTGGGGCAGCCATCACTTTAAATGCAAACAATGCATCCTTCATTCATGAGGCTATACGCGGCGGGAGAAAGGATGTTGTTTACGCTATAATCCAGAGTGAAAGGTAAGGAAAAAAGGAAACTATATTGTATTTGGAAACAGGGGTAAATAGTCCACTGTCACAATATTAACAAAATGTATGCTACATAACCTTTTCTTTGGAAAATGAATAATACAACACTCAACTAACTGATATAAATAGCTAGAACAAATTGATAAATCGTGAACAAGTGTAAAGAGATATCTGCGCTTAGTACATAAAATAGCCAGCAGCTGAGCACTATTACCCAGATATTAGGCACAAAGAAAAATGTTTAAATAATAGTGCAGCGCTAGGGCAAAAAGTGCAACTCATGCGAATCACACAACACATGTGATGTGCATACAGCCAAAAATGGTATAATAAAGTGCAATTGTGCAATAATTGATACAGTTTGAAATGAAATAAATCATAACATACGTGCAAACAAAAAGAAAAGTTTATATGCACCTGATTTTCATCAGGAGTCCCATGAAGAGGGGGTATATTGAAAATGATGATCAAATGCTTGGCAGCGTGATACCCATCACCACAAATAAAATGAAGGCTTTCCAGAATGCCAGAGACTCCCCTTATTCAAGAAGGTCACAAAGCGCTTTGTTGGATCTGTGATCCACGGAAAAGATATCCTGACGTCTCTCCCTAGTAGCCTCAAAAGATACACACCAGGAACTTCACAGCTGATCAGGGTGTGGTGCTTTGGAAAAGGCTCAGAGCCAGAGTATATCGAGAGACAAAATGATCCACGTAGTATAATATTGTCTCCTCTTTGCAGTTTATTTGCAGCAGTGCATATACACAGGATAGCAAAAGTTCATGCAGAGAGCATGTCTCAATGCATACAATCAAAACACTTCCTTAAAACTTTCTTTAAATTCCAGACAGCGATTGCATATGCTCAGTAGTGTGTGTACATATCCATACTGAGGATCGTTTTGTCATAAATGACATCATCATTTTTCTTATTTATTTTATTTATTTTTATATTTATAAATTGTGTTTAAAAATCGGATCTGGGGTCTAAAAGACCCCCGATCCCTCCTTTGCACTTCACAGTATTCAGATCGCCATTTTCGGCGATTCTGAATACTGTATATTTTTTTAAAACCGGCGCCATTGGCAGCCGAGTAAACGGGAAGTGACGTCATGATGTCGCTTCCGAGTTTACAATTAGGAGGCTGGAACAAAGCCACTTGCGGCTTTTTTCCAGACTATCAGTGTCTGCCGGAGGTGGCGGGTTGGTGATCGGGCCTCCCGGTGGATCGGGAGGCCCGGTAAGAGCTGCGGGAGGCAGCGGGAGGAGTGGACGTCCTCTCCCGCTCCTCCGGTATTACAGCCGTGCGGCTTTTAGCCACATCGGTTGTTATGCTTGAAAAGCCGATCGCCCGCTCTAAAAAACAGTACCGGGATGATGCCTGCAGCTGCTGGCATCATCCCGGTATAACCCCCAAAAGCAGAGTACGCACATCTGCGTACACTCGGCGGGAAGGGGTTAAACTATGTGGATCATTTTGTCTCTCGATATACTCCGGCTCTGAGGCTTTTCTAAAACACCACACCCTGATCAGCTGTGAAGTTCCTGGTGTGTATCTTCTGAGGCTACTGGGGAGAGACGTCAGGACATCTTTTCCGTGGATCACAGATCCAACAAAGCGCTTTGTGACCTCCTTGAATAATGGGGGTCGCTGGCTTTCTAGTAAGTCTTCATTTTATTTGTGGTGATGGGTATCACGCTGCCAAGGATTTGATCATCATTTTCAATACACCCCCTCTTCATGGAACTCCTTCTGATGAAAATCGGCTGCATATGAACTTTTCTTTTTCTTTTTGTTTGCACGTTGTTTGCACGTGTGATATTATATTGCACATATGTTATGATTTATTTAATTTCAAACTGTATCAATTATTGCACAATTGCACTTTATTATACCATTTTTGGATGTATGCACAACACATGTGTTGTGTGATTTGCATGAATTGCACTTTTTGCCCTAGTGCTGCACTTTTATTTGAACAGAACAAATTTATAAACTGGTATAAATAGCTAGAACACAACTAAGACTGTTATAAATCTGTGGACAGTAAGGATGTTATTTTTTTGACCAATGAGGGAGGCGTCCTCCTTTTAGAAAATTTTATTTATAGAGGCAAATCTTCTAACGTACAGTGAAGAGAACTCAAGCAAAATTTGCTTCATAGATCTAGTCTAGTGAAGAAGTTCCTATTTTTTTTAAATTGCCCTGCACGTGATTCCATGTTTGAAACAATTAAGTAAAATTCACTTTGCCAGGAGGCTACATGCAATCTGGCGTTTACTTAACCAGGGAAGGTGTGCTTTTGGACCCTCTGTTCACCTGGGTGCCCCTTTTTGATCTAATCACCAGTGAACCAAAAGAGGGGATCCCATTTTTAGCAGGTTAGTGTGGTTTGGTACCAGGGCCTCTATGTTGCATGCTTATGGTCCTGAGGTTCTGTACTTTAAGTACAGGCGAGTTATCAGAGCAAATTTGGGATAAGTATGTAGAGGTTAACAGTGATTGAGACTTAGTTTAGGGGTTGGATTAGCATTAGGCTGTAAGGCTTAGATTTTAGGGGTGACTGTTTTAGAACAAAATTAGGTATTAAGGAGACAGTAGAAAAAAAATAATACTGTTGCAGATTTGAAGTTCAGGTACCTAGAGATGCTTGAAAATTGCTGCAGCAGCTTCAAAAAGCCTTTGGATACAGCAGATTCTTAGGGCAAGCCCTAATGCATGAGAGGGCCAGTTCTTAGGGCATGTCCTAATGCATGAGAAGCCCTGGGCACTGCCCATGGACTCCAGGTGCATGGGGGTCCCATGATAATCTTGCATTACATCATACCTGCCAACTATTCTGGTTTTGCAGTGTCCCATGCAGCGTCCTAGAATCTGGGCTGCGGGTACAGCAGCAGCATGCCAGTGCACTAAATCTACAATCGGAATGACATCTCCCCCACTACTTTCCTCCTATAGTTTCTGGTGCCCTTCCAGCGCTCTGCAGGGGTTAAGGAAGAACTCCTGAGGCTTAACATTTTACCTGCTGCTGCTTGTGTGGGTGGGATGTGTACTGTTCTGATCACATGAGATGAATAGAAGAGGGCAAGCAGGGATAAGAGAAGTACACATCCCGCCCACACAAGCAGCAGCAGTAGTAAGATGCTCCACTGCAGGGATTCTCTCGTAAAGTGATATTAAAGTCTTGTTTTTTTTTTTTACAAATAACAAACATGTTATACTTACCTGCTCTGTCCAGTGGTTTTGCACAGAGCAATGGGAATGTCATTCTAGATGATAGATTTAGCCCAGTGACAGCCTACCAGAACAGGTATTGTAAGATCTGTGACAGCAGCTTCACTGCTCTGCTTGAAGGGACTATATCTGTATTATACGTTACTGCCCCCTATACTGTGCCCTCTTGCCCTCCTTACTGTCTCCACTTACCTCCTTGTACTGTAACCGTCTGCCTCCCCATACTATGTCCTCTTACCCCCAATACTGTGTCCTCCTAACCCCTGTACTGTACACTGCTTCCCCCTCTTTCCACCCTTGTACTGTGCACTCCTGCCCCCTCCTGCCCCCCCCCCCATACTGTGCTCTCCTGCCCCCAGTGTACTGTGATCTACTGCCCCTCCTGTACCATGATTTTCTACCCTCTTGTATTGTGTCCTCCTGCCCCCCCCCCCCTGTATTGTGCTCTCCTGCCCCCAGTGTACTGTGGCCTACTGCCCCTCCTGTACCATGATTTTCTACCCTCCTGTACTGTGCCCTCCTGCCCACCCCATGCCCCCTGCCTTGCCTGTACTGTGGCCTCCTGCCACCCCATGCCCCCTGCCTTGCCTGTACTGTGGCCTCCTGCCCACCCCATGCCCCCTGCCTTGCCTGTACTGTGCTCTCTTGCCCCCTCTGTACTGTGCTCTCCCATCCCCCCACCTGTACTGTGCCTTCCTACCCCCCTGTACTGTGCCCTCCTGCCCCCCCCCCCACCTTTGTGTTGATTAGTCTTTGATTGATGGCATGTTTTCCAATTGCCTAAAATCAATTTGGCAGGGGAGGAAGGGAGGAGGACTTAAAGCTGAACATCCCCTTTTTGGTGGAGTTGCACTTTAAGAAGTAGGGTAAGGGTTAAGTGTTATCATTAAAACAGAGTAGCATGGACAACAATAAAAATGTTTTTTGTATCTTTCTGACAGAAGCAGCAAAGGCCTGACAGAGGCTCTAACTCTTATCCTCTTAATCTAAAATGAAATTAAACATTTTGGAAGGAGTTGAGCTTTAAATTAAAAGATAAGGCTAATACAAACTATTCTAAAAAATGTTTCCTGCCTACTACCTATCTTGCACACCCTTTATAAAAACAATCTGAGTCCTTACTTGTTTCTTATCTGCTTCAGTCCAGTCATGTGATTCTTCAGCTGTCGCTCTCCTGTGTCAGTCAGTGGCTGCTGCAGGGGAGAGAGCACAGACAATGGCTGGTCCATGGGAGCCTATGGATGATGTTATGGCTTCATTGGATTCACAGCTGTTGTCAAGCATTCCCTTACACAAGGGAGCTGGAACTGCAAAATCACATGAATTAAGAATAGTTAGCATTAGACTTTATTACCAGTTTAAGTGTTAAGGGCTCATGGTTAGGTCGCATGTAGGGATGAGCCCAATGTTCGAGTCAAATGTAAGTTTGACTCGAACATCGGCTGTTCGCCGTTTGCGGAATTTAGAACATTATGGGGTGTTCGCAGTGAGATTGCAGTGCATTGACGGCTGCTGATTGGCCAAAGCATGCACCTGACCTGCATGCTTTGGCCAATCACAGCACGCTCTGCTGGGAGAGCCACGATTGGCCAAAGGCAGGGTGTCTTTGGCCAATCATGGCACAGGGGGCTGAGTCCATGCCCCACACTATGTTAGGCTGCTTACATAGCGGCCGTACATAGTTTTATGAATGAGAGCAGCAAAATGACATTTGTAAAGGAAAAAAATGTGATTTAAAACTGCTTGCGGCTGTAATGTATTGCCAGCAATATAGATAAAAATCATTGAAAGAAACGGCATGGGTCCCCCCCCCCCCAGTCCATTACCAGGCCCTTCGGGTCTGGTATGTGTTTTAAGGGGAACCCCGTGCCAAAATGTAAAAAAAAATGGCGTGGATGTCCCCCCAAAATCCATACCAGATCCTTATCTGAACACACAACCTGGCAGGCCGCAGGAAAGGGGGGCGAGAGAGCGCCCCCCCAAAACACCATGTCCCCATATTGATGGGAACAAGGACCTCTTCCCCACAACCCTTGCCCAGTGGTTGTGGGGGTCTGCGGGTGGGGGGCTTATCGGAATCTGGAAGCCCCTTTAACAAGGGGACCCCCAGATCCCGCCCCCCTATGTGAATGGGTATTGAGTACATTGTACCCCTACACATTCACCAAAAAAAGTATCAAAAAAGTAAAAATTACAGTAGACAGTTTGGGACAAGTCCTTTAATAAAAAAAAAAAGTCCCACGATCTCCATCCATCTTCGATCACAATGCCGACGAACCGAGAAAAAAAAAAAAAGGAAAAACTCCGCCTCGATGGGAGGCGTCCCGGCAACTGAAACCTTTTTGCTTTGACAGCTATTATATAGCTGAGGGCGGGGCCACCCGATGTAATTACGCTATTATATAGCTGAGTGCGGGGCCACCTGACGTAAACGGGTGACCCCGCCTCCTTTGTGCGCTACTTTACAGGCAGACTAAGGAGACCCCCCAGGCATGATATTTAAAGGAATATTTCATTTTTATTGTTTCACTTTAAGCATTATTAAAATCATTGCTCCTGAAAAAACATCAGTTTTTAAAACTTTTTTTGCATTGATACAGGTCCCCTGAAGCAGGACCCAGATCCCCAAACACTTTTTATAACATGCATATAAGCCTTTAAAATGAGCACTCATGATTTTTCATGTTCGTGTCCCATAGACTTTACAGTGTTTGCGTGTTCGAACAAATTTTTTGCCTGTTCTGGTGCGGGGGGTGCTCGGCTCATCCCTAGTCACATGTAACATTTAAAGGTACAAAAGTGTTAGGTGCTAGGGCGTGGTTTTGTATAGGAGATACTTTATTATTCAAGCACTGGAGAGCTACGCGATGTACAGTATACTAGCTCTTTGTTGCTGGAGCTTTGTGTCAAAAACTGTGTCAGTGCTAGACTCTCAGCACCAAGAATAAATGTACTAAACTTTGGTGATTGAAGGGGACCAGAATTTTAAGAAGTGAGATCCCCAACACCCTGTGACATTTCACCAGAAGGTGTACCAGTAAGGGGTCTGAAGGGCTCTATATGCAAAGAGTAATTGAAGAAACCTTTAAAAATGTAATATATTAGTTTGAATGTAATTGCTCCTATCACTGAGTTCACTAAACTGAAGTCTATAATATGCAATACTATATTATCTTTCATTTTCCTCTTATGAAGATCTCTACTTTCATTCATTATATTACAGGTGGGAGGAGGCACTTGTAACATTTTCGGAAACTTCTAGCTACAAGTGCCCTATAGTTGAAATGGTTTATCATCTCCCAGAAAGCTTTAAAGTAAGTATTGTTTGTATTTTAATTTTGGAAAACTTTATACAAATTGTTTGGCAGTGGCAATAATCTCTCTGTAGAAGTCTGAATGCCCCCTGGTGAGCTATACCTATAGCTTTACAATTCAGCAACGCTTGTGCTCCCTGCTGATTGGAGAGCTCTTTTTATGACTCACCAGGAGGCACGCCAGACCTCTGCAGGGAGACAACTGCTTCCACCTAGGGAGAAGCTTTTCTGCTAAAGCCTGGTATACACTAACGTTTTTTTCTTTCGTGCAACCCAGCAGGTTGCACTAAAAAAAACCTGACAGCTCCGGTGAGAGCCGCTGTACTAACTATGCAAGGTTACCCCCCCCCCCGCTGAGCTGTTATGTTCTGACAGGGGGCGGACCCCCGTCAGAACACTCTGATCTACCTTCTCTGCCATTGGCTGAGAGCGCGCATTGGGAGTCGGTCGGATGCTGGTTTTCCAGCATACACGTCCAACAGAAGCCAGAGAAACAGCTGGCTTCTGTTGGACAGACCAACATATACATGGGCCGAATGTCAGACATTTTTTTTTTTTTAACCTGCCGTTGTCTCCCGACATTTGGCTAGTGTGTACCCACCCGGCTTTAGGCTGTGGCTGCTTTCTAAAAAAAAAAAAAAAACTATACGATTTTGTATAATTAATTTTATTTATTGCACCTGTTGGATATTAAGTTATTTTCACTGCATAGTGCAATACATATGTGGAAGGACAGATGTTTGCATTGTATTAGACATTACAGACGAATGCAAGTTTATAACCTCTGAAGTGCTGCTTGGGTTAGGGTTCAAATGCAGTTGAGGCTCAGACAGCCTCGGACTAGAAGGATACTCCTGTCCCAATGTACACAACATTTCTGTAAGAAATATCACAGCTCTAGGCTAATGGCATTAATGGTCTATAGCAGGGGTCTCAAACTGGCGGCCCTCCAGCTGTTGCGAAACTACAAGTCCCATGAGGCATTGCAAGGCTGACAGTTACAAGCATGACTCCCACACGCAGAGGCATGATGGGACTTGTAGTTCCGCAACAGCTGGAGCAGTTTGAGACCCCTGGTCTATAGAATTACTGTATTAAAATGATCCTGCATAGTTTGGAAAAAAGTATGACATAATATCTGTATATATTATTGAAATACTGTATATATCCTTCTATCCTATGGAAATCCCTACCCCAGTCTGTCTGACTATTTTCTACTCTGTCCACTTGTAGACGATCCCTGAAAACCTTTATCTTCAGAGAAGCCTATTCTGCTCCCACCTAACAACTGTACTTTTTTTTCTCCGTCAGCTCATCCCCCCACAACTATTACCTTTTTTTACTTGTCCCTCTCTCCTAGATTGTAAGCTCTAATGAGTAGGGCCCTCTGATTCCTCCTATATTGAATTGTATTGTAACTGTACTGTCATGTTATAAAGCGCTGCGCAAACTGTTGGCATTATATAAACCCAGTATAATAATAATAATGGAATCTATTCATTTGTTTGCCTTTCAGTTTCTCTTAGACAGATGTATGACTGAATCACCTGGGGACAAGAAGAGTCCAAATTTCTTTGTAAGTTACATGATACTGTATGTACTGTATATGACACCAATCCATATCCCTTGATAGTTATAATAATATTGAAATGTGATGATTTATTTTTAATTAGATTGAATACAACTTTCGATATCTACAATGTCCCCTGCACTTCAAGAAGGCAAGCGAGAGGACAAAAGGCATTGTATATGAGCCTCTGACCACATTAAATGTAAGATATGTTGATTCATTATAATAGCAAATTACATATATTTACATCGCAGGGTTTGAGCATGATCAGATGTACACCAAACAGCCATCATTTTATGATCAGTGACAGGTTAAGCAGATAACATTGATTGGTAAAAAAGAGTCTAAAGAGACTCCGGCAGCACTTATATATATATCTGATCATAAACCATGAACAATCTAAACAATATATACATTCAATCAAGTCCGTGCACTCATGTAATAAAAATGATGATTATACAGGGAAAAGTCAAGTCCTTTGAAAAAACGAATCTTATAGAGCTAGATCCTCAGAGATAGTTGCTGTCACCCAAGCGAGTTCCACATCACGCATGCTCAAAAATAAAGAGGGGGGGTGTGCAAGAGAACCCCCTCTAAATAAGACTCTTTACCAGATCAAAACTTAATCTTTAGCGTGTATGTTAATCGAAAACTGTGGAATTCTTGCCGTTATCCTCCTTCTGTTGTCCGGATCAAGACAGCTCTCAGGTTATTCAATGGTTCAAGCAATGAAAGAAAAAGGGGCGGACATAGCGTAATGCCATTTAAATCATTTATTGTTTAAAAAAGAAGGAGAGAATAACCCCCCTTCAGGATGTACACGTACAAGAAATAGAATATATTCAAGTGGTGTTCACAAGCAAAACAACAGGCAACTTTGGGTTACACAGCGTCTCCTACTGCTCTCAACAGGTACCTTCTATGGTAATAGAAGCTGTCTTTCCCTGAGTACACTGGTGTGTCTACGTACGTCGTGTCGCTCCACCCTGGCGCATTTCGTCACTCATGACATCATCATAGGGTCTTGTAAGTGTACATCCTGAAGGGGGGTTATTCTCTCCTTCTATTTTAAACAATAAATGATTTAAATGGGATTACACTATGTCCGCCCCTTTTCCATAAGATTCGTTTTTTCAAAGGACTTGACTTTTCCCTGTAAATGTCATCATTTTTATTATACGAGTGCATGGACTTGATTGAATGTATATATTGATTAGATTGTTCATGGTTTATGATCAATTATATTTATAAGCGCTACCGGAGTCTCTTTAGACTCTTTTTTACTATTCACTTGTATTATTATTCCTTCTGTTTAGGAATACTTTTTTAGGTAGCAGCTGTTTCCACTAATCTGGGTTATTTGCATCTATCTGTACCAATCTGTTTCAGAACATTTATTACTCCTAAGCTCTTGTTTAAGTGTGACATTAGGCCTTATCTCATTTTTTTCTTTGCTAAATAACATTGATTATCTAATTATAATGGCATCTGAAAGTTGGTGGGATATATTAGGTAACAAGTAAACATGCTTCCCCTGAAGTAAATGTGTTGAAAACAGAGAAAATAGACACTGAAGTTTGCTGTGTATAGGACTGCACAGCCACAGACTGGTCAGGGTGCCAATGCTGACCCCTGTCTACAACCAAAATTGCCTACAATGGGCACACGAGCATCAGAACTGGACCACATAGCAATATAAGAAGGTGACCTGGTCTGATGAATCATGTTTTCTTTTACATTATGTGGATGGCCGAGTGCATGTGTGTCGCTAATTTGGGGAAGGCATGGCACCAGGAGGCACTATGGGAAGAAGGCAAGCCGACAGAGAAAGTGTGATGCTTTGGGCAATGTTCTACTGGTAAACCTTGGGTCCTTCTGTTTATGTGGATGTTACTTAACACCATCTACATAAACATTGTTGCTGACCAAGTACACCCGATCCATGGAAATGGTATTCCCTAATGGCAGTGGCCCCTTTCAGCAGGATAATAAGCCCTGCAAAAATAGTTCAAGAATGGTTTGAGGAACATATCAAGAAGTTTGTGGTGTTGACTTGGCATCAAAATTCTTCAGATCTCAATCCAATCGAGCATGTACGGAATGTATTGGAAAAACAAGTCCGGTTGAAAAGGAGGGGAGGACTTGGATATAGAAATATACCAAGAGAGAGTAACTCAATGGAGGCCCCACCTCACAACTTACAGGACTTAAAGAATCTGCTACTGATGGTTTGGTTCCAGATACCACAGCATACCTTCAGAGGTCTAGTGGAGTCCATGCCTCAATGGGTCAGGGCTGTTTTGACAACAAAAGGGGAACCAACTCAATATTAGGTGGGTGGTGATAATGTTATAGCTGATTGGTGTATAATCCAAGTATTATGAGTGCTGCACGAACTGTCTCTATTCCTTTAATATATTAAGTCCATTAAATGTAGTGAGACTTCATTTCTTGCAATGGGAGTTTATTATCTGATATGCACACATCCTGTTACGAAAAACTGTCTTAAGGGAAATGTGCAGGCTGCAATTCCTCTAGTGCTAGTTTCCCGGCTCCTATCCTGATTCTTTAATTTCAGTACCTTATAAGATGTAAGTAATGGCAGCCTCTTTATTTCTCCTGTTACAGGTTTACATTAATGCATTGTTTCCAAGCATAGGCAAAAACCATCTTTGCAATAAAAGTATACTAATAAAAAATCCGAAAACTCTCAGCAAGTGAATACCATCATAATTCTAGAATATAACAGTTAAAACGCAAAAAGAATTTGTTGCTATTGGTAAAAGCATTATATTACAACTTGACATTCATACAGAGTTAAATTATACTGTATATCACCCCTTAAAGTGACACTAAACTAACATTAGTTTATAAAATAAATATATCTAATATGTTTAAATATAAGTAGAATGTCTATTCTATCTCTCTCTCTTCCTTTGTTTTATATCTCAAATACAAGCTTTTTTTCTGCTATTTTCAGACTTTCTGTTCTAGGGTGGCTGGGTTTGTTCTCCATGCCCTCTTTGTGTATGTGAACATAGCCAATCTTTTCTGGCTCGCCTTTGAGATGTCGTACACATCTACCTACAGATTTATTCAGCTCTATGGAAATTGTAGTACACAAAGAGCAAAAAGATAGGGAGCATGCACAGGGACAAAAAAGAAGCCTGAAAACAATGGTAGGAGACTTGTTGGACAAACAACAACAAAAAAAAAAACATGGTATACTTGATATTTTAGAAACAATTGAAGCACATAGGTTGAGTTTAATGTGACTTTAAATACAAACATTTGTGGAAGAAAGCATGATAGATTGATAGTGATCTATGGTTAACACTAGCTTTTGCATAAGGTAAATTAATTATTAGAGGTCTAGTGGATTTTTAGGGTGAAAACTGCATGTAAATGGGTAAAAGAGATGAAAATATACTTAGAATCGCTGAACACAAACCCTGATCATATCTTACAAGAGACTTGCAGGTCAATACACAAAATTAATTAATAAAGAGGCAGCATGTCTGCATTTGCATTAGGTGCTTTTCTATTTAGATGTAAATTTCAGTATCTATTCCTGGCCTACAATAATCTCCAAAGTCTCCCTGTTGCCCATATATGTGGCACCATGAATGCTATTAGCCATTACAAGCTGTGCAATCTGATCCAACAATGGACACAGAATCAATACAGGTACTGGAAACCGATGTATATGTTCACAGCAGTTCCTTCTATAGACACATAATATATGAGCAAGCAGGGGATTTTTGCATGGGAGGGTATTTGAACATAACTTTCTGCAATGCATTTTTGAATGTTAGTACCCATTAAAAACAACTGTATATGCAGTTAGTGATATTGTGAAACTTGTAGATATGTTTATGTACCTACTGATCAATTACTTTTATGATTTAGTTATTTATGCAATTATTTATCTTTCATTAGTTGCATTGATTTATTAGTTCACATGGTTCTTATGTTCTAATCTGTGTACAGTGCTGTACAGTTGTAGTTAATTTAGATCAAAATATAATATCTTTCAGAATTTTTCTTCAACTTCTATAGCATGTATTCTATAGTGTTAAACACATCTTTCAGTTGAACACAGCACTAACCTTAGACCTTAACCTTCACATCTGAAATGGCTACCCAGATAGCAAGAATAACTTGCCACGAATTTGTGGCAGTGTTGAATTGTAGGTCTGTTAACCTGCTGCACATTTTCACTGGCAAGTTGTACACTTGCAGAGCACTTGAAGCACAAGTTCTAGTTGGCACTTTTCCAAATTGTAGCAAATTTGCATGTCAAGTCTCTAGCAAGAGCAAAGTTGCAGTGGTGAGTCTACAGCAAGAGCTCTGCAAGCCCACAGCATGAAAATTCAGCCATAGTGACCCCTGTGGTGGGATGACTATTGCACAACATAACTGAACCAGAACTTGCAGAGTTTTTGCAAATACATTTTATCTGGAGTCATGCAATGCGGACTTGCTGCAATTGTGCAACAAACTTGTGAAGCCTGGCAAGTCTTGCAGTAGCTTAGCAAGTCATTTTCAAACTTGCAGCACTATTGCTTGCTATCTGGGTATGGGGACACCAGTCTCTAAAACAATGAATCAAAGCGAACCTGTCATTTGTCTTCAGAGCTGGAAAGTTGATATCTACAAGGGTACTCAGCAATTGGGCCTTCTGGGAACATCTACATAATGGACCACTGTTAGTTTCTCTAAGCTTTATATAAAATAAAAGCATTATCTAAATAACAGAACCCCATCTATTTTTCCACTTGTCATGCAGTTTTTTATTTTTCACAGGCCATGGTGCAACACAACCGTGTCGAACTCCTTTCCCACCCAGTTTGTAAAGAATATTTAACTATGAAATGGTATGTATAATACAGGTACATTAACCGTTTTTTGATTAAACCAAAATATAGAAAAGACGGAGCAAATGGTGCAAAGAAAACAGTGTACAATCATCAGAACAGGGACATGAACAAAAGAAAGTAAAATATAATGCATTTTTTAAATAATATTACAATTATCTATACATAGAGCTAAAATTATAATGTTAATAATAAATAATAATATGGGGACTAAGTTGTGAGAGAGTGATAGATTTGTATACTGGCTGGTCAGATAGAGAGAGAAAGATGGCAGGGTAACTGATCTGTGTAAGATACACATACATCCTAGAACGGGGTCTCCAAACTGCGGCCCGTGGGCTGAATGTGGCTCTTTGCTTGCCTTTATCCAGCCCTTGGGAAACTATTCCTTCCACTGATATGAGCACTATTGCTTCCACTGATACTAAGGATGGGGCACTATTCCTCCCACTGACGCCAACAATGAGGTACTATTCCTCCCACTGACACTAGAGATGAAGAACTAATTCTTCCACTGACACCAATTATGGGGCACTATTCCACCCACTGACACCAGTCATGGGACACCATTCCTCCCACTGACACCAATGATGTCAATGTTTTACTCAAACGGACCACCAAACCTTGTTTACTCAAGTCAATGCCATGCCATTTTCTACTCCCACTGGCCACAGTCCGGCCACCCTAAAGTTTGAGGGCAGTAAACCGGCCCTTTGTTTTAAAAGTTTGGAGACCCCTGTCCTGGAACATAAGCATTACTGCACAGACACCAGGTTTTACATGATTACATCATCATCTTAGTCTAAGTTGCAGATGCTGACCCTGGATGATACCTGAAATAGCCTGAGCCCTCTGGGAAGGAAACAATATGAGGGTATCTTTGAAAAGAGTACTGTTCTTTTTAAAAAGTAACCTGTTAATGTTATTTGTGCCAAAATGTAGCGCCCCCTGGGTCTACTGGGAGCAAGGTGGTACCTCCAGAGATAGGGGGGTAAGCTTACATTCACCCCAGGGCTGAGTGCATGGCTATAATGGGAAGTTAGAACAGAATTCGGGCACTAGTCACTTTAAAAAATTTGCAATGCTTTATTAAGGAACTTGAAAGAAGTAGTAGGAGAGAGGGTTAGAGGAGGTTTCAGATACCATTTGCAGATCACTTACAGACTCATTGAATCCAAAGGTAAAACAGCTTTCTCTTTTAGCAGACCCTGACTACCTGAAAGGCCTGATAGGCCTCTCACACAGACCTAGCAGCCGGTAGAATTTCTGGACAAGCCTCTCTCACAGACTTATCAGCCAGTAGCACTTTTGGATAAGCCTCTCTCACAGACTTAGCAGCCAGGAGCTAGTTACCACGGTTTAGATTGTAGAATAGGATTCAGCTTCACAGTGTCAGAACCTTTAAGCCATCCAGCAACATTGTAAGAGTAGTTTAAGTTAAAATGCGTCTTCCAAATGAGTTACCAGGTCCTCCTGAGAGACCAGTCTTCATCCTGGCTCTCTCCAGCAAGGGTCCTCCCCTGGATCTTCTCAGCTTGGCTCGGCTTCTTCCCCACAGGCAATACAGCCTAAGGACCACCACAGGATTAGTAGGCCCCAGACAGGCTTCTGGACCTACTTACAGAACTTGCAGCAACACATCCTCAGGTCAGGAGGGCCCCGAGGTAAGAGAAGAGAAAAGCACATGGCTCTGCCCAATAAATACGCCCTTCCCAGAATGCACAGCGGCCAGGAACCTCCTACTGGGCTGTTCTGGAAAAAGAATATTCATTACATAGCTCAACCTAAATAGAGATCAAAAATAAAAAACATTAAAGCGGCGCTTCTATCAGGCAGCAAAAGTATATCTGATAGATTGGTTTGTATAAAAAAATACTAGACTATAATAGAAAATAATAAATAAAGAGTCTCTGATGAGTGTAGATGGTATATCAGGCAGTATATTGATGGGTGCACCGTTCACCAGACACTTCACCTCCATGTGTTCCACACACCCGCAAGGGGTTTGTACTCACCAGAACCTAGAGGTAAATAGGCACAGACCAACATCCCATGGACTAGCTGTCTGGATATCCCAATGGGGAAGTATAATCTTATCTCCGAAATCCTGTAGAAAGAGAGAAGAGATTTACAGATGAGATCAGATAATGATGAGTGCAGAGTCAGAATTGCTCCCACTTAAAGAAATAACCACACTTTGAGAAAGGGCCCCAGTTGCAAATGTGCCCCTGCACATAATGTGTGAACCATCGGTTTGTATGGTGTAATCAGGAATCTCCTTCTGGGTGGAGCTTCATTGTGTGTCCATAGTCTGACCAGTCCTTGGGTTTGTAGTAAGTGTCCTTACAAACGCAAATACTTTGTATCCAAAGTCAAGGAATAAGCAGCCATGCTCCTAGTTGCCTCCTCACATGAGGACACACACACTCTCTCTCTGAGATCTAGGACCAGCTGCGTCCTAGATCTCAGAGAGAGAGTGTGTGTGTCATCTGTAAATCTCTTCTCTCTTTCTACAGGATTTCGGAGATAAGACTATACTTCCCCATTGAGATATCCAGACAGCTAGTCCATGGGATGTTGGTCTGTACTTATTTCCTTAATGGTGTTTATTGCACATATCACTTTACATTCTAGGTATATCAACAATTATTGATTGTAGTATTGTAAGACCTGTTTACACATAGTGCTGAGATTGGGGGAGTGTGTTTTGGTTATAGGGTTTTTTTTTCCTCCTTTGTGTTTACATAGCTCAACCTAGTTGTAATTCTCATACTGGCCTGTGGTACCAGTGACACCTACTGGCAATAGTGAGAAATGCACAACTTAGTTAAAGTGGTGTTCCACCCTAAAAAAAAAAAGTCATGATTGTGCCTAAAAAAAACAAAAAAAAAAACATTTGCATATTTTTTTTTTACTTACCTCTAAATGCCTGTTGCTAGGGGGTCCCTCGTAGTCTGCCTCTTCCAGTGCCTGGGCTGGTGACATCACTTCCCCCTCAGCACAGGAAGGGCTCAGCTCTGCTCCCTCCCTCCTGTCAATCATCTGGGACCCATTACAGTTCCCAGGTGACTGAGCGGCCAATCACAGCGCACGGCACCGCTCACGCATGCGCAGTGGGTGCCAGGCTGTGAAGCCACAGCCCGGTGCCCACAGTTGCAATGCCGGCACCACTAAACGGAGGGGGAGATGAGCGGGGCTTCGATCCCCCGCATCGCTGGACCCTGGGACAGGTAAGTGTCCAATTAAAAGTCAGCAGCTGCAGTATTTGTAGCTGCTGACTTTTAATTTTTTTTTTTTTTTTGACTGGCCCTCCTCTTTAAGAGCAGAACCAAATAAACTATACAATCAAATCTGAGCTGTGAACAGCTCAGCCAAAAACTAAATTTACACTATAGCCCCATTTTTAGGAACATGTTCTGATGCAAGGTTTACTTTAAATTATATCTAAAGTCAAACTTTTTTTATCTTTGAAGAGCTTGGAATGTTTAAAGTTTTTGCCAGGTTTGTTTTTTTTCTTTGTCCCTTTAGGCCCCTTTCACACTTATACGACTTGTCCCACGATTTTGTACTGCAAAATCGTATGACAAGTCATTCTCCATGATTTTCAATGACTACCATTCATATTGGCACGACTTTAAGTCGTGCCGACTTCAAAGTAGTCCCTGCACTACTTTGGTCCAACTTCCATACGATTTCTACTCCATAGACCTCAATGCTAAACCCTCAAGTAGCATGCAAATCGTACCTGAATAATATAGACACGATTTCAGCACTACTTTGGTCCAACTTCCATACGATTTGTACTCCATAGACCTCAATGTTAAACCCTTAAGTAGCATGCAAATCGTACCTGAATAATTCAGCACTACTTTGTAAGCACAAGCTGAGAATGGTTAATGCCAAAGTTGTGGCAAAGTCGTACAAAGTAGTACTGCTTCCAAATCGTGGCAAAATCGTGGTAAAATCGCGGCAAAATAGCAGCCCCGAAATCGCGGTAAAATCGCGCCACTTTGAAGTTGTATAAGTGTGAAAGGGGCCTTAAGGAGATTTTCCTTTGCTTTCTATCCCTAAAGCTGGCCATACATGGATCTAAATTTGTCTGGTTCAGCAGGAACCGGCTGAATTTTGATCCATGCTTGCTTCTTCTGGTTCATGAGAGGTCAATCTTTTGATCGATTTTCCATGAATGGGCTTGTTGGAAAATCTCCACTCATTCAGTGCATGCAGCCTATAGGCTGCAGTGCAGATCAATGTGTTCAAGCTGAGGGAGAATACAAAGACACAGCGGGAAGGATTTCCCCATCCATCTCACTCAAATGTGTGGATGGGGAAACCATCTCATGTTTTTTCATTCAGCTGGCTGGAGTAATGTATAGCCAGCTTTAGTCACAACAGGAAATGAGAGAAAATCTTTCTAAAATGAGGGGAAATCCACTTCTCACTTAAACAGATGTCCCCATGGAAGATTTCCCCTCACCTATTGTTTTTGTGAAAACTGTAAAAATGTTGCCTGCAGCATCACTTTCTGTCTTAATGACAATGGTCAACAGGACAAACAGAGGTTGTGAATACTGCCAGCGGGGACACAGACAACAGTGGAAGGCTGAAAAGGTTTAGTTACCTGATTGTCTCATACAGTGTGTTTGCAAATTATCACTTGGAATTTGCAAGCTCAGGAGGGATACTATTTATTTTGCCCCCTCTGGATCCTATTAGCACAGGCCTAGCAGTTCTAGTCAATTTGTATTATAACTCAGCTTATATATTTTTTTTTACTTTTTTGTGTTTTAGGAGGTCTTATGGATTTAAGGCACATCTAATTAACCTTTCAATCTACTCACTGGGACTTATTCCCCTCACTCTTCTGATAATGAGCGCTATGGTACCTGGGAACACTTCAAATAATTCAACTTTAGATTCAACTTCAAATTCAGATCCTGAACCATTACAACTCAAGGTATTTTATGGCTTCAAACCAACAATGTAAATATAATGAGATGCTTAGCTAGGGTCTTACACTATACAGTTTATAACACCCGCATTGGATTTGAATTCTTTTCAAATATAAATTATTTTTCTCCACATAGCAATTCTCATTTTATGGAAGGTAACCTAACACCAGACATTAAAGTTGAAATGACTTTATAATAGGAATAACAAAATATTTTCTTTCTTGAAATTTATAAAAAGAAAATATATGGAAGCCCCCTTCCTGGCCTGCCAGACTGCATGATTGGATAAGGGTCCTGTATGGATTTTGGCGAGGGCCCCATGCTGTTATTTTATTTATTTTGGCATGCGGTTTTGACCCGAAGGGCCTGGTATTGATTGGAGGGGAACAGTTTTTTTCAGAATTTTTCATTGCTGGCATTATTTTGTTTACATTTCAGCTGTCAGTGGGGACAGCTGTCATATAGCCCGCTGACAGCTGATGAGTCATCAGTTGTTAAGGATGCGACGGCTGGCTTCCCGCCCCTTTCCTTAACAACCAACTATTCTTCCTACAGAATTTGAATCGGTCGATCATTTTTTGATGTGGAATTCATTAGAAAACAAATACAAAATGAAATTAAATACATTTCAAATATATTTGTAACTATTTCATTCAGGTATTCTGATACAACCGAATCTCAGAATAACCAGAAATTTGTCCGAGGTTGTTTTTAAACGAATTGCACACATCTAACCACAATGTATGGATAAAAAAAAATACTGAACCGTTCAAATCCTTAGATGTAGTGGGTGCATTTTTTTTCTTTTTTTAGGTTTTCTTTATTTTTGCTTGATGATGTGGCCAGTAAGCTTTCCTGCAAAATGTAGCAATTAGAAAGATGGGACAAATCATTTACCACTGACAGGGGTTCTTACAATGATAAACTTTGATTCATAAGACCCCTTTCACACTGAGGCATTTTTCGGGCGCCTGTAAAGCACCTGAAAAAAGTCTCAGCTGCAATCCCAGTGTAAAAGCGCTGGCAGGGTTCCACAAAAAGTCCTGCCAGCAGCTTCTTTGCAGCGGTGGAGGAGCGGTGAATACACGGCTCCCCCGCCGCTCCTGCCCATTGAAATCAATAGGGCAGCGATGCCATACCGCTGGCAAAACGCCGCTGCAGCGGCATTTTGCGGGCGGATTTAACCCTTTTTTCGCCCGCTAGCGGGGGTTAAAAGCTCCCTGCTAGCTGCCGAATAGCGCAGCTAAAACTACGGTAAAAATAGCGCCGCTTTACCGCTGACGCCCGAGATGGCTCATTGTGAATGGGGTCTTAATGTAAAACCTTTCATAAAAGGAAAAAAAACTGTTGATGTACCTGCAGTGTGAGCAGGAGTTTGGCTTCAATTTGTTAGTGTATCTAAATTTGCTAGTACACCTAACACTCCCCTCTCCCCAGATTAATATTGTTGCTGTGCCCCTGTGCTCCTTCATTCAGAGTGGGAGCTGTCTAATATAGGAGGTGTGTTACTGGCCAGATCGCCAGGTGAAAACAGAGGGGAAAAAAGCCCCAAAAAAAGGAAACTAATGCAGGTAGCACATCTAATGATTGGTAAGCTGCAATATATTACATTTTTTGTTTTGTGTTTAATACGGCTTTAAGCACTTGACGACCGCCTCACGCTGATGTACGTCAGCAGAATGGCACGGGCAGGCAAAATCACGTACCTGGTAATGTGATTGCCTTCCCGCAGACGGGGGGTCCGATCGGACCCCCCCCGGTGCCTGAGGCGGTCGCCCTTGGTCTGGCAGCGATCAGAGATGAGGTGGAGGCCATCCGATCGTTGCCCCCCCCTCGCGGTCGCTCCTAGCCAATGAGATTCTTCCCCTGTCTCTGTGTTGTACACAGAGGCAGGGGAAGTGATGTCATCTCTCCTCGGCTCGGCAGTTTCCGTTCCGGCGCCGCGGAGAGAAGACTGAAATGTGAGTGCACAACACACACACATCACAGTAGACCATGCCAGGCACACATAACACCCCCCTTTACTTCCCAATCCCCCCCCCGATCACCCCCTAATCACCCCTCCCCCTGTCACACTGACACCAAGCAATTTTTTATTTTTTTTTCTGATTACTGCATGGTGTCAGTTTGTGACAGTTACTGTGGTAGGGCAGTTAGTATTAGCCCCCTGTAGGTCTAGGGTACCCCCCTAACCCCCCTAATAAATTTTTAACCCCTTGATCACCCCCCGTCGCCAGTGTCACTAAGCGATCATTTTTCTGATCGCTGTATTAGTGTCACTGGGATGTAAATATTTAGGTTCGCCGTCAGCATTTTATAGCGACAGGGACCCCCATATACTATCTTATAAATGTTTTAACCCCTTGATTGCCCCCTAGTTAACCCTTTCACCACTGATCACCGTATAACTGTTATGGGTGACGCTGGTTAGTTTGTTTATTTTTTATAGTGTCAGGGCACCCGCCGTTTATTACCTAATAAAGGTTTAGCCCCCTGATCGCCCGGCGGTGATATGCGTCGCCCCAGGCAGCGTCAGATTAGCGCCAGTACCGCTAACACCCACGCACGCAGCATACGCCTCCCTTAGTGGTATAGTATCTGAACGGATCAATATCTGATCCGATCAGATCTATACTAGCGTCCCCAGCAGTTTAGGGTTCCCAAAAACGCAGTGTTAGCGGGATCAGCCCAGATACCTGCTAGCACCTGCGTTTTGCCCCCTCCGCCCAGCCCAGCCCACTCAAGTGCAGTATCGATCGATCACTGTCACTTACAAAACACAAAACGCATAACTGCAGCGTTCGCAGAGTCAGGCCTGATCCCTGCGATCGCTAACAGTTTTTTTGGTAGCATTTTGGTGAACTGGTAAGCACCAGCCCCAAGCAGCATCAGGTTAGCGCCAGTAGCGCTAACACCCACGCACGCACTGTACACCTCCCTTAGTGGTATAGTATCTGAACGGATCAATATCTGATCTGATCAGATCTATACTAGCGTCCCCAGCAGTTTAGGGTTCCCAAAAAGGCAGTGTTAGCGGGATCAGCCCAGATACCTGCTAGCACCTGCGTTTTGCCCCTCCGCCCAGCCCACCCAAGTGCAGTATCGATCGACACAAAACTCTAAACGCATAACTGCAGCGTTCACAGAGTCAGGCCTGATCCCTGCGATCGCTAACAGTTTTTTTGGTAGCGTTTTGGTGAACTGGCAAGCACCAGTGGCCTAGTACACACCGGTCGTAGTCAAACCAGCACTGCAGTAACACTTGGTGACGTGGCGAGTCCCATAAGTGCAGTTCAAGCTGGTGAGGTGGCAAGCACAAGTAGTGTCCCGCTGCCACCAAGAAAACAAACACAGGCCGTCGTGCCTATAATGCCCTTCCTGCTGCATTCGCCAATCCTAAAGCATGTCATGTTTGGTATCCATGTACTCGGCCTAAGATCATCTTTTTTATTTCATCAAACATTTGGGCAATATAGTGTGTTTTAGTGCATTAAAATTTTAAAAAGTGTGTTTTTTCCCCAAAAAATGCGTTTGAAAAATCGCTGCGCAAATACTGTGTGAAAAAAAAAATGAAACACCCACCATTTTAATCTGTAGGGCATCTGCTTTAAAAAAATATATAATGTTTGGGGGTTCAAAGTAATTTTCTTGCAAAAAAAAATAATTTTTTCATGTAAACAAAAAGTGTCAGAAGGGGCTTTGTCTTCAAGTGGTTAGAAGAGTGGGTGATGTGTGACATAAGCTTCTAAATGTTGTGCATAAAATGCCAGGACAATTCAAACCCCCCCCAAATTAGAAAGTAGACACCCCAAGCTATTTGCTGAGAGGCATGTCGAGTCCATGGAATATTTTATATTGTGACACAAGTTGCGGGAAAGAGACAAATATTTTTTTTTTTTTTGCACAAAGTTGTCACTAAATGATATATTGCTCAAACATGCCATGGGAATATGTGAACTTACACCCCAAAAGGCATTCTGTTGCTTCTCCTGAGTACGGGGATACCACATGTGTGAGACTTTTTGGGAGCCTAGCCGCGTACGGGACCGCGAAATCCAAGCACCGCCTTCAGGCTTTCTAAGGGCGTAAATTTTTGAATTCACTCTTCACTGCCTATCACAGTTTCGTAGGCCATGGAATGCCCAGGTGGCACAACCCCCCCCCCCAAATGACCCCATTTTCGAAAGTAGACACCCCAAGCTATTTGCTGAGAGGTATAGTGAGTATTTTGCAGACCCCACTTTTTTCACAAAGTTTTGAAAAAAAAAAAAAAAATTTTTCTTGTCTTTCTTCATTTTCAAAAACAAATGAGAGCTGCAAAATACTCACCATGCCTCTCAGCAAATAGCTTGGGGTGTCTACTTTCCAAAATGGGGTCATTTGGGGGGGTTTTGTGCCACCTGGGCATTCCATGGCCTCCGAAACTGTGATAGGTAGTGAAGAGTGAAATCAAAAATTTACACCCTTAGAAATCCTGAAGGCGGTGATTGGTTTTCGGGGACCCGTACGCGGCTAGGCTCCCAAAAAGTCCCACACATATGGTATCCCCGTACACAGGAGAAGCAGCTAAACGTATTTTGGGGTGCAATTCCACATATGCCCATGGCCTGTGTGAGCAATATATCATTTAGTGACAACTTTAAAAAATTGTCACTTTCCCGCAACTTGTGTCAAAATATAAAATATTCCATGGACTCAACATGCCTCAAAGCAAATAGCTTGGGGTGTCTACTTTCCAAAATTGGGTCATTTGGGGGGGGGGTTTGTGTCATCTGGGCATTTTATGGCCTTCAAAACTGTGATAGGTAGTGAGGAGTAAAATCAAAAATTTACGCCCTTAGAAATCCTGAAGGCGGTGATTGGTTTTCGGGGCCCCGTACGCGGCTAGGCTCCCAAAAAGTCACACACATGTGATATCCCCGTACTCTGGAGAAGCAGCTGAATATATTTTTGGGTGCAATTCCACATATGCCCATGGCCTGTGTGAGCAATATATCATTTAGTGACAACTTTTTGTAATTTTTTTTTTTTAGTTGTCATTATTCAATCACTTGGGACAAAAAAATAATATTCAATGGGCTCAACATGCCTCTCAGCAATTTCTTTGGGGTGTCTACTTTCCAAAATGGGGTCATTTGGAGGGGTTTTGTACCACCCTGCCATTTTAGCACCTCAAGAAATGACATAGGCAGTCATAAACTAAAAGCTGTGTAAATTCCAGAAAATGTACCCTAGTTTGCAGACGCTATAACTTTTGCGCAAACCAATAAATATACGCTTATTGACATTTTTTTTTTACTAAAGACATGTGGCCGAATACATTTTGGCCTAAATGTATGACTAAAATTGAGTTTATTGGATTTTTTTAATAACAAAAATTTGAAAATATCATTTTTTTTTCAATTTTCGGTCTTTTTCCGTTTATAGCGCAAAAAATAAAAACGGCAGAGGTGATCAAATACCATCAAAAGAAAGCTCTATTTGTGGGAAGAAAGGGACGCAAATTTCGTTTGGGTACAGCATTGCATGACCGCGCAATCATCAGTTAAAGCAGTGCAGTGCCAAATTGTAAAAAGTCCTCTGGTCTTTAGGCAGCCAAATGGTCTGGGGCTGAAGTGGTTAAAGCATATGTATTGTCAAAATTTAAAATCATATATTAATTTTCACATTCTATTTCAATTATTCCTTTTTTTTAATCAAACAAGTTTTTTATTGAACTGAAAACAGCAGATACAGAGATATGTCAGCGGCCGTCATCCATAGATTGCAAATTGTATATGTAGTGGTACCCCCATAAGGGCTGCTAATTGACTCTATACCCCACTGGCTGCCCCGACTCTCCAGATCCTCTTTAACCTCTGGCACCTCAGGTTCCATGTTGTAATAAGAAGTGTTACCAAGAAGTGTTAGTGTGAGACCCAATAGCAAGAAACAATCCAGCAATAGTGTTCTATATTGTACCTTTACCGTTACCTGGGTATCCATCACTCCACCTGCTATAGGAATAGACAACGTCTCACACCATTTGTACTTTAACCACACAGTAAGTTTACTGGAAACTGGTTTAGAATATAAAATACAATAATGATTCTGATACACAAGGTTAAAACAATAATAATCAAGGTGCATGTAAGTATTCAGACTCAAAGATCACATGAGTAACCCATGCGAGCGTGTCTCGAAGTGGGACTTATGCTCAGGGTGGTAAAACCTTGACACTGGGCACTTTCCCACTCCCGATGCAGCCACACAAACACACTCCTAACCTGCAGCACACTATCCAGTATTATATATCAGGGCAATACAGTACATATACTTAAGGGCTCCCCCTAGGTTGCACTGCAGTCCTCAGAGTGTGTGTAAGAGAAGTAATAAGTGCTTTATAGTGAATGGTAAAGTCGTTGATCTTCTTTCTTCAGCTAGCTTTATTATACTGCAGTATTTGTAATCCAGTGAGTGGACAAATGTTAAAATAAGATAAGGGTAGTAGATGAACTGTGAACTTGGTTGTGTGAAACACGTGCAAACTGCTTCTTCTATGAAAGGTGCAACTGGACACTCTATATTATGTAGAAGGCAAACTTTGAGGCCTAGTTGGACACAATCTATAACAGTGAGACCGCTCTGTAGAACTATAAGTCTCAGCAACCCTCTGAACTAGTCTGCAAAGTGGCAAAGTAAGATATAAATCTTAGGCAACAGCTCTCTCACCACACAGGGCCCGGACATTTGTGCTGCTCCGCTTCCGTGATCTCAGTCCCGTTCCAAGCTGGCTCCGCCACACCAAACCTCTCCGCCAGATGACTGTATTGCTGGACTCCTTCCGGTATCCTGGATTCTTCGATCCGATCACACGCTGATCCAACACACTGTGTTCGAGACCTCTCTAGTGGCTTCAACTTTGCTCCACGTCAAACAGGCCGCGGCTCTTCCGATCACACCCACATGGGTCCCTGTAGGCAGGTCTCACGTCCCGGGAAGAAGAGAGAGAAACATGGCCACCTTGTCTCTTTTATTTCCCTACCCAGCATGCTGTTGAGACTTCACCTTGACCGATTCTCTCGCCTGTGGTGGCAAAGCTTTAAAAGTCTCCATTTCTCTGATTCTTTCCCTGATTCTTTTCAGAGGACTGTCTATGGAACCTCCTTTTTCTGCCCAAAACCAAGCAGGCACTGACACCATATCATCTTCTTCATCCCTCCTTCTGGTCTGCAAGAATGACGGCACTGAACTAGGGGCTTGAGAACACACATACTCTTCCCCAAACTCATCGTCTTCTAGATTCGCCTCCTTTTCCCTTGCCAAAGGCACTGAGCTAAGGGTTCGGGAATGCCCATAATCCTCTTCGAACTCGTCATCCTCTTCAACTTCAACTGGTATTTCTCTCTGTGAGTGTGTACAAGGTGGAGTTGACTTTTGAGGGGTTAGCAGGGGAACTGGCGGGACCCTCACTGCATCTGACAATGGTAGCAAATGATTCCGGTGCCACATTTTTCTTGGTCCCGTCTCCCCTTCAGGTCTGATTTGATACACCGGTAAACCAGGGATCTGTTTACACACAATGTAAGGCTGCGGCCTCCACCGGTCTGCCAATTTGTGCTTTCCAGGCACTCCCAGATTCTTCAATAGCACCCTACCACCTGGTTGTAAATCCTGAATTTTTACCCTTGCATCAAAATTTCACTTGTTTCGGGATTCCCTCGTAGTAGCATGCTCCACTGCTCTCTCATAGGCCTGTCGCAGATTATTTCGTAACCTATTCACATATCCTTTGTGCGATGTTAATGTTGTATCATCCAAGGAAGTGCCAAAGGCCAAGTCAGTGGGAAGTCTAGCTTCTCTCCTGAATATAAAGCGGTAAGGGGAGTAACCAGTAGTATCACTTTCTGTGCAATTATATGCAAGAACTAATGCCACTATACGGTTTCCCCAATGCTGCTTCTTGTCTGGAGTCAGAGTTCCCAGCATGTTCAATAGAGTTCTAATAAATCGCTCAGGTTGAGGATCTCCTTGAGGGTGATAGGGCGTGGTGTGGGATTTTTTTATACCCAGTAAAGTACATAATTGATGTACTAAACGACTCTCAAAATCTCTTCTTTGGTCTGAATGAATTCACACTGGGAGCCCATAGTGTACGAAAAACTTTTCTACCAGAACCTTGGCTACAGTACTTGCTTTCTGATCCCTGGTGGGATAGGCCTGTGCATAGCAGGTAAAATCATCCATCACCACCAGGATACTATTTCTTCCACCTGTATCGGGTTCTAGAAACAGAAAATCAATGCAAACCAAATATAGGGGCTCCTGACTCTGTAAATGAGCCATTGGAGCAGCTCTAAATGGCAGGGTTTTTTGCTGGATACATGTGAGACAAGAATGACAGTATCTCTCAACTTCTCCCCTCAGATTGGGCCAGTAAAACCTATCCCTGATGAGTCGAAAAGTTCTATCTGTCCCCAGATGACCATATTCATCATATAAAGACCTCAGAACCGTAAGACGGTGTTTTTCTGGAAGGAACAACTCTCACCTTTCTTCACTGTTTTCAATCGGGCAACGCCGATTCAACACTCCATCTCTGATTTTCAGACGATCCCATTCTCTATGTAATGTACATGACTCTTCAGCAACAATCCAGGGTCCTGGTCTTTTAAAGCTTGTAATATTAACTGGCCCAATGAGTCATCTTCTTGATCCTTCTTCAGATCCCTTTTTGTCAGTTGAGGTAACCCCTCTCCTCTAACTTGGGTCAGTCCACAATAACGTCTGGGTATGCCTGATGGATGAACCCCCAGATATTCAGCAGCCACTCCTCCTTTCATGTTCTTGTCCAAATCCTGACACAAGGCCCGTACCCCCTCTTCTGTCACATAGGCCCATTCTTCTGGTCCGTCTTCTTGCCTGTGAGGCCTGCAAGATAATGCATCCGTACTTCAAACTGAACCGAAATACAGCCAACGCTGCTATCCACCTGTGTCCAGTAGCATCCAACTTTGCTGTGGTCAAAACGTAAGTCAAAGGGTTATTGTCTGTCTCGACAGTAAACTCGACTCCATACAAATAGTCTTTCAGCTTATCGACCACAGCCCATTTGAGGGCCAGGAATTTTAGTTTATGTACAGGGTAGTTCTTCTCTGATGAGGTAAGGCTCGTACTCACATAAGCTATGGGCCTCAATCCTCTGTTCTGTTCTTGATATAACACTCCTCCAAGGCCATCTCTACTGGCATCCACATGTAACTCATAGGGCGAGTTAGGATCAGCATAGGCCAAAACTGGAGCCTCTGTGAGACTTTTCTGCAACCTCCAAAACGCCTTTTCACATAAAGGGTCCCACTGACTCTGAACTGACTCTCTTTTTCTACGAGCGCCGTTCTTCTTAGGCCTCACCCCTTCTTCCTCCTCTCCCGTAACCACCTGCAATAACTCATTGAGTGGCCAGGCAATCTTGGCAAAGTTTTCTACAAATCTTCGGTAGTATGAACAGAAACCCAAAAACGACATAAACTCAGTTACTGTTCTTGGTCGAGGTCAGGTGGTGACAGCTTCCAGCTTCTGAGGATCCGTGGCAACTCCTCCTGCAGAGACCACATGCCCCAGATAGGTAACAGAAGTTCTATAAAATTGACACTTCTCCAGTGACAACTTCAGCCCTTTTTCATGAAGGCGAGAAAATACCTTTCCCAACCGAGCTTCATGCTCTTCTAAGGTCTTCCCAAACACAATGATGTCATCTAGATTCACCAGGACTTCCACGAGATTCATATCTCCCACTGTTCTTTCCATCAAGCGTTGGAATGTAGCTGGAGCCCCTGACAGACCTTGAGGCATCCGACTGAACTCATAGAATCCTAACAGGCATATGAAAGCTGTCTTCTCCTAGTTTTCGGAGTGCATGGGAATCTGTTTATACCCACTCTTCAAATACAGAACACTGAACCACTTAGCACCAGTGAGACACTGCAAGGCGTCTTCAATGTGGGGTGTGGTGTATTGATCTGGTATCAGGGTTCGATAATCGATACACAAACACAAAGACCCATTCTTTTTCCTCACACCACAATAGGGGATGCATAAGGGCTCCTAAACTCCTGGATGACTCCGGTCTACTTCAGCTCAGCCAGTTGCTCTCTCAAGTCTTCCAAGTCACTAAGGGGTACCCTCCAGGCTCAATCGTGGAAGGGCTTGTCCTCCTGAAGACGAATTCTGTGTTTGGCACTTCTTGAACATCCCACATCAAAATCGTCTTTAGCAAACAGCTTCTCCCATCTCATTAACTGAGTCTTCACCCTTCTTTGCCAAAAGGGAGGCAAAACTTCTGAGCAGTGCTGGAGTTCCTTCTGTAGCTGCTGGCTAGTTTTCAAGCTCTTCCCTTCCTCCGGAAGTACAGGAGTGGCAGCACTCACCTGCCCCACCAGCATTCGGCCTAATAGGCCAATCAGTCACATTCTTCAACTGGATGGGCACTTTCCCTCCTGTTCGATGCAGATCTCGAGCAGGAACAAGCTCAGGAACCATCTCCAATCCCACTGCCTTGGCCCGCTCACCCGTCTCCAACACCACAAATGGGCCCGGTTGATCCCAAGTCAACTTAGCGGTGGCCTTCACATGGGCAACCTCCCCTGGTTGTAGTATCCTCTCTTTGGCCTCTAACTTCCACAGCCGTCCCACTTTTTCCTTTGGAGCCTTCTTCTCTATTGTCACTCGTTGACAGGCTTGCCGTAACTGCGGGTGAATTTTATTGGTGGTGGACCTATCTTCATCTATCACAGAGAATAGTAGTCTTCTTACCAAGTCAGTGTTGGTGCCCGGGGGGGGGGTCTCGGGCACATGACCGCCAAAGTATCAAAAGCTTCCTCTTTCCCGACTGCTGGCCCAAAAGATATCTGAATAGGAATGTAGCCATTGTATGGACATCTGGTGGTCCCAAATCTCGAGGTCCTCTAGAGAGCGGATGGGGATGTGGCTCAGGTGCTTGTCATAAAAGTCCTGGTATAGCAACGTAACCTGGGCCCCTGTGTCCAGTAAAGCTTTGGTGTGCACGCTCTCTATTTGTACTGGTACAATTTGGGACGGACCCACTAGCTTCTCTGGGAAATTTGAAGAAGTCTGCTGAGTGCGGCCAAGGTCCCCACTCTTCCTTTTCTTGGTGTTCTAGGAAACTCTAGGCAGTGTTTTCACATTTTTTTTAATTGGTCTAGTCAGGCAAACTTTCTCAGGAGTACTCGAAAAGGACCTAACTGGGGTCCTAAAAAATGGTAAAGCATTGATCCCCTGTGTTTGGTTCCCTGACCCCGGTGTAGGGTTACTTGAATCAGAATTTTGGGCCACTCTCTCTATTTGCTGAGGCCTCTTTCTCCTCTTCCCTTTCTTTGCCCTCATGAAGCTCTGTTTTCCAGTGGGGTTCCCAGTCACCTCCTTCACTGAGACCCCCGGGAGTTTTCTGTCTGTTGGTCTTTCAATAATGTCTTCAACATCTTCATCAATTCCTCTAGCAGTTCAACCTTCAGCTCCTTGGGCACTGTCTCCTAAAATGTCCAGGATCGCCGCACCTGTAGCACCTCCTGACACCCGTCTGTTCAATCTGACGCTTGACTTGGGTTTCCATCACCTCTAACAGAGCTTGTTGTAGTTGATTCCGCCCCTGTGCTTCCTTCTCTGATAGCTTGACCGGAGTAACCTTTGGGGTGGACTGCACAACAGGGCTGTTGGAGTGTTCTCCCCACTCAAATTCCTTGTCACTCTTACATAGTTACATAGTAGGTGAGGTTGAAAAAAGACACAAGTCCATCAAGTCCAACCTATGTGTGTGATTATGTGTTAGTATTGCATTGTATATCCCTGTATGTTGTGGTCATTCAGGTGCTTATCTAATAGTTTCTTGAAGCTATCAATGCTCCCCGCTGAGACCACCGCCTGTGGAAGGGAATTCCACATCCTTGTCGCTCTTACAGTAAAGAACCCTCTACGTAGTTTAAGGTTAAACCTGTTTTCTTCTAATTTTAATGAGTGGCCACGAGTCTTGTTAAACTCTCTTCTGCGAAAAAGTTTTATCCCTATTGTGGGGTCACCAGTCCGGTATTTGTAAATTGAAATCATATCCCCTCTCAAGCGTCTCTTCTCCAGAGAGAATAAGTTCAGTGCTCGCAACCTTTCCTCATAACTAAGATCCTCCAGACCCTTTATTAGCTTTGTTGCCCTTCTTTGTACTCGCTCCATTTCCAGTACATCCTTCCTGAGGACTGGTGCCCAGAACTTGACCGCATACTCTAGGTGCGGCCGGACCAGAGTCTTGTAGAGCGGGAGAATTATCGTTTTATCTCTGGAGTTGATCCCCCTTTTAATGCATGCCAATATTCTGTTTGCTTTGTTAGCAGCAGCTTGGCATTGCCTGCCATTGCTGAGCCTATCATCTACTAGGACCCCCAGGTCCTATTCCATCCTAGATTCCCCCAGAGGTTCTCCCCCCAGTGTATAGATTGCATTCATATTTTTGCCACCAAAATGCATTATTTTACATTTTTCTACATTGAACCTCATTTGCCATGTAGTCGCCCACCCCATTAATTTGTTCAGATCTTTTTGCAAGGTTTCCACGTCCTGCGGAGAAGTTATTGCCCTGCTTAGCTTAGTATCGTCTGCAAATACAGAGATTGAACTGTTTATCCCATCCTCCAGATCATTTATGAACAAATTAAATAGGATTGGTCCCAGCACAGAACCCTGGGGAACCCCACTACCCACCCCTGACCATTCCGAGTACTCCCCATTTATCACCACCCTCTGAACTCGCCCTTGTAGCCAGTTTTCAATCCATGTACTCACCCTATGGTCCATGCCAATGGACCTTATTTTGTACAGTAAACGTTTATGGGGAACTGTGTCAAATGCTTTTGCAAAATCCAGATACACCACGTCTACAGGCCTTCCTTTATCTAGATGGCAACTCACCTCCTCATAGAAGGTTAATAGATTGGTTTGGCAAGAACGATTCTTCATGAATCCATGCCCCTTCCTATATACACGGTGCAGCAATCTTCTCATTCTTCTGGTGGATCGTGGTGGTAAACCGAGTCTCCTGATCCTTCTCATCCAGGATAGCCTCCTCTTCTCTAACCAATACACATCAGCTCTGGGTAGGAAGGGGCCTCTTTGGTGCCTCTAAGGAGCAATAGAAGAGCAATAGGATGGTTTGGTCTAGCTCCTTGTAGAGTCTGATCCAACCTGACTTTGTCTGCCTCCTTGCGATTAACACCATTTTTCGGGATGATCTGGTGCAAAATCCGTTCTATATGAACAATGAAAGCCGACAGTTTCTCTGCTTTCCTCTGATAAGTGTGCTCAAACTGATGCATCAGGTCTGATAACTTCTCCACTCTTCCATACACAGCGTAAAGAGCATTAATGTAATCCCGGGCTTCACAATCCAGCTTTCCCCTCCTAAAACTTCTGATAACATCGGCCGCCGGGCTCATCAGGCTCTCACTAATTCGCCTTCTTCCTATTGACCCCGGCACATTCCAGTCTTCCAGAGCTTGCATAGCCTAATCCATCCAACTCTCAAATTCTTCTTCTCCATCAGGTCTAGGAGTGCAACTGGAGAAAGTCGGCAACTTCCAATATCTCTCATTGGTGGATGTTTGGTGGCTTTGTATCAGACTATCCACTAAACGGCTCATATCCAGGTAGAATGATGCGGGTGGCATCCCAGGTCCAGAGCTCCCCCCAATTGCTTGACATGTGTGGTTTAGACTTCCCCCTACTGAGTTTCTTGACACAGGACTCTCTGGTGGTGTCTCCGGTGATTTCTCTCTCTTCTCATTGGAACTCCTGTACTGGAACCACCTGACCATCAAGACCCTCAGCTAGGCTCACCACGCCCATTCTGAACTCTGTTGGAGTGTACTCTTTCCATTCTAGAAGGATATAAGTAAAGTCTTACTGCACATCATGTTTCAGGTCCAGAAGGCAAGACCCCTGTTCTGGCACAGCCCTCTTCATCAGCTGCCTCACCTCTTTGTCAAACCATTGATATCCTGGTAACCACAGAACTGTGGTTTTCTCCAGCAGACTCCCATGTTCTTGGCTCCATTGAGTAGCTGTTGCTGAGTCCATGAGTCCCTTCATTCTCACTTCCTCTCCTGATCTGCTTGAGCATTCCAGATGGGATATCTCGGTGGGACCTCCATTTGTAGTGGTACCCCCATAAGGGCTGCTAATTGACTTTATACCCCACTGGCTACCCCGACTCTCCAGATCCTCTCTAACCTCTGGCACCTCAGGTTCCATGTTGTAATGCGTTACCAAGAAGTGTTAGTGTGGGACCCAATAGCAAGGAACAACCCAACAATAGTGTTATATATTTTACCTTTACCGTTACCTGGGTAGCCGTCACTCCACCTGCTATAGGAATAGACACTGTCTCACACCATTCGTACTTTAACCACACAGTAAGTTTACAGGAAACTGGTTTAGGATATAAAATACAATAATGATTCTGATACACAAGGTTAAAACAATAATAATCAAGGTGAATGTAAGTATTCAGACTCAAAGATCACATGAGTAACGCATGCGAGGGTGTCTCGAAGTGGGACTGATACTCAGGGTGGTAAAACCTTGACACTGGGCACTTTCCCACTCCCGATGCAGCCACGCAAACACACTCCTAACCTGCAGTACACTATCCAGTATTATATATCAGGGCAATACAGTACATATACTCAAGGGCTCCCCCTGGGTTGCACTGCAGTCCTCAGAGAATGTGTAAGAGAAGTAATAAGTGCTTTATAGTGAATGGTAAAGTCTTTGATCTTCTTTCTTCAGCTAGCTTTATTATACTGCAGTATTTGTAATCCAGTGAGTAGACAAATGTTAAAATAAGATAAGGGTGGTAGATGAACTGTGAACTTGGTTGTGTGAAACACGTGCAAACTTCTTCTTCTATGAAAGGTGCAACTGAACACTCTATATTATGGGGAAGGCAAACTTTGAGGCCTGGTTGGACACAGTCTATAACAGTGAGACCGCTCTGTAGAACTATAAGTCTCAGCAATCCTCTGAACTAGTCTGCAAAGTGGCAAAGTAAGATATACATCTTAGGCAACAGCCCTCTCACCACACAGAGCCAGGATAATTGTGCTGCTCCGCTTCCGTGATCTCAGTCCTGCTCCAAGCTGGCTCCGTCACACCGAACTTCTCCGCCGGATGACTGATGACTGTATTGCTGGACTCCTTCCGGTATCCTGGATTCTCCGATACGATCACGTGCTGATCCAACACACTGTGTTTGAGACCTCTCCAGAAGCTTCAACTCCGCTCCACGCCAAACAGGCTGCGGCTCTTCCGATCACACCCACACGGGTCCTTGAAGGCAGGTCTCACGTCCCGGGAAGAAGAGAGCGAAACATGGCCGCCCTGTCTCTTTTATTTCCCTACCCAGTATGTAGTTCCTTAACTGGTAATTTACATATGAGTCACTTCCTTATTTACTACATTTCACACAATGCTTTGAAGCATGGCCTTTATAAAGCACACAAAAGTCTTAATAATAATTATACAAAGAGAACACCAGGTGGAGCTAAACCACATACATTCACATTGTTATATAAAAATTAACAAGCATGGCAACATATATATCATTAAGGAAAATAATGTATTTGTATACTGAGAGAAATCGAGCACATATATATACATTTCAGATGTTCATGTACAAAATGTACCTCATGAAACCATTTTACATATTACCAACCTCCAATGTGTTTTTCAACACAATTGTCTTGACCTAATCTGTTCTACCTGGACACTGTACAAGCCGCAACTGAAAAAGTTCTTGCGAGCTAAGTCCAGGAGTGTCCAGCCACGGTGCCCATAACCTTTCAAACTTTCCTGAGCATCCCCTGTGTTGTTAATGTATTTTTCAAAGATAAGGGTATAGCCCATATTTGTTACCCACATTTGGTATGAAGGGGGGTCAGGTGATTTCCACATTAGGAGAAGTATTTTGCGGGCTTGAAAGAGAGCGCATTTAATCGCCACTCTCGTATACTCCTCAGGAATAAGATCACTTAATATACCCAACTGACAATATTTAGGGTCTAACGGGACAGAGGATTGGAATACCCTATTAAGGGTACCCAAGACAGCCGCCCAATAACGGTGTAGTTTAGGACACCTCCAGAGAAGGTGAATGAGGTCACCCTTATCTCGTTCACATCTGTAACAGATTGGGTCAGCAAGTAAGCCCATTTTATGCAATTTAGCAGGTGTAAGATGAGATCTCAGAATTATGTATAACTGGGATAATTTGTGTGACAATATTAGGGACCAAGTTAGCACTGCCTGCAGCATATCTCCCTAGTCTTCACTAGACAGTGATCCCACGTCCCCCCTCCCATCTCTCTCGAGTCTTGATGGAGTAGCCATCCAAATAGTCATTCAATAACATATTGTAACACTGAGAAACTAGACCCTTGGCATGCTCTACTGAGGTAATCAGTGTGAAGATAGGGGTTGGCGATAAGGTCCAAGGAGACTCGTCACCCTGAGACCTAGATGCATGCTGCAATTGATTATAATAGAATTGCATATAAGGGGGCAAATTGAATTTCTCCTGAAGAATTGAAAACAAGAGAAGGCTCCCATTGTGAAAAATGTGTTTCAAATGAGTCACCCCATATGACTTCCACCTGAGACCCTGTTGCAATTTAAACAGTTCCCCATAAGATTTATTTCCCCAGATAGGGCTATATGCTGTAAACTCTCAACTCCCTGCAACTGTTTAGCCCTATTCCAAATTTTATGTAAGAGGTTGTAGGTAGGAAAGGTTTTATTTGGTTTAGCAAACATTCCGGCCTCTTAGCCAATGGGCACAGAGTCAGCTCCTGTGAATATTAACATAATGTGGGTAGTTGATGTTAGAGGGCCAGAAGAGCTACAAGGTAGGGCAAGAGGCATGCCAGTTATATGTTGCAGCTGAGCTACAATATAATACAGCCAGGGATTAGGAAGTGCCAAGCCACCCTCATCCTTGGGGTTCTGAAGTTGTTCCAACCTGATACGAAGAGGGCGATTGCTCCAAATCAGGGATCTGAAATAGAATGGACTATTCTGAAGGTTTTTAAGGGGACTACCACTGGTGAATTATGTAGGGGGTACAGTAGCTGGGGCATCAGAATCATTTTAATTAAATTGATCCTACCTGCTACCGACAGTCGCAGCTTACTCCAGGTAGCCACCCTATCTCTAAACCTTGACAATAAAGGATAAATATTGAGGCAGCAATAGTCCAGTATGTTAGAGGTAACATGTATCCCCAGATATTTAAATGATGATATGGTAGGTATAGGACAGGCTGCCCTGAACCGCCATCCAATAGTAGTAAAGCTGATTTTGTCCAGTTAATGGTCTGAGAATTATCCAAACCCGGATATCGTGTCCATTAAAGCTTCCAGGGAGGAGGTAGTGTCTCCCAAAAAAGCAACATGTCATCTGCGTACAACATGAGTTTCTCATGAAGTTTGCCGTATCTAAACCCAGTGATCAATGGTTTGGCACGTATCAGGGCTGCCAGTGGTTCAATGGCAACCACAAACAATAATGGGAAAAGGGGGCATTCCTGTCTGGTCGTCCGATTGGAAAAGCAGGGGAAACTCTATCCGAGCACCTAACAGCAGCCATTGGGGAAGTGCCGGTGCGTCTATTAAGGGCGCACGGGCACCGCCCCCTCTCTCCAGCCACCCCCTCTATGACCAATGGATAGATTCATGCATAGCATGAATCTATCCATGGCTGCCGCTTCCACCCCCTATTCAGGCGCCCGGCCCCTTTTCGGGCGCCGGGCGCCTGGATTACAGCGGCGGGGGGGTGTTTTTGAAGCACCTGATTAGAGCCATGGGCTCTAATAGGCGTCAAAAAAGGTGATCTGCGAGCGCCATGTATGGCGCTCGCAATTCACCTAGGTGTGTTAGAACACAGAATTAATATTCACTTTACTATGTACCCCATACTCATTCACATGGGGGGGGGGGGTGGGATCTGGGGGCCCCTTGGTAAAGGGGGCTTCCAGATTTCAATAAGCCCCCTGCCTGCAGATTAGCATGGGGACAAGGTGCTTTAGGGTGCCCTGCCCCAAAGCAACCCCTCCATGTTGAGGGCATGTGGCCTGGTATTATTCAGGAGGGGGTGGGGGCTCGCTTGTCCCCCCTATTTCTTGACCTACCAGGCTGCATGCTCAGATAAGGGTCTGGTATAGATATTGGGGGACCCCACTTTTTTTTTAAAAAAGGTTGGACTTTTTTTTTTATTTTTTTCAACAGCCGGGTGCCGGCAATTGCAACCGCGAGTCATTTTAAATGTGATTTGACTTTATTTTTCTTTAGAAATGTCATTTTTGCTACAGCATGTTTTGCGTCAGATTGCGCCACTTTACAGGCAGACTAAAGGGGACCCCCATGCACTATTTTTAAAGGCATTTTTTGTTTTTATTATTGCACTCTAAGCATCATTAAAATCACTGATCCTTAACCGAACAGGGGGGTGTTCGGCCCATCTCTATCAAGTATCCAAGGTTATTTATTAAGCAAGTTCCAAAAAAATATATATTTTGGAATTTTCCTCCTAACAGACTGCTCAAACATATGCCATAACTGCATAAGCCAGCCTATAATCATTATATATGTCATATGCAATGATGATGCTGTATTAGCAGCATTTTAGCAATTCTGTTATGTATTAATACTTATTTATTTTATTAGGAAATTGAATAGGAAAGGGTTCAATCTGTGTCTCTTTATTTCTTTTTTTGCTGGCTTTATGTTACTGGGAAGATTTAACTGCACTTCATTGCTACAAGGGGAAACCCTAGTGCAGGCGTAGGCAACCTCTTGAGCACAGTGTGCCAAAAAATGTCTTCAAAGAAATTGAGTGTGCCGATTTTATAACTAAAAAATGTCAACTTCACATTCTCAATCACGAAAAGGATTTTTTAATAAAGTAAATGCTGTAAACTACTTTAGTAGTGAGAAATTAACATCCTGCACACTCACGCCTCAGATCAGCCCCAATTCATACCTCAGATCACTGTCGCCACTGCAAATCTGTTTCACCACTGTAACCCCCTGCACATCTGCCCTACCACTTCAACCCCTTGCACATCTGCCCAACTACTGTACTACCCTGCACATCTGCCCCACCACTGTACCCCCCTGATCATCTGCCCCACCACTGTAACCTCCTGCACATCTGCCCCATCACTGTAACCCCCTGCACATCTGCCCCACCATTGTACCCCCCTGCTTATCTGTCCCACCAATGTAACCCTCTGTACATCTGCCCCACCACTGTACCACCCTGCTCTTCTGTCCCACCACTGTAACCCCCTGCTCATCTGCCCCACCAATGTACCCCCTTTCTCATCTGCCCCACCACTATAACCCCCTGCACATCTGCCCCACCAAAGTAACGACCTGCACATCTGCCCCACCACTGTAACCCCCTGTACATCTGTCCCACCACTGTAACCCCCGGTACATCTGCCCCACCACTGTACCACCCTGCACTTCTGTCCCACCACTGTACCACCCTGCTCTTCTGTCCCACCAATGTAACACCCTGCTCATCTGCCCCACCAATGTTCCCCCTTTCTCATCTGCCCCACCACTGTACCTCCCTGCACATCTGCTCCACCGCCGTACCCCCATGCTCTTCTGTCTCACCGCTGACCCATCTTCTCATCTTTCCTAACACTGAACTTAACTGCTCATCTGCCCCACGACTGTAACCCCTTTTTCATCTGCCCCACCACTGTACCTCCTGCACATCTGTCCCACCACTGTACCCCCTGCTCTTCTGCCCCACCAATGTAACTCCCTACTCGTGGGTTCCACCACTTCCTTTCTCCTCTGCACATCTGCCCCACCTCTGTACCCCCCTGCTCCTCTGCCCCATCGCTGTAACCCCCTGCTTATCTGCCCCACCAATGTACCTCCTTTCTCCTCTGCCCCAACACTGAACCCCCCCCCCCCGCCCCCTGCTCATCTTTCCCACCACTGTAACCCTCTTCTCATCTGGCCCAACACTGAACCCCCCCACTCATCTGTCTCACCACTGTAACCCCCTGCTCATCTGCCCCATTACTGTATCCCCCTGCTTTTCTGTCCTACCACTGAACCCTCTTCTCATCCCTCCCACCATTGTACCTCCTGCACATCTGCCCCACCACTGTACCCCCTTGCTCTTCTATCCCACCACTGTAACCCCCTGCTCATTTGCCCCATCAATGTACCCCCTTTTCTCATCTGCCCCACCACTGTACCTCCCTGCACATCTGCTCCACTGCCATATCCCCATGCTCTTCTGTTTCACTACTGAATCACCTTCTCATCTGTCCTAACACTGAACCCATCTGCTCATCTGCCCTACCACTGTAACTCGCTTTCTCATCTGCCCCACCAATGTACCCCCTGCACATCTGTCTCACCTCTGTACTCCCTTGCTCTTCTATCCCACCACTGTAACCCCCTGCTCATCTGCCCCATCAATGTACCCCCTTTTCTCATCTGCCCCACCACTGTACCTCCCTGCACATCTGCTCCACTGCCATATCCCCATGCTCTTCTGTCTCACTACTGACTCACCTTCTCATCTGTCCTAACACTGAACCCATCTGCTCATCTGCCCCACCACTGTAACTCGCTTTCTCATCTGCCCCACCAATGTACCTCCTGCACATCTGTCTCACCTCTGTACTCCCCTGCTCTCCTGCCCCACCTCTGTTCCCCCTGCTCTCCTGCCCCACCACTGTCCCCCCTGCTCTCCTCCCCCACCACTGTAACCCCCTGCACATCTGTCCCAACAATACACCTCCTTTCACATCTGCCCCACTGCTCTACCCCCCTGCTTTTCTGTCCCACCACTGAACCCCCTTCTCATCTTCCCCAACACTAAACCCCCCTACTCATCTGGCCCAACACTGAACCCCTCTGCTCATCTGCCCCAACACTGTAATCCCCTGCTCTTCTATCCCACTGCTGAACCCCCTTCTCATCTCTTCAACCACTGTACCTCCCTGCACATATACCCCACCGTTGTACCCTCCTGCTCTTCTGTCCCACCTCTGAACCCCTCCTGCTCATTTTCCCCACCGTGTACCCTCTTCTCATCTATGATGTGCGTAATATGCAGAGCGGTGAAAGGAAGAAGAGATGAGACACATCTACCTGTCCTGGCACACTCATCCTGCTGATCCACCTCTCACATCCAGCCCATGTGCTTTTATGTGATGTCTGTGATGTCACCTACAAGCATCTGGAATGGATGTGCAATGATGAGCTCAGGTCAGGGGCATTTTCTGAAAGCAGTGGGCCTGTGTGCAGGATCATAAGTTGGGCCTCTGCAGCTGAGAAAAAGTGTGGCAGCAAAAGTTGGGTGTGATTTTCATTTTCAAAGGGACACAGATTGCCAGGGTTCAGTAGTAAGTGATGCAAAGGTTCAGGAATAATTTCAACAAAGTTCCCAGAAGCTCAACAGTAATTCCACAAACTGTCACCTGATTGTGGTTTTCTCAATCACAGGTAAATCCCTTCTTTCTGAGATTGGTAGTGGCAACCGAGTGAGTCATCTTCCTCCAGATGGTGGACAGGACTTGAATGATTGTGATTGGCTTTAGCAGTGGTCAATCACAGTCCTCCTCCTCCTGGAAACAGGGACCCCCCCCTCCAGCAGAACTGCACCCAATCTCTTCCCCATCACAAAAACTGACGATCGCAGCTACAGCAAAGTTAGAGAACCAAACAATGTTTCCTATCTTTTACAATGTGTGGGAGCACAGTGCCTCCCCCTTAGTGCAGGTGCGGCGTGTCTCACTGACACTTCTCTGCACTGCTCCGCTGATGGGGAGGGAGTCGAGTGCTGGCAAGAGGCTTTGCGTGCCGTTTGCGGCACCAGTGCCGGGGGGTTGCCTATTCCTGCTCTAGTGAAATAAGGGATTTCCATGTATTATGTACAGTAATTCCACAAGATTTTTGACATTGCTTATCTTTGTAGAAGTTATGTTTTGAGTTGTAATTGCTACTTTCTATGTGCTTTTTTGCAGGATTCATATTTCACACGTATTTGCATGGGTATTGTAATGTTTATGAGCATTTTTGGGATGTTAAAGGAGATTGTACAGATGGGCCAGCAGGTAAGTAATTATGTTAGAAGCAGAAGATGTAATGAAAGACAAATTGTTTCTATGTTTTAGAGATTCCTGCTCTTTATGCTACTGTATCTGACACCCTTTACCTAGACAGGAAATAAGGTAAATCTTTCAGTGAATGCACAAACAATAAGGAAAACCTGAAAAAAGTGCTAACCCTTCCCCAAACTATCCAAAACTAAAGAAAAAATGTTTTGAAAAATACCAGTGATATATTAAAACAGTGATCCCACAAAAATAAAGAACATAACCTATAGTGCACATAAACTAAAAGTTTTAACAATTCAAGTATTTCTTCAAAGCACTGGACATCACCTCCATGCAGCGCACCACATGAACATGGACTCTCACCAGTTAAGTTAGAAATCAGTGGGTCATATTACATGATGTAAATAAAAGTATGGCCACCAGATGTCTCTGTCCTTCTTTCGGGTCCACCTTCTAAACATCCATCCGTGTCCCACGTCACACCATATCATATACAGAAAAAGTCATTTCCAAAGTGTAGTAGTTATTACAAGATCAAAATTTATAAGAATATGCTTGCATGAAATGAATGTGCAGCGGCTCTATTAACCAGTGAAACAAATAAAAGTGCATAAATCTTCCCACCAATCCACTTCACCACTGTGCAGCACCCCACACGCAAATGGACTCTCACCAGATACTAATACCCTTGGCATAGTTGCCAACTTTGCAAAAAAAAAGTTTGTGACACTTTTTTGCATGTAGGCGGAGCCTTGCTATAATTAGGGGGCCTGGCATCCGTTTGTAGGTGGGGCATACAGTAACAGAAAAATGCGGAGACGAAAAGTGGGCATGGTTTGCGCAAAATAGTGGGCGTGTCTTAAATGGGCGTGGCACAGCAAGGGGTGTGGTATGAGATGAAAGAGGGATGGAGGGAGAAAGAAAGAAAGAAAGAAAGAAAGAAAGAAAGAAAGAAAGAAAGAGAGAGAGAGAAAGAAAGAAAGAAAGAAAGAAAGAAAGAAAGAAAGAAAGAAAGAAAGAAAGAAAGAAAGAAAGAAAGAAAGAAAGAAAGAAAGAAAGAAAGAAAGAAAGAAAGAAAGAAAGAAAGAGAAAGAAAGAAAAAGAGAGAAAGAAAGAGGGATGGAGGGACAGCAGGACACCACAATAGAAATATGTGTATTCCAGAAAGTTTAACAATCAGCAGGTAAAGATACTCCAAACACCTGGTGTTAGCGCTTCAATCATCCCGGCACCATGGTTGTTATGGTGTCAGGATGATTGAAGTGCATTATTTATATTATTACATTGTAATATAGAATGAAATTATTCAACTCACCATAATGCAGAATCATTGAAAGCCCTGAGCGTGTCACCTGCCACGTCGCCTGCCACCAGATGCCGTCAGGTGTCCCCAACAGAGTCCCTCCTTACATCAGGCATTCCCAGCGGAGCCCCTCCTTACATCAGGCATTCCCAGCGGAGCCCCTCCTTACATCAGGCATTCCCAGTGGAGTCCCCCCTTACATCAGGCATTGCCAGCAGAGTCCTCCCTTACATCAGGCATTGCCAGCAGAGTCCTCCCTTACATCAGGCATTGACAGCTGACTCCTCCCTTACATCAGGCATTGCCAGCGGAGTCCTTCCTTACATCAGGCATTGCCAGCAGAGTCCCCCTTACATCAGGCGTTGCCAGAGGAGTCCCCCCTTACATCAGGCATTGACAGCTGACTCCTCCCTTACATCAGGCATTGCCAGCTGACTCCTTCCTTACATCAGGCATTGCCAGCAGAGTCCTCCCTTACATCAGGCATTGCCAGCAGAGTCCCCCTTACATCAGGCATTGCCAGAGGAGTCCCCCCTTACATCAGGCATTGCCAGCAGAGTCCCCCCTTACAGAAGACATTGCCAGCGAAGTCCTCCTTTGCATCAGGCATTGCCAGCGGAGTCCCCCCTTACATCAGGCATTGCCAGCGGAGTCCCCCCTACATCAGACATTGCCAGCGGAGTCCTCCCTTACATTAGGCATTGCCAGCGGAGTCCCCCCTTACATCAGGCATTGCCAGCGGAGTCCCCCCTTACATCAGGCATTGCCAGCGGAGTCCCACCTTACATTAGGCATTGCCAGCGGAGTCCCCCCTTACATAAGTCATTGCCAGCGGAGTCCCCCCTTACATCAGGCATTGCCAGCGGAGTCCCCCCTTACATCAGGCATTGCCAGCGGAGTCCCCCCTTACATCAGGCATTGCCAGCGGAGTCCCCCCTTACATCAGGCATTGCCAGCGGAGTCTCCCCTTACATCAGTCATTGCCAGCAGAGTCCCCCCTTACATTAGGCATTGCCAGCGGAGTCCCCCCTTCCATCAGGCATTGCCAGCGGAGTCCCCCCTTTCATCAGGCATTGCCAGCGGAGTCCCCCCTTACATCAGGTATTGCCAGCGGAGTCCCCCCTTACATCAGGCATTGCAAGCGGAGTCCCATCTTACATCAGACATTGCCAGCAGAGTCCTCCTTTACATCAGACATTGCCAGCAGAGTCCTCCTTTAAATCAGACATTGCCAGCAGAGTCCTCCTTTACACCAGGCAACCCCCAATGGAGCCCCCCCTTTCCTTCCATTAGGCATTCCCAGCAGTGGAGACTCTCTCCGCCGCCATTACTAAACAGAATGGGACAAAATAGCCGGGTGGCTGCCAATAGCAATTGCGCTGCAGCACCGCCCACCCCCCCCCCTTCCCACATCAGGTCACGGACAGACGGCAGCGGGGCGGGAGGTGGGCGGTGCCACAGCTCAAATTCTATTGGCAGCCACCCGGCCATTACTAAACAGTAATTGTTTGTTGTGGTCTTCGGGAAAATGGCAGCCGGTGGAGACATTGTCTTCGTCGGCCACAAACCTCTAGCGGCGGAGGAAAAAAAAAATCTGGAAAATAAGAATTTCCCGGGACATTTCCCGGGAATGGTGAAATCCGGGAAAAGGGTCTAAATCCCGGGAATGTCCCGGGAAATTTGGGACAGTTGGTAAGTATGCCTTGAATCTCGGTGGGTCATATCAGACATGATGCAATAAAACACGGCCACTAGGCACCTCTCTTCTCTTCAGGGCCACTCTCTTAAAGGAAGGGCCACTCTCCAAGGGATATCACAGGAAAAACCTGTTAAGAAACAGGCACACATCTGTGTAGCTGACCAAATAATGACATTTTAATTTCATAAAATAAAATGTTTCTCTATCAAAAATGAAAAACAATTTAGCCTAGAATTGTGATGGCAGTTATAATGCCTGTTGCTTATGTGAATAAAGGAAAAGATTATCACTACACCAAGGTTAGCTGGTGAATGTATGATGGTGCCACCCACCAGTTCACCGCAGCTCCTTGCCTGTGAGCAAGCCTATAAAGTGCCTGTAAGTCTGACAGAGCGTCTAATCCTTCCCTGCTCTAATCAAATTAGAAAAAAGATTTCGGCTATGCATACACTTTAAGCTCAAAGTGGTTCCAAAGTCTCAAGGTTTTTTTACCTTAATGTATTGAATGCATTAAGGTAAAAAACCTTCTGGGTGCAGCTCCCCCCCCGAGTCCCCCTTTATATTTACCTGAGCCCCATCTCGATCTAGCGATGTGCTTAAGAGCAGAGACTCTCCCGGGTCTCTCTCCTCATTGGCTCACACAGCAGTGGGAACCATTGGCTCCTGCTGCTATAAATCACAGCCACTGAGCCGATAAGGATAGCGTAATAGGTGGGGGCTGAGCCACACTCTGTGTGTGTGAATGGACATTGTGAATGGACAATGAGGAGTGAGCCTGCTTGAGTGCCACCATAGCAAGAGGCCTGCTATTGGGAGCACTTGGCAGGGGGAGGAGCCAGGACCACAGATGGGGGACCCAAAAAGAAGAGTATTGCACAGAGCAGGTAAATATAATATGTTTGTTGTTTTTTTTTATTTTTTATTCTTTCTTTTAGTATCACTTTAATGTGATTGTAAACCTGTAAAACATGTCATATTTGCCTGCTCTGTGCAATGGTTTTGCACAGAGCAGCATCGATCCTTTTGGGGTCCTCACTGGTGCTCCTGGCTTCACCCGTTTGGCAAGTGCCCCCATAGGAAGTGGTTTCCCATGGGAACACTTTTGCGAGATCGATCCCAAGCTGCACTGCCTGCATCTATAGACACAGACAGCACTACTTGGCCCCGTCCCCCCACTCCATCACAGAATTTGATTAATAGCAGAGGGAGAGAGAGGAGAACTCTTGTGCACAGTGCTGTTTTGAGATCACGCTCAGGTAAGTATAAGGAGGGGCTGGAGGGGGACACTGAGGTTTTTTGCAGAGAATGCATTAAGGTAAAAAAACGTAAGCCTATACACCCAGGCAGTGGCGGCCCGTCCATTAGGGGTGCTGCCCCACCTATCCATGCGTCCGTCCCCCTAATCTATATGCGGGGCGCCGGACGCATGGATTGCAATGGGAGTGTTCTTTATTTTAAAGCATGTGATTAGAGCCAAAGGCTCTAATAGGCTTCAAAAAAGGGTGGGCTCAGGGCGCAGAGCACTGCGCCCCGAGCACATCCAGTTGTGTGACAACAGTGAATGAATATTCGCTATTGTCACACTGATTCTCCTCCCGGCCAATCAGGAAGCAGTTCGTGAGACCCGTTTCCCGATTGGCTGAAAAGAGAGGTGATCTTATTGGCCGCCTAGTAGGAGGAGGAGAGAGGAGATGCAGAGGAAGTCGCGCGCTGTGAAGTCGAGTAAGGAGGAGACTTCACACCGGCCCGGAGGACCATTGGACCTAGATGCGGTAAGTGGGGGGCCCGACCAACCGCCAGGGGGGGTGGAGGGGTGGCGTCGGATGGACAGATTGCTGCCCCCCCCTAAAAAAAATATATCACCAGCCGCCACTGCATCCAGGTCAAGATCTCATGCATTAAGTTTTCTTTATGGTAAATGCTCATTTGGCTAGGAAAAGATAAGTAAAAACATTCACCTTTTTCCTTTTACCTTATACCGTATTCCCCTGGCAGCCGGTGCTCTCCTCTGCTGTTCGACACACTGGAATTCAGACAAGCCTTTGTCACCATCGTGTACAATGCATGGTTCTGCGTTGTAAGTGATGATAACAAAGAGTAGCAACCAATAGGAGGGAAAGGGGCTTAGGGAGATCAGTCTCTTAGAGAGGAGGAATCCTGAGAAAACAAAGTAAGCTTTCCACCTTATTCCCAAACCCTCTAGCCAAATAAACATTTAACCCGTGCCCCCCCCCCCCCTTTGTTCTTCTTCAGTTATTTTATATTAAAATTTCAGTACAAATACAAAAGAAAGAAAAAGAAGACATTAAGGCCTCAAGACATGTTCTTGAATAACAAAAATACAGTATTCACCACAGTACAGAGTGTATCATGACTACAAAATACAAATCAAATTGGTTAAGAACGTGTCAGTTCCATGTTTATTCAGGCTAGGGGGAGACTAAAAAGGGAATCTTCCATGAGGTAAGCTGTTCTTTGGTCCATTGAGAGAATTGGAAACAATGGTAATGGGGTAACAGTTAGCAGAGCAATAGAACAAAAGATAGTAAAAGCTGTCAGGATTTGTATCAGGATTAGGGATGAGCCGAACACCCCCCTGTTCGGTTCGCACCAGAACATGCGAACAGGAAAAAAATTCGTTCGAACACGCGAACGCCGTTAAAGTCTATGGGACACGAACATGAATAATCAAAAGTGCTAATTTTAAAGGCTAATATGCAAGTTATTGTCATAAAAAGTGTTTGGGGACCCGGGTCCTCCCCCAGGGGACATGAATCAATGCAAAAAAAAGTTTTAAAAACGGCCGTTTTTTCAGGAGCAGTGATTTTAATAATGCTTAAAGTCAAACAATAAAAGTGTAATATCCCTTTAAATTTCATACCTGGGGGGTGTCTATAGTATGCCTGTAAAGGGGCGCATGTTTCCCGTGTTTAGAACAGTCTGACAGCAAAGTGACATTTTGAAGGAAAAAACACATTTAAAACTACCCGCGGCTATTGCATTGCCGACAATACACATAGAAGTTCATTGATAAAAACGGCATGGGAATTCCCCACAGGGCAACCCCGAACCAAAAAAAAAAAAAAAAAAATGATGTGGGGGTCCCCCTAAATTCCATACAAGGCCCTTCAGGTCTGGTATGGATATTAAGGGGAACCCCAGCCAAAATTAAAAAAAAAAATTGACGTGGGGTTCCCCCTAAATTCCATACCAGACCCTTCAGGTCTGGTATGGATTTTAAGGGGAACCCCGCGCCAAAAAAAAAAAAAAAAACGGCGTGGGGTCCCCCTAAAAATCCATACCAGACCCTTATCCGAGCACGCAACCTGGCAGGCCGCAGGAAAAGAGGGGGGGACGAGAGTGCGGCCCCCCCCCCTCCTGAACCGTACCAGGCCACATGCCCTCAACATTGGGAGGGTGCTTTGGGGTAGCCCCCCAAAACACCTTGTCCCCATGTTGATGAGGACAAGGGCCTCATCCTCACAACCCTGGCCGGTGGTTGTGAGGGTCTGCGGGCGGGGGGCTTATCGGAATCTGGAAGCCCCCTTTAACAAGGGGACCCCCAGATCCCGGCCCCCCCCCTGTGTGAAATGGTAAGGGGGTACTTACCCCTACCATTTCTCTAAAAAACTGTCAAAAATGTTAAAAATGACAAGAGACAGTTTTTGACAATTCCTTTATTTAAATGCTTCTTCTTTCTTCTTTCTTCCTTCATCTTCTTCTGGTTCTTCTGGCTCTTCTGGTTCTTCCTCCGGCGTTCTCGTCCAGCATCTTCTCCGCGGCGTCTTCTATCTTCTTCTCCTCGGGCCGCTCCGCACCCATGGCATGAGGGGAGGCTCCCGCTCTTCTCTTCATCTTCTTCTCTACTTCATCTTCTTCTTCATCTTCTTCTTCTTCCTTCTTCTCTTCTTCCTGTCTTCTCCGGGCCGCTCCGCAGCCATGCTGGCATGGTGGGAGGCTCCCGCTGTGTGACGGCGTCTCTTCGTCTGACGGTTCTTAAATAACGGGGGGCGGGGCCATCCGGTGACCCCGCCCCCCTCTGACGCACGGTGACTTGAGGGACTTCCCTGTGACGTCACGGGGAATGCCACAGGGAAGTCCCGTCATGTCACTGTGCGTCAGAGGGGGGCGGGGCCACCGGGTGGCCCCGCCCCCCGTTATTTAAGAACCGTCAGACGAAGAGTTGCCGTCACACAGCGGGAGCCTCCCTCCATGCCACAGCATGGCTGCGGAGCGGCCCGGAGAAGACAGGAAGAAGAGAAGAAGAGAAGAAGGAAGAAGAAGAAGAAGAAGAAGATGAAGAAGAGAAGAAGATGAAGAGAAGAGCGGGAGCCTCCCCCCTCATGCCATGGGTGTGGAGCGGCCCGAGGAGAAGAAGATAGAAGACGCCGCGGAGAAGATGCTGGACGAGAACGCCGGAGGAAGAACCAGAAGAGCCAGAAGAACCAGAAGAAGATGAAGGAAGAAAGAAGAAGCATTTAAATAAAGGAATTGTCAAAAACTGTCTCTTGTCATTTTTTACATTTTTGACAGTTTTTTAGTGAAATGGTAGGGGTAAGTACCCCCTTACCATTTCACACAGGGGGGGGGCCGGGATCTGGGGGTCCCCTTGTTAAAGGGGGCTTCCAGATTCCGATAAGCCCCCCGCCCGCAGACCCTCACAACCACCGGCCAGGGTTGTGAGGATGAGGCCCTTGTCCTCATCAACATGGGGACAAGGTGTTTTGGGGGGCTACCCCAAAGCACCCTCCCAATGTTGAGGGCATGTGGCCTGGTACGGTTCAGGAGGGGGGGGGGGCCGCACTCCCGTCCCCCCCTCTTTTCCTGCGGCCTGCCAGGTTGCGTGCTCGGATAAGGGTCTGGTATGGATTTTTAGGGGGACCCCACGCCGTTTTTTTTTTTTTTTTTTGGCGCGGGGTTCCCCTTAAAATCCATACCAGACCTGAAGGGTCTGGTATGGAATTTAGGGGGAACCCCACGTCAATTTTTTTTTTCAATTTTGGCTGGGGTTCCCCTTAATATCCATACCAGACCTGAAGGGCCTTGTATGGAATTTAGGGGGACCCCCACATCATTTTTTTTTTTTTATTTTGGTTCGGGGTTCCCCTGTGGGGAATTCCCATGCCGTTTTTATCAATGAACTTCTATGTGTATTGTCGGCAATGCAATAGCCGCGGGTAGTTTTAAATGAGTTTTTTCCTTCCAAATGTCATTTTGCTGTCAGACTGTTCTAAACACAGGAAACATGCGCCCCTTTACAGGCATACTATAGACACCCCCCAGGTACGAAATTTAAAGGGATATTACACTTTTATTGTTTGACTTTAAGCATTAATAAAATCACTGCTCCTGAAAAAACGTCCGTTTTTAAAACTTTTTTTTGCATTGATCCATGTCCCCTGGGGCAGGACCCGGGTCCCCAAACACTTTTTATGACAATAACTTGCATATAAGCCTTTAAAATTAGCACTTTTGATTTCTCCCATAGACTTTTAAAGGGTGTTCCGCGGCATTCGAATTTGCCGCGAACACCCCAAATTGTTCGCTGTTCGGCGAACTTGCGAACAGCCAATGTTCGAGTAGAACATGAGTTCGACTCGAACTCGAAGCTCATCCCTAATCAGGATCAACAGGTATTGTTTTTACTTATTGAACAGATATAACAAAAAAAAATGAATGGTATATTTAACAGATCAAAGGGAAAAATAAGGTTTATATACACTTTAACTACCCTGAAATGTGTTCTGGATGCTCCAGGGATCTAGAAATCAGATGCATATGGTATGAAAAATTCTGGTTTTAAATGATTATTGCTCAAACCCTTCCCAAATTTGTGACCTTCTCATAATTGTATGGCAGGGATTGTGGTAGAGTCTGTAGGAGGTGAATAAAGGTATAGTCTTTCAGATGTTTGAAGTTTCATGGGGCATGCACAATAAAGCATAAAATCTTTCTATAACAAATACATACTAAATGAGGTTATATTTGTCCTTTATGATTTAGAAACTCAGCTATCTAATGGACGGCAGTAATGGTGTAGACTGGACAATACATATTTCAAGCATCATGTTTGTATCATCTATATGTACGATGTCTACCCATGTAGAATTCTGGCAATGGCAAGCTGGAGCGGTTGCAGTATTTGCATCTTGGGTCAACTTTCTAATTTATCTGCAGAGGTAAAATTATTATTATTATTATACACGACTTATATAGCACCAACAGTTTGTGCAACGCTTTACAATGTAGAGGGGAGACAGCACAATTACAGTACAATACAGAAGAGACAGGAAGGCCCTGCTCATAGAGCTTACATTCTAAAGGGAGGGGGTGGTGGTACAAAAGGCAAAAGATGCGTGGAATGATTATGGTGGGGTTGTTAGGTGGGTGTGGGATAGGCTTAAATAGGGTAAAAAACATTTGAACAGCATGCATTATAATTCCTTTGAGATTTACAGTATACTGTGCTTTATGGAATACTGTAAATCCAATGATATAGCTTAGCTTGTACACCAGAAATAAGTGTCCCAATTCATCAAGTTCCTATTTCTATGGGAAGTATAAGTTGAAGGATCTACAACTCACACATAGACATTACAAGCCTCACCGGATCTAATTAGGTTTGATGACAAACATACTGTTTATAGGTACCTTTAATAATGTTCTTAAAGTATAACTAAAGACAAAACCTTTTTTTTTAAAGTTTTCGATTGAGTGGAGAGGGATTAGAATGCTCCGTTTTTATTGCTGTCTGTGCCCTCGTTTAGGAGACTCACCCTCTCTATTTGTCTTGTTTACCATTATCATTGAAAGTAAAAGAAAATCCCAAATGTTGGGTTGTCCCCGCAAAAGTAATAGCGGGGAAATCTCCAATGGGAACATTATTTCTGGTGACCTGGGGGTCCCCAAGGAATTTCCTTAATTTGCAGGAATTTCCTATCACTTCCTATTTTGGCTATGGGACAAGAAGCGAAGGTAAATCTCTGCAATTGGACACATATAGCAAAAAAACCAAAAAAAAACCTCACAGGGGTTATAACCATCTCTTGCTCTATCCAACATGTAAAAAAACTTTTTGCCTATAGTTTTACTTTAAGGCATTTATCTCCTGCATTACTTTGAGAGTAGAGCTTGCGATAGTTGTAACACTTGCAAGCGTGTTCAATAAATGGCTCAAGGAACAAGACTAATTGCAGTAGCCCAAAGCAATCAAACATAATTTACTTTGCTAAAGGCAAACGTGTATCAGCTGCATTCTGACTGATTGTAGTGGGTGCCTCTATTTATTCCTTGTATTTGTAAAACTATATTATTGCAGAAGGGGCACATGATTTATGGTTATCTTGCTATAAACTTTATTAGCATTCTGTTACAATACTAATTGGACCTGCACTAGAAGTGGCACAAGATAAAAGTTTTGCCTTGGATAGTAAACATTATCTCTCTTCTTATCTGCTGTTTAGGGTGGGACTTATAGAGGAGCTTCAGTCTGTAAAAAAAAAAAAAAAAAAATTACAAATAATGTAGCTGCTGACTTTTAATATAAGGACACTTACCTGTCCAGGGATCGTGCGATGTCAGCACCCCGAACCAAATCGTCAATCAGCTTCGGGTGCAGGCGCCAGCATCGTAAGTAAGGCAAAATGGCAGTAAAGCCTACTGCACATGCGCAAGTCATGTTGCGCTTTCTGAATGGTCCTGCCATCTTCTGGGACCTGTGTGTCTCAGAAGTCAGCGGGGAGGGAGCAGGGGCCAGAAATGTCATAGATCGGCGATCTTACCAGAAAGTGGGAGGGGGTACCTGTCAAAACCCGGTACCCACTCCCTCTTCCCCCTCAAAAAGTGCCAAATGTGGCAGTGGAAGGGGGGGGGGGTGCGAACAAGCGGAGCTTCCGCTTTAAGGAGTAGAAACAGACAAAAAATTATCATGTTTCCCTTTGTCAGTCTCCTGCCATTTGTGTATGATGACAGTATTGGAGAAGAACCTCTAATTCTCTTAGCAAATATAGCTGTAAAGTGACAGCAAGAGGTGATATGAACCACCTCATCCCCTTAAATATTTGATAAAATAAATGGATGTGTGGAATAATGGGGCGCCATAAGGCTCAGGTAGCCAGCAGCCATACTTTGGCTACATTATGGTGACAGCTCTAAAGAGGCTAAGAAAGTATCTGTGCAATAACTGTACGTAACAGTGTGTACCTATTTTATTCTCTTCAGGTTTGAAACATGTGGAATCTATATTGTGATGTTTTGGGAGATTCTGAGAACATTAATACGAATTGTTGTCCTCTTCTTTTTCTTGATCTTGGCATTTGGACTAAGTTTCTTTGTACTCCTCTACCCTCAGGTTTGTAGGATTTTGAATGTATAAATATGTGTGTACCTTTGTTGTGGTTTAATATTATACTTAGGGATCTACTTGTCAGGAATAATGATAAGAGTGCCATTTTAGGTTTTTCTTTTCTTAATAAACAGAATTCTTTTGTAATGTAATTTCTGCTCCAAAGGTTTGGTGACAATAGGCGCTGTGGTTGTGAATTAAATAAATTACTATATAGACCAATAAGTGAACAATTGCAATGGTACATGAAAATGAGAACATATATGTGAACCACAATGATTCTAAAAAAAGGGTCCATATTCTTCAGGGAATATTTCAAACAGAAACTTGATTGTTCAATCAAAATGTGCTGTTATCCTTCACCGTTTGTAAACATCCATCAACACCCAACGTGTTCATATAAAATATCTGCTCACCAGACCGCCATGACCTCTTTAACCAAAAAGAAGGTCACAATACGCTTCTCAAGCAGGTGGCTTAACGGACAAATTACTGAAGTTTGAAGTTATAACTTCCATCCATTAATTTCACAGTAAATAGATAAATAATACATTATTATGTTATAACAAGCATAATAATATATGATTTAGCTTGATTAAAACAGTACCTTTTCAACAGCAGCAGATTCTCATTCTCCCTCTTAACTGTGTGAGGAAAAACCTGGGATTGTGGGTAAATCTTATACCCATAAACTCATGTTTTTTCCTTGTAGGAGGACTGGGCTGGAAGGAAGCAATTGTCTTTTAGACACATTCCCTTTCTATGACACTGCAGTGAGAGGCGTACTTCCACTGCAGCATTTTTATTGGACAGCTTGCGCCAATGGTACTTTACCATTGGTCCAAGCCTCCAAGCTATCCACTGAGCTCAGTGCCTCTGGCAAGAAGTGAGGAGAGGCACTGTGAGCTCAAACTCTCAGTCTGCTGCAAACAGAGTGTGCCAGCTTGTATTTAAACTGGCCACTATTTAAACTGGCCACTCTGTATATAGCTTCTGACAGGCTGCGCAAGGAGACCCAAAAGGTCGTATGAGCCCCAAATTTTGATTTTGGTGGGGTAGGACTTCAGCTACCCACTCCCAAAATTTCTCTGTGACACCCAGTCGCCGAGCTACGGCCCTCAAAGCTTGATAATTTTTTTTTTGGGGGGGGGGGGGTGTTTTGGAGCATTTCTGCTTGTCACGCACTTTTTTTTAGAATGGAGTGTGGTGCGTTTTTAACTTTTTTTTTATCTTGCTTTTTGTGCGTTTGCAGCGTGTTTCTGCAAGGCAAAGCATTTATTCATTTCCGGTACAGTTTGCCATGCATTCGGAAATGCACAAATGTGAATGGAGCCTCATTGTTCTTGTGTAAACACACCAATTTCACTTTCAGACCCCATTCACACCTAGAATTGTGGGAGCGCACGTTTTTTTGATTGTTTTTTCTGTGATGCACATAGGGCAGCCCATTGATGGGCTGTCCTACACATGGCAAAGTAGCTCATGAGACATTTTAGCATGTTGCGAAATGCACTGTGCGTTTTGCTGCATTTGTCACCCTTTATTTCATGTGGCAAAATGTGTGTTTGCTGAGCCGTTAACAATTAATGCCACGGAAAGCATAACTAGTTAATTTTAGGAGTATAAAGATATACACTATATAATCTGATTGTACAGTCTCTGTAAAGTCTCCTTTAGATTTACCAAAACTATGTACTAGGAGGACCCACGTATCTATCCATTCACTCTGTATCCAATCAGGCAGGCAGGTACTACATCAGGGGTACCCTACCTGCGAGCCGCATATGACTCCAGAGAGTTTAGCATGCAGACATAGCAAACATAGCAGCTGCGGCAACCTACATTGACAAGCCAGGCAAATGCACGCGTGAAGGGATGCCAGGGATGCTGTGCAAACATAGTTGATGGGTGAAGGGTATGTTTTAATTAGGACAGCTGGTAAACTCCTTCCTGTGTCTTACTGGGTTCTCCGTCCCAAATCTACATACCAGGAAGTAATGAACCTTTCTAAAAAATACAGCAGGGGCTAAGGTAAGGCCTTGTTCTTAAAATCAAAGAAAGCTTTTATTTTTCTTCACCAGGGGTACATTAATGGTATATTAGTACACAGGGGAGCTGGAATTTAGAAAAAAAAAGGTGAACTTAGCCTTAAAGCAGGTGATTTCCCCTCATTGCTAGTATAATTGGTGGTATCCTTATTTTCAAAATTAGTTTGAGTCTTGGCAAGGCCAGTATGTTCTTAGGATTCTGGCAGCTATGAGAGTGGCAATTTGCACTGCACAGAGATTTGTGAAAAGGCTGCAGAACTAGCAAAAGATTATCAAATCTCCTAATAATGGATGGTATAAACATGGATAGAAATAAACTATGTAAACTTTTAGAATTGTTGTATTGTTTCTTGACATCTCTTTGATATCCTTGTTTTCCTGGGTTCCTGTTTATATTTTTTTATGTCAAAATCTTAAGCTCAAAACAATAAAACATTTTTTTTCTATTACAAAACAAGATTTCATGGCCTAATTTTGTTGTTCTCTCTTTTTTAGACACCATTCAGCAATCCTTTATTAGCCCTGATGCAGACGTTTACCATGATGCTTGGAGATATAAACTATCATGATGGGTTCCTTGTTCCGTTCCTTAGCAACCAAATAGAAAATCCAGTTTTCACCTTCCTCCACCTGATTATTTTCACATTGTTAATTCCGATCCTATTGATGAACCTGCTTGTAAGTGACTTGTGATGATAATTACATAAGTGAGAATGTGAAAGCTAAAAAAATAACTCCTGCACAATCAGCAATCCTAGTTACAATATTTATATATAAGCTGTTGCTTGCACTGACATGTTTCCACACCCTTAATAAGTATTTATCAATAAAATGCAGTGCAAATTCACTGTGCATAAATGTACATTCACCTTATAGTAATACATATCCCAAATATTAGTGAAAAATAAAAAATATTCAAAATAAACAATATGAGATAACATGCTGGAAATTATACAATTTCCAAAATAGTATGAATAGATATTTAAAAAGATAAAAAATGTAAAAGATTAAAACTTCACTCACATCATACTGTGCACTAAAATCCGTTGCACCACAGAATAAAATGATATGCCTTTGCTTCCTTAAGACCCCTTTCACACTGAGGCAGTTTTCAGACGTTTTAGCGCTAGAAACAGCGCCTGTAAAGCGCCTGAAAAATGCCTCCCATGCTGCCCGAATGTGAAAGCCCGAGTGCTTTCACACTGGGGCCGTGCGCTTGAGGGACGTTAGAAAAAGTCCTGCAAGCAGCATCTTTGGGGCAGTTTGGGAGCACTGTATACACCTCTCCTCCACCGCCCCTGCCCATTGCAGTGAATGGGCAGAGCTTCCGAATCGCCTGAAAAGCGATCCGTAATCTCCATAACATGTAACACGGGCGTTATTAACCCCTTCTTTGGCCGCTATTGGGGGTTAAAAGCACCCCGCTCGTGGCCCGAAAAGCGCCGCTTAAACAACTGTAAAGTGCCACGCAAAAAAGGTGCCACTTTACGTAAGTATGTAAGGTAAGTATGATTCTAAAAAAAAAACATACATCTCTTTTAAGGGCCTGTATTGCAATTACAGAAAAGAGAGACAAAAACATGGTTTAAGGACTCATGCACATTTGGAAAAAAAACATCTCTTTTACAGGCTTTAGACTTTTTTTCAGCCTATAAAAGCACCTTTATGTTAGCCTATGGGGGGGGGGGGGGTTTACTAAAATTGGAGCACTCATAACCTGGTGCAGCTGTGCATAGTAACCAATCAGCTTCTAACTTCAGCTTGTTCAGTTAAGCTTTGACAACAAAACCTAGAAGCTGATTGGTTTCTATGCAGAGCTGCACCAGATTTTGCACTCTTCAGTTTTAGTAAAACTCCCCCTATGTGTTCATGCACACATAGACATTTAGGAGTGTTAGAAGAGGAACATATACAGGCTGAAAAAATAAACCCTTTACCAGTAAGTTTAGGAGAGGAGCTTTTGGGCAGAAAAAATTATGCACCTAAATGTCTTTAAAAACATGCCTAAACCCTTTGGAACACTTAATTAGATTGCAATGCCCTTAGGTAGCAATCAGACACCTATAATAATAGTGTGCCACATCCTAGATAATCTGAAATAGTGGGAGAATAGGAATAATGGACTTTGAAGGCACATATAAAAGTAATAAACTTTAATAGTCTACATTAAAAAATCACTGCTTGTTACAGTCAAAATATCGTAATAAAAAATAAGTAGGACTCAATGTGGTTCCCCTGAGGATACAATGAGATATACTTCTTGTGTGACAATGCTTGAAATATGCCCACACATGTATGCTCCTCTCAGAGTAGATTCCACATGTCCTCCTAGGTAACACAATTCTGCTCTACATGTTTCACAACCTGAAACGTCGCTTCTTCAGGAGCTTGAATATTTCTATTCAAAAAAACATACTTTAATTAGAATATATAGTACAACACCAAGGATATACAGTATATCACAAAAGTGAGTACACCCCTCACATTTTTGTAAATATTTTATTATATCTTTTAATGTGACAACACTAAAGAAATGACACTTTGCTACAATGTAAAGTAATGATGGTACAGCTTGTATAACAGTGTAAATTCCGATCCCCTCAAAATAACTCAACAAACAGCCATTAATGTCTAAACTGCTGGCAACAAATGTGAGTACACCCCTAAGTGAAAATGTCCAAATTGGGCCCAATTAGCCATTTTCCCTCCACAGTGTCATGTCACTCGTTAGTGTTACAAGGTCATAGGTGTGAATGGGGAGCAGGTGTGTTAAATTTGGTGTTATTACTTTCACTCTCTTATACTGGTCACTGGAAGTTCAACATGGCACCTCATGGCAAAGAACTCTCTGAGGATCTGAAAAAAAGAATTGTTGCTCTACATAAAGGTGGACTAGGCCAGCGATGGCGAACCTTGGCACCCCAGATGTTTTGGAACTACATTTCCCATGATGCTCTGGCACTCTGCTAAGTAGTGGAGCATCATGGGAAATGTAGTTCCAAAACATCTGGGGTGCCCAGGTTCGCCATCACTGGCCTAGGCTATAAGAAGATTGCCAAGACCCTGAAACTGAGCTGCAGCACAGTGGCCAAGACCATACAGCGGTTCAACAGGACAGGTTCCACTCACAACAGGCCTCGCCATGGTTGACCAAAGAAGTTGAGTGCACTTGCTCAGTGTCATATCCAGAAGTTTTCTTTGGGAAATAGACATATGAGTGCTGCCAGCATTGCTGCAGAGGTTGAAGGGGTGGGGGGTCAGACTGTCAGTGCTCAGACCATACGCCACACACTGCATCAAATTGGTCTGCATGGCTGTCGTCCCAGAAGGAAGCCTCTTCTAAAGATGATGCACACGATAACAGTTTGCTGAAGACAAGCAGACTAAGGACATGGATTACTGGAACCATGTCCTGTGGTCTGATGAGACCAAGATAAACTTATTTGATTCAGATGGTATCAAGAGTGTGTGGTGGCAACAAGGTGAGGAGTACAAAGACAAGTGTGTCTTGCCTACAGTCAAGCATGGTGGTCGGAGTGTCATGGTCTGGGGCTGTCCAAGACAACCACTACCTTGCTTAAGAAGCTGAGGGTTAAGGTGATGTACTGTCCACGCATGTCTCCAGATCTAAACCCTATTGAGCATCTGTGGGGCATCCTCAAATGGAAGGTGGAGAAGCACAAGGTTTCTAACATCCACCAGCTCCGTGATGTTGTCATGGAGGAGTGGAAGAGGACTCCAGTGGCATCCTGTGAAGCTCTGGTGAACTCCATGCCCAAGAGGGTTAAGGCAGTGCTGCAAAATAGTGGTGGCCACACAAAATATTGACACTTTGGGCCCAATTTGGACATTTTTATTTAGGGGTGTACTCACTTTTGTTGCCAGCGGTTTAGACATTGATGGCTGTGTGTTAAGTTATTTTGGGAGGACAGCAAATTTACACGGTTATACAAGCTATACACTCACTACTTTACATTGTAGCAAAGTGTAATTTCTTCAGTGTTGTCCCATGAAAAGGTATAATAAAATATTTACAAAAATGTGAGGGGTGTACTCACTTTTGTGAGATACTGTGTATATACATAAATGTAGACATCTTCACTTATACAGTAAGTGTTTTCAATAAAAATCAGTACTCACTTGCGCCAGAAACACCAAACCACAGTATCAACCCCCAAGAAACCACCAGAGCCCTTGATGGACAGAGAGAAGTCGTGAATTAGCAAATTGGTCAGGATGTGGGGACATATAAGGTAGCAAAAGCTATAAAATTTATACACAATAAGTAATCCAGAATCCAGCGTTTACTTATATATATATATAAATATTTAAATGAGTAACCCTTCCCATTACTCACGTAGCAATATAAAACTAACAGACATCCATATGGATTATATGGATTTCTTAGACATCTATAAGGAAAAACAGACATTTTCCAAAATTATCTAGAAAGTAAATATTGGATAATACACCTGACAGGGGACATATAATATGGAAAAGAGATGTTGAAATACCTTGATCCAAGAAAGTAGGCTGAGTATCAATAGTGCATTGGTAAATGCATTCTATTCAAAGAAACATACTTTAACTAGAATACATAGTACAACAACAAGGATATACTGTATATCCTTTTGTTGTACTATATATTTTAATCAAAGTATGTTTCTTTGAATAGAAATATTCAAGCTCCTTTAGAAGCGACGGTTCAGGTCGCGAAACATGTAGAGCAAAATTGTTTTATCTAGGAGGACATGTGGAATCTACTCTGAGAGGAGCATACATGTGTGGGCATATTTCAAGCATTGTCACACAAGAAGTATATCTCATTGTATCCTCAGGGGAACCACATTGAGTCCTACTTATTTTTTATTACGATATTTTGACTGTAACATGCTGTGATTTATTTAATGTAGACTATTAAAATGTATTACTTTTATATATGCCTTCAAAGTCCAATATTCCTATTCTCCCACTATTTCAGATGCCTAAACCCTAGACACATTTTGCGCTTGAGCATTTATTCATTCCAACTTCCAGAATAAATAAATTTATATTCTGGCCAATGGAATCCATAAACATTGAAATGCTTGACACGCCTAAACACGCATGCAATCCGTGGCTTTAGGCAAATTTTTAGGCTACTTTTCCTGCCAAGAGTAAAAGGCATTTAGAGGAGAAAATCAAACTCCCAGTGTTCATGTGGCCTAAAAAGTGTTATTTTACTGTAATATATTACACTATCATATTTTTTGGAAAGAAAAGAAACATACCACTGAGATTCCCATTATTAGAAATAAGGAAAGAGATTACATTAATCGTATTTAGCAAATTTAAAAATCATCGTATTGAAAATGTAAACAGAATCATACGTCAATGAAACAAGAAAAGCCACTCCAGGTGAGTGAGTCTCTGGTTAATCCCCACACACACTAGTCAGTTGCTAGCCCAACTCGTATGCTGTGTAACATAAGGAAATGATTCCGGACGGCTGCACTTCCAAAAATCCTTTTATTGAAGCTTCATACGACAAGTGGTTGACCGATGGAGCAGGGGACAAAAAGGTAGACATTACCAGAATCATAAGTCACTCGTTGAACCAACTACATTCCAAAATAATTGATTGTTTTTATATGCAAAAGCACAATTTCTTCAATCTGGTTTTCATGTACACTACAGATTGGTCTGGCTGTTGGTGATATTGCAGAAGTACAAAGAAATGCAGCACTTAAAAGGATTGCAATGCAGGTAAACTCTTTCTTCGTGTAACCTTTTTTGTTGTAGAAGGGACAAAGTCTCATGGGCATATTTTTTATTCTCCATTCTCAGAGAGCAACCAACGTTCCCCTCCAAGAACCATCAGTACTAAATACTAGATACATAAGCCAGTGCCCCATAGGTAGAAGGTTTGTTATTATAATGAGGAAGGTAGGCCATGAAAATACCAATCTTTATAGTCAACAGCTTTGGGTTGGTGTTTCAAAATTAAGGGTCCTTTCCAAAAAATGTTATAAGCTGCCCCATAAGCTTAAAAAATACAGATATTGATGTTGATTTACTAAAGGCAAATAGGCTGTTCACTTTTCAAGGGAAGTTGCATTTTGCAAGAGAATTTTCCCCAGATCTTAGTGAATGAGGTGAAGCTCTGCTGACAGCCATCATCCAATCATGTGCAAGCAAAATGCATTTTTTTTTTAATGTCCTGGTATTCTTTGCAAAGTGAAATGCCACCACATTCCCTGAGCACTGGAACAAATTCCCTTGCCAAGTGTAACTTCTCTTGCAAAGTGAACAGCCTTTAGTACATCAGCCCTATATCTTTAGCAAAACACATGATTTATTTAAGTTTTAAAAGAGTACCCCTTTTCTTTACTTGAATAACATGATTGTTTCTCTCAAGCTTCTCTTGTGACCAAAATCCAAAGCAGCCTTGGTCATATGGTCTCTGGCTACTACTTTGTGTTTTTCCTATTGCAGACATTTTGGAGTTTAAGTGATACCCTTTATTGGCTAACGTAAGTTATTAAAGATGCAAACTTTTGGGATAACTTAGATCCCACCCTCAGGCTTTATATCTTTCTGAAAAATGGTTCCTAAACCAACATATTTATACACAAGATTATAAGGAAGAACAATGGCATAAACAGCATTGACCATGCTGTTAATGGTTGCTAAGGATGTGGTGGGTGGAGGCATCTACTGCATTCTCAGCAACCACTGATATCACACGTGCCTGGGTATCCCTGGCCACGTTAGCAAAGTGGCATGAATATGGGCTGACATAATTTCCCAAATATGACCATGGCTATATTTGGGGAATAATGTCACCACTATTTCTGCCCCATATCTTATATTACCTATAGCAGCTTGAGGAGATGTCATTCAGCAAGTCACCATCATCGTGTTAGAGTCATCGGGTTTTTTTCTTGATGGATGCCATTTATTGTGATTGATAAGGATCTACATAACTGGACAATGTGATTGAAGATGGAAGTTTTTTATTTGCTGTTTATTTTTTGTAATACTTTATGCTAAATTTTTTGTTAAACTTAAAGAGACCTTTCAGATTCTGATAAGCTGCAGAACCCCACAACCCTGACCAAGTAGTTGAGGCCCTTGTCCTCATAAACATGGGGACAAGGGGCTTTGACAGGGGGATTTCCCTGAGCAAGGTACCCCCTATGTTACGAGCATGTGGCCTCCCCCCTTTCCTGGTTAGTCTGGCTGCATGCTCAGATTAAGGTTCTGGTATGGATTTTTGAGGGGTACCCCATGCATTTTGTTTGCATGGGGTTCTCCCTTAAAATCCATACCGGATCCAAAGCATATTTTTTAGCACTTTTTTTTTTTTTTAGCAAGAAACAGAGCTTACATAGTAGCAAAGTTAATACACATTAACAATAATTTTTACATTAAACGAATTACTTTATTATATACCATATGTCTAAATCTTTATTTCCTTTGTGGCATTTTAACATGCATGATTTTGAATTTGTCATAGTATTTTGGATGTATTTATGTATATAGGTGAGCCTGCACACAAATCTAGAGAAAAAGCTGCCATACTGGTTTCTGAAGAGGGTAGATGAAAGCAATTGCATTGTGTATCCCAATCTTCCAAGAATCTGGGGACATGCTGTGCATTCAGTAAGTAGTCCAGTGTTCAGTTTAGGTTTTCTGACATGGGGTAAAGTACAAGCTAACAATGGTTGCATATTGAAGTATTAACCATTTCATCTTTCATACCTGTATACTCCCTCTTATGGGCCAGAGCAGTTTTTGCCTTTTTGCTATGGGTCTGTTTATTCAGTGGTAGTGTTGTCGTTACTTAAGGCTGGCCATACATGTTCAATTGCCTTGTACAATTTACCTTTAGATTTACCAAAAACCATATAATATGAGGTCAAAACTAAACAACTTTCAATTGTATCCAATTAGACAGGCCCTTGCACTACATAGTTTAAGGTAAATCTAAAGGAAAATTGAACATGTATGGGCAGCCTAAGTTAATGAAGTTACATCTATTTTTTCAGGGCAAACATAGCTTCTTCTGGCAATATTGTCTTGTATAATTTTATTTTCTATGTAATCCAAAAAACAAAAATGTAGCAAAGCTAAAAATAAAACCTTTTTTTTTTCTTCAACTAGTGTTAGTTTTAAAAAGATAGTGTTGCTGTAATTAAAAGGTATTTTTTTTTTAGTAAGTTTGTTCTAAAAATTGCCCCCTTGACTTTCAGATTCTGATAAGCCCCCTGCCCGCAGACCCCCACAACCACCAGCCATGGTTGTGGGGATGGGGCCCTTGTCCAAATCAACATAGGGACAAGGTGCTTTGGAGGGGGGGGTGGGCGCTCGCTCACCCCCCCTTTCCTGACCTGCCAGGCTGCATGCCCTGATAAGGGTCTGGTATTGATTTTCACGCGTTTTTTTTTTTTTATTTATTTTTTTTAACTGGCAATTTTTTTTAAATTTCATGGTTCATCGGTTGTTAAGGATGCTGTGGTCGGCTTCCTGGCCCCGCTCCCTAACAACCAACTTATAAAGCTTTGCCCCACCAGGATGCAAAATGCACTGTGCAGTGCATTGCAGGGCATTTGGTGGGGCGAACACCTGCCAGACACCCTGCAAATTGGACGAACGGGCCGAACAGCCAGCATTCAGCCCAAACTCATGCTCGGGCTGAACCATTTGGTCAACACTACTGGCCATCAGATACCAGCACAGGAAGTCTCTCTGCACTAATAACTTATTTGCGTTTTTTTTTTTTTTTTTTAATAATGCAGCGCATCACAACCCACCTACTAAACTTGTGAATTAGGGTACCATTTTAAGCTGGCTGGATTGTTAAAAATCTTCCAGGAATCCGGGATGCTCTGCCAGGTTACTCTCATACAGATTATTGCCTATATTAAAGATACTCACCTGTGCTACAGCTGAGCTGGCTTCCATTCACATTCCTCTAACTACTATCTGATTTATATATAGGGGTAGTATAAACCAAACCCCTCCCTACTTTCCAGAGATGCAGGCGCACGAAGCCCCGCTTCTCTCCCCCTCTTCTCCGCAGCGCCACCATTCTAACTGTGGGCACCTGGCTGTGGCTTCACAGCCGGACGAGCACTGCACATGCGCAAGCCTCGCAGTGACGTGTCCCAGAAGTTTGCAGGGAAGGAGGGGGGAGAAATGATCTTCTTTCCAGCGCCGCGGTGCCAGGGGAGGAAGTGGGAGCTGGGTTCCTGTAAAAACAGGGTACTCCGCTTTAAACAGAATAAATAATAGTTTGCCACTCTGTTCATATTGCGTAATAACAACTGTTTGATTTTTTTCATTTTCCTGTTGATTTCAATAGAATTATACTTGGTTTTAGCTAAAGTGGAACTCTACACTCTCAATCAGCATTGACTAATTTGAATTCTTATGTTGCTAGCATTAGTAAATAGATAGGAAGGTATATCATATTACTTGTTGTAAGCTTTTTTTTTTTTTTTTTCTCAATTAGTTTCTGGTTTCCAAGCCTAGGCAAATTATGTCATACATCCCAAGAGTCTTTAGCGGGGGAAGATGGGCTTTCTCAGCTAAGAACACCCTCGTGTCTGCATGCCTGAGCTAAGGGCAGATGAATTCCAGGAAGTAAATACTACATGAATCATCTGCCCTTACTCAAGATGGCCACGGCCAGAAAAACTAGGGAGTGTTTTTCAAAGTGATTTCTCAGCAAAATAAAGCATGGAGACATGGATGGGAGAGTTTTCTTTGAATATTAAAAATTAATAAAATAGCGTTTTTGGTTTGTGCTGCTCAGATGCAGTGTAGTCCCGCTTTAAACAATAGCGCTAGGCTAGCACCCCCTCACATGATTTTACACTTATTTCTGAGCTACTTGGGATTTTGATGATTCACACATACATATATGAATGTTGAATTAGTTTAATAAATTGCCATGAAAACATTGTTGAGTTTTGACCACATAAGATACTTTGATCGCAGTATGTGAAGAAAATAAAGCCACTTTTTGTAAAAAAGTGCAGAAAGGTGACCTTTTTGAAATCTCATGTCTGAAATACTGTTGTACAGCCTTGGGGAAATTGGGAGAGGACAAAGAGAAGAGGGTCATCTGTAAATGTATTTTTGTATGCAAAATAAATAAATAAATCCTAATAAAAATGTATTTAAAAAAACACATTAGCACTACACGCTACAGTATTGCATCAAGTCAATCTGGTTATGTTGACTAAAAATACCAAAACTTAATAGTGAACTTGTTTTAATATATAGCAGGATGTAAATATATATAAATTAAAATTTTCCTTTCTTCATCAGAATTTACTTAAGTATTTCATTGAGTGTGATGGCTTTAAAGTTGAAGCTCCTATCAATGATGCAACGCTGGAACTGGAGCTGTGGAAGCAAAAAAACAGGTTAGCATGCGCAGCAGTTTATAAAGAACAATCATAGGGATGTGTGCTGAACCTCGGCAACTGCAACTATAGAGCACTGAGCACAGGGCAGAAATGAATGCAGTTTATGGGATGTATTATTACTATGTGCTAATACTATGTTATTGGTAATTCTATGTCCTGTATTGTTTTAGGTTGTTTCTTCTTTATTCCAAAGGCTTCATTATAGAATAATGCACTTTTTGTCTTATATGTCAACATTCAGTACTGAGCTCCTCCCTCTTGTAATAAGATCCACCCCTTCACACTCCAGCTGTAATGGATCCTGTAGACCAGGAGTCTGCAAACTTTCCAAACAAAGGGCCAGTTTTCTGTACTTCAGATTTGAGTGGGGCCAGACTGTGGCCAATGGAAATAGTAAATGTCCCAGCATTGGTGGGAGTACACAATTCCACAAACAATGTGAGGAGGTAAAAAGCCCCATCTTAGTGTCTTTGGGAGGAATAGTACCCCATCGTTGGTGTCAGTAGAAGGAATAGTGCCCCATTGTTGGTTTCAGTGGGAGGCATAGTGCCCCATTGTTGGTGTCACTGGGAGTAATAGTGCCCAATCTTTGGGGTCACTGGGAGGAATAGTGCCCCAATGATAGTGTCACTTGGTGGAATAGTGCCCCATCATTGGTGTCACTGGGAGCAATAGTGCCCCAATGATGGTGTCACTAGGAGGAATAGTGTCCCGTCATTGGTGTTGGTGGGAAGAACAGTGCCCCATCATTGGTATCATTGGGAGGAATAGTTTGTCGTGTCTGTGGGGGAATAGAGCTCCATCATTTCTGTATTTGGGTGGAATACTGCCCCAAGGGCAGGATAAATGCGGGCCACAGTTTGGAGACCAGTGCTGTAGACAATGGGGTAGATTTACTAACACTGGAGAGTGCACTGGTGCAGCTCTACATAGAAACCAATCAGATTCTAGTTTTTTTGTCAAACTGTTGAAGCTCATTGACTACCATACACAGCTCTTTTTTTTTTAGTTTTGGAGTGCAGAGGCCTTTTATTGCTGCCTGTGTCCATTAGGGAGATTAATCCTCTCTATTTGTTCTGTTTACCATTATCACCTAAAGTGAAAGTAAAACTGAAAGAAAATCCCATGTTTTGGGGTGTCAGAAGTACAGAAATAAAGGAGAAATCTTCCAATGGGGATACTATTTTTTTTTGCAGGAGGTACCCCTTAAAATCTATACAAGACTTATAGGTTCTAGTATGCATTTTGATGGGGGGGGGTCCTCTACGCACATTTTTTTTGTTCATTCTTGCTCCAGGATGCTACAGCAAACCCTTTCACATTGGTAGTTTGGCACATCGCTGTTCGGCACCTATTGTCTTCCTCACTTGGCCATAAATTTGTCCAGGGATCATGCCACTCCTGTTCATTATCATGACCCTGGGCTCTACTGTTCATCATTTTACAGATGCTGAGAGTGGGGTACAGTGCACACTGCATACGAAGCACTCAGAGAAAGGAGGTTTTTTTTGTTTTTCACATACAGTAAGATATACGGAATATCTTGTACCAAAAAACTCTGCTTCTAACATTTTTTTCACTGTCTCCTATTTTGATTGTACTTATTATTGCAATAGTGATATATTGTTGTATTGCATAACTTTATCAAAGAAATTGTTTGGATTATTTCAGGCTTTAAAATCTGCTTACTCTTTAATCCATATCTCGCATGCACCAATGTACCATTAATTGATCTAAAAGCCATAGCTAAATGTATGTGCAACTATGCTTTTACAGGTTGAAGGACCTGTCCTCAATTATGCAGAAGCAGCATGAACTGATCAAGCTTATCATTCAGAAAATGGAGATTGTATCAGAGGCAGAAGATGAAGACAATCAGGATCTATTTCAGCATAACAAACCAAAGCAACAGAAGATTGAAGACAAAGAAAGCAAGTGGGATTGTGTGATGAAAGCTGTGAAGTGCAAAAAAGCAAATTAGGGAATGGTGATGCTATCTATGTGCATGATAAGATGTCAACCATTTTTGGTCACAACTTGTAGTAGATCTAGTAGCATTTTACCTTTCTTTTTTGATGAAAATTAAACTTGTTTGTATGTAGTACAAGGACCTCATGCATGAAAACCAGTTGAACATGTACAGTATGTTTTGCTTCTTGGCACTTTTGAGCAGTGGCGGCTGGTGAAGTTTTAGGATGAGGGGGGTGCCAGACCCCACCCTTCCTTTTTGACCCCTCTCACTTCTCATAAGCCCCACTCCTTATAGAATCCATCCACTCCGTCTCCTGTATTCCACTTACTTCCACCCATAGTGTCAGGGGTATACAGCTCAGCATCACAGGACAGAGTATACAGCCCCAGCATCACAGGACAGAGTATACAGCCCCAGCATCACAGGACAGAGTATACAGCCCCAGCATCACAGGACAGAGTATACAGCCCCAGCATCACAGGACAGAGTATACAGCTCAGCCTCACAGGACAAAGTTTACAGTTTAGCCTCACAGATCAGAGTATACAGCTCAGCCTCACAGATCAGAGTATACAGGTCAGCCTCACAGATTCACGGTATACAGCTCAGCCTCACAGATCAGGATAGCTCAGCCTCACAGATTCACATTTTGTGTATACAGCTATAGACTCACACCTTCTTCCTTCCTGTACATAGAGTCTCTATATGCAGGAAGCAGGGCCGGTGCAAGGTTTTCTATCTACTTAGACAAAGGTGCATTTTGCCCCCCCCCATCACACACACACCCTCCTGTCACCCCGCACTTCCTTGCTGGTACCTCCTTCATATTGTGCCTGCAATGTGATGGATGTCATACAGCATTGAACTGCTGCTAAACAGCAGTGTGTAATGATGAGGCAATGTTATGCATTCCCCTCTTCCCATTACTGGCTGGCACAGAAGAGAGGACGCAGAATTAGGGCACAGAAGACTGGTGTTTTAAAAATCCAAATTCCTAGTAAGTGGCTGGAGATTCATATTTTTCTGCCTCCCCCATCCTGGTACCCTGATTAGCCCCATTAATATGGATATTGTATTAATTTATTTCTATGTATATCTCTATAGCTTGTGTGTGTGATTAGGAGGCCACATTCTCCTCCCCCTCTGCAACTTAGCACTTTGCCACCTGACAAACAGAAGACACACATTCTCTATCACATAATATGCGCTTTATACACCGACTGTACCATGTAAGTCTACACCCTGTATACGGTGGATTTGATTTAAATCATGATTTAAAACACTAGTAAAAAGGCTTGAATTAAATCAACTCAATTTAAATCATTATTTTTAAACGAGCAACTGTCATCTATGTCCACAGAGGCTCCTCCTCTGATCCACTGCTGACTCACCAACAGTCCCATTCACTTCAATGGGACGGTTGGTGATGCGGCAGTGACACAACAAGGTTAGGGACGTGGTGGCAGAAGGTGAGTGGATGCCCGCTAACAGGGGCTGCCATGATGAATCTGAAATGACAGGTGCTCTATAAATGTAAGGACTTATTCTTGCTGGTAGTTAGAATCTTTAATATTTTGCCAAAAAAATGAAGGTTTCCTATTTAGAATAATAAGCGATTCAATCATACAGTTTGTAGTGTACGTTGATTTGCAAAACAATGAGATAAAGGAATATTCCTGAACTTTGTTTTATTTCATGGTTACTGTAAAAATTGTTTGCATGCATCAATGCAGTGCATACTATCTCAGCTTGCAGAGCTTGGATTAATTGAATGAGTTTACCAAAAATGTAAATATTGCAGAATACACAGCCTCATGCTAAATAACTAAGCTCCATTCCATGATGAATAAACTAAATTATTAAAGTGTCTAAATAGAAAACTATCTTTTACATAGATTTTTACTCCAAAAGCATTTTATTAAAATAAATTTGATGAAAATATGAAAAATCGATTTAAATAAAAAAAAATCAGATAAAAAAAAAATCATTGATTTATATCCACCCTGACCCTGTATGGTCACCTCAGCTTTCCACATACACACAGCATGTCATGCCTGTATTCACACACTTGCAGGGGACTGGGCTGCTGATGTAAACTAAGGCTGTGTACTGTGAAGAAGGGAATCCATGGAAACTGGGTACAGTACATTACAGGGGCCACACTTGATATCATACCCAAGATGTTTTTGTAAAAAGGGGCCACACTTGATGTCATACACAGAATACCTATGAAAATGGGGGCTACACTGGGTTCCATATATACAGAGACCACACTGGTGCCATACATAAGCTGTCTGGAAACAGGGGCCACAACTGGGTGCCACACATAGAATGTCTATGAAGACAAGGGGTATACACTCTGGGTGTCATACATACACAGGCCGCAGAGGGTGTTATACACAGGCTGTCTGTGAAAACAGGGTCCATGCACAATTGCAGTGCCCTAATCCCGAGGTAACATGCATACACAGATAATCCTCTACACTCAGACACATCAAATATAGGGAAATGTCATTACACTGTACACAGCAGCCATGTGCCCTTTTACAGAATATGTACACAGTCATCTAGGGGTCCTGATGCTAGTCAACTTTGGGACCATTGTTCAAATCCTGCCCCTTGTCTCCATAGACAGAGAAAAATTGTTGTTTCTATTTCCATAGTGTAAGGATAGGCAGTGAACACCAGCAGATCCTGGTATAGATGGGCCTCGTGTACAAATGGCAGGTCAGTAATGGTGGAATGAGTGCCTTCCCTGACCTGTAAAGCTTGCAATCCAATATGGGGGAAGGAAATGACACTAGTGAAGGAGTCATGGGTGAGCTATAGTCAGGGCTATACATATAAAAACACATGTCTCAGTGTTCTCCTGATTCCTGAACACTTCACAATCCTCCACGCTTCTCCTCACACTTCAGCCTGTGCCAGCACCACCACAGCACAGATTCCTTTATTTTTATTACTGCCCCATGTAACACCTGACATTCCCCCAACCATGGGAGAGTTCTCATTACACTGCAAGGGGAAACAAGCCCACCAGGTGGAGAGTAAATGCTCCTATCTATCCTCCCTCCCCCACCAATAAATCAGCAATGTGAAAGGCAGACCTCTGGTCAGGGCAACGGTCAGCAAAGACTAAATAAATAAATAAGGCAAACCCATGCGGTCACAGTGCCTGACCAAGTAAAAAAAACAACAGAGGTCCATGTATGTGCAGGACGACGATAACGTGATCTGTGCACTGTGCAGCTTCTACTGCTGATCATCATCCTGACTGTGTACTGTGTGTGTGCCATGTGAGTGGAATCAGATCTTACATCTACTGCATCCTGTTGCTCAGCTCCAGGTGAATCCCTTTTTCATGTCGCCCAATCTGCAGTGTGCACTGTCTGAGTGGAGAATGAGTGAGAGGCGAGCAGGAAAGTGTGTTCAGAGGAGCAGATCATGGCTGTTCAGAGTGTGTCAGAGAGACTGAGTCCCACGGCACGCTTAAATTAGCCTTAGCTTGCCCGGAATCACGCTGCTCAGCTTCCTAATCCACCACAGGTACAGTCAGTCGTACAGTCCACAGAACAGTGAGCCGGGAAACCAGAAGTGCCGCAAAAAGCACCATCCTCCGGTCCCTGCCAATAAAAATAAAACACAAGGGGCCAGAGACAAATGATTGGAGAGTGGGAGTGTTTGCGGGCGCATCGCTTGTGCCCTGAACACTCCCTAAACACAGGCAAATCAGCTTCCCAGCTTGTAATCAGTTGATTGCAAGCTAGAAAACTTCCCATAAACCGCTGTGTCTGGGCCTCAACACTCTTAAAGTGAGGGGGGGGGTGGCGTCCATGCGCCCCCTATGGACAGGCCGCCACTGCTTTTGAGCCTCCATTACAATTAATGACAGCAATCAACCTTTTCCACTCCAACCGAGCTGACAACTCTCACTCTACTCACAACTCTCACTCTACTCTGTGTAGCAATAGATACTTCTTTTACTTTTATATTTTATTTTTTATTTTAATATTGGCATTGGCCCAGGTACTCAGCTTCTTGTGTATTTTCTTTGAAAATAGCTTGCTTATTAGCTTTACAAATCACCAGAATTTAACAACAAGATTTGCACCCCTCCCCTTCTCCCTTTGCAAATTTCTAGCAAGCGTTACAAATCAGTTCATAAACTGAACTCATCCCTAGTTACATCGCTACTACTGTATATTGCTCTGGATATTTAACAAAAAATCTAAACAGCCATTTGAAGTTCAAGCACGGTGGGATTGAATTAATAGTTTCTCTTGTGTAGACCTTATTATTGTAAAATAATATAATGTTTTAGAATAGGTTAAAAAGTAGGTTTCAATGGAATTAAAAGCATTTAGACAAAAACACTAGTTCTGAAAAAGGTGTCTTGCTATGGATTAACTATCTGCTAAGGAGGAACTTTATCTTTTCAGACACTCATAAACAGTAATATATATATTTTTTTATTTAAAATTGTCAATCAATTTCATTGTACATATGAAGACTATAAAATGTAGCATACAACTGGTTAGTATTGCTCATGCCCCTGTTGCTACATTTTTATCTACTTCTCATCTGCTATAGCTTTTACTTGACTGGTTAAACTGCACTTTAGGGCTCAGCTCTGTTTTTGATGTTAAAAAATGTATTGCTTAAATTTACACTTTGACATGATAATTCTTGCTTGGCTTAAATTGGTTTTGTTATGCAGGCTTTAGGGCTGTCATCCTGAGCTTGGCTTAATTATCTAGTAAGTCACCAACCTGTAACCACTATGTAGGGAGGAGGGGAGTTTGATATCACTGATTGCCTACTTGTTCTAGATCAGTGACTCACTTGGTGAAGCAAGGATCAAGTAGACAGTCCCTGAGTGTACACATTAAAAACCAAGTCATTAGTAGAAGCTTACTCATATCTGATTTTAGAACTTAAAGTGGAACTTCGGTCATTTTTTCATCTTTCCATCTATTACATCTTCTGTCCTTGTTGTTTTAACTTTAGATAGTAAAACATTTTTTTCTGCCAGTAAATACCTGATATCTTGTCTGGTAAAAAGCCTAGGCTTATGACATCATGCACAGCTCTCTCTCTCTCATTCTCATGAGAATTTGCCAGGAAGGGAGAAGGGTGAGTCATAAGAGGGCCAATGAGAGCTGCAGAACTGGAGGTGTGCCTCTGTGTGTCTGTGTAAATCCCGGAAGTGCACAAGCATCAGATTCAGCTGCCCACAGTTAAAATGGATGCAGCCAGACTCAGTGGAGGGAGATTTCTGCAGCATATTTGGCAAGTACAGAATCACAGTATATATGAAATAATATGCAAAGTGGTTGGTGGGAAGCTTCAGACTGGCAAAGATGTTTTTATTACAAATTATATGAGCAGACTGCAGTTCCTCTTTAAGAAGAGGGACACTTTAGGAAGATGGGGACCTGCTACATGTGTTGAGGCAAAAAGTTGGCTTTTTGTTAACTTATGTTGAATATTTCTTATGGCTTATTAGTTTGAGCCTATTTGCAGTAGGTAATGGTCTACAGAGTTATACCCATAATAACACAAAACATGAAATCACAGAAGAAATTAGCTAAATGACTTATTGTGTGGTTTTTCGTTTTTTCTTTCCTGTCCCACTTGCATGTGAACTTGAATAGCTTTTGCCATTCACTTTTCATTAAGAAATAACTACACTGCATTATCACCCAGTTATCATTACAGTGCCACTGTGAAAGGAAATTGAGTTTTTCAGTACACTGAAGGGAAGAGTTCTTTCCTTAGCAAACGTGCTGTAGGATGAGTAGCTGTAGATTAACTCAAACGTTATTGTAAATTAATTTTGTACAATTGGGCTGGAGTTGGGGTTTATTAAATACCCATGTTAGAAAAGACAAGATTGTTAAGCAGCTGAGCAAAGAACTTCAAGTTTGGGTAAAGAAGTTAGGCATGCAGAGTCAAGGTGGATTCTGAGAAAGTCCATATGGACTATAGTGAGGGCTCCTTTTATCTGGACTATATTTTGTCACAATGCCATGAGCTAAATAAAGCACCCCAATTGTCAACACTGTTCCACAGCTGCATACATGTGCGCTACACAAACACAAGTGGCTACAGGTACTGCATACACATTAGAGGCAAGGAAGAGTGCCAGAGCACTGGTGATGGACATGTAGCATGAACAGATAGCTGTACAAAGGATGGATAGTGTGTTTTAGAGCAAACAGCCAGGCTCACTGGGAGACAGAACACAGGCTGGAGCTGGGTCACATTCACAAATTGTCATATGCATCAGCAGAGACACAATTAGGATCTCCTTTTATTGTTATTTACCTGTAAGGGATGCAAGAATCATGTTGGTGCAAAGCCTGCAAAGAATACTGGAGGTGCAGGTGCACAGAGGCGGCAGATCCTTGTTATTTTGAATAGAGAAGGGTCTTTCTCTCTTGCAGCTATGAGCAAGCTAATCTTTGCTTAATGTCTGTGATGGAGTATAGAGGGGGTGCACCCAACTCTGGACCACCGGAGGATCCTCCAGTCCTCCGCTGGGCCAGTCTAAGCTGCTGCGCTGCCGGTACAATGGCCTTAGAGCCTTAGGGCATAGATAAGTTTGGACCCCTTGAACCCCTCCTCCTATATCTATGGCCAAGCTTCATGTTTGTTAATTAAACCATCATACGCTGTACAGTACATTAACTCAACAAAATTCATTGCATACAGTATTTTAAGGGGACAGCAAGATACTGTTATACAAGCTGTACACTCACTACTTTATTTACTTTTATTCAGTGTTGTCACATGAAAAGATATAATAAAATATTCACAAAAATGTTAGGGGTGTACTCACTTTTGTGAGGTACTGTAACTTAAATTGTAGTTTAATTGTATTTTGTGTTGTTTATTAATAGATTGCAGTATTGTGTAAGAAATAACATTATGTTTTGTTTTCATGTTTTCTTTTTTTGCAGTGACTATAATAAACTTGCATTATCTGTATCTATATCCAAGGCATTAGCATTAGGGCAGGTGAAATAATTTATTGTTTATAAGAAAGTGTTGTGAAAAAATATAAATACAAATAAAAGGATGTTTTTTTTCTTGGTTTATTTTCTTCAGTGGTTCTTCTATTTGTTCAGTCCCCTACTCAGTCAAACCTTGTGAATAGGGCAGCAGCAGTCTAATATATCAAGTCTTTAAGCTAGGTCTGCAATCTGGAATGCGTAGGTGTGAATAGATCCTGTGAGTCTTAATTCACAGAATGCATATTAGGAGTCTTGAGTACAAAACAGAAAAGAGTGTAGGAGTCAGGGGTGTGTAACTCACAGTGTAGGGCTAAGAAGAGTGCAAAATTCCCCCCCGCGAGCGATACTCTCCCCCATGTTACCCTTTCATCAAAAACCCCACTCCCTCTCCTGCAAAAAAACATCCAGCACTAGTCCTTAGTCACACCCTTCACCCCCCCACCAGTGAAAAAAAAAATCCCCCCCCCCCTCCCAGAACAACCCTCCCCCCCAAAAAAACTAATCTTCTTCCCCCTTCCACAGCACAAGTACCCCTCCACCATCCCCAAAATCCCCAATCCCAACACAACCCCCCCTTCTTCCCCATCCCAGCACTTACCACCACCCCTTCTGATACAAATCATCTTCCCCTACCAGCACAAATCCTCCTCCCCTGCAATACCCCCATGGCCCCCAACAGAAAGGGGGACCAGGACAGCAGCGGGATTGGAGCTGCGGGGGGGCAATTACAGAGGAGACAAAAGAGAAGGGAGAAAGAGGCGCCAGGTGGCCTCTGGTGCGGTAGTTTTTAATAAATTAAATGTTTAAAAACAATCCACTCACACATGTCAGAGCGGTAGGCATGTCAGTCTGTGAAGTCCGCTGCCAGCGTTCTCCCAATCCACGCTACTGTGATCATTGAATCACTGGAGGAAGCCAGTATAAGGATACAGAGGGAAACTCCAGTGAACTGTCAGCCTCTGATGATGGAGGCGTGGTTAAGCCTCTGGAACGCTTTGATTGGTCACAGCGTCCCAGGCTATCTGACAGTTCACTGGCGTTTCTCTGTGGCCCTCTGTATCCTTATACCGGCTTCCTCCAGTGATTCAGTGTTCACAGCAGAGCAGCATGGATCAGGAGAACGCTGGCAGTGGACTTCACAGACTGACATGCCTTTCTGCTCTGACATGTGTGAGTGGGTTGTTTTTAAAAATTTAATTTATTAAAAATGACTGCACCACCGCCTACCTGGTGCCTCTCTCTCCCTTCTCTTTTGTCTCCTCTGTAAGTGACCCCCGCCCGCAGCTGCTGTCCAGGTCCCCCTGTGTGGTGGGCCCCTACAGGAGGCCTCGTGGTACCCCCTGTCCGGGGCACTGATGTCCGGGTCTCAGGCAGAGGGAAACCCAGGCACATCATTCAAAACCCAGGTGACAACCTAGTCAAAACCCATCACTAACAGCTCATATTTACTGTAACATGCTAATGTATTTTTAAAAGTTATTTTTATTTTTAAAATCTGCAGCTTAAAGTATACATGAAGCCCAAACAGTTAGATTTAGATTTAGAGTAGCAGAGGGTTAACACTGTGGCTGATCAGGACAGTTAGCATCCTTGCTCTTTCACTTTCTGTTATAGGATGACAGCTAACTGTCTCCTAACTTTACTTTTACATTGCCTGTTACATGCACCCCTGATGGAGATGTGACTGCGATGGCAAACATTAAGCCATTATCAGGAAACTGGTCTAAAGCAGTGTTGTGTAGCCAGAGCTGAAGTGACTGCATGTAGATGAAAAGTGATTAAAATAGGCTGTAGTTGATCTGCAGTAGAGATGAGGTTTGGGTTCCTTGCTACCATAGATTTGAGGCAAACCCTGCATGTCCATTGTCCACACAGTTACAGGGAATTTATGCAAAGTTTTTAATGAAGGTTTATGACAAGTTTTCCTGACACCAAGAGAAAAATGGTGACAGGGGAGGGACTTCAAGCAGATTGGCAGCCTCAGCTCTGTTCCTATGAGCTTTGTGAAGGGGGGGGGGGTGTCTCTTGCCTCCAATCAGCTCTCAGACCTCTCCTCACTGAGCTCTGCAAAGTGTAACTTCAGCTCTCTGACCTCCTTTTTTCTGAACTCTCAGATAAGCTTAAACATTCAGCACTTTGAACGTAGCACTTTGAACGTATGTGGAGAAGAGAAGACTGCAGATAGATACAACTTATGTAGTAGGATTTGTTTCATCTCTGTGTATCGCCTGAGGATAGTCCCTTCACTGAGTATATGGAAGGGTTTACAGCCACTTTAAGTTCATAAGACCAGAACTGCAAGCTGGACAGCAGACCAAGCCACTTAGGAATTTGTTAAAGTGGTACTAAAGTCTTGTTTTTTTTTTTTACAAACATGTTACGCTTACCTACTCTTTGCAGTGGTTTTGCACAGAGCAGACGAGATCCTCCTCTTCTGGGGACCCTTTTTAGCACTCCTGGCCCCTCCCTCCTGCCAAGTGCCCACGCAGCAAGCAGCTTGAGCCACAGCTCCGTGTTTCCATTTAGACACAGAGCCGTGAGTCAGCCCACCCCCTCTCTCTCCTGATTGCCTAACTGACTTTGACAGCAGCGGGAGCCAATGTGTCTCAGCCAATCAGGAGGGAGAGTCCTGGACTGCCGAGACACTCGTGTATATTGCTGGATAGAGGTGAGGCTCAGGTACACTGCTCTGTGTGTCCATTCAGACATGGAGCTGCAGCCTGGCCCCGCCCACTCCCTCTCCTCATTGGCTCACTGACTTTGATTGACAGCAACGGGAGCCAATGGTACTTTGCTGCTGTCTCAGCCAATGAGGAGGGAGAGTCCCAGACAGCCGAGTCTCTCGTGCAACATCGCTGGATCAGAGGGAGCTCAGGTAAGTATTAGGGTGGCTGCTGCACACAGGAGGCTTAGAATGCATTAAAATAAAATAAAAACCTTCTGCTTTTACAACCACTTTAAGCATTCAGACTCAAAGATGACAAAGAGCCATGTTATCATCTCCTTCACTTCACTTAGAATGTCAACAAATCACAGCACTAGGTTAATAGTAACATGCTGTCACTTGTGTCCACATTCTCTGCAGATACAGATTGTCCACGTTATCATTATTTTGAGACCATTCCCCTTGATGCAATGAATAATTTTGTAGGTGTTTTTATCAGTACACCTGCAATTCAGGCTCTATTTGACTTTTTTGGAACGCTGTCAGTTACCTCATGCTGCTTTGAAAAACTCGCAGCAAAGTGCTAGATGACAGCTCTCTTTTATAGCTGACACACTGATAACTGGTAATCAACCTAATATTACTTCCGTTTGCAGCTGTGTTCATAATTGAAATTCAGTTAAAGTGTATCTAGAGCCAAAATGTTTTCTCATAGAAGGAAACTCCTGCCTTGAAAAAAAAAAAATTAAAGAGTTTGGCTACATGTGGGTGTTCTTTACATCTGAACTTTAATGTGAAGACCACTGAAGTAAATGGGAGGAGAATCTTTAACCACTTGCTTACTTGGCACTTAAACCCCCCTCCTGTCCAGACCAATTTTCAGCTTTCAGCGGCAAAGGGGAGGACGTCCTATGATGGCCTCCCGGAAATTCAGGTCCGCGCTGTAACCGTCATTCGGTTATAACACGGACCTCAAGTGGTTAAAACCAATTCTCTCAATTTTCAAGGCTAATTTCAAAGAAGTGTCAAATAAAGGGCAACTAGCTGGACACTACAAAGGCAAACATGTAGCAATGCAAATTTCTTTTTTTGAATACTGTTTGGCTGAGAGCAGCTCTTTTCCAGTAAGGCTTAAAGGGCAACATTAAAAAATGCACAATTCCTTTACCTACTTGCCTACCAGGCCAATTCTAACATTTCTCTCCTACATGTAAAAATCATATTTTTTTTGCTATAAAATGACACAGAACCCCCAAACATTATATATGGTTTTTTTTGCAGAGACCCTAGAGAATAAAATGGCGGTAGTGGCGGTCGTGTCGTTATCTCGCACAGTATTTGCGCAGAAATTTTTCAAACATGTTTTTTTTATTGTAAAAAAAAGTTTCATGCATTAAAAACAAAAAAATGAAACAGTAAAGTTTTTTTTGAATCATGTGAAAGATGATATTATGCTGAGTAAATAGATATCTAACATGTCATGCTTCCAAATTGCACGCGCTCGTGGAATGGCGCCAAACTTTGGTACTTAAAAATCCCTATAGGCGACGCTTTAAATTCTTTTACAGTTTACATGTTTTGAGTTACAGAGGAGGTCTTGGGCTAGAATTGTTGCTATCACTTTAACGTTCGCGGTGATACCTCACATGTGTGTTTTGAACGCTGTTTACATATGCGTTTGTTTCTGCAAGCAAGCACGCTGGGACAGGAGCGCTTAAATTTTTTTTTTTTTAATTGTTATTTTATTTTTATTTTTCTAGTTTGATGCTTTCTTTTACATTTAATTTTTTGGATCACTTTTATTTCTGTTACAAGCAATGTAAACATCCCTTGTAATAGGAATAGGCATGACAGGTTCTCTCTTTACAGTTAGATCTGGAGTCAATGAGTCCCCAGGGCTCACCTCTAGGCTGAGAAGCCTGAAATAAAAAAAAACAAAAAAACAAAGATCACAGCTTCCCAGCCGAGGCAGCATCATTTTTTCAAATGCAGGGGATGGGCGTGACGTCATAACATCGTGCCCAGCCTCTGAACGATCATAGAGACTTCAGGGATCATCTGGCCCGTTGGAAATTTCTATGGTCAGTATTTGGCGCCGGTCGGTTCCTTCTCCAGTTCGCCAATGGCAGAGGCAAGCCGGGAGAAGCACCGGAGGGTGGCGGGAGGGCGGGGGACGTTCCCTACCACCGCCTGTAAGAATGAGCAAGCAGCTAAACAGCATTCTTATGGTGAAGGGAATCGCCGGCTGAAAAACAAGATATCTGAATGATGCCTGTAACTGTAAACAGCGGCTTGATGCAGATATAGGAAAGGTCTCTGGCCGGGAAGAGAGAATGAACGTGGAGCCATGGGGATGATGGCAGCGGCAGCTACACCGGCTATCTCTCTCCCTGGGGAGTTACAGTCTCAGACTTGCCCAGGGCCAGATTAAGAACATCATGGGCCTGGTGCTGAGGATTTTGGTAGGGCTTTTTATAAAAAATAAATAAATAAATAAATATGCAAACAATTTTTTGTTATAACAAATTAAATTAAATAGAGAGAGGGAGGATGAGAGAGAGGGAAACGTGATGAGAGAGGGTTGAGGGATAAAGGAGGGGGGATGAGAGAGAGAGAGGATGCGCATGAGCATGCGTGGGAGTGACAGCAATGCAGCCCCGCCAAGGCAAGTGACCGAAGGCACAGAACCTGGAAGGAAGACCGGGTGAAGATGGAAGTGCCCGGGACCGGCCGGATTGATCACAGCGCAGCGCTGGAGGGCTCAGTCTGACAGGTAAGTTTACTGAAATGTGATAATATGCTGTGCATACTAGTACATCATGGCATAACCTACCGCAGGGCCTCTAAAAAGTAGTAATTTTACTACTGCTTTAATATCACAGGATCCCAGGAGCCTCTCATGCAGCCCCCTACTGACTCGGTGGCCCTTGGGCAGTGACCAGGTGCATAGTTGCCAAAATTTCAAAAATATTTTCAGGGATAGCTTTTTTTTCAACCAGTGGTATATTTAGAGTAGCTGACATCTCCTATGTTCCTTCATACATCACAGTAGTAATCACAAATTTAAATGAGTACTAATAATGGGCAGAACAAATATGAGGAGAAGATTTCCTTTAGTTGAACTAACAAACATACACCCATTCTAGAGCTGGTAACATTGAGCATATTCAATATAATTTTAAAGAACTGTTTTTGTGGGTAAGAGGCATAGGGGAGGAGTATGGATGGTATAACAGTGGGCACTATGTACAGGAGAGGCGTGTGGAGGGTATGGCAGTGGGCATTATGTACAGGAGATGAGTGTGCAGGGTATGACAGTGGGCAGTATGCACAGCAGAGGGGTGTGGAGGGTAATTCTCTGTTACAGTTTAATTATAGAGATTGAGAGATTGGTTGTTTTAACCTTTTTTGTATTTTTGTATATTAAAAAAAAAATTTGAATAAAAGATTATTTTATGTAGTTTAGATGTTGCATACATTAATTTATCTGTGTCCACCTGATATTGCAAGTCCCTGGGACAATTTTACCCCATTCCCTTTACCTCTATATTCAATAATTAGGGATGTGGTGCTAAGGGTTAACTGTCCCTGCCCTCTCAATATAGAAATTTACAGAAGAGGAATGTGGAGGGTATGGCAGTGAGCAGTATCTACAGGAGAGAAATGTGGAGGGTATGACAGTGAGCAGTATGTACAGGAGAGGAGTGTGGAGGGTATGAAAGTGAGCAGTATGTACAAGAGAGGAATGTGGAAGGTATGACAGTGAGCAGTAAGTACAGGAGAGGAATATGGAGGGTATGACAGTGAGTAGTATGTACAGGAGAGGAATGTGAAGGGTATGTCAGTGGGCAGTATGTACAGGAGAGGAGTGTGGGGGATATTACAGTGGGCAATATGTACAGGAGAGAAGTGTGGAGGGTATGACAGTGGGCAGTATGCACAGCAGAGGAGTGTGGGGGGTTGAAAGTGGGCACTATGTACAGAAGAGAAGTGTGGAGGGTATGCCAGTTGGCAGTATTGACAGGAGGAGTGTGGAAGGTAACATGAGGGCGGTATGTACAGGAGAGGAGTGTGGAGGGTATTATGGGAGCAGTATGTACAGGAGAAGAGTGTGGAGAGAAAGACAGTTGGCAGTATGTACAGGAGAGAAGTGTGGAAGGTATTATGGGGACAGTATGTACAGGAGAGCAGTGTATGACAGTGGGCAGTGTGTACAGGAGAGGATTGTGGGGGGATATGACAGTGAGCAGTATGTACAGGAGAGGAGTGTGGAAAGTAAGACAGTGGGCAGTATGTGCAGGAGAAGAGTGTGAGGGTATGACAGAGGGTAGTATGTACAGGAGAGGAGTGTGGAGGGTATGACAGTGGGCAGTATGCAGAGGAGAGGAGTGTTGAGGGTATGACAGTGGGCAATATGTAAAGGAGAGGAGTGTGGAGGGTATGACTGTGGGCAGTATGTACAGGAGAGGAGTGTGGAGGGTATGAAAGTGAGCAGTATGTACAGGAGAGGAATGTGGAGGGTATGACAGTGAGCAGTAAGTACAGGAGAGGAATGTGGAGGGTATGACAGTGAGCAGTAAGTATAGGAGAGGAATGTGGAGGGTATGACAGTGAGCGGTATGTACAGGAGAGGAATGTGGAGGGTATGACAGTGAGCAGTATGTACAGGAGAGAAATGTGGAGGGTATGACAGTGAGCAGTATGTACAGGAGAGAAATGTGGAGGGTATGACAGTGAGCAGTATGTACAGGAGAGGAGTGTGGAGGCTATGAAAGTGAGCAGTATGTACAAGAGAGGAATGTGGAGGGTATGACAGTGAGCGGTATGTACAGGAGAGGAGTGTGGAGGGTATGACAGCAGGCACTATGTACAGGAGAGGCTTGTGGGAGGTATGACAGGGGGCACTATGTACAGGAAAGAAGTGTATGATAGTGGGCAGTATGTACAGGAGAGGATTGTGGGGGGTATGACAATAAGCACTATGTAAAGGAGAGAAGTGTGGTGGGTATGACAGTGAGCACTGTGTATAGGAGAGAAGTGTGGAGGGTATGACAGTGGGCACTATGTATAGGAGAGGAGTGTGGAGGGTATGACAGCGGGCACTATGTACAGGTGAGGAGGATGAAGGAATCTGGGAAGGGAAAATTTAAAGGTTTGTGAAAGGATGTTTAGGGACTGCGTAGTGGTTAAGCGGGCCATACATGGATTGAAATTAAGCCAATTAAGCAGAGATCAGCCATGTATGGGCTAGCTGGTTTTACACAAGTCAATCTATTAATTGACTTGAGTACAGCCAGCCTGTCAGTTTTTTCCCAAAACAATCAGTGCTGCCAGCTATAATTGGCAACACTGATCATTGTATTCTATGGGTAGGGAAGGATCCCCACTGGCTGAACACAATAACACTGCGGGAATGATTCCCCCATCAACAGGTCAGCAGGTGAGAGGATGTGTGGTGACAGGCTGGGGAGAGAGGTCTGTCAACAGGGGGGGGTGAGATGGTCATGGGGGGATATCAATTAGCGGGTGGGGGGAGTAACTGGGAGGTGGCTAACATGGGAAGTGGCTGGGGAGTGACCTGGTTGGTGGGGAGTATGAAATGGATGATGTATTTCACGTTTCTTTCACATTTGCGGTAATGCTTACTGCCCTCTGAAAAGTGATCTGTGGTGGATTGCTTTTCAACGAGTGGTATAGCAGCAGCTGACAGGCGTTTATAAGGTGCTACTGCCACTCCTTGTTTTTTTTGTTTTTTTTTTTTAAATTGCTGAATGGTAGTTTTACATTGTTGGACTATGCTGCTACTGCAAGAGAGTTTGGCTTGCAGTTGCAGAGTGGCCCCATTGAAATCAATAGACGAGTTTGACAGGTGCTGCCACCTGTCAAACTCTGCATGCAGGCTCTAAGCTATCCATTGAGGTCAGTGCCTCTGACAAGAAGTGAGGAGAGGCACTGTGAGCTCATCCTCTCAGTCTGCTGCAAACAGAGTGTGTCAGCTTGTATTTAAACTGGCCACTCAGTATGTAGCTTCTGACAGGCTGCGCAAGAAGCCCCATATCTCTGGAACCATAGATGATAGGAGCCCTAAATTTTGACAAGTGGTGGGGTAGGTCTTCAGCTACCTACACCCCCCCCCTTGACCCCTGGTCGCCGAGCCATGACCCTCGAACTCCATCTTACTTTTGTTTGTTTGGGGTTTTTTTTAAGCAAATGGGCCTATCTTAAGGTAAGGGGCCTGGAGCTGCAGCTCCACTAGCCCCTATGTTAAGCCAGCCCTGGCCTCACCCTCAGTCTACATTCCTGCCGTGGAGGACAGCCGGTGCTGAACTTAGAGAGCTGGAGATGGTGCACTGCAGCATGGACTGGTCAGACTCTCTCTGTGCAGCACAGCGGTAGGTCAGTGTGAGAACGCCAGGCCAGCTGTTTAGTATGTCACATTGCTTTAATATATACCAAGCAGGCTGAGTGTTCCTTCCCAGTGCCCTTCCACCAGGTACTATTCCCTAACCTATATCTAATTACCCTGATATCTATATACACTGAGTGCACACTTATATCTGTACACTGAGTGCCACTTGGTGTACAGATATGACAGATATCAGTGTCAGAGGTACTAGCATTCTGTGTACAGAGATCAGTGTTATATATATTGGGAATAGCACTTAGTGACTACTATTCCCTATGTATAACACTGACATCCGTACATGGAATGCCACTCCATGTACAGATGTCTGTGTTAAAATATAAGGAATAGAACTCAGTGTACAGATCTCCAAGGGCGAACTGACCGTTTGGGCACCGGGCACTGCTTGAGGGTCCGGGACCAGAAGAGGCCCCATGAGAGGCTCCTGACCTAGACTTCATTCACCCATGTGCCTATGGAGGGAACAGTCTGCACAGCTGAGGACAGTGTACATGCTTGTCAAGCACGGCTCCTCCACAGGTGAGGGAGCTTGCCCACTGTCCTATGCTGTGTCTGGAGATTGCTCCATTCATGTTCCATCCTCTCCAAGCCTGAACCAAACACGCAGTCAGCCCAGTCTGGGCTCCACTTCCCTGCCTGTCTGGGTCCTGGCACAACCCCAGGACCCAGCCTAATCCCTGGGGCCACTACCAACAACAACTCACCAACCGAGCACTGCACTCCACAGTAAGTGCCCTGCCACTGTGAATACCCAACGTCCCACCCCTCTCTCCCTCACCCCCTCTCTATTTCACCCCCCTTTCTCTCTCTTTCTTCCTACTCTCTCTCTCTCTCTCTCTCTCTCTCTCTCTCTCTCTCTCTCTCTCAAACTCCTCCCTCTCACCCCATCTCTCTCTCTCTTTCATTCCCCCCTCTATCATCTTCCCTCTCTTACCTCCCTCTCTCACCCTATTTCTCTCTCTCTCCCTCTCTCTCTCTCTCTCCCTCAGGGTGCCCTCTCTCTCAGCCCCCCTCTCAGCCCTTCCTCTCTCTCAGTCCCACTTCTCTCTCTCTCAGCCCCCCTACCTGTTTCAAGCAGAAATACTGCACATACTGACTCCTACCACCATGACTATTTCAAATCACTGAAGTGGTCATGGTGTTAGAGTGTTCCTTTAATATCTCTCAGAAGAAGTAAACCTCTGTATACTAATTCCATTTCATTTGATCATCCACTAGTTGTGTTAAATTGAGTTTGCCATCTCCCTGAAATTAGTTTTTGCAGGTTGGGATGTCTGGGTCGCCCTACTCTATATTTGCCCGGGCTGTGAAATATCCAATGCGGCGGCACCCCCCCCCCATCCTCCATTAAGTCCTGCTGGGGCTTCGTCTGTCTCGGAGAGGGGCGAGCACCGCCAGATTATACAGAGTGGGGATCTCCCACTTACCTAGCTGTCAGACGAAGTCCCGCCTCCCTGGCCGGCTCTTATGATAGGAAACACACTGGTGACATCTATCATAAGAGGTGGGACTTTCTCTGAGGACAGCGGCCGTACGGGGTAAACAGGAGATCCCCACTCTACATAATCCGACTCCTCTCTTCTAGGTAAGGCTGAGTTGATTGGCACTGAGCAGGCTGAGCTAATGGGCACTGAGCAGGCTGAGCAGATGGGCACTGAACAGGCTGACCTGATGGGCACTGAACAGGCTGATCTGATGGGCACTGAACAGGCTAAACTGATGGGCACTGAACAGGCTGAGCTGATTGACACTGAACAGGCTGCATTGATGGGCACTGAACAGGCTAAGCTGATGGGCACTGAACAGGCTGATCTGATTAGCACTAAACAGGCGGCATTGATGGGCACTAAACAGGCTGCATTGATGGGCACTGAACTGGCTGAGCTGATGGGCACTGAATGGGTCTGATGGGCACTGAACAGTCTGCATTGATGGGCACTGAGCAGGCTGAGCTGATGGGCACTGAGCAGGCTGAGCTGATGGGCACTGAACAGGCTGAGCTGATGGTCACTGAACAGGCTGCATTGATGGGCACTGAGCAGGCTGAGCTGATGGGCACTGAGCAGGCTGAGCTGATGGGTACTGAGCAGGCTGAGCTGATGGGCGCTGAGCAGGCTGATCTGATGGGCACTGAACAGGCTGATCTGATGGGCACTGAGCAGGCTGAACTGATTGGCACTGAACAGACTGTATTGATGGGCACTGAACATGCTGCATTGATGGGCACTGTTTCTCTCACCCCTCCTACTCTCCCAGTCCCACTTCTCTCCCAGCCCCCTACCTGTTTCAAGCAGAAATACTGCACATACTGACTCCTACCACCATGACCATTTCCAATCACTGAAGTGGTCATGGTGTTAGAGTGTTCCTTTAATATCTCTCAGAAGAAGTAAACCTCTGTATACTGATTCCATTTCATTTGATCATCCTCTAGTTGTGTTAAATTGAGTTTGCCATCTCCCTGAAATTAGTTTTTGCAGGTTGGGATGTCTGGGTCACCCTACTCTATATTTGCCTGGGCTGTGAAATATCCATTGCGGCGGCACCCCCCCCATCCTCCATTAAGTCCTGCTGGGGCTTGGTCTGTCTCGGAGAGGGGGGCGAGCGCCACCGGATTATACAGAGTGGGGATCTCCCACTTACCTAGCTGTCAGACAAAGTCCTGCCTCCCTGGTCGGCTCCTATGATAGGCAACACACTGGTGACATCTATCATAGGAGGTGGGACTTTCTCTGAGGACAGCGGCCGTACGGGGTAAACAGGAGATCCCCACTCTACATAATCCGACTCCTCTCCTCTAGGTAAGGCTGAGCTGATTGGCACTGAGCAGGCTGAGCTGATGGGCACTGAAAAGGCTGAGCTGATGGGCACTGAGCAGGCTAAGCTGATGGGCACTGAACAGGCTGATCTGATGGGCACTGAACAGGCTAAACTGATGGGCACTGAACAGGCTGAGCTGATTGACACTGAACAGGCTGCATTGATGGGCACTGAACAGGCTAAGCTGATGGGCACTGAACAGGCTGATCTGATTAGCACTAAACAGGCGGCATTGATGGGCACTAAACAGGCTGCATTGATGGGCACTGAACAGGCTGAGCTGATGGGCACTGAATGGGTCTGATGGGCACTGAACAGTCTGCATTGATGGGCACTGAACAAGCTGCATTGATCTGATCTGATGGGCACTGAACAGGCTGCATTGATGGGCACTGAGCAGGCTGAGCTAATGAGCACTAAACAGGCTGAGCTGATGGGCACTGAGCAGGCTGAGCTGATGGGCGTTAAGCAGGCTGATCTGATGGGCACTGAACAGGCTGATCTGATGGGCGCTGAACAGGCTGAACTGATTGGCACTGAACAGGCTGTATTGATGGGCACTGAACATGCTGCATTGATGGGCACTGTCTCTCTCAGCCCTCCCTCTCTCTCAGTCCCACTTCTCTCTCTCTCAGCCCCCCTACCTGTTTCAAGCAGAAATACTGCACACACTGACTCCTACCACCATGACCATTTCAAATCACTGAAGTGGTCATGGTGTTAAAGTGTTCCTTTAATATCTCTTAGAAGAAGTAAACCTCCGTATACTGATTCCATTTCATTTGATCATCCTCTAGTTGTGTTAAATTGAGTTTGCCATCTCCCTGAAATTAGTTTTTGCAGGTTGGGATGTCTGGGTCACTCTACTCTATATTTGCCTGGGCTGTGAAATATCCAATGCGGCGATACCCCCCCCCCCCCCATCCTCCCTTAAGTCCTGCTGGGGCTTGGTCTGTCTCGGAGAGGGGCGAGTGCCGCCGGATTTTACAGAGTGGGGATCTCCCACTTACCTAGCTGTCAGATGAAGTCCCACCTCCCTGGCCGGCTCCTGTGATAGGAAACACACTGGTGACATCTATCATAGGAGTTGGGACTTCCTCTGAGGACAGCGGCCGCACGGGGTAAACAGGAGATCCCCCCTCTACATAATCCGACTCCTCTCCTCTAGGTAAGGCTGAGTTGATTGGCACTGAGCAGGCTGAGCTGATGGGCACTGAGCAGGCTGAGCTGATGGGCACTGAACAGGCTGAGCTGATGGGCACTGAACAGGCTGATCTGATGGGCACTGAACAGGTTGAGCTGATTGGCACCGAACAGGCTGCATTGATGGGCACTGAACAGGCTGAGTTGATGGGCACTGAACAGGCTGATTTGATTGGCACTAAACAGGCGGCATTGATGGGCACTAAACAGGCTGCGTTGATGGGCACTGAACAGGCTGAGCTGATGGGCACTGAATGGGTCTGATTGGCACTGAACAGTCTGCATTTATGGGCACTGAACAAGCTGCATTGATGGGCACTGAACAGGCTAATCTGATGGGCACTGAACAGGCTGCATTGATGGGCACTGAGCAGGTTGAGCTGATGGGCACTGAGCAGGCTGAGCTGATGGGCACTGAACAGGCTGAGCTGATTGGCACTGAACAGGCTGTATTGATGGGCACTGAACATGCTGCATTGATGGGCACTGTCTCTCTCAGCCCTCCCTCTCTCCCAGTCCCACTTCTCTCTCTCTCAGCCCCCCTACCTGTTTCAAGCAGAAATACTGCACATACTGACTCCTACCACCATGACCATTTCCAATCACTGAAGTGGTCATGGTGTTAGAGTGTTCCTTTAATATCTCTCAGAAGAAGTAAATCTCTGTATACTGATTCCATTTCATTTGATCATCCTCTAGTTGTGTTAAATTGAGTTTGCCATCTCCCTGAAATTAGTTTTTGCAGGTTGGGATGTCTGGGTCACCCTACTCTATATTTGCCTGGGCTGTGAAATATCCAATGCGGCGGCACCCCCCCTACACTCCATTAAGTCCTGCTGGGGCTTGGTCTGTCTCGGAGAGGGGCGAGCGCTGCCGGATTATACAGAGTTGGGATCTCCCACTTACCTATTTGTCAGACAAAGTCCCTCCTCCCTGGCTAGCTCCTATGATAGGCAAAACACTGGTGACATCTATCATAGGAGGTGGGACTTCCTCTGAGGACAGCGGCCGCACGGGGTAAACAGGAGATCCCCGCTCTACATAATCCGACTCCTCTCCTCTAGGTAAAGCTGAGCTGATGGGCACTGAGCAGGCTGAGATGATGGGCACTGAGCAGGCTGAGCTGATGGGCACTGAGCAGGCTGATCTGATGGGCACTGAACAGGCTAAACTGATGGGCACTGAAAAAGCTGAGCTGATGGGCACTGAACAGGCTGTTCTGATTGGCACTAAACAGGCGGCATTGATGGGCACTAAACAGGCGGCATTGATGGGCACTAAACAGTATGCATTAATGGGCACTGAACAGGCTGAGCTGATGGGCACTGAACAGGCTGATCTGATGGGCACTGAACAGTCTGCATTGATGGGCACTGAACAAGCTGCATTAATTGGGCACTGAACAGGCTGAGCTGATGGGCACTGAACAGGCTGGTCTGATGGTCACTGAACAGGCTGCATTGATGGGCACTGAGCAGGCTGAGCTGATGGGCACTGAGCAGGCTGAGCTGATGGGCACTGAGCAGGCTGAGCTGATGGGCGCTGAGCAGGATGATCTGATGGGCACTGAACAGGCTGATCTGATGGGCACTGAAAAGGCTGAACTGATTGGCACTGAACAGGCTGAATTGATGGGCACTGAACATGCTGCATTGATGGGCACTCAACAGGCTGAGCTGATTGGCACTCAACAGGCTGCATTAATGGGTATTGAACAGGCTAAGCTGATGGGCACTAAACAGGCTGCACTGATGGCACTGAGCAGGCTGCACTGATGGGCACTGAACAGGCTGCACTGATGGCACTGAGCAGGCTGCACTGATGGGCACTGAACAGACTGCATTGATGTGCACTGAACAGGCTGCATTGATGGGTACTGAACAGGCTGCGCTGATGGGCACTGGTGAGTCTGCTCTGATGGGCACTGGTGAGGCTGTGCTGATGGGCACTGGTGAGGTTGCGCTGATGGGCACTGGTGAGACTGTGCTGATGGCTACTGGTGAGTATAATACACTCTTCAACTGTGCATTAAAATGCATGGTTTTCCCTTTTATGAACCAGAAAATAATGACAATATGCGGTTGGGATGGTATAATAATGATATGGGGCTGATTGATGAAATGATTTCCAGAAATAACTTATATATCATATAATCATTACATAAACATATACTACACACACTGCATATATCATTTGAGAAAAATATGCTTATAAAATAGTTTACTATTTGCCAATAAAAAAAAATAAAAAATTCATTTTTAAAATCTGGTCACCTTATTATAGATAATAGAACCTAGGTGAGTAACCATAATTAGGACAATATTTAGATGTTTCAGAATAAATAGATATAATAAAGTTTGTTGCAAATATGCAGCTAAAACAAACCAAGATGTTAGCAACATAAATGCTGTCAGACTATTTTTTAAGCGGCCAGATCTGTAGCAAGCATAAAAAGATAGGAGTTTAGATTTGTTAGACTGTCAAGGCTGCAAGCTGGTTGCATGCTGTTGACAGATAGTGAGGATGACAACCTCAGAACCAGCATCTTTTAAAAACAAGTCAGTAATGATAGCGCTGTTCTCAAAGTTCACTTTTAGTAATTATCACTAGGTGGCAGCATTAGACACTTTGTTTGCAGTAAATCTCAAGTCACAAACTCTACTGTAGAATTTGTGCCATAAAATCAATCTTTACTGATCAGGGTGATAGCTAAAATAATATTTCACATTGATTTCAAATATTTTTTTTTTGAAAATGCATTCTCTACATTCCCTAAGAAAAGCAGTAAATATTTAGAAGAATTCTTCAATTAAAAAAAAACAAAAAAAAAAAAACATAATTCTTACTAGATTACGCTCTCTTGATTTTTCTTTATGCATAGATTTTTCTTCTGTTGACACCCCTGCATTGAACTTTTGAAGGACTTCTCTTTTGTGATTGTGAACCATTTCCATTCTCTATTTGGAGCTGACACCCATATCCTACTCTGGGGACTTTTCAGCTGTCCTTTGAACTTTGCCATTCACTTGGGTTTCAAGTTTTTTATGTATTATAATTTAATCACTTATATGTATGTATGTTTTTTTTTGAGTTTATTGCATGTGATTTGACATGGGGCTTATTTTTGATTCGTATTGGGGCTTACATTTGATTTGTATGGGGCTTATTTTTCGTATGCTCATCTTTAGAATTAATTTTTACTTTCACTGTGATATAATGTGTAGCGCTGCACACTTTTGTTTTTCCACATAGAAAAATTAGGTCTGGGCTCGTTTTCCTTATTCTGTTTCAGCGCTTAGCAGGTCTCTGTTCTAGAACAAGCATAAATGTATTAGATGCTCTAAAACATAATATGCACATGTTTTTCCAAAATCAGTGACTAAACAAGTTGTGAAAGAAGGATGGAAATGACAACTCTGAAGCATACAGCCTCAAAAACAAGCCAACAAGCCTCAAAAACAAGCCAACCAAAGCTCATGAATTCAAGAGTATAGAACAAATAATCTCTGGCTGTCAATAGATTTTTGTAAGTCTAATGACAGGAACAATGCTGCTCTCCAAGAGAGGGGCTACAATTGGAGTCAATGATTGATAATAAAGTCAACACTGTACGGGTTTGATTCATTACTTGCAAATGGCAGATGAACTCAGCATGATAAAATTTGATGTGGTGTTCCAAAAATTAATGCATTTGCGTTTGAGGTTTTTGTTGAAAACCTTTAGATCACAATCACTAAGGGAAATAGGTCTATAGTTGGTAAAATCTGTAAAATGTTTTGCAGGTTTGGGTATAACACTAAAAAGGCCCTATTCTCTTCCTAGGAAAGGCAATTACGCTCTTGTAGGTGGTTAAATAGAGAAGTTAGATATAGAGCTAGGAGATCGGAGAAATGTTTGTAAAAGCCATTTGGGAACCCATCAGGACTAGGTGATTTATTAAGTTTAGGAGTTTTAATAATCTTGTTTATTTTCTCAACTGTTAATTATTTTTCCATAAGTTTCTGATTCAGTATGGGTGGTCTTTAAAAAAGCAGTCCATATGTGCCCTAATTACAGGGAATGGTTTCCAATAAAATGTACTGAATTTCATATTCTGAGACCACATGAGTACCATTATGTAGTTTACATCTGGGCATAGCTTGGAAATATGTCCTAGGATTGATTGAATTTGTTGGCTAAAAGTTGCCCTGGTTTATCTCCCCATTTGAAGAATCTACACTGGGACCATTGCAATGACTTTTCTGCTATATGGTAATGGTTGGTCTTTTGATCATTGATTGCATGCTTTTTTTTACTTTAAGTTTTGAGGAAAGCTGAATTAGGGTCCTACGAGGGGTGGCCCTATGTGCTGACCAATGAATAGAGGAAGAGGTAACTGTTTTTATTTTGGAGAAAACTTTAATGTGATTGGCAATATTAAAGCAATAGGCTTGATTAACCAGAAGATATTCAATGAAATTGTGGTTGTTTCCCACACAGATCTAGAAGAGTTATCATTATGGGGTTCATGATCAGACCAGGTCTTCGAAAATATGCTGGTAGTTACTAATGTAGCACCCTCTACCTGAAGGTAGGTGCTAGAATAGGATTTTCCCAGCTCAGGATATGTGTAGGTAAATTTAGGCAAGCTTATTTTGTGTGCTAGGTCTGTCTGTTTCGATTCTGGGATTGGGAGTGTAAAGTGCAGTGGTGGGTGTGGTCACTTGTACTTTGATTCAGAGATGCCTCCCCTATTTTCAGAAAGATGTTTCTGGAATGGGAGCTGGACCTGAAGTCTGAGTGGCAGGCAGCTCATGTGAGGAGCTCTGACCAATTACCTCTAGGTATTGGCAAGGGGCAGGCCTCTCATATAAGCTGGGATCACATGCCATCAGGGAGGAGTTCTGAGAGCAGGAAAATATAGAATGGAGTGCTGAGTTGTGGTTCCAGGCATCCCCACATGGGGGGTGCGCCGAGCATGGAGGAGGGCTGGGGGAGCCATAGGAATCTTCATCAAGGAGCTGTTGTCAAGCTGCTGTGACTGGGGAACACAGAACTTGTGCACAGATGAAGAATGGTGAAGAAGAAGCAGTAAAGAGTCAGGAGGAAAGCGGTAGAGCTAAAGTCAAGCTGCTGTGACCGGGGAACACAGGACATGTACTTTGAAGGAGGTTAGTGCTGAAGAATTATAAGAGAATCTTTAAGAGTAGTGAGAAATGCTGTCGCTGGGGAACACAGTGTTTGCAATCTTGGACTTGCTGATATCAGTGGTCCACCTATTACCATGTGCCAGGCCGTCGGGGGGAAGTACCGTGTATCTCTGGTCTGGTTAAGCACATTGGTAATACCTTCCAAAAGACTGTATGGCTGTCTGATTCATTGAGCCATCGGAGAGAGGTTGTGTAGGCCTCTGGCTCCTTGATACGCTGAGGAAATACCATTATGGTCTGCAAGGTGGAATTATTCAGAGTGATTCTTTCTTGTCCCAATGGAAGTAAAGAAATAGTATTTTAGTAGTTTTGCAGTGAAGGATTTGTACAAGAAGAGAAGGAGCAACAGTCTGCAGAGAGGTTATCCAGAGGAAGGAGACTGGGGGTGCAAGGTGTGCATCAATTTGTAAGGCTAAGACCACTGAATAATGTCTTACAATGTGCTAAATGCTATGGGCATCTCATATCTTCCTTTATCCCACCCAAGTTGTATCCTGCAATAAACATAACAAAACTGCGCAAATGACTGTTCATTGTCTTAACTGATAGATGGGGGACTGGCAGCAGGGTGATTGACGGATTTCTAGTAACCAAGTGGTGAACATACCGCTACACTAATTTAAGGAACAGAGCTAAGGACAAAATGATGTAATAATTTCTGGATTATTGACTGTCAACTCTTGAGTAGTGGATATAATCATTAGCAGTTGGGTTGGCCTCTCTCCAGACATCAACAAGATCTGCTGAAGGTCCACCAACTTGTGACTCTGTTTAGGAGGACATTAATAGGAAGTTGGTTTGGACCTGCTCAAGATATGTTCCAATGTGATTGTAATCCTCAGGTACTATGTGCCTTCTCTTTCAGAAAGCAGGTCCCTTAGGAGATCCTAAAAAATTGTGTTTGTCCTGTATCGGAAGCAAAATTCACAATAAAAGTAACCAGAGTCCCCTTCACCAATAGATAATGCTCATGGGTATATCCCTAATAACTTTTTTTCCTAAAATGATAACCAATGTGACAAACAAAAGGCCACTTCCCTTTTCTTTTGTAAATATTTTGGCATAATTAGGCACTACAGGCAGTCCCTGGGACAAATATCCGACTTACAATCCACTCCTACATACAAGCCAAAGGAGACAACAGGAAGTGAGAAGAAATCTACCCCTAGGAAAGGAGATTCACTCCTGTAAGAGACATCATGGGGAAAAAGTGTCCCCACTGAAGCTTTATCACCAATCCTTGTTTCCACAACAACCCCAAATTTTCAAAATTCAATTGTCATTGGGACAAAAATGAGGTGAAATCTTTTGAACAGGGACATAGACAGCAAAACAAATGTTACAGGGGTTTTAACCCTTCCCTGTGCTATCCAAAAAGCTTAAAAATCTTTTTTTTTGGTGGGAGCTACATTTAAAAAATGACGAAGAATACAAATTCAACTTAAGAACAAACCTACAGACCCTATCTTGTTTCTAACCTGGGGACTGCCTGTATTGTGTGTTTCCTGGATAGCCACTACTGTATATCCATTTGCAATGAGTGATAAAAACTAAAGGCCTTAATGTGTTTTACTGGGAATTTTAAAGGCTATGTTCACCTTTTTCTAAATTCCCCTATACCAATATAGCATTAATATACTTCTTTTGCAAAAATAAAATAGCTTTCCATGAATTACACACAGGCTTCCTGGACAGACTTTAGGTCATGAAACAGGAAGGAGTTGACCAGCTGAGGGTAGATGATGCAGGGTGTGTGCTAATGAGATCAGCTGGTTAACTCCTTCCTGTGTCGTGACCTAAAGTCTGTCCAGGAAGTAAGGCAGAAGTAATTGAGCAGTGTGTTTAAACAGCTATGAAGAGAGTGAGGTAAGCCTGTGTAGAATTAATGGAAAGCTGTTTTATTTTTGCAAAAGAAGTACATTAATGCTACATTGGTGCATAGGGGATCTGGTGAACAAAGGTGAACTTAGCCTTTAAGCTCTGAACATTATGGAAAATAAAGGGTAAACCATGACTTTTCAAGTCTGTAGCTGTCATATTTTGAGTCAGACATGTAAGGCTTCCTTATCCTGAGGGCTGACGGTCTGTGGAATCCTGGGCCAAACCATAGGGAACCCAGGAGAGACTCCTGTAGGACCAAAATGTGAATAACTAGAAAGACGAGAAAATGAGTTAAATAGCTATCAGCCATCCAAACAATGAAACAACAGCATAACTTCTACAGTACTCCTTATAAAATATAAGAGATGAAAACCAATTCTTGCCTGTAATGAAAACCAGTTCTTGCCCATATGTGTCCCAATTTTTCCTTCCTGTACTCCAAGTTTACATAATGAAGAAAAGGTGACTACATGGGGAATACTCTGGAGGGGGTCCTACTGGAGAGGAATTCATGATGGCCTCCTTCATGCGATAGAAATGTGGTTTGACAATAACGTCTGTGGATGTCTGGTCTTTAAATAATACATCACTGATTATTAATTTTTTTAAAGCAAGCAGTGTATATTTCTGAATCTGACTTGGCACCAGCCTCTTGCAATCTCTGTACAGTAGAGCTTAGAGTGGGAAGGAAAGAAGCAGAGCAAGGAGCCAGTCAGTTCATGTGCTGACAAGGAACATGCTGACAGGACACTGGCACATTGTTACTTTTTCTTCAATGTCCAGTCATAGGCTGGAGCAGTTATGCCAGTCTAGACTCAGATGAAATGGGTTGAAGCTGCTATTTAATCCTCAAAACTGAGCACATCTAGTGGCAAAAGTACTGTGGCAGCCTTTGATTATTTTTTTTTTACTGGTTTTTCTCTAAAGACCAAATATAAGCCAAAAATAAGCATGATTGTTTCTGATCCAATCTTGCTTTTTTAGCTGAAATACCATTGTCACCAAGCAAGACTTCTGCTGGTTTGCTGTGCCATCTACTGCAGTTACTGTTGGCAATATAGAGAACTGAGTTAAAAGAAGAAGGAATACCTATCTACTAACTAAGCTTTGAATGTTGAATGTCTGTCCACTGAATAGCATGAATAGCAAAGTAAATACCTTTTTTTTAATCTTTTTCCTAGTAGTCACATGATCACACAGATCACATTAAACAACACCAAGAGCACTGACGCTGGTGGGATGACATCACTGCTCTAGGACGTCTGTTGTCAGCTCTCACTTGGCCACTCAGGACCCAGAGCTGTGCGAATATGTATCTGCTAGAAAAAAGATATAAAAGAAATTTGCACAGCTATTTATTACAAATGGTTTGCCACATTACTAAAGGCAGTGGGCAGGCAACATTTAAAGCTTTATTAGTAGTTAGCCTTGCCTTCTCCTTTAAGCTGGTGAAAAACAGTAACTTTGCTGAAATACTGTTTTCAGCGTATCACATACAGCATATAAGGGTTGGGGTCGGGGACAGACAGCAACAAAAACCTATTGGGTAGGTCACACCCTGCTACAATCCACTCTAACTGCAAAAATACATTCTGGGAGAAGTATGACATTTATTAGTATGACTGTAAAACTTTTCTAAGACTTTATAGTAGCAATTCTTGGTCAAGCAGCAAGGAAGAGATTAGGGGAAAACACTGTACATCATAGCAAGTTGAACTCTTATGCAAACAAGCTCTGCTTTCTTAACCTCAAGCTTGAGTTCTGCATGTTAACCATTCTATCCCGCAGACCATTCTGCAACAACATAATACGTTATCATTGTATTATTCCACAATTGTGGGAAATTTTCTGTGGGATAATATTTTAATAAAATAATAAAATGAAAAAGTGACTTTATAGTAACCTTGTGGAATAGAAGGAAGATGTTAAAGTTACACCAGGATGTGAGGTTGTTAAATTAAAGTATAACTATTGCCTCATATTAAAAAAATATGTTCTGTGGCAGGTAATGATACATGCATCTGCATTTACAGTTTTCTCTTACAGTCTCTCTGCTAAGTCCCACAAGTAGTTATTGATTTTGTCAGTAATTTCGATGGAATGCATCTTCCTGTAATGGTGTGGCAATGATGCTGCACTACTTCTTAATTCAGATCAGAGTTCCCATCCCCATATAAGCTGTGTCTGCTTGCACTAAAGTTGGATGAGAAGATGTTGCAGGAGGGGTGGCTACCAGTATCGATACTGCTAATTTACAAGCCTGTAGCCTGTCAGTCAGTCCCTGGCAACACCTAATCCTGCCAATGCTTTCTGGACTGGTGGCACTGACTCTGTTACTGAAACTTTCCCATTGTGAGCTGCAATGTCTGGGAGGGAGAGCATGTGAGGTATACATGAAAAAGGATTTGGCTCATTCAGGGAAGGTAAAGACTAGTACATCACATAGTAACTGCATTTGTTTTTTGTTTAGACCATCATACAGCCTTTACATGTACTGTAATATCAATTAAAAGATCAACTGCAGGACAAGATTTAGTAATATGTAAAATAAAACAGTGTCTATCTACCTGTGCTTCAGATAATAAATGCGTTCTCCGCTAGAAGGAGCTGATTTTTAATCTTCAGTTCTAGTACTAGTACAATATGCACATCATTTTTTTATATTGACCATAGATCTATTGTAAATCTATGAAAAGATATAGGTATTCCATGCAAACTGTTCTGAAAGATGCACTTTTTTTTCTTTGCAGGAGTCACTCTAATCTAGTTTAGAAGAAATCCAATACATGATAAGTAAAATAACATTGGTGTACAGAATGTCTCCGGAATTATCAGTTCATGCTTTTGGCTCATTGATTTTCTGAATTACAACTTTCTTCATTATAACAATGAGATTAGTTTAGGTGGTTATTATAAACAAGGGCCCTCCAATTCAGAAAATCTGAAAAGAACATAGTAACAGAAACAGCTATTACTTCGGCTTTGTTTCTTTCAAACTGAAAAAAGATGGGAATCTGAAAGAAAGTTTGTTAAAATCCTTGTAATGCACATTGATCATCATAAGAAAAATATTTTTTTTCCAACAAAAGTGAAGTCACACTTTATGTGCCCTTTGTCTTACCTATCTTAACATGTTTTCTAGGGGTATATGCACTTAGGCATTGGTATTTTGCCTCCTAGCCATCAACCATATGACTGTTTCTGCTGGAAGAGATTGGGAGACAAGGCTAAAATAGGAAACATATAGTTGTAGGCATTGAAGGGAATATCCAGGAAAACTGGAAATCACCTATATGTCTGGATACTAATATGACAGCACAGATTAGGTTGGAAATGGTTACCACAATAACTAATGTGCAATGCTGTAAATTAAGAATGCTTTCAGAAATAGAAGTGTTAATAGTTTATTTTTATCAATTAACAAAATGGAAAGTAAATGAACAGAAGATAGATCCAGATCAAATCAATATTTGGTATGACCACTCTTTATCTTCAAAGCAGCATCAGTTCTTCTAGGTACACTTGCACACAGTTTTTTTAAGAACTCGGCAGATAAGTTGTTCCAAACATCTTGGAGAACTAACTACAGATCTTCTTTGGATGTAGGCTTCCTCAAATCCTTCTGACTCTTAATGTAATCCCAAAAGACTCAATGATGTTGAAAACAGGACTCTGTGGGGTCCAAATCATCACTTCCAGAGCTCCTTGTTCTTCTTTACACTGACGATAGCTCTTAATGACATTGGCTGTATGTTTGTAGTCTTGCTGCAGAATACATTTTGATAAATTTGAGGCCAATTACACGCCTCCCTGATGGTATGGAATTATGGATAAGTATCTGCCTGTATTTTTCAGCATTGAGGACACCATTCATCCTAATCAAATATCCAACTCCATTTGCAGAAGTTGAACCCCAAACTTGCAGGGAACCTCCACCATGCTTCACTGTTGCCTACAGACCCTCATTTTTGTAGCGCTCTCCAACCCTTTGGCAATCAAACAGCCTCTTGCCACAGCCAAATATTTCACATTTTGAATCAGTCCAGATAACCTGCTGCCATTTTTCTGCACACCAGTTCTAATGTTTTTGTGCATAGTTGATTCGCTTAACCTTGTTTCCATGTCTGAGGTATGGATTTTTGACCAGGTATGGCTTTTTGGCCACAATTCTTCCATGAAGATCACTTCTGGCCAGACTTCCCTGAACAGTAGATGGGTGTACCTGGGTCCCACTGATTTCCATCTGTGCGGATGGCACTGCTGGACATCTTCCGATGTGGAAGGGAAGTAAGCATGATGTGTCATTCATCTTCTGCATTAAGTGTCCTTGGTCGACCACCGTGTTTAAGGTCCTCAACATTGACTGTTTTCTTTGTACATCTTCAAAACATCTTGAACAGCACCCCAGTCTTTGAAATATTTGTGGTGCAGTATAACTACCTTGTGTCTTTTTGCTGTGATCAGTCTTGTCATGGTGTATGACCCGTGACATGAAACTGTCTTCCACAACCTACTCTTAGCAGAGTTTGGCTGTTCACCCAGTTTTAAGCCTCCTACACAGCTGTTTCTCTTTCAGTTAATGACTGTGTTTCAACCTACATATGAAATTGATGATCATTAGCACCTGCTTGGTATAATTGGTTAATCATACATCTGACTTAATCCTACAAAATCCCTAACTTTATGCAAATGTACAAAGTGTGCAAGTGTAAGAACTGATGCTGCTTTGAGGGTAGTCACACCAAATATTGATTTGATTTAGATTTTTCTTCTGTTCCCTGAAGGCTTCACTGCTGGTTTCCCCTTACTTCCAATGCTGGTGCCTGCACCCGAAGCCGATGGAAAAACCATCTTGGAGTGCCGACTCGATCGTAGGCTCCCTGGAAAGGTAAGTGTCCTTATATTTAAAGTTAGCAGCTACAGTATTTGTAGCTGCTGACTTTTATTTTTTTTCCTCAGACTGGAACTCCGCTTTAATTACTTCAACTGTGTGTTTTACCTTTCTGTCTGGACTCTGGAGTTCAGGTTCAGATCAGGGTCCTAACAACAGGGACTGCCTCTACAACTTTGGTGCTATGGCAATGTTTTCCACTGCTAAACTGATGATACTTGGAGATGGAAATGTTAATTCAGTTCATTAAATATTGAACTCAAGAAGAAAATATTTTTTTATGGGAGGGAGGATGGGTTAGAACCTCTTTAAGTTTGAATGGCTGTCAGAGGTTAGGAAGAATTCACATCACTTCCTGTCTCTGTGATATAGGAAATACTTTTTCTCAAGGGATGCACAGGCAGCATGAAAAGCCTAACCATTCACCACACTACCAACAAAAAAAGTGATTTTATTTATGTCTATGTAACCCCAAAGACTCTCCCCAGTATCCATCAGGAAGGCAGGAGAAATCTTCAGAACAGGAAAATAACAAAATCTTGATAGACGTTCTAACAATTCACTGTGTCACTGAAAACTATAAAAGGCAATACACTTATAAGACAATGCAACTCTGAAACTGAGTAGTACAAATCTGTTCTTTTTGTAAGTCATATAAAATGATCAGCTGTAGAGGAACTTGACTCCGACAATCTATTTTATGGAGGACAAGTGTATGTCACTGAGTAACAGAATCCTCTTTGCAGGTGCATCATTTATAGTGCAAACAATCTGGATATCCATGTTATACATGGATAGACAGAATCATTAGTCGTGCTGTCAAGCAGTGGGCACTTTCCAACTCCTCGATGTGTGCCTTTTTACATTTCTGATTAAAACTGCTATTGGCAGAAGATAAGGTGTTAAAGAAATCTTACATATGCATGCAGAGCTTGCAGGACTAGTTGAGCATTGTGTTGTGTGAATGATGAGTCTTATATTACAGATTCATTACACTTTGGTATTGGCTAAAAATTTATTTAATGCATATATTTTCATTACAATAGTATTGAACATTTATTTTGCAGGTTGTCCAAAAGCCAAGAACCCATACATCATTTGTAAGGTACTGTAGTTGGTGACATTGACATTACTTCTGCCTTAGAAGGGGAGTATTGGCATTACCTCTGCCCTGAAAGGGAGAGGTGGAGATACTGGCAATGCATCTGTCCTTAAAGGGGATGGTGGGGGCACTGGTGTTACCTCTGCCTTGGAAGTGGCAGGGTGGCACTGGCATTACCTCTGCCTTCGGAGGGGGAGGTGGGGACAATGGAATGACTCCAGCTTTGGGAGGGGGAGCTGGAGGGACTAGCATTACTTTTGTCTTGGAAGAGGAGGCACTGACATTCCTTCAGCCACATCTACATCCACAACTCCAACAATCCTTTTTGATGACAAATTGAGAAGCACTGATCAGTGTACTACCTTTCTCTGGCAAGCATGGTACCTATGCTAAAAAAGTGCAAAATTTCCCCCCCCCTTGCATTTATAAAAATATCAATCTATCTGTCTAGATAGGTACTGTACATACATACAGTACATATATACATACAGCAAAAATGTACAATAACTGTCTGCAAAACAAAATGGTGTTGTTATTATGTTAAAAAAAATATTATTATGCAAACCACTATAACACTCATATATTAACAAAGTCCACTCCTCACAACTGAAATGTTTCCTTACTGTAAACACCCATCCCAAATGTATAAGAGCTGAGTCACACATATGCGTTTCTGCATGCACGCTTTTAAACACGTTTTTGGCACGTTCTAGTGCTTTTTTGACGCATTTTTGAGGCATTTCCGCATGCATTCCAGATACTTTTGTTCTTTTTTTTTCCTGTTTCTTTTGCACCCTACTGCAGTCCTATGTGTTTTTGATGCGTTCCAGAACAGTCTAGTGCAGGAAAAATGCAACATGTTCTACTTTTTTTTCACTGGAACCGACTGCACTGGTGTGAACTATGCCATCGGAAACCATATAACCTACTTTCCATGCGTTTTTGATTCAGAAAAAAAAACACACTTAACTGCATGTGGTGTGAACTGGCTCTAAAAGCATATTGTAAAATTACTGTCCTGAAAGATTTACTACATTTGCTATATATTTTAAAGGCAAAAAGTACTCAAAAATTTAAGAAAATACGGCTTTTCCTTTTGGTTTAATTTTCGTTACCATTAATATAAAGTGCTAATTGTATTCTTCAAATTCTCTCATTTATTTTGACATCAAACAATGTTTCTAGTATAAAGTGTGGAAAATTTAAATGAAAATCAGTATTATTTGCTAGAAAATGACTTAGAACCTCCAAACATTATATATTTTTTTAGTAGAGACCCTAGAGAATAAAATGGCGGTTGTTGCAATATTTTATGTCGCAAGTTATTTGCGTAGCGGTCTTTTAAATGCCTTTTTTTGGAAAAAATACACAAAAAATACACAAGAATTAAAAAAAACAGTAAAGTTTGCCCAGTTTTTTTTATAATGTGAAAGATGATGTTACGCTGAGTAAACAGATACCTAACATGTCATGCTTTAAAATTGCGTATGCTCGTGGAATGGCGACAAACTATGGTACTTAAAAATCTCAATGGGCGACGCTTTAAAAAAAATTACAGGTTACCTTTTTTAGAGTTAGAGAGGAGGTCTAGTTCTAGAATTATTGTTCTTACTCTAACGATTCTGGCGATACCTCACATGTGATCTGAACACCATTTACATATGCGGGCACAACTTACATATGCGTTCACTTCTGTGCACAAACACAGAGGGATGGGGCTTTAAAAAACAAAATCTTATTTATTTTACTTTTAATTTTTGTTTATCACTTTTATTCACATTACAAGGAATGTAAACATACCTTGTAATATAAATAAGCATGACAGGTCATCTTTGTTGAGAGAGCTGGGCTCAAAAAGACCGCAGCTCTCTCATTTACCCTTAAAAGCAAAAAAAAAATACATTTTGATTAAAAAAAAAAAAAAAATCCTGCCTACCTGCCCGAGAACCTGGAAGTGATGTCAGGGGTCGCTCCAGTCCTCCAAGGGCATAGAGCCAAGTGAGGGCCATTTTGCCCTTACTTGACTTCCTGCCCAGCCATCTGCAGGATCGGATTGACCTGATGTCCCCTATACAGGGGACATCAGGCCAGAGGACAGAGGAAAAGGGGGCCAGCAGAGTAGAGGATGAGAGGACAGCAGGGGAGTGTACAGGGGGTCAGCAAGGCAGAGAACAGGGGTCAGCTGGATGGAGAGCAGAGATTAGAAGGGCAGAGGACAGGGGTCACAATAGCAAAGGACTGGGATCAGCAGGGCAGAGGAGGTAGGTTCTGCAGGGCAGTGTACAGGAGTCAGCTGGATGGAGGACAGGGATCAGGAGGGTAGAGGAAAGGGGGTCAGAACTGCAGTGAACAGGAATTAGCAGGACAGAGGACAAGAAGTCAGCAGGACAGAATTCAGGGGTCAGCAGGATGGAAGACAGGGATCAGCAGGGTGGAGGATAGGGGTCAGCAGACAGAGGGTAAGGATCTGCAAGATGGAGGACAGGGTTTAGCAGGAAGGAGGGCAGGGGTTAGCAGGGCAGTGTACAAGTTGTCAAACTCCTCCATTTCCCCTGTTAGCCAAAACCCCCCACCCCTTCTAGCACAAATCCCCCAATCCCCCTTCCTAGCACATATCCCACCCCCATTCCTCTTCCTAGTACAAATCCCCCCCCCCCTCCCAATTTACCCTTCTCAGCAAAAATAGCCCTTCCTCTTCCACAATCCTCTTATACCAAGCACAAATTATTTTTCTTACCCCCTCCTCTCCATCTACTGTATTATGTTCCCATTACATATCCCCCACCTCTAAGTTTAACAAACTCCCCCCTCCCCCAAGCTTACATGTGGGAAATTGCTACAGAGGAGGGGTGGGCTGTGCTCCTGTCATAACAGTGCTCCTCCATGCAGCAGATGTCACAGCATCATTCTTACATCAAGCTGTTCAGACACGATTTGATTGCCTGCCCCCTATCTCCTCCTCAGGTTGTTCATCTCCCTGCAGCAGGAAATGCGGGTAGGGGTGGGTAATCAAACTGTGTACAGTCTAATCTAGTGATCCTGTGTCACCTCCTGCATGGAGGATGGGGAGAGCGCAACCCGCACCTCTTCCCGGCTCTCTCCTGTCTGCCGCTGCTGCTGGATTTCTTCACTTTAGGTCCTTGCAGTAGGCTTCGCTCTTCTCCCCAGAATGCCCATAGGGAAAAACTCCAGCACTAGATGTTGGTATGGTGCACAGGACAGGTGCCTCTTCTGTCTCCTCTAAACCCTGATAAAATACACTTAAGATAGAAGGTCTACACAATACTTTTGAAATCACTTGCTGTTGCCACATTTACTATTTGAACCCATAGTATGTCCAAAAATTCAGTGACATCATTGCCTCTGACCATAGAGTAGAAGCTCCAGTCATAGCCTAAAAGATACTTCTGTGGGAAGGGACAAGGCTACATTGTGTCAATGCAAACTCGGGTAGGGGGCTATAAATGTTAGGGTATGGTCCTGATCTAAACTGAGGAAGCCACTTGGTTGAGTGGTATTGAAACATCCTCAACATTAAAGAACAAATCCAGGTGAATATGATATACTATACTATGATCTGGATAAATGAAAACTTTAAAAGACAAACTAGGGCAAAAATTTGCATTGTGCAGGGGCTGTACCGAAAGTAATGCAAAAGTGGGCATAACTTTTTTATTAACTTATATAAGACATTCAAATTTCACATGCTGGTTGAGTAACTCTTCTTTTATAGTAATTCTTCTTTCTACTTTTTCATTGCAGGTAAATAATGGATTCCAAGCAGAAGCAATGTGCTGTCATTGAGTTCTTGACAAAGGAGGGGTGTAGGGTGTACAACAATGATGGTCTTCCATTGCGAGGTTGGTCTTTAAAGATGGTTTAACCTTCTTTAAAATTCATCCATCTGTGTACATTGCTTTTGTAAATGTGTCCTCTCTGTAATTATTCTGTAGCCTTCTGTGGATGTCGCACAGCCTGCACCCCTCCTTCATCAAGGACTCAATAATGGCACATTGCTTCTGCTTGGAATCCATTATTTACCCGCAATGAAACACTACTGTGAACTAGATCACATAAAGTTGCAGTTCTATGAACACTTAAGCATTAGTGTCAGATGCGGAAATCCAGCTGTGCCAGACCTTCTAAAAAAAATTTGGGACAGCCCCTATTCAGTTAAAGTGGAGGGCCACCCTGAAAAAAAAATTCACCAAAAATCCTAAAAAAAATTAAAAAAACATTTGAAAAAAAATTTTTTTTTAAACTTACCTAAACCCTTGTTGCTAGGCAGTCTTCCTAATCTGCCTCTTCCTATTTCGCTGCGTGTTCTGCTCCTTGGTGAGTGGCCCCGTTGTCTTCTGGGAACTGTGTGTGTTCCCAGATCACCATGGGGCCATTCACAGAGCGCTGCGCATCTCATGCATGCGCAGTAGGAAACTGGCAGTGAAGCCGCAAGGCTCCACTGCCTGTTTCCCTTACCTAGGATGGTGGTGCCGGGACCCGAGAGCCGAGGGACGGGTCGGCCTCGAGTGGCCGACATCGCGGGCACCCAGGACAGGTAAGTACTTATTTAAAGTCAGCAGCTACAGTGTTTGTAGCTTTGTAGCTGCTAACTTTAAATTTTTTTTTTATGGCCAGAATCCCGCTTTAAGTAGCCATTTAAAAGGGCAACACTGTAATCCCCAACTAACGTCAAAATGTTAGAGAGGGATTTTTCTAGTGCAAAATGATTGCTTTGCGAGTATAAAATAATAGAATGGTCAACAACATTCCATACACTCTAGTAGGGGCTATCTCTTCCACTATGTCCAACAGGCAGACCGAAAACATAAGCGGAATCAGGAGAGCTGTGATGTCCTTAAGAATTTCAACCAGCCCCAGCCAAAATTGTTGAATTAAAGGGCTCTGCCAGAATATGTGGTTAAAATCTGCCGGGAAAAATGTACAGTACCAACATTTTGCAGGGGAGATCCATATATTTTGGTTAGCTTTACAGGTGTAAAGTAAGTTCTATGAAGGAATATAAGCCAAGTATAAGCCAATATTTATCCAAGTGGTTTCTAGCTGAAACAAGGTTTTGAAGGGATAGTCCAAATATGCCCCCATTCCTTCCCCTGAAGGTCTAGAATGTTTGTAAACCACTTTCACCTACAAGGCTCCAGAACAGGAGGTCTCACAGTGAATAACTCTTTATAAACCTCTAACCAGGGTTTCAACATGCAATCTACATAAAGAAATTGTTCTAGGTGAGAGGGCTGGGTCTCTAGAGCTGTAGAACCAAGCTGCAAAAAAAAATGCATGCTGCAATTGCAAATATATAAAGAAATATCAGTTTGGTAAGTCAAACTTAACCTTCAGTGCATCGAAAGCCAATCATTTACCTGCTGATGTAATATGCTTTATTAGCGTAACCCCCTTGGTAGCCCAAAGTATAGGGTCTGGCAATTTAGCAAAATGAGGCAAGCAAGGGTTAAACCACAGTGGGGAGGCAGAAGAGAGTTTTACATCATTGAGTTGTACAATATTTTGAACCAGATCCCATGCTATAAGAGTTGTCCTCATAGAGCCAGTGAAGGAATAAGCAGACTGAGGACCTTGATAAGCCAGAAGTTGTAGACCCTCGTAGAAGCCCATTAAGGCAGCTTTCAGGATTGTTGCAGCATTACTATCATCCCTCCACAACCATCTACGGGCAAAAACCATTTGTCCAGCCAAATAATATTTTTGTAGATCGGGTAAAGTCAAACCCCTTTGATCCCATGGCTCTTGAAGCACTCAGATACAATTCTAGGAGGAGACGTGTGCCACAAAAAGAAGCTAAATAACCCCCCATGAGGGGGGGACCCACACTGGTACATTTCTTTAAAAATAAAGAAAAAACATTAAAATTTTAATTTTCAAGTGGTTAACTTTCCTGATTAAGAATAACGGTGAATATTTCCACATTTCTATTTTGCGTTTGAAAGTGGTGAGTAAGGGGAGAAGGTTCAGTGCTAAATAGTCAGAGACCTCAGCAGACACAAAGATAGGTTATACTAGAAACCCACATCAGTGGAAGATCAGAATCAGTATTTGGCTGAGAATCAGCATCTATAGGGAGAATGTGGGATTAAACCCAACTGACCTTCAGTCCAGGGTATATTGCAAACTTATCCAGGATCCCAAAAACCCTCAAGAAGGGACCCGGGTCACACAAGAACAGGAGTAGATCATCTGCATATAAGGTTAAACACGCCCAGATACCCCCTAATTTCAAGGTTCCCACCACAGGTGAAGAACAAAGGGCTATAGCCAATGGCTCCATCATAAGTCCAAAAAGGATGAGGATAAGGGACAACCTTGTCTAGTCCCCTTACCTACAGTGGAGAAAAGAATTCTTTGATCCCCTGAAGATTTTGTAAGTTTGCCCACTTACAAAGAAATGAAGGGTCTATATTTTTTATCATATGTGTATTTTAAATGATAAAGACACAATATCAACCAAAAATCCAGAAAAAAACACATTAAACAAATGCTAGAAATTAAGTTGCAGTTCAGTGAGTAAAATAAGTATTTGATCCCCAAGCAAAACATGACTTATGCCGCGTACACACGGTCGGACTTTGCAGCTACAAAAGTCGGACAGTCTGTCCGACATACTTCCGGCGTACCTTCGGCGGACTTGGGGCAGACTTTCTTACGAACGGACTTGCCCACACACGACCACACAAAAGTACGCCAGTTTAGTACGCTGTGACGTACACCAAGTCCGACGAGACTATAAAACGGAAGTTCAATAGCCCGTACGACACCCTTTGGGCTCCTTCTGCTAATCTCGTGTTTATCTCGTGTTAGTAGAAGTTTGGTGAGAGACGATTCGCGCTTGTGAGACTCGTATTTTTCAGTTCGTTTTAACTGTTGTTCAGTCTGTGCTTGTGAGGTTTGTATCTGCTTTTCAGTGCGTTTGGTCAGTTGGCATTGAGAAATCTTTGTTTTATTGGCCGCTCGTTCCTGATTTTCAGGTCGTTCTTCACAGGCCTTGCTGTTCTTCAGTGCGTTCTGTTTAGTGCGTTCTGACCAGCCGACCGTTTTGAAGCCATGTTACCTGTACGTACTCGTCGTAGAGCTCGTGCATTGTATGTGCTTGGTGCTGTAGTTTATTCTTCAGCCCAAGACCAGTCCATGAACAGGGCGAGGAGGAGTTCATGGACCAAGAATTGGTTGCTTCAGCGTGACCAGTTCTGTCACATGCCTTTGCTCCGTGAGATCCGTGAGAATAATCCTGAGGATTTCAGGAACTTTCTCCGGATGACGGACCCCGTTTTTGATCGTTTGGTGGCTTTGCTGACCCCCTATATCAGCAGGCAGGATACCTGCATGAGGCAAGCCATCACTCCGGAGCAGAGGCTGGTCGCTACCTTGCGGTATTTGGCCACAGGGAGAAGCCTGCAGGACCTTAAGTTCTCGACAGGCATCTCCCCCCAGGCTCTGGGGATCATTATCCCAGAGACCTGTTCTGCCATCATACAGGTCCTGCAGAAGGACTATATTAAGGTAAGATATTTTTATTTTATTAGCATCACATGTTCTTTTATGTAATCTTTGATAAAGTAATGTATTTCTTGCTTCAAACACTACTTCCCATCATTGCAATATAGTGTGAATGTCCCCTTTTTATCCTCACACATGCTGGGATTTTTTCCTGTTATTTTTTGGCATGCATGTATAGTTTCCTTCAATAACCTTCCCAGCATGAAGTGATGGGAACATATCCACCTAGTCTACTCATTTTGAATGTATTTTGTTGGAGTGTATTTAGTGTGCTTAGAATTAGCAATTAGCTACATTTCACAACCCCCCCCCCACCTGAACTCACTCCAAATAGTGTGCTGCTAATTAGCAATTAGCTAGATTTCACAACCCCCCCCCCCCACCTGAACTCACTCCAAATAGTGTGCTGCTAATTAGCAATTAGCTAGATTTCACAACCCCCCCCCCCACCTGAACTCACTCCAAATAGTGTGCTGCTAATTAGCAATTAGCTAGATTTCACAACCCCCCCACCCCCACCCTCGTTAAAATTTGCTTGAATGTTCTGTGGTGTTGATTTGTCTAAAGCAAATCTATGTTGCACTTTGCAAAATGCATGTGCACTCTACAAGTGCATTTGTTCCAGTGCTTTAGTAAATGAGCAGAAGCTCTGCTGATTTCCATCATCAAATCATATGCAAGCCTCAAAGTGTTTTCATTAATTGCCCTTGCATGTGATTGTGTACTGTTAGCAACATGAATGCCTTTTGACATTACCTCATTTACTGTAAGCTGGTTTGCAACTGCACCTGCAGAGTGCGACAACTGCAGTCTTGTAGCCTTTGTTATCCCTAAATTCCTGCGTGTTGTTAAAGTAATTTTTTTTGGGGATTTCACAACCCCCTAAAATGTAATCAATGTTCTATCAGAGGGGGTGAGCAATCTGATAAGTGTGCCTTTTTCCATATTAGTTATTCCAGAAGAATTAAATTATTGAATGTTATACTGATGCTGGGGAATAATGTTTTTAATTGTCTAATTTTCTTGCAATGTTAGCTTCCAAATTAATTGATTTTTGTTTTCTTGTTTGATTCCCCAGTTTCCTTCAACGCCACAGGAATGGCAGACTGTGGCATCCCATTTTGCAAGCCGTTGGGACTTTCCCAATTGTGGAGGGGCTATAGATGGGAAACATGTCCACATTGTGCCACCACCCCATTCGGGGTCATATTATTTTAATTATAAGGGGTTCCACAGTATTGTTTTAATGGCGGTGGTGTCGGCACACTATGATTTTTTATATGTGGACGTGGGGAAGAATGGCCGGATGTCGGATGGAGGAGTATTTGCCCAGACGGAGTTCTGCCAGCGTCTCCAGAGTGGTGGCCTGGGATTGCCACCTGATGAGGATAACGTGGAAGGACTCCCCTTTGTCTTCATTGCCGATGAAGCCTTCGCTCTGAGCAAGCACCTCATGAGGCCATTCCCCCAAAGAACCCTCACCCCGGAGAGGAGGGTTTTTAATTACCGGCTGGCCAGAGCTAGAAGAGTGGTTGAGAATGCGTTTGGAATTCTGGCCAGCCGGTTCCGCCTGTTTCAAACAGCCATTAATTTGGCGGAATACAAACTTAATTTTATAATTTTATCATGCTGCATTCTGCACAACTTTTTAAATAAGCATTCAGCCAATTATATAGGCACAGTTGGGCCTGAGGCCGGACAAATAGAAGCCAACCTTACAGGCCTGGATACTGTCCGTACTGGCTTGGCCCCCCAAAGTTCCCGTCAGGTTAGACAGCAATATGTTGATTATTTTATGGGTAGGGGGGCCATTGCAATGGGCCAGGATATATAATTTTTTTTACAATAAAAAAAATATTGCTGAAATCTGGCATTATATTTATTGCTTGCCTTTCTTTTGGGCTGTCTCCTAGGTTATGGTCGAGCAGTTGTAGTGCCAACTGTATTTGAATTTTAAAAATGTATAAATAAGCTCCATTGCCACTGTAAACAACTTTTTGACAATTATAACCAAACTGATACTGAGCCTTGAAATAACAAACCACACATTTGTTAAAATCCTATAAAAGGAGATGTTTTTATTAATGGTTGGTATGCATTCAGTTCTGCATTTAGTATAAAATGTTCCGAGACAAAAATATATAATGGTATCTTAATGATGTAGCAAAATATAATTATATTGAAATATTTCTACCTAATCCACAAAAAAATATTTTGGGCTTTTGGATTTTCAAAAACAGGCTTTGTTTTTGGAAAATCAAGTTTTTTATTTATTTTTTTTGTTTTTTTAAAATCAATTTTTTTTACTTTTTTTGGTTTTTTAACATTAATTTTCTTAATTTTTTTGGTGTTTTCAAATCAATTTTGTTTTTTTTTTGGTTTTTTAACATTAATTTTCTTAATTTTTTTGGTGTTTTCAAATCAATTTTTTTTTTTTTTTTGGTTTTTTAACATTAATTTTCTTAATTTTTTTGGTGTTTTCAAATCAATTTTTTTTACTTTTTTTGGTTTTTTAACATTAATTATTTATTCGATTTTTTGGTGTTTTAAAATCAAATTTTTTTTTTTGTTTTTTAACATTAATTTTTTGAATTTTTTTTGGGTTTTTTAAAATCACTTTTTTTTTTTTTTTGGCTTTTTTAAAATCACTTTTTTTTTTTTTTTTGGCTTTTTTAAAATCACTTTTTTGTTTTTTTTGGGTTTTTTAAAATCACTTTTTATTTTTTTTTGGGTTTTTTAAAATCACTTTTTTTTTTTTTTTGGGTTTTTTAAAATCACTTTTTTTTTTTTTTTGGGTTTTTTAAAATCACTTTTTTTTTTTTTTTGGTTTTTTTAAAATCACTTTTTTTTTTTTTTTTGGTTGTTTTTTAGAAAATCAATTTTTATTTTTTTGTGGATTTTTGACAGCCCTCCTTTTTGACATTAGGTTAAACAGCCATTTATGTTATGCCAAAAAAACAAAGAGAAGACCCAGAATGGGGTCAGCAAAACAGGAAATGAAGGACATGATTGATGTTTTGGGGTTTAAAAAAGGGCATTTAGATTCGACCCAAAACATCAATCATGTCCTTCATTTCCTGCTGCATACGATCCAGCCTATTACGCATTTGATCCATGTCTTGATTCCAGGCCATTATTTGACCAATT